>CM067305.1:27501190-28839710 GCA_034231615.1 Meghimatium bilineatum | reverse complement strand
GACATGGCCAACATAATTAATAGAACAGCAACAATGGCCGATCACAACACGGTTGTCAATATGAAATATCGATGTCTTTATAAATTATTTTCATCTTCAACACTGTCTAACATTCTTAAAAGTTAAACATATAAACATAAAAATGGTCAAATAACTTACTAAAACTACTAAATGCGGCGTACATGGAATTACAAGTTAATGAAATGGTTATAACTTACCTACCTTACAAAAAAAAAGAACATTATCCATATCGATTCAAGCATAAAATGGCGTGGTGTTCAAAATTTATTTTCATCTTCAAGGCACTGTCAAACAATCTTACTAGTTGCACATATCTATATCAAAATAGTCATAGAACTTTAAAAAAAAACTATTGACAAAAGCGTAGCAACACATAGACGAGTGGAAAATATGGTGATAACATACATATGACCACTAAAATCGGTATTATTCCCGTATAATTTCATATTTCTCAAATCATCGATATCCAAATACGCGCCAGAGATCGCTGAATAATACTCATAGTTCTTTTCAGAGTAAAAAAATAATTTAGTATCGAAATTTCTCGAAAACACAATGCCGTCATATAAAGGCAGTGATAAAATTCATAATCATATATTTTGTCGGCATGGTGAAAAATCGATTACGCGTTTCCCTCGGATGTCCAAGTACCTTCAATATGGACGGCATTTAAATATTTAAAAAAAAACAAAAACAAAAAATAATAATAATAATCAGCAAAGACAAAGAAGAACAAGAGATAAACATAAACATACATGGAGAGAAACTACAACAAGTAAAACTGTATCAATATCTTGGACATATAGTCACAAATGACGGCAGATGTGAAACAGAAGTTAAAACGAGAATAGGAATGGCTAAAAGTACATTCAATGACATGAGGAAAATAGTAACATCTAAACAAATTACAAACAAGTTAAAAATGAGAATTATAAAATGTTATATCGATTCTATATTAATATATATCTCAGAAACATGGACCCTAAATAAACAGTTAGAGCACATAATTAATGTCTTGATATTTGAGTACATAGAAGAATAGGGAGAACATCATGAAAGAAAAGAAAACAAAAAAGAGGTTCTAAAAATACTTCTTCATCTTCTGCGTTCGCTCTCATATAACCACAACGAATATATCGTGTGATTTCCGCCGGGGAGCGTGAAGTATGTTGTGCTGCAAGTTCCACAGTAGAACGGTGTTATTTGCACCTCGGTTGGCCACTATGTGGTCTGGACGTCCGAGGTCCAGCACGTCTGTTTTCGTCATGCCTTTAATTCAGGTAGGCTTCCCTAGTCCGTGACAGCCTGTCTATCTGTCGCCGGGCACGCGGGTGTGTAGTGCCTCTTCGCCAAGACGATTATCGTTCACGTCTATCTCGCCCGAGGTGTTCCACCGTCTATGAACTTACTTCGTGTAATTGGACGTACTGAGCATGTCCCCATCGGGTACTGAACCGTTTCTCATCCGCGAGCCTTGTTCCGTATAAGGAAGAACTCGACAGAAGAGTTGGACCTGACTCTTTCGCCTTCTTAGCAGTGGTGTCGTTCACAGACATCGTGAACCCCTCGCCCAAGTTCGAGTCTCACACCACGCGTTTGAGAAAAGGCGTTCTCGAACTGGGCGACCTTATCCTAATAGCGCCTGAGCCCATCGGGTACTGAACCCTTTCTCTCTGCAAGTGTATTTCCGGTATAGGAAAGCTTGACAATAGCGATAGGCCAGGGCTAAAATCGTTGTCCCTTTTATGCTTGAGATATCGGGTATGGAACCCTTTCTCTTCGCGAGCATGTTTCCGGTATAGGAAGGCTCGACATTAGGGTTAGGCCAGGTCTTCTTGCTTTACTAGACGCCCTTGACTGGGTCTGGATCTCTGCCCATAAGGATCACAGGTAACTAGAAGCTCGTCTCGAGCTAACAGAGCTTGTAGTTCCCTCTTCCGTGGAACGTTTTCACTTTCTATTTGAAGTTGACGCTGCCCCCTAGCGCCGTTTTGCCCTTTCATTTTTTTCATTGTACTCAGTATGAAATCTATTTGTCACTCGCCATGCATTTACCTTTTCATGCCTTTTTAATTGGCCACCCCTCCAATGTTTGGACTGGACTGACTAGTGTCACTGTATGTTGACAGTGCTGCTGCATGTGGTGATGCTGTTGGTTTCGGAGATTTTGACTATCTCTTTTGCAGTCAAATCTCTTTCCATCTGCTTCCTCCACATTCTCGCACACGATCCCCAAATGGTTTAGCCAGAATCAGCACGAGCCGCTGTATTTCTGTTTCCAAGGTGCACCGCGAGGAGGTACATTTTGGGATCTTGGTTATCTGCTAACCCTGGATCGGCCGAGAGCATTGCGTTCCATTTGCACCCCCTAAAAGCATTTAATATGACGAAAGAATTACTAAAGGAAGTAAAGATCAGGCAAATAAAATACTTTGAACACATTAAAAGGCATGACACTTTATTGAAGACCTTACTTGAGGGTAATGTCAAAGGGAAGCGAACAACATGTATGCAGAGATACAAGTGGGAGAGTAACATCACAGGATGGACAGGTTACAGTCTAGCAGAGTGCCCAACCAGGATAAGAGACAGGGGATGTTGGAGGTCTGTTGCAGCCAACCTTCGTTGCTGAGACAGCACTTGATGATACCTCTCTATTTTTAATAACCATTTGTTTCATTTACTCTATATTTTTGATGATCATTTGTTACATCCACCTTATATTTATGATAATGATATTCATGATGTGTGTGTATAATATATATATATATATATATATATAAAGCACACAAAAAGGCCACCTACAGAGAACTCTTTTACCCATGACGTGGGCATAAAAGGGTTTAAAGCAAAAAAGAAAAAGGAAGAAAGACTCTGCGTTCGTAGATGTCTAATAATGTATATTGTGGCCGCAAAGGTTATTGTATAATTTGGGATGACCACTGTAGATGTTTGATCTATCCGTGACATTTTAGCTACTCACCGCTGTTGAGCTGCTGTATTTCTCTTCCATTGGCAAAATTCTTCGCCTAGTTAGTGTATAACGCACTGTAGCTCGAGTAGCGTCTTCCATAATTTATTTCAAACGCGTAAGTGATGCCTTTAACGAGTTCTTGTATCGTTTATTTTGGCCACATTGAGAACGTATACCATTCTGCAACTCACAATAGAGAAGTATCTATGGTAGACGATGCTGTGGCATACGTACCGTATCAATAGACCTGCCAAACATATATATGTGTCTGCATCAGAATAGTGATAGTAGAACCAAGAACCAGATTGAACACTACTGTATTAGCAACAAATGTCGCACATCAGTAGGCGATGTAAGAGCTTATCGTGGTGCAGAAATTGTCAGTGATCATGTTCTCTGCACTGCCAAATTAAAGAGAAAACTGAAAAACCTATACCAGTAAAACATAAACAGGAAAATAAATGTGCAGAAACAGGTAGATCCAGGAATAGGGTAATATAGTTTTGCTAATACTTAATAACACACATAATGACACACACAAATCGACATTTCGACCAAAAGGCCTTTATCAAGACAAACAATCGAAACAAAATTAAAACATATAACAGAAAGCGAACAGTAATAACATCGAAGGTCACATTGGTATGAGTAGTAGGATGAGTAGTACGAGTAGTTTATATGAGAACTCAAGATGCTGCACTATGTTACCATTACTTTTTTAGCTAGGCTATAGACTGGATTATGTTACCATTACTTTTTTAGCTTGGCTATAGACTGGATTATGAAAAATTACGTTCGAAATAAACATTTTAGTATAAAATGGACAGGCGACAGAGCTTTTAGTGATCTTGATTTTGCAGATGACTTGACGTTATTAAGTAAAATCTGAAATTGCACAAGATATGCTGAATCGACTATGTCACCTTTCAGAAAAAGTTGGCCTACAGGTTAACACCCCCAAGACTAAATTAATTAATTTTACTAACTGCAACCTTAAAATAACTCTCAACAGAGAAACAATTCAAACAATTGATAATTTTTCTTTTTTAGACAGCAAAATGACACAATTGGAGATACAACAAAAGAAATCTCTACCAGAATAGCGTTGGCATCAAGTGCCTTTCACCGTCTATCAATCATCTGGAAATCCAAAACAATAAGTAAACAAAACAAACTACGACTGTTCAACTTCAATGTGATATCCGTGTTGTCATATGATTGCGAAATTTGGAAAATAACAAAGGCGCTGGAGAAGAAATTGAACTCATTCGAAAATAAATGTCTTAGAAGACTTTTTAATATTGGTTGCGAAGAATTAAAATAAAACATTGCGAGTAAAAGAAGACACCAAACAACAATATATTTCTACAACAATAAAAAGAAAAAAAAGATGGACATATCAGATATATTCTTAGAATGAATGAAAACAGACTGCCAATACAAGCATTAAAAATCGCAAAAGAACAAGAGGAAAACCAAGATCGACTCTTCACAGAACAAGCATCAAATCTTAACTATGTGTCTCAACAACATGCAGGAATTACACACAGTAGCATCACATCGCTCGAACTGGGGAGCTCTGGTTTCTGCCTTATGCACAGTGTTAGACGTTGAAGGAACATAGATAGATCAGATTAGTGCCCATGTTATGGATACCATTTTTGTCAAGGACAGTCATATTTGGAATCTTGTGTAGTCATCTGATGTTTATAGCTTGATTAGTGATTTGTAGATCAGCCTCATAGTTGCCATTTAGGACACAGTAATCAATAAATAGGAGATCCTTGATGATGCATGATTTGAATGTAAGTTTTTACTCGAAGTAAACGAATGTTGAAATATTTTCCACCAATGGTTTGAACTATTATAAGGTTTTTAAGGTCAAGGTATTCACAAAGGGTAAAGAGCTGCATTGACCTGGAAGATGAAACTTTATCATATTATATCTTAGTGTTTCTTCTTATTGTAGGTACATTCTCAAACTCTTGCTGGAATATACTCAAGTGAATGGTATTTTATGCAACATGGTTACGATTTCGTTGTGATATTTCTGTCT
This sequence comes from Meghimatium bilineatum, assembly GCA_034231615.1. NCBI lineage: Eukaryota > Metazoa > Mollusca > Gastropoda > Stylommatophora > Philomycidae > Meghimatium > Meghimatium bilineatum. The sequence continues at coordinate 28,834,659 of CM067305.1, read as the reverse complement.
CTGTGCCTGAAAGACCATACTTCGGCATGGCTTTTGTGTCACTATGTATTATGAGATTGGGCATTCAACTCAGCGCACGTAAGTTCCTTAGTCGCTTTTTACGATATGACTGATAGGTCACAGTGTGTTTTATTCTTCACAGTGTTCCGGGCCCTGTTAACACACGGGCGGATCTTAGTATCTGAATGTCATGTGACCACCCGTGCTTTGTGGGGGACTTGTAGCAACATAGCAGCAGGTAGGGTTTATCTAGCTCAGAATGAGCTCAGAGACCAAACGTCTAAGTTATGTGCACATAAAGTAACTCACTGGCCGAGAACACATTATGTGCAGAGATAGAAACTTACAGGCCGAGCCATGAAACAGAAATTCACTGACCATTGCTCAGATATCAAACTTACGTGTTATGTGCCGAGATACAAACACACAGACCGTTGCTCAACAACCAAACATAACGTTCTATACAGAAATATGAACTTGCAAGCCGAGGCTCAGAGACCGAAACTCACATGCCCAGTTTTAGAGACCGAAATTCGCACGCCTAGACTCGGAGACTACAACTCATTGACCGAGACTCAGATACCGAAACTCACAGGCCGAGACTTGGAGACCGAAATTCACATGCGGATGTTCAAAGACTGAAACTGCGACCGATCGGCAGTATAAGACATGTTCTCTTCATTCGTTCCTTTTCTTGATTATTCCCGTGTTTTCCGTTAGTCAATATTTATATACCTGGAATCTCATGCCAAAATTAGCCAAAGTTAATCTTCTTTCTTCTCCACTTTTCGGATAATACCCCTTTATGTCTTGCAACGTCATGGGTAAAAGAGTTCTCTGGAAATGTATTTTTTGTGTGCTTAAATATGTTTGTTTTCGTTGACTTTTAATTTCTGTAGTCCATCATTTGCAGGGTCTGCCCCTGGCTTTCTGTCCATCGTGCTTGTATAATAATGCATTTTAAGGGCACTGTCTGATGGGTAGTCTGGAAACATACGAAAGCCACTAAATCTGTTGTCTTCTGATGTAATCTAGGATTGCCATTGTGTTTATTAGTCTTCTGATGTTTTCGTTTCTGATTCTGTCTCATATTATTACTCCGAAAAAAATTCTACGTAGACGAGCTATTTCTGTTGTAACAAGTTTTCTTTTGGATTTTGTTGTTAGTGTCTACGTTTGACATTGGTAGCATAGTGATGGTATGATGCTTGTTTTATATAGTGTAGTTTTGCTGTTCATGCTCGCACATTTGTTTATGAAAATAAGAGACATCTGCCCCAGAATCCAGTATACTATGTTGCATCTATGTTGGATTTCTTTGGTGTTTTTCCCCATTCGATGATATAATGCTTCCAGTATAAATGAATTCTTTCACCTGTTTAAGTTGTTGATCATCGTTTGGAATAGTGGTGTTTTTCTCTGTTTTGCGATTGACATTACCTCAGTTATTTCTGTGTTTATCTGCATGTTAAAGTCCCTACATGTTGTGTGGAGTATATTTATAAGTTGTTGTGGTTGTTCTTTTGTTGTTGATATTATTGCTTGATCGTCTGATAAAGAAGTTCGCTCAGGATGTTGTTTAGGCTGTGTTCTTCATTAGTGTTGACAAGTTTACATAATTTACTACTCCAAATTATATAAATAGTAACCAATGGAAATTGTGACAATAATCAAAAACCTTCCGAATTAAGGCCTGTTTACTTTTTGCAGTTTGGTCTTATAAAACTGTCGATTATCACGCTGAAACTCAAATGCCGATGCTTACTTACATAGATTGGATTATAACGGTATACATTACAATATGTGAATACAGCAATGCATTTAACTTACCAGATTTCCCTACATCTTTGCGCCAACAACAACAATTCTGTACTCTTCATCGTATACTGAACAGTCGCTCTCTGACCGTAGTCTTTGTCTTCCCCTGGCTGGCCCACACCACATGCTTCATAAGTCTTGGTCCAGTAGCAGTTTATATGAATGCCTTGTTTTGGGGAACACAACCAACGTTTCTATGAAATACTGATAAAAATAATATGAGTACTAGAAGGAATACCTGGGGTGAGAATGTGAAGTATTAATTTTAGTATTACGAAACAAACACTCAGAAGAACAATACTAAAACAACCAATATTCATACTATTCAAGAACTGCACAAAATTGTTTTGAACAGACAGAATTGGAGAGATCTGACCTCTGCCCTACGCGCTAACTTCAGCGCAAATGGAAAATGAATGAATGAATGAAATTACGTAACATCTAGGCCCTAAGTAGCAAAAAATAAGATACATATATCTTGATAACATAGAATGGTGTGAAGAATTGATACGAACCATCTGTAACAGAAGTCATCTGCTTATGTGTAATGTTCATAAGTTTGCGTTACGTGAAAGTAGTGTAAATGTTCAACATAGGTACATAATAAATGATATGAATTATATGAATAGTACTTACGTAGAACAACAGACGGACTATCACTAAGATAAGGGGTAATGAGGTGTAAACACGAAAACATACAAATTACAATATACAAGACATTGTCAACGTTTCGAACCGTTAGGTCTTTCTCAAGAATATATAAAACAAACAGTGAAAAACAATTACTAGCATGGTTCGGACATGTATGTAGACATGATTCCTTGACAAAAACAATACTTCAGGGAAATGTCAAAGGGCGAAGAAGCAGAGGCGGGAAAATAAAGGCAAGGACAGTCAACATTAAGGAATGGGCAGGACAAGATATTTCCACACTCATCCGCATCGCTGAGGATATAATTCACTGGAGGACTCTGTGTGCTGAAGCATCCAATGTTGTACACCTACGACCCTGAAGGGTTACGGGTTTATTGATTGATGATAAGCCAGTTTCCTCTGTGGCAACATCGCAATAATTATCAACATTCTTAAAAAGATTGATGGTTTAGGACATTCTCTTTCTACATGAGGATAGTATCTATCATCGACAGCCAGAAGTATGTCACTGTGTTCCTTCATAGCATATTACAGCCTTTGAGCAGCATCCTGTTCTATCTAAGCTAGTCTTGCTTGCTTTTGCTGAATAGATTTTTCTGCTTCTGAAATGTATGCGTTTCACGACGTGACTAAATTCTGTTTTCGCGTTTTCTTCTTTTTCACATGATTTTTTTTCTTTGCACGTTCAAAGTCAGACGATTCCGCCAAGAAAGTTCAATTTTATTTGGTCATGTTGCTTAATGTATAGATGATTCAGTTAATTTTTCTTCTTCTACTTTCACACTCTTATAGTTATATCGAATAAATCGTGTGATTTCCGCCTGGGAGCGTGAGGTACGTTGTACTGCATGTTCTTATAGTAAAGCAAAATGAATTAAACAGGTTACTAAAAACACTTACCTTACCTATGAATAAAAATATATAAAAAAGTATATATAAAAAAAAACATACAATAACACTAAACAGGACAATTCTCCACGTATCGGATCAAATCGAACCCTTTTCAAGAGACAAACAACAGTAAACACAACAATAATAAACAAAATAGATGACTTAGATTTCATCAAGCCACGTCTCCATGACGCAGGAATGGAAACGCATCTAGTAAAAGAGAAAATGCGTGCATTCATTATAAACAAACTGGAAAGTAGGAAATTAGAGGTAATATAGATGTGGTTGGGGTGTTTATAATGAATGCAAGAATAATATAAGAAAAAGATAAGAAAAAGACCCCTTTTGTCACTTTATCAGACAGGCAGGTTTTAAGAACATAGTCACAACAGGCAAGACTGAAGGGAACAGAGACAGATGGGGACAACGTGAGAAAATATTAGTTTCACAACCTAGCAAGGCATGAAAACAACAACGATTCTGATAACAATACTGTGGACAGAGAGCCATGGTCGCCTACGCCAACCAGAATGGCATATGATAATGATTGATGAGTAATGATGAGGTTGTGTGGTGGTTAGGTGAGTGGGTTTGGGGAAGAAAGGATACAAGAAGAATCATCATTTGAAAACGCATGGAATGAATGTGAAACCAAATATAGACATACACATATATATACAACCACACCTAAACATACATAGAAATGTATACATACACCAAGAGTTGAGAAATAAATATATAACAAAATGGACACAGATGTGTGAAGGATACCCACACAAAATGCACAGGCATGTAAATGTATCCACACATAGGAAAGGGCTCACACCAGAATAGGCATACATATGCATATCCATTTATATATACAGGTATACATATCCATTTAATTGACACAGAATGGAGATACGTGCATTAACATAAATAAGCGCTCATATAATATATATATATATATATATATATATATATATATATATATATATATATAATATATATATATATATATATATATATATATATATATATATATATATATATATATATATATATATATATATATATATATATATATGAACATGCATCTACATAAACACTTTCTCACATAAATAAAAACAATAACATGATCATTCGCACACATAGAAACATATACATATATTAATATAAATATAAACGTTCGTTCACATACAGATAATGCTATAACAACTGCATATGTATACATACAAATGTGAGGCCCAAAGTAATTGTGTGGATACATAGTACCATGTAAAACAAAATGCATATACATATAACTATACATGTGTGGGAACTCATCGAAAAGACGACTGCAATAACACCGAGGAAATCAAAGTCTAAATATGTAAATGATTGAACAATAACAATATGGCATTCTAATGTACAATTGATGGACTAGAGTACAAAATAATCACATGTTGACATACACAAACGAAAGAAGACATAAAGGAAATATATAGAAGTACGGCAAACACAAAAATAATTACTCACGAAAGTGTACAAAGACAAATAATTACAAGAATCAGTGCAATACGGGAGTAGAGGGTATAAATAAAAGGTGGGTAACTCAAACAAAACGGTGATTAATGTTCATTCCGTGTGGTTGTAAGACTCCCATATAGCAAATGAGACGATATTCCAAGGAAAATGTTCCACAGTTGAACTGTGTTATTTGCGCCTCGGTTGGCTCATTTTGTGAGCAGGACACGAACTTCTGAACGGCTCAGCACTTCCGTTTTCGTCATGCTTTTAATTCTGGTAGTAGGCTTCCCTATTATGTGACAGCCTACATACATGTCGACAGGCACACGAGTATGTAATGAAGCTTTGCCGAGACGATTGTTGTTCCCATCTCGCATGAGGTGTTCCGCACAGTCAGTGAAATTGTCTCGTGTAATTAGACGTTCTGTAACTCTGCCCATCGGATACTGAACTTTTCCCCTCCCCGAGCTTGGTTCCTGTGGAGGAAGAACTCGGCAGAAGAGTTGGACCAGGGATCTTTCGCGTTCTTAGTCGAGGTGTAGTTCACCAACATCGTGAACCCTTCATAGAGTCTCACCACACGTGTGGGAGCAAGGCGTGCTCTCGAGCTGAACCGGAATAGGAAAGCTTGACAGTAGAGTTAGGCCAGGACTGTCTTCGTTGTACCTTTTGTGCCGGAGCACATCGGTTACGAAACCTAAACCTATTTTCTCCGTGAGCATGTTTCCGGTATAGGAAAGCTCGACAGTAGAATTGGGCCTGGGATATTCTTTGTTGAGTGCCCACGACTGGGTCAATGCCCGCAAGCAACATATAACTTGATGGTACATAGAAGCATGTATCGAGCTAACAGTGCTTGTAGGTCCGATTTCTTTAAAACGTTTTCCCTTTCTACTTGCACTTGACGCTGCCCTCTGGCGCAGTGCTGCACTCTCATTGTACTCAGAATATTATCTTTTCGTTTCTCGCCATTCTCACCTTTTCGTGTCGCTTTTATTGGCCGCCCCTCCAATGTTCGGGATGGACTGCCTAGCGCCATTGTGTGTCGACAGTGTCGCTGCATGTGTTTGCGCAGTGGTGTCGGAGATATTGACTGTCTTTTATGCAGTAAATTCTCTTTCCATCTGCTGCCTCCACCTTCACGGACACGATCCCCAAAGGCATTAGCCAGAATCAGCAAGAGCAGCTGGATTTCTGTTGCCAGGGCGCATCACAAGGAGGTACTTTTGGGATCTTGGTTATCTGCTAACCCTGGGTCCGCCGATAGCAGTGTGGTACCCTGATTCAGTTATAATTATTGACATTATAGATGATACTTGAAAGCAAATAAGTTATATTACTGAGCTAGTTAGAATTTATATGTGTATCGCTTCACCTGAATTTCACTTTGCAAAAGGCACATGAAAATATAGTTAATGCTTCACATGGAAATATTGAGATGTGCAAATGTAAAATTACAAATCACATACAGGTCTAAGACTGAATTTCACAACATAACCTGCTATGACATTTTATTTCTCATTCTCCTGTGTTCGCTCTCATACTCCTGAAAATTAGTAGAATGAAGCCTGAAGAACAGAATGTCATGGTTTACGACTCTGTGCCACACCTGAGTTTTTCGACCTGACACATCCGACTTAAGCACTACAATTGATAAATGACGCAGGCCCACCAATAAAAACACACCAACATTTGTTATGTTGTAAGTGAAAATGTCCTGAAAACCGCTTTATTTTTAGTATGATAACGTAGTAAACGTAGTAGCGTAGTAAATATTTGTTATATTTGTGTAAAGGTACTGAAATATGGTTTTGCATGGTATGATATCTTAGACAAACGATAAAACATAATGACAACCCCTAAATGCGGGGTGGTTAGTTGTGGGGAAAAGAAAATGGTACATGAGGCAGTCACACAAATACAAACATGATAAAATATGTTTTCGTATGTTGTGACAATTTAGACAACTAATAAAACATATCGAAAATCAGTAAAAGCGACTTGTCGGGTTGTGAAAAACTATAAACGATGAGTTTACACAAATTAAAAAAACTTGTCAAATGTGCTATATTGTTAGTGAAAAAGTGCTGAAATGTGCTTTCATGCGACGTGTTAATTTAGATAGCTGATAAAAAGTGTGGTTTGTCATATGAATATATGGTACTATGACCAGTATTGATAAAAAAAATGTGTGAAATACGCGTTTGTAAGAATAGGAAAACTGAGAAATAGTGCCCTTGATCATTTCAAAAAGTGCTAAAAGTTTTTTCAAGTTATGAACTGTGATAAATTATATTGTTCCACTAATGAAAATTTGTCAATAACACTATAGTGTTAAAGATAAAGTGGTCAAATGTGATCGTGTATAGCCTGCTAATTTAGAAAACTGATAAACATGCCGTCTGTATTACGGAAATATGTTGATAAGATACCTGTTGGTAGAGAACAATAATTTAAAACACAGAGAGAACATAATTGAAGCGGTGCCTGGGAACATAGTTGACGACCCTAGCGAAAATATATTGCGCCAAAGTAGATCATGTTAGAAGTTAATGAGACCATACTGATAATATGGTAGAACATAGCTGACGAACATACAGAGATTATCAGGCGACCATGGCTGAATCGTGGACTGAGGGAAGAATGTTTAGAAAATATTAGCTTTTGTGGTGTCTCTATATGTCACAGGTTTTACATTGTCATAGTCAGAATTTTACAATGTGAGAAACACTTGAATATAAGCATAAAATAATGAGAACCATTGGCCAAAGGCCCAGAAGAATGTTTGGAGAATATTAGCTTTTGTGGTATCTATATGGCATGGGTTTTACATTGTCATGGTCAGGTTTTTACATTTTGAGAACCACTTGAATGTAATCATAAAATAATGAGAACCATTGGGCAAAGGCACAGAAGAATGTTTGTAGAATATTAGCTTTTGTTGTGTGTATATGACACGTGTTACATTGTCATGGTAAGGATTTTACAATGTGAGAACCATTTGAATATAAGCATAAAATAATGAGAACCATTGGCCAAAGGCTCAGAAGATTGTTTGGAGAATATTAGCTATTGTGGTGTCTATATGGCCTTGGTTTTACATTGTCATGGTCAGGATTTTACATTTTGAGAACCACTTGAATGTTATCATAAAATAATGAGCAACATTGGGCAAAGGCGCAGAAGAATGTTTGGAGAATATTAGCATTTGCGGTGTCTATATGACACGTGTTACATTGTCATGGTCAGGTTTTTACAATGTGAGAACCAAAAATTACTCATTGGCCATAAAATTTCACACGCCCAGAAACTCATTAATCACTTTCACTTTGACACCTGATTAGTAAGATCGGCGAAATTCCTCCTGATAAGCGATTACAACCTGTTCGGTCTGTCTTGGTCAGTCCGTTTTTATCAAGTCTATACTCATTACTCACAGGCAGTTTTGACACTTGGGGAAAACAACAGTTCAGCATACTCGTGATAAGCGATAACACCTGTTCTGTGTATCTTGTATGTTATAACAAGGAATGTTTTTATTTTCTTGGGTAGCTTTTGTAATGAATAAAGTAAAATAAAGTAGTTGTATTTATATTAATATAACACAAAATATATAAGAAAAACAAGTGTTTATTAAAAGCAAATACTTATCATATATATTTCTACACAACGAGGGCATTCGAGGAAGGTGTTAATAAAACGTGCATTTTATCAGTGTCAATTGATAACGAAAGGAACAGCCGACAGGTAAGGCGAGATAAAAAGATAATGGGAGATAATAAACGACCCGCTTCATCGAGCACGTGCGAACTGCGACCCGTGGAGAATGACAGCTACACAGATAACGCGCTGTTAACATTTGTGACTAACGACACGCGTGCTAGTATTACCCGCGGTATCACATTGTACCAGATTCAACTGTGAGTTTCTGGGTTAGTTTCAACGAGGAACAAATAATCCAGTGGAAAATTTCCCGACATTACTATGGTCCATATATAAATGGATAACACCACCCACCCCTCACCACCCTTTTGGAAAATTTCTCTAACACACACACACTCCGCTCCACCGACCGGTTTGCGCCGGGTGGGGGGATCTCGACACCGCGGCCTTCAACTTGGTGATAATTCACCGCCATCTTGGTGATAATTTTTCTTATTTGAGCTATATATTATCATGATAAGTGTGTTATCCACATGGTGTACCAGATCTGCTGACTGGAGTCGTCCGGACGGTGACCTCACGGGACCGGGCAGTGACATCGCGATCGTTGCCATATTTAGATAAGCTGGTGATATGCTTCTCGTTCATTGCTATTTGAGTTATATATTATCCGGATAAGTAACATGGCACCTCATGGTACGACCTTTGCACGACCTCAGTATGACTTTTTCATGACATCTCCGTACCCAGTATTATGTTCTTAGGGCTATATATTATCCAGATAATTAACGTCGCACGGTATGGCACGACCTTTGCACGACCTCTCCGTACCAAGTATTTTGTTATATGAGCTTAGTAATCGTACCCGCCTCCTACCCTCGTACCCGGGGTCGTTCCATGCATGATACACTACTCGTGTGAAATAGACCTTAATAAATGATATAAGAAAAGACAATTTTTGTGTGGTCACTTCATGAGACAGGCCACTTTTGGAGAACATAGTCACAACAGGCAAGATTGATAGCAACAGAGACATTGGGCGACACAGTGAAAAAAAGATTAGACAGTTTGACAAACTGGCACAACAGGGAAACAACAACGATCTTGATACATAATACTGGAGATAGAGAGCCGTGGAGAGCCATGCTCGCATCCTCCAGCCGGTATGGCACCTGATTACGATGATGCATAGTTAGTAGCTGTTTTCACACCTTATTGATGCAGTCTGTTCCAAATATATATTTCTAATGTCTGATGTCGTTTTCATCTATGCCTATTTCTTGAAGACATTTGATTAATATTTCATGTTAGACATTATATTTTTTATTGAAGACATATTGAAACCAAGAGGTCACGGGATCGAATCCAGCTCGTGTCGTCTTGTTTATAAGGTGGATTTTTTTCTGAGATCCCTGTGGATTATCACTTGAAGCTACGGAGTTACGTGCTATGAGTGGTACTCTCGGCAGGCGGCGTGCCGCTTCGTTGAGAGGGACGGAGTACGTATGGGAAACCGAGTACAGTGAAGTCAATCTTCTACGGCTTTTAAAACCCTTTAAACCCTTTTTAGACAACTAGTAGACAACACTGTCAATGTCTTGAACACAATCACAAATTACCGCATATGTGAAACAGAAGTTAAAAGGAGAATAGGAATGACTAAAAGTACTTACAATGACATGAGGAAAATATTAACATCTAAACAAATTACAAACATTTTAAATATGAGAATTATAAAATGCTACGTCTATTCTATGGCTCAGAAACATGGACACTAAACAAACAATTAGAAGACAGAAGTGATGTCTTTGAGATGCGGTTTTGATGTCTTTGATGTCTTATATATATATATATATATATATATATATATATATATATATATATATATATATATATATATATATATATAGGGAAGAATTGGGAGAACATCATGAAAAGATAAGAAAACAAACATAAAGATGCTCTCATCATCATCAAATGCGGTCTCGCAACGAAAGTTGGCTGCACAGACCTCCATCATCCCCTGTCTCTTGTCTTGGTTGTGCATTCTGCTAGACTGTAACCTGTCGATCTTGTGATGTTACTCTCCCACTAGTATCTCTGCCTACCTTTTGCTCACTTCCCTTTGACTTTACCTTTAAATTAGATCTTCAATAAGGTGGCATGCCTTTTAATGTGTCAAAAATAATTTTTACATGGTAAACGATATATTTTTTGGGGGTAGAAATGGTAGCCTGTAAAGCATGTTTTTTGTACATACTTTGCCAGCGGTTAAGAAATAAAAATTTCGGAAAACAATTGAAACCAACATTTCTCTTCTTTCGATTGAAATCAAACAAACACAAAATAATTTATAATTAATAGGCCTAACAGAACATATAATCTCGTTACTGAAGTCCGCCAAGATCTAACCTGCGTATAATGTAATTTAAAGTGAAATAAAATTGTAGGATAATAAAAAAGAACAAAAACGCCCATGTGAAACGAACACTGAACGACGGCAAAAGAATCCGATCATATACTAACTACACTACCAAGACTATATAGTTGAGTGATTGTATATTTATAAACGTTGCATAATCTCGACGAAATCGTAATTGTGCAGGGTAATGTATAGGAGCGAACATTGAAGGATTTTGAAAGACAGATGAGAAATGTTTCATTTGATAGATTCAATTACCAAAAATATAGCAGAAATGCAAATAGCTACAATAGTGAACCTATTAATACACAGTAAACGTCGATTGAAACAGAGTAAACGCGATACAAATTCTATAATACCAATTTCTACCGTATAATAGACCTATTCGTTATCGACACATGTTTACAAACGGTTGAACTTTGTGTATTGGTCAAAGGTAAAAGGCTACCCAATCTCGTTACATAACAGATAGACAACTCTCTCTCTCTCTCTCTCTCTGTCGGTGTGTATCTATCACATAAAAACATACCCAACTCTCTATGTCCGTGTTTATCAATACAGATATATATTGTTTATCTCGTCACATCAACATATATTCATCTCTCTTTCTTTCTCTCTCTCTCTGTCAGTGTTCATCTCGTCACATCAACGGATATCGGTCTCCCTCTCTCAATTCGTTTTCATCTCGCCACATCAATATATATCCATCTCTCAATTCGTGTTTTTCTCGTCATATCAACATATATTCATCTCTCTCTGTCGGTGTTCACCTCGTCACATCAACAGATATCCATCTCTTTCACAATGCGTGTTTATCTCGTCACATCGACATATATCCATCTATCTTTCAACCCGTGTTTATCTCGTCACATCAACATATATTCATCTTTCTTTTAATTCGTATTTATCACGCCACATTAACATATATTCATCTCTCTCTCTCTCTCTCTCTCTCTCTGCCCGTTTTTATCTAGTCACATCAAGACATTACAACTGATTCACTTATTAGCATGTCAATAGAGATGCTAATTAATTTCATCTAAAATGAACACATCTCACATAAGATGCGTATTACTGTGTTAATTTCTGTATATTTTTTAAAATTCAGTTTAAAGTGTGTTTTTTTTACTTCCGATTTTTAAAAAAATAAAGGAAGCAATGATTGTGATCGATGGATGCGTAGTAAATATATGAACATTTCTACTTGTTTGTAAATGTGCAGTTATTTTTTAAAATTAATTTGTATGGAACGCTCATTTCACAGTTTTGTGAATAGTTAATAAAATTAATTTAGTCATTTTTTTCTAAATTATGTACAAATATGGGGTTTACCAACAGAAGAACGTCAATTACAATGTTTTAGTCAAGATATTATTCAAGACAATTGAGAAGTGGATATTTGTTATCCAACTGTACATGTTATTATATTCATGTTCATATTTATTTTCGTTAATAAAACAGTTCCAATTTCATTTTATAGTGGCATAGGTAAATAGTGAGTTATACTGGAGTTTTAAGGGCTTAGAACTACCCAGAAATATTGTTAAAAAATCACTTTTTGTATGCTTAACAAAACTAATTATATTTTCATAAACCTCAGAGTATCTATATTCTTACACAGTTTACATTTCACGTTTATTGGCTGTAGTTTTTGTCTTACATGGCGCGATTTAAAATCAGTATCAGTGGAAATAAATGTTAGTTTAGTCTTAATATTTGCATGTGCGATTTTTGTCGTTCCCCCCCCCCCTCCCCAATGTCATATTTCTGTGTTTTTTACACCAAATCTTCCAGATTTTGTAAGGTAATCTCATGAGATTTTCAGTGAATCATCATGTTGTAGTCATATAGGTCGAACATGGCCCATTTTAACTGTGCTTACGTGAAAACAAAAATATGTATAACATTATTTATACACTAGTAAACACGAATATAATTTGCAAAAACGGAACCATTTTAAAAAAAACATTTTTCGGCATATTTTTCTTAGAATTATTTGCTACATAAGACGTACAGTTATTTCCAAAGATCATAATCCAGATAAGCCAGATATACGTCTAATTATTTGGTTTTGAGACTAGACATTTAAAAAAAACGTTCAAGTCAGAGTGCACAATCCAGAATCAGCATATTCGGATATTTAAATGTCTTAATTACATAATTAATTATGTGAACTAACTAGTCCATGATATTTCAGCCAGCAATAATTTATACCAAATCCCCAGTATAAATCCCCTTATATTCTACTATGGGGCAAAGTTTTATTTGAATCTTTGCAGAATTGACTGTTTTACAAAAATAAACAGGAAGTAATCCCTCTGCTGGGTAGGTCTAGCCCCTTAAAGTAGCGTATTCAAGATGGCATGATCCATGTTTGTTACACTTTTTGTAACTAAAATCAAAATTCTGCCAGAACTCTAATATATGTAGATGTACATGCTGAAACAATTATGCCCCTTGGACATTGAAAAGGAATCATCATCCACACTATTCTCACTTTCGCGTGTTATATCTATTATGAAGTTCAAAACGTCAACTCATATTTATATCTTTTGTCTTAGTGTTTATCTCATCATACATAGGGCTATGTTAAGGTCATCTTCTCTCTCTCTCTCTCTCTCTCTCTCTATTTATATACATACATATATATTATATAGGCAATATATTTCGTTACATCAAAATATATCATTACTCTCTATTCTTTCTCTCTTTCCCTCTCTGTGTTTTCGTGTTTATGTACATTTTAATCTTGCGAAATCAAAAGATTATAGACCTATGCCTATTCATAATTTCTCTCTCTCTCTCTCTCTCTCTCTCTCTCTCATGTTTATCTCGTCACGTCACAACAACAAAGTGTATTCACTTATGTCCTCTAAATAATGAAATGAAGTACAAGTACAGAAACACTTATACTTTTTTTTTAAACCGTTAGTAATGCAGCCGATAAACACTTCTACAAATGATTTCTAGCATACAATCTGTCACCGGTAGTGCCAATGTGATGTCAATTGTTTGTAATTTTTCCTGTTCATGTCACTTCTAAAACTGTACTAGATCAAAGCTCGAACTTACCTCATTCCCCTCCTTTCATGTGATAAGAAATCATGCAGCTGGGCTTCAGACGAGACTACAATGCCCTGCTTGAGACACGATCGCAAGTTGTATATATCAGGCCGGCGAGCTTGCGCTACCAGATAGATTTGTGTAGACAAATCTATTACACGCAGATACTCACTCTCCCATCCTAGATGTGAATCTATATTGCTTTTTAAACACAAGAACTCTTTTTCAAACACGCTTTCTTTCTTTACTGTCAAAGACACATTCTCACTTTCAAACACACTTTCTCTCTTTCAAACACACTATCTTTCTATTACTCACAAACTATCTTTCAAACACGACATCGTTCTGATACTCTCAAACACAATATCTAGTTCACACTCACCATCTTTATTTTCATATCAAACACACAGTCTCTAAAAAACTCCATATGTTTTTACTCTCAAACACACACTCTTTCAAATACACTTCCTTGTTTTTGCTCTCAAACACACACACACACATACACACACACTCACTCACACATACACACTCTCTCATTTAAACACACCATTTTTTACTCTCACTCACACATTCTCTTTCAAACACACTATATTTTTTACTCTCAAACACTCTCTCTTACACACACGCCCTCTTTATTTCACTCTCAAACACAAAATCTTAGTTCAAACTATCTTTATTTTCCTCTAAAACACACACTCTCAAAAAACGACATCTTTTTTACTCTCATGCGCACACTCTCTTTCGAACCCACTATCCTTTTTCTTACTTACAATCATACACACTCACTCTCTCTCTCTCTCTTTCAATCACAGTCTTTATTTTACTGTCAGACAGACACTCTCTTTCAAATAGGCTATCTTTCTTTTACTCTCAAACACACAGAATCACTCTCTCAGTCACACTTTCTTTTAATTTTGTTCTCAAACACACACTCTCTTTCAAGCACAATATCTTTCTTTTACTCTCATTCACACCCTGTTATTCAAATGCACTGTCTTTTTTTACTTTCAAACACACACTCTCTCTCTTTCAAACACGCTATCTTTTTTATATTAAACACACACACACACATATATTCTCTCTCTCACACTCTCTCTCTCTCTCTCTCTCTCTGTCTCTTTTAAATACACAATCGTTATTTTACTCTAAAACACACTATCGCTTTCAAACGCACTGTCTTTCTTTTACTTTCTCTCGTTAAAAGACACTACTATCTACTATCTCTAAAAAAATCTACTATCTACTAAAACATATACTATCTATCTCTCTCTTTCACACACGCTATCTTTCGTATGTTTTATATCTGTTGAGGAGGTTCCCTCTTTTATATATGTTGAGAAGATGCCATCTTTAATGTTTGTTCAGGAAGTGTCCTCTTTTATGTTTGCTGAGGAAGTGTCCTCCTTTATATTTGTTGAGGAGTTGCCCTCTTTTATATTTGTTGAGGAGGTGCCCTCTTTTATGTTTGTTTTTAGTATTCAATGGCATGTTTTATTTTCCTAGAGGATGGGGGTACTCTAAATCCACCCTCATACTTATCTTTGAAATTTGATAAATGCTTTGATAGTTTTTGATAGATATCAACCACTCGATTTATCTGTTATACTATATATCTGTCTCTATCAACCACTCGATTTATCTGTTATACTATATATCTGTCTCTATCAACCACTCGATTTATCTGTTATACTATATATCTCTGTCTTCTATCAGACACTGGATTTGTTGTTCATACTCTGTATATTAATTCGTTTCACATAGTGGGAGAGGGAATTCGATTCCATCTGCATACTCAATACATCCGTCAATTTCTTTCACACACTGTTTCTACATTTCAATTGCACTATCGCTCTTTCGTTCTCAAATGCACTCTTTCTATCTTTCTCTGTGTACATATCTTTGTAACAAACACAGTCGTCCCAGTCATGAGTGCTCCATACGTTTGACCTTTAGAAAAAGCTCTGAACATTTGAAGTGCGTTACACTGAGCAGATGCATTTACAGAGGAAACAGCGATGTATGTTCTATACAATACATTTATCATCATGAGAAGGATAGGTAGATATGGATGAAAGGGGAGAGAGGGAGTTGAGAGGCTAAATCCCTGTCCCATAGATAAATAGAACATCAGAATTAAAAATGCTGGGAATACAAACACCTGGAAATGATATCACAGACAAAAAGATATCCTCTACCTTTTTTTAACAATAATACGGCTAAGCAGTTCGGCTCTGTGCGGTGTGGTACAGAGCTCGCGGGTGACGTCTAAGTTACCGAGTTCGATCCCACCACGGGCAATTGTGCATCCGGACCGTTCATAAAGCAATGACACATTACTAAACGAATTTATATTGTCTAGAAAATCACTAGAGCCAAACACTTTTGAGTGGATGGCTACGTCCTTTAGAACCTACCAATTACAATTACAATTTACCACTAAGTATAGTTGTCGATTTGCACAAACAAAATATTATCCGAAAATAAATGATCAGCTTCTTATTTTTATAAAAGGCAACCACGTCCCCCTAAAATACAATCGTATCTACGGACCTAAAGACATCATAACTCAACTCTTAACTCGAGGTCACAAGTTTTCAAAACTTCTTCCAGCATTTTCGGTTTTATTTCTTCTTCTGCGTTCAGTTTCCTATGCTCATAAATCTATACAGGAAGGTGGGTTGCCTCCATGAAATCAGTCGTCAGCAAGGGGTCCTCACGGCTGCCCCACAGCTTTACTGTCAGATCTGTCTCTTGGGGTCATCGAAGAGTGGGCATGTCTGCAGAATGTGTTCTGGAGTCTGGGGACCCTTTTTCGTGGGCATTGGTCAGTTTGGACTTTCATTTTGTGGAGATGTGCTTGTAGTCTGCAGTGTCCTGTGTGGAGCCTAAAATTGAGGTTTACTGTGATCTGCTTAGCTTTAGAATAGGGTCCTGTTGAAAGTTGCTGCCTGTTCTCTGACTCCATATATGTTTATATTTTCTGTTGATGAGAGTTTTTGCTTCAATCAGTGATATTCTGTGCTGGAATTGTTCCTTTTTTGCACCTGCCTTTACCAGTCTGTCAACTGCTTCACTTCCTGCAATTCCATAGTGTGCAGGGATACATTGCAGCACAATTTCATTGTTAGCAGACAGTTGATTTAAATGTCATACAGGTGTTTTTGTTAGAAGATCTTTAGGTTAATATTGGATGGTCTGGAGTGCTGACATACAGTCGCACTTCACACTATTTCTGTATTTTAACAATTGTAATAAATTTATTTCTTACTAATTTTAATTTTATATCTTTAATAAATTTATTTTAATTAATGCATATAATACAATTTGCCCCATGCACCGTGTTTGGCGTTGATGGAACATATATATTTAGATATTCTCTTCTCAACTTATAGATCTGGTCTAACCTCTGAGGCTAATAATAATCCCCCCCCCCCTCTCTTATTTCTCCAATGTTACAAACAGTTGAAACTTCCTACCGCTTTCATTTTCCTAAAACTTTATTTTAGAGTCCAACTAACTACCGTTTGTTTATTTAAATAAGATACATTTTGTAGTAAACACAAAAGAAGCACAAATACATATACGCTTAGTAAACTTCTTTTTTCTCTTAAGGCTAAAAAACAACCCTGGTATATTGTTTGGAACATCAGGTAATAAAAAAAGGGGGGTGTTTACATTATCAGCGAGAGCTCTCAAAACGAGGCTAAGTACACATCATTTCTGACGTCACATAAATGTGGGATTATTTTCTGCGTGTGCACCAGTCAGGAAATATTGTAGCCTACATGTGTCAAAGTACGTGTCTGGAACCTGGATCAGAATTACTCAAGAAAGCAAAGCTTTGACCTGTAGACTACTTGGATACACATGTACTAAACAAGGTGTTCTCACCCTGATGATCGTGAATACCACAATACTTTATATCCACATGTGGACGCATATAGTTAGAACGAGTGCAAGGTTTTCAGACAAATCCCACATACTCTCTGGAGTGCGACATGGATGAGTTCTATCTACCTTGCTATTTATTACATATATCGATTGTATATGTAAAATAAACTGGTGAAATAGTCCTGCAAGTAAATCATTCCGGTGCTGGCCTGTTTAGCGGGCAAATGCGTTTAATATATTTTTCCAGATATTCCTGGATATTATTACTTGAATTCTGTGTATGTGACACTAAGTATCATATTGTTGTGCGTTAACATGGTGCAAAGGGTTCTGCACTGCTCTCATGCAAACCGGGGTTAGTAAACTTTGGAAACAGACTGATTCGAAGCTCGTGGACAGCAGTTTGGCTAACGCTTTATGGGTCGTTTCCGGCTAAGTAGACTGAGGTGGAATGAGAATTAGTTTGCACAAAAACATATAACCGAAATAAAACTTATCGACCCTCCACAGTCAAAGCACTGTTGAGTGTGTAAGACAATGATTGGCATGGATCGTCGTGGTGTCATGACATGTGGGGATGTTCCAATCTGCTAAAGTGATGGAAGAGTTATCACCCCTGGGTTTTGCCAACTTAATCGCATCTGATACCTCTCTGCGATTAGACTGCAGTGTGTCACCGTTTAGTTTTCCGCAAGCTCATTGAAAAGGTCTGGAGATTAAAAGAAATTGTCCATGTAGATAACATGGCCCTTCCCATACAGATGTTCAGTCAGGGAAGTAACAACTTTGTGAGACATACCTCTGGTAGGGTCTATGCTGTCTTCCTTTTCAAGGTACAGCCTTTCAAGGGTAGCCTGTCTTAGAGTCAGTCTGTATCGAGGCTTTCATGCCCCATTTAGGCTTCTTGGGCATGTACTATATCAGGCTAGTCCTACCCTTGAAAGCAATCCTGTTTTCATCTACACTAAGCTCTTTGGAAATAGTGTAATGCCTTTGAGACTGGAAGAAGAACAGCAACACATTATTTGATCTTGAAGGCTTTACTGTGACCAGGTTACCCTCATGGTACTGCAGTTGTATTGTCCACGGGGTATCAGAGTGACAAGAAAGCAAGAAACCTGTCTCTACTCATCACATTCCAGAACCCATATATCTCTATGAGACTATCATTGGAACAATACAAATCACATAATACTCATTTGGTAAGTTCCATCAAGATCAACAAAGTAATAAATGCCCTATTCTCTTCATCTGTCACATCGGTAACCGGACAAAATAATCCCAGACAAAATATCCCAAGACAAAATATTCCCATGACAAAATATTCCCAGACAAAATATACCGGACAAAATATTCCAGACAAAATATTCCCAGACAAAAGATCCCCAAGACTAAATACAAAGATGATATATAAAATATTTCATACAAACTGTAATAAATACTAATGAACAATACAGTTAGTAAATAATTATTATAAAGTATTTAAACAATATGAATTGTCTCATAAATGACTAGACATAAAATTAAGTTCTTTGACTGGGGTAACTACACACCATTAATGTTCAAAACACGTGCTAAGTTTTTTAAGAAGTTGATAGGCTCTGCTGGATCGTATCGTTCAACCATTGTTTTAATAGCATCATTGACAAGTTAGTAAACCTTTTGTTTCTTTGTTGTTGGTTTTTTCTTCTATGTTCATTCTCAAACTCCAGCTGGATCTCCCTTGTAACAGTAACATGGTCCTACTAGATTACCCGCAGGATGTAGTCCAGAGAATGGAAATGCGTTGTGTCGCCGTTTTATTTGCGACAATGGTCCAACACATCCGTCCTCGGCGGTTGTTGTTGGTTGACCAGTGGCAATTTGTCTTCTCAAAAGTGCAGATATATGTTGTTGTTGCTGTAACTCCTGGGCAAATCTTGCTGCTGTTGGATGAGATACATTAACCATTGAATTAAATGCATTGTGTCAACCTTCAACAGTGTTGTTGCTTTTTGGCAGTTTATTCATGACACGATCGTGCTGATTCCAAAGGCTCACTGGAAATTACGGCTGTGAACTGCGACCACGACGAATCCGTCCAATGTAAAAATCTTCGAAATAATCGATGAGGAAATCCAGATCTGAGAAATTATCAATATTGGTGAGCTATTAGAAAACAGTAATGACATCAGTTTCTGGTACAAATGCCAAAGACATCAATTGTTTTTACTTTGACTGAAACATTTTCATCAGAGATGTACAGCGCCGTTTTACCCCCATACTGTAGTTTTCGCCAAATGTTCTGTCCAAAGTTAAAATAACATCCTGATACTTCAGCTCGTGGAAATGCACATTCAAAAGTTTTAATTGCAGCTAATTGGAAATCAGTAACTATTGAAGATGGAGCTGAATTTCCGTTACTTCTCAGTTCTGTGATATGCTGAAGTAGGCGTCAGGAGATTGTCATGATATCTCCTAGGAAATTGTGATAAATTACTTCACCAATTTCACTATGTTATTATTATTATTACCTTTTTCCTCATTTTTGGCAATGTAGGGATATTTTGTCTGGTGTATTTTATTTAAATGTCTTCGTAGGATAACTAACACCCATTGGAGTGAAATCAAATCTAATGATAAAATCAGAAGAGACACTTCAAAATTTCATCACAGATGTTATCACAAAACGCCCTTGGTCCTACATCGGGCATGTCCTACGCGCAGACACCAACAGAATACACCACCAGTCTCTTGAATGGATACCTACAGGTAAAAGAGCACGGGGTAGACCAAAAGAAACACTCAGAAGAACAATACTTAGAGAAAGTAAAACAACCAATATTCATACTATTCAAGAACTGCACCTAATAGCTTTGAACAGACAGAATTGGAGAGATCTGACCTCTGCCCTATGCGCTAACTTCAGCGCAAAAGGAAAATGAATGAATGAATGAATGAATATTTTGTTTGGAATATTTTGTCTGGTATATTTTGTCTGAGTATATTTTGTCTGGTATATTTTGTCTAGTATTTTTTTTCTGAGTATATTTTGTCTGGTATATTTTGTCTGGTATATTTTGTCTGAGTATATTTTGTCATGGAACCGTCACATCCTTTCACTGTGTAAGACAAAATGAGAAACCCGCTGCTTCTTTCTACAAGTCGCTAATCTGCATAGCGCAACGATTAATTTCAATTACCAAAGTGGCATACTATTATCTGTGAAATACAAAATAATAAAACATGCCCACATCACTACATTATCAGCTAGGTCTAATAGACCTAAAACTTCAGAATAGCTGCAAAGCTAGAGATGATTGTAACCTGAAGGCAGGTTATCAACTACAAACACGTCATCGCCTTTCTAAGACACACTCAACAAAAAACTGCTATCCTAATCCTCGGCTATCGGATAACAATTTCTGCATCTGTAAATAAAACAAGAGAAAAAGCCTTTGACATAGTAGACACACAACTATGGAAAATACTATCACAATATGACTTACGTAAAACACTGGTTTATATTCCGTTTCAATGGAACACCACAGACTATATCTAAAACTAGTGGGTAATGATAGACAATGATGATCACACATCATTGCCCATCATTACCCACTAGTTTTTGATATAGTTTGTGGTGTCCCATTGAAACGGAATATAAACCTGTGTTTTACGTAAGTCTAATTGTTGCTACGTTTCACGCAGTTACCTTGTATTGATTGTCATATCACAATATGGGGTTCCGCAATACCTAATCAACTGTTGCAGAAGTAGTTACACATGTAGTCGATGCGCAGTTAGAACGAGTACAGAGTTTTCAGACAAATTCCACATAGAACTCTGGAGTGCGACACAAATGTGTTCAATCTCCCGTGCTATTCATTACATATATCGATTGCATATGTAAAATTTACAACACCAGTAAAGACGACAACATGAACAACCTCCTGAGCTAACATTAACATCGGAAAAACAACTACAAGTTTATGTAAATAGACTCCATAGAACTTTTACTGACTTTAACATGAAGACAAACACAGGAAAAAAACAAAGGTAATGTCAATCGCAAATACAGGAAGAAACAGTACTTCTCTTATCATCGATGACCAACAACTGACAAATGTGAAATAATTCACATCTCATGCATATCTTGGAAGCAGTATATCACAAAATGAAAAAAAAATACCAAAGAAATCCAACATAGATGCAACTTACCATACCAGATTTCAGCACAGATTTAAAAAAACAAAAAAAATGTGAACATGAACACCAAAACTACATTATATGAAATGATCATCATATAATCACTCCTTCAAACCAATGTCAAAGTTGGAGACGAACAACAAAATACAAATAGAAAACTTGTTACAACAGAAATGACTTGTCCACGTAGAATTCTCAGAGTAACCTGAAATACTTCCGGAAATAAATACCTGTCAGAGGGTTGAATCAGAAATGAAAATATCAGAAGTCTAACACACACAATGTCAATCCTGGATTACATCAGAAGACAACAGATTAAATGGTTTTCCCATGTTTTCATACTACCATCAGATAGTGCCCCTAAAAAATAATTGTTATACAGAGACGATGGATACAAAGCCAGGGCAGACGATGCAAAAGATGGATCACAGAAATAAAAGAATCAACGAAAACGTACATATATGAAGTACACTAAGAGATGGTCATCAATACAAGGTAACTGCGTGAAACGTAACAACAATTAGACTTACGTAAAGCACAGGTTTATATATCGTCTCAATGGGACACCATAGATTATATCAAAAACTAGTGGGTAATGATGGGCAATGATGAGCACACAAGAAATCATACAAATTACAATACACAAATCATATTCAACGTTTCAACCAAAAGGTCTTTATCAAGACACAAACAAAACATTAAAAGACGACGAATAGAAAAATTATCACAACGTCCAACGGAAATATGGAAATGATATGCCGGAAGGTCAGAAAGTACATAAAAACGTAAATATATGTGGAAACGAAACGAACAAAAAGATGAGTAAATGACGGAACAAAAAGAATAAAGACAAAGACCACACCAAACCAGTACTAGACATAAGAGTGGTCGGAATTGAGTCCAAAAGGCTTGAGTGTACCCAACTCGAAAATGAGACGATTTTCTAGAGCATACCTAGATCTATCATCGGTGGTGCAAGATCTGATGGCGGTGACCTGAATATCCAAAGCACCATGATGACCATCGCCATTGAAGTGTGTGGCCACAGGAGTGGGTGTTCTGTGCTTGATGGCATGAAGATGATTACAAAAGCGATCGCTCAATCGTAGGCCGGTTTCCCCGATGTACTGTTTGCCACAGCGTTTACATATGATCACGTAAATGACATTACGGGATTCACATGTAAAGGCCTCATCGATGGAGAAAGTGGCTTTGGGAAATGAAATGGAGCGCATCTGAACCACATAAGGACATGTAAAGCAACGGACACGTGAGCAACGAACAGTGCCAAAATGGTCAGGAACAGAAGACTTAAGGTGGCTCTGAACCAAGATGTCCCTCAGATTTCTATCACGCCTATAAGCCACCAGATATAAGTCATGGAAAGCGTCACGGGTGTCAGGATCAGACTGGAGAAGAGAATAATGTTTGAGCATGATGCGTCGAACAGAAGAGTTATGGGGATGAAAGGTAAGAACAAGTTTAACCCTATCAGAGGAGGAGGAAGAACCCTGAGGGTTAGTCAAGGTATCGAGGCGAGACAAATGGCGCACACGGAGCCAAGCGGAAGAAAGAATGTTGTCAGGGAACGATCGTCTACGGAAAAACTCAATCATCTCAGAGGACTTGTCGAGAAAATCGACGTAATCACTACATAAGCGACGCAGGCGAAGAAGCTGGGAGTACGGTAGAGAGTTGCGACAAGCAGGGGGATGAGAAGAAGTGTAGAGAAGAAAGCCATGTGCATCAGTAGGTTTATAGTAAACGGATGTGCTAAGGTAAGGGGATAAATGGTGACAATGATGTCAAGGAAGTTGACAGAAGTAGTGGAGATATTAGATGTAAATTGAATAGCAGGGTTAAAACTGCCGATGAAGTTGATGAAACGAGACAATTCAACTTCGGACATGTCGGTGATACCTATCCCATCGTCAATGTATCTATGGAAAAGAGATGGGAACGGGCCATCATATGTAGACCAAACTAAATGTTCCAGATGTCCCATGAAGAGACACGCATAGCTAGGTCCCATTTTGGTTCCCATGGCAACGCCACTGATCTGATCGAAAAAGTGTCCATCAAATTCAAAAGAGTTGAGCGTAAGTACCAGTTCAGCAAGACGGATAAGAGTAGAAGTGGATACAGAGGGGTGGGGACTCTTGTCAAGAAAGAACTGTAGAGCCCTGAGACCATCTGCATGGGGTATAGAAGTGTACAAAGAACAGACATCAAGCAAGAACAGACGATAGGTACGGTCAGAAGACAACTGGACGGTAGAAAAAATGGTTAGGGCATGCTTAGTGTCTTTCAAGAAAGAAGGCAGTTGTTCGACTAACGGCTGAAAAATGCTGTCAAGGAAGTCAGAGATGCGCTCAGTCGGACAAGAGCAAGCAGAGACAATAGGTCTACCAGGATTCGATGCCTTATGTATTTTAGGCAGCATATAGAAAACAGGTTTGCCTAAACAACTTTGATCGATGCAAAGATATTTGGCAGTGGTAGGAAGGTGGTTGTTAAGGATAAGGGTGTTCACAGTGTTGTTAACAACCTTCTGGTTAGTTACAGTCGTATCAGATGTACGTGCAGTGTAGAAAGAAGGATTGGAGAGTTGTTGGTGGCCCTCCTGGAGGTAAAGGTCCTTACGCCAAACCACAACGGCCCCACCCTTATCTGCTGGTTTGATGACAATATCATCACGGCGACGAAGATGTGCCAAGGCGCGAGATTCTTCAGGGGTGATGTTAGAGCGACGAATGCGGTTGTGATGAAGTGACTTAATGTCATGGAGAGTATTCTTGATGTAAAGATCAAGAGCTTGAGATGCACCAGGCTTTGGAGTCCAGGGATATTTCTTCTGTTCATATCTAGAAAACAAATCGTCAGTACAAGATGAAACTTTGCCAAAGAAATGATAATGAAGCCGAAGACGACGATGGTAGCGGTGGATATCCTGAAGAAGAGAGTATTGATCAACTGTAGGACAAAGTGTTGTACAAAGTGTTGTGCGCTATTATGCCATTGTTTCTTTCAGCCTTTTGCCGCATGACATCCGTAATACAGCCACTGAACTGGCTTTGGTTACGTTCAGGAAGACCAAATTCTTCTGTCACCGCCATTTTCTTGTCACTTGTGACCGTCGTCATGTTATCCCTAAAGGATTTTCCTCCAAATTTCATCCATCTGCCGGTTTCTTGTACCCGCGTGAGCAGCGCTCACTCCAACGCATAGACGACAAATGCGCGTTTCAGCGCATGCGTATTATATCTTCTAACCATACTCATCTTTTATCTGATCTCGACTCTTCTAAAGTCTTACTTTTAAAACGTTTACAGTTCCTTACTTACAACAACATTCTACTGTACTCCCTCCTTCGGGGTATTATCCACGTCCTCAATGGTCAATTGTACCAGTTTATGTGCACTCATCACAACAATAAACTCAATTCTCTTCAATCCACATCTCACGTTGTTTTCCCCCGTTCTAGCCCTGCTGTAGCCAGTTCTCTACTACCTCGTTTCACTAATCTCTCTGACATTCCCACTTCTCACCTGACTACTAATGCTGCTGTTCATCTTCCTGGTCATTCCAACACACCGGTTGTTCGCATTCCTCCTGACCTCAGTCTCTCTGATAGTGAAATTTCTGTTCTTAGCAAGGGCCTCAAGTTCGTCCTTCTCCGTCCTACATGCGATCAATACTCTCTTCTTCAGGATATCCACCGCTACCATCGTCGTCTTCGGCTTCATTATCATTTCTTTGGCAAAGTTTCATCTTGTACTGACGATTTGTTTTCTAGATATGAACAGAAGAAATATCCCTGGACTCCAAAGCCTGGTGCATCTCAAGCTCTTGATCTTTACATCAAGAATACTCTCCATGACATTAAGTCACTTCATCACAACCGCATTCGTCGCTCTAACATCACCCCTGAAGAATCTCGCGCCTTGGCACATCTTCGTCGCCGTGATGATATTGTCATCAAACCAGCAGATAAGGGTGGGGCCGTTGTGGTTTGGCGTAAGGACCTTTACCTCCAGGAGGGCCACCAACAACTCTCCAATCCTTCTTTCTACACTGCACGTACATCTGAACACGACTGTAACTAACCAGAAGGTTGTTAACAACACTGTGAAAACCCTTATCCTTAACAACCACCTTCCTACCACTGCCAAATATCTTTGCATCGATCAAAGTTGTTTAGGCAAACCTGTTTTCTATATGTTGCCTAAAATACATAAGGCATCGAATCCTGGTAGACCTATTGTCTCTGCTTGCTCTTGTCCGACTGAGCGCATCTCTGACTTCCTTGACAGCATTTTTCAGCCGTTAGTCAAACAACTGCCTTCTTTCTTGAAAGACACTAAGCATGCCCTAACCATTTTTTCTACCGTCCAGTTGTCTTCTGACCGTACCTATCGTCTGTTCTTGCTTGATGTCTGTTCTTTGTACACTTCTATACCCCATGCAGATGGTCTCAGGGCTCTACAGTTCTTTCTTGACAAGAGTCCCCACCCCTCTGTATCCACTTCTACTCTTATCCGTCTTGCTGAACTGGTACTTACGCTCAACTCTTTTGAATTTGATGGACACTTTTTCGATCAGATCAGTGGCGTTGCCATGGGAACCAAAATGGGACCTAGCTATGCGTGTCTCTTCATGGGACATCTGGAACATTTAGTTTGGTCTACATATGATGGCCCGTTCCCATCTCTTTTCCATAGATACATTGACGATGGGATAGGTATCACCGACATGTCCGAAGTTGAATTGTCTCGTTTCATCAACTTCATCGGCAGTTTTAACCCTGCTATTCAATTTACATCTAATATCTCCACTACTTCTGTCAACTTCCTTGACATCATTGTCACCATTTATCCCCCTTACCTTAGCACATCCGTTTACTATAAACCTACTGATGCACATGGCTTTCTTCTCTACACTTCTTCTCATCCCCCTGCTTGTCGCAACTCTCTACCGTACTCCCAGCTTCTTCGCCTGCGTCGCTTATGTAGTGATTACGACGATTTTCTCGACAAGTCCTCTGAGATGATTGAGTTTTTCCGTAGACGATCGTTCCCTGACAACATTCTTTCTTCCGCTTGGCTCCGTGTGCGCCATTTGTCTCGCCTCGATACCTTGACTAACCCTCAGGGTTCTTCCTCCTCCTCTGATAGGGTTAAACTTATTCTTACCTTTCATCCCCATAACTCTTCTGTTCGACGCATCATGCTCAAACATTATTCTCTTCTCCAGTCTGATCCGTGACGCTTTCCATGACTTACCTCTGGTGGCTTATAGGCGTGATAGAAATCTGAGGGACATCTTGGTTCAGAGCCACCTTAAGTCTTCTGTTCCTGACCATTTTGGCACTGTTCGTTGCTCACGTGTCCGTTGCTTTACATGTCCTTATGTGGTTCAGATGCGCTCCATTTCATTTCCCAAGGCCACTTTCTCCATCGATGAGGCCTTTACATGTGAATCCCGTAATGTCATTTACGTGATCATATGTAAACGCTGTGGCAAACAGTACATCGGGGAAACCGGCCTACGATTGAGCGATCGCTTTTGTAATCATCTTCATGCCATCAAGCACAGAACACCCACTCCTGTGGCCACACACTTCAATGGCGATGGTCATCATGGTGCTTTGGATATTCAGGTCACCGCCATCAGATCTTGCACCATCGATGATAGATCTAGGTATGCTCTAGAAAATCGTCTCATTTTCGAAATGGGTACACTCAAGCCTTTTGGACTCAATTCCGACCACTCTTATGTCTAGTACTGGTTTGGTGTGGTCTTTGTCTTTATTCTTTTTGTTCCGTCATTTACTCATCTTTTTGTTCGTTTCGTTTCCACATATATTTACGTTTTTATGTACTTTCTGACCTTCCGGCATATCATTTCCATATTTCCGTTGGACGTTGTGATAATTTTTCTATTCGTCGTCTTTTAATGTTTTGTTTGTGTCTTGATAAAGACCTTTTGGTTGAAACGTTGAATATGATTTGTGTATTGTAATTTGTATGATTTCTTGTGTGCTCATCATTGCCCATCATTACCCACTAGTTTTTGATATAATCTATGGTGTCCCATTGAGACGATATATAAACCTGTGCTTTACGTAAGTCTAAAAGATGGTCTCAGAGAACTCTTCTACCCTGCACGGTATAAAGGAGTGTGACATGAAAGAAAAAGTAAAAACAAGAAATTCTTCCTCACCGAAATCCGAGAAATATTTCCAATATATGCTTGCCATTTTTACGCACTATATACACTGCAAAAATTCATTCACTGAAATTCTAAAATATTACATACTATTTTAAGAACTGATAGATAGGACACTTTCTCTTTTCTATATGTCCAGAGGTGTTTTAGTCTTACCAGCTTAACGCTACTTATCTGTTCCTGATTTTATGTAAATTGCGTAACTAAGGATACGATGGATTGTGAAACGATAGCGCACTATGAGAAACCCTAACGTAAGGTTGTATTCAAACTCATTATGTACAGTGAAAGACATAGTTGAAATGTTTAGAATTATGTAGAATGTAGACAAATATTTGAGTCAATGCTTTAAGTAATTTTTCAGTTGTTAGAACTGCGGAGACTGACTGAGAATCGGAATTCAAAGGAAAACATATGTGCGACAGTGCTATAACATAGATTCCTAGAACAGAAGGGGGTGGGGTGGGGGAGAGAGAGCTCGATAGAATTACTGTGAAGGAGAATATTATTAAACTTGGGGGAGAGGGGGTTTAATATATCTATTAAAACAAGTATTAATTATCATTGTAATTGAAATTATCATTAAATATAATGACAACACACACGTATATAACATTTCTAGAATGAAGTCAATACGGATTTTATGTATATCTACAATACATATTTATTTTATATATTTAATATATGCCTATGTAGGCCTAATCTAGGATTATCAATGATCATAGGCAGATTCAATGCCAGCTGCAGGTAGCATGTGTTTTGACACTTCTGAGCATATTGTTACTGTACATAGCATACTGCCTAGATATTTACTGCAACCACAACTTTCTGGCTTGATTCTACGTTAGTAGTTATATATGAGCAAACAAGATACATTTTGCGAAATATAGAAGATATACGAGGACTAAAAGTGAGAAGATGCAATATAAATAACTTGAGATATGCTGACGAAACGGTACTGATCGCAGGAAGGGAACAGGAACTACAAGCCGTGTTAGATAAAGTAATGCAAGAAAGTGAAAACAAAGGCCTCAGTTTAAACAAGAAGAAATCAGAAATAATGGTTGCCCCAAAGAGACATACATCACCAAGATTCAACATAATAATTAATGACAAATATCAGCATTCTAAAAAGTGAGAACCAATTATGGCAATGAAAGACTATTAATGCAGACCAGAATTCGAGTACTGAGATGTTATATCGAACCAATTCTTTTTTATGGATGTGAAGCATAGACTGTAAACAAAAACAAACTCAAAGGGAATTAGAGGCTACAGAAATGTGGTTTCTGAGAAGATTGATGAAAATACCATGGGCAGCTAGGTAAACTAATGCAGATATTCTCATTAATGCTTGCGTATAAAGATCAATCATATCAAACGTTAAGGGCATTCAGTCAAGGTTTCTAGGGCATGTGCTGAGAAGAACACAGCTTGAACACTTAATAACCACTGGAAATATCACGGTGGGAAGAGATAGGAACGACAAAGAGAAAAGTTGCTTGATGGACTAGTATTGTGGCACGGTAGAAGTACACCAACCGAGCTTATTGACAACACAAGAGACAGAGAGTCGCGGAGAAACATGATCGCCTACGTGTCATTCGGTATGGCACTTCCGTATGACAATTGAAACAAGATACCTGTCGAGTCATATTGACTCATATTCTTCTTAGTCTTCTGCGTTCGTTCTCAAACTCCTGCAGATTAGCAGGATGTAGTCCAGAGAACGGAATGCGGTGTGTGATGGTTTACATCATTGCTGCGATATCTGCGCTTTTTGGCCTGACACATCCGACTTCAGCATGACTCTGGGTCATTGACCCTATACGTGATAGGACAGCCAACTTTATCCCATAACCTCCTTAGGCGCCTTTTACGACATGCGTGGAAGGTAAACAGTGTTGCTATTCTTTGCTCCTCTTTCGGGCCCCGGCATCACTCGGGCGATTGACTCATATAAGAAAAAACGACAATGGGTCATGTCTCATATTACTCGTTAAGACGAGCATGTATGAGTCATATAAGATAAACCGAACATCAGGGGCTCCAGCGCTACTATAGCCCGAGAGCCTATACATCCGGCGTCGATCCCTAGTCATATCAGGTGCTCCTGCTACTCTCCGACGTTGAAGATGGTGTACTGGATGAGATATAATAATCTATAACCTAACACTAGCATGTTCTCATAACACTAGGAGGGGAGGGGGTATATATGATCGTAGTAGGATCACATAAACTGTATCGCTCGAGTGATAGATACGAGTGATGTAGTAGTGATACTTAAAACTATATAGTAATAGCAGTAGTAATATTAGTAGTAGAAACTGTAATAGTAGTAGTAGCATCAGTAGTACTATAGTAGTAGACGTGGATGACATTAGTAGTAGTAGTGTTGGGCGTAGCATTAGTAGTAGTAGTAGTAGTGATGGTAGTAATAACAAAAGTAATGTAGTAATACATTAGTAATACACCTGTACTAGTAGTCGCAGCATAGGTAGTAGTGTTAGTAGTAATACTAGACGTGGGCGATGTTGTAACAGTAGTATTGGCGGTGGGTGTAGTATTAGTAGTAGAAGGGATAGTAGTAGAAGAGTGTGCTACGATAACAGTAGAAGTAATAGTAGCAGTAGTAGTGGTAGTAGTAGTAGTAGTAGTAGTAGTAATCGTAGTAGTAGTAGTAGTAGTAGTAGTAGAAGTAGAAGTGGTGATAGTAGCAGTAAGAGAAGTAGTAATAGTATTAGTAGTAATAGTATTGGTAGTAGTAGTAGTAGTATTGGTAGCAGTAGTAGTAGTAGTAGTAGTAGTATTGGTAGTAGTAGTAGTAGTAGTAGTAGTAGTAGTAGTAGTAGTATCAGTAGCAGTAAGCAACGACATATATTGCTACGTAATACTAATTCTAATAGTTAAACAAAAGATCTCTTTAAAAAAAACACAGAGCTTATAAGCATAGCTCACCTTGGTAATAGATAGTATGACTCACAGTAAACGTAGGTCTACCGTTCTGGTAATCCCACGAAAATGGTCACACTGCGACACGGAACCCCACTCTCTATAATATATTTAGATCTCTACATGCATGTCTCTTTAGGTACACACTCTGGATGTGTATATCATACGAATAGTTTAGAAAAAACACTATATTACAAATTACAAGACTCGGGTAAAGAGATAGTTCATACCTAAATATAGCTCTAACGGTATAGCCAAGTATCAGATCGATCATTGGTCTTTGGCCAATGCATGCCTGATTGCCAAGGACAGAGAGGCGTTCAGAGTATCTACGATTACGACAACTTTCTGGATGGAATATTTAAATGATAATAATTATGCACAGAAAGATATTATTATGGTGTGACTAAAAATTACATTTTTATGTTGTATACTCTTGCTGTGGCCAATATGGGACACATAAATCTACTCAATGAAGGCTACTTCAAATAGAAGTAACGGGAAATCACATGACTGGTCCTTCTCAGTCTCTCTTTTTCAGTATATTTGCCCCTTGTACTTTCAGGTGTGGTAGCCATGGGGGTTGGTGCACTGTTCTCAAGGGTGATACACAGTTCCGGTGAGGACACGGTTGCGGTAGTAGCCACATCTAGTGGTGTTATTGGTCTGTTCACCACAGTCAAGGTTGTTGGTGAGGATATGTTCATCACTCGAGGTCAATGTTGTACCACCATTTTACCACCATACTGCAGACACACACACTTATCAGATGTTACTTCCCATCAGAGGGGTGGATTTAGAATGATCATTTTGCACACACACCATCTCCTGATTGCAGACTGGGCGTAGGTACTGGGCACAGGTTTGATTCTTTTAGCTGAATTGTTCTGATATCGACATAAAGCGTTTTCTGGATGGTATGGTACTCTCAGGCATAGTAGTCACACCTTCTGGTGGTGGACATGGTGGGT
Organism: Meghimatium bilineatum; assembly: GCA_034231615.1. NCBI lineage: Eukaryota > Metazoa > Mollusca > Gastropoda > Stylommatophora > Philomycidae > Meghimatium > Meghimatium bilineatum. Next base: position 28,802,433 of record CM067305.1, on the reverse strand, counting down.
GTATTATGTCTCTGGGTCATGAAGTTCTGTAGATGGCTGGCAGCTGGTTATTCCTCCTGTTATGCTTTCTCTTGTGAAAAATCGCCTTTACGCCTTGCTTCTGTAACTGTATTATCAAAGGTTTGAAAGCGACCGATGGTTCATATTCATCCAACCTGATACATGTACATCACCACCAATCTATGCTCCATATATATATATTATATAATCAGCCTGCTATCATTTCCCTTTATGTCTATTTCTTGAAGACAGTCAATTAATTATTTTCTGTTGCACTCTGTCACAGACATTGCTGTAGTCTAAGAAGCATAGGCCTATGTGTACGCCTGTTTGAGAGTACGTGTGCTAGTATAGACGCCTCCCCTTATTGTATTAGTAAACACATATATGTCGAATTGCATAATAGATTCCGCTTCGGTAGGTGTGATACCAGATAATCAACGTTAACTGTCGTCTCCGCACCAAAGCTTGACTACACCATACCTCCCCCATCCCCTGTCTTGATAGTGCACTCTGCTGGATTTTAAGCTGTCCATCTCGTGATGTTACTATCCCACATGTATCTCTGCCTACCTCTTGCTCGCCTTTACCCCTCGTGTAAGGTCGTCATCATAGTGTCATGTCTTTTAATATATCCAAAATATTGTATGTGGTTGATCTTTAATTCCTATAATTCTTCATACGAAATGTTTTTAGACCATCTGTGTTTATTTTATTTTCTTTCCATGATGTTCTCTCTATTGTTCTATACATCCACAGCTCACATGTCTTAATTCGAACAGATACGCTCGAATGTATTTATAACATATGATCATCCGGAGCTGTATCTGACATTAGGTGCGGTTTCTTATATATCCGTGTATATCAGCATCATCAAGTGCCGTACCGAATGGCGTTGGCGATCATATATCTCCATGTACATCGATCACCCATATATGTCATCATCTCTGTTGGTGTCGTCAATTGAAGCCATTTAGTCAAATTGTCCAATATCTTTTCTCTAGGTCTTCCCCTTGATCTTTTCCTTTCTATCTTTCATGTTGCCACTATATGCACTATTCTCAATGCCTCCGCTTCTCATTACGTGCTCAATAAATGTTGACTGTCTTTTTTCGTATATTATCAATAATGCATTTTTTTTTTCAAATCTATACTTCTAAGACATTTTTCATTAGTAATCTTTGCTGTCCAAGGAATGCGTAGTATTCTTCGAATAAATCACATTTCTGCTGCATCCAATGATTTTTGTGATGTCTTATTTATTGTCCATGCCTCACTTCCATAGAGTAGCACTGGTTCAATTTAGTGTTTGAGGACACGTTTTCTGGTGTTTTCATCGATATGGACTTATTGCATAGGACTTATTCAACACTCATAACAAAAAATTTCATTTAATGGAACGCTGCTTTTGCTTGTCCTATTCTGCTTATAATTTCGGTCTTGCATTTACTATTTGAAGTTATTAATGTTCCTAAATATTTGAAACTATTCACCTGCTTTAAGTTTTTCTCATTTAATACTATTTTGCCATTTAGTGGGATACTATTTCCTGATATTATCATTGTCTCTGTCTTTTTTATGTTTAAACTAAGTATATACTAAGTATAACTACTTGTATATACATATAGGCCTAACTATATTGAACTGACACCATCTACGACTGTACATAGAGGTATGGTTGGATAAGTTTGTATGTTATGGTCACGTTTATTTTTAGATGAATTTGGTAATATGAACAGCCTGCTCTATTTGTATCATCAATTTGTAATTAAGTCATGTTTTTTTTATCATAATCGCTAATTTGCAAATTCAGATGAACCCCTGCACAGATATAAATATAGCGTGGATTTTTCCAGAATTAGATGCCTATTTGTTATGATACATTGTTATGATTACATAGAGCAATTGGGACATTTAGGTATGATGGATAAATGTGTTTGCGTGTTTGTGTGTGTGTACAGGTAGGAATACGTATATCATATGTCAGGATACCATGTCTTTTACTTTAAACTTAAGTGTTGTGTTAGAATATGTATGTGTATGGGTGTGCAAAAATTAACTGTTTGTCAGTATATACTGTTACTACTATTATTATTACTACTACTACTGCTAATGTTACTACCACTACTATTACTACTTACCACTGCGACCACTATTACTACTTCTACTACTAATACTACTACTACGGTTGTTACTACTATTATTACTAAAGCTATTACTTCAAGATATAACTATGACACGCTCTAAACACACGCTTAAATATTTCGCACTCATAAAAAAATTGATATCCGTTCCGATTTGCACAAAAGCAAAACCAGTTGCATTTCACAGCAATATAATTCCATCACTGATGAAGCCTTCTTAGTTTATCGTGCTTTTAATTGGCCAGTGTATTTATACTTTGCCAAACAGCTAATAAAGAAGAGAAAAAAACAATAAACAAATAAGAAACATTTCCCCTCATTGACAGAAAATATGATAATTTCTATCGTAAAGCCGTCTGCTTTTATGGCTTTCAACACACAAGCACATGTATTATCTTACAAACGACATTCGTAGCGAATGCTACGATAAATACGTTCAGTCTGGATAATAATTAATCATAAATCTTTAACGTGGTTATGAATACACTCATGCAAAATATTAAGCCCATACGCTAGTAATTACTGAGATAATAGACAATATCGGTGTTCAACTATTGACGAAAGCACTATAGTTTGCGTTGTCTGTGGGCTAAAGTATTATCATTATGAAATGCACATATTCTTTCTTCCATTCAGTGTGCAGGTCACATGTCATGTCAGATCAATCAACAGGATAATATCTTGTGTTTTTTTATGTATTGCAGAATAATTACACTGGTTTACACACAAAAAATCAAGCTGGAAGTTGTCAATCATTTTTTAACTGAATTATCAGCATTTTGCGCCACTGAAGCAAAAAAACGACATCCATTTTTCTCAATCAGATCAGAATTTTGTTCTAAATTAATTTTTAAAAATTATATTCTCTTACATTCATAATTAAATTTTGGTGACATTAGTAGTTGATTTATGTGTAACATTCCTCACATAAAAAGTATTTAACAGAATGTATTTATTAAATGTTACAAACATGGAATTATATAAATGAAGAGCAGACATTGAAAAAGGTAAGGACATGTAAATTATGTCATCAGTGAGCAAAATTCAAATCATAATTTCTTCGACTTTCTCGAGTGTTCAGCAGCAGGGATGTCTCTCTTCAGAGTCTAGCAGTAATCATCCATCGTTACTGCATCTCAACGTCCTTGATACCTGGTCTCCATCTCTTTTATGTCCTGATGGAACCTCTCGCCCTGCTCGTCACTCATTAATCTAAGATTCTCGGGAAACCGATCCATATGCGAGAATAAATAATGCAGTTTTTATGCTCATGTTGCATCCAAGGTTTTTGAAAGCAGTCAGCATATTTTTGACAACTTCTTCATATTTACTGGCTTTGGTGTTGCCGCCAAAAAATCTTCACATCCAGATCAAAGCCTTCCATGCTTCCAATTCCAATTTGTTCATTGATTTTTCAAACTCAGGATCTCTGATTAGCTGACGAACTTGAGGACCATCAAAAATGCTACCTTTCAAACTCTCTATGGTTAATCCTGTAAAAGCGCGGCACATGTAAGTGAAGCAGCCATCATCCTTGTCCAGGGCTTTGGTGAACTGTTTGAGGAAGCCAAGCTTAATAAGCAGCGGTGGGAGTAGTATCTTGTTTCTGTCTACCAGAGGATTGTTGGCGATGTTCTTTGATCTACCTGGAACCAATTCTTCTCGTGCAGGCCAAGCCTTCTTGGTATAGTGCTGAGACCTGTCCTACTATCCCACATGCACATAAAGCATGGGTACTTTGCAAAGCCAGGCTGTTGTCCAAATAGGAAATTCACCATCTTCACGTCAACACAAATATACCACTCGTGCTGATAATAAGAAACTGTATCCAGCACATACTTCACCGCTTCATAATTCTCCTGCAGTGTAGTCGAGTGAGCAAGGTGTACAGAAGCAAACTGATTGCCATTGTGAAGCAGAACACATTTTAGTGATCTCTTGCAGCTGCCAATGAACAGTCTCCAATCTCTGGGTTCATAATGTTGCACTTCATGCTTCTGCAGAAGGTGAACAATATCTGTACAGTACAACAAGTCCTTTTCTTCAAAGAAAAAATGGAGGAACTCGTGATGCCTGTTGCGATAAAAAGTGATGCCTGTACTGTCAGGCAAGAGGCTCTTTTCTTTTAATCTGGATGCCAAGAGCTCAGCTGAGGACTTCGACAAATTGAAATCACGAACAAGATCGTTAAGCTTATTTTGGTAAAAAAGAATGTGGAGCATCATCGCTAAAAGTCTCTTATTCTTCATTTATACAAGTAAATTTAAGTAGGAAGCCAGAGACAATTTTTTTAAAATTCTTGAGACTATGTGTTTAAAAAATTGTCTCTGGCTTCCTACTTAAATTTACTTGTATAAACAATTATTTGAAGCAAAATTGTATTGTCTATATATGTTATCCATGTTTACAAGAAGACATATCGGCCCTTGTATAACTGATACGGATATTATGTTATGTGTTTGTTGTTACTGAGGATATTTCAATACCTGTACGGGATGTTTGTTGTTGTTGTAATAGTCCTTGTCTCGATTGGTCCGTTCGGGTGACTTTGTGTGCACGATTTGAATGGCTTGATGAAATCGCATCTTTTTTGGAGATGCGGTTAGTCAAGTACTGAAAAACGCGTGTGCATTTGTTGCTAGGCGATTTGGTGCCGTAGAACGGACTGGTTCAATTCCCGTTAGTCTCAAGAATTTTTATTCTTCATTATCCTCTTGACCTTCTAGAACACTAAAAGAATCTTCATCACTGATGTCAGGGAGTTCTGCATAGACAGGTACTGGACATCATCAGAGTGAGCTACAGGACGAGGTTCAGATTCAAGATCAGGATACTTGAGGCCATTTCGATTCTTTCTATTGATCCCAGTCACATCAATAGCGCAGAAATAGCAGTCAGAGACATGGTTTGTGGGCTCCCTCCAAACCATGGGTATTCCAAATTTCAGACTGCTCTTCTTGCCTTTAATCCACTGACGCATGTATTCAGTGCATGACTTGCACACCATGTGAGGAGCCCAAGCTGCATCCTGGTCATCAAATTTTATACTAAAATACGCATGGTAAGCTTGCTTTATAAAAGTTGTGACTGGATTCCTATTAGGAACGAGGGTGTATTCACCTCAGATGTAGCAGAATGTTAGGCTTATTTCTGCAAGACCTTCTAGTTGAAACCATTTTAATCACTTGTAACCTTAAAGAAAGAAAAAAGAAATAGTAATACTAGTAAGGTGAAACATGTGAAATCTTCAGAATTTGTATATTCCAAGATAGATTAAGGCATTTTGCAACATATGGCGTGAAAATATCCGTACATGTGACAATAAAATACTTGCTTTCTATATCATTTGTCATTTTAAAGAGGAAAAAACACACTTTTGATCAAATGTGAGGAAATCGATTGTCGTTTTACTGATTGAGTTGGCATGGAATGACTCACCTATAAAAAAAATCATGTGGTGCTAGATAAAAAAAGCTGACCTGATTGAGCAAAACCAATGTGACTTTTTGATCCAGCACAATAAAAGTATCCAAAATATTTTTTTTTAAACCATAGACAGAAAATTCGATGTTGATCAGTGTTATTTTACTGTATTAGTTTGTATAATATTTAAAAATGCATACTCCATCTCGGTTGGTCAACAAGAGTAATCCAATTAAGGAACAAGTGAAAAAGAATTACACAAAAATATAAGGAAAACAAACTAGTGACAATAATGATTACAATATGAAGACAATCGTACATATAACTGAATACAGCACACAAGGCAGTTCCATAGAAGACAAACATTCTTTATTACATCTCTGAATATACAATCATGCAGATATTTGAAGCATAATACAAACATTATTATTTACATCGCTCAACATAACAAACAAGAATACATTACCCAAAAAAACATATTATGTCTCATTTAGGACTTACGATAGCAAAGTTAAACCAACTTACTCGATTGATATTGCAATTCAGCAGATTTTAAAATAAAATGAGTTAGCACTTGTTTTCATTGACAGCATAATCTGGTGCATATTCTGAAATAATACGTTTAATAAACTTGTCCCACTTGGTTTTCCATAGCTGCATTGCTCTCTTTTTCTCATGGTGTCTCATCCTGCTGTACCTAGTTGGAGAAAGGTAAGAGAGGATTAATAACAAATAGATAGTCAAGCACAATATATGAGATATTTGAGCACTCTTCAGTTGATAATTTCTTTGTCTAATCATCTCATGTGATATCTGGCGCCCTATTCAGAATGAATAAAATATAAACTATTGTATTCTAATCATCATCATCAGGTGCCGTATCCGCAACAAACTGCAGTAGACCTAAATAATCTTTTGTTTTTTTTGCCTTTGTGGTGCTCTCTCCTAGACTGTAACCTGACCATCTCCTGTGTTTTTCCTCTCACTTGTATCTCTGCTTGCCTATTGATCGCCACCCTTTACCTCGCCTTCAATTAATGTCTTGAACACGGTCTAATGTCATTTAAAATATCCAAAATATTTTGTTTGACTTTTATTTCTCTTAATAGTTCTTTTTATTTCTCTTAATATTTCTTTTTATTTCTCTTAATAGTTCTTTTTATTTCTCTTAATAGTTCTTTTTATTTCTCTTAATAGTTCTTTTTTCTAATAGTTCTTTTTATTTCTCTTAATAGTTCTTTTTATTTCTCTTAATAGTTCTTTTTATTTCTCTTAATAGTTCTTTTTATTTCTCTTAATAGTTCTTTTTATTTCTCTTAATAGTTCTTTTTATTTCTCTTAATAGTTCTTTTTATTTCTCAGACACAGTATAGTCAGAATCTCTTTTCGTCTCCTTCCAAAAAGTTCTCCCTATTCTATATATCCATATCTCAAAGGTATACATTCTGTCTTCTAGATGTGTGTCCATTATCCATGTTTCTGAGTCAATAATACAACATTAAATGTACAATAGATGTAGTATTTTATAATGCATACATTTAGTATGTAATTTGTTCAGAGGTTAATATTTTCTCATGTCAATTATCTCATAAAATACTTTTAGCCATCCCTATTCCCCTTCTAACTTGTTTCACATCTACCATCATTTGTGAGTATGTGCCAAAGATATTGATAGTGATCTAATTGTTGTAGTATCTCTTCACGTTTTTTTACTCTTTAGCATCTGTTCTTCTTTCGATGTTGCTAATTATCAAGGTTTTTTAAATATTTTTTTATTTTTTTATCTAGTCTATAATCTCTGTTTTATTTGTCCCCACTTGGTATATTAGTTGTTGTAGCTCCTGTTTATGTTCTGCTAAGAGAACTGCGTCATCTGCATATCGTCGATGACAAAATTTATCTGTGTTGATGTTAAATAGGTTGGGTGATAAAATACATCCTTGTCTTCCTCCTCATTTTCATTTCAATGTATGGTGAGTAGCTATTCTTGCATCTTATTGATGCACTTTGTTCTCAGTATATATTTCTGACCAGTCTGATATCTTTTCCATTTAATCATATTTCTTGAAGGCATTCTCGACTGAAAACGGATGTGTCGGGCCACTGGCGCAAATAAAACGGCGACACAACGCATTTCCATTCTCTGGATTACATCCTGCTGGAAATCTAGTAGGACCATGGTCCTGCTGTAAGGGAGATCCAGCGGGAGTTTGAGAATGAACACTGAAGAAGAAGAAGGCATTCAAATGATTTGTCATGTTGGACTCTGTCACAGGCCTTGCTGTAGTCCATGAAGAAAATGTATATACTTTTGTGAACTTCTATATATTTATGCGGTCTAATACTAAGTATAGCTAATCTGGTTCCATTGTTTTTCCTAAATCCAAACTGTTCTTCAACAAACGTCAATATCTATCCTGTTTGTAATTCTTTCATGTATTATATCTTGATTAGTATAATGTGGGTTATATGGCTCGTCAAACTTACTGTTCTGTATTATCTACAATCCACTGCCTTGAGCTTCATAGATAGTAGAGTATAAATACTGATGTTTTTAGATTTTTAGGTATGTGATTTGTTTATTGCATATATGTCAGTTCACAGCTCTGTGATAGTTTCCACACTAAATTTATCTACACTTTTTATGATGTCTGTTATGTTTTCAGTGCCTGCAGGTTTTTCACATTTCATTTATATTGCTTTTTCTACTTCTATTTTAGTATTAAATATTTTTGTTCCACTGGACATCAAACATGTCTGTCACACATTCTGTTCATCATGGTAGTACTTCTTATTAAATAAAAATTTCATTTGTATTTTTAATGCAGCCTTTTTACAACTTTTCTTATATGTGATATGTCATATTTAGGTCTATTTGTGCATTTCTTTAGTCGTTGGTTGTAGTGACATCTCTATTTCTCTGCATTTTGTGTCTAATCATTGTTCTTTTGTGTTTCTGCTCAAATTACGTATCTCATTGTCCATCAATGCTGGGTGTTTTTGTCTGTTTTCTTTCACATTTGATCTAGTATTTCATCCGTCATTCATGTTTATTATTTTCTTAGTTTTTTTCATTTGTGAGATTTCAGTCATTTGTGAATGTTTTCCATTAGACTTTCTCATTTACTCGTCTACTAGCTCTTCTAGATTTTCCCTTCTGTATTGCTCCATGCATCTATCAATAGGTGTTTATATCCATTCTTTACTGCTACACGGTATTTTTGCTGTATATCTGATTGTTTCAGCGCTGATGTGTCCAGGGCCGGTCTTAGGCCATTGCAACCTATGCGGCCGCCGTGGGCCCCCGCACTTCAAAGGCCCATAAATTCATATTATAATTTATTTTATTATCCTCTTCCCTACCGAGACTGGGCCCCGCGCAATTTATTTCGCATTGGGCCTCGCAATTGTTAGGGCCAGCCCTGGATGTGTCTACCTCAAACTGCAAACAAGAAGAAGAAGAAGATGTGTCTACCTGTGGATCTTACTATCTTTTGTCTGACTCCTTTAAATTTTACAAGAATTGTGCACAATGCTGGATTGTGGTAAGAGTTCATGCCAGCTCCAGGGTGTCTTAGCACTCTAACTATTTTCTGTTGTTTAATAATGATGAAATATATCTGGTTCTTTCTGTCTCCATGGTGTTTACATGTATATAATCTTCTATTTTCTTGTTCAAAAAACATTATTGCATATTATTATGTTTTCTCCTCACAGAATTGTATAAGTCTTTCACCTATGTCGTTTCTTGTCCCTAGTCCGAAGTGTAATCCGGCTAGGGATTACATGTCCTTTATGCACAATGCCTTTGTGTCTTCCTTTCTCTACGTTTGATGTCTCCTATGACAATCATAATGTTTGTTGATTTTACTGACTTGAGTAGATGTTGCAGGTCTTCATAGTAGTTTTCGATTTCTTCTTCAGTGTGGTCTATAGTTTGTGCATATGTTTGTATGATAGCTAGATGAAATGGTTTTCTTTGATCTTTAGAATCATCATTGTATGGCCAGTATCCACTGATATATTTTTTTCAAATTCTTTCTTGATTAATATTCCTCCCCTCTTTTCCTGATAATCTCCTCCTGAAGACATAAAGCAAAATTCTCCCTTCCATGTATAACCAACATCGTTCTATCTCGTTTCTGTTACGCTTGGAATGTCTACATTTAACGCTTCTATCTCTAAAAGTTAAGATTTCTTAATTCCTGGTGCAGTGTTCTAACATTTCATGTGGCTAGTCTGGTGTGTTTCTTTCTAATCCTCAATTGTTTTTGGTCAATATTTCCTGTGGTATGTACATGGTAAGGCCACAATCTATTATTCTATAGCCAGCTGAGAATCATTAATATGCACTGAATGCGCCTCTTGCGTGACAAACAAAATAATAATACAAAATTATTTGTATGGCTTTAAATGGTAACTAAAATGGGTTAAGGATGAAGCTAGTAACTCAATCCAGTAGAAAATATTAGAGAGCTACAAAAATATTAGTCAATCAATATTTAAGTAAGCTGTCCGTGATGGAGAAAAGTATATTAATTGGATGTATGGCGCTCAATAATCAAAGGGAAATTAAGTTTATCAGCTATTCTCTTCTCTCTCTCTACAGGGATATAACAACAAATGGTGATGATGAAGGCGGTAAAATAATTACTTTTAGCTGCGAACAGGTAACTCACCTTGTTTGACCTTGTTTGGTAGTGTGTGCGATAATGTGTGGGAAATGAAGGACATTTGCCTCAATACAAACTGAAAAGTCTACAGCGCCATTGTGCTCACTACCTTGTTATATGCCTGTAAGAGCTGGACAGTGTACAGCACACATGCCAGAGTGCTAAATAACTTTCACACATGCTGGACATGTGCACATGACAGACAAACAAATAACAAAACAGCTGCTTTATGGTGACCTTCTCAAGAGAAAACGAGTCCGGTGGACAGAAGAAACGCGTCAAGGACGCTATCAAAATTTCTCATCAGTCTCAATATTGACGCCACATTCTGGGAGTCTGTAGCTCAGAATCGCTCAGCTGTAGTACAGCAAAGGTGCTTGCATCACCGAGAAGCATAAAATCTCAGACGCTGAGAAAACATACTGCTAAAAAATACAGAGTAGCAAATGCACAGACGCCAATTCTGATCATACGTGTCCCAAATATGACAGAGGATTTTATGCCAGGAATTGACTTTTCAGTCATCTCCTCATATATCAAAGATATGCAGGGCCGGATTTATACTTGATAGGGTCCTAAGCTATTTGTGATATTGGGCCCTTAATGATTAAGAATATATAGATAGCGAAATTTAAATTTGTTTCCTAAACTATAGCTTGTTTAATTATAGCTAAATCCTGAACTGGTGATATGCAACAGCACAAGTCTGAAACTGTTGTCATCATCACCTGTAATCGACAGCTATTATATATATATATATGTATATATATATATGTGGGGGCTGAGTAGCGCAGTGGTTAGCGCATTGGCTTCACATATGCGTGGTCCTGGTCATAGGCGGAAATGTTTTTCAGATCGCAATGACTCCCGGGTTGACCCAGCCTTAAATGGGTACCGGATTAATTCGGGAAGTAAAGACTGCGAGGGAGAGGGGACGGCCACCGCCCTCATATAGCAGAGCCACTGGAATGTGAGATTGCTAACATCTCACACCCCTACGGCATTAATAAATGTTATGGGTAACTTTACTTTACTTATTTATATATATATATATATATATATATATATATATATATATATATATATATATATATATATATATATATATATATATATATATATATATATATATATATATATATATATATATATATATCCTTTAAAGAATGAAAGTATCTATCCGCTGTATCACTTTGTGTAGTGCGGTGTCAAAAGTAGAAGAGTTATCTGGAGACTGCATTTTTGTGTGTTTTATATGCGTATGTTTCCGTCAATTTTTTCATTTCTGTAATCCATCTTTTCCATGGATGACCTTTGAGATTATATCCACTGTCTCTGTGTGGCATTGCTTTTTTAAAGAAATATTATCTGATGGTAGTTTGGTAACGTGTGCAACCTATTCAATCAGTAATTTTCTTAAGTAATCCAGATCAAGCAATGTTATCTCACTGCCACTCTTTAAACGTCCTGCTTCCTCTAGTGTCGTAATTAGTAATTCCTCAGATTTCTGTGTCCAGCAATGTTTTAAACGGCTATTTTTCATTTTCCTAGAACATGTTCTTCCATAATTAGTCTTTATAACTCATCTTGCTTTTTGGTGTATCCAAAATAAGCTTGTTCGCATTTTTAAAATGTTTTTTTTTTCAGAAGTCATTCCTTATATTCAGGTCTGCGTGACAATGGTCTGTTGGATCATCTGTCTGTCCATAATTTTCTTGGGACCTCTTTATACAATTTTATTTCAAATGATGATGTTTTATTCTCCATTACAGATGTCATTGCCTTGTGTCACAACCATTTGTCACAACTGTGAACATGGGAAATATAATTTCTTAATAGTTGTGACTTTCTGAAACAATTCTAGTAATTAACTTAATACTATACAATATAATTCATACATATATAACTCTGCAAGAGACACAATACTTAAAAATAGCAGAAGGCAGAGATGTGGAGTCATGAAATGAAACAATGAAAGACTAACTTTATGGCATTTATTGCCAGCTGTTTGAGGAAGGTTAAGTTGGCATCTTGTCCAGACAAGCCCATGAAAGCCATATAATAATCATGTGATAGAGGCAATGCCTCCCAGGCTGCACAATCATCAGAACTTATGACAATTGGAAAATTGTCAGCTATCAGTGCTGCCATTGGATGATTGCGTTGATCTGATACGAGACGCAATACCTGCAAGAAATCAAGTTGATTAAGAAGTATACACAAAATGATTGATCTAATTCTTGACATTAATCCCATGATAAGATCAATTTTTATCCCATCTGATAAAGCTAGATGGACATGAGATATATAGTATTAATAAAACCATCATCAAACCCATAACTTTTCAGGGTCGTAGGGGTATCACTCTGGAAACATCAGCACATACATTTCACTATACCTCTCTGTTATCAATCTTTTGTGTGAGTGTGGATAATCTTAATTCTTCCCAGTCTTTAATATTGTTAATCCATACTTTCCTCTTACTGTCTCTTCTTCTTCCACCCTCAACTGTTCTCTGCAAGATATTTTTGGAAAGAGAACCGTGCCTCACTACTTGGCCAAACCACACAATTTTGCGACATCTAACTACTGCCATGAGATACTCTTGTTGACCTGCAAGAGTATTTAATTGGTTTATCACGTATATGTTGGTTTTGTGTTATGTGTAATGGATATATAATATTTGTCTGCAGCATTTGTTTTCAAAAGCCTGTATTCTCCTCTCAATTTTTGCTGTAATTACCCAACTCTCACAACCGTATAGGTATTATTAGAGATTGATATTTGTTTATTTTCACTGATGTATTTATTGTGCTCTTCCATATGATATTTAATCTGGACATTGCAGCCGAGACTATTTCAAGTCTAGTCGGTATTTCTTTGGTAGTGTTTCCATTGCTGCTCATATAAGGACCTAAGTATTAAAATGTATCAACTTCTAGTTTCTGTCCATTCACCCAGATGTTAACAGGAGTTGTGTTGTCATCTCTGTTTCCCACTATTCTACTTTTCTCGATGTTTATTTTCATACCATAAATTTTGCAAGTTTTTTTAGATCAGAAGTACGTTCTTGAAGTTCTTTCTCGCCGTCAGCCATAAGATCAATGTCATATGCAAACCGCAAATTGCACAGAGGGCGGTCACCGATTGAGATTGTTGTTTGATGGTTCTGCAATATCTCTTGCAAGATATATTCCAAGAATAGATTGAAATACACTAGTGATAATATGCATCCTTGCAGTTGTTTTAAAAAAAGGTTCAAATGTCACTAGTAATTAGAATTGCACTAGTTGTTACGTCAATCATTTCTGTTATATTTATGTCAAAGTTAAAATTTCTCATAACCTTCCATATTCCTTCTTGCCATATTCGATCAAATGCTTGAGTGGAATTTATAAAGTTGTGATAGATTTCATTCTCATGTTGTAAATTGTTTCTCAATAATTATTCTGGTGTTGAAAATTTGTTCTACAAAACTGTTGTTTTTATGAAAACCTGCTAGTTCCTCAGCTAGTATTTCTACTGATCTTTTTTCAATCTAGCTAACAATATCTTTAACATCACTTTTCTTGGCTGAGTGATAAGCCTAATAGTTAATTAATTTTTGCACAATTTTAAATTTCATTTCTTTGGTAGTTGTATAACCAGCGATTATGTTCATTCTGTAGACCACGTTTTAGTTTCCCATGTGAGTTTTCTCCTAACATTTATTGTTTCTATGCCCCTATGTTTGAGGAGCTCTACAGAGATAGTATTTATTCCTGCTGTCTTACCACTTTTTTAATGACTGTATAGCATCTTCAATTTCTTCTTTCAGGATGTCAGAATTCACCTAGTTTTCTTGAATCGTATGTTACGAATTTCACGGTCTTGAGTTGTCATTAAGTTGTATATTTCTTTACAATATTCAGTCTATCTATTAATTATGTGGTTTTTAATTTAGCGTTTTGCCTTTTTTTGTCTTTAATAATGGATATCTTAGATTTATGTGGTTTTGTCAGTGTTTTAATACGACATATGTCTTTTTGCTGTTGTCGTGTCGTATAGCTGTATTGATGGTTTCCCGTTGGTCATTAAATTATTTCTCTTTTGCTTGTTTCATTTTGCATCTTATATTTTTGCATTAAATTATAGAAATATAAGTATCTATTTTTATCATTCACATGTATATGTATATACCAGCTTAACATTCACATGCATATTTATATAGTGGAATAACATGCACGTGTAAACTTATATACTGGAATAACAGCATATGTAAATTTATATATCAGAATAATATACACATTTAAAACTATCCAAAACACATTCTTTATACTGCTCTCTAATAGGTTAAGAGTGCAACCAGATCCGTGGACCTTGCCACTCGTCGCAAGAATCCATCAGACCATGTCAAATTTGTTATTACCTTCTATCCTATAGTAGAGCTGCTCAACAGGTCTTATTTTAACACTTACGTTTTCTTATATTGGACACTGAGACGTATGAGATCTTCAAGGATGGTTACTTGATGGCCTTCAGACATGACTGCAATCCTCGGGATCTATTGATCCACAGTATGCTCAAAGTGGACACTGTCAACCGCAGGGGAACATCACCATGCGGTAAGTCTTGTCACACCTGTGAGTTCGTGATTCAAACCAATGCAATTCAATTTCTCTCTCTTTCTCTTCTCCCCTCTCATTTTTGGTTGTTCTGTCCATGTTTTTTCTGTTTTAAGAGCCGCTGATCATAACCGGATGCCAAGGGTCACTAATTGCCGTATTTACATTCCGGTCTTACTTCCGATTCCCTTTTCTTCAGTTATCATGTGCACAAATGTCTGTACCTGATTCAGATAAGACAGTTTTAATATAATTTACTATTCTTATTTTTAATTTTGTTTTCTATTTTGTATTTCCTTGTGTACTGTACTTTCTCTGCATATAACGACTAGCATTCCTGTCGTTCTCCCCTTACGTAGTCTTTTCGCCGCATTCCTGTTCTGACAGCTCACACATGACTGATATGCAGTCTCCGCTTGACTTAGTGGTTCCTATTCTGTGTTTGTTTGTTCCTATCTTGATAAAGACCTTATTTGGTCGAAAAGTTGATTTTGTGTATTGTTCCGCGAAAAACTACTGTTTTAGTGTGAGCTGTCTCATTTTTGAATTCTTTCTACATTTAATTACTAATTAGTGCACAGTATTACTTCAGTCTTTAATTTCTTATGTGAATTTGTATACTGGAATAATATCCAAATGTAAATGTATTATATTGGCATAACAATCATATGTATATTTATATACTGCAATAAGATAAGTATATTTATATACCTGATTCGATACTGGATTAACTTCCACTGGTATATTTTTCTCACGGACTAACCGTCTTAGTTTTGGGTGCTTGATTAGAGCATATCCGTGTCCTATTCTAGTGGCATTTAAAAGGATAGCATCTGCTAGGTTGTCATCTGTTTCTGTACCCTGCCAATCTTAGATTAAAGAAAAACATCCCTTTGCTTCACAAGAAATTTGATTGGATCATGTTTTAATAGTACTGCTGCCAACAAATGGATCATTCATACACTTTTCTTCTTGTTACATTAGCTAATGTCCATAATTGCAGGCACAGACTATTATACCCCGTGGTGTTATGAAAGACAAAAAACAACGCGCTCTGATCTCTCAATGACCATCCCTGTAATGCACCAGAACTCTAGTCTATAACCTTCATCTACACCTCTACATGTTCTTGTCAACTTTACTTAAGTCATACTTTTGTGGTTTATCCAAAATATGTTTTTTGCAAAGCAATTGTTGCGAGGTTGTCATGCTCTCTGTTGAGAATGAACACACGCTAGAGAACAACACAAGAAAGAAGTAATAAGAACACTGAAGACAGTTTTCTTGTGTTCAAATGTTCCAATTGCAAAATAAACAAGTTTGGAAATTCAGCAAACAAGGAAGAGTGTTGCACTGCAGTCACACAATAATTATAGGGACAGATGAGTACACTGAGGTCAATCCTCTGCATATTTTGAAACCTTTTAAACAAACAGAAATATATGAAATATATATATATATATACATAACTAACTATCTAAGATAGCCATCAACATGCATACCCCTCATCATTTACTGAAAGAGACAGCATATATTGATCAATCCGGTATGTAGCAACCTCCTTTTACTTCTTATGGTCTATGTCGCATGATGTTGGCTATCATGTCTTCCTACGGCCTTCTATTTCGTGGGCTGTCAATCATTTCTGATACCGATGTTCTCCCACGCCACAATGCTAGGTTGTCAAGCATCTTCTCTCTTTGTCTTCCCTTACCCTTCTTGCTTTTCAATGTGCCTGTTGTTATAATGTGTTCCATCATTCCTCTTCTCATGATGTGTCAAAAAAATGTGAACTGTCTCTTTTTTGATGCGGGTAAGCTATGTGAGTTTGAGGCGGAAATGTTTTTCAGATCGCAACGGCTCCCAAGTCGACCCAGCCTTAAATGGGAACCAGATTAATCCGGGAAGTACAACTGTGTGTGAGAGGAGATGGATACCGTCCACATTTGCAGAGCCTCTGAAATGTGAGATTGCTAACAGCTAACACCACTACGACATTAACAATTAGTTAGTTAGTTAGTTAGTTAGTTAGTTAGTTAGTTAGTTAGTTAGTTAGTTAGTTAGTTAGTTAGTTAGTTAGTTAGTTAGTTAGTTAGTTAGTTAGTTAGTTAGTTAGTTAGTTAGTCGTTGGATCATCGTCATTGCACTCTGGACAAGTCCATAGGTGCTCAGATCTTTCCTTGAGTGTATCCGCCATTACACGTTGACTGACGGTCCTAGTACGTCGTTGATTGACCATCATTCTTTCTCGCCCACGAAAACTCTCCTTTCTAGCGACACCACATTTCAAACCAAGCTCCTTTAATCTAATCATGGAACAAGAGTCATCGTCACTTGTACAGTCATTTGTTCGTGTATTTTCCCGTAGGGCATTCAAATTTCTGCCCGATCCATCGCTCCACCAACAGCCGTAATTGCAGCATGGGCGGTCAACCTATCTGCTCTCTCATTACCCCGGACTCCCGCGTGTCCCGGCACAAAAATAAAAGTCACTTTACGCACACAGGAATTCTTCACTGCATCCAGCCACTGTTTTCGAACGTACCCCGCCTGAACTTTCACAATCATGTTCATGGAGTCACTTAGTATACAGGCATGCTCGCAGACAGTCTGCGAGCACACCCATTTCAAAGCTTTGGTTACTGCCAGAATCTCAATTTGTCATGCTGCTTGTCGTCTGAGCGAATGTACCACTTTCCTCTCTGATAGTCTCCCCCCACCTTTGAGCCGTGAAATCTTAGGAACTCCTGATGTATCTCTCAACCGACCCATCTGTATATAAAATTATATCACCTTCCCTGGAATTCTCACTGATCAGAGCGAACATCTCCGACTCGACCACTGTCGGACACCATTCCCTGCACCCTCTATTGAGTGTTATTAATCCTTCGACGGCTGTTTGATAATCCGAGGGCGCCAGACTCCATTCGGCACCAGGTAGTACATCCTCCAATCTGCACACGCTCTGTATAACGTCTTCTGCACGCCCCATCCACGACTTTCCTCTCTTTAGTCGACTGCCTTTCACTTTTCATTAATAATTGCTATGGGTTACTTTACTTTTTACTTACTTAAGCTATGTGAATTACCTTCTTTCACGAAACCTTCATTACGCTTTTTATCTGTTCATGGTGTTTTTAACATTCTTCTATAAAATCACATCTCTGATACCTCAATTCTGCTAAGTGTCGATAAATACTATATTAATGTACTATTGTTACTAGATAACCTGGGGTGCAAAGGGAACGCATTGCTCTAGGCGGACCCTGGGTTAGCAGATAACCAAGATCCCAAATGTACCTCCACGTGGTGCACCCTGGAAACAGAAATACAGCAGCTCGTGCTGATTCTGGCCAAATCATTTGGGGATCGTGTCCGAGAATGTGGAGGTAGCAGATGGAAAGAGATTTGACTGCACAAGAGACAGACAATATCTCCGACACCACCAGCATCACCACATATAGCGACAATGAAACAAGAGTACAATGAAACAATGAAAGGGCAGAACAGCGCTAGAGGGCAGCGCGAACTGCAAATAGAAAGTGAAAAGTCCCTAGGACAGGGAACTACAAGCTCCGTCAGCTCGAGACGGGCATCTAGTTACTAGAGTTCCTAACAGGCAGAGACCCAGACCCATCCATCGGCGTTTGGTAAAGCAAAAGACCTAACCCAACTCTAATGTCGAGCCTTCCTAAACCGGAAATATGCTTGCAAAGAGAAAGGGTTCTGTACCCGATGGGTGTAGGCAAGAAAGGGACAACGATGGCAGTCCTGGCCCAACTCTACTGTCAAGGTTTCCTATACCGGAAGTAACTTGCAGAGAGAAAGGGTTCCGTACTCGATTCGCTCAGGCACAAAAGGGACAACGATTTAGCCCTGGCCCAACTCTACTGTCAGGTTTTCCTACACCGGAAATACACTTGAAGAGAGAAAGGGTTCAGTACCTGATGGGCTCAGGCGCTATTGGGACAAGGACGCTCAGCTCGAGAACGCCTTGCTCTCAAGGGGTACACTTGGACAAGGGGTACACGATGTCGGTGAATGACACCTCGGCTAAGAGGGCGAAAGAGCCAGGGTCCAACTCCTCTGTTGAGTTCTTCCCCTTAAGGAACCAGGCTCATGGATGAGAAACGGTTCAGTACCCAATGGGCACAGGCACAGCACGTCCAATTACACGAGGCAAGTTCATAGACGGTGGAACACCTCGTTCGAGTGAGACGAGAGCAAGAAAATCGTCTGGGCGAAGAGTCTTCACTACGCGTGCCTGGAGACAGATATAGAGGCTGTCACAGGCTAAGGGTAGCCCACCCGAATTGTCAAGGCATGCCGAAATCGGATGTGCTAGGCCTACAAGGCGCATAACGGTGGCACAACGTAATCACGCTCCCGGCGGAAATCGCACGGATATCCGTGATGGTTACAATGGAGCGAACGAAAAACAAACAAACAAACTAGATAAACTAACCACCAAATAGTAAAACCAACGGGAAAAAAGAAAAAATAAACAAAGGACCAATGACGTTTTCTACGTTGTGGTAAAACAGGACCCTATATCAAGAAACGAACACAAACTGAAAGCAAAAACACACGATTATTTCATTATTAAAAATCATCATCATCATCAATAAACCCATAACCCTTCAGGGTTGTAGGGGTACCACATTGGATGCTTCAGCACACAGAGTCCTCCAGCGAATTCTATCCTCAGCGATGCGGACGAGTGTGGAAATATCTAGCCTTGTCCATTCCTTGATGTTGTCTGTCCATGTCTTTATTTGTCCTCCTCTGCTTCTTCCACCCTCGACAGTTCCCTGCAGTATTGTTTATGACAAGGAATCGTGCCTGCATACATGTCCGAACCATGCTAGTTTTCGTCGTTTCACTATTGAAAGCAATAGCTCCTGGACACCTGCACACATCTCTACTTTATTTCTTACGTACACATTGGTCTTATGTTCCCTATAGGAAATTCGTAGAATTCTTCTGTAGCATTTATACTCGAAAGCCTGTAATCTTCTCTCCGTGTCCGCAGTGAGTGTCCAACTCTCACAACCATACAACACAACAGAAAGCACCATCGACCTATACAGTTTTATTTTCACTCCAACACTGATGTTGCTTTTCCAAATCACAGTTAGCCTTGACAAGGACGCTAAAGCCATCTCCGGCCTTATTTTTAGTTCTGCTTTGCATTTACCATCGCTGCATATACTGGATCCGAGGTATTTGAAGGTATTCACCTCTTCAAGCTTGTGTCTATTCATCATGATATTAGTCTGGTTTTCTGTGTCTCTGCTGTTTACCAAGATTGTGCTCTTATCTGAATTGATTTCCATTCCGTACTTGCTGGTAACTTTTTCTAACTTTGATGTTAATTCTTGCAATGATTGTTCTGACCCAGCTATAAGATCAATATCATCAGCGAAACGCAAGTTGCAAATAGAGCGACCTCCGATCGATATAGACGTGTTGTAGTCATGTAATGTCTCTTGTATGATGTGCTCTAAGTATATGTTAAAAAGTACACGTAGATGTCTCGCATCTCTATCTATCTTTCTATCTATAACACTGTGGCTCATGTTTACCTATCGGCCTCAGGGGTAGAAGAGTTCTCTGAAGAAGGCCTTCTTGTGTGATGTTTGTAAGGTTGTTCGTGGCCTCTTTGATTTGTGTGATGCAATTTTTACATGGTCTGCCTCTGACTTTATAGCTGTGATGTCTATGTGTCATGGCAATATATGACAGGCTTCATGTTGGTTGTCTGAAAGTGTGTGGAAAAACACCAGATCTATTGTCGCTTGATGTGTTCCAATGCTGGTATTGTTTTGATTATCTGTCTGATGTTAACATTTCTAATTCTATCTCTTAATTACACTCCGAGTATTCTTCGTAGATACGTCATTTGTGCTGTCACTATTTTTCTTTTGTCTTGTGCTGTCATTGTCTAGGTTTGGTACTGGTAGCACAGTGATGGGATAATAATAGTCTTGTATAATGCAACGTTAGTGTCATCTATCCTAGGCTCTGGTATCTTGCATCTATTTTGAATCTCTTTACTGTTTTTCCCTTCGCTCGATATAATGCTTCTTAAGTAATTGAACTTTACCTGTTTAAGGTGTTGATTATTGATGGGGATAGTTATATTTCTTTATTTCTTTGCTATTGCCATTATTTCGGTATTTTCAATATTAATCTTCAAATTGAATTTTATCATGTTCATATATTTTTGCACATGTTGAATCTGGGATGTAAATACCAGATCCAAATCGTGCATCAGATGTCAAACATCCATCAGAATTGGTTCTATATAATTGGTTCTCCTCACGATGTGTCCAAAATCTTTGAATGAGGCATGGTGTTGCAAGAAGTGAGTGGCATATAGGAATCAAAAGAAGACTTATCAACCAAAACAAATCTGGAACAGTCAGTTACCACATACTGAAGAACATACTGAATATGAGATCGGAGTGCCTATGGACTTGTCCGGAGTGCCATGATGATGATCTGCGACTAACTATACTACAGTCTAGATTATTAAATCAATGGGATGCAAAGGGAACGCATTGCGCTCGGCGGACCCAGGGTTAGCAGATAACCAAGATCACAAATGTACCTCCTCGAGGTGCACCCTGGAAACAGAAATACAGCAGATCGTGCTGATTCTGGCTAAATCATTTGGAGATCGTTTCCAAGAATGTGGAGGAAGTAGATGGAAAGAGTTTTGACTGCATAAGAGACAGACAATATCTCCGACACCACCAGCGAGTGAAGCAGTGAAGCTAGTCGACATACAGTGAAGCTAGTCAGTCCATTCCGAACATTGGAGGAGCGGCCAATGAAAAAGGCATGAAAAGGCAGATGCTTGGCGAGAGACAAATAGATTTATACTGAATACAATGAAAAAAATGAAAGGGCAGAATAGCGCTAGATGGCAGCGCCAACTGCAAATTGAAAGTGAAAATGTTCCACGGAAATGGGAACTAAAAGCTCTGTTAGCTCGTGGCGAGCTTATAGTTAACTGTGCTTCTTATAGGCAGAGACCCAGACCCAATAATGGGCATCTAGCAAAGCAAAAAGACTTGGCCTAACTCTAATGTCGAGTCTTCCTATACCGGAAACATGCTCGCGAAAAGAAAGGGTTCCGTACTCGATAGGCTCAGGCAAAAAAGGGACAATGATGGCAGTCCTGGCCCATCTCTACTGTCAGGTATTCCTATACCTGAAATATACTTGCAGAGAAAAATGGCTCAGTACCTGATGGGCTCAGGCGCTATTGGGACAAGGTCGCTCAGCTCGAGAACGCCTTGCTCTCCGTCGTGTGGTGTGAGACTCAAACTTGGTCGAGGGTTTCACGATGTCTGTGAACGACACCTCGATAAGAAGGCGAAAGAGGCAGGGTCTAATCTTCTGGCGAGTTCTTCCTCATACGGAACCAGGCTCGCGGATAAGAAACGGTTCAGTACCCCATCGACACAGGCACAGTACGTCCAATTGCACGAGATGTGTTCATAGACGGTGGAACACATCGTGCGAGATAGACGTGCTCGACAAGCGTCTTGGCGAAGAAACACTACGCACCGGCGTGCCCGGCGACAGATAGACAGGCTGCCACGGACTAGGGAAGCCTTCCTGAATTAAAGGCATGACGAAAACTGATGTGCTGGACCTCGGACGTCCTGGTCACAAAATAAGCCAACCGAGGTGCAAATAACACAGTTTACTGTGGAACTTTCAGATAAACGTACTTCACGATCCCCGGCGGAAATCACACGATATATTTGCTGTGGTTATATGAGAGCGACCGCAGAAGAAGAAGATTAAATGAATACTAGCAGCAACCTGGAGTAGGAAATTAACCAGTTTCCCCTCAGTTTCATCTAGAGCAGCAGTAGAATAGGAAGGCTGATAGCTACAGACAAAGCACAGCATTATAAAGTAGCGTTTTGTGAGTTCTGTCTGCACACATCTTAACGTTATCAACTTTGCTACAGAACCATGTGGCTTGCATTGTCTTGAAATTTTCTCGAACAATTCTTCATATAGGCTTTGTAAAGACTGTTAAATTGAAGGGTTCTACTGATGTTTTTTTTTCATAAAAGGTATCTCGTATAATTATGCATGTATTTGTTAGTTATCCAATGGAAGTGTTATAATGATGTTTTTTCATAAAAGCATTCCATGCAATTCTGTATATATTTGTTCATCATCATTATGTACCATTCTCCGCAACGGATATTGGCTACAACAGACCCCCAACATCCCGTCTCTTGTTTTGATGATGGACTCTTCTAGAATGTAACCTTTCCATGTTGTGATGTTACTCTCCCACTTATATTTCTACCTACCTCTTGCTCGCCTCCCTTCGACGTTACCCCTCAATCATTAAGTTCCAGTGTGTCCAAAATATTTTATTTGCTTGATCTTTATTTCCTTTAATAATTCTTTCTTCGTATTAATTATTATTATAATCTCTGTGTTTGTTTTCTTCTCTTTCCATTATGTTCTTCCTATTCTTCTATATATATCCACTCAAAGGTATCAATTTTGTCTTCTAATTGTATGTTTATTGTGCATGTTTCTGAGCCATATATTAATATAGAATAGATCTGGAATTTATTTTAAATAAACAATTTTAGCTTGTTTGTTATTTGTTTAGATGTTAATATTTGTATCATGTCATTGAAAGTACTTTTAGCCATTTCCCTTTTAACTTCTGTTTCACACCTGCCTTTTGAATTAAAAAAAATCACTACAGTCAAAAAAATGCTGATTTGATGGCTACGTCTTGAAAAAGATACACTACCAATTTTTTCACACCTGCATCATTTGTGATTATGTGTCCAAGATATTGATAGTGTTCTGCGTGTTGTAGTTTCTCTCCGTATATTTTTATTTTTAGCACCTTTTGTTCTGTGACGTTGCTGGTTATCATGGTTTGAGTTTTTTGGATGCTTATATCCAGTCCATATTCTTTACGTGATTTATCGACTTGATCTATTAATCTTTGTAGTTCATGTTCACTTTCTGCTAAAAGAAAATTTCCTATCTGCATATCTCAGGTTGTTTATTATTTTCCCACTGATCTTGAGTCCTGGAATTCCTTCTGTATGTTTAAAGATATTCTCTGTGTAGATATTAAATGGGATGGGTGATAAAATACACCCTTGTCTTACACCTATTCTTATTTCTGTGTATGTTGAGTAGCTGTTTTCACACCTTATTGATAGTCTGTTCTCAATATAAATATATATATATGTATCTAATCGGTCTGATGTATTTTCCATTTATTCTTATGTCTTGAAGATATTCGATTAATTGTTCACGTTGGCTCTGTCAAAGATAAATAACCAAATGGTCAGAGGGTGTCCGACAAAGTGGAAGTAACCTAATGAACAAATAGTCAAGCAATATGAATTAAAAAGGTTGCTAAAACACTTACCTTGCCTATTAATAAAAATATATAAAAAGTATATATAAAAAAACATACAATAAAACTAAACAGGACAATTCTCCACCTTTCGGCTCAAATTGAACCTTTTTCAAGAGACAAACAACAGAAAACACCACAATAAAAAACAAAATAGATGCGTTAAGAGGTAGATGAAGTGATATAATAAAAAACCTATACTAAGTGAAAATGTAAGATATTAACTAAACTCTGTCAAAGGTCTTGCAGTAATCTATGACGCATATATATATATACTTTTTTGAACTTCTACATATTTATTTATCAATAGTCGGAACAATACACCTTCTCTAAGGAATGTATGTGTTAAGGATGCCAATTTATAAAATGTTCTGCTGGCGTTTTTCATAAAAAACCATCCACTACATGATGATATTGAAAAGATCAAAGGAAAGATTAAAGAGGGGAAAGTCATGGATTGGCTAGGCATATGATGCTATTAAGCGAGTATGCATATTAGGGATATATAATTGGGAGAAGAGTAGGAAAGTAAGCCTATCAAATTCACAATTTCCATTGACTGGTAATCACACTATCCAGGAAACGTGACAATGACATACCAGTGCATATAGATTCAGATGTCCAGGTTCTAATCAGTGAGAATTCCTTAGATGGGGATATCATTTTCTACACTGATGGGTCTGTGGTTCGGCATCTGCGCGCAGTGCTTGGGCATTCACGGCACAATGCCGAGGGAAGTGTATTAGACAAGTGTTGCTTTTTATACAACCATTAGTAGAATGGCGATGGAGTGACAAAGTTAATGATATAGCTAGATTCACAGAGTGCAACAGGTGTCTACTTTCTTACGGATTCTACTAATACATTCGAAAGATTCAGTTGGTCTATCTACACTGTCAGTGGCTTGAGTCGATGAAGAAATATATGCTAAGATGGTTTGTTGTTTGATTTTTTATTAAAAAAATTATCTGTGTACAATGAAGTTCTCTGCATCAGCTTCAGCACTCTTGATTCTGTAATGACACCAGCCAGATCTTGGCGCCAATCAATTGACCGTGTTGATAGTTGAATGCAATTATAAAGTTGGACCAGTTGGAAGATATAGTATGTATTTCTTCTTCCATACCTATGGCTAGAATGCGGAACGTGGGAGTAAATCATTGTGTTGCAAGAAACACGAGTCAATTACCACATGCTGAAGAACATACTGAATATGAGATCAGAACCGGAACACTTATGGATTTGTCGGGAGTGCCCTGATGATGAGCTAACTGACTAAATATACCACAGACTAGATTATAAAATCATAACTAGAAGACAATATATTTGAAAGTGGTGTTGCCACGGCCGCAGCAAAAAATGTTGTTGTTGTTGATCATCTATATGTGCTTGAAATTTTCTGTCACACTCTGAGCATATGTGGGAGGAGTCTGTGAAACATGAGCATATGTGGGAGGAGTCTGTGAAACATGAGCATATGTGGGAGGAGTCTGTGAAACATGAGCATATGTGGGAGGAGTCTGTGAAACATGAGCATATGTGGGAGGAGTCTGTGAAACATGAGCATATGTGGGAGGAGTCTGTGAAACATGAGCATATGTGGGAGGAGTCTGTGAAACATGAGCATATGTGGGAGGAGTCTGTGAAACATGAGCATATGTGGGAGGAGTCTGTGAAACATGAGCATATGTGGGAGGAGTCTGTGAAACATGAGCATATGTGGAGGAGTCTGTGAAACATGAGCATATGTGGGA
This sequence comes from Meghimatium bilineatum, assembly GCA_034231615.1. Taxonomy (NCBI): domain Eukaryota; kingdom Metazoa; phylum Mollusca; class Gastropoda; order Stylommatophora; family Philomycidae; genus Meghimatium; species Meghimatium bilineatum. The sequence goes on along the minus strand of CM067305.1, from coordinate 28,776,408 downwards.
GGAGTCTGTGAAACATGAGCATGTGTGAAAGGAGTGTGAAACATGAGCATATGTGGGAGGAGTCTGTGAAACATGAGCATATGTGGGAGGAGTCTGTGAAACATGAGCATATGTGGGAGGAGTCTGTGAAACATGAGCATATGTGGAGGAGTCTGTGAAACATGAGCATATGTGGGAGGAGTCTGTGAAACATGAGTAGCTCGTGCCTTTCTTCTAGTACATTTTTGTCGTGCAGAATTGTGTCTGAAGTTCTCTGTAGCAGTTTCACAACTCTTGATTCTGTAATGACGCAAGTCAGATCTAGGTTTTTAAGTATAACAACACTGTGCAACGAAGATTCAACAGCACGACCTGCCATGTATGCTGTAAGAGGCAACTAAGAAGGTATGTGGATTAAGCTGGCTCATTCATTCAGTCAAATTTATCGAAATGCCATGCTGAAGTCAGATGCCAGACTAAAAGTTGTTTACATCACAGCCAAACTGTAAACTATGACACATTGTATTTTATCTTCCTGACTACATCCTGACTACATAGCAGGAGTTTCACAATTAATGTAGAGGAAGAAGAAAACAAAACTGGTAAAGCAAGTCAGTAACAGAAAAATTAATGCAGAGGAAGAAGAATACTGGAAAAACAAGACAGTATCAGAAACAAGCTGAGCGTTTTCAATACTCCACATTGAGGGTCACAAGTAAGCAGGGGAAAAAACAAATGCGTGATGATTCAGTAACATGCAAGAAATACATTATTGTTAGACAGTACATATTTTAGTTATTGATACGGATTAACAGCCGCAAACACACAAAACATATTTACTGGGTGTAAATACAAATATTTGCTTGTTTGTAAAAGCGAGATGAAAATGGGAAAACTTGTCTGTCTCGAAATAGTAACGCACAATGAGGTAAACAGGTTACTAAAACACTTACCTAGCCTATTAATAAAAATATATTTTAAAAAGTATATATAAAAAAACATACAATAAAACTAAACAGGACAATTCTCCACGTCTAGGTAAGTGTTTTAGTAACCTGTTTACCTCATTTTGCGTTACTATTTGTTCATTAGGTTACTGCGGCACCATCCACTTTGTCGGACACCCTCTGACCATTTGGTTATTTATATCTGTCTCGAAATATCTGCACAAAAACGCACGAATAAAAAGGTAACTTCGGTGGGAAAGACACACAAAGAGTTGCGACGTGCTGTCAACTAGAAAGGAGCGTACAAGTAGACAAGTCGTATGTAGAAAAGACATTGGGTGGGAGAAAACTCCACTTAAATATGAATGAAATGTCCTGGCGAGAGAAGAACTTACTGAACATTGAAATTGTCAAGAGTTGGTTTTGATTCTAGCACATTGTTTACATTTTTAAATAGATGACGTCATGGATTTCCGTGTAATGCCAATGAAATTAATAGATGCCGTGACGTCACATCTCCCGACACAAACGAGAGTTTTCGCTATCACTATTGCTGCACAAAATTGCACTGAAGAAAAAGAAATTTTGTTAGGCGGTGTGCTATCTGCGTGCCGAAAATGAACTAACGTTCATGTCTTTTAGTGTTATCTACGTCTCGGCATCTATCAATTTGATTCAGAAATCCATGAGGTGGAATTGTTAAAAATGTAAACGGTGTGCATTACGGTTCAACGATCTGCAGCTACTGAAATGACACAACGACTGGCTTAGCGATAATTAGATAGATAGTTAGATAAATAGATATATAGATAGAGAGATAGAAAGAATTCCTGCATATGCTAATATAACAGTAATTTACAATGCTTCTTGTAATTCTAATCCTGAACCATAATCCTTAAACCCTAATCCTTTAAAAAATCCTAATCCTAAAACCTAAATCATAATCCTAAACCCTAATCCTTAACCCTTAAACTATAATCCTAAACCCTAATCATAATCCTAAACCCTAATCCTTAAATCCTAATCCCAAATCCTAATCTTTAAACCTAATCCTAAACCCTAATCTAAACCCTAATCCTTAAACCCTAATCCTTAACCCCTAATCTTAAACCGTAATCCTTAAACCCTAATCATCAAACACTAATCCTAAAACCCTAATCCTAAGTCCTAATCCTAAACCCTTTACCCTATGATGATGATGATGTTCGTCCGTCGTGATCGACGATGACCAAAAACTCAACTATAATAATAATAACAATAAATAATAAAATAATAAAGTTAATAGTGTGTTTTTAAATGACTAGCAAGTCCAATGCGCGCACAAAATGTTCTTTTACAGAATTTACAACAATAGAAGGTATCTGTGTGAGGTTGAGATGTTTTTTCTTTTCTACGTGTCCGCTTCTGTCTTGCAGTTTCTTGTCTGAATTCTTCTGTCGCTAGTGCTCCCGTTCTAATGCAGTAACGCCATGCTGTTCTATCCTGAGCTAGGCTCTCCCAAGCGCCTACGTCAATGTTAAGATGTTTCAAGGATGACTTGAGCGTGTCTTTGAAACGCTTTTTCTGTCCACCAGCTTTTCGAAATCCTGCCTTGAGTTCTCCATAATATATTTGTTTTGGCAAACGCGAGTTCTCCATACGCACAAGATGGCCTGCCCAGCGTGCCTGCGCCTTCATAAGTATTGTGTGGATGCTTATTGAGGTTGATTTTTCCAAGACCTCGTAGTCTGGTACTTTGTCCCACCAATGGATGTTTAGTAATTTACGTAGGCAGGTAAGATGGAAATGATTTAACTTTCTTGCATGTCTAGCATACACTGTCCACGTTTCGCAGGCGTATAGTAAGGTTGGTATAACAGCAGCATGATATACTTGTAGTTTGGTGGTTGTTCTTATACCTCTCCTGTCCCATACATTGTTGCGTAATCTGCCAAATACAGCAATAGCTTTTGCCAGTCTATTGTTAATTTCCACATTAATGTTGACATCGCGAGAGAGAGTGCTTCCAAGGTAAGTAAAATTGTCGACTACCTGCAGTTTTTCCTGATTGACGATGATGGAAGTAGCAGTATGTTGGCTATTTGATGTTGCTTGGTGCATGCCTTCTGTTTTTTTGGTGTCAATAGTGAGACCAAATTTGTTGCAGGCCTTTGAGAAGCGGTCTATGGTGCTCTGCATGTTTACGACAGAGTCAGCATACAATGCACAGTCGTCAGCATAAAGTAATTCTCTAACAGTACTAGATTTAGTTTTCGTGTTTGCTTTTAGACGACGTAAATTGAAAAGACCACCATCCGTTCTGTAATTGATCATTATGCCTGCTGTTTCATTACTATGGTGTGTTTCCTTTAACATGGCTGTAAATAACAGGCTGAAAAGAGTAGGTGCCAGCACACATCCCTGCTTTACACCATTTGTGACAGGGAATGCAGGAGATACTCCTCCGTCGCAGATAACAATAGCCATCATACCGTCATGAAATTGTCGTATCACAGTGAAAAGTTGTGGGGCATCCGAACTCTGTAAGAACCTTCCACAGTCCTTCTCTGTTAACGGTATCGAATGCTTTAGTTAAGTCCACAAATGTTGCTAAGAGTTCACTATGTTGCTCTTGTGACTTTTCCTGAATTTGTCGTGCAGAGAATATCATATCAACTGTACCACGACCTGCACGAAAACCGCACTGACTCTCTGGGAGTAGCTCGTTTAGTAGAGAATTATTTAATCTGTTGAGTATGACACGAGCGAGAATTTTACCAGCTATAGACAAAAGTGATATGCCCCTATGATTATCGCAAGACTGTTTGGTACCTTTGCCTTTATATAGATGCACTATAGAAGCATCTTTTAGATCTTGAGGCAATGTACCTGAGTTCCAGAAAATACCAAAAATGTCAGTTAGTTTTTTAATCAGCAGTGGTCCGCCATTTTTATAAATTTCATCAGGTAAGGCATCCAAACCTGGAGCTTTATCATTTGACATTTGTTTAATCGCTATCATAACCTCTTGACTGCTTGGGGGTATATCGAGTTCTTCTCTTATCCTAAGTTGTGGTATTCTGTTTATGACTTCTTCATTTATTACTGATGGTTTGTTTAGGATATCTTCAAAATGTTCAGCCCAACGATTTAAGATGTCATTTTTATCAGTGAGAAGCTTCGACGAATCGGCATTTAATAGAGGTGGTGATCCCGATGAGCGTGGACCATAGATAGTTCTTAAAGCCTCATAGAATCGCTTATAGTCCTTTCTGTCTGCAAACATTTGAATTTCTTCAGCTTTTCGACTTAGCCATTTATCCTTTATCTCTCTAAGCTTCTTTTGACAAGTGTTACGGATCTTGTTATAGGCTACTTTCTTGGACGGTGAAGATGCTGCCCATTGTAGTTTCTTGAAAGCTTTGTGTTTCTCTTCTAACAAGGATGTTATCTCAAAGTTATTATAAAGATAAGTAAATAAATGGGTTGAGAAATGACTAGCGCTGAAGTTGGTTTATAGTGTGGAAGAGTTGCGCTAATCGTCAACCACACTCTCTCTCTCCTGAGTTTTATCTTGGTCCAGTGGCAAGACAAAGTCGAGACAACTGGGAGAAAATCAGGTGCAGTGGATGGCCAGAGCGTACTATGTGTCTAACTGTGCCCTATGCTGTCCACACAGCTCTGCTGTTAGCGCCTATGTACCCGTTGAGTTACCTGCCAACTTCTTCCGAGTATTTCGCCGCAAACAGACTTTTTAAGCCTAGGTAGACAAAGCCTTTGTTAACAATGCTAGGTTGACTTATTTCTTAGCACTGTGAGTGTCCATAATAGCTACAGTGTGTCGCCCAATATCACATCGACTGTAACAGGTTGACACCGTGTAAAAATAGGGCAGCCCATTTTGACACGGTCAGTGAACCCGCCCCAGCGGCGAGAATAGGTCACCAAATGAGATGTTTGTATCCGATTGACAATAACGGGAAAATCAAGTTTCTCCTTTGTCAGCGCTTTTACCCTATACCCTAATCCTAAACCGTAATCCTAAATTCTAACAATAACGTTATTAAAAAAGTACACTCACCTTATTCGCCATTTCCTGGTGGATACACTTTTTATAATCCCAGTCAAAAACTCCATGAATATATCTCGCGACTTCGCATGCACTCCTCTCCATACAAACTCACACATATAAGATGCAAACTACCCCGAATATCTCCACTGACTTGTAAATTCCTAATTAACAATACCACATAAACCCGCAATAGTATTAGTATGAGCCCGGTTGCTTGGTTTTTAAATGGAACACTTTGATTTACAGTCATATGCACATAATCTTCACCTTCAAGCAGTCATACTCTCTCCAACAATCAGACACAATTATTGTCCCTGGCAAGACATATTCTTTTATTTTTCCTCTTCTTCTTCTTAATTTTGCGTTCGCTCTCAAATAACCACAACTAATATTTCGTGTGATTTCCGCCGGGGAGCGTGAAGTACGTTGTGCTGCAAGTTCCACAGTCGAACTGTGTTATTTGCACCTCGGTTGGTCATTAGTACATTAGTTCATTAGTACATCTGGTTGATCTTCTGCAGCACCTTCCTTAGCCAATTGGTCTGCTTTTGCATTTCCTGGTACTCCACAGTGAGAGTGTGTCCAATGCATGGTTACCCTATTCGGGTAAGACAGTTCATTAAGTAGTTTTTGCAAGTCTGTTAGTTTTCCAGACTGGAGAGCTTGAAGCACTGACCTTGTATCTGTCAGGAATACCACGGGATGTGGGCCAGGATTGGAGTTCAGCAGTTTTTCGGTTTCTACCCAAATTGCCTGAATTTCTGTATCAATTATTTCAGAATTTCCCTGTTGGTGTTCTGATCATATCTCTAGGCTTGTGTGAATATTCTATATTGTGCATATTAAGCATGCACCTCCATTCCTCACTGCATTCTGTGCTGACCGATCTGTGTATACTCTGACCCATATGTGTTGTGGATATTCCTCGTCCAGGAAATTCAGGGTGACTGTCCTTCGCTGCACACTGTTCTGTTCGTCCTCGCTTAGTATTCCTTTACGTGTGTCTGAATGTATATTGGCATTCCATGCCTTTCACTCCAAGGGGTTTGTTCTGGTACAGACCTCAGGGGGCTGTCAACTTCAGGTAGGAATTAAGTTGTCTATGGAGTCGTTTAGCTTGGTGGATAAAACTACTTCTTTTCCCCATTGGTAGATTTTGGAATCTTTCCTTCATTGGATGACTTGGCATACACTTAAACTTTTCTGTTTGTATTAGCACCTTTATGTCTCTGCATTCGCCAAGTGTTTGTATCTTCCCATTTTCTGCATCTCTACTATGGTTGTTGACTTCATTCCTCCCAGCATTATCCTGGGCGCATGGTTTTGTACTTTATCTAGTTCTTGTAATGTGGTGTTTGATGCAGGACACCACGAAGCTGAACCATATTCCAGGTGTGGTCTTATTCTTTGCTGGTAGACTTTACGAGTATATTCCCACTGGTTCCCCAAGTGGTTCCACTTAGTTTTCTCAGGATAGCTAACTTCCTCCTGGCTTTTGTTGTTGCTTTTTGTATGTGCTGCTTCCATGTCAGCTTATCATCAAAAGTAACCCCGAGGTATGTGGGTTGTTTGTCTTCTTTCAAAAGCTCTCCGTCTATCTTGATATGACCAGCTTTTTGTTTTGGTAAGAGGGTAAAGAGTGTAGTGCTGCACCTATCTGTGTTAATGCTAACGCACCATCTACTTGTCCATAAGGTTATGGCATCAATGGCTATTTGTATTTGTTTAGCGGCCACTGTTGCATGTTCTTACGTGAATCAGATCACCAGGTCGTCAGCATATATTCCACTTTGATCCCATGTGGTAGTTCGGCAACTAAGTCATTTATGTAAACCAAGAAAAGTGTGGGGGACAGGACTCCTCCCTGGGGGACTCCCTGGTAGGACTTTCTTGCTCTTGCGATCATCCACATGTACCCTGGCTCTTCTATTATTCAGGTATGCTTTTACCAATTTGTACATTCTTTAGCTGACTCTGCAATTTCGCAATTTCTTTAAGAAGCCTTCTTTCCAGACCTTGTCAAATGTTTTCCTTGAGATCTATCCATGCTGATAGTACCAGTTTCGTATCTTGGAAGGCGTCCTCAGTCTCTTATGAGAGGTAGGTTGCCTGATCTTCAGTAGAGTAGCACTGTCTGAAACCTGCTTGCTGCGATACCAGAAGGTTTTCACTTTCAAGGTAACACTGCATCATAAGATTAATAATGCGTTCTATTGTTTTTCATAGACAGCGTGTGAAGCTGATGTGCCTGTAATTGGAGACTGTGTTGCCATTTTTTCCTAATGTGAGGAACGGTGCCATTATTGCTTCCCTCCATGTCTGTGGTACATTACCTGTGGACCAGCTTGTGTTAAAGATCTGCAGTAGCTTTGCTCTTGCTGCAGCTCCCAGGTTTTAAATAATTTCATTGGACACTCTATCAGTTCCTGGGGACATTTTCATTTTCATTTTGGATATTGCATGCTCCAGTTTTTACTTTGTGATTGGTTACTTCATGACTTCCAGTATAGGTTCGCCTTGTACAATGTTCTACTGGTTCTCTCGAACCTCCCGCTGTTTGTCTGGGTTAACTTTGACGTTATTGTCTTTTGTAAAGGAATCTGCAAAGTAATTAGCTGCATGTTTACCTGTTAAAATGTGTCTATCTTTGTAAAGTGTGATCCTTGTATTTCTCCCTGTACCTTCATCATTTAAGGTACAGAGTGTAGTAAGGCAGGGATGCACACTCTCCCCATACCTGTTCAACATCTACGCAGAAAGTATAATGAGGAACGTGAGAGAAGACATACACAAGGCTGACTACCATGCTTTAAACATAGGTGGATTCCTAATCCCGGAACTACGCTAAGCAGACGACACAGTGCTTCTTTCAAATGATATAAAGGGATTTGAACAACTAATCAAGAACACAAAGAAATATATTGAATCACAAAACTTGTATTTAAACACGCAAAAAACAAAAAAATCATGTCAACAGATATAACAACACAACAACCAAAAATCAGAATAGACAATATCGAGATAGAATGTGTGGATAAATTTGAATGTCTAGGAGCAAACATCAACGGTGCAGAAGACTGCATGGCAGAAATAAGGAAGAGATTGGCAATGGCATATTTCAAAATAGAACGGTTGAAAAACATATGGAAAAACTACAAAATAGAAGCGAAAGTGCTAATATTACGAACTTTTATTTTTCCGGTTGCAACATACGGCTGTGAAACATGGACCCTAAGTGAAACAGCCGCAAAGAAGATCAACGCCTTCGAGCTGAACTGCTACAGAGAAATACTTATAATATCATGGGAGAGAAAAAAATCAGAAACTCAGATATTATAAACACATTGAAGATTCCAGAGTGTTGGTTCTGTCATGTAACGTATTCCTTTCAGAGTGTTGGTTACTAAACACAATAACAAAAAGAAAACTACGCCTGTCTGATCATATAAAGAGACACAACTGATTAGAAAGACAAATAATGGAGGGAAGAGTACCTGGAAAGGGGAGAAAGGGCAGACCAAGAAGACGATGGACTGACGACATTAAAGATAACATGAATACATCGCTAGAAAATGCAAGCCACATCGCCCAAGACAGATTAGGTTCAGATAGTCCATTGGGAAGACTACGTTCTGGAAGGAATACGTCACCTGACAACCTTCATAATTTAGTTGTTTTACAAGTTTCCATAATTTCCTAGTGTCTCTTTCAAGGTTCAGAGACTTTTTTTTTCTCTTTCCAACTGGGTTTTCTTTCCTGTCTGGCTTGTGACTTGGCTTCTTTGAAATGTAGCCTTTGTTTACAGATATGTGTTGTGGTGTTCTTGGCTAGGTCTGTTCCCTGCCTGCTGCCTAGATGTTTCCATTTCATGTTGCAGCTTCTCCAATTCATCATTCCAGTAGAGTTTGTAGTTTTTGCCTGCACCCTGGGTATGGTCTTACTAGCAGCATATAGTATGCATCTATTAAATTCACTCAATGCTATATTGATGTCTTCGTCCATGTTCATGTCCTTAGCTAGAACACTGGTTAAATGCTGGTACATTTTTTAGTCTGCCCTCTTATAGTTCCACTTAGTGAGTGTGCTGCTGTCCTTGATAAATTTATTGTGGATTTCCAAAAATACTGGTCTGTGGTCACTACCTCCAAGCTGCTTTCCAACGACGCGTGCCATGTTCCATTCAAGGCCTGGTGAGTGGAATGCCAGGTCTGGTGTAGAGATGGTGTGTCATGCTCTCGAGTAGAAGGTTGGTGAGTCTGCTGGCTGGTTAATAAGTATGAGATTATTTTCATCTAGCCAGCTCTCAAGTTCCTCACCTCCCTTGTCCATATGATCATAACCCCAGCTCTGAGAGTGGCTGTTGAAGTCACCACACACCATAAGACTCTCTTTGTCTGGAATTGTGTCTAGTACCAATGGTTTATCACTTGGGCAGTAGTAATTCAGAAATTTATATGATTTTGTGAACCAAGGAACAACGAATTTTATATTATAGGTTTTCTTTTACTCTGAGAATACTATTGACTCAACTTATTTCCTATAATACACATGTGGAGATGAATGTTTATTCACAAGAATGTCAGCTGAAGGTTGATTCTCCGTGAAGAAAGTTTCAAGGACATGTCGTTAATTGACGGAAAGTTAAGTGTTGAAGAGCATATAATCGTCATCTATTTGAATTATGTGAGATGGAAAATTAACAATGGAAGTAACATTAATCTAAAGGAAAATCAACAGAATTGGCATATACGATTAGGTGAGGATATACACCAAATATTTTGGAATCTTTTATACGTTGTTTCTTGGTATGAAGGATAACAGGGATAATCAAGGCTTTATCTTCTAAAACTATCAAATGTCAAGTGATCAAGTTTCATCTATTTAAAGAATGTAAAATAGGACTGCCTACAATCAGGGTTACGTCAGACACGGCGCAATGGAACTTATTCTGGATTTCTGGAATTCCATATCTTATTCGTCGACATGAGAAGGTAATTGGGTGCATCTGTGAGGGTTATTCAGAGACAGAGAAGAAAATATAATACACATAAGTTGTAAATTATCCAAATACAATTACACAACACGCTATCGAATGTCTACCTATACTAGAGGGAGCAAGTTCAGTTTGGACGTAGTTAAGTATATTTGTATTATTCTTCTTCAGCGTTCCTTCTCAAACTCCCACTGAATATCTCTTGTAGCATGACAATGGTGCAACTAGATTTCCAGCAGGATGCAGTCCGGAAAATGGAAATGCGTTGTGTCGTCGGTTTATTTGCGCAAATGGTCCAAAACATCCGTCTTCGGTGGTATTTGTATTCAATTTCTATAATTTTGAAGTAGATTTGGTTAAGAATTAGTTAAGCTAGTTGGCAGTTTATTTAATTTAAACCACTTAAATGTACATTATAAGAGTATTAAAAATCTCAGGAGATATATTAGATGATTGTAATTCTAAAACAGAAGTTAATTTAAATGCATTTGTAAAGAAAAGAGAAATACGATTGTATAGTAATACATTTGGTTTGCATATTGAAGTCTATGTGAAACTGAAGTGTTGGTTGCAAAATAACTGGCTAATTGGTCGTGAGATAAATTGATAACTGTTGTTAGTAGACAATTGATAACAGCGAACAGTCAATTATATCCGTTGTCAAATCTAACACGGGATCAAAATCGACATAGTCACTGTATAGATGTTGTGAAGATACAATGTGAGCAAGAAAGTTTCACATTTTTTTAAAAAGGACATGACCAAGTAATGACAATGTTACAAGGAGGGGGGGGGTGTATGTATATGTGTCGTTACATTTCATTAATTATTACTAATCATCATTACCAGGTGCCATGCAGGCTGACGTAGGCGGTCATGGTTCTTCACAGCTCTCTGTCCACAGTATTATGTATCAAGATCGTTGTTGTTTTCCTGCCGTGCCAGGTTGTCAAACTGTCTAATATTTTCTCACCTTGTCGCCCTCTGTCTCTGTTGCCTTCAATTTTACCTTCAATTATTACTAAAACTGACGTTTTTATTTCACACGCACGTATTGACGGGCAAAAAGGGAGGGGGGTGAAACGTTAGGAGGGGGGGGGTGTTTGTGTCAGCGTCAGTAATTATTAATAATACGGACGTTTTATATACGAAAACCTGACAGTAGAGTTGGGCCAGGGCTAAAATCGTTGTCCCTTTTGTGCCTGAGCCCATCAGGTACGGAACCCTTTCTCTCTGCAACTATATTTCCGGTATAGGAAAGCTTGACAGTAGAGTTGTGTCAGGGCTAAATTCGTTGTCCCTTTTGTGCCTGAACCCATCGGGTACGGAACCTTTTCTCTTCGCGAGCATGTGTCCAGTATAGGAAGGCTCGACGTTCGGTCAGGTCTTCTTGCTTTTCCGAATGCTCATGATAGGTCTGGTCTCTGCCTATAAGGAGCAGAGGTAACTAGAAGATCGTCTCGAGCTAACTGAGCTTGTAGTTCCCCTTTCCTAGGAATTTTTCACTTTCTCTTTGCAGTTCGCGCTGCCCTCTGGCGCTGTTCTGCCCTTTCATTGTATTATTGTACTCAGTATGAAATCTATTTGTCTCTCGCCATGCGTGCCTTTTACATTGGCCGCCCCTCCAATGTTCGGACTGGACTGACTAGCTTCACTGTATGTCGACAGTGTCGCAGTATGTTGGTGGTGTCGGAGATATTGTCTGTCTCTTATGCAGTCAAATCTCTTTCCATCTGCTACCTCCACATTCTCGAATACGATCCCCAAAATGATTTGGCCAGAATTAGCTCGAGCTGCTGTATTTCTGCACCACGAGGGGGTACATTTCACACGATATATTTGTTGTGGTTATATGAGAGCGAACGCAGAAGAAGAAGAAGAATAAGAATACGGATTGAAATTTTACAAAGTACGAATTAATGAAAAAATAGGTTGACATGTATGGACAAACATAAATTTGTCCTGGTTCAACTATTTATCTTCAATGTTGAGAAAATAAGTAACTCCGCAGAATGATACTTACTTGTCTCTCCAGCATGGAAAAAGAATGGAAGATCATATGGTGGATCCTGCATGGATGGATATAGAAGTGCATCAATATAGTAGAGAAGAGGGTGGAAGAATGCTTCATTTCCTACCAAATCATAGCCAATCATAAAGTTTGGGTACTTCTTATTCAAGTACATGGCTGTCTTCACTTCTTCAAGGATTTTAGCAGAAGATGAATCCCTGAAAAATATTGGAAGAAATGTTACAAACTCTTGAATAACATATGATGATGCAAGAATTGTATTTTTAAAAAGAAATATCAATTTTTGATGTTGTAATATGCATTTGAAGACAAGAAATTAAACACATCAATGACATATGTGAACATTTGACACATGTCTAATTTAGAGATTCAAATCAGAGTATCAACAGAGTATCAACAAAATGCAGTTTTAAATAGTTACTTCAAACAGCATATTGACACTTATATCACAAAAGTTTATCATCTTTTTCTCTGCGAGAACTCTGTATGGAAAAATCATATGCAGGAGAGTTGAACTTTGGTCAATTACATAACTGTGTGGATAGTCATTGGATAGTAACATTGCAAAGAGCTTTCGCTCCAAGCATACAAAAATAACAGTTATTGTGAGAAATTGTTAGGCTCCATCTGCAACTAAACCAGTCCTCACTCTTTCCAAAGAAACACGTTTCTCATTGATGCTCGATGAGTCTAATGACAATAAAATAGACACGGCTGTTATCGTAAGAGTGTTTGAGTAATGTCAATGAAATGACATGCCGAGCGGCTTATGCGATCATGCGTCTCCCCAACTCTCTATCTCTTGTGTTGTTAATACGTTCAATTTGTGACTTCTTTTTGTGTCACAGTGACAACCCATTCAGAAATTTCTCTCTGTGTCTTCAACTGTCTCATCCCCTTGATTTTTCCCGTGGTTACTAAATGTTCAAGTTTTACTTTTCTCATCACATGCCCTAAAAAGCATGATTGTCTGTTTCTAATTTTGCTTTAATTTGTCATTTTATTCCAGCAACTCTGAGAACTTCTGCATTCGTTTTCTTGACTGCCCATGGCATTTTCATCATTTTTCTTAAAAACCACATCTCAGTTGTCTCCATCTTATCTCGAGTACTTTTGTTTACTGTCCATGCTTTACTTCCATAAAGAAGGATTGGCTCAATATAAAATCCTATCACTCGAACTCGCGTATGCATTAATATTACTCAATTCCATATAGTGTTTCTCATTTCTTTTTAAATGTTGACTTGGAATGTGCCATCCTGTTCTTGACACAGAGGCAGACCATGTAAAAGATGGATAATATAGAAATCAAAGAAGCCACATGAACAAGTTTACAAACAGCACACAAGAGATCAAATCCAGAGAACTCTTCCACCCTCTACGTCGCAAAGCAAACAAGGGCCACGACGTATAGATAGAAATATAATGTTCTTGACCTCATTGGAGACCTGCCATCTGATGTTAAAATGCTGCCAAGATACTTGATTGTATCCGTTTGATTTCATTTTACACCATTGATCGACTGATATTTAGGAGTGTGTATTTCTTTTAAAAAAAACATTACTTCTGTTTTCTTCTGGTTTAGACTGGGGCTTTTGTTTTCACTTTCTTAGACTACCGTGTCTAACAGGGCTTCAAGTTCTTGTTCGCTCCCTACAATCAGAACCATTAGCATATCTTAGATTATTCAGATTGTAACTTCCAACTGATATTCCAGGCATACTTTCTATGTTTCGCATACTATCCTCTGTGTACAGGGATAAAATATTTGGTGATATTACATTTCCTTGTCTGACGCCCATCTCTATCTTTTGGAATTCTCCTACATTACTGTCACCACCCTCATCACAACAGTTTGTTTCCAATATGTATTTCTTACTATCTTTAGATTTTCCCATCAACATTGAGTTTTTTTTTCTAATATTTTATCATTTATGAATGCAGAATATCTCACGACTTCCTACACGAAACAATACACAGAAACAACATTGGTGAATACTTCTCAAACTGGATCAACTTCTTTACAAAAACCCACAGAGTACTTTACTAATAAATCACTCTCTAACGGACCCAATTTATTTAACCAGATGGGTAAGACAGGATTGCCCTTTGTCACCCCTACTTTAGGTCCTGGTATTGGATCCTGTGTTAGAAAAAATTAGTCAAAATAATAATATTAAAGGAACCCTCATTCCCGTACAAGGCTACCAAAAAAAAAAGTCTTTTTTTCCATCACACACAGCATCCATACAAAACATCATTAAAGATGTTGAATCATAAAGAGTGGTTCGAAGGTAAACGTACAAAATTCATAATGGGTATAGGATAGGGGAGATATAAGTGGAGATTTTCCTTTCAAACGGATCCAAGTAGACAAAATACAAATATACGGCATTCTCTATCACTGCACACCGACAAATGTAAACAGAGAAACTTGGAAAAATGTAACAACTGAAATAAAAGACCGATTAGAACGATACAAATACAAAACAGCAACAATTTTTGGCAGAAGCGTGGTTATAAACACCTTTGGTATACTAAGACTATTGCATGCATCAAATATCGTCAACCCACCAAAAACCAAAGAACACACTCAAGGATATATATATGAAAATGTCTTGTGTACTATTATTTGTATTTTTGGTGTTTACACCTCATAACCCATTATTGATAGTCCGTCTGTTGTGTTCAAATGAAACTTCATAAACCTGTGTTCTACGTAGTTACTATACGCATGGTTTGCGTCTGTGGGTCTCACCAATGGCCCATTAGACAAACATAAAAACCTAAGTAGATGACATGCCGTTATATTGAGGTTATCTATTATAGAAGCTTCATGGCATGTCATCTATACAATTATGCCTCTCATAATTTTAATTTTTTGTTACAATGTATTTTATGCCATGTTGTATTCTTTTTCTTTATTTGTTTATGTATGCACCCTCTGTGGTTGGGAGAGAGCTAGAGATTTGCTGCGCAGCAGTGGGGAGGAGGAAACTGACAGCACTGTTTTTTCCTATAGCTGAGGTCCATCATAGAGGCACACTGACTCAGGACGTGACAATCCTTTTGACTTGAACATTTGGTTGCATGCCTGGAGCAATAGAGAAGTTCGGCATAACCAGTAGTCAATTGGTGGCGGGGAATGAGCACAGTGAAACCTATCTTGGCTGCAGAGGCTCGGAGCAGTTCATAGGTTGAAACCTTCCTTCCTAGTAGTGTGATAGTTTTTCTCTGGCTCTGGCCCGGGGTGGCATGAAAATCTACAGACTCCCCAGCAATATAATGCCAGTACAAGACATACAAATTACAAATGCGATCGGACGTCGCCTCGGTTATCAAGGTCCGCGGCAGGCAGTGGGTAACCAGGCTGCTCTGTCTGAAAAAATAACTACTGGAACGCATCCAAAACATCAGCACAAACACAGACATGCACAATAAACAACACAGCAACAACACCTGCACAAGCACCAAAACATTAAACCCAGAAAACCTCGGAGGGAGAACCAGCAGAGCCAAGATCTTCATAAAACAAAGTCTTCACTTAATATTCTACAACTGAACATCTGTGGAATAAGAAACAAAACACTAGAGCTCGCTAATTTACTACATGCTCATAAGATACATGTGGCCCTCTTACAGGAGACTATACACAAAGACACTGACCCATATCTGTCAGGATATACCAGCTATGCCTGTAAGTGTACCAACTGCCGTGGCATAATTACTTATATCAGGAATGACATTCAGGGACAAGTCACCCAACTAACAGCCAATCCCACAGACATGCAGAAGGTGACCATCTGGAACACTGGAGGAAAATACACAATCTACAACATATACAGCCCACCTCAGACAACATGCAATTTACTGGAAATCCATACAACACAATTTATCAAAACAATACTTGCTGGTGACTTTAATGGTCACTCACCCCATTGGGGTTACCAGAACCACAATAAGACAGGAAGATATATAGAAGAACTCTGTGAAACAACAAACCTGTCTGTCCTTCAAGATGCAAAGTCTGTACCAACACTTTTGCACAGGAGCCATCTATCTCTCAGTCGACCTGACTTGACTATCTGTTCATCTGATATAATAGACGCTTGCTCCCTAGAAATACTTGATGACATTGGAAGTGACCACAGACCAATCCTCACCACCATAACTACACCCAACAAAGCATATTTCAAACAGAAAACTTGCTGGAATTTTGGCAAGGCAGATTGGAAACTATTCCAAGAAACATCTGATTACCTGCTAGGTAAAATCAAAAGCAATGACATAGAAACATTTACTGCAGAGGTGACAAAAGCTATCCTCAATTCAGCATCACAAAGCATCCCAAGGGGCAGTAGGAAATCATACAAACCATTCTACAACAAAGAAATGCAAGCTGGAATCCTCGATAGAAAAAAAGCAAGAGAAGCCCTTGAGATCTCACCTTCACAAGAAGCAAAAATCCTGTACAATAAAACATGTGCCAAAGTAAAACTAATAGTGAAGAAGGCCAAACATGATAAATGGGCGAAAACATGCGCACATTTAGATCTAAGGAAAAATGGCAGAAAGGCTTGGGGGCTGATCAATAATTTGTCTGGGTAAAGAAGAAGAACAAACGATAAACCTGTGATAGATGGAAACAGAACAATCACCACAGATGAGAAAAAGGCAGAACACTTTAACCACTTTTTTGCCAGTGTGAACAGAGTAGGGAAGCTGTCCGAGTCTGACAAGAAGCGTCTGTACCTATTGAAGCAGCAAGAAAAAGTCCAAACCTCTGGCTCAACCATATTTGATGATGACATCAGTATGCAGGAACTCCTACAAGGGCTGAAGAAACTAAAGCCAAGAAAGTCTCCTGGACCAGATAAAATTTATAATGAAATGTGAACACACATGAGCACATCAGGGAAAGAAGTACTCCTTACACTAATAAATATGACCTGGAGAAATGGAAAACTGCCTAAACATTGGAGAAATGCTCACATCTTTCCCATCCTGAAAAGTAACAAACCTCCAGATGAACCCAAAAGCTACCGCCCCATATCCCTAACATCATGTCTTGGAAAATTAGCAGAAAGAATGGTTAACGCACGACTTTACTGGTTCCTCGAGAGCTCAAACATCCTCTGCCATGAAAAGGCTGGCTTCAGAAAAGGCAGTTGCACAGAAGACCAACTATGTAGATTGACACAGAAAATCCATGATGGTTTCCAGGAAAACAAACACACTGTAGCCATCTTCTTTGACTTACAACAGGCTTATGATCGAGTATGGAGAAAGGTTCTTTTGATGAAGATGATTGAGATGGGAATTAGTGGAAAGCTATAAAATTGGATAAAATACTTCCTCATTGACAGAACAATCCAGACAAAGATAAATGATGCAATTTCATCTAAAGAAGTTCTAGAGGAAGGCTTACCACAGGGTTCTGCTTTAAGCTGCACCCTCTTTCTCATTTACATTAATGACCTTGGCCAAAAGACTAAATGGAGATTTAAAAAGACTACATGAATACTGTCAAACATGGAAGCTAAAAATAAACTGTGAGAAAACTGTCTATACCATCTTTACCAAGAGTCATAAAGCAGCCAAAGAAAATATCAGTCTATGGTTGGATACACAGAAATTGCCAAGAGAAGAACACCCCACATATCTTGGAATAACGTTTGATCGGCAGCTTACCCTCAAGAAGCATGTAAAAAATATCAAAAATAAAGCACGTAAACGGTTACAACTACTGAAAAGACTCACTGGCACATCTTGGGGATCAGACAAAGAAACCCTTAGAGGACTATACCTTGGTTACATACCTTCTGCTTTAGAATACAACAGTGCACTCCTCACAACATGTTCCACGACAAATGTAGAATCCCTAGACAGAGTGCAGAACAATGCCCTACGTCTTATTAGTGGAGCAATGAGATCTACACCGACGGCTGCATGTGAAATACATACGAATGTAGAACCCCTTGAGATGCGTAGAGATATGGCTGCAATGGAGGCTTATGAAAGAAGCAAAAGAATGAACAAAGACCACCCAAATAAACAACTTGTAGAAAACTGGTAACCAAACTACAGAATAAAACAAAAGTTAGTCCTGAGCCATGTCAATGAAATAAAAGACAGTTATCACGTTCCAGACAAGAGACAAAAACTGCAAAGAGTAGAAAAATGTTTACCACCACACGCAGGCTTTAAATTGCCGGAAATCAAAACACAGTTAAGAGATAATGCAACTAAACGTTCCGACCCAGTAAGTCTTATGAAAGCAACACAGAAAACAATAGACACCTACCCAGAACAATGGATTCATGTCTATAATGATGGGTCTGCCTTCAAAGCCATCATCAAAGCAGGTTATGGTGTCTGTATAGAATATCCAGACAAAACATCTGATGAGTTGTTTGATGCCTTAAATATGGGGAGATATGTTCTATGAAGCTGAAATAACAGCACTAGAAATTGCCTTGTACCACCTGAAGACCATATTTGATGCCTTCCCATCAAAACTCCAAAAAAGTTTTAAAGACTCTATGTCTGCTCTCCAAGCATTAGAATGTGATGGACATTGTAAACCCGAGCTAGCTGAATTATACCACCATGCAAACCAGCTGCTCACATCTTATGATGTCAACATTGTTATGCAGTGGATTCCTGGCCACTCAAACACACCTGGTAATGATAAGGCAGACAGACTAGCAAAGAGGGGAGCACAACAAGAACAGCCGTATACAGAAACAACAATGCACACAGTTAAAATGATTCTGAAATCTGTGAACAAAGAAAATTGGATGAACAGATGGGCCATGGGAAACACTGGGAGGGAAATCTATAAATATATGACCAGCCCAAATCCTAAAGACAATATCAACCTCCTGGAAAGAAAAGACCAGAGTATCATATTCCGACTGCGTACACAACATGTACAGCTTAACAATCACCTGAACAGAATACAACCACAACACACTCCAGGGTGCCGGCTGTGCACTCATCCATATGAAACTGTTGACCACCACATTTTTGAATGTCCAGCGCTGGATGACATCAGGAAAATGCTCCTCCCTCCAGGGCCAGATAAATGGAACACATTATATGGAACAAAACAACAACTCACAAACACATGCATATATCACACAATGGCATTGGGTCAAAGGGCATGAGCCCATGGACCGCTGGATCAGCAACCAACCAACCAACCAACATAGTTACTATAAAATATAATGAGCGTGAGCTACACCATGGTGAGGAATAATTAGCTATAGATTTGTCCACAGAGAACTGCAAGAATTGTATCTGTACAGTGATATCACAAATACACGTTTAATCTTTGGTACGCTGTTGGCACAGAAAATGCCGACGGATGTCTATGCGCAGACAGCGATCGGTGCATACAGACCGTGGCTATACAATTATTTCACGACGAAGAACTGCCTGATATTTAAGGTTCACGTGACAAAATTATCAGCGTCACCTAGACTAACCTTATTCAACTCCCTATTCCAACATTTCGTTTGGAATAGGGAAGAATACCAGAGACGTAGTTTACTTTCTAGTCATCACTCCCGATCAACTGGAATCAAATTGAAATGGAAGCCATTTTTAGTGTAATTTTTATGAACTCTGATTCCGATGATGAGAAATTTTGGGGATTTACAGATGTAAATCTTGCTCCATTAACTGATATTATATGCGATGGTGTTATACGTGTCTGACATGTCTGAGGAAGACAATGTTGTTGACTATTTATAGTGATTCCGGCCCTTCAGGTTTCATGTCTAGCATCGCAACTTTTCAGAAGTTACATGATTGCTAGGCCTAGCTGATAACATTAGTGAAGTGGACTGTTGCGTTTGTTTATGACAGATATGACCACAGAATCCTAGGAATATTGCTAAGAGATATTGAGAAGTGAGGACATTCGACAAAAACAGGCACCACCCCAATTTTTGAATATATTAAGAGACAGCAGATCAAATGGTTTGCACACATCAGTAGACTACCATCAGACAGCATACCGCAGAAAACTATGCTACACAGATACGGTGCAGGCAGACCTAGAGGCCGACCACGAAAACGATAGACCACTGAAAGAAAAGAGGCGACACATTCCACAATATACTCAGCACACATGAGGGCCGTCTCCAGAAAACTATTCTACCCTTGACGCTGAAAGGCAACAAAGAGTTTAGCGAATAGATGAACGCATTCGTTTTGTTATGAAATTACATCAGAAAGAATAGGCAGAATATGTTAAATATATGGTCTTTGTGGACTACTAACTACTAGACCTAGAAGATGGATTGACAAGGTTAGTGACCTCTACGTTTCAGGATTATAAAATAACAAATACAATAGGCCTAGGTGTGTGTCATGTGACGTATTCCTTCCAGAACGTTGTCTTCCCAATGAACTCTCTGAACCTCTCTGTGAGGGCGATGTGGCTTGCATTTTCTAGCGATGTATTCATGTTATCTTTACTGTCGTCAGTCCATCGTCTTCTTGGTCTGCCCCTTCTCCTCCTCCCAGGTACTCTTCCCTCCAATATTTGTCTTTCTAAACAGTTATGTCTCTTTATATGACCAAACAGGCGTAGTTTTCTTTTTGTTATTGTGTTTAGTAACCAACACTCTGGAATATTCAGTGTGTTTATAATATCTGAGTTTCTGATTTTATCCGTCCGTGATATTCTAAGTATCTTCCTGTAGCATTTCAGCTCGAAGGCGCTGATCCTCTTTGCCGCTATTTTACTTAAGAGTCCATGTTTCACATCCGTATGTTGCAACCGGAAAAATAAAAGTTCGTAACATTAGCACTTTCGTTTCTATTTTGTTGTTTTTCCATATGTTTTTCAGCCATGTTATTTTGCAATATGCCATTGCCAATTTCTTCCTTATTTCTGCCATGCAGTCTCCTGCACCGTTGATGTTTGCTCCTAAGTAATCCAATTTATCCACACATTCTATCTCGGTATTGTCTATTCTGATTTTTGGTTGTTGTGTTGTTATATCTGTTGACATGATTTTTGTTTTCTGCGTGTTTAAATACAAACTTCGTGCTTCGCTATATTTCTTTGTGTTCTTGATTAGTTGTTCCAATCCCTTTATATCATTTGAAAGAAGCACTGTGTCGTCTGCGTAGCGTAGTTCCGGGATTAGGAATCCACCTATGTTTAAAGCGTGGTAGTCAGTGTTGTGTATGTCTTCTCTCACATTCCTCATTATACTTTCAGCGTAGATGTTGAACAGGTATGGGGAGAGTGTGCACCTTTGCCTTACTCCATTCTGTACCTCAAACCTCTCTGAGAGATCGTCCTCTAACTTCACTGCAGCCTTTTGATCTTGGTAAAGTTCCTCTATTAGATGAATCAGATGTCTTGGGAAACCCATGCTGTTCATGATTTCTCATAGTTGCTGGTGTTGGACGCAGTCGAACGCTTTTGAGTAATCTATGAAACACATGTGCAGGTCAGTTGAAAATTCCCTACACTTTTCTATGATCAATCTCATGTTAAGAATGTGATCTTTTGTTCCTCTGCCCGATCTGAAACCAGCCTGTGTTTCGTTTATCTCCATCTCTAATTTCTGTTTGATTCTTTGCATTATGATGTTTAACATTATTTTACTTGCTTGACTTATAAGGGCTATAGTTCGGTAGTTAGAGCAAATCTGAAGGTCGCCTTTTTTGGGAGGGGTATATATAATGAGTATTTCCATTCATCCGGCCATGTACCGCTTTCCCATATTTTGCAGCAGAGTTTATGGTAAATCTTGATTCCGGCCTCGCCGCCTGCGTGTATCATTTCAGTTGTTAAGCCATCATTGGGGCTTTACCTTTCTTTCAACTTTCTATTGCGTATCTTACTTCTTCCATTGTGGGTTCTGGCTCCTTTTCATATTCGTTTATTGTTCTGTTTTTAGTTTTTCTTGGGTCATTATACATCTCACTGCAGTATTCCTTCCATCTATGTAAGATATGCTTCCCTTCTGTTAGTATGTTTCCTTGTTTATCTTTCAGCACTTTTAATGATGGTTGAGGTTTGCTGTCTCTTAGGTGTCATACATTTTCGAACATCGTTTTACTGTTACCTTGGCTTTTCTGCCCTTCTATTTCCATGCATATTTTGTTTATGTAGTTTTGCTTGTCTTGTCTAATTCTTCTTTGTATATCTCTTGACAGGATTCTATAATTTGTTCTGTTTTTACAACTATTTTTGATGTGTCTTCTTTCTTGGATAATGCTCATAGTTTCTTCTGATATATACTCTTTCTTCTTCCTGCTCTTTTTGTGTAGCATGTTTTTTTGCACAGTCCTTGAAAATGTCACTTATTTTGTTTTCAATTTTTTTGTAGAGTATTCTTCTTGTATTTCTAGTAATTTTTCGAATTTGTTTTGAATTTCGATGTTGTATTCTTTCGGTATTGACGTCATATCGTATCTGGTAATCAATGAAGTTTTTGTTGTCTTTTTTATCTTTACCTTGAACTTTGCGATGTGTAACTCATGATCGGTGTCGCAGTCTGCGCCTGGTAGTGTCTTGCATTGAAGAATGTTTGTTTTCCATCTTTGATCTATTAATATAAACCTAGGCCTAGGTATGTAGAAGGATTGTACACATTGAACAAGTATTGGTGATTCAGTATTTTTGTTTTGATGTTTGATCTTCACCACCTTCTCACTTTTCATACACACACCAAAACATTTATTGCATTTTCCAAACACTACCAAAAATAACACAAATCGTCAACAACAACAAAATTCGGATTCATAGGGGAGGGGAATTTACGAAATTTTAATGTGAAGTCCTAAAGGTTAATGATTTTAGAAGTTGTTTTTTTTGCAGTTATTAGATAGCTAATTGCTAATTTTCCTTAAGAAAATCAAGTAATTGAGAGTTCTTGACCCTAAAGACACTGTGCAATACACATAGATCTGCAGATTGGCAACTACATTTGCTCCATGCATTGGTCTATAAATTCTAAAAGATGAATCTGAGGATTATTGCATATCTAATCACACTCTACCTGTGTTGAATGACAGTTTGGGGGAGGAGGGATCGTCGTAGCTATTAGCTGAAGTAGCTGAAAGTTATGGTTAAAAAAACCAACACATAAAATATTTGCTTTTCCACTCTAACATAAATAATTTAAAGACTGCTTGTTACCTTACATATTGCGAATATTTCTTTCCAATGATGAAGACGATACACACTCAAAGTAGGCAGTCTCTAAATTCAGACAGTTTATCTTTTTGCAGTGCAAAAATAACACTGACTCCTTCTGCACTGGCATTAAGCTTTCCAAAATTATTTTTTTTAAAGACTAAAGGTACATGTGTTGCATATAACAAAGCACTCTTGTTTCTTGTTTAGAAAACTGGCCTCAAAACACATGGGGCATTCCCATAAGTGCTCCGCCCTCTGTTCCAGCAGCCATTTGACTCGATGGCGTCTCGAGTCCAATCAGTAGTTTTCATGAGCTTCAAATTTACCTATTTTTCAGACGCTCCATGTGAATGTGCTTTTACGACCGTCTATAGTGGCGAACCCTAGGATTTATAGGAGATTAATTCATTTTCATTTCAACAAAAATAAATAACAAGAACAAAATAAGGTTAATTCAAAATAAAGAAAGTTACAAAAGATACAGTATTAATGAAATGTCTATCTTACCGTGACCCCGACATAATGATCTTTGCTCCGCTAAAGTCTGGGTACACCTTTACAAATTCCTCCGTCACATTTTTATACAACTGTACAGCATATTCTTCATCATGGACTGTACCATCAAGGTCATACACCTGGTGATAAAACCAAAAAAATAAATTTCTAACTTGAGGGTTAAGTCGAGGGGAGGCGAGCAAGAGGAAGACAGAGATACAAGTGGGAGAGTAATATCACAAGATGGACAGGTTACAGTCTAGCAGAGTGCACCACCAAAATAAGAAACATGGGATGTTGGAGGTCTGTTGTAGCCAATCTTCGTTGCGGAGACACTTCATGATGATGATGATTTCTAATTACCGTCATTTGGCTCCCATCGATAATATCATTATTACCTTTGCAATGAGTGTTCCCAAAAGCAAAGACAGACACTGTGAACAAACTGTAATCTTTACCTACTACGCTGCGGTAAGAACTTGACGAACAATTTGCCGTAGTAGGTTAAGAATAAACACCGGGTTAATGTTTTTTTAAACGACAGGGAAATAATCAAAAACATAAAGAAGACAAACTGTATTGTCTCCGTTTTTGGGTATCCCCTTTTTGGTAACATTTAATTCGTTTCACGTCAAATTCGTTTCGTTTAATATGTAGGCCCGACTTTTCTGATTGAACATATCCATCTTATATTGATGAGAGTTTTGAAAACGTACATCTTACGTGTAGATAATAGAATGAGTGTTTATGAACTTAGGTAAATGTGGATCTTTGCCCCATTTTATGGCCCAAAAAATGATACATACTATTATAAAATTGAGGGAGATCGCCACTGCGACAGATCTAGCAAACAGGCAGTGTGTAAATATGTGCTAAGAATAGATACGTATAGTTTTACAACTTTAATCTGAAAAAAAACAATGTTACAATAAAAAATAGTTGGTAAGCTCAGTTTTAAAGCTAATTATGTCTTTGTAAGATTGTATGATTGCTATAATCATATAAATAAGTCTTCTATCTTACTATTGGCATATTCCTCATGAGATCGGCATTTTCTTCATACATTTTGAACGCGGACCTTTGCACTAAATAAACGTGTGGATTTTTACTCAAAATTACAATGTTAGAAGCTCATAAATTGCCATGAGAAAAAAGTAACCTGACAAGATAATGTGCTTAAGAACTTAACAACACAACACACACACACACATGTATATAATAAGTTATAACAATCATACACTCTTAACAAAGAAATAATTATCTTTAAGCGGAACGTACCAATTATTTTTTTATTGTAACGTGTTTTTTCCCCCCAGATTGGACCATGACAATATATATCAAACATGTTACAAATCACGATTGCTAATGGTAACAGCAGGAAGAGTGTGAGAAGTTAAACAAAAATTGATCAAACATAGTGAAAAAAATTGTCATTGTAGAAAAGTAACTTATCATTGACCTATCAAACTTCATTCTGTCAAACATTGGAATGCTGGCGTCTGATGTATGGTATCAGGAAACCCTATAGGTTAGAAATAAACTCGTTCAGGATTTTGCCTTGCGCGAATTTGTTTCCCCCCTCCTCCCACCCCCACCCTATAGCTGGTTGGGGATGACCGACCCGTCCGTGTAAATTACAACATCTGTATTATTGGTATGAGCGCCTTGACCTCAGCATTCACACACACATGGCTATGCTCTGCAATCTCTATTGATTGTAATGATGGCCTTGACTGCCTTCTGAAAGATCATATGAATAGGTATCCATTCTGCGGTGCAAATCTGTTTAACGGTACCTCGGGACGACCCATCCACGATTTGTCTCTCTTGAGCCTGCTTCCCTTCACACGAGGAAATTCAATGTATAGTGGGTAGTCTATGTCAGAACTAACTCTGAGGTAGGCACTGGTATACCACATTTCAATTCTGTGAGATATGCTTGGAAAATCAAGGAGAAATCTCATAGCCACACAGGGTGTTTCTCTGATGCAGCCAAGGATGATCCGCATCAATCCATTTTGATTTTCTCCAGTTTCTTAATCTGTGTGTGACTGGCAGTGATAATGACGCATGCATATTCAATGATAGGGAGGACAAGAGCTTCATATTGGATTACAAGCTGTGTTTGTTTAGTGTCAGCAGCTGCCATCAATCTCAGAGCTGAAAATCCTTTGCTGGCCTTTGCAACAACATGATCAACGTGTTCCCGAAAGTATGTTCCCGATTACGATCAAATCGCACACCCAGTTATTGTAATAATAAGGTCCTGATTACATTGTACCCTCTCATCTCCACCGTCGGTGTTGCAGACTTTGCGATGTGATTATTAAGAGAGAACCATGTCACCGTATCCTTATTTTGGTTGATCAGTGCCCCGGAATCATCACACGAGGAATCGATAGGGTCTAGCTCATTCTGCAGTGATCCGACAGTCTCTGTTCTGATCCTTCCTTGTCTGTATATTAGGATATCGTCCACAAACGTCAGTGTTCCTCTGGTAGTACCTCTTCCGTTGATGTGTGTTTGCCATTGTGTAGATATTGAATAATACGGGTGATATAGAAGATTCACGTGGTAGACTCTGTTATACATGTCCTCCAAGTCAATCGCGACAGCGCACGTTTCCATACCTGCATGGAAGCCCCCAAATAAGTCTTACGCTGGCGTTGTGCCATGTTTCTTTCTAACGTATGTAACTTTCGAGCGTTTTCAGAAAAATGCGGCGCTCTTCTGGTCTCGAGCGAGGTGATGTGCCACAATCTTCTCAGTATATTTAGCCGCGGTGTTATGCATCGTTATGATTCGGCATCCGTTGATTTAGGCGTTGTTGTTATTCGGCCTCTTTAGTGACAATACGTAGCTGTGCAGCCATTCTTCCTTGATTTCAAGAAATTACCATTGTTGACGCTTTCGTTAAACTCATGAACCAGGTCGTTTCTGTGACTCTCATTAAGAGTGGTGAAGTCCTCATATTGTTTACCGCCAGGGTCTGGTGCGTTATCGTGGCTTGTTATCTTTGACTTCCTTTTTTTTTTTTTAGCTAATGTGATGATGTCAACTTTTTTGGTGTTACCAAAATACATTCCTAGCTCGAATGACAATACTTATTTAATTTTTCCAGAAATCCATCTTTAACTGGTTATTTTAAGGGAAAGAAATTTAAGTGGCTGCAGGAGGGAGATAAGGCCCCCAAGAATTACAGATACATACAGCCACATCTCATGATATTGTTTTTCCACTTTCTCTGTGAAATGTGCCCGAAACGAGTTACAACTAGTATGGATGATTTTAATATATAGCAGCTCCTCCTCCCTCCCTTCCCCCCCCCCACTTTATCCAGCGGTTCCAGACTATCACTTTCGTCCATCAAACCTTTCATTTAGGCACACCGAACATGCCACTTGGAAATTTCGCCCCCTTAGAAAGAGTCTTGGTTTTTAAAAACCACGGTGTAACAGCATGGGCCCCGCTGTTCCATGAGTCCATACCGTTTGTGGAAATATGCGAGTAAGAGCGACTGCCCTAATCTAAACTACAACGTTCTTGAAGGAAAGCAATTAAGCGTCAACGTTTCTCGTTGAAAATACTCCTCAGATGGCATGTTTTCCCAAATATTAGACATAATGGCTACAAAATGGGTATCAGAACAATACCTAGGATGGAAGTTAGAAAAGTCAATTAGACAGCCCAGACAGATTGGCTGAGAAGAAATATGCGTACGCTAAGTGTAAGGCAAATACTAGTATCTGGTTACGGAACCCTTTACAAGCAAGGGGTTTCACACTAAGAAGTGAGAACCCTTAACAGATAGCGAGAGATGGACGGCGTGAAATGCCACACATTGAATGTTTGGTTCTTGTATAAATGTTGTCTACGGAATAAATGTAAACTACGGACGCTGGTGGCACATAAAACGCAAACGTGTGTTTTTCTAAAGAACGCGTCAAGCGACGATCAAATGCAACGTTTGTTTACCTAAGAACGTGTCAGATAATAGACAGATGGGAATCATACCAGGTAGACGCGATTTGGTTGGTCGGAAGTTGGTATGCAGCAACGTGGGTTTATCGCAAGACCAGATTGACCAATGCTGATTAGTTAGAGGTTTTCCTCTAGGGAAATGAAAGCATTTGATTGGTGGGAAGTTTTGGGAAGTTTTGAGAAACTTTGGAGTTGAAAAATTGGAAGGATTGGATTATCGACTGCCGAGCCGGGCGGTCGCATTTCGCTCCTGATGAAAGAGTTCCGAAATTGCACAGGCGGTTGTCGTGGAACCCATGTCTACAGTCATAGTGTGCTGTATAGAACTAGTATTTGAAAAAGTGAGATTAGTAGAAAAGCTGAAATATGAGATGTTTTATTATTCTCATTAAGTTTATACCGTAACATGTATCTTTCATCAGGACACCACGTGCAGATCCTTCATCTGTCACACCTCTTACAGACGTGCAGACCTTTTTGGTTACTGTCACACTATATTGTGACGTAAGTTCAGAGCTTTTACCCCCTGTCACAACGGGGTTTGAGACCAGCGTGTCTCATCTGCAATGCAACCTAAAACAACAATATAGCGCCCCTTTTCATGTCCAATTGTCTTTAAAACTTTTTGAGTGCAAGTTGATGGCAAATCTAAAAGCCAGACTAAGATTTGACCTTATCCATTCATTGACTAAGCTTTTAATTTACCGTATGGCTGAAAACATTGTAACCAACATTTATTGCATTAATGAATCCACCATCTCGAAGCTCTCTGGTACCTAGTGGTTGTAGGTTGTACAACATTAGTAACGTCTTCTTGGAGATGTCGCACTGTATTAACCTTGATGTATTTTATGTGAGCACTGTAGAGTGGGGTACATGGAAATAACCTCCTTACGTCTTACTATGTTATTTTCCTTTTAGAAATATTCCGCAAGCCACAATCATTCTTATAATAATGAAAATCCACAGCATTTTTACAAGTATTATTTTTTCATATTTCGGTCATTACACGGGTTTCCGATTTTGGACACATTTTAGTCATTAAAGATAAATCCCCTGATTATATGCGATCTAGATTATATTCACAAATATAAGATAATTGGGTCATTAAAAATAAATAAACACAATGAGGAATTTAATAATGAAATCAACAAGGTACTATTTGTCGGCGAGTAGTCTAATAAAATAAAATGAACATTTGCAAAACCACATTAAATTTAAGTAGGTAGCCACATTAATGCATTACTATTAACATGTTAGAAGTTAATTATCTATCTATTGTCTTTCGTGTGCTTACGCTGTGAGGCATTGATTCTTGATCCTAGATTCTTTATAAAAAAACTTGTTTCACAGCACGCTGGACATTTCCATAAGTGCTCCGCCCTCCGCTTCAGCAGCCATCCCAGTGTATGTAGACTCAGAGTCCCGGTCAGGTGTTGATTGTGTGATCTTCGGGACTTTCCAAAAAAAAGTACTTTTCCTTCCCTCACCTCTAGATACTCCCATTTCTAACAATCTCTGTATGTACGTTCTCAACCTCATTGACATCATCTGCATCTTGAAATGAATTTATTACTGCCTTCAATAAGTCTGCTTTATCTCTTCTCAACAATGTGCTGGCTATCGGAGCATTGCCTGCCAATAAGTCAGCTCTCTCGTTTCCTATGACTCCAGGGCAGTATATCAATGTATTGCTCTGGACAACTGAGTTGTTCAATACGTCCCGCCATTCTTTTCTAAACATGAACTTTTATGTCTTGCGCAGCATGCTTTAAGAGTCTGTGAGAATTACCGAGTGTGTTTATTAGTTATCAACCAATTAAGTGCTGCTGTAACCCCCTCTATCTCCATCCTCATGCTCGATGTGACAGAAGAATATGCTGAAGATTTCTCAACCAACTTCACGCCGTTTCTGTAATCAACAAAACCCCAACCGCTTTTATTTGTGTTTCTGTTAACGGAACCATCTGTGTATATAATTATGTCTTGAAGATATCTTCAACAAACTAATCAGGGTGACTTAGATCAGCGCAAATAAATGCTGCATACCCTGCCATCTATCACGGATTTTAGGGACAAAGAAGACCAGCTTGCAGATGTTAAAGAAGTGCAACTAGCTATTAAGAATGCATCCGATGGCGCTCCAGGCCCGGATGGAATCAGGTACAGCTTACTCAAGAACAGTGGGGAGAATATGATAGCTAAAATAACAGACGATTATAATGCGAGTCTAAAAACATGAGTAGTACCAGTGGAGTGGCTACATAGCTATCTTTTCATCATCATCAAGTGACATATTCTTTCCAGATCGTAATCTTTCCTATGGATCTCTTGAATTCTCCGCGGTCTTGAGCAAGTTGCCCTGCATCTTCCAGTGACATACGGAGGTATTCTTGAATGTCTTTTGTCCAACGGCGTCTTGGTCGGCCTTTGCCCCTGTTGCCTTCTATCATCCCCTCCATTAACACTCTCTCCATTTCGTCGTGTCTCTTAATATGACCGAAAAAAAACTAGATTTTGCTTTAATATAGTGTTCAGAAACCAACGTTCCTGGGCGTTAATTGTTCGTAACACCTCCTGGTTTGTTTTCTTCGCTGTCCATGGTATTCTCAAAACTCTTCTTTAACACTTCAAAACACTTTAATTCAAATGATGTTATTCTCTTGGAAACTGTTTTATTTAGTGTCCATGCTTCATATCCATATGTCGCCACAGGAAATACACATGTTCGTAGTAAACACAATTTGGTTCTTATGTTAGTACCTTGCCATAGTTTCTTTATCTGTTTTAATTTTGCCAGTGCCATTGCCGTTCTTCTCTTGATCTCAACTGCGTAGTCCCCCGCATTGTTTATATTAGTTCCTAAGTAATCAAATTGTGTCACTTCTTCCAAATTGCAGTTCTCAATATTAATTTTGGGTCTTGATTTACCACATCCATAGAAAATTTCTTGGCACAATACTCCTGTAGTTTGCCGTTGCTTTCAGGAGGAACATCCGATTTAAACTGACACCGAGGAAAACACATACATTCTCACTCGCCATTTTGACCGGAAGGTTAAGCTATCTTTTACCCGTGCTAAAGTCAGACACAGATTCTACGGACATAAAAGGTTATCGCATCATCACACTGCAGAATGTGTACGGTAAGATTATGGAACGAATTGTTGCTAAACGCATAACCAGGGAACTAGAGATAAAAGATTACGCTGTGAGGCGTTGCAGAATTCAATGACGATTGATTTTCAGGCTATTGCACGTTTGGACGCTTGATATGCAGTAATACTGTGCCGTGTCAGAATGTTGGTAACTCCTCCAATCCACCTTCATGTTGTTTCCATTTTCATGTTGTATGCTCTTGCCGTTGGTCAATAAGGGTTCATTCTCATACGGTTTGCCGAACCATTTCATTCTCTTTTTTCAATATATTTGATCACTGATGTTGCTCCAACAGTTCAACATTATGATAGAGGTACAAGAAAATTAAAGTACAAAATAAAGTTATGAAAATTAGAAAGTCAGCAATACCAATATATATAACAATAGGTAACACAAAATTAAATTTAAGGCAAAAACATTTAATATCTAAATAGATTTTTTTTATAAAAATGAAAAACTACACAGATAAATTAAAACAAGATGTTAGAAAACAAATACAGGGAATTACCAACTTTCACCAAAAGATCTCTACCATTACTTCTCTACCCAAAGATCAAGATGGAAATCAAAAGACAAATGATATCTACGATTTTTATACCAACACACTGCTACCAATATCAAACATGGTCTTTAACAGTTTCACAACGAAGGAAAATCGTTACATGTGAAATGAAGTGTCCGAGGAAAGCTGCAATGATTACTAAACTAGATAAAATAATATGAAGAAATTAGGAAATGAATAGGTATAATACCATACATTGAGTATATCAAAAGGCAGCAAGTAAAATGGTTCAATCACCTTTTGAGTATGAACTCAAACAAAATATGTCAATAAAAGCATATACAAAAATATTATCCGGATATAGAAACAAAGATAGACCAAGAAAACAGTGGATAAAAAAATCAAAATAACCTTGAACAAATTTGAATTCAATGCAATAAAGACAACATCTGAGACTCACGCCCACTTGATTAATGGCAAATGTGGACACGACTACCCATCATTCGCCTGGGGAAAGGCAATATACAATTTAATTAGTTCAGTGTTCTCTACAGCTCTGTCGCCTACCTTTACCCTAGACCCACCCAGACACTACATCGGTCCCTAGATGACCCCTTGACCCTGCACCCCCTCCCCCTAAAGTCTCTCATCGCCTCCCAAGAGATGTTTCACTCACTTCAAGAAACCCTGTTCCATAAAGTTGAAAGTCTTGGTGTAGTCAATGAAATTGATGTTGAAATTTCTACACTTTTCTATAATAATTCTCATAGTGAACATGTTATCCCTAGTACCTCTGCCAAATCTAAAACTAACATATGCTTCTAGTTTATTCTGAAATCCTCTCAATACAGTATGCAATAATATTTTACTGACATCGCTTATCAAACCATTAGTTCTATAGTGGATACACAATTGCAGGTTGTCAATTTTGGCAGAAGAGTGTGTACTGATATTTTCCAGTCTAAAGCCAAATGCATATTTTTAAGATCTTGCAACACAATCTGTGGTATATTTGGACAATAGTCTCTCCTACCTGAATAATTTTTGCTGTTGTCCTATTGTAAACTGCCACTTTTTAAATGTATAAAAAAATACGGTGTGAATAACTGCACACAAGTTATAAACCACTGCTATAATAATATAGAATGTGCAAAGATTAGTCTAAACAACCAATGGAATCCACTGTTTAACCCTTTAGCTGCTATACACAAGTTTACTCATTCTTATATCTTACTGCTATTGACGAGTTAACCCTTTTTTTTTCTCTATTCCCGCATTGCTAAAAACTATTTTACTCTGAAATCGCCACTTTCCACTATACGTCAACCATTATAGTATATATTTTCTGGTGACAGTAACAAACCAGTACCATGGTAGCTATCTTATTTTTGTAGCCCAAGAAAAGGAATCAGTACAGGGAGAAAGTCATTTAGGAAAGAATTAAGTGCAAATTGAATCAGAACAAAGTAGCAGATAAAGGGTTAAAAATAGCAACAAATCCTTACCCCTGTCAAGTAGCTTCTCAATTCAATGTACTGAACATTGTCAGCATGGAATTCTTCTAGAGCCCTCCAAAAATAGTCTCTAAATATGGGGGCAAAGAAGACCAAGTCGTGTATCTGTTGATTAAGTGCAATTACACAGATATTATTGTTGATTTTGCTCAATAATACGTCTACATCCACCATAATCATGTTTAAAATCAATATTTCATGATACACTATGGAAATCTCACTTCACATATACACTTAGTTGTTGATAGAAGATCCTATTCATTATATAGCGATCAATCCCGTATTTTAACTTCAGTGATTTTCTAGTCAATCAAGTGCCATGCCGACTGGCGTAGACGATCATGTTTCTCCACGACTCTCTGTCTCTTGTGTTGTCAATAAGCTCGTTTGGTGAGCTTCTACCGTGCCACGATACAAGCCCATCTAGTAACTTTTCTCGTTGTCGACCTCTATCTCTTCTCCCTTTGATCTTAGCGGTGGTTATTAAGTGTTCAAGCGGTGTTCTCAGCACATGCCCTAGAAACCTTGACTGTCTGCCTCTAATATTTGATATGATTGATCTTTTTACGCCAGCATCAATGATAACCTCTGCATTAGTTTTCTTGGCTGTCCATGGTATTACTCAAGAATAATTAATTGATTGTTTGATTTTCTAGGCAATATTTTATTTCAGTAGGTTGATATTGTTTTTTAATGGTTCATACATGCAATTGCTTGTGGCAGGGTTTTAACTCAGTACCTTGGATCTCTGAGATTCTCTAACAGCTAAAAATGTTATCATGGACAGTGTTGTTCCTTACTCGTCCTTACAGTGACTGCGAGGAGGTAGATATTGAAAAAAAAATTACTTACTAACCTAACGGTAATGATTTAACTAGATAAATCGTGTCGGAAATGGACTGGTATCATGGCAGAGGTTACAGTATAAGAGCTCGCCCAGCTACACTCGAAACTACAAGACACACTTATATGTACAGATGGCTGAGTCAGCAGAAATACAAGTAAACACGGTTAGGGCTTTGTTGTCTACAGAAACGACTGAAAGTTATTTGAAATATCATCTACATACTCTACTATCACATCGAGTATGAGGATGTAGATATAGGGAAGTACAGCAGTAATGAGTAGGTTGATAACTGACACATTAACTCACTCGGTAATACAAATCCTCAAAGCATGCTGCTTTCGAAAGATAGAAAAAAACATGTTGAGAACGGAATTTGTTGGGTTAATGAACAACTCAACTGTACAGAGCATTACATGGATATACTGTCCGGGTCGCACTGGAGTCAGAGGAAGCGAAAGAGCTGACTCATTGGAAGATAGTGCTGCGGTTGACGGTACAGTACTGAACAAGAGTTAAAGCTGATTTAATTAAAGCAATCATAAATTCATTGCAAAATGAACATGTTGACAATGAAACTGGAAACGTACACATGCAAAGAATTACACACAGTAAGTGATTAGATGAGAGGGAAGAAACTGTAATCTTTTTGAAAAGAACCGAAGATCACGTAATCAACAACTGACTGGGACTTTGAGTCTACATACACTTGAATGACTTCTGAAGAGGAGAGCGGAGCACTTATGGGAATGTCCCCTGTGCTATGATATGAGTTTCTAATCAAGAATCTCTGAACACTCCACGATTCTGGGCTAGTTGATCTGCCGCAGTTAGATACACGTTTAAGCAATCCGATATATCATTGCACCAAACCTTTTACATGAAGATAAACATAGAAGAGATAGAAGAAATGAAGTTAAGAAGAATAAAAAGAAATATCAATATATATATTGGAAACAACAGACTTAAACAAGTGACAGAATTCACATATCTAGGAAGCAATATAACAACAGATGGCAAGAGCAGTAAAGAAATACACAATAGATGTAGTAAAGAATACAAAGCCCTAGGGCAAATTACACCAATCTTCAGAAACCAAAAAGTAGATTTAAACACCAAAATAGCACTATTCAAAACGATTATTATGCCAACGCTGTTATTATAATGCCAATGCGAAACATGGACAACGACAACACAATACAAATGTAAACTAGTGACAGCTGACATGGTATGCTTAAGCAGAATCCTAGGAATACCATTAAGAGACAGGGGGAGAAATGAGAACATTAGACAAAGAACCAATCTTGGAGTATATTAAGAGCCAACAGATCAAAGTGTTTGCACACATCAGAAGACTACCACCAGACATCATATCACAGCAAGTTATGCTACACAGATACAGTCAAGGCAGACCTAGAGGCCGACCTCGAAAACGATGGACCACCGAAATAAAAGAGGCGACAAATTCCACAATATACTAAGCATACACGAGGGCGATCTCCAGAGAACTCTTCTACCCCCGACGCTGAAAGGCAATAAAGGGTTTAGTGAATAGATAGAGAGATAGACTGCATCATTGTTTCTGTGGGAGTCCTTATAAACGGGAAATCACGATTGGAAAGAATTGTTTTCTCGGAATATCTGTACATGAACGCACCATGGGAGTACGTAACAACCGGATGACAAAATAACGTACCAAAAGAGTGCCACTTGGAGAGTATCCTAACAACAATAAAGGGATAGAGAGAAAAGGGGTTTGACTTTGAAAGGTGGCCATGGGAAAAATAACGAAAATTTACTGAAGGATAGGACATAAGAATTCAAAAACAGAAGAAGCTTTTAATCTATAACTACAAGTAGAAGGAAAACATTCAAACAAACTATTTACAGTGAAAGATTCAAGAAAAAAACCCAGAGTACAGTTTATTAAAAGATATTCAATGGATAATGGACTGATTCAAGACAAACCACGAATGAAGACCACACAAAAATTGAACCAAGAGGGAGATATATAAGACTTCTATGAAAAACAAGCAAGAAGATGAAGAAGCAGTGTTATGTTTTATTTTGGAACATACAGGAACATTTTATTTCAGTGCTAGGTAGGATAGAATAAAAGGGATAAATGTTCCAGTGTTGGGTAACAACCCTAAACAGGAAGCAGGTGGCTGGAGTAACACCGGGCAAATGTCAAGATAAACAAAAATAGGTAGATGTGTTACCAAAATAAAACATAACACAACCTAACAACGAGATACAGGGACAGACGACGTTTCGACTATTAAGCCTTCATCAGGACAAACGAAAGACAACGGTACAACGAATCTTACATGGAAACAAACGTGGTTGATAGCAAATGGACACTAACAACCTACAGCAAGGAAAACAAGGAAACGGAGGGACGACGAAAACAGGGATAAGTAGCAGCCTAGTGAAAAATTAAGGGATAAATGTTCCAGTGTTGGGTAACAACCCTAAACAGGAAGCAGGTGGCTGGAGTAACACCGGGCAAATGTCAAGATAAACAAAAATAGGTAGATGTGTTACCAAAATAAAACATAACACAACCTAACAACGAGATACAGGGACAGACGACGTTTCGACTATTAAGCCTTCATCAGGACAAACGAAAGACAACGGTACAACGAATCTTACATGGAAACAAACGTGGTTAATAGCAAATGGACACTAACAACCTACAGCAAGGAAAACAAGGAAACGGAGGGACGACGAAAACAGGGATAAGTAGCAGCCTAGTGAAAAATTAAGGGATAAATGTTCCAGTGTTGGGTAACAACCCTAAACAGGAAGCAGGTGGCTGGAGTAACACCGGGCAAATGTCAAGATAAACAAAAATAGGTAGATGTGTTACCAAAATAAAACATAACACAACCTAACAACGAGATACAGGGACAGACGACGTTTCGACTATTAAGCCTTCATCAGGACAAACGAAAGACAACGGTACAACGAATCTTACATGGAAACAAACGTGGTTGATAGCAAATGGACACTAACAACCTACATTCGTTGTACCGTTGTCTTTCGTTTGTCCTGATGAAGGCTTAATAGTCGAAACGTCGTCTGTCCCTGTATCTCGTTGTTAGGTTGTGTTATGTTTTATTTTGGTAACACATCTACCTATTTTTGTTTATCTTGAGGATAGAATAAAACCCTGATATAAAATTTAACTTTAATGTGAACGTTGAAACATTAGATAGAATACAGAAGTCTGGAAAAGGTTATATGATCCTTCCATGATGGATTAACGATCTGGCTCGCACATTGTAAGAATAAAGCAGGCAGCTGAAGTAATATATATTCTCTGTCAACACCAAAAATAAGACGAACTATGAATTTTATAAAATAACTTACATCCGTGGAGATAACACATTTAAATGTCACATGGACAATGTGTATTTCAAGATCAGACTGTGGTACGGATATTGATTAATTTTGGAAGAACTTATAGTATATATACCGTAGAAACCTTTTTGATAACTCTTCCATTTCGAATTTACCGTACGTTCATGGATCCTCCTCATATATGCATGTACTCAGTTAATACAATCTATAATATAACTCGGTATTCTGACGGGATGATGTTATGCGAGTATAATTATAAGAAGTTCGACATATTCAAATGAGAAAACAGAATTATAGAGTATTTCAAGAAATTAACACGAACTATGATGTTCTTTTATCAGAAAGAACCAAACATACTAAAGCCTGGGAAGTAAATACAAATAAAGTAGGAAGGTTACTGTAGAAAACTGTCAATATAAAATAATAAAATATAGAAAATAACAATAAAACAAAGAACAAATACAATTGTCAATATGTCGGTCCAATTGGGACCTTTATCAAGACAATAAAAACAGTTAAGAACACAAAACCATAACGAATATAAACCAAATGGCTGGGAGACGGATTTCTCTCACCAGGAAATCATCATCACCCAGTAACAAATCCAGCGCAACACACTATTAATAAGTGCATATTAATGCGTTCAATATGTTTAAATTATGAAATGCTAAAAGATGAATGATGCAAAACTAAAGAAAGGAGACACCAAATACCAGTGCCAAAAACGGGGGAGGGGTATTAAGTGGGCGGCGGGAGATAAAAGGAGAAAGGATAGAGAAAGATAGTGCACGCAGTAGAAGGGGATACAAATATATACAGGGAACATAGAAATGTGTAAAGAAGAATAGCATTTGACAGTATAGGATAGATATCGAAATATATACACATCAAAATACAATCACAAACTAAACAGATGTGTATACATTCTATTTGATAATCATAGATACCTATAAATATAAGCACATACACATACAAATATATAAATATATATAAAAGTATATACTGATATTACAGCACACATTGGAATACAGACACAACATACATGTATATATTATTATATTTTCTGCCCTCCGCTTGAACGTTTACCTTCGCATATCTCCCCATAGAATAATCTCTTTGGAAGGCGCCTGTCTGGCATACAGACGATGTGGCCAGTCCAGCGGAGTTGGGACCTAGTCAGCATGGCATAGATACTTTGCATACGGGACTTCTGAAAGATTTCCGAGTCTGGTACTCGATCCTTCCAACGTATTTCCATAAAGTTTCGTAGGCACCGAAGGTGAAACGAGTTAAGCTGTCGAGCGTGTCTCGCATAGACAGTCAAGCAAGATGCAGCATAAAGCAGTGTTAGTAGAACCACTGCGCGGTACACGTCCAACTTAGTTGTCAAACTGAGACCACGCCTGATCCAGACGTTGACACGAAGGCTCCCGAATGCTGCACTGGCACGATCAATGCGGAGGGCAACATCCTCGTCAATTGTCGCAGTTTGTGATAGGGTGCTGCCGAGATATACAAACTTATTGGCAGTATTAAGATTTTTGTCCCTTTACTGTGATCACTGGTTCATCAGTGATCACAGTAAAATGAACAGACACCTGAACCATTACACTTTTCCCCAGTTACCTTTAACTCAGTCTTCAGCTATTAATCTTTCCATGCTGTTATGTCTTTTTATATGGCCAAAAATATAGCTTTCTTGTATAGTTGGTGTTAAAGAACATTAACGTTAATTGAACTTAACACTTCTTTATTTGACTTTTTATATGTCCATGGTATATGTAAAATTCTTCTGTAACATCTCATTTCGACAGAAACAATACTCTTTGCTATTGTTCTATTTAATGTCAGTGCCTCACAACCGTATATTGCCACTGGAAATACACATGTTCTGATCATACATAGTTTGCCTATGCTGCTGGTACCTTGTCAAAGAGTTTTCAATTGCGAAAGTTTCAAAGTCACCATTGAAATTCTTCTCTAGATTTCGATAGCGCAGTCTACCCAGCTATATATGTTTGTGCCCAAATACTGAAAATTTGTTAAGCCATCTTGTTCGAAATCAATAGTGTAAATAATAAAGATAATTAAACCGTAAGATCATTTGCACTGCGCTCGACAAGCGTCTTGGCGAAGAGGCACTACACACCAGAGTGCCCGGCGACAGATAGACAGGCTGTCACGGACTAGGGAAGCCTACCCGAATTAAAGACATGACACAAACGGATGTGCTGCACCTTGGACGACCAGACCACAAGTGGCCAACCGAGGTGCAAATAACACAGTTCTAATGTGGAACTTGCAGCACAACGTACTTCACGCTCCCCGGCGGAAATCACACAATTTATTCGTTGTGGTTATATGAGAGCGAACGCAGAAGAAGAAGAAGATCATTTTCACACATCTCATATAAATCTGTAATCAATGACCAATCGTCAATAATCTGTATATAATCTGAATACCGTCTTTGATCTTGTGGCATCACCACATCTTGTTAAAGATGCATCATTGTGAACAATTATCACCAATGACGTGACGGCACGAGATCAAAGACATTGCTCAGATTATATACAGATAATTTATGATTGGTAATTAATGATAAAGGTATATGAGATGTGTACAAATGATCTTAAAGTTTTAGTATCCATATTATTTACAATTGTGCCGTTACCAGAATGATTTCTATTCAGCCTTAACTTTTGGTCCTTGACGTCGACCCTTGTGATTCTCATGTTGAAAATCACTCACCACTATTGCATGATTTTCCTTTGCTAGACTTCTTGCGACTGTTCTAACTCAACTTCAACTGAGTTAGAAGTTCTAATGTTACTGAACTTGTCTTCTGCCCCATGTGCATTTTACTAGAGTAAGCGCCAATGCGTTTACAAGAGTACATCACTACAGGTTTACAAAAATTGAATATTGAGCAGACTAAATGTAACCATGCTCTTAATTTTGCTGCTTAGAAACTGCGTATAATGGGAATTTAGTTCATATATGAGTGTTTTTTTTAAAGTTGTTTTGTCACATAAAGCAATATAACAGCTCTAACCTGTGAGAAATAGCGAGAAAATCTGATCCAAATATGAGCATTATCAGCATATGTAATCTGAGGATCTGTCACCATTAGGCTTAGATTTCTCTTCAAACTGTGGAAAATGTATCTTATACATAGATATATTTATAATATAACTTCATTGCTTATATATATTCAGTGTTTTTTTATAGGAAAAAGGTGTGTATACGCTTAGACGAAATATTCCCTAATTTTTAGTGGCAACCCTTTCCCCTATGATGTATGATATAGCACCCATTCCACGCCCCCATGCCGCACCTCCCCCCCAGATATAAAACACACACACACACACACAATTCATTACTTCAAAATATTTATAAAAATATTTGGCTAGCAACCATTCTTTTTTTCTCCTAACTCATCTGTTTCTGAAATGTATTAACTAGAATATGGATTCTACATTCTTTAATCCACGTCTCAGCTAACTCAGTAATTATGTAAGTGGCCATGCCAAAACCAGATATTAGCGGTGCTCGTTCTGTTTGAAAATGTGCGGGTAATTATTTTATTGTCATGCTCTGCCTAAGATTGTCTTCTTGATTTCTACTGGTATTTCTTTGTTTGTCACCATAAACATTACAAGACATGTGGGCTAAATTGAGATTTATCCTTCTAGCGTGTTAAATTTGACCTTTATGATTTCTTTCTGACAACACAAAGTGAACAATGAAAATCGCGAGAAAAGAAAAAAATTGTCACTTGAAGGATTAATCCTGATTAACCAGCAAGACTGTATAAATTATGAAAGATAAAGTATTATTGTTCAGTTATCAAAGGTGAAATCTGATATTTTTAAAGAGAGACTATTTTTTTATACAATAATGGGAGTGGTCCCTACATTATTAATTTAACGCAACATAAACTGAGAAAACTTAGCCAACATTATTTAACGAAACGATGTAGGTAAGTAGATAAGAAGTGTTAGAAAATATCATCATCATCCGGTGCCATGCCGACTGGCGTAGGCAGTCATGACTCTCAACAGCTCTCTGTCCACAGTATTATGTATCAAGATCGTTGTTGTTTCCTTGCAGTGCCAGGTTGTCAAACTGTCTAATATTTTCTCACGTTTTTGCCCTCTCTCACTGTTGCCTTCAATTTTTCCTGTTGTAATTATGTTCTCCAAACCTGCCTGTCTTATGAAGTGGCCAAAAAAAGAAGATTGCCTTTTTCTTATATTGTTTATTAAGGTCCGTTTCGCATTTGACTCTTTCAACACCCTCTTCATTTAGTTTTTCTGGCAGTCCATGGTATTCTTAACATTCTTCTGTAGAACCACATCTCTATTGCCTCTAATTTCCCACTTTCCAGTTTGTTTATTGTCCAAGACTCGCACCCCATATGTTAGTATAGGGGTTATATAGTACTGCAGAACTCTCTTTCCACCTCTAATGGCAAGGTCATATTACACAGTATATTTTTCCTTTTTCTGCATGTTTTTTTTTGCCTGTCCTATTCTGCATCTTATTTCTGTTGAACTTCTTCCATCTGATCTAATCTTTGTACCTAGATATTTCAATTAGAAAATATAAATTATAAATATTTCACAAAGATGAATTTCAGTCTTTAGGACAATCCTAATCGTCCATTATACTTGCCATTTTATTTTCAAGTGACGTGATTTCAGTGACGACACGAAAGCTGGTGATACTATAATGAAATTGTATTGAAATTGCTCATAATATTAAAAAGTTAGGATGTAGGCACTTTTCCCAGGATTGTACCCTAGATTGCTATAAATTTTACCACCAGGCGAATGTAGGCGATGTCAGAATAAATTCAAATCCGATTAGTTTCACTAGTCATTTAGTGTGAGTCAATGTCCTTGACCGTCTAGCAAAAACAGAAAGGATAAATGAGATGACTTTTTTAGTGTTGCATGTAGAACCAAAATTACCACAAAAAAGGAATATATGCGGCGTATACCTGCGTATACCCAGACTGATAAAACTCAGGAGAGAGAGAGAGTGTGTGTGGTTGACAATTAATGCAACTCTTCCACACTGTAAACCAATTTCAGCGCTAGTCATTTCTCAACCTAATTCTTTACTTATACTTGCTAAAAAAAATATGAAGATCTTCTCACAACCATGCAGCAACTTTGGTCTCACTAATAACACCAAAACAAAAAATAAACAGGTCATGCACAAATCAACATCAAATAGCCAACATACTGCTACTTCCATCATCGTCAATCAGGAAAAACTGCAGGTAGTCGAAAATGTTACTTACCTTGGAAGCACTCTCTCTCGGGATGTCAACATCAATGTGAAAATTAACAATAGACTGGCAAAAGCTAGTGCTGCAATTGGTAGATTACGCAGCAATGTATCGGACAGAAGAGGTATAAAAACAACCAACAAACTTCAAGTATATCCTACATTGTGCTCGCCAGGTCCAGGACTCTTACTGGTCCAGACCTTGCTACTCCTCCCCGCGGAGCACCCCGGACAACAGAGCAATCTGGCTAAGCTAGCAAGGATCGAATCATCTCCAGCTGAGGTGGGAACCTGCTGTGGACTTGGAAACTTCCAAGAGAGAAACGACTCTTTCATCTACAGTTCGTCCCGGGATTTTAAGCAAGCCTCAGCAAAACTTTCGTCAGCCTTTTCGACTTTTCGCCAAGACTCAAGTACGTTTCGCCAGTCCCCCGGTGATATCGCCAGAAAAGTCCTTTTTAGGACTAGGTGGAAAGCGACGTGACCAGGCATAGCGAGTGCCTGGTCGAATTCCCCAACTAACAAACAAGCAAGTATATCCTGCGGCTGTTATACCAACCCTACAATACGCTTGTGAAACGTGGACAGTGTATGCTAGATGTGCAAGAAAACTAGATCATTTCCATCTTACATGCCTACGTAAATTACTAAACATCCATTGGTGGGACAAAGTACCAGACTACGAGGTCTTCGAAAAATCAACCCCCATAAGCATATACACATTACTTATGAAGGCGCAGGCATTCTGGGCAGGTCATCTTGTGCGTATGCGGGATTCGCGTCTGCCAAAGCAAATATATTATGGAGCACTGACGACTTGAATTCGAAAAGCTGGTGGACAGAAAAAGCGGTTCAAAGAAACGCTCATCACTAAAACATCTTAAAACTGAATCTTGGAAGAGCCTCGCTCAAAATAGAACAGCATGGCGTTAGAGCCTTAGAACTGAAGCACTAGAGGTGGAAGAGACCAGACAAGACACTGCCAGACAGAAGCGAGCATGTAGAAATGAAAAAACATCTAAATGTCCCATAGGCACCCTACAGTTGTCAATTTTGTAGAAGAACTTTCTGTGCTCGGATTGGACTTGTTAGTCATTTAAAAACGCACTATTAACTTTAACATTCTTTTTTTTCTAATTGTTATTATAATTATGGTTGCGATGTTGGTCATCGTCGATTACGATGGACGAAAATCATACCCAGACAAACAGCACTTGATATTTTTATGTGACTTCATGTATTATATATAGCTCCATATACTGTAGTTATATTTATAATATGACTGTATATCTTATATATATATATATATATATATATATATATATATATATATATATATATATATATATATATATATATATATATATATATATATCTCATGTCTTTTCACAGCCTCCTATTTCATGTGCTGTCAATCATTTCTGATTAGGTATTAGATATTAGGTATGTTGATTATTATCTTCGCACACCGGACACGTCCATAGGTGCTCCTATCTTTGCTTCAGTAAATCTCGCAGGGTATAACGGCTAATGGTTCCGGTTCTATGTTGGTTCACTACGCACTTGAAATCTTTGTTAAGGGTTCTCTTCGGGCCACGCCCGTCCTCACTCCCAATTATTGCATTCTTGATATTGACTAATGCTTATTCATTTCAAAATCCTCTGATCGTGAGGACTCAGAAAGAGCAGTGAGTATGTCTGCTCGGTCCATGGGCTGACCGTCTGTTGTTGTGGCGAGACTAGCTAATTTGTCGGTCTGTTCGTTTCCCTCCACGTCCGCATGTCCTGGGACAAAAATAAGCGTGAGTTTTTGTAGTGATGCCCGCATTTTAGCTCTATCGAATGACTCCGCCCATTCCCGACATACCTGCCAAAGACGGATGTGCCGGGCCATTGGCGCAAATAAAACGGCGGCACAACACATTTCCATTCTCTGGACTACATCCTGCTAGAAATCTAGTAGGACAATGGTCTTGCTACAAAGGAGATCCAGCAGGAGTTTGAGAATGACCGATGAAGAAGAAGAAGATTCCCTACGTACATCACATGTTTTGACTCTCTGAATCATATTCAGTGAATCACTTAGTATGCAAGCATGGTAATAGGTTTGCGACTCCATCCAGTATAGTTCCTGTGTTACAGAGAATACT
Source organism: Meghimatium bilineatum (assembly GCA_034231615.1). Lineage (NCBI taxonomy): Eukaryota > Metazoa > Mollusca > Gastropoda > Stylommatophora > Philomycidae > Meghimatium > Meghimatium bilineatum. Next base: position 28,731,931 of record CM067305.1, on the reverse strand, counting down.
TCCATAGTTAGACTGCTCGTTGTTGCGGTAGAGGCACCACTGGCTTCGTGTACTGTTTTCCCTCTTGATCTGACAGTAAAGGCCCATGAGCATCGCTGGTGATGGATGACCTACACGTCTGTGTAAATCACAACATCTGAATCATCAGCTTTCTCGCATTGACTTCAGCATCCACGCTTACGTGGCTGTGTTTCTTGCACTCTCTGTTGAGTGTAACAACGGTCTTGACTGCCTCTTGAAAGAACGTGGTAATGGGTATCCATTCCTCGCTAGAAGCTATGTCTTCTGGGGCGCAGATATGTTTAACGGTATCCTCAGCCCGACCCATCCACGAAATACCTCACTTGAGCCTGCTTCCCTTCACAAGAGGGAGCTCGCTGTGTAGTGTGTGGTCTATGTCAGAACTCACTCTAAGGTATGCACTGGCACGACACATATCAATTCTATGAAATATGCTAGAAAATCAAGGAGAAATCTCATAGCCACACAGGGTGTGTCCCTTGTACATAAAAAAATGATCCACATAGCTTCGTTTTGAATCCTCTCCAGCCTCAAAATATGTTTGTACCTGGCGGTGATAGCGCCTATATATTCAATGACACGGAGGACAAGAACCTCGTATAAGATTACGAGTTGTAGTTGTTTAGTGTCAGCCGCAGCCATTACTCTCAGAGCTGAAAGTCCTTTGCGGGCCTTAGCGATAACATGATCAAAGTGTTCCTGGAAACACAGACTACGATCAAATCGCACGCCCAGGTGTTGTAAGGATGAGATCCTGATTATATCCTACCCTCTCATCTCCACAGTCTGTGTCACAGACTTTACGATGTGATTGTTAAGAGAGAACCATGTCAACGCAGCCGTGTCTTGGTTGATCTGTGCCCCTGAACCACCATACCAGAAGACGATACGGTCTAGCTCTTTCTGTAATAATTAGGACTTACAACAGTTTCTGTTCTATCTCTTCCCTATCATCCGCAAACGACATTATTCTACCTCTCCCGGCGAGCTTTTACTGTGTGATAGCCACAGTGTAAACATTGAGCATACGGGTGAGAGGGGAGATCCCAGTGGAAGGCCTGGGCGTATTGTTATGGGTTTAGATGTCCAACAACCGCACCTCAGAGCCACCTTCCTCTCGAGCAACACCGCTGATAGCCATCTGACGACAAAGGGGTCAAAATTAAAGAGCAAGAGCGTATGAACGGCACTCTGTTATACGCGACCTCCAAGTCAATCGCGACAGCACACGTTTCCAAATCTGCATGGAAGCCCTCGAATACATCGTAGGCGAAAACAGCGGAATTGCGCCGTGTCTCTTTTTGACGTCTGTATCCTCCGAGCGTGCCCAGAAAGATGCAACTCTTCCAGTTCTCGAGTAAGGTGCTGTGCTACAATCTTCTCAATCAGTTTGCCTATGGCTTTCTGCATCGTTATGAATCGATAGCCGTTAATCTGGGAGAGGTTTTTATTGTGCTTCTATGAATGGCAATTTGTAGCTGTGCAGCCTTTCTTTCTTGATGGTACCATTCTTGATGCTTCCGTTAAACTCGCCAACCAGTTCGGTTATGTCACTCTCCTTAAGGATGGCGAAGTCCTCGTATCATATAGTGTCAGAGCCTGGGGCAGTGTTCCGCGACCATTTAAGAGTGGTCTGGACAGTCTCAGCAGTGATGCGTATGCTCTCATTCCACTTAGCCTCCGTACATAGACCAGACAGCATAGTGATAACCCTCCGCCTAACATCTAGATTGTTTTGGTCTGTCTGTTGAAGTCAGGTATGCCGACTCTTTGAACATTTCCAGTCATGCTCCTCTGAAAACGCCAGAACGTCTAAAGAGACTTGTCTAAGCTGATCTGCTTGCAGAATTCATTCCACTTTTCTACTTTGGGCACCTATCTTGAAGAGTAACATGATGTAATCAACAGTCTGCTTCAATGCAGTTACGTTATTGGATGATACACATCCGGAGTGGCGTACTTTCTGCCACGCCTTGACGGTCTGCCGTTTGTTCATCCATGCTTTCTCTATGTCGTCATTCCACCATGGTGGCTGGTTCAACTCGCTGCGCTTTGGGCGCTTGAACTGCGACTTGCTGCACGTAATTTTTGTTATCGAAATATGGCCCGAGTTGTCGTTCTGGAAGGCCCTTGGAACGTTGCTACGCTTCCCATGATTGTATTTCTTGATATGGATAATGCACGGGTAGTGATCGCTACCATGATGCCCTAACAAAGTCAACCTGCATAGAGGGGCCAAGGCGGAAGAAACCATTGCCAGATCTATGCTACTGTCTGTGTCTCCAGAACGACTGGCAGTCCTAGTTACCGTGCCATCATTAAGACACACGACATCATCGGTTACCAAGGCATCCTCTAGATCTTCCCCTTGCTTGTTGGTAATGTCGTTTCCCCACTGTCTTCCTCTGGCATTGAAGTCTTCGCAAAAAACAATGTGCTTTTCGTCTTTCTCAAGTCAGCTATCCCATGTGGTTTTCCCTATCTTGCCATTGCGAGCATATACCTTTATGATAACCAAAGGTACTGGCACTTGTATCCAAATAGCGTGAAATTGCATCTCGGTGCCGTTCCGCCGAGACATGTCCATCACGGAAGCCATTATACGAGCTGCGTATGTGAATTGCCTGCCCAAGGTGAGTCCGATTGTAGAAGGTTGTGAGTCCCGTGACTGAAATCATGCCTGCCCCAAGGTTTGTCTCTTGCAAAGCAATTATGTCGGCGCTGTATATGAGCTTGTCAAGTGTGGTTCTTCGTTGGTTAACGCTCGAGCTGTCCCAGTACAAGATGTGCATGTGACTTCGGCCCAGCCTGTCACACTTAAGTTGTTGCCTTCTTACCCCGGCTCTATTTTTCTGCCTCTTCCCTCGTCTACGTCCGCGTAGAGGTCGGTGGTCGTCGTTGCTTCCTACATCAACCATCATATCAGCTGAAATAACATCAGAGAAATTACCTATGCGGAACTCGACCAGTGCACGAAGCTCCGTAGCACGGCCAAGAATCAATGATACCTATGATATCATTTCTGATACCGATGTTCTCCCATACCACAAGGCTAGATTGTCAAGCACCTTCTCTATCGGCCTTCAAATAACTCTTTTTATCGGTCTTCCTAACTACTTGGGTATGGATGTGTTCTCTATATTGTGTTCGATTAGCGGGTGTTCCTTGCCGAAAATAAAGGCAACATACGGAAATAATCTGCCTCGAAATTCGCAATGGATAAAACAAACTGTATTCTCTCTTATTGTAGTTTTGTGGTGTAGTATTGGTGTAATATTAAAAACTTGTCAACAAATATAACATAACAACAACCAAAAGTCATAATAGATAATATCTAGATAGAGTGTGTTGATAAATTCGAATAATCAGGAGCAAACATCAACAGTGCTGGTGACTGCATGGCAGAGAGCAAAAAGAGACTGACAATGACATATTGTAAAATTACACATATTAGGTATAGATTATATATCTACAAAGATTTCGAAAAACATATGGAAAACAATAAAATAGAAACGAAACTGCTAATGCTAAGAACATATATTTTCTCGGTCGCCAACATACGGCTGTAAAACATGGACTAAGTAAAACAGCTGCAAAGAAGAGCAACGCTTTTAAGATGAAATGCTACAGACAGATACTTAGAATCTCATGGAAGGAAATTGGAGAAAGTCAGATATAAACACATTGAAGGTGGCAGAATGTTGGTTACACAATAGCAGCTAAAAAAACTACACCTGTTTGGACAAGTGACAAGAGACATGAGTAGTATATGAGGGATAAAACTATGTGTGGGTATGCTAGCATAGCCCAACTAGCATAGCCCACGAAGGCCACCTGTCGCGCCGGATCGGATATGCGGTGTCATCGGCCGTGGTGTTGGCTCACGAACCGGAAAAAAACGGGTAAAATCAGTACAACAACTGATAATAGTTAAGCTATATCAACCACGGGTGTCATGTAGCTTGCGATAAAAGTTCAAATTTCACCACCTGTGTTGTAACTATCAATCAATGTGTCATGACACTTGTGTTAAAGGTCAAATTCATTCCCCTGAAACTCGCCATTTTTCTCTGTGTTGGTGTGTTAGAACTTATTCCTACATTCCCCCTTTTTGTCCCGTTCAGATTAGTTTGCCATCGCACCCACCTACTAGCCCTGCATTTTATGGGTGTATTTATAAAACATGAGTGTATGGGGTCCAACGAACGATCATGAAATGATGTTTCTATATAAATTAATACACGACACAAAAAATATAACGAGGTAAACGAAATATATGGAAAAATGCTTACTAAATTTATATTTTTTAATCGATTTTTACATAAATACCACAGGAAAAATAAAATGGACAACTCTCTTTAAACAGCTGTACAGGTGCTAACTACTAATTATCGCTACCGTATCGAAAAGGGCCCTAGGGGTAACCAGCGAGCGTCTCGCCGTTGTCTATCGACATCTAAGGTCACATATGTTGTATGTTTCTTGGTTAGTTTTAACCAGAAACGAATAAGCAAGTAAAAAATGTGTATGTCTAACACACCTACACAGAGAAAAAATGGTGAGCTTCAGGTGAAGGAATTTGACCTTTAACACATGTTTCATGACACATTGATTGATAGTGACATCGCAGGTGGTGAAATTTGATCTTTTACCACAAGCTACATGACACCAGCAGCAAAGAGGCAAAAAAACAGCGGCAAAGAGTATCAGCGCCTTCGAGCTGAAATGCTACAGGAAGATACTTAGAATATCATGGAAGGATAAAATCAGAAACTCAGATATTATAAACACACTGAATATTCCAGAGTGTTGGTTACTAAACACAATAACAAATAGAAAACTACGCCTGTTTGGTCATATAAAGAGACATAACTGTTTAGAAAGACAAATATTGGAGGGAAGAGTATTTGGGAAGAGGAGAAGGGGCAGACCAAGAAGACGATGGACTGACGACATTAAAGATAACATGAATACATCGCTAGAAAATGCAAGCCACATCGCCCAAGACAGAGAGAGGTTCAGAGAACTCTTTGGGAAGACAACGTTCTGGAAGGAATACGTCACATGACACATGACACCCGTGATTGATATAGCGTAGCTGTTATTAGTTGTTGTACTGGATTCACCCGGTTTTATCCTGTATTGCGAGCGAAATCCACGGCCGACGACACCGCATATCTGACCGCGCGCGACAGGCAGCCATCATGGGCTATGCTAGAATACCCACACATCGTTTAATCCCTCATATATTACTGACATGCCTGTTTAGAAAGACAAAATATGGAGGGCAGAACACCTGATAAAAGGGCAAAAAGCAGACCAAGTAGAAGATGGACTAACGACATTAAAGATAGCATGAATATGTCATTAGAAAATGCAAGCCGCCTGGCCCAAAACAGAGAGTTCATCGCGAAGATAATGTTCTGGGGAGAAAAAGTCACGTGACAAAGAATGAATAATATCAATAGCTCAGTGCCAGAGGATTGGTAACATTGCAACTTGCGACCGCTCCATAAACATTGCAAGGATCCTAGACAGCTCAACAGATGCCACATCATTACTTTACAAAATATATACATGGCAAATTGCTTGAACATAGCAATTGCTAGAAAGGCAATGTTTTACCTAGAGACCGAATACATTCATCCTAACAACCAGGTAAGCTACTGGTCAGGAAAAGGGACTATGAATAATGCTATACTATTTGCATATGAGTATATGAGGAATTTCAATACAAGCAGGAAGCGATTGCAATGGCAATCAGTTTAGATGATGCTTATAATAAAAATTCTTGAGACCAACGGGAATTGAAAAAAAAGTCCGTTTTGACGGCACCAAAGCGCCTGGCAACTAGAGTAAACAGGTTTTTCCGTGCTTGACTAATCGCACCTTCATAAAAAGAAGCAATATCTTCATAAAAAGAAGCAATTTTGTAAACACAAAATAGTTATAGTTGCCATGCGATTTTGTGTCGTCAGAACGGACTGGTTCAATTCCCGTTGGGTCTCATGAATTTTTAATTTGTCCTCTCGCTTCCTACTTGAAATTGCTTATAATAAAGTAGACTTCTCAAAATTGATGATTTATTTTCTAAGCTGTAGAGTGAGTTAATCCTGGATTGTGAACTGGATCACAGTTGCCCTATTGGAGAGGACAATAGCAGTACACAAGGGAATGTAGATATCAGACCTTATTAAAGTATTCCTCGTACTACAACAAGGTTCTCTCTTAGCACCTGCTCTTTCAAACATCGTTCATCTATACAGCAATGGTAGCCAATCTTCAACCCACCCCCCCCCCCCCATGTCAGGGATGTATATTGACCTTCACTAGTGATTTATTAACTTAACATGATTAGTTCTGACAGAAATTGTTCAAGAACATCTTGACAACACCATATGCCATTTCAAATTGGTGCACAGAATCAAACTCTCAGGTCAACCCTGATAAGACAGATATGTCGGGGTGCTCTTTGAATAATGTCACAGTGGTCACCGTTATGTGCACAACATTGAGTGTTGTTATATACTGCGTTATCTCAGAGTAACCTTTGACCAAACTCTGATTTATAAATATCATGCTGAAAAAATGGCATAAAGATGCAGGTAGTTTATTGGTAGCTACATGCGTTGAGCATTGGCTGCTATCCGCTCTCTTTTTGTGATCTGTAAGTCATATTTGGAGCTGTGCTAGTTCGGAAAGCGTGCACAATGTGTACTTTTCAACAAACCAAGAGCACATCATACAGGAGAAACTACATTATTACAACACGTCTATATCAATCGGAGGTCGTCCTATTTGCAATTTGCGTTTCGCTGATAATATCGATCTTATAGTTGGGTCAGAACCAGAATTGCAAAAGTTAACAGCAAGGTGGGAAAAGTTACCAGCAAGTGCGGAATGGAAATCAACACAGAAAAGAGCAAGATCTTGGTTAACAGCAGAGACACAGAAGAACAGATCGTGATAAATGGATATAAACTTGAGGAGGTGAATGCTTTAAAATATCTCGTATCCAGCATATGTAGCGAGGGAAAATGCAAAGCAGAATTAAAAATAAGGCTTGAGATGGCTTTAGAGTCTATATCAAAAGGCTAACGGTGATGTGAAAAAGCACCATAAGTATTGTAGTGAACGTCAAACTGTATAGGTCACTGCTGCTTTCTGTCGTGCTATATGATTGATAGAGTTGGACACTCATTGCGAAGATAGAGAGGCGACTACAGGCTTTTGGGGTATAAATACTACAGACGAATATTCTACGGATTTCCTATAGGGAGCATAAGACAAATTTGTACGTAAGAAACAAAATAGAGATGCATACAGGTGTACAAGAACCATTGATTTCAATAGTGAGACGACGAAAAGTAGGATGGTTTGGGCATGTGTGCATACATGATTGCTCGTCAAAAACAATAATGCTGGGAACAGACGAAGTGGGCAGAATTAGAGGAGGTCTAATAAAGCCATGGACCAACAATATCAAGGAATTGACCGACAAATATTTTTCCTCTCATCCGCATCGTTCGATATAAATCGCTGGAGGACTCTTTGTGCTAAAGCATCCAATGTGGTACCCCTACAACTCCGAGGTATTACGGGCTTATAGAAGTCATATCTTAATTCAAAATAAGAATATGGACTAGATATAAACATCCACGAAACAAAAACCATGATAATCACCAAAACTACAGAAGAACAGGTGCTAAACATAGAAACATGTGGAGAGATACTACACCAAGTAGATCATTACCAATATCCTTGACACATTATATACACAATATCTGTAGCAGCCAACCTTTGTTGTGGAGACTGCACTTGATGATGAGTCATGTCTGAGATTGACTAGGATTAGGAATATTAACAATTTCACAATTGGTGGTACAATTTGAACATTAGTAACATGTGCAGAATGGGGGAATTTTCAAAGTTCTCGACTGCACTAGGGAATCCCTCATTGTGAAAAGGAGAAATATACAATGACTCATATCACTACATCCACGCCATCCTCTTGCACAAATAAAATTATTACTGCGTCTCAAAGTGGACCAACAACATGAATATTCATAATATAGAACGCACAAGAATCCAGAATAGCATATCATAGACGGCCAGGCTGAAAATACAATTGGAGATGTGACTACAGTCTTGATCTTACATACAGAAGAAGAATGGGGCTTAATTTATTAAACTGTTATTAATTTTCCCAATTTAATAATAATACTTGGCAAGGGAATGCAGAGACTGTGGCAATGGTAAAGGAAGCCTTGAAATTTCCCACGTTATTGCTGCTCTTTCCAGAGGTAATGTGATTATGTTCAATGCTGGGGCTGTACATCTGGGCAGAAAGTCTGGCTGGGTTTCACTACTATAGTGCGTTCATAAATAGTTGTCCACCAATATTTACATTTTTCTCTGTAATTACTGAGAGTATATACTACATATTTTGCAGTGCATAATTTCATAACCACGTTACAGATTTATGATTATTTATTATCTATATTGAGCGGATTTATCGCACCAGTCGCAACGAATGTCGTTTTCAGGTAGTAACGATTTTATTGTATGTAGAAAATAAATTTTACAGTAATTGCATGTATATGCGTATCGTACATTTTTCATAGCTTGGGTAAAAATGACATATTTCGAGAATAATATTTTTCTTTCGTTGCAATGAGAATATATGCAACGAGATATATAGTTGATAGTGAAACGTTCATGAAAATGTATTATTATTTATGAACTAGAGAATTTTAAAAAAACGACAACGAACACTGTACTTACCGTCATCATCATCATATTTGTCCTAGTATTATCTATTTCAGTACTAATGTTGTTTTTCCGAAATCTTCGACAAACCATTTTCTTAGTGCATTCTACAAATCACAGAACATTATACTTGTCCATCATTTAATATTATCAGTCTAGACCTTTCGTTTTTCACCTCTTATTAGAAACCTTTCAGTTCGATTTATCTCAGATTAACTGCGTTGTTTTAATATGCTCACTATTACATTGATGTTATCAAAATTCACTTTCTTCTCGTTTATCCCTAGTATTCGTTTATAATTTTTTGTATTGTCTATCTATATCTCTATATATATATATGTTTTGGTACTTGTTTACCTTTCGTTGTTATGAGTAGAAGGTTTCTCTGAAAAATTCCTTCTTATGCGCTGCTTGTGAGTGAGCTTCATGTCTGTGATTTTTTTTTGCATGGTCTGCCTCCCATTTCATGTCTCTCCTCTTTCTTTTTAAATTTGATTTTACATCTACTTTTACTGTTTTATTATCGTTGTTTACACACATGTTTGGTATAGCTCTTGAGTATATTATATTACTTCTGTTCTGTTAGTTCTTCTTGTTAATATAAATATTATCGGGTTTCTGCAGTTTAAATAGTTATACTTGTACCAAGCATATTCTTGGGTATCTATGCGCTTGACGAATGTGTTTGTTTAAAAAAGTTTTTCTGAATACGCATTTTAATTATTCTGTAGTTGTTGCATGTTTTCTTGTTTATTTCATATCCGAGCTATCCAAATCATCCGCATATTCCATTTCTTTCTGGTTCCAATTGTTCGTGGAAATTTTGTAATACGAATAATTATTCAACTGTGTTGTTGTTTATAATATCATTTGTTCTATCAAAAATTTATCCACTTCTTGTTTCATTCAGAATTCGATTAATAGTAAAGATCGATAATGGTAATGGGTTGAATGAAGCATAAGCCATCTTTCTGCCAATATTCTTCTTCCACTTTCAATATATGGTCCTCACATTTAATCTAGAATTCTTTGTTAATGTCGGAGAGCATAGAATATGCCATTTTCTGAACATCATTAAGTTTGAAGGTTTTATTTTCTATTGCCGCGGCTCCTTTAATTTTAGCCCAAACAAGTTCTATTAGATTTAAATGTGAATGATACGGTGGTATTCTTATACATCTATGTCCATGCTCCTATATAATTGTATCAATGTAGACAGTATTCACTCTGTATGCATTCTTTACCAACAGCAGCAACTCAGATTTCAAGAGCAGTTCAGTAAATGAAATATTTTCTTTTCTAAGCCATATTTTAATGTCTTCCTTAGAAGACGAGGTTGTAAGCATCTTATCTTCACATGCAACAACATTGTGGTAGGAAGCGTTGTCCATAACCAGACAGAAGGGTCTTCTCTGTCCACTCTCTAAATATATCACCACTCATCTCATCATGGTAGTTTCGATTATCGGTAGATTTGGAAATTAAAATTAGTTCACCATTCTTCAAAAGACCATTTTGTCTGCTACCTGTATGTCCCATTTATTAATCTTTGACCTTTACTGCTCGGTACATATCTCTTAATAGTTCCATCTACAGATTGACATTCCTTTTCATTAGTGTGGTGAGCGTGTATCCATGTTTCATCTATATATACAATATCATAAGTTTCTTTCCGCATCTCCCTAATTTGTCTCAGATATTTACTTCTGATAGTTACTAAATGAGGTTTCACACAAATGATGCTGCTGCTACATGTATATTTGCGAAATGTAGATCCTGAACCCCTTACAGATCACCATAATATAGTTTTCGAAATGTGAATGTCGTTCTTTTCTAGATATGTTTTCAATATCTTTATTGTCATTGCTTTTTTGCAATTCAAAAGTCTATGAATTGCTTTCTTTAATAATTTCTTCATCGAAACTATCTACAATATTTCTTCTTCTCCTCGTATCTTTTTTTTTTTAAATTATGGTTATCTCCTCGTAACCACCTTGATAATATTTTGCAGTTTATACCCATGGTGTGTTGTGTTCTTTTTGAGGGTTTAGAAATACTATGAAATAGAGTACATGGTTATATTATAGTTGTAAATCCTGCTTTATAATACGCTGTAATAATTTACACAAACATGATATGTTGAATACATCACAATAAAAGCACATCGAATATGAGATGCACCTCTTAGGAAACTGACATTTAGCTATTTTTTTTAAATATATAACTATGAAAAAAAACCAATCTGGTGCAACTTCTTAGTATTTCACGTGTTTCTTGCCGATATCAACTGACCGTGTAAAATAAAACACAGAACATGGTAAATGGTACTGTACTCTGTCTATTTTTTTGTCAATCAACAAACAAGAATTGCTACTATAAAAATGACATTCGTAGCGACTGCTGCGATAAATCCGTTCAATCTAGGTAATGATTAATCATAAATCTTTAACGTGATTATGAAATAATACACTCATGCAAAATATGGAGTCGATACGCTCAGTAATTACGGAGATAATAGACAATATCGGTGGACAACTATTGATGAACGCACTATAGTGTGAGTTTCATTGTTGAACATAGTGGAGCATACAAGACAACCACCATGCAGATGGTAATACAGGCAGTTACTACTAACCTAAAGTTTCTCTATAGAATGTCAGACTTGCAGTCTATGCTCGCAGTTGATATGAGTGTCTCACATATATATAGCTACCTCTAAGATATGTGGCATCACATTGATTTACTGCATTGAACAGTTTGCGATAATGAGATATCAGACAGACTTGCATCCAATGTATCAGTAGATAGAGAGTTCACAGTGAATAAGAGAGGGCATACTGAAACATCTTTACAAGCGCCTGCTGGATGTGGACACAGGGAGTGATGGGGCACCAGAACTCAGATTCTGAGAATATTAAACTTGGAACTAATGCAACTGAACACCTACATGAGAGAATGAGCAGCACATTTAACTAGCGAGGCACAAGAACTGTATGTCCTTCGACATGTATATACTTCGACATGTATATACTTCGACATGTATGTCCTTCGACATGTATATACTCTGACATGTATATACTTCGACAAGTATATACTTCGACATGTATATACTTCGACATGTATGTCCTTCGACATGTATATACTTCGACAAGTATATACATGTCCTTCGACATGTATATACTTCGACAAGTATATACTTCGACATGTATATACTTCGACATGTATATACTTCGACATGTATATACTTCGACATGTATGTCCTTCGACATGTATGTCCTTCGACATGTATATACTTCGACATGTATATACTTCGACATGTATGTCCTTCAACATGTATATACTTCGACAAGCATATACTTCGACATGTATATACTTCGACATGTATATACTTCGACATGTATGTCCTTCGACATGTATATACTTCGACAAGTATATACTTCGACATGTATATACTTTGACATGTATGTCCTTCGACATGTATATACTTCGACATGTATATACTTCGACATGTATATACTTCGACATGTATATACTTCGACATTTGCTGCGTGTGCTTGTCGAATGTCTGTTGCTTGAGTACTGTCCAAAACATACTACTGCTCGAACTGTGGAACTTTGTTGTATGGCGGTTATATATGAGAAGTTCGATTATAAGTTTGTCAGTGATATTTTAAAACTCGGACCTTGACCTTCACAATCCGTAATTTTTTCTCCAATGGCGCGAAAAAAGTGAACTATTACTAAAGAGAATATTCTCGCGAAAATGTATGTATTTAGGGTGTGTATTAGCAGAGATAATCAAGCGCAGGAACTCGGGATACTCCACATATTACCATGGATATCTTGTGGCTTTAGGAGCATGATCTTTCCCTTTCGGCAACAATTTGTAAATTTGCTAACGTCTGTCCAAAACATTTTCAGTACCAGAAAATTTAAATGTAATATAGAAAATTTCAGTTATTTGCAGCAACATGATCAACAGCAAAATTTGCTGATTCATTTGAAATTGCTTGACTTGGACGCATTTGTGACAATGAGTAAGCCTCGGCATCTGCAGCTCGACATCTCTGCATTTGCTCAACAGTTTCATACTGTCTGTGACGACATTGTTATTCATATCTCTATTCATAGCTTGTCAATTTTCTCTTTGCACTGGTGATTCTAGTTTAACTCGACGCCGATGCAAATCAGCATCCTTAACAAGTCGTGTCTGTCTTTATTGAAGGGTTTCTTGATCAATTCTTTGCATCTCTCATTCAATTATATGTCTATGCTCTGCATCATTTACGGCACGAATCCGAGCGAGTGACTCTTGACGACTCAATCATCTAGTTTTTTGCTCTTTTATTTTTTTGACGCTTTTGTGCGATTGGATCATTTTCATCCATCATTTAAAGCAAATTATATGTATATTTTAAATATAATGTATTTTAGATAATATTAACCGCAAGTCGATACAGAAGTTTACATGTTAGAGCACCAATAACATTTGTATGCAAAAATTTCTGTTTTGAAAACGTCACAACACCAATGGTTTTGATTGGGTGTCGCACGGAATTCCGTGACGTAAATGCGCTATTTATAGAGTGTTCTGGAGTTATAACAAAACACGGCTATTATATTATAGATTACAGTATATTTTCTAGATTCTCATTGAGTAACTGCACCTGATGCCAAAATAGTGTGTTTTTATGTCGGAGTGCATGTATGTCTATTTGTGTTTGTGTGTATGTGTCTTTGAATATGTTTATGTGTCTGTCCATGTCTGTGCCTGAGTCTGTGTTTGTCTCTACATGTGTACCACTGTTTCTCTCTCTCTCTTTCTCTCTCTCTCTCTCTCTGTATGTGTGTGTGTGTATATATATATATATATACACTTTCAAGTGTGTACATGTAAATGCACGTACGAAATACTTGTTCACTATCAGGCTTAGGCGATCTTCCTGACCTAGTGGATAAGTTGTTCATTTTGTGCTCAAGAGGTTGCTGGTTTGAATCCCGCTTGTGATGTCCTGCTGGGGTGCAAAGGGAACGCATTGCTCTCGGCGGACCCAGGGTTAGCAGATAAAAAAAATATCAAATGTACCTCCTCGCGGTGCACACTGGAAACAGAAGTACAGCAGCTAGAGCTGATTCTAGCCAAATCATTTGGGGATCGTGTCCGAGAATGTGGAGGTAGAAGAGAGAAAGAGATTTGAATGCATAAGAGACAAACAATAACTCCGACACCACCAGCACCAACACATACAGCGTCACTGTCGACACACAGTGATGCTAAACAGTCCAGTCCAAACAATTGAGGGACGGCCAATGGAAAAGGCACGAACGTTAGATGCACGGTGAAAAACGAGTAGATTTCATACCGAGTACAATGAAAGGGCAGAACAGCGCCAGAGGGCAGCTCCAACTGCAAATAGAAAGTGAAAACGCTCCAAGGAAACAGGAACTAGAAGCTATGTTAACTCGAGGCGAGCTTGTAGTTACCTGTGATCCTTATGGGCAGAGACCCAGACCCAATCATGGGTGCCCAGCATGGCACGAAGACCTGGCCTAACTCTAATGTCGAGCCTTCCTATACCGGAAACATGCTCGTGAAGAGAAGGGGTTCCGTACCCGATGGTCTCAGGCACAAAGGGACAACGATTTTAGACCTGGCCCAACTCTACTGTCAAGCTTCCTATACCGGAAATACATTTGCACAGAGAAAGGGTTCAGTACCTGATGGGCTCAGACGATATTGGGACAAGGTCTCTCAGCTCGAGAACGCCTTGCTCTCAAACGCGTGGTGTCAGACTCGAACTTGGGCGAGGTTTTCACGATGTCGTTGAGCGACACCTCGGCTAAGAAGGCGAAAGAGCCAGGGTCCAACTCTTCTGTTGAGTTCTTCCTCTTACGGAATCAGGTTCACGGATGAGAAACGGTTCAGTACCCGATGGGCACAGGAACAGTACCTCCAATTATACGAGGCAAGTTCATAGACGGTGGAACACCTCTTGCGAGATAGACGTGAACAACAATCGTCTGGGCGAAGAGTTACCACACACCCACGTGCCTGGCGACAGATAGGGAGGCTGTCACATGCTAGGGTAGCACACCCGAATTGTCAAAGCATGCCGAAATCTGATGTGCTAGGCCTACAAGGCGCATAACGTTGGCACAACGTTATCACGCTCCAGGCAGAAATCGCACTGATCACCAACCATGCTGATAACAATGGAGCGAACACAACGAAAGAAAATTGTCCTGCTAACAGAGTGGATTTTTTATTAGATCATTTTTTATTATTTCTTGAAGCTAAGGGGTTTAGGCTACGTGTTTAGTAGTAGTACTCTCGACAGTCAGCTTGTTATTTCATTGAGAGGGACAGAATAAATATTTATTAACATGAGTACAATTAAGTCAATTCTTTACGTCTTTTCAACCTTTTGCCGTTTTAGTTTAAACATCTGACTCAAATTGTTGATTGTACTTTTTAATTATTGTTTTCTATTCATATTTCACATTTATCACGTGGTTATCCACAACGCATGTAACATAATATCCTGAAATACTATATGGACAGATACACCCAAATAAGAATTTTTTTTTCATAAGAAACAAAAAGGGAATGATGCGATTATGAATAACAACTGTAAAGACTTAAATAACCACATAGTGGTTGTAGTGATTGTGGTGTTGGTGATAATGATCAAGAGTATACAAAAGATGACAGAAGAGTACATATTTACTTACTGTAAATCAAATTCCTGAACATTAGCAGAATTCGCTCTTTCATCTTTCACAGATTTCCACACACAATCTTTTTAAAACATAACAGATTGTATTTAGGATTCGGTAACTTTTCTAAGCAGTGACTACATTAGTCTTATTAACAATATGTGATCACCTGACAATATATAAATAATACATGAAATAATAAGTGAAGTGTATCCTTTGCAGGACATTCAATTATTGTTGAACTATTAGCATCACTAATACATCCAAACGTATTACCAGTACAATGTGGACGTTTGGCACTCACACCACCAGTCAGTTTGAGCTATAACTGATACTACCACTCTACCACTACGTCGACAATAATATATTGCTTAACTTGCGCTTGTGATTATACATATCAAAACATCTCATAAATGTATCAAACATACAGTAGTAAATGTTTTTATTTATAAAAACATCTTTTTAGACATTACCTGTGATGGCGGGTAAAAACCATCTCTGCTTGCTGAAAAGGAAGCAAAATTTCTTTGTTTCGGTGGTTTTCTAGATGGACTATGTGATTTCTTTTCTGAATGGGATAGATTAGAGCACGGCTGAACCATGTAGAGTCACAGAAACGACACTGTGACTGGATTAGCGACCCCACAGTGTAGAAATAGTACTAAGTAATATCGCTCGTAAGAAACAATGAAAAGTTCTCAGTAGACGTCTGTAAACACCAAATGTAAACAAACCATCAAATTTGTCACAATCAACATCTATAGAATACGAAATAAGAAACAAGACCTGATAGATGAAATTAGAGAAGAAGAAAGTTCAAAATACTAGGAATATCAGATACGAGGGTTTGCCGACCTCGGAAACGATGGACCACAGAAATAAAAGAGACGTTAATTCCACAATATACTAAGCACACACGAGGGTCATCTCCAGAGAACTCTTCTACCCCTGACGATGAAAGGCAATAAAGGGTTTAGCTAATAGATAGATAGATAGATAGATAGATAGATAGATAGATAGATAGATAGATAGATAGATAGATAGATAGATAGATAGATAGATAGATAGATAGATAGATAGGTAGATAGATAGGTAGATAGATAGATAGGTAGATAGATAGGTAGATAGATAGATAGGTAGATAGATAGATAGATAGATAGATAGATAGATAGATAGATAGATAGATAGATAGATAGATAGATAGATAGATAGATAGATAGATAGATAGATAGATAGATAGATAGATAGATAGATAGATAGATAGATAGATAGATAGATAGATAGATAGATAGATAGATAGATAGATAGATAGATAGATAGATAGATAGATAGATAGATAGATAGATAGATAGATAGATAGATAGATCGAGGATGAAATATTGCGATTTTTCATTGTGTTGACAAAGTCGCAGGCTCCATACATGGTTCTGACCTCCTATTTACAAGATCATTTGTTGGAATAGTCATTGGAATGTGAGGAAATGTAGTGTCGATCTGCACTGGTAGAAAGGAATATATACACAAATCTTTAAAGTAAATGCTCAAACAACATCATCATCATCAAGCGCCGTCTCCGCAACAAAGGTTGGCTGTAACGGATCTTCAACATACCCTGTCTTTTGTCTTGATGGTGCACTCTGCTAGACTGTAATCTGTCCATCGTGTGATGTCACTCTCCCACTTGTATCTCTGCCTACCTCTTGCTTGCTTCCCTTTGACTTTACCCTCAAGTATTGTCTTCAATAAGATGCCATGTCTTTTAATGTGTCAAAAATATGTTATTTTCCTGATCTTTATTTCTCTTAGTAGTTCTTTCTTCATATTAAGTGTTTTAGAACCTCTTTGTTTGTTTTCTTCTCCTTCCATGATGTTCTCCCTATTCTTCTATATACCCACATCTGAAAGGCATCAATTATGTCTTCTAATTGTTTGTTTAGTGTCCATGTTTCTGAGCCATCTATTAATATAGAATAGATGTAGCATTTTATAATTCTCATTTTCAACTTATTTGTAATTTGTTTAGATGTTAATATTTTCCTCATGTCACTGAAGGTACTTTTAGCCATTCCTATTCTCCTTTTAACTTCTGTTTCACATCTGCCATCATTTGTGACTATGTGTCCAAGATATTGATAATATTTTACTTGTTGTAGTTTCTCTCCGTGTATGTTTATGTTTAGCTCTTGTTCTTCTGTGTCTTTGCTGATTATCATTGTTTTTGTTTTTTTTTTATTATTTATATCCAGTCCATATTCATTACTTGTTCTATTGAATTTGTCTTTGTAGTTCATGTTCACTTTTCGTCAAAAGAACAGTGTCATCTGCATATCTAAGTTTGTTTATTAATTTCCCAATGATCTTGAGTGCTGACATTTCTTCTATATTTTTAAAGATATTTAAATAGGCTTTAGGCTTGGTGATAAAATGCATCCTTGTCTTACTACTCTTCTTATTTCTATGTATGGTGAGTAGCTGTTTTCACACCTTATTGATGCAGCTGTTCCCAATATATATTTCTAATCAGTCTGATGTCTTTTCCATCTACGTCTATTTCTTAAAGATATTTGATTAATTTTTCATGTTGGACTCTGTCAAAGATCTTGCTGTAGTCTATGAAGCAAATATAGATATTTTTGGGACTTCTATATATGTATCTATCACTAGTCGGATACTCAATCTAATTTCTCTGGTTCCTTAGTTTTTTTCCTAAAACCGAATTGTTCTTCGCCGATATTCGTGTCTATCTTGTTCTTAATTCGTTTATGTATTATCTTGAGGAGTATTTTAGTTAAATGACTCATTGGGCTTATTGTTCTATATTCTGTACAGTCCACAGCCCTGGGCTGCGCACTGTACAACACATAACTGGTACAACACATAACTAGATGGACAACACATAACTGGTATTATTAGACATGTCATATTGGTTGATATTTTGCATCAGAGATTTGAGCATCCATGGATTTGTTCAGAGTGCAGTGATGATAATCTATAAACATAGACTTGAATCAGATCAAGTTCCTTTTACAGATTCAATGTGATTGTATTTTACCCGTAAAATGTTTTATTTCTTGCCATGAAGGTACACTCTGTCAGATTATATTTGACGCGTTCTCTTTCTTCTTACTGCTTGCTTTTAAACTTCATCTAGAAAATCTTGAACAGTGAAATATCTCTCTGGGTGTCCAAAATATTATATTTACTAAACTATACTACATTCTGGAATATTGAACATGATGACGGTTGTATTATCTCTACTTGTTTATAAACAAAGTTTCAGGTAGGAGTAGGGCGCGGTTCAGTAAAATTTTGTTAATTTAAATGTTACATTGGATTATCTGCACAAATATTCCTCGAACAACACGCTAAACAAACTGGAATAAATTCAAACACCTTGTGTCCCAAGTATATGGTGGCAATTTGAGGAATGAGTTCAAGATAAGATTCGAGATTATTTGTCTGCCATGACAATACATTTCCAAGACCTTCTTAACAGACTACCCAATCTACTCCAAATCTAGAGAAAGAGGAGACAATGTCACCATTAGAGGCTTCGATAGAAAATTTCACCCTTGAAGAGGTAAAACAAACCATTAAGAAATTAAAAAACAATAAAGCAGCAGGTCAAGATGACATCACAAGTGAAATGTTAAAAGCAGCACATGATAATACCTTGTCATTTTTACTGGATATTTTCAATATGATTTGGAAAAAAGAATGCCCACCCCAACAATGGAAAAATGGTATCATTATCAAATTACCAAAAGAAGGAGACCTAACAAACTGTGATAACTGGAGGGGAATCACACTACTACACGTACCTGGTAAAATTCTTTGTAATATGATGCTTGCAAGATTAAAGTCATCCTTAGACAAAAGACTTAGAGAAGAGCAGTCAGACTTTACACCAGGTCGATCCTGCCTCGACCATATATTCACTCTTAGAACAATAATTGAAGAATGTCTAAAATTTAGATCTAATCTCATAATGAACTTCGTTGATTTTCAAAAAAGCCTTCGACAGCATCCATCGACCATCGCTTTGGGAAATTTTTAAAATATACGGATTCATTAAAGAAAATATATATAAATGTGATAAAATCATTCTATACCAACTCAAAATGCTGTTTTAGAACAGAAGGAGGCAATTCAGAATGGTTCCCTGTGATTACTGGTGTTAAACAAGACTGCCCTATGTCACCATTACTATTCAATATCGAAATTAACTGGGCTATGAGAAAAAGCACATCCAACACAAATTTAGGAATCAAATGAATAAATAAAACAACATTAGAAGACCTGGATTTTGCTGATGATCTTGCACTATTGAGTGAAAACCATCAAGATGCACAAACAAAGACTGATAGACTAAAACTCATCGCAGGACAAATAGGTCTCCAAATCAATTCATCAAAAACAAAAATTATGGACTTCACCAGTTCACCTAACTAAATTACTTTAAATGGACAACAACTTGAAAAAGTACATAAATTCTCCTATCTAGGAAGCAAATTAACACTCGAAGGTGATGTTATGACAGAAATTACAACTCGCATTGCCCTAGCATCAAGTGCATTTAACAGACTGTCTAATATCTGGAAGTCAAAGTCAATCAGCACACACACGAAAATGCGCTTATTTAATTCCTGCGTTATTCCAGTGCTATCATATGGATGTGAGAGCTGGAAAAACTCTTTACCTTCAGAAAATAAATTACTGAGTTTCGAGAACAAATGTCTTCGTAGGATAATGAACACCCATTGAACACCCATAGAATTGGAGAGATCTGACCTCTGCCCTATGCGCTAACTTCAGCGCAAAAAGAAACTGCATTGAATTGATTGACAATACTGAATATAATTTGGAACAGTAAGATTAGTATTGCAATAAAGATCAAACTATAAAAATCGTTTTTTATATTTTTTTTTAGTACGGAAATAGACGGCCATTAAGAAAAAGAAGAAGCAATCCATTGAGAATTTTCTCAGGAATAGGGACTTTTAAAGCGTACATGTCACAGCAACAGAAGATTTTTGTTTGTGTCTTTCTTCTTCTTTCTTCCATATCATAACATATTATTTCTGAACAACGTTGCTCTCGCACTTAGGTTATGCCTCGAGGCATCCCGAGTTTATGCCCTGTTGTCCATGATTTTCTGGTCTATGAAGAAATATTTCATTTAAGATTTACAGATGTCATTACATCTCGGAATGCGTCTACCGAGGGTTAGCTAGCCTTCAGCCATTATTATTATTATTATTATTAATACTAACATGTCTTTCTAATCTTATTCCCTACACTTAAACATATTTTGTATTTGTTTCTTTTTTCTATTCAAAATTGTTCTTCTAACTGTTCACATCTGTGACTCTTTCCATTCTTTCCAAAGCTTCTGAGACATGTGGCAGTCTGTGGCAAAGAACCGCGCTGAGCACAAAGACGCAGCTGGTTTATTTCGAATCTATGGAGTTTCCTTATATCAGACGTGACTAGGTCAGACGCCAACATTCCAACCTGTGACACAGCGAAGTTTGATAGTTCAAGAACAGGTCGTTTTTCAACCGTGAGGTAAAATCTAATTTCACTCTTTTCGATATAACTTCTCTTTTGATATAAATGTTCACTTCTGACTCCTTGTCTGCTGTTTACATTGAAATATTTATTGTATTGTTAGATTATTAAGCATGTTACTTTGTCAAGCTACTTTGTTGTTTTTTTCGTGACGTTTTATTAAAGTTGCTAACGATGTGATGTGGGGTAAAGAACTGCGCATTTTATGTGGCAAACAATTGTACATAGCAAAATGTACATAGCAGACAATTGTTCAACTCTTTGCGATAATTTGCCCTCTCGTGTTGCAAAATATTTAAACCAATATTTTACTGGCACGTTATATTTCTTATTAGGAATTACAAACAGAAGAATGAAAAAATGAAACCACTGACTGAAAATATTATTATCCAGGTCAAGCAACTAAAAAAAATGCCTGTCAGTGAGAGAAATTGCTAGAAATATTGGTTATGACGAATCAACAGTTCATATGAGATTTAAATCTCGTTCTGTAGTTGAGTCACTGGAACGTTTTAAAGCAATATCCACGCCCGATCAAGAAAAGCAAATTATTGAACATTGTACGGCATTGCATTCCTGATTTTATTGACTTACACTTCCTGGCGTTGGTGCTGGCGTGTATATAAAATATCCAGAAAAAAGAAAATGAATCTACATATTCACCAACTGGAATATTCTGCTCCAACTACTCTGCAGAAGTACATGCTTTAAACATTGCTGCAGAAATAATTAAAAACGTAAGTCAATATCAGCAGGTGGTATTTCTTACTGATGCGAAAAGAAAATTATTACTTTAGCGAAAAGCTGCCAGACCTGAAGAAAGCCATGCGAGAAGTGAGCATCCAAAGAAGGTTAGTACTACAGTGGATACCATCCTACTCTGTCATACCAGGAAATGAAGAGGCAGACTGGCAAAGGATGGAGCAACACAGGAACAAAAAGATCGAGAAATCACCTAACAAGAAAAGAAGACATCAAAGCCATCAGGAAAGTCGACCACCCAAAAGACAATTACCACTATCTCGACGGAGCAGAACAGGTTATTCTCTTCCGCCTCAGAACACGACACAATAGATTAAACAGCCACTTAAATAGAGTAAGATTGGTCCCATTACCACTATGCCCCTGTGAGCAGGCAGCACAGACAGCTGAACATATCCTGCAAACTGCAATACACTAAACCAGTCAAGGGAAGAACACTGGCCAACAGAGATGGTTATCCACAGAAAATTGCATGGGAGCACTGAGGAGCTTTCAAATACAACAGAATTTATTAAGAAAACAGGACTTTCTGTGTAGACATGTCAAACTGCGAACGAGAAGAAGAAGAAGAATTTGCAAAAAAGAATGGAATACCACATTCTTTCTAAATGCTCTCGAAATTAGCTGTAAGAGATTGGGTTAGAGATTCCACAAAAATAAATAATTTATCTCAAAGGATTCAGAGAAAGACAAATGTAGATAGAGGTGTGTAGCTAAAATTTTGAATAGGTCCTGGAGAAATATAAGTTTCCATTACATTGAATCTACAACATGGATGAAAGTGGCTGTAATCCATGTAGACAAGCAAGAAGTGGCTTAAAATATTTCAGCTGGGGAAGGAAAGACGGTAGCTGTTGTATGCAATATGAGTGCTGCTAGACACTACATAACTCCTTTCTTCATCTTTGCACGAAAACAGCACAACCCTCTTCTTTTGAGAGAGACCAATGGGATCGGCAATGGTCGTGATAGATTCTGTCTACATGAACACACTAACCATTGTGGTATTCCTCAAGCACTTAATAAATCACACCAACACAAATTCAAACAGCCCTATCTTGCTATTTTTAGACAATCATGTATCGCACGTTTCTCACCAAGCAATAATATTTGCTAAGCACAGCTAAGTCTACCACCTCATAGCAGCCACAGAACTCAACCCATAGATCGTAACTTCTATTCCTCAGAAGGCCTATTATGATGACTTGCGTGACGACTTGACAACATCTAATCTTGGTCAATTTGTAGCTGAGTACCATATCGCTGGAATATTTAGTACAGCTTTTTTTTTTTAAACTGCTACGGTAGGATTCAGAGTAACAGGAATTTTCCACTTGACATTAACATGTTCATGGATAAATATTTCGTATCAGCAACGATAATAGACCAAATCACGATGTAGACAAAGCTGATATCGATGATCATAAAGTGGTTTGCTTGAATGAGGTTTCTCCTATTTGTCTACTTCCTGTTGACAACAGTATGAAAAATGCAACATTCTCTTTTTCAGGAAGTCATGAACCTGGCTCATCCGGTGGCTGTGTATAGTCTGTGTCACCCTGTGACGTAATTCCACTACCGAAAGAAACTGAATAAAGTGTTACGGGCGAGTGCTTGGAACGACAACCAGACGACTACGTTGTATTAAGAGTCTATGAAAAAAGCAAATGCTCATTCCGTCTATATGTGGCTGAAATCACTGAAACTGAATACGATGGCTACATTGGCTTTTTTTTCAAACAAGTTCCGCAGTCACCGACGTTCTTCAAAATGGATGAAGAAGCATTCTTCAGTGTAACCGATGTGAATAGAAAGTTATCTAAGCTGATCCAAAGTATCGTAATACGCTACAGAGACATGTCTATTAAAAGATGTGATTAGCTTTAAAACGAATCTTAGCATCTATTCTTTGTATTAATGTTTTTTTCATAATAAAGTTACATAAATATACACTATAATATACTAATCTTTGTGATCTATAATTTCACACAATATGATTGACTATGTGAAGACAAGAAGTGAAGCAGTTATTTTGCAGTTTTTTTTCAATTCTCCCTTGATTTCGTAATTGTTTGTATTAACTTTGTTTCCTGCTGCAAAAACTGCTGGCTTGTAACTCCTAATGGGGCAAAGTACCTGTTTTGCATATTCCTAAAATTTCATTCAAATTTCTTGACGTGATTGTATAATTACAATACCATCAACAATGTAAGATGGATGGAAAATCTATACACTGGTGACAGTTTGGGCTCTCATAATTAAGTCTAGTTGTCTGACTATACATGGAAAGTGCGCATCTTTGCCCCCCACCTGCAGTAATGAAGATATATATAATTAATCAATATTAGTCTACCTATTTATAATTTATATGCAGAACAATGTACCTGAATTTGAAGGTGGTTTCTTGAATACATGAAAGTTGATTAAATTATCTGGACTTAAACACATGTATACATTTTCCCTGTAAGTAGCATTTTGAATTAGCCAGTCCAGACTGGTTACAGAAATGTCATGTAGGTGAAGGGCAGCTCCTGACAATGTTAAAAATATTAGTTAAAGTTTAAATATATAGAACAGATTAGGTGAGGAAAACACAGTTAAACAGTTTTTAAGACATTAACATCATCACACAAAACCCATCATTATCTATGACATAAAGAATGTTAGTTCTTCAGTATTAAGTTTTAGTAATCGTTTGTATTAACTGGGCTATGAGAAAAAGCACATCCAACACAAATTTAGGAATCAAATTAATAAATAAAACAACATTAGAAGACCTGGATTTTGCCGATGATCTTGCACTATTGAGTGAAAAATAAGAAACTGAAATATAACTTTTGAGTGAAATATAACTAAGAAACACCACAAAACTCAAGTTATTTAACTCCAACATCATCCCTATTCTATCATATGGGTGCGAAAGTTGGAAAGCCACAAAAGCCACAGATAAAAGACTCGACTCCTTTGAAAACAAATGCCTACGTACCATTCTGAACGTTAAGTGGAGTGACTTTAAATCTAACACTACTATAAGAGAGGAAAGCAAACAAACCTATATATCTTCCTTCATTAGACAAAGGCGTTGGACTTACATCGGCCATGTTCTCAGAATGAACAGCCTAAGAATTCCCCAGCAATCACTATATTGGGTGCCACCTGGAGTAAGAAGAAGAGGGAGACCTAGAGAAACTCTACGAAGAACCATTAATAGAGAAGGCATGTCAATGAACCTAAACAACACGCAACAATTGAAAGACCTGGCAACACAAAGACAGAAATGGAAAGCTATGGTTTCTGCCCTATGCGCCGCCTATGGCCCTGGAGGAACATAACATAACATAACAATCGTTTGTATTATATTAAGCTAATCTCCGCATGGTTTGCATCTGTGGTTCTCACCAATAGCCCACTACACAAACCACCCATGCAACAGAAAATCTTTAGTAGATGACATGCCGTTATCTTCTTATACAAGTAAATTTAAGTAGGAAGCCAGAGGACAATTTTTAAAAATTCTTGAGACTAACGGGAATTGAACCAGTCCGTTCTACGGCACCAAGTCGCCTAGCAACAATTGCACACGCGTTTTTCAGTACTTGACTAACCGCATCTCCAAAAAAAGATGCGATTTCATCAAGCCATTCAAATCGTGCACACAAAGTCACCCGAACGGACCAATCGAGACAAGGACTATTACAACAACAACAAACATCCCGTACAGGTATTGAAATATCCTCAGTAACAACAAACACATAACATAATATCCGTATTAGTTATACAAGGGCCGATAGGTCTTCTTGTAAACATGGATAACATATATAGACAATACATTTTTGCTTCAAATAATTGTTTATACAAGTAAATTTAAGTAGGAAGCCAGAGGACAATTTTTAAAAATTCTTGAGACTAACGGGAATTGAACCAGTCCGTTCTACGGCACCAAGTCGCCTATATCTTATTATAGAAGCTTCATGGCACGTCATCTATACAATAATACTTATTATACTTTTATTTATTTATTTTTTTGTAATGTATTTTATGCTTTGTTGGTTTTTTTTATATGTATGCACCCTCAGTGATTGGGAGGGAGCCATATATTTACTGCGCAGCACCAGAAAGGATTAAACTGACAGCACTGTTTTTTCCTATGGCTAAGGCCCATCATAGATTTACAGTGACTCAGGACGTGACAATCCTTTTGACTTGAACATTTGGTTGCATGCCTGGAGCAATTTAGAAGTTCGGCATAACCAGTAGTCAATTGGTGGCGGGTAATTATAACAGGGAACCCTATCTTGGCTACAGTGGCTTAGAGGAGTGCATAGGTTGAAACCTACCTTCCTGGTGGTGTGATAGTTATTATCTGGCTCTGGCCCGGTGTGGGCCGAAAATCCACAGACTTCCCAGCAATAAAATGCCAGTACAACAGATAGTATTTAAAAACGAGATCGGACGTCTCCTTGGTTATCAAGGTCCGCGGCAGGCAGTGGGTAACCAGGCTGCACTGGTTGAGAAATTAACTACTGGAGCGCATCCAAAACAGCAACAGACATGCACAATACACAACATAGCAAGAACACATACACAAGCACCACAACATTAAACCCAGAAAAACCTTGAAGGGAGAACTATCAGAGCCGAGATTGTCATAAAGCAAAGTCTTCGTCTAACATCCTACAACTGAACATCTGTGGTATAAGAAACACAAATCTAGAGCTCGCTAATTTATTACATACTCACAAGACACATGTGGCCCTCTTACAGGAGACTATACACAAAGACACTGACCCATATCTGTTAGGATATACCAGCTATGCCTGTAAGTGTACCAACTGCCGTGGCATAATTACTTATATCAGGAATGACATTCATGGACATGTCATCCAGCTAACAGCCCATCCCACAGACATGCAGAATGTGACCATCTGGCATGCTGGAGGAAAATACACAATCTACAACATATGGAGTCGACCTCAGACAACTTGAAATTTACCGAAAATCCATATAACACAATTTCTCTCATTGGAGTTATTAGAGCCCCAATGAGACAGGAAGATATATAAAGGAGCTCTATGAGACAACAAACCGTGTCAGTCCTCCAAGATGCAAAGTCTGTACAAACACTTTTGCATAGGAGACTATCTCTCAGTCAACCTGACTTGACTATCTGTTCATCCGATATAATAGACTCTTGCTCTCTAGAAATCCTTGATGACATCAAAAGTGACCATAGACAATATAGAAGTATTGTCACAACCATAACTACACCAAACAAAGTATATTTCAAACAGACAACTCGTTAGAATTTTGGCAAAGCAGAACGGAAACTTTTTCAAGAAACATCTGATTTCCTGCTATGTACTATCAAAAGCAATGGCATAGAAACATTTATTGCTGAGGTGACAAAAGCTATCCTCAATTCAGCATCACACAGCATACCAAGGGGCAGTAGGAAATCTTACAAACCATTCTACAATAAAGAAATGCAAGCTGAATCCTTGAAAGATAACAGCATGAGAAGCCCGTGATATCGCACCTTCACAAGAAGAAAAAACCCTTTACAATAAAACATGTGTGAAAATAAAACTAATAGGGAAGAAGGCCAAACAAGATTAATGGGCAAAAACATGCGCTTATTTATATCTTAAGAAAAATGGTCGAAAGACTTGGGCGCTGATCAACAACTTGTCTGGGAAACGACGAAGAGTAAACGATAAACTTGTGATAGATGGAAACAGAACAATCACCACAGATCAGAAAAAGACAGAAAACTTTAACCACTTTTTGCAAGTGTGAACTGAGTAGGGAAGCTGTCCGGGGCTGACAAAAAGCGTCTGTACCTACTGAAGCAGCAAGAAAAAGTCCAAACTTCTAGCTCGTCCATATTTGAAGATGACTTCAGGTATGCAGGAACTCCAACAAAGGCTGAAGAAACTAAAGCCAAGAAAGTCTTCTGGACCAGATACAATGTATAATGATATCTTAGCACACATGGGCACATCAGGGAAAGAAGTACTCCTTAAACTAATAAATATGACTTGGAGAAATGGAAAATTGCCTAAACACTGGAGAAATGCTCACATCTTTCCCATCCTGAAAAGTAATAAACCTCCAGATGAACCTAAAAGCTACCGCCCCATATCCCTAACATCATGTCTTGGGAAATTGGCAGAAAGAATGGTTAACATACGACTTTACTGGTTCCTCGAGAGCTCAAACATCCTCTGCCATGAACAGACTGGCTCCAGAAAAGGCAGTTGCACAGAAAACCAACTATTCTGATTGACACAGAAAATCCATGATGGATTCCAGGAAAACAAACACACTGTAGCCATCTTCTTTGACTTACAACAGGCTTATGATCGAGTATGGACAAAGGGTCTCTTGATGGAGATTATTCAGATAGGAATTAGTGGAAAGCTATATAACTGGATAAAATACTTCCTCATTGACAGAACAATCCAAAGATAAATAATGCAATCTCATCTGAAGAAGTTCTAGAGAAAGGCTTTCCACAAGGTTCTGCTTTGAGCGGCATCCTCTTTCTCATTTACATGAATATCCTTGTCAAACATATCAAAGCTGAAAAAACCCTCAATGCTGATGGACTAACAATATGGCAAAGACATGAGAATGTTGAAAGTGCAGCCAAAAGACTAAATATAGATTTATGAAAACTACACGAGTACTGTCAAACATGGAAGCTAAAAGTAACCAGTTGGATCAGCAACCATACCATTAAGCTAATTGTGCTAAATCAAAATTATTGTTAAACAACAATTAATCAAACAGAAAATACTCATATAATAACGTCAGTCAGTCAGTTCCTTTTTTGCCAAGTTTGGCACATAGGGTGAATGACATAGTTATCCATGCATATCGGTCAGTTGCCAAGGATTTGCAGGTCTTGAGCATTTATGCCTGTTGATTTTAATTCATTCATAAGAGTTCTTCTGGACGTTGTTTTTGGTCTTCCCTGTTTTCTTTACCCGTCTGGTGTCCGCATGAAGACTTGTGGAATTCTGTCTTCCGTCATTCTATGTGGCCGATGTATGTCCTGCTGTGTTTTCTGATGATGTTCGTAACATATTTTTGTTTTGTCTCCTCTCTTAGTATTTCGTTTGATTTGAAGTCTTTCCAATTAGTATTTGGCACAGGGATTGTTGCCACAGTGCTGAACCTGTGGCAAGATTTTTCTGAGGCATCTATTCTCGAAGGCAACTAACTACCATTTTTGCGGTATATTTCGAACTTTCATAAAAACATAATTGGAGCCAATTATCAACAGTTTATTTCATGTTAGAGTATCAAAACATCATTCACATAGCTAATAGTCAGCAAATTTAACTACTCATTCGATTCCTTTCAAGTGTATAATTACCAATGCTGATCACAGTGCTGGACCACATTTAAAAAAAAATACGTATTAAAGTTAAGAGTAGAAAAAAACACCCCACCAATAATCCAGTCCATGACCCTTCTGATGTCTGCCACCCATAAACACTGGTAACCCATTTCCAGCTTGACTACAGAAAAAGTCTTCATAGAGCTTGGGATTTAGTTGTACTGGGGTATATCTAACCATTTTCAGTTCACATCGAAGAGTTTGTGTATATGAAAGTTAAGTGTCACCGTTGACGTCCCAGCTGTAAATGTAATATTCTAGCCTTGGTCAGTGGTTAAAAGGATCACGTTAGTATCGAATGAGAATCGACTCACATATGTATAGTGTGGTATGTCTCAAATCCGAAACACTCATGTTGTTGTCATGTCTAAGATAGGGACAGAGCGTAATATGGAAACCATAACATCCCCCACTGAACGGGCAGATACGATATCTGTATAGACATAACACAATATTCATTTCTCGGTCCATGTCGACCATATCCTGACTAGTACGGCAGGTCTTGCTGATGACCTTAACCATCTCGGGAGTCTTATGCGCCTTACAGTAGAGACCCTTAGTCTCGC
The DNA here is from genome assembly GCA_034231615.1 of Meghimatium bilineatum. Classification (NCBI taxonomy): domain Eukaryota; kingdom Metazoa; phylum Mollusca; class Gastropoda; order Stylommatophora; family Philomycidae; genus Meghimatium; species Meghimatium bilineatum. The sequence continues at coordinate 28,702,120 of CM067305.1, read as the reverse complement.
CTGGTAGTTTGAAGGCGGATCGAATTGGGCATCCATGATCCAGGCAGGTTTTGTTGGCAACCTTACCCGTCATGGGAGTCGTATGCGCCTCCTAGTAGGCCTTGTGTAGCTCCACCTGATTGGCGAAGGCCTGATTTCTCCAATACGGGACTAGCATTACTGTAAACCATGACACATCGTATTCCATTCTCCGGACTACATCTGCTGCTACCTTGTAACAGTAATTCATTTTAATCCAGACTACACTTGGGTGTCGTCTGTTAAGAAGGGATACCTCGGGGTGGGTAGTGACCCGGGGTAATCTACCTGGTATATGAATTGTTGGAAAAACAAGATATCTAGAGTGGTTACTGAAACTTGGTAGCCCGACAAAAATATGATATACTAACTAGTATTGTTGATATCATGCTGACAACGAAGGGATTTCGAATGGACATCTCTGACCCATGGTAATACTATCTTTGCTCCAATAGATATCAAGGCTATTTTTTTTTTAAAAAGCTCTACTTTTACAACCTCAGTGAAATTCGTGGTGGCTGGGGCACTCAAATCGCTCCAGGAGGGGTGAGATAGGGGGTGATATTATTTTAATCCCGGCTATACTACGGCTCAGATTCATCATATGTCAGTCGGGCTTTGGTAGGGCTACAATGTTTTCAGTGTCTCGCTTACTATAAACTCTGTACCCTGATCGTAAATTGTAATGGAAGCTCCCTTTGAGATTTTATTATAATATTTTTTTGCAATGCGATCATCCTTGATCAGCTTAGTGTTGAGTTCGTTTATGAGATGTTTACAGAGTCGTATAGACAAGATGGTAATGGTGTCTTCTTCTTCATCGTTCTTCAGTCAGATATCAGGTAACAGCACCAATACCTTCAATGAATTGTGTGATTCGCTTCAGGTCGTCCATGGAACCCCTCAAGTCTGGAAGCAGTGCCGTCTCAGTAGGCCATATTTTCTCCCTCTCTTCTTGGTAGAGTTGACAGGCATGAAGAATGTGTTCTGCAGTCTCTGGGCTCAGTCCACAGTTGCACAGGTCTGTCTCACCAATCTTCAGCTTTCGGAACATGTGACTTCTCAGTCTGTTGTGACCAGTTCGTAGTCTGAAAATGATGGTTTGTTCCTTGTGTGACATTTGGTGGTAGGGGTCATTTGGTTCTGCAGTTGGGTGCATTTGCTTCCACTTTTTCTTATATTCTGCTTTTAACATGGTCTTACATTCATAGTACGTATTATCATTTTCTATTTGTTCCAGTGATCCCCTTTCCTTGTCAGGAGATCAGCTTTTTCATTTCCAGGTATGCCACAGTGACCTGGGATCCACTGCAGTACTGTTTCTTTGGTAGTACTGCTGAGGTGTAGTAAGCAGGCCGTAATTTCATTCATGCTCGTGTTCTTTGGATCTTTCAATGCCTGCAATACTGACTTTGCATCCGTTAGAAATACTACATGTCTGTTGTGACTCGGCAAGCAATTCATGAGCATTTTGGCTGCCTCTATTATGGCTTCCATTTCTGCTTTGAAATTTGTGGAATGTTTGCCTGTGGGTATGGATTTCTCTATTTCTTTTCCATCTAGTGTTACTATATATATTCCTGATCCTCCATCTAATACTGCCTCTTTCGCTTATATAAATAACCAAATGGCCAGAGGGTGTCCGACAAAGTGGATGGTGCCGCAGTAACCTAATGAACAAATAGTAATGCAAAATGATGTAAAAAGGTTACTAAAACACTTACCTAGCCTATTAATAAAAATATATTTTAAAGAAAAAAAACATACAATAAAACTAAACAGGACAATTCTCAACGTATCGGCTCAAATTGAACCTTTTTCAAGAGACAAACAACAGAAAACGACAAAATAAAAAAATAAATAGATGTCTATATTTCATCAAGCCCTCGTCTCCATAATAGCGCAGGGATGGCAACGCATCTAGTCAAAGTGAAAATGCGTGCATTCATTATAAACAAACCGAAAGTGGGAAATTAGAGACACTATAGATGAGTGCAAGAATAATAAAAGAAAAAGATAAGAAAAATACCCCTTTTGTCACTCTATAAGACAGGCAGGTTTTAAGAACATAGTCACAACAGGCACGACTGAATGGAACAGAGACAGATGGGGACGTGAGAAAATATTCATGTGACAACCTAGCAAGGCTTGGAAACAACGATCCTGATAACAATACTGTGAACAGAGAACCATGGTCACCTACGCCAACAAGAATGGCATATGACAATGATAGATGAGTAATGATGAGGTTGTGTGGTGGTGGGGTGAGTGGGTTTGGGGAAGGAAGGATAGAAGAAGAATCAACATTAGAAAACGCATGGAATGAATGTGAAACCAAATATAGACATAAACATATATATAAAACCAAAACTAAACATACATAGAAATGTAAACACACACCAAGAGTCAAGAAATAAACACATAACAAGATGGACACAGATGTGTGAAGGATACCCACACAAAATGCACAGGCATGTAAATGTATCCACACACAGGAAAGGGCTCACACCAGAATAGGTATACACATTGACACAGAATGGAGATACGTGCATTAACATAAAAAAGCGCTCACATAAATATACATATATATATGTATACACAAATATGAACATTCATGCACATAAACACTTTCTCGTATAAATAATAACATGAACATTCATACACATAGAAACATATACATATATTAATGTAAATATAAACGTTCGTTCACATAAAGATAATGCTATAACAACTGCATATGTATACATACAAATGTGTGGCCCAAAGTAATTGTGTGGATACATAGAACCATTTAAAACGAAATGCATATACAAATAACTATATATGTGTGGGCACCCATCGAAGAGACAACTGCAATAAAAACGAGGAAATCAAAATCTAAATATGTAAATGATTTAACAATAACAAAATGGCAGAGTACAAAATAATCACATATTGACATACACAAACGAAAGAAGACATAAAGGAATGATATAGAAGAACGGCAAACACAAAAATAATAATTATTCACGAAAGTGTACAAAGACAAATAATTCCAGAATCAGTGCAATACGGGAGTAGAGGGTATAAAGAAAAGGTAGGTAACTCAAACAAAACGGTGATTAATGTTCATTCCGTTTGGTTCCGTTTTGTCATATGGGAGTCTTATTTTTGTGTTTGCCGTTCTTCTATATCATTCCTTTATGTCTTCTTTCGTTTGTGTATGTCAATATGTGATTATTTTGTACTCTGCCATTTTGTTATTGTTAAATCATTTACATATTTAGATTTTGATTTCCTCGTTTTTATTGCAGTTGTCTCTTCGATGGGTGCCCACACATATATAGTTATTTGTATATGCATTTCGTTTTAAATGGTTCTATGTATCCACACAATTACTTTGGGCCACACATTTGTATGTATACATATGCAGTTGTTATAGCATTATCTTTATGTGAACGAACGTTTATATTTACTTTAATATATGTATATGTTTCTATGTGTATGAATGTTCATGTTATTATTTATACGAGAAAGTGTTTATGTGCATGAATGTTCATAATTGTGTATACATATATATATATGTATATTTATGTGAGCGCTTTTTTATGTTAATGCACGTATCTCCATTCTGTGTCAATGTGTATACCTATTCTGGTGTGAGCCCTTTCCTGTGTGTGGATACATTTACATGCCTGTGCATTTTGTGTGGGTATCCTTCACACATCTGTGTCCATCTTGTTATGTGTTTATTTCTTGACTCTTGGTGTGTGTTTACATTTCTATGTATGTTTAGTTTTGGTTTTATATATATGTTTATGTCTATATTTGGTTTCACATTCATTCCATGCGTTTTCTAATGTTGATTCTTCTTCTATCCTTCCTTCCCCAAACCCACTCACCCCACCACCACACAACCTCATCATTACTCATCTATCATTGTCATATGCCATTCTTGTTGGCGTAGGTGACCATGGTTCTCTGTTCACAGTATTGTTATCAGGATCGTTGTTTCCAAGCCTTGCTAGGTTGTCACATGAATATTTTCTCACGTCCCCATCTGTCTCTGTTCCCTTCAGTCGTGCCTGTTGTGACTATGTTCTTAAAACCTGCCTGTCTTATAGAGTGACAAAAGGGGTATTTTTCGTATCTTTTTCTTTTATTATTCTTGCACTCATCTATAGTGTCTCTAATTTCCCACTTTCGGTTTGTTTATAATGAATGCACGCATTTTCACTTTGACTAGATGCGTTGCCATCCCTGCGCTATTATGGAGACGAGGGCTTGATGAAATATAGACATCTATTTATTTTTTTATTTTGTCGTTTTCTGTTGTTTGTCTCTTGAAAAAGGTTCAATTTGAGCCGATACGTTGAGAATTGTCCTGTTTAGTTTTATTGTATGTTTTTTTTCTTTAAAATATATTTTTATTAATAGTCTAGGTAAGTGTTTTAGTAACCTTTTTACATCATTTTGCATTACTCTTTCGCTTATCCATCTGTATATACATGTGTCCATATATACTTTGGGTCTGCTTTCTGTATGTGATTCTTAGTTGTCTCCTTCAGTACTTGTATAGTAGTTTCTGTTTTGGAAATAATGCTTTGTATATTGTCCATAATTCTTGGGAAGTTTTTCCTGTCACATGTTGGGTATGTGTTAAAGGTTTTTAGTGATTTTAGGTTTTGTAGGTGTATCTGTGAGTTATTTCTGGAGCTGTTTAGCGGAGTGTAGAAAGCTACCTCTTTTGAGTCGCTCTTTTGTAGGATTGCTAAGTCTGTGGTTCATTTGATGACTCTCCAAACATTTGAACTTTGCATACTGTGTGAGGTTTTTTTCATTTCTTCTTTCTTCCATTGATGGCAAACCTGTGCATGTTTCCATTTCCGTGATTGGGGTAGTATTCATACCTCCTGTTATAATTCTGAGATTGCGGTTTTGTATCTTTGAGATCTTTTGAGTGTTACTCTTGGCTGCAGTCCCCCATGCTGACATTCCATATTCCAAAGCTGATCTTACGTAACCCTGTATATGCTCTACTTAGAATTTTTCCATTTGCACCCCAATCTGTTCCAGCCAATTTTTTAAGGAGTGATGTCCTCATTGTACCTTTTGTTTTGCACTTGTCTATGTACTGTTTCCATGTAAGTCTTGGATCAAAAGTGACTCCAATGTATGTGGATGTCTCATCTTTAGGCAATGCTTGGCCTTTTATGGTTAGTAGGATTTTCTGTGGTTTGGTGGACATGCTGAAGATGGTATGGGTAGTTTTTTGGGCATTGATAGACATGGCCTATTGGTCTGTGCACTTGGCCAAATTGTCCATAGTTTCCTGTAACCTTATTTTTGTTGTGCCTACGCTCTCTTCACTGCACCATATCGCCAGATCGTCTGCATACATTGCAGTTTTTATTTTATGCGAGAGAATTTGGTCAATGTCATTCATGAATATAAGGAACAGAGTGGGGGATAGAACACCTCCCTGTGGTACTCCATGCTTGAAGAGTTTCTTTCTGCTGTGCTTCATTTAAAGCTTCACTGCTGCTTTTCGGTTGTGCAGGTAGTGTTTTATTCAGTAATACATGCGCCCTGTCACTTTGTTTTGTTGTAATTTAAAGAGGAGTCCTTCTTTCCACACACAATCAAAGGCTTTTTCCATATCTACCCACACCACTGATGTCTACTTTTTTTCCTGGAAAGCATCTACTTCCTGGGCAATTAGCGTAATCTGGTCTTCAGTTGATCTACACTTTCTGAAGCCAGCTTGCTGATTTAGCAGGATTTTAATTTTTTCTAGGAACCACATCATTGTTTTGTTTACCAGGCGCTCCATTAGTTTGCAAACACAGCTGGTCAGACTTATTGGGTGATAGCTGTCCACCTTGTTTTTTGGTTTGCATTTCTTGTGGATGGGTATCATTATGACGGTTTTCCACACCTGTGGCACTAGACCTCTATCCCAACAGTTGTTAACAATTTTTATTAATTTCCTTTTTTTTTTGCTGATGGTCCGATGTGAATTAACAGTTCATGGTAATGGTATTACACCATTTATATTATCAGATGCTTCGTGAACATATGTAAACCAAACAACATCTTCGAGTGCATTTAAATATGTGTTTGGAAACTGAATTTCAGCTAAACCAACTTCATATTGTGATTTCATTTCTAGAGTTTGATGTAGTTTGACAAAATAATGACTGGGATAATTCTCTGGATAAATGTTCTTGACGATTTGCTGGGTAAAATAACGTAAATATTTCCCTCACGTCATTGAAAGTACTTTTAGCCATTCCTTATTCTCCATTTAACTTCTGTTTCACGTCTACCATAATTTGTGATTATGTGTCCTAGATATTGATAATGTTCTACTTGTTGTAGGTTCTCTCCATGTATTTTTATGTTTAGCACCTGTACTTCTGTGACTGCTGATTATCATGGATTTTGTCTTTTAATGTTTATATCCAGTCCATATTCTTTACTTGATTTACCGATTTGATCTATTAGTCTTTGTAGTTCATGTTCACTTTCTGCTAAAAGAACAAGGTCATCTGCATATCTCAGGTTGTTTATCATTTTTCCACACATTTTGAGTCCTGTCATTCCTTCTATATGTTTAAAGATTTTATCTGTGTAAATATTAAATAGGCTTGGCGATAAAACACATCCTTATCTTACCCCTATTCTTATTTTTATGTACGTTGAGTAATTGTTTTCCCAACTTATTGCAGTTTGTTCTCAATATACATTTCTAATCAGTCTGATGTCTTTTCCATCAATGCCTTTTTCTTGAAGACATTCGATTAATTTTTCATGTTGGATTCTATCAAATGCCTTGTTGTAGTCTATGAAACAAATATAGATACTTTTTTATGACTTTTATGTATTTATCAATAGTCGGATACCATATTATAGGTTCTCTTGTTGTTTTCTAAAACCAAATTGCTCTTCACCGACCTCAGTGTTTTTGAAAAATTCTTGTATGTTTTATATTGTCTATAACTCTTGTATGTATTATCTTGTATTATCCAAAAAACGTGTATATATATATATATATATATATATATATATATATATATATATATATATATATATATATATATATATATATATATATATGGGTCGTCGGGGTTAAGATGGCGCGCGGCGCGGGGCAAGAAGGCGTTTCGGTTGTTTTTTTCGATCCTATGCATTTTTCTGGTAGGACACATGACTAGGTCTGGTGGGAAATGTCTATTCTATGATACAACGAAGTTTGACATTTTACGGACAGGTCGATTTTCAACTATGAGGTAATTTTGTTTTTAATGGGTCTCGATATAATTTTTGGGCAACTTTTTACTCCATGTCTGCTGTTATCATTACTGTTCTGTTTTTTTTTGTAAATGTTTAAACTGAAACATATATTGTATTTTTTTAAGTTACTACGCACGTTAACTTATCGGGATACTTTATTTTTTTCGTGACATTTTATTAAAGTTGCTAACCATGTGATTTGGGGAAAGATTGCGCACAGTTAGTGGGCAAGATGACGGATTCAAAATTTTATGGGGAAATGCAGATGTCATAGATGCTGATCTAAGGCTAGGAGAGACTGATATATATAGTTTTAATGATCAACAACCCTTACAAAAGCATTATTAGCTTTAAAACGGAACTTGCGTACTATTTGTTTTTTAGAACTTTTGTTTTCAAAGTAAAGTTACAAAACTAGGTCTATCTATTTTTTCTATCTATTCTTAACACACATTTACACACTGCCTGTGTGCTAGACCTGTTGTAGAGGTGATTTCTCTTATTTTATAATGGTTTGTATCACCTTTTTTGACTGTGCCATCTTACCCCCAAAAATGGGGCAAGATGGTTTGTTTACACATGTTAGAAAATTCTCATTATACTGTCTTCGAGTAGATGTCTGTTTTTAATAACCTCACGAATGTAAGATAGATAGATAAGCTATACACTCAAGACAGTTTGGTCTCTCATAATTATACATACATATATATATATACATACATAGTATTTTTATAAATACATTTAAATACAAATGAAAATACCAATATGGCAAGGAAGAAAGAAAAATAATATAATTAGGTGACATTACATTACAGAAGGACAGCATATAATGAAAATGTAAAAATACAAACAATACCTACAATAATAAATATTATTATATGTCTAGCATTGTATGAGTGCAAAATGTGATAGCTATAATTTTAAACACAATAGCTACCCCTATAGCCATATGATTAGGCACGATTCCCTTCTCAAAACTATCCTTTAGGGAACAGTTGAGGGTAAAAATAGAAGAGGAGGACAATATGGATTGATAATATTGAAGACTTGGCAGGATTAAGTGTCTCCAAACTTAAATTTTTTTTAAATTATATCACTTTCCATGAAGACTCACATATGCTATAAGATATATATATAAATATACAGGTTGAGAGATGGATGCTTACCTTTTGGCATTTGCTGTATTAGTTTCAGAAGAGTTGTGTTGTCAATCTGTGGCTTGGACAGAAAAAAACTGATAGCAGGATTGTATATAGTTAATTTCTGTCGACTGTGTTCCATAAGACTGATCTTCTCCTGTTTACAAAAAAGTATTGCGGCATATTATGTTGTGGATTACTGTACTTGGTTACAGGGATTATGTGGTAACAAATTACACTGTGATGGGGATTACTTGCTGATAGATTATACTAGGATGAGGATCGTTTGGTGATAGATTGCATGATAATTACTTGTTGACAGATTACATAGACTTGGGTATTACTTGGTGACAGATTTAATAATGATGGGTATTGTTTTTTTAGTGTGAGATTACTCTGTGATTTGCGTTGTTTGGTGACAGATTATGTTGTGATGGGGATTACTTTTTGACAGATTATGGTGATGGGAATGAGAGACAGATTGCATGGTGATGGGCATTATTTGGACACAAATTATGAAGATTACTAAGTAATATATTATATTATTAATGGTGACAAATTACATGGTGTAGGGGTTATTTGTTGACAAATTACATTATGATTGGAATTACTTGGTGATAAGGAGCTGTGGTAGTGTAATGTTGTCATGTGCACGCTCACCGCCAGGTTTCTAATCTACTCGTTATTAGAATTTTGAAATACATATTATTCCCATTTTGCACCCAGCCACATGAAGGAACGTTACTGGGCTCATTCTCATTTAAGACTAGGGTATAAGCTCCTATAGGAAGTAGATCGTTCATCCTCATAGGTTTTCCACACCATTTTATCTGCTGTTTTTCTATATATTCGATACATGATTTGATACCTAATAGAGATGCAGAAAATGGGAAGAATGCAAACACCGGACGAACGCAGAGACACAAAAGTACTAATTCAAGCAAAAAATTTTCGGTGTATGTCAAGTCATCCAATGAAGGAAAGATTCCAAACTCTAGCAATGGGGCGACTGAAAAGAAGCAGCTTTATCCACCAAGTTAAACGACTCCGTAGACAACTTACAGACAAACCTTCTTCTTTCGTTCACTTGAAACATGTCTATATCTGTAATTCTGTCTCCTGAATACAACTCACTGTCTTTTGTAGTTCATACAGTGGCCCATAGAGCTTTGATTCCAGTGATGTTTCCTCTGGCCAATATGTCTGCCTCAGCGATTCACGCTCAGAACACTCTTGAAGTATATGTTTGGCGCTCTGTGCTGCCTGTCCACGTGGCCGTGTTGCCAATTTTTAACTGTGTATACATGTGACTAAGGAGTCTGTTGTGTCCTGTTCTGAGGCGTAGAATTACAACTTGTTCCGATCTGTTTATAATATGATAGTCATCTTGTAGTGGTGTTTTTGTTTTTCTTATTGAATTTATCATCTGTTCTTTTCTGATGGTAGGTGATTGGTATATATGGTTGGTCTTCGACAGCTCCTTCCTTAGCCAGTTCGTCTGCTTTTTCATTTCCAGGTATTCCACAGTGAGAGGGTATCCACTGAATGTTTACCCTATACTGGTAAGACAATTCATGAAGTAGTTTTTGCAAGTCTGTTAGGTTTTCAGTCTGGTGAGCGTGCAGCACTGACCTTGCATTTGTCAGGAATACCACAGCCTGTAGGACAGGGTTGGGGATCAGCAGTTTTTCAGTTGCTACACTAATTGCCTGGATTTCTGCATAATAATTATTGCAAAGTTTCCCTGTTGGTGTTCTGAGTATATCTCTAGGCTTGTGTGAATATTCTATATATACACCTGCACCTCCATTCCTCACTGCATTCTGTGCTGACTCATCTGTGTATACTCTGACCCATATATCTTGTGGATATTCCTCGTCCAGGAAACTGAGGGTGACTGTCCTTCGCTGTACACTGTTCTGTTCGTCCTCGCTTAGTATTCCTTTCACGTGGGTCTGAATGTTTGCTGGTACTGTATTACAAACCTTTCACTCCATTGGTTTTGTTCTGGTACAGACCTTAAGGGGCTGTCAACTTCAGGTAGGTCTGTTTCCATTGTGTTTCCACAGATCAGAAGAAGTTATAATTCTACGCCTCAGAACAGGACACAATTGACTCCACAGTTACATGTATACAAAGTTCAAGATTGGCAACACGGCCATGTGTACATGTGGACAGGCAGCACAGAGCGCCAAACATATACTTCAAGAGTGTTCTGAGCGTGAATCGCTGAGGCAGACATATTGGCCAGAGGAAACATCACTGGAATCAAAGCTCTATGGGCCACTGTATGAACTACAAAAGACAGTGAGTTGTATTCAGGAGACAGAATTACAGATATAGACATGTTTCAAGTGAACGAAAGAAGAAGGTTTGTCTGTAAGTTGTCTACGGAGTCGTTTAACTTGGTGGATAAAGCTGCTTCTTTTCAGTCGCCCCATTGCTAGAGTTTGGAATCTTTCCTTCATTGGATGACTTGACATACACCGAAAATGTTCTGCTTGAATTAGTACTTTTGTGTCTCTGCGTTCGTCCAGTGTTTCGTTCTTCCCATTTTCTGCATCTCTAATATGGGTGTTGATTTCATTGTTTCCAACATTATCCTAAGTGCTTGGTTTTGCACTTTATCTAGATCGTGTATTGTAACGTTTTATGCAGGACACCACGCAGCTGAACCATATTCCAGGTGTGGTCTTATGCCTTGCTGGTAAACTTTACTGAGTATATTTCCACTGGCTCCCCATGTGGTTCTTAATTTTCTCAGGATAGCTAACTTCCTCCTTGCTTTTGTTCTTGCTTTTATGTGCTGTTTCCATGCTAGCTTATCATCAAAAGTAACTCCGAGGTATGTGGGTTATTTGTCTTCTTTCAAAAGCTCTCCATCTATCTTGATAACACCGGCATTTTGTTTTGATGAGAGGGTAAAGGGTGTAGTACTGCACTTATCTGTGTTATTGCTGACGCACCATCTATTTGCCCATAAGGTTAGGGCATCAATAGCTCTTTGTGTTTGCTTAGTGACCACTGTCGCATGTTCTTCAGTACACCAGATCACCAGTCGTCAGCATACATTGCCACTTTGAGGTAGTTCAGCAACTAGGTCATTGATGTAAACAAAGAAAAGAGTGGGTGACAGGACTCCTCCCTGAGGGACTCCTTGACGTTGTGCGTCTTTCTTGCTCTTGAGACTATCTAATTGTATGTACACTGGCTCTTCTATTATGCAAGTATGCTTTTACCTATTTGTACATTCTTGAGCTGACCTTGCAATTTCGCAATTTCTTTAAGAGACCTTTCTTCCAGACCTTGGCAGATGCTTTCCTGGGGTCTATCCTTGCTGCTAGTACCAGTTTCTTATCTTGAAAGGCGTCCTCAATCTCTTGGGAGAGGTAGATTGCCTCATCTTCAGTAGAGTAGCACTGTCTGAAGCCTGCTTGCTGCGATACCAGAATGTTTTCACTTTCAATGTACCACTGCAGCCTAAGATTGATAATGCGTTCTATTGTTTTTCATAGACAGCTTGTGAGGCTGATGTGCCTGTAATTGGAGACAGTATTGCCATCCTTTCCTAATTTGAGGAATTGTGTCATTATTGCTTCCCTTTATGCTTGTGGTACATTACCTGTGGTACATTTAACAGCTTGTGTTAAAGATCTGCAGTAGCTTTGCTCTTGCTGCAGTTTCCATGTTTTTAATCATTTCATTGGACACTCCATAAGCTCCATGGGACTAATTCATTTTCAATTTGCATATTGCATGCTCCAGTTATTTCATTGTGATTGGTGTCTCGATGACTGCCGGTATAGGTTCGCCTTGTCCAATATTTTGCTGGTTCTCTCGAACCTCCTGTTGTTTGTCTGGGCTAACTTTGATGTTATTGTCTTCTGCAAAGTAATCAGCTGCATGTTTACCTGTTAAAATGTTTCTATCTTTATACAGTATGATCCTGGTATTTCTCCCTGTACCTTCGTCATTTAGTTGTTTTACAAGTTTCCATAATTTCCTAGTATCTCTTCTAGGTTCAGCCACGGTTTGACCTTTCCAGCTGCTCCGTCTGGCTTGTACAATAGCTCTTTGAAATTTAACCTTTGTTTGCTGTTATTTGTTGTGGTGTTCTTGGCTAGGTCTGTTCTCTGCCAACTGCCTAGATGTTTCCATCTCGTTTTGCATATTTTCCAGTTCATCATTCCAGTAGGGGTTGTAGTTTTTGCGTGCCCCTCTGGATGTGGTTTTACTAGCAGCATATAGTATACATCTAGTAAATTCACTCACTGCTCTATTGATGTCTTTGTCCTAGTTCATGTCCTTACTTAGAACACTGGTTAAATACTGGTACATTTTCCAGTCTGTCCTCTTATAGTTCCACCTAGTGAGTGTGCTGCTGTCTTTGGTAAATTCATGGTGGATTTCCATAAATACTGGTCTGTGGTCACTACCTCAAGCTGCTTTCCAATGACACGTTTGATCTTCCATTCCAGACCTGGTGAGTGGAATGCCAGGTCTGGTGTAGATGTGGTGTGCCATGCTCTCGAGTAGAAGGTTGGTGAGTCTGCTGGCTGGTTAATAAGGATGAGATTATTTCCATCCTGCCAGCTCTCAACTTCCTCACCTCTCTTGTTGATGTGATCCTAGTCGTGTCTGATGACTCCAATAGCCTTCCTTGGACATTTCATTTAGCAAGTTTCGATCTTTCTCGTACGTGTAGACGTTAGTTGACAAGTCTGGCATTTGTAACATTGTGTTGGTGTAAACATGCTCTTAATCATTTGTTTGTTTACGTCAGTGTTGATTTGTGTGTGCAATAGTAAAGATGATAGCTGGTATGTTACAACATTTGCCTTTTGACAGCTTGTTTCTATCTTTCTGTCGAGTCGTCCGTCTTCTGTGAAGATACTTCCTAGGTACTTGAAGTCTTTGACCTGTTTTATTTTGTGATCTCTATTTTGGTGTTTAAATTATCTGTTTATCTCGTTATTTGCATAGTTTCTATCTTTTGTGTGTTAATCCGCATGTTTAATTTTTTTTGCATATTCGTGGGGTGCAAAGGGAATGCAATGCTCTCTCGTTAGTAGATAACCAAGATCCCAAATGTACCTCCTCGCGGTGCACCCTGGAAACAGAAATACAGCGGCTCGTGCTGATTTTGGCTAAATCATTTGGGGATCGTGTCCGAGAATGTTGAGGTAGCAGATGGAAAAAGATTTGACTGCATAGGAGACAAAATATATCTCCGACACCAACAGCACCAAAATTTTGTTATTATGTAGCCGCCATTTCTAATAATATCAAGTAATTACTTCTCCCCCCCCCCCCCAATCAATTTCCCCACCCAAATTCTCGACTTTGCTAAATGGTGGCCTCCTACTCTGTGTTTGTCCTCGTGTTGTTTTACCAGGTACACAATACTTAGTTTGTGTGTTTGGTTTGTTTGTGAATTTTTCATCTGTGACGTTGTGCTTTCATTGATCTGATTTATCTCCTATTACTTCCTCACCATTGACATCTTTTTTTTCCTTGACCATCTCCATCACCGTTTAATAATTTGATAATTTAGTGTGCTTTTTTTGTTTTGTGTTTCTTGACAACGGTTTCAGTTGGATTACAGCGTAGAAAAAGTCATTGTTATTGTATTTATTGTTATTTATTTCATTACATTGCTGTTTTTTTTTAATTTGAGAGTTTAGAATACAGTAACATTATTACTTAATACAGTATTTATCACTTATGTGTTTTGTTACTTCGGCACTCTTCACTTTGTCAGACATCCCTTGGCATTTTGGTTCTTTATTCTGTTAAGAAAAATCTTTATCATCACATTGTTGGAATGAATGATTAGACTAATGGTTTTGTAATTCTTGCACAGTTTGCGGTTGCCTTTCTTCTGAAGTGGCATCACTAATTATTGTGTCAATTTAATTTTCACGGCAGTGCTTTTCTAGTCCATATTTCCTGGCGGATAACTGTCATAGCAGTGATCAACTCCTTTCGTGCATGTTTTAGAAGTTCTGTTGTACTATTATCTATCCCTTCTGATTCCTTTTCTTTCAATGATCCTAGAGCTGGTAACACTTCATCCCAAAATATCTCTACATTTCACAATTTTCTTTTCTTATTAAACAAAATGTCATTGAATACGTAGAGTCTGGGATAATTTCCCATTTATATAAATTTCTGCAATATTTAGTCTACCTTTTCATTAAATCTTCTTTTCCATTGAGCATTACTCCATTGTTATCTACAATGATAGTTGTTCTTGTTCAGAGTAGTATTTATTAATTGAAGAATTTACTTTATGTTGAAGCGTACATAGTATGCATATTTTCGCTTCTGCAGCAATAATTACAATGTAACACCTCACACATACACATATTTTTACAGTTGTTAAGGCCCAGCCTTGGTAAAACATCAAGAAAGTGAATGACTATTTAAGCCATATAAATGTAAAATAAGAGAAATATATTCAATAAATTATAATTTATGGAACCATAAATATATGACAACAATTAGAAATACCTTCATGAAAATGCCGTTGACAATCCCTTCTTCTCTTGTCAGTAAAAGGTTGCTTCCAATTCGTAGATTGTTATCATCAGAAATTAACTGTTCTCTCTTCTGCATGTATTCGTTATAAATTGCATTGCCATTTGTAACTTTTACTATCACATTAATAACAGCTACAATGATCGCAATCCTGCCAGAGAAGAAATGATCCATTTTGTAGGTGCTCCTTGTGATGACAGTGTGCAGTATCTGCTGCTCTAATTATACCACATAGACTTGGTGTGGGGTAAGAATCAGATGCTTGTTACATGAAAACTATGGGATAAATATGTTATTGTGAATAAAGTTTTAGCGATTAGGGTGTCAACAAATAATATCTACCAGTAGATCTTTTTCTTCTTCTTCTGCGTTCGCTCTCATATAACTACCACGAATATATCGTGTGATTTCCGCCGGGGAGCGTGAAGTAAGTTATGCTGCAAGTTCCACAGTAGAACTGTGTTATTTGCACCTCGGTTGGCCACTTGTGGTCTGGACATCCGAGGTCCAGCATATCCGTTTTCGTCATGACTTTAATTCGGGTAGGCTTCCCTAGTCCGTGACAGCCTGTCTATCTGACGCCGGACACGCTGGTGTGTAATGCAGCATCGCCAAGACGCTTGTCGAGTACGTCTTTCTCGCACGATGTGTTCCGTCTATGAACTCATCTCGTGCAATTGGACGCACTCTGCCTGTGTCCATCGGGTACTGAATAGTTTCTCATCCGCGAGCCTGGTTCTGTATGAGGAAGAAATCGCCAGAAGAGTTGGACCCTGGCTCTTTCGCCTTCTTACCCGAGGTGTCGTTCACAGACATCGTGAAACCCTCGCCCAAGTTCGAGTCTCACACCACGCGTTTGAGAGCGAGGCGTTCTCGAGCTGAGCGACCTTGTCCCAATAACACCTGAGCCCATCAGGTACTGAATCCTTTCTCTCTGCAAGTATATTTCCGGTATAGGAAAACCTGACAGTAGAGTTGGGCCAGGGCTAAAATCGTTGTCCTTTTGTGCCAGAGCCCATCAAGTATGGAACTCTTTCTCTCTGTAAATGTATTTCCGGTATAGGAAAGTTTGACAGTAGAGTTAGGCCAGGGCTAAATTCTTTGTCCCTTTTGTGCCTGAACCGATCTAGTACGGAACCCTTTCTCTTCGCGAGCATGTGTCCGGTATACGGAGGCTCGACATTATAGTTGGGTCAGGTCTTCTTGCTTTTCCGAACGGTGATGATTGTTCTGGGTCTCTGCCTATAAGGAGCAAAGGTAACTAGAAGCTCGTCTCGAGCTAATAGAGCGTGTAGTTCCCTTTTCATAGGAACTTTCACTTTCTATTTGCAGTTGGCGCTGCCCTCTGGCGCTGTTCTGCCCTTTCATTGTATCATTGTACTCAGTATGAAATATATTTGTCTCTCGCCATGCATCTACTCGTACCTTTACGTACCTTTTACATTGGCCACCCCTCCAATGTTCGAACTGCACTGACTAGCTTCACTGTATGTCGACAGTGTCGCTGTATGTGGTGATGCTGGTGGTGTCAGAGATATTGTCTGTCTCTTATGCAGTCAAATCTCTTTCCATCTTCTATCTCCACATTCTCGGACACGATCCCCAAATGATTTGGCCAGAATCAGCTCGAGCTGCTGTATTTCTGTTTTCAGGGTGCACCGCGATGAAGGAACATTTGGGATCTTGGTTATCTGCTAACCCTGGGTCCGCTGAAAGCAATCCGTTCCCTTTGCACCCCCCAGTAGATCTATATGTCTATCTATGTTCCTTCAGCGCCATACACAGCGCATAGAGCAGAAACCAGAGCTCTCCAGTTTAAACGATATGATGCTACTGAGTGTAGTAATTCGTGTATGTTATTGAGAGTCTGAGTCATACTAGTAGATACTGAAACTTATCTATTACTGTCTTCTTGGTCAAGATACATCTTCAGACCTATACATCTGTCGTCAAAATCACCCTTTTCCAGTTTCCAGACCCTTTGCAATCTCTGATAAATGAACAATAATTAGTGATTTTCTGAACAACGACAGTACACCGCAGTCATCCACATAGGAATTCCGAATCTTTCAGTAGACGGTGAAGGGTAAGTGTGCTGATAGTTACCATAGTCCATTGATTGTTTATCTTCCTTATGCTACTCCATAACCATCTTCTATTACTTCCTTCAAAGTAATTCCACATTTTTTCATTCTATTAATGTCATTCACGCCCACGATCATCTAAATACACATAAATAGGGGATTCATAATGTCCACTTTGTGTGTATTGTCATTTGTCCTGACTCCTGCTCAGTTTTTTAGCTCTCTCATTACCTTGAACTCCACCATGACCAGGGCAAAATATTTATGTTAAGCCTCTGCAAGTGTGAAACTCCAATGTACTTCATCCACTCATGGTACAGTCATCCATTCTGAATCTTGCGGATCATGGATTGTAATATAATATAATAATAACGTCCAATATAATAACGGCACTGACTACTATTTTTTTAGAGTCCCAGTTTAAGACTTTTTTTTTTAAACTACCTTCATGGCAATACTTGTGTTCATTGATTTTCCTGTTTTTATTGTTTCTACACTTTTTTGTATTTTCTTTAAAAATATCGCGTGAAACTGTGAAAATCTCTTGAATATTTGTATGTTTTCGTACCTATACCACATAGTCCGATAGTCTGTTAGTCTTCGTAAAACTATGATAGAACTTGTGTTCTAGGTAAGTACCACTTAGGGGCACTGTAACTGCCTTAATGTCCATTCTCACACTGGAGGTTGTTGTACTGTAAGCTCCATGCCCTTTAGAAATTACTCGTACCTCTTAGAGTGGCAGGTAAGCCTCAGCCTGATCTTGATCCCCTCCGAATACAACCATATACGATGATAGACCCATATGATGATATGACACCATTCTCTCCAGATGTGTCAGCTATCAGTTATTCAATTTCTAGATCAGCTTTTCCATAGCATCACTTCCTGCATTTGCTGTTCAGTGTAATTATAATAACTTGATAGTTCATCTCAGCGTCTTAATTATTCTTTCGCGTTATATATTTTTCCCCACAGAAGTAGCGTGCAATCATTTTCTCTACACCTGTCATCCATGACACACCTCATTGGAATCTTACACTTTTGATATGGCGCGAGCAATACGCTGGGCAACATCTTCGTCAATTGTCGCAGTTTGCGATAGGGTGCTGTCGAGATATACAAACTTATTGGCAATATTGAGTCCCTTTAATGTGATTATTGGTTCTGTGTATCTGTGTAGTATACTAATGTCTTCGCGGTGCTAATGGTAAGATTGAACGCATCATATGCCAAAGAAAAGAGGTTAAATATATTACAAATATATTACAGTACCCAGATATAAAAACCTATATTTAAATCTCGGTCTCCGACTCCAATAAATTCAAGAAATGAAAAACCTTAATTTTACCTCTTGTCTAAGTCTTCTCCAACAACAGATAAGACAGCTTTATCTACTTTTATACACGCTCTTAGTTGGCACTGGGGATATTTCAGGTACAAAGTTCTACCCACTCTAAGAAACAGCTACCTAGGTCAAGGATAGGGAAAAGCAAAATCAAGAATTTTCTTGCCTGGAAGTAATTAAGCAAAAGATGTATATGTCACATATCCTGTGACTTCATCTGTGTGCCATACATTTTTTAAGTGAATGTAAGTATGCAGTACATATTCTGTGTGTGCATATAGCTATATTCTGTGTGTTATATATTGTTGACTTGAATTCATCCTGAACTCCCTGCAGAGCACAGGTCCTCAACAAGCTTCTCCTATCTTGTTATATTCTCCTCAAGAAACCTCTCTTATCACGTCCTGTATTCTCTTCCAATTGTTTCCATGTCTTAATCATCGCTCTTTTTTCCATTTCCCTCATGTGCCTCTTGATTTTTTTGCTATTCATTCTGCTTGTACTCTTAACATATGACCTTGCCCTCTTCAGTACTATTTCGTAAATGTGATCTCTCTTTATATTGATATTGTCAATGTACTTAGATATAAGCAGGGGGAGCAAAGCCCCCTCCCTACTATCTAGTAAGAAATACGCAACGATCATCAGTGCTTATGGACCAACGCTAACAAATCCAGAAAAAGTTAAAGATACGTTCTATGATGAACTTCGTGCAGTTATAAATGCAGTTCAAAAAGCTGATACGCTCATATTACTTTGAGATTTTCACTGCCAGGGTGGGTACAGATAATATCTTATGGAACGGTGTAATAGGGAAATTTGGAATGCAACAGCAGTGTATTTGTCTTCTACAAACATGTGGCGAACATGACCTCGTCATCATCAACACCATATTTCAACTCCCAATCCGAAACCGGACCTCCTGGATGCACCCTAGTTTTAAAAAAACTTGACATCTAACAGATTATATAATTGTAAGAAGTAAGGACTGCCAAGATGTTCGAGTTGAAAAATCCATGTGCTGTGCAGACTACTGGACTGATCATCGTCTTATGTGTCAAAACTAAGAATTCGCATACAGCTTGCCAGACGCCCACAGGGAAGCAAAGCAAAGAAAGGTATAGACGTCAGAAAGCTATCAAATGTAAACGCACAACAGTCCATAGCCTCTACTCTGGATGAATATCTTAAATCTGCACTACCAGAGCAAGATGTGAATGTAAACTGGGAATATTTAAGCAAGCAAATTTACGACACTGCTACGGAGGCACAACTCCTCCTCACTTTAATGAAAATCCTCAGTGCAAGTCATTTTCACGCAACTTTGAACTTACTATTAACACAGAGAGAACAAAAGTCATGTTACAATCAGCACCTGGCAAAAGCTCGAGCCCTGTATAAAGGTAAATGGCGTAGTAATGAAAGTTGTGAATAGATGCATATACCTAGGTAGTACGATATCACAAGATGTTGATGATGAAGTGTATACAAGGATCGCCAAGGCAAGCAAGCACTTTCGTCAGATTGTACGCAAATGTTTGACGTAGAAATGGCATTAACCTACAGACTATGCTGTAAATCTACAGAGCAGTGGTACTTTAAAGGCTGTTATACGCTAGTGAAACATGGACTGTGTATAGACTTCATGTGAGGAAACTCAATCACTTTTCACACAACTTGTCTCGGAAAAGTTATGAACATCAGATGGCAAGACAAGATTCCAGATACCACTGTCCTTGACAGATCTGGTATCCCCAGCATTGACACTATCCTGATGCAGACACATATTCGTTGGGCAAGTCATTTGGTACGTATGCCAGACTATCGCCTGTCAAAGATACTTCTCTATGGTGAGCTGGAGAAGGGTACGCGATCTCAAGGTGGCCAAAAGAAGCGCTACAAGGAATCGTTATAAAGACTTGACTGAAGCCTTTGAAATAGACCAAGATACATGGGATGAACTTGCACAAAATATATCTAAATGGTGCTCTACAATCAAAAAGAGCGTATTGTTTTGTGAAAAGAGGAGAAATACAGCAACTCAACAGCGAAGAGTAGCTAGAAAGACACGGATAGACCAAACTCCGTTTTCATTGGTCATTTCTTGCCCGAACTGTCCAAGGTCATTCACATCTCGAATAGGGCTCATTAGCCACCTACAAACTATTAGGCATGTTCATAATTATAACCGAATTTTCAAAACTGAATGTAAAAAAACGGTCATCTTCACTTGTGATGGACGTGCACGCACAAGATATAAGCACAAAAATGGTATATAGTTCGTTGCATTACAAAAGTAGCACTTAGGTCATTGAATCAGTATAACATGCAGCATAGCTTAAGGAAAATTACTTTATATAGCAACTTGAAACAACTTGAAAGATGGGTTTAACACTACTTAACTACGTATTCCGAAGACAGACATGCAGACTCACAACTGAATCAAATACTTGAGAATAAATCTGAAATGACAGCGCTTGATGACTAACCCACAGAGGCTGACCTCCTTGATGTTTAGAAGAATAGGCAGACCATGTAGAAAAATGAAAAAAAAAGTTTGAACAATAATTAATATGAAGAAATAATTATTAAATACAGATCAAGCAAATAAAATATTTTGACACATTAAAAAACATAATACCTTGTTGAAGACCTTACTTGAGGGTAAAGTCGAAAGGAGGCAAGCAAGAGGTGTGTGTATATCTCCTTGATAAATAAACCAGCAAGAGTTTAGTTCGTCCCCAACCTGCCAGCATCATCATCATCACGTGCCGTCTCTGCAACGAAGGTTTCCTGCAACAAACCTCCAACATCCCCTGACTCTTGTTTTGGTGATGCACTATCTAGACTGTAACTTCTCCATCTTGTGATATTACACTCCATTTGTATCTCTGCCTACCTGTTGCTCGCCTCCTTCGACTTTACCCTCAAGTAAGGTCTTCAACAAGGTGTTATGTCTTTCTTCATATTAATTGTTGTTCGAACTTCTATGTTTCCTTTCTTCATTCTTCTATCTGGTCTCCCTATTCTTCTACCTGTTCTCCCTATCCCCAACCTGTACCAACTCCTTAAAACGTGCTTAATCCCACATGATATGCGAAACACAAAGATAGTAACTCGCTCAAGAACAAAGGTGACTGCAACAACTACATAGGCATCTCCCTTCTCAGCATCACCAGAAAGGTTTTTGCACGTATCATTCTAAAGCGACTCCGACTGCTTGCCGATTGTGTCATGCCAGAGTCACGGTGTGGTTTCAGAGCCAAAAGATCTACTACCGACTTGATATTTACACTTCGTCAGCTGCAGGAAGTGTCGTGAACAGGGGAAGTAACTCTTTATGGCTGTCGTGGATCTAACTAAGGCTTTTGGCACTGCTAGCAGACCAGCTCTATATAAAATTATAACATATTCCACCGAAACTACTAGACTTGGTTACTTCCTTTCCCGAAAACATGCGCGCAAACGTATCGTTCGGGGGGGGGGGGGGGCAATACGTCTGATATATCTTTGCAGTAAACACTGGAGTAAAGCAGGTGTGCGTTATAGCCCCACCCTCTTCGGAATCTTTTTCGCAGCGATTCTGAAACATGCTCTTGTGGATGCAGCAGGTGATGTCCAGTTACGATGGATCACTCTTCAACTTAGCGCGTCTCAGAGCGAACACGAAAACATCAGAAATACTCTTTAGAGAACTTCTCTTCGCCGACGATGTTGCATTAGTTGCACACAATGTGGCCACCTTGAAGTCCAAATTGACAATATGGAAAAGACCTGCGAGCTGTTCTCTATGATAATAAGCATCACTAAAACTGTGGCAATGTGTCAGGGATCTACGGTACCAACAAATATCACTATAAACAGCAACATATATAAAGCAAGTCCACACATTTTCCCAACTAAGATCCACAATTACATCCACTCTTTCCCTAGAAGTTTACATGATTGACAAATTATTTGCTCAGGGTTACCACGGCCATCCTCTACGGGAATATTGTGCCTAGAAATTTCCAATGGATTAACTGCACACTCTCCCCATACCTGTTCAACATCTACGCTGAAAGTATAATGAGGAACGTGAGAGAAGACATTCACAACACTGACTACCACGCTTTAAACATAGGTGGATTCCTAATCCCGGAACTACGCTACGCAGACGACACAGTACTTCTTTCAAACGATATAAAGGGGTTGGAACAACTAATCAAGAACACAAAGAAATATAGCGAAGCACAAAATTTGTATTTAAACACGCAGAAAACAAAAATCATGTCAACAGATATAACAACACAACAACCAAAAATCAGAATTGACAATACCGAGATAGAATGTGTGGATAAATTTGAATACTTAGGAGCAAACATCAACGGTGCAGGAGACTGCATGGCAGAAATAAGGAAGAGATTGGCAATGGCATATTGCAAAATAACGCGGCTGAAAAACATATGGAATTACAACAAAATAGAAACGAAAGTGCTAATGTTACGAACTTTTATTTTTCCGGTTGCAACATACGGCTGTGAAACATGGACTCTAAGTAAAACAGCAGCAAAGAAGATCAACGCCTTCGAGCTGAAATGCTACAGAAAGATACTTAGAATATCATGGAAGGATAAGATCAGAAACTCTGATATTATAAACACACTGAATATTCCAGAGTGTTGGTTACTAAACACAATAACAAAAAGAAAACTACGGCTGTTTGGTCATATAAAGAGACATAACTGTTTAGAAAGACAAATAATGGAGGGAAGAGTACCTGGGAAGAGGAGAAGGGGCAGACCAAGAAGACGATGGACTGATGACATTAAAGAAAACATGAATACATCGCTAGAAAATGCAAGCCACATCGCCCAAGACAGAGAGAGGTTCAGAGAGTTCATTGGGAAGACAACGTTCTGGAAGGAATACGTCACATGACCCTTTCCCTAGACAATGAAATAAACGCACGTGTGGGGAAAGCGTCTATCATTACTGACGGACTGTCCATGCGAGCTTGGACAACCATACACTAAAATTGAAGAAAACAAGATACAGATCTATTAAACATGCGTGCTGGGTACACTATACTGCAGATCTGAAACATGGACAACCTACACCAAACATGAGAGGAGACTTAACATCTTTCATCTAAGATATCTCCGCAAGATCATCAATACTAAATGGCACAACAAAATCATCAACATGGAAGGTTGTTATGCCGCACTCATCTGCCATGAAAACACTCAATATAAATAGATATAAGTAGGAAGCCAGAGGACAATTTTTAAAATTTTTGAGACTAACGGGAATTGAACCAATCCGTTCAACGGCACCACATCGCCTAGCAACTATTGAACACGCGTTCCTCCGTACTTGACTAACCGCATCTCCAAAAAAGATGCGATTTCATCAAGCCTTTCAAACCGTGCAATTGTTATCATTTTTGCCGTTGAACGGACTGGTTCAATTCCCGTTAGTCTCAAAAATATAAATAGATTGCGTTTGCTATTTGCGTATGCCACATCCAAAAACAGGTACTATTCTGGGAGCTCGCTGAAGGCCATGGAGTCTGCGGTAGACCATTGCTGACGTATTAAGACATCTGTAAAGACTCAATTATAGGCTTCCATATTGAATCTAAAAACTGGGAAAGCATGGGATGTCTTGAGGCAGAACCGGCGTGCGGCAGCAGCATTGTTCAGAAATAATATGTTTAAAGATACGGAAGAAAAAAGGGAAAAGCGCAAACAAAAATCTTCTGTTGCTGTGATGTGATCGCTTGAAAAGTGCCCATTCCTAAAAAAATATTTCAAAGGATTGTTTCTTCTTATTGCTAAATCACCGTCTGCAAGACAAAAAATTCCATACATACATACCATGATTGAACATTTAGTAACCACCGGAAAGATCAAGGGGAGAAGAGACAGGGGACGACAAAGAGAGAAATTTCTGAATAGGTTGTCAATGTATCACAAAAAGAAGTCACCAATTTAACTTATTAATAACAAGATACATGAGTTATGGAGTAGCATAGTCGACTGCACCACTCCGCATGACACTTGATTGATTGATACCATGCTAGTAGTAAACAGATTTATATAAATAGTATTTCAACTATATCTGTAGTAAACAGATTTATGCAAGTGCAGCACTGTGTCATGGTTAAACAACAAACGTTAAAGAGGATTTTTCTACAATACTCTGCACTCTGTTACTAATGCCAGATGTGGACACTGACATCTTCACACAAGAAGACGTTACCGGGGTAGTAGTGTGAAATGAAACGCTTAAGAAATACTTTCTATGCTACCGAACTAGACAGGTTATGTAAAGATTATAGAAATACATTAAGCATGATAACATGCATCGAGTATAAAGTATGCTAAGAGACAGAAAATACAATGATTTGGATATCTTATGAGAATAAAACACACCCAACCTTCTACAAGTGCATATAATAAAGCGACTCAAGCATGTGCAAATTACAAATTCAGTGGAAGACCAAGAAAAAAGATGGATAGATAACATCAACTATATCATTTAAAGAACATGGATATACAGCAACTGAAAAACGCATCCTGCCCTAGAATTAAAGTTTTAAAACACCACAACTATGTTGACCCCCCCAACCTAAGAAATATTGTACCAGATTCACTGGGAAAGTAAAGGCAGTGTTTGATACTGCTCATTTTCATCTGTAAGTATATGGCATTAGTCAATGAAAACTATGAACATAACACCACATACCCTTTATACTGTAACAGTGTACAGAGAAACTACTACTAACTTATATTTAAGATTTGTTAAAGTCCGAAACAAGCCAATGCTGTGATAACAGCTGTCACCAATACTCAAACACTCATCATTCTGCTGCATTGCTACAAAACAATGATTAACAGTATTTTGATACCAACACGGTGTTACCAATATCAAATGTGTCCCTTGACATAACACTTGCAAAAAATTTCACAGTATATGAATTGAGATGTTTGAGGAAAGCTATAAACGTCACCCGATGAGACCAACCATGAAATTAAGATATCAGGGAAGAAATAGAGACAATCTCAGATCAAGACTACATTGAAAGCAAACTAGGTAGTTTGTTCACGCCCTGATAATGGAACCATCGCAACAAGCCCTTCGTGCATGCAACAGCAAAAGATCACGCTACATAGCACGAGGAAGACCGAGAACTAGATAGATGGAGGCAATCAAAGAAACCTTAGAGAGACACGGGTTTACCATGTCCAACGTAAACCAAATGGCCAAAGACAGACAACTCCAACTTTTCCACACGACCCTTAACAACACCGGTGGAAATTATAATAGATAGTAAAAGATTATCTGCAATTACACAAAAATCTGTTAAACAGACAGCATTAATGAAATTAGGCTCATTAAGAATCACAGAAGGCAAACATTGTCCTACAGTACAATTAACTTTGCCCTTACACATAATGATAACAGATGTGCTGCAGTCATTATCAAGACAAATGAAGGACTTATTCTTCTTTAGTGGCCATCTTTCACTCAGACCTAGACTCTAGACTCTATGATATATTCTGCTGACTTTTTCAAAGATTCAGTTATGTCATATAATTTCTCTTCAAAGCTGGCAGGTGTTGACCACATCTTTATTCTCATGTATGTATACTGGGAACAGTCCTATAAGACATACTCTGCTCTCATATTCAACAAGTTGCAGCGGAACACACTGGTTGTACCGATTCTGAATATGCTGAACATGTGATCTCATTTTGTTGTGATCAATTCTACAAATGAAAAATGCAGTAACATTGTTGTTCATTTATGGTTTATAAATATTTTTTAAAACATATAAAGATGGCAAAGTAGCTGTTTTATGTATACACAGAATCTGCTTATTTTTTATTTTTTTTATTTCAATTAAAAATGTCTTTATCAAAATAAGGGCAAATAAACACAGAAATGAAAAAGCAAAGCTAAAAGAAGATTACATGTCATCATGAGATAGAAACTGACAGGTCTGAAATACATCATGAAACAAAGATATGAGAAAACAACAGAAATGTATGAGATTATGTTCAGAAAATACAGTATACAAGTAAATAAAATAACAATTCTAGTCTCTTGAAATAAATAAGTGTCTTTTTCGTATGTGTCATGTGTTTACAGTTTGATTACAATATCTGTGGGAGAGTTAACACTAGCGCCAAAAATTCTTAGTTGCCACTTACAATATACATGGCAAGTCTTGCCATTCTTTTCTCTCCTACTGGGCCTAAAGGGAAGAACAGAAGAAAAACAGGAAAGATCAGTGTTAAATTGTGTATATTTGTCACAAATAGTAAGCTATTTTTATATGAAATATAGCTGCAGGTAGAAAAGTATGAAAAGTGTTACCATTGGACAACTAAATCAACTAACGTGCAACAAGAAACTCCTAGACGACATAAATATACAATCATACTTTCTTTACTTGTTTCTTCTCATCATCATCAGGTGCCATGCCGGCTGGCGTAGGCAGTCATAGCTCTCCACAGCTCTCTGTCCACAGTATTATGTATCAAGGTCATTGTTGTTTCCTTTCCGTGCCAGATTGTCAAACTGGTTTCTTCTCAAAACCTTGGATTAAGAACTACGTAAGTGACAGAACCATACAAACTGAAGTAAATTTTTTTTAAATATCATCCAATTGCACGCTTCAGTGAGGGCTACCCCAAGGTTCAGTTCTCAGTGCACCCTATTTGTAATCTTTATAAATGATCTCCATGACTTGACTCCCAAACAGCCATGTTTGTATATGCCCTTGTCATATGGACAAGTGGATCAGACTTACACTTGCCTGCAGAGAGAATAAGAAAAACCCTTCTCACAATATCAACATACGAGAACTTCTGGAAACTAAAGGTCAGCAACAGTAAAACCACACATACCATATTTACACTTAACAAGAAACAAACAAAAACAAGAAACTTAAAATCACTCTTGAAGGAGCTCAAGAGTGCTTACAAGCTCTTGACAATATACAAAATCAAGCACTGCGCCTTATCACAGGTGCCATGAAGACATGTCCCATAACTGAAATGGAAAAAATACAGGCATCACCCTCCTACCATACAGGCGGGACACTAGGAGCATGATCCATGCAGAAAGGAAGAAGAGCATGCCAAGGCATCCAACGAAGGTCATATTCGGTGACCTAACTAGTGGAAGGCTGAAGAGAAGAATGTTTATTCACCGATCCAAAAAATTTAAAAAGAGAATATAAGGTAAAACGAGCAAATATAACAAAAGAAATAACACCAACATTTTTCCCAGTTCCGTTGGAGCAATATCAATATCTCACTATCAGAACCACCATAAACAACAGCTACACTATGATAGAATTGAATACTTTTCACACAAAAATAGTATGCAATAAGATTGAAGTACAGCAGAGAAGCGTGGATACGTGTGTATACCGACGGATCAGCAACCAGAGCAGTGAAGAATGGAGGTGCTGGAGTGTACATAAATATCCAGAAAAAGAAAACGAATCCACGTGTTCGCCACCTGGAATCTTCTGCTCCAACTATCTGCAGAAGTAAAATATTGCTGCAGAAATAATTAAAAACACAACAAGGAAATGTCAACAGGTGGTGCTTCTTACTGATGCAGTGTCTGTCCTACAAGCTCTTGACGGCGATAAACTCCCAGACCTGAAAGAACCATACGAGAAGTGAGCATCCAAAGGAGGGTAGTACTACACTGGATACCATCCCACTGTGGCATACCAGTAAATGAAGACGCAGATACGTTAGCAAAAGATGGAGCACCACAGGAACAAGAAATCACCTACCAAGAAAAAAGGACCCTTATCAAAGCTATCAGGAAAGTCGACCACCCAAAAGACAACCATCACTGTCTCGACAGAGCTGAGCAGGTTATTATCTTCAGCCTCAGAACAGGACACATCATACTAAACAGCCACGTAAATAGACAAAGACAAGTTTCATCATATATGTGTCTATGTGGGCAGACGGCACAGACCGTTGAACATTAAGGGATTAACACTGGCCCACAGAGACGGATGTCCACGATAATCTGTATAGGAGCACTGGGTATCTTTCAAATGCAGCAGCGTTTATTAAGAAAACAGGACTTGATGTGCAGATATATCAAACTGCGAACGAGAAGAAGAAGATGGAGCTCAAATAAATCGCGAAGAAAACCTAACATACCTAGATGTTTAGCTGGACAGGAGGCTAGCTAACCTTCAACAACTTTTTAACAATATCACAGAAAATAGATCTAGAGATCTAGTGGGTTAAACTTGCAAGTACATCCTGGGGAGCTTATAAGACAACACTTAGATATGCATACATAGGATACGTCAGATACATATTAGACTATATTAGACTATAAGCTTCCCTTGCAGGCAAACATGCTTTTTTTTTAAACTCTTGAACACACTTCAAATACTTCATCAATAGCATACAAAGCCAGGATCCCCGCTTCATTTGCGGTGGCATGAGATCTACTCCAACAGTGGCCTGTGAAATCGATTAAAACATAGAGCCACTAGATATTAGAAGAGAAAGGCAACTATAGAATCTGTGAAAAGATATAAACAACTCCCACAAAACCATCCTCACAAAGAAGTAGTGAACAAAAAAATAAGATCAAAATAAAAATCCCTAGTACAAATGGCAGAAGAACTAAACAAGAATCATATCCTTCCTGAAGATATAGAGAAATCTGAAAGAGTATCAAATATTCCACTTAATGTATCTCTCATATTGCCCAAAATAAACTCTACACTAATTGACAGCTAAGGCAACAAACCAAACACCCTAAGTCCATACACTAGAGAAAATCAACTCCTACCCCGAGTACAGGATCCAAGCATACACAGATGGGTCAGCCTTCAAAAGCCAACATCAAAGCAGGATATGACTATATTCATTCATTCATTTTCCTTTTGTGCTGAAGTGAGCACATAGGGCAGAGGTCAGATCTCTCCATTTATGTCTGTTCAAAGCTATTCTGTGCAGTTCTTGAATAGTATGAATATTGATTGTTTTACTTTCTCTAAGTATTGTTCTTCTGAGTGTTTCTTTTGGTCTATCCCTTGCTATTTTGCCTGTAGGTATCCATTCAAGAGATTGGTAGTGTATTCTGTTGAAGTGTGTAGGTAAGACATGCCCGATGTAGGACCAACGACGTTTTCTGATAACATCTGTGATGAAATTTTGATGTGTCTCTTCTCTGATTTTATCATTCAATTTGCATTCACTCCATTGTGTGATAGTTATCATACAAAGACATTTGTTCTCGAAACTCAGTAATTTTTTTTCTGAAGATAAAGAGCTTTTCCAGCTCTGACATCCATATGATAGCACCTACAAACATCTACAAAGAATTACCGCAGAACATACACTATATTGCAACAGACACAAGGAGGAAACAGTGAAACACCACCTTATTGAATACCCTGCACTACAAGAGTTACCAAAACAACTGTTACCACCAAACCGATCCATCACTAACATCCTGTATACAGACACAACACAGCTGAAGAAGACATGCACCTACCACCACAAGGCACAGGGAAGAAAGAGTGAAAGCTCGCAACCCCGGAATCGGATAAGTAAGTACGGAAATTCTCAAATCATTGTACACGCTTGAGAACTGAAGTCTTCTAAAAATGCAAGAAAGTTCTGCAGAAAACCTGTCTACTAATTTGCATAAAAGGATATAAGAGTTCTGTTGCTCATAATTCCTATGGCAATCTTAAAGGGTTTTGAATATATTTTATCCCGCCCAAGAAGGATGTGTGCAAATATAACGCATTGGCGCAAATAAAAAGGCGACACAACGCATTTTCATTCTCTGGACTAAATCCTTATGAAATCTAATAGGACCATGGTCCTGCTGCAAGAGATATCCAGTGGGAGTTTGAGAATGAGCGATGAAGAAGAAGAAGAATGTACTTTCTGGCAGTTTTTTCATTGTTATTGTCAACATTTGTTTACTTTACTCAGTTTTTTTTGTCTTTTTGGGTTTTTGTTTTTTTTAGATTACAGTAATGTTACACTAGTGTCTTTTAAAAAGTTTATCAATATTTTGTTTACTCAATTTGCCAGAATTGACTCTACAAGTTTGACCCTGAAAAGTTGATGACATCAGCATGAAGTCATTATGCAGAGGTATCTGACATTAACCAGTAGTTTCTATGCTAATTTCTAACTGTGCTGGCTAGTGGACATGCAGTAAGCCAAATTTCTGACAGGAGAGAGATAATAAGGAGTCTACAACCCCTATATGTAACATTAAATCTGTGGTTCCCAAACTAGAGGGCGCCCACCCCCTTTAACAGTTCTTCAATCCAATTATCTTTATCACTTCCAGCATGATGTAGTCCAGAGAATGGAAATGCGTTGTGTCGCCGTTTTATTTGCGCCAATAGCCCGACACATCCGTCTTCGGCGGAAATTACCCCTTTAAAAGACATTATATGTTTAGACTGTGACTGTGGTAATCACCTGACCGTCTTCTATGCCTTGACTGCCTGTCTTTTTTTTAAAAACATAATCTAAAGTTCTACATTCCACCACAATGGCTGTATTAAATTTGTCTGTGTGATGCCAGTAGTATGTAGCTTGCATTGTCTAATTTTTTTCCTATAGTATGATATCCAGTTGCATAATATCGGAATCAACTATATGCAGAAATTATTCTGTTACATTTATAATTCTTAATCAGAATAGAGCAAGGACAGTGATCACTTCCATGGTAACCTAATACTTTCCAGATACATATTTGAGCTATAGCGGAAGACAATAGAGCGGAAGAGACTATGGCATTATCTGAATGGCCAGGCTCAGTTGTTAGCCTAATCATTTAGGCAGTGTTGATGCACACCAAGTTTAGAGTAACCATCTTGTACTCCATATCCTCATCCTCGGGGAGGAGAGTGGGGCCTTTGCTGTGACTACGAGTAGCATGACCATGGAGATTATGTCGGTAACCAAGACATTTTAATGGGTAGGCACACAGAAGGTAACACGGGTCTCAATCTTGAGTGACTCCATGAGTATGATTAGGAAGGTACAAGTTGGTTTCGCGAATAGTGGATTGATGCCTTGACAAAGGCGAGTTTGAAAGTAACTACATTTATTTTCGTGCCGGGACATGTGGGTGCTCGATGTAATTAAAGGCGTTATGCACGATTGTGGCACAGGGAGATGAGGTAATGAATCGAGCTGACGTTTTGAACTCCATAAGAGATATAACACGTGAGAGTGAGAATAGTGTGGATGATGATTCCTTTTCAATGTCAGGGTTTAAAGATTAGGGTTTGAAATGCGGTAATGCTAAATGTGAACATTTTGAAGGACGCAGAAGAATGATGATCAACCAGCAGAGGACCGGTACTGTCTGCAGAAGTGTAATGGCGGATACACTCGAGAGAGATCGGAGCAGCTATAGACGTGTCCAGTTTGCACTGATGATTATCCGACGACTAACTTACTAGCCCTCACCCCGTATGTCACCTCGCATTGAAATCACCACAGAAAATGATATTTTTTTATTCAGCTGATTAAGTAGCCTCCGCCATTCTACGGCATCAACTTTGCCATTACATGCGTAGACGTTGACTATGACCATTGGAACAGGAGCGAAGTGTCTAAATACATGTACTGTACTTGTATATGTTACAATTCTAGCAGTACGTGTCAACAAGATTAATCATGAGGATCCTTATAACAGAGTTTAGTGTGAATATCTACACGTGGGCCCCCTTATCATTTGATAGATAACATTAGTGCTATATGAAAGGAAAGCGATACTACGATGTGGTATTTGGTCGCTGAGTCTACTACAATTTATCCAGGACTGCCATAAGGTACTTCTCTTTCCTCAGCACTAGTCAATGTCTACCCAGTAATGATAATACAACAGCTATATATATATATATATATATATATATATATATATATATATGGCTTGGAATATTCTTGGGGCAGATGTCTTCTATTTTCAAAAACAAATATGTGAGCATGAACACCAAAATTTCACCATATATAAAACGATCATCGTACCATCACTATGCTACAATTTCAAACGTGATCACTAACAACAGAATCCAAAAGAAAAATTATTACAACAGAAACGACATTTCGACGTATAATCCTCGGAGTAACAATAAAAGAGAATCAGAAAGACCCCTTGTAGTTGGGGGAGGGGGCATGGAGTGCCGGTGTGCATTCGGATCCACGTGGAGAGATACTGAGCGAGGATTGGCAGAGCAGTGTGCGGCGGGGACGGTCACTTTAAGTTTCCTGGACGATGGGTGTCCACGGGACATATTGTTCAGAGTGTGCACAGATGGGTCTATACGGAGCGTGGTGGGAAGTGGAGGTGCGAGTCTATATATAGTGTCCACACGGGCCTGGGGCACCATCTGGGAAATACTGTGATAGTTATGATGCAGAGGTCTGGGCAATTAGGGTGGCAATAGAAAAACTGCTGAATGCTATGACAGCTGAGAAGACAAGTCATGCTGGACTGTCTGCAAAAAGAACACAAGAGTCTGCTGCTTGAGTGTATGGATCGTTTCCATTGTGAACTCCAGATCAGATTAAGAGCCATCAAGGAAGTAGCAGCCATGTTTGAGGCTGTTCATGCCAAGAGTTATCTGCCACTGAAGAAGAGTTACTGGTGCCCATTCCAAAATTGTCCACTTTCCAAGATTAGTTTCCGAGGAAAGCTTTTATTAGAAATAACAAGGCTGAGAAGGCACCTGAAGGCAGCAGAAATTGATCTCGATGAAGCCAAATACTAATCAGTATTTGACGTTCTGAAATTCATAGCTGAATGAGGTTTCCAAGAATCTTTTCCATATCTCTCAGTGAGCCTGCAATTATTTCTTACGATCTGCGTGTCTGTGGCTTCATGTGTTTTTAAAAGCTGAAGTTTATAAAGAACTATTTGTGATCTACCATGGGACAGTCAAAGCTGTCTGATTTTGCAATATTATCAATTGAAAGTAATTTATCGAAAGGAGATGATTTCGATGAAGTAATTAACACGTTTGCAGCTTTAAATGCCAGGAAAGGAAATTTTTGATTTAGTCGAGATTGAATGTGGCATTGTAACTTGCACTGTTGGATACTATTTTGCCAATACAGAACGGTTACAATCGTATCTCCTATAACAGTAAAATTTATAGTTTAATGTTAAAATAAAAATAAAATAGTAATATATTTTTTATGCAGTTCTTAGTTCTTAACTTCTTACAATATTTTACCTCCAACCTTGAATTCAATTTAGCAACCATTCTGTACTAAATTGCTAGAAAACGAAGAGCAAAAGGAAGGGATACAATTTGATCGTGGACAGATTCATTGTCTTGTTCATTGTAAAGTGTGTACCATTAATTTTAGAAATGCAAACACGTTCCCTATTACCTCGCAAATTGTCAAAGAAACAGTTCAAATTTTGATATGAAAAGGAAGAATACATAACAGAAGTTTTAATTACTTTCAAACTCTATGTGGGGGGAAAATGGCACTTCCTCATTCATCAGCATGCGTGGAAAAAATTTCTCACGAATAAATATGGTGAAAATAGCACGAACTAATAGATTGCATGTTGCTATAGTAAGAACCCGGTTATTGGCAAAGCAAGTCATTGTAAGCAATAATTGTGAGTGTCACTGGTGGACACCTCCAAAAACTCTGATATAAAGGTTTTGTAGCAGGATTTTGTGAGACTCGACCAGTGGTGGGTTTTCTTCTTTCCAACTACTACATTTTGTCTGCAAATCCATTCCTTCCGCAAGTAGTGCAATTCCGTTGCTCAGTTATCCCGCCGGAAAGAAGAGGAATCATGCAGAAGTAACAGTCAATTATTTGGTTCCTTGGTTCTCTCCATACCATGGAAACTGTAAACGACATTGATGGTATTTTGCCATTCAACCACTGTGAAAGCTGTGTTATTCATGTAGTACAGCATATGTGTGGTGTCCAAGGCTTGTCTTGGTCACTAACCTTGCATTCGAAGTAAAGATGATATACCTTCTTCAATTGAGGACTGATATTTTTTTGTTTCTGTTTGGCAAATTTCGCTTCCCCACAGATATAGCAAAATTTTTCCACGAAACTAACGCACTGTCGAGACATTATTGTTCTGTATTACACGTAAATGGATAAAATAAAACAGTAGCTAATTCCATCCGGAGAGACTTATACAAGTCAGTAAACCGTATGTCTTCTGGCCGGAAAGACTTCTATAAGTCATACTCCAATGACATTCATGTTGTCGTTTTCGGTATTTATATCAACATAAGAATGTTTCCAATCGAAAGTGTAATATGTCTACATTACTTCTTGCAATATTTTTATGTGTATTGATATCAATTTTGTTAAGTTATTTATAAGTTTTTATAATGGGGGTCTATGACGTCATTTTTCATTATATGTTTTATATATATTTTCCAATTTACTTATTTTCATAAAATAATAACTATTTTATTTGCTTTGGTCTCATTTATTATGAAATCCAATCTGGCAAATGCTTATAGCATCGCGTTTGCAAATTTACACCATTTTCTAAGAAAAATTAGCCATATTTTCATTTGAATTTCGTGTAAAGTTAAGTTTACTGTTTTTGATAGATGTCGAAATTCTTTCTAAATATTAAATTTTTGAAGCACTATGTATATATATATTATACAATGTTGTGTTCGTAATTGGATTATCTACAGAAATGATACAGTTTGAGAGGAATTTATTGATTCAAAAATGCGGTAAGGTCAAATATCATATCTAAAATAATATGTATTTGTCATTTACATATTTTATTTTCTGTCTAAAATAATTTTTATATATTAACATAATTTTTTTTTCAAAATGATCTTGTGATAATCACATTCTCTGTCCATTTCTGTTTCGAAATATATATATTACATTATAATGTAAATATATTTAGAATTACTATTTCTTGTTTCCGTGATGCATGTGCACACACAAAAATCGAACAAAATTTATTTACGTTTAAACGCTAAAAATATTCCGGCCAGAATCAGTACTGTCTCGCACAAAGTCTGAAATATTTTAAATCCTCAACCTTTCGAATGGGTTTTATATAGTACACTGCTGGCGTAAGCTTACTTCAGCAGCCGGCCCCTGGTAGTAGTGTCGCATTGCATCAGAAAATTATGCAATAAACTATGGATGATGTGTTCATGATCGTATTATGCAATGTGATGCAATATATATACTATATCATTCTAGACTTATTAACGTTTTCGTTTCAGTCATACTGGATAAATGTACACTATGAAACATAGAAATTGAACTGCATTAAATATCTTCAAAAAGAGAGCCAAAACAATTTTGTATGCTTATTATCTTTTTTAGCACACCAAGATATTACACATTAGGGCCTTTTTAAGTCAGTAACGATCTCATTGTTGACCAGTGTAATCAACAATAGGGGATTAGAAAGAGTCATCAGTTTTGAATACCTTAGTTCTCTCATCAACAGTAACAGTGATTGTTATGAAAAAGTTAGAATGAGATTCACTATCGCATCAAAGAAGCTGATACAAAAGAAAAACATATGGCTTGGCTGTTGCAAAACAACAAAACTAACATTCCTAAAAAATTGTATATTCCCTCCCAGTGGCAATATATCGACGTGAATCTTGAACAATCACCCAAAACAAGAAAAATAACATATAAGCATATGAAACAAAATGTTACAAAAAAATCCTCAGAATATCAGGAACCATAAAGCTCATACTGTAGCCATCCTGAGAGAAATAAATGTAATAGAAAACTGGCTAAACAGCATGTTTCCTTCCAGAAAACTAATATTGTGTACCATATCAAACACTATAACAGCCTAGAGAAGACCAGACCATAATGAATTCGATGACCCCATCGAGGCCAGAACCTTGAAGGGGTGATGGGGCTTAGTTCAGCAATCAGAGGCTGGAAACTAAGACTGGTCGGGCACTCCCACTCGAGCAGGACCATAGTTTTTCCCAAGTAAGCAGAGTGCTGAAGACGGAGGCAACCAGCCAAAAGGCGCACAGATAATCAGGATGCCAGGCAGAAAACACAATGGAAACATGTCTGCATCTAATAACAGTTATGGTGCCTGCCCTGTGGCGGACGTTCAGGCAGGGACGGTGCCGGGCCCTATACCTCGAAAGGGCCCAACCTCAGTTACTGGAAGTCCTTCTCAATTGCCCCGAGGAGCCAGGAGGCAAGGGAATCGAGCTACTGGCCAAACAAACAAACGACCAATAAAAATAATGCACTGGAATGCTGAGGGTGTCAACAGTAAAAGAGATGGATACAGCAAAAATTGGAAATTGAAAATGTCCTTAGTGAAGAACAAGTTAATATATGCTGTATCCAAGAAACACACCTCAGCAGCGACATAGCCTTCAAAATCATAGGCTACCAGTGCTACCGATCTGACCGAAAGGACAGGCGAAAGGGTGGAATTCTGACACTAGTTAAAACAATATCAGCGCATGTCAGCTGGAAGTATACATGGAAGGGGCAGAATACCAGATGCTCCACCTAAAAACAGACAGTGCAGAATTCCATCTCCTGAACTACTACTGCCCAAATGATAAACCATTGGTACTAGACACAATTCCAGACCAAAAAAGGCTTATGGTGTGTGGTGACTTCAACAGCCACTCTCAGAGCTGGGGCTACGATTATATCGACAAGAGAGGTGAGGAACTTGAGAGCTGGCAGGATGAAAATAATCTCATCCTTATTAACCAGCCAGCAGACTCACCAAACTTCTACTCGAGAGCATGGCACACCACCTCTACACCAGACCTGCCATTCCACTCACCAGGCCTGG
Organism: Meghimatium bilineatum; assembly: GCA_034231615.1. Lineage (NCBI taxonomy): Eukaryota > Metazoa > Mollusca > Gastropoda > Stylommatophora > Philomycidae > Meghimatium > Meghimatium bilineatum. Next base: position 28,664,876 of record CM067305.1, on the reverse strand, counting down.
AATGGAACATCACACGTGTCGTTGGAAAGCAGATTGTGGGTAGTGACCACAGACCAGTATTTCTGGAAATTCACAATGAATATACCAAGGACAGCAGCACGCTCACTAGGTGGAACTATAAGAGGGCAGACTGGAAAATGTACCAGCATTTAACCAGTATTCTAGTTAAGGACATGAACTTGGACAAAGACATCAATAGAGCAGTGAGTGAATTTAATAGATGTATACTACATGCTGCTAGTACAACCATACACAGGGCGACACGCAAAAACTACAAACCCTACTGGAATGATGAACTGGAAAAGCTGCAAAATGAGATGGAAACATCTAGACAGCAGGCAGAGAACAGACCTAGCCAAGACCATCACAACAAATATCAGCAAATAAAGGCTAAATTTCAAAGAGCCAAGTTACAAGCCAGACGGAGCAGCTGGAAAGAAAAAACAGAGTCGCTGAACCTAGAAAAAAGATACTAGGAAATTATGGAAACTTGTAAAACAACTAAATGATGAAGGTACAGGGAGAAATACCAGGATCACACTTTATAAAGATAAAAACATTTTAACAGGTAAATATGCAGCTGATTACTTTGAAGATTCCTTTGCAGAAGACAATAACGTCAAAGTCAGCCCGGACAAACAACAGGAGGTTCGAGCGAACCAGCAAAACATAGGACAAGACGAACCTATACCTGAAGTCATGGAGGCACCAATCACAATGAGAGAACTGGAGCATGCATTATCCAAATTGAAAATGAAAAAGTCTCCTGGAGCTGATGGAGTGTCCAATGAAATGATTAGAAACCTGGGAATTGCAGCAAGAGCAAAGCTACTGCAGATCTTTAACACAAGCTGGTCCACGGGTAATGTACCACAGGCGTGGAGAGAAGCAATAATGATACCTCTCCTCAAATCAGGAAAAGATGGCAACACAGTCTCCAACTACAGGCCTATCAGCCTCGCAAGCTGTCTATGCAAAACAATGGAAAGCATTATCAATCTTAGGATGCAGTGGTACCTTGAAAGTGAAAACCTTCTGGTATCACAGCAAGCAGGTTTCAGACAGTGCTACTCTACTGAAGATCAGGCAACCTACCTCTCCCAAGAGATTGAGGATGCCTTCCAAGATAAGAAACTGGTACTAGCAGCATGTATAGATCTCAGGAAAGCATTTGATAAGGTCTGGAAAGAAGGGCTCCTAAAGAAATTGGGAAATTGCAGGGTTAGCTCAAGAATGTACAAATGGGTAAAAGCATACCTGCATAATAGAAGAGCCAGGGTACAATTAGATGGTCGCAAGAGCAAGAAAGTTATACTGCGTCATGGAGTCCCCCAAGGAGGAGTCCTGTCACCCACACTTTTCTTGGTTTACATCAATGACCTAGTTGCTGAATTACCACACGGGATCAAAGTGGCAATGTATGCTGACGACCTGGTGATCTGGTGTAGGGAAGAACATGCGACAGTGGCCACTAAACAAATACAAAGAGCTATCGATGCCCTAACCTTATGTGAAAATAGATGGTGCGTCGGCATTAACACAGATAAGTGCAGCACTACACTCTTTACCCTCTCACCAAAACAAAGATCCGGTCATATCAAGATAGACGGAGAGCTCTTGAAAGAAGACAAACAACCAACTGAACAGTGTGCAGCGGAGGACAGTCACCCTCAGTTTCCTGGATGAGGAATATCCACAAGATATATGGGTCAGATTATACACAGATGTGTCAGCACAGAATTCTGTTAGGAATGGAGGTGCAGGTGTATATATAGAATATCCGCACAAGCCTAGAGATACAATCAGAACACCGACAGAAAAATTATGCAATAATTATGATGCAGAAAGCAGGCAATTAGTGTGGCAGCTAAAAAACTGCTGAACTCCAACTCTGGCCTACAGCCTGTGGTATTCCTGACAGATGCAAGGTCAGTGCTTCAAGCTCTCCAGTCTAGAAAACTAACAGACTTGAAAAAACTACTTAGTGAATTGTCTTACCAGTATAGGGTAACCATGCAGTGGATACCCTCTCACTGTGGAATACCAGGAAATGAAAAAGCAGACCAACTGGCTAAGGAAGGTGTTGCTGAAGACCAACCAGATATACCAATCACCTACCATCAGAAAAAACAGGTGATCAAGTCAATAAGAAAGCCACAAACACCAACACAAGATGACTATCACATTATGAACAGATTAGAACAAGTTATAATTCTACGTCTTAGAACAGGACACAACCGACTCCGCAGTCACATGTATACAAAGTTCAAGATTGGCAACACTGCCATGTGTACATGTGGACAGGCAGTACAGAGTGCCAAACATATACTTCAAGAGTGTTCTCAGCATGAAACGCTGAGGCAGACATATTGCCCGGAGGAAACAACACTGGAATCTAAGCTCTATGGGACACTATGAACTACAAATACAGTGAGTTTTATTAAAGAGACAGAATTGCAGATATAGACATGTTTCAAGTGAACGAAAGAAGAAGAAGAAGAATTCGATGATGCCAGGGAGACGAAAAAGAATCAGACAAAAGGAAGATCTTCTTCTTCTCGTTCGGAGTTTGACATGTCTACACAGCAAGTCCTATTTTCTTAATAAATGCTGCTGTATTTGAAAGCTCCTCAAACAAGAAATGGAAAACACTGTAAAATTTATACAAGAAACAACACTGCAGATATAGCCATTATTAGCGAACGAAAGAAAAAGAAGAAGAAAGCTCCTCAGTGCTCTTATACATCTTTTTGTGGTATCCATCTCTGTTGGCCAGTGTTCTTCCCTTAACTGGTTTAGTGTATTGCAGTCTTGCAGGATATGTTCAGCTGTCTGTGCTGCCTGCCAACAAAGGCACAGTGGTGATGGGACCAATCTTAGTGTATTTAAGTGGCTGTTTAACCTGTTGTGTCCTGTTCTGAGGCGGAAAATAATAACCTGCTCTGCTCTGTTGAGATAGTGGTAATTGTCTTTTGGGTGGTCGAGTTTCCTGATGGCTTTGATGAGGGTCTTCTTTTCTGGGTAGGTGATTTCTTTGTCTTTTTGTTCCTGTGTTGCTCCATCCTTTGCCAGTCTGTCTGCCTCTTCATTTCCTGGTATTCCACAGTGGGATGGTATCCACTGTAGTACTACCCTTCTTTGGATGCTCACTTCTTGCATGGCTTTCTTCAGGTCTGGCAGTTTATCGCTGTCAAGGGCTTGTAGGACAGACATAGCATCAGTAAGAAATACCAACTGCTGGAATTGACTTGTGTTTTTAATTATTTCTGCAGCAATGTTTAAAGCCTGTACTTCTGCAGAGTAGTTGAAGCAGAATATCCCAGTTGGTGAACATGTGGAATCATTTTCTTTTTCTTGATATTTTATGTACACGCCAGCACCTCCATTCTTTACTGCTCTGGTTGCTGATCCGTCGGTATATACTTGTATCCATGCTTCTCTGGTGTACATATCTTCAATCATGTTGCATACTATTGTTTTCTTTTGAAGATTATTCAGTTCTATCATAGTGTGGTAGTTGTTTATGGTGGTTCTGATAGTGAGATTTGGGTATTGCTCCCACGGAACTGGAAAAAGTGTTAGTGTTATCTCTCTTGTTATGTCTGGTAGATCTTCCTTATATTTTCTGTTTAGTTTTTTGGATCGGTGTATAAAACTGCTCCTCTTCAGTCTTCCGCTAGCTAGGTCACTGTGTCTGGCCCTCATTGGATGTGCTGGCATGCTCTTGTACTTTTCTGCATGTACCATGGTCTTAGTATCTCGCCTGCATGGTAAGGGGGTGATGCCTGTATTTTTTTCCATTTTATGTATGGGAAAGGTCTTCATGGCACCTATGATAAGGCGAAGTGCTTGATTTTGTACCTTGTTTAGGGCTTGTAGATGGGAGTTGGCTGCTGAAGTCCATGCTGTTGATCCATATTCTAGTACTGGTCTAATTGCACCAGTATATACCTTCTTCAAAGTTGCCTTATTGCCCCCCCCCCAGTTTGTTCCTGCAAATTTCCTCAGGAAGGCAAGTTTATTTCTTGCCTTTGCTTCTATTTTCTCAATGTGTGGCCTCCATGTCAGTATCTTATCTAGCGTAGTGCCCAAGTACACCGGCTCGTCTTCTGTTTCGATATGTACATTTCCGAGTTTTATCTCTCCTGCTTTGTCCTTATTTGAGAGTGTGAAGAGTGTTGTTGAAGACTTTTCAGCATTTATCTTTACCATCCATTTATCTGCCCATGCTGCTGTGTTGTCTGCTACCTTTTGTATTTTTTTGTTGGCGATCTTTAAATGTTCTTCTACACACCACACCACCAAGTCATCAGCGTACATTGCAGCTCTTACACCTTGTGGCAATTCACAAATTATATCATTTATTAAGACAAGAAACAGTTGGAGAAAATACTGAGCCTTGAGGAACTCCATGTTTTAGGAGAGCTTTTTTGCTGTTGTATCCTTCCATGGTGACTCTTGCTTTCCTATTGTGTAGGAAGGAACGGATCCACGTGCGCATGTTTCCCCCTATTACGTTTCTTTGCAGCTTTATTTTTAGTCCATCTTTCCAGACCTTGTCGAAAGCTTTTTGAAGATCTATCCATAGGGTGAAAACTTTTTTCTTTTCCTGAAATGCGTCTTCTATGATTTGGGACAGGAATGTTATTTGGTCTTCTGTTCTGTTACATTCTCTAAACCCAGCTTGTTCTGGCACCAATAGCTTCTCAGATTCTAGGTACCACTTTAGTCTTCTGTTGACCATCCTTTCCATTGTCTTGCAGACACAACTCGTTAGACTTATTGGTCTATAATTCTCAGGCTTCTGTTTGTCCTTGCCTTTTTTAATAATAGGACACATAAACGCTTCTCTCCACGACTGTGGTACATTGCCTGTTTCACAACTATAGTTGTATATCTGTAATAATTTGTACATTGCTGCCTGTCCTAGGTTTCTAAGCATTTCATTGGTGACACCGTCCGGTCCTGTTGATTTTCTATCCTTTAGTTTCCCTATAGATGTCTTTAATTCTTCTAATGTGAATAATTTGGACATGTTGTCTGGACAGTTTCTGTTGTTCTTATCATTATTCATTTCTTGACGAATGCTTCGTTGTCTACATGTATTGATGGTAATTGTGCTTTCTTTTCTGTAAGATTCCGCAAGCTTGTCTGCTGCTTGTTTGCCAGAGTGGAATTTACCTGAATCTTCCAGCGTAATTTTTTGTCGCTGGGTATTGCTGTCTTCATTTATTTGCTTGGTTAGTTTCCACAGCTTTCTCCCTTCCTTTTCAAAATTTAATTTTTGAGTTTTTTCCCTCCAACTTCTCTGTGTTTCTATCTTTTCTTTAGTGAACTTTGCTTTGAATTTTTGTAGAGCGATGTGATTCTGTTGTGATGGTTGCTTCTCTGCCACATTACGTGCTTCAGTCAGTTCTTCCTGTAGTTTTTGAAGTGTATTGGTCCAACATGGTACATAATTCTTTCTTGCTCTTCTTGGTATTGTCTCCTTAGCTGCCTGAAGTATTCCTTTATTAAACTCCATGATAATAGTGTTGATGTCTCTGCCTGTTAATTTTATGTCTTTTGTAAGTAGGTTTGCTCTATGTTTATACATGTGCCAGTTTGCTTTCTTGTAGTTCCATCTTGGCTTAGTTGGTCTTGTAATTGTTGATTTGTTCACTTTTATGATAACTGGACGGTGATCACTGCCACAACGTTGTTCACATATTGTTCTTTCCATTATTACAGTCAGTTCTGATGTGCAGAATGTCAGGTCTGGGGTTGGGGTGCTATCAATATCAATCAATAAAACCCATAACCCTTCAGGGTCGTAGGGGTACCACATTGGAAGCTTCAGCACACAGAGTCCTCCAGCGAATTCTATCCTCAGCGATGCGGATGAGTGCTGAAATATCTAGCCCTGTCCATTCCTTGATGTTGTCTGTCCATGTCTTTATTTGTCCTCCTCTGCTGCTTCCTCCCTCGACAGTTCCCTGCAGTATTGTTTTTGACAAGGAATCGTGCCTGCATACATGTCCGAACCATGCTAGTTTTCGTCGTTTCACTATTGAAAGCAATGGCTCCTGGACACCTGCACACATCTCTACTTTATTTCTTACGTACACATTGGTCTTATGTTCCCTATAGGAAATTCGTAGAATTCTTCTGTAGCATTTATACTCGAAAGCCTGTAATCTTCTCTCCATGTCCGCAGTGAGTGTCCAACTCTCACAACCATACAACACAACAGAAAGCACCAGCGACCTATACAGTTTGATTTTCACTCCAACACTGATGTTGCTTTTCCAAATCACAGTTAGCCTTGACAAGGACGCTAAAGCCATCTCCAGCCTTATTTTTAGTTCTGCTTTGCATTTACCATCGCTGCATATACTGGATCCGAGGTATTTGAAGGTATTCACCTCTTCAAGCTTATGTCCATTCATCATGATATTAGTCTGGTTTTCTGTGTCTCTGCTGTTTACCAAGATTTTGCTCTTATCTGAATTGATTTCCATTCCGTACTTGCTGGTAACTTTTTCTAACTTTGATGTTAATTCTTGCAATGATTGTTCTGACCCAGCTATAAGATCAATATCATCAGCGAAACGCAAGTTGCAAATAGGGCGACCTCCGACCGATATAGACGTGTTGTATTCAGTAGAAAGTTGGTGGATCCTGTGGATTTTTCAGGAGAATTAGGTTTTTATCATCTTGCCAACTTTCTATCTCTTCTCCCCTTCTGTCTAAATTGTTATGTCCCCAGCTTTGGGAGTGGCTGTTAGTCTCCTACTACCAGAAAGTGTTTGTTTGGGATGTTAATACTGGTCATGTTTAGTGGGATGTCGTTTGGGCAGTAGAAGTTTAGTATGTCCAGTTCAAGGGGGTTGTCTTTTATGTGTATCATCTGGTATTCAGCACCTTCCTCGTGTATTTTCGTTTCTATAACGTTGATGTTATCCATGACCAGAGTTAGTATGCCGCCTTTCCTCCGATCTTTCCTGTCTACTCTAAAGCATTGGTACCCTCGTATTTTGAATGTTATTTTTTCGTTGAGATGGGTTTCCTGTATGCAGCAAATACTCATTTCTTTCTGGTGCAAGGTGTTTTCTAGTTCGGTTTTTTTATTTCTAATTCCCTCTGCATTCCAATTCATAATATTCAGAGGGGTTTTCATCCTGTCTGGTTGGCCCGTCGCTTTCCTCTTCTTCCTCCTGGCTTCACGAGGTAGACTAGAGGGACCTCCAGTAGCTGGGGTGGATTCTGTCGAGGTTCAGAATCCGGCACTGCTCCTGCCTGTGGGAACTTCACAGTGCGAGCATCATGATGATTTTTTTAAATTTTGTCATGCAGACATGTCAAATATTTGGTTTGCATGATACCATGGTTGCTGGAGCGCCTCTCGGCCTGGCATCTCTGACTTCAGCACCTGTGCTTGCTTGGGCAGGATTGTGACACTGCTCGATATTGGGTTGGCCCGACCAATCTTAGTTTCCAGCCTCTGTTGGCTGGACTAAGCCCCATCTCCACGTCAAGGAGTTGGCCTCGATGGGGTAAAGGAAGATGAGCGCAAGACATCAAAGGCCACCTGAACATGATAGTGTCAGAAGCAAGAAGACTAGCTCAAGATCGACAGAAGTTTCGAAAGGCTGTGATGACTGCTATCTTGTTCAGGATATGGGACCTGATGGTGAGAATACAACAAGGCATTTGACAGAGTTCAACATGAAAATTTAATTGAATGTCTCCAAGAAATAGGAATAGATGGAAAACACATCAGACTAATTAGAAATATATATTGAGAACAAACTGCATCAATAAGGTATGAAAAAGCTAATCACAATACATAGAAATTTTAAAAAATGGGTAAGACAAGGTTGTATTTTATCACCAAGCCTATATAACATCTACACAGAGAATATTTTTTAACATATAGAAGGAACGTCAAGACTCATGATCAGTGGGGGGAAATAATAAACAACTTTCAATACATTGATGACGTCCTTTTAGCAGAAAGTGAACAGGAACTACAAAGACTAATAGATCAAGTCGGTAAATCAAGTAAAGAATATGGACGAATCCAATAAACAAAAACCATGATAATCAGCAAAATCACAGAAGAATATGTGCTAAACATAAAAATACACATAGATATTCTACAAAAAGAACATTACCAATATCTCGGATACATAATCATAAATGTTCTATCTATCTATTCGCCAAACCGATTGTTGCCTTTCAGCACCATGGGTAACAGAGTTTTCTGGAGACGGCCCCCTTGTGCGCTAAGTATATTGAGGAATTTGTCGCCTCTTTTATTTCGGTGGTCGATCGTTCTCGTGGTCGGTCTCTAAGTCTGCCATCACTGTATCTGTGTAACATAGCTTGCTGTGGTATGCTGTCTGATGGTAGTCTGCTGATCATAAATGATGGTAGATGTGAAACAGAAGTTGAAAGGAGAATAGGAATGGCTAAAAGTACTTTCATTTACATGAGGAAAATATTGACATCTAAACACATTACAAACAAGCTAAATATGAGAAGTATAAAGTGCTACTTATATTCTATATTAATGTATTGTTAAGAAATGTGGACAATGAACAAACAACTAGAAGACAGAATTGATTCCTTTATCTATTACTGAGAACATAAGAGCAATTGTTTTGTACATGATAAAATTAATTAATTAGCTGGACAACAAGAACCACTGTTGACAATCGTGAAACTTCGTAAACACCGATGGTACGGGCACATGATGAGACATTTCTCGATGACAAAAGATGCTCTTGAAGGTACGGTGAAGGGAGTAAGAAGACGAGGTGGCAAACAGAAAACAAGATTGGATAATAGTAAAAAATTGACTGCATGTGAAGTTTCCAAACTCATTAGGATGCTAGAGGATAGAAATGCATGGATATCTTTCTGCACCAAATGTCTCATTGTGACACTGACTGGTTAAGGGGGCAGTATCACCAGAGGAAGGGTGATGTTAGAAGAAAATTCATATAAAATTCAATTTTAAAGATAGAAGTCTCAGATTTTCCCACATGATAGTTAAATCATAGTAGTATCAGTAAACATACATATCTCTAAGGTATGTTCTATACATGTAGTACATGAGACTTTTGAAATGAAAAAAATATTTTTTACATGTATGAAAACTGAATGATACTTCTAACAACTTTGTTAGTAAATGGTTCAGCCAGATTCATTACAAATTAACCAGCATATGCACAGATGGCTTGAGTATGGCGGGAACTACAGACAATTGTATAGATATTATAGATTTTTTTTTACATCGCATGAAATTTGTCTCTTTTTGAGGTTTGAAAATTTAATCTTTAAATGAACATAAAATAGACAAGAATAGAGCAATTGCATTTTCCATAGAATGTGACAAAGACAGGTATATTGTAAGCAAGCATGCCAAATTTCAGGCTGATTGGTTAATATTTGACAAAGTTATGATGTTAAAAGTGATAAGAGTGGTTACTTTTCGGACAAAATTTGAAACAAAATTAACCGTACTTTTTTACTCCAAAAACAGATTGCGCTTACCTCAATGACCCCCTGCCAGGTATGGGGAGTCTTCCAATTGAGCTTGTGCCTCCACTAACTCAATCCGCTTCATCCTTCTGGCTCTTCTAGCTTCCAATGATGCTTCTGTTGTTGCCCTTTGAGCATTCTGCAGTCGGTCAGCATCAGTTGAATTGAGATAATGCGATGTGAATCGTCCACATAATAGTTGCATCGCTGCAAGAGGCCCTTTCAATGCTTTTCCTCCATCGTTGAAAATGAGGGTTGCAATGCCAATAGCAATCTGAACAGTAACTAATCCGTGGTATTTATGCTTCGGGCAATATTGCCATATTGTACTGTTGAAGGATTCATTAGCATTTTGTGTGTAGCCATTGAGACATTTTTTCAAGAGATCAGGGTGGGACAAATCTCTGAAAACTGGTTTGATGACATCCATAATGGCAGAGGGCAGGTTGCTTTTGTGCTTATAGTCCTTGTTGCTGGCAGCAATAGCTTTTTTATATGGACACCAACTAACTTTACAGAGGTAGTGGACAGGCCTCTGGTCTGTGGAAAGCTTATGAAAATATATCGCCCAGATAGCTTCTCGCATACCTTTCAAGTCATTCTTATTAGCCCTAATTGCATTACCATAATATTTCTGGATACAATTTATTTGTGTGTCTGTAAGCCTTCCCTTTCCACCTATATGCTTTCCATCTGACAATTTTTTTCCAGCCATAGACGTCTTGATCTTGCGCAGACGAGTACCCATTCTCTTTTGCACGTGTCCGACGCATTCTATTTTTTCAACAGGAACATCACCATATGGCTTTGAATCACACACTGTCTTAAAACTCCTTGTGTCACCATCACCAATGAAGCTTGTATATCTCAGTTTATACTTTTCAACTGATCTAGAAAATAGTTCTACAGCAATTGTTGCCTCCATTGATCCCGATGAACCACTATGTGTGGCTGTACACTGTGACTTGTGATGTTGTTCCCATGCCATGTAGCCCTCAGAATGTTTGTCTTGAGTGTTCCAGTAGTCACATGATTTGCATACTTTTGAGAGTAATCCAGTGTCAAGAACTTTTCCTGTGACACAGCCAATTAATGTTGTTACTCCTATTGTTGATGTATGTCCGCGTGTCATCCAGGTTCCATCAACAGATACATCTATATTGCGACAATCATCACCTGACTTGAACTCCCCTGCTAATTTGTACTCTGTTTCTGCTGCTTTCTTCATACTAGCAGCCTGTGAGAGAATAACAGCACTTTCTATAGTTTTATTTATTAATTTATAAGTACTCTTCTGGGCAGGTGGGGGAAGATTCATCATTCCACAAAAAGTCTGCAAGTCTGAAAGGCCACCTCCTGCACATCGCATAGCAAAAATGGCTCGTCTATTGATTGAATGTATCTGTAAACTGTTGCTTGTATTGACACCAATTTGAGGGTTAGAAGGAAAAGTGGTTTGTTGTTTGCACCTATTATTACTGCAAACAAATTTAAATTTACTGCCAAGCCCCTGTCTGCAATCTTCAGTTAGTCTGGTTTGACTGTGGCAAAATGCACAAACTAGCTGTGTTGAAATTTGGTTACACAAAATTGCAAGATCAATGATCCTATACCCTTCACTCACCATTTGAGAATGTTGATCATTGAATGCTTCATCAACATTTGTATTATGATCATCGTCATAATCTTCATTAATAACGTCATATAGGTCTTGTATCTTCATTGCTGACCGACTATTTGTGGGCGTGGCACTAAGAGTTTCAACTGCAGGAATATTTTGAGTGTGTGTAGATGAAGATGGTAAGTCTAGAACCACGAGGTCTTCTACAACATTGTCAACAACATGACGATGCGATTGTAATGTTATTCTTTTCCCACTACTAAACCTATTACCGTGAAACTTACGCTTTGTGGGTCGTTGATGATGTTTCTTATCACTTGACATTGTAAAAATTCACACTGATCAAAGAATATTTCACAAATTCGTAAATCAAATATAAATAACAACTTTTTATTGTAATGCAACACTACATGGAAGTTGCCATTTTGTAAGGAAGTCACGTGATCAGTAGGGAGAATTAATTGAAGGAGGTTACAAAACAGGGAGGTTACAATTGTTAGTGCTCTGAAAAAAGGTGAAATTTTTTTATTTTTTTTCGCAAATCAGGCAGACCTTACTCTCTTTCAGTCTTCATAACTCTGAAACTAATGCGGCTATTCTAAAGCAGTTTTCAGAAACGTATAGAAAAATGAATGATCTTTAATTTGATACCATGTTTGTGTTTAAATTCACAAAATCATATTTTTTCAATTTCTCTGGTGATACTGCCCCCTTAATTATTATCATTATATAGATGAATACGGAGAACTTCATGGAAAGAGAATAAAACAGACGAAGAGGTTCTAACAACACTTCGTAAGAAGAAAGAATTATTAGAGGAAATAAAGATCTAACTAATTAAGTATTTTGGACATATTAAAAGACATAACATCTTACTTGGGGGTAAAGTCGAAGGGGGCGAGCAAGAGGTAGGCAGAGATACAAGTGGAAGAGAATATCAGGAGATGGACAAGTTAATAGTCTGGCACAGTGTACCACCAAAGCAGGAGACAGGGAATGTGAAGGTCTGTTGCAGTCAGCTTTCGTTGCGGAGACGGCACTTAATAAATGAATGATCCAATAGTAAGTGCGTTCATTGTAAAGCTGATAAGTCTTGTGATTGACGTAAATGAAAGTGTGTGTTATGTGACGTATTCTTTTCAGAACGTAGTCTTTCTTATTAATCTCCTGAAATTCTCGCGACTTCTGGTAGACCTTTGCCTCTATTGACTTCTATTGCCCCTATATAGAATTATCTATATAGAAAGAAAATAGCCTATATTCATCATCATCATTAGGTGCCATGTCGGATGGCGTAGGCGATCATGGCTCTCCACAGCTCGCTGTCTCCAGTATTATGTATCAAGATCATTGTTGTTTCCCTGCCGTTGCAGGTTGTCAAACTGTCTAGTATTTTCTCGTGTTGTCGCCCTCTGTCACTGTTGCCTTCAATATTACCTGTTATGACTGTGTTCTTCAAACCTCCCTATCTCATGAAGTGGCCAAAAAATTAAGATTATTTTTTTCTTATATTATTGATTAAGGTTCGTTTTGCATTTGACTCTTTCAACACTTCCACATTAGTTTTTCTGCCAGTCCATGGTATTCTCAGTATTCTTCTATAGAACCACATCTCTATTGCCTCTAATTTCCCACTTTCCAGTTTGTTTATTGTCCAAGACTCGCATCCATATGTTAATATAGGGGTTATATAGCACTGCAGAACTCTCTTTCTCACCTCTAATGACAAAGTCAGATTACACAATATATTTTTCATTTTTCTGAATGTTGTTTTTGCCTGTCATATTCTGCTTCTTATTTCTGTTGAACTTCTTCGTTGTAATCGTTGTACCTAAATATTTGAACTGGTGGACCTGTTTTAATACTACATCATTCACTTTGATCTTGCAAAGTGTGTTATTTTGTTTCTATGAAATAACCATTGCTTGTTTTCGTGATATTTAGGAAGAGCCTTTTCTCTTTACTTTATGTGACTACTACATTAGTTAAATCTTGAAGATCTTCCTCACTTGTAACAATCAGAACAGTGTTTCTGCATCACATTGTAGATAAATATAAAGCGCAAAAACAATCAGTTTGATTAACTGAAAGTATTTTATGAAAACCTGGCATATCCTGTTTCAAGAGCACATGTAGTAAACAAACTGAATCTATTATGTAAACAATGAATTGAACTTAGAATATTTATGTTTGTGTGAAGTCGAAATTTGCTGCGCAAATCATAGACGTTTATAGTTTATTAAATGCAGCCAAATATGGCCGACAAGTTATAATTAATTATATGCCTAATGTGGCGCAAATTTGATTTCGTTCACCGTTGTGACATTTGCAGTAGTTAGATAAGTTGCATACAATTAGATTTTTGTAAATGGGGGTTAAAAGTAAGGATTATAATTAGTTTATAGTTTTTTTAGGAGGGAGAAGGGTTAGAATCAGTGTTTAGATTTGTTTAAATTGTGAATTTAAAAAGGCATGACTCGAACTAGGCATCATCATCATTAGCACACATTTTTTAAAATGGGAGTACAGCGTTATAAATACCACCAGTTAGATAGCCCTTGTTGAAAATTGCAATTCAATGATACCTCAACCAAGTCTGTACGTCAATTCTGAAAAAAGTTATGAATTAATTTTGTATTAAAATAATTTACATGGAACGTATAAAGGAAATATAAGCTGATTAATGCACAAAGTTGTGACCAAGAATTGTAGCCGAGCCAATAATTCATGACATATCTGAGTCATTAATGATAAAAAATAGAACAAACTATACATTTGTGTGTTCAGGAAGATAAGTACATTTTGCTAATTTTCAAATTAAATCAAAGCTAATTAATATTCAAAATGGCGGTAAATTTGCATAATTAAAAGTGAATTTAATAGCCTAATTATTAAACATTTCAGTTAATTATGATAAAATATGCTACAAAAAATATACATGTCTGTGTTCGGGAAGACAAGACGAATCTGTGGATCACATTGACATAATTTTCATATGCAACAAAAGATAATTAATATTCAAAATGGCGAGTAATTGGCATAATTAACATTGAATTGAATATATAATTGTAAAATGTGTCAGTTATTTTTGATAAAATATGCCACAAACTATACATTTTGTGTACGGGAAGAAAAGACGAATCTGTAGATCACACTGACATAATTTTCAAATGCAACCACAGCTAATTAATATTCAAAATGGCGTTTCAAGATGGCAGACTATCATCATCATCATGTGCCAATAAAAAATGTTAACATTTTTAAAACATGTATTGGTCGACATTGGGTCATCCTATGTCTTTCAAACTTGATATATAACTGTATAAATGGCTAATAAAACATTTAGACATATAATGAAGTGCAAACAAATAGTACATTAAAAATGGATAATGAAAATACACAAAGGTATGTGAAATAATCAGAATAAAATGCAAATTACTCAAACAATATCCACTGTTTTTGCCAGATAGATGCACAAATGTGTACAGAAAAGACTTTATTTCACAAAAATGTCCACTTATATATGCCAAATAGTATCAAGGACACAAGAAATCTAATTAAAACGTGGTCACTGCTTTGGGTGATAAGGAAATGGACTGGAAATAGGAAGTGGTCTTTTTGAAAAGGGGACATAATTTTTTTAATTTTTTTTGGACACCAAAGCGCTCCTTTGTGCTAATGCCTAGTTGACACTATCACTAATAACCAGAACCAGTTCATTGACTCTGCTGAGTCACAAGAAGATAACACGTAATAAAATAAATAACAAATCAATAGTGATAGTCAAAATAGGCATAAATAAATAGTAGGCCTACTAGTTATTTCACTAGTTTTGCATTGGATCGGCTGAAGTACATTATAGTTCTCCGCTGTGACCTTTGCTCTAGCTTCGAGGTGTTTTCTAACCTTTGTGTTGTGATTGCCTTGCAGAGTGCTAGTATTGTTGTATGACTTAGTTTCGAATATAAGTAGTATTTAAAATTAATATTTATTTAACATGATTACATTAGAGTCAGTATTCAGCCTGGGGTTAGGGGTTAAGGATTAGGATCAGTTTCTAGTGTTAATTCTAACCTCTTGTTAGAATTAAAGTAAATTATTATTATGTACAATGGCTAGGTACTTGGACATCCGGCTAAAATTACGTAATCGGTTTTCACATTTTGGCAATTAATATTTGGCTAAGCAGTTATCAAGTACCTATTGATATAATGTGGTTTCTTCAGGAATTTCGATACTAAATTATTGTGTACATTGGAAAGAATGAATGATTCTTGATCGGCTATATCTGACGCAAAATTGAGATATCGTTTTTTTTGTGAAAATG
This sequence comes from Meghimatium bilineatum, assembly GCA_034231615.1. NCBI lineage: Eukaryota > Metazoa > Mollusca > Gastropoda > Stylommatophora > Philomycidae > Meghimatium > Meghimatium bilineatum. Next base: position 28,649,400 of record CM067305.1, on the reverse strand, counting down.
TCGTGATACATTTTATTAATTACAAATTTATTGCTCATAGGTAAGTTCTCACTATTTTTTCACTTTTCTTTCTGTTGCGACAAGTTTGTTAATAGTTTTATAAAGTTCTCTGACCATTTTTATATAGATATGTGCAATTGTTATGAATGTTTGACAGTGCAGGAAGACAAAAATAATTTTTGAACACCTCACCATTTTCTGCTTATATCGCCCATATTGTTTTTATGTTTTATAATATTAACTGTGAGTTTATAACCATTTCATTAACGTACAATTCCTACAACGCATTTAGTAGTCTTAATAATTTCTTTGACCATTTTAATATAGATATTTGGTACTTTTAAAAATGTTTGAGATTGCAGGAAGATGAAAAGAATTTTTAAAGACATCAATATTTTGGCTTTTTACGACATCAGCCATTACAGCTGTTCTATTAATTATATTGGCCATGTCAGATTTCTACGCCTGTAATGTAAATATATAGTTTTGGTTTTTGATTTATGGCATAAGCTTAATAAATACATTGTAGCAATTAAAAATTTAGACTGATCGCAAATTTACTTAGGTTTGTAGTATTGAATCATATATTGTATAGCTGGGCCTACTGTACCGATTAAGCATGTCGTGCAATTGCACAGTAATCACTATGGTTACTGTAAATAATCAAAAGGCCTAATTATTGGCATTTATCTGCTATCAAATCTGCATAGTGAACATCAGTTTTTTTTCTTTTGTAGTTATTTAGAAATATAATTTCATAAATGTAAGCTGACCAAAGGTCCATAGATGATCTGAGGTAACATGCAAACCCGTAGTTGGTGGAAAAGGGGGGGGGGGGTTTATGCAAAAATTTTACCATGCTTTAGGACATGGAAATTAAGCTCATAATCAAGAAATCTGACAAGTTACTCTTGTTACAATTTTTTTTCCACAAATTCTTCAACTATTATTCCTAGAACATGACTATGCACAATAATGCTACCAATAATTATATGAATAATGAGATTTTTTTGTTTGGGGGGGGGGGAATTAAACAGTAGAAATAAAATATCAACTTACCAGTTGATGCACATGAATAATATTCCTCCACACAAGCTACTCACAAAACTAACTGAACACATTACTATGCACATAATCCATGAATGTTTTGTCACATTTTAAGCACAGAAACATTTTATTATATTTAACAATCCTATATTTTAAAAAAAAATTAATTATGCAAATTAGCCATTCTGAATATTAATCAGCTTTGGTTGTATCTAAAAATTATGACAATGCAATCCACAGATTTGTCTAGTTTTACAGAACACAAAAATGTATAGTTTATTTTATATAATAATTTATTGTAAACCGAAAACAAATTTAATAACTAGATTACTCAATGTAATGTTATTTATGCAAATAAGTCGCCAATTTGGATTTTATTAACCCTAATTTCATATGAAAATTAACACAATGTTATCAACAGATGCGTCTTGCCTTTGTGAACCCAAAAATTAGTATTTTATTATATTTTATATTTATATAGTTATTTTAATTATGCTAATTAGCAGCCATTTTTAATATTAATCATTTTTTTCACGCATATTAAAATTATAGAAATGTAATCAATATGCGTCTAGTCTTTGCGCGCACAAAAATATATAGTTTCTATGGTATTTTTATTATATTCAATAATTATATAAATTATTTTCATCTTAATTACACTAATTATCTGTCATTTTGAATATTCATTAGTTCTGCGTGCATCTGAAAATTATGTATTGGTTCATTATAAATTTTTGGAGGGCGCAGAAGAATGATGGTCAACCAGCATAGGACTGGTACTGTCAGCAGAAGTGTGATGGCGGATACACTCAAGGAGAGATCGGAGCAACTATGGATGTGTCCAGTTTGCAGTGATGATGATCCGACGACTAACTGAAAATTATAGAAATGTGATCAACAGATCTGCCTTGCCTTTGCGAACACAAAAATATATATATTATGTGGTATTTAAATATATTTAATTGCTATATAATTAATTTTTATATTTTAAATATGCTAATTAGCTGCCATTTTTGAATATTAATTAGTTGTGCATGCTTCTTAAAATTACAGAAATGGGATCAATAGATGCGTCTTGTCTTCGCAAACAAAAATATGTTGAGTTTGTATGTTGTATTATTGAAAATAACAAATATAATTTAAAAATTAATCAGCTTGACTACATTTTGTGGGGACAAGTTTTATTTATATTTTCCTATATGTTTCATGTAAACTATTTTGATGTCAAATAAATTCGTAACTTTTTTCAGGGTTGACGTACAGACTTGGTTGAGGTATCATTGAATTACAATTTTTAAGGGCTATCTAACTATATTATTTGTAATTATTTCGCATTATTTTGAAAATTTTGACCAAGTACCTACAATAGCGGGAAGATATAATTTAAGGGACATGCACAGTGGTATACATCAGCAGACGAAATCGAACAATTATGGCTCAGTGTTGCCAACATGTGATCTTACTTTCATTATAAATTCATATATCGAGAAGAAAGCGTGTGAAGTCGAATGATATATTATTAATTGAAAACGCTTGCATTAGAGTTAGTGTTAAGGAGTACAATAAGTGTTCAGTATTTATTATTATTTATATAGAATAGATTATTATTATATAGAATAGAGGGAATATTCATGGAGTTCGTTTGTGTAATTAAAAAAGGGTATCCCGCAGAGAATGCTGCCTAAGGTAAGTGTCCGATTTTATTCACATAGTTACAGTTTCTCAACCCTGGATAATTGATGTGTTAGGGAGATCTATGACGTCGGCTAATTAAAAATGTAAACAGCGTGCTATTTATAGCACAGCAGAGAACTATTCTGTACTTTCACCCATTGACTCTGTAGGGTCTGTTTGACCTCTAATTATTATTGATTGTGCGTCTGATATCAGATATGAGCCTACTTAAAAGAATTCTATTTTATTACTTTTTATACTATACTATACTTACTAACTTACTTTGTGTGTACAAGTGTACAGTACTGAGGGTGAAAGTAAAGAATAGTTCTCCGCTGTAGCACGCTGTTTACATTTTAAACTAGCTGACGTCATAGATCTCCCTAACACATCAATTATCCGTAGGGTTGAGAAACTGTAACAATGTGAATAAAACCAGACACTTACCTTAGTCAGCATTCTCTGTGGGATACACTTTTTTAATTACAGAAACGAACTCCATGAATATTCCCGCTAATCTATATAATAATAATCTACCATAATTCTAAATACTGAACACTTATTCTACTCCTTAACACTAACTCTAATGCAAGCGTTTTCAATTAATATATCATTCGACTTCACTCGTATTAGTGTTTACATTAGGGATGGGGGTATGAAAAAATTAATTAGTTATCAAAATTATAATTGTGCCAGTGCTTGATGTCGTTTGTGTCGGGAGATGCGATGTCACGGCATCCATTAATTTCAATAATTTCATCGGTGTTACGATGAAACGCTTTCTTCTCCATATATGAATTTATAACGAAAGTAAGATCACATGTAACAACACGGATGCCATAATTGTTTGATTTACGTCTGCTAATGTATACCACTGCGCATGTTCCTTAAATTATATCTTCCCGCTATTGTACATAATAATAATTTACTTTAATTCTAACAAGAGGTTAGAATTAACACTAGAAACTGATCCTAATCCTTAACCCCAGGATGAATACTAACTTTAATGTAATCGTTTTAAATAAATATTAATTTTAAATACTACTTATATTCGAAACTAAATCATACAACAATACTAACACTCTGCAAGGCAATCACAACACACAGGTTAGAAAACACCTCGAAGTTAGAGCAAAGGTCACAGCGGAGAACTATACTTTACTTCAGCTGTACTGAGTTATATAAATAATACTTCTATGATTGAATGATATTTTTATTCGGATTATGATATTGTAAAATGGACTCAATGTGTTTTTCTTGTGTGTGTTATATTTATTGCAAAGATTCTAAGAACTAACAACTTAATAAGAAACATCTTTGGGGACCTATAGTTATACTATTTAACTATAGTATAGGGTCTATTCTGGTTAAATCCTAGTTTAAGTCACCGTTGTGCTATAAATAGCACACTTGTCACGGATTTCCGTGTAACACCGATGAAATTATTGAAATTAATGGATGCCGTGACATCGCATCTCCCGACACAAACAACATCAAGCACTGGCACAATTATAATTTTGATAACTAATTTATTTTTTCATACCCCCATCCCTAATGTAAACACTAATACGAAATTGATATGCCTTTTCAATTAATATATCTTAATTTTAAATACAAACTCTACTAATCACACTGCAGCGGTTAGGACATACCTCGAAAGTAGAACAAAGGTCACAGTGGAGAATCAAACTAGGATTGAGCCGTCTATTCTATTAGACCTATTGATAATCTTAGATGGCTGGCAAACTGTCCCCAGTGTCATGATGCTGGTTCTATTAAAAAATCATGCTCTGCATTTATTCATGTAGTTGAGAGAATGTAATGCATTATCATTGTATCATGGCTACAGTTTGGTTGTGATATCTGTATCATTTTGCCTGACACACCCACTTCAGCATACTTCTGGGTCACTTACTTATGAAATTGGATGGCCAACTCCATCATCAAACCTCCTTAGTCACCTATTAAAACATGCATGGAAGGGCACAGTGTTACTATTATTTGCTTCTTTTCCTGGCTCTAGCAGCACACTGGTGAATCAAGTTATAATTCATGTTTATAACTCTGTTTCTTGGAGAGTCTGACCAAGATGTGACATACTAGAGACAGCTCTACTTGTGTACATGAACTTGCTTGTGGCAAATCACCTCATCCTGATCATAAGAAATATTTTGGGCTCAGGTAAACACTAATAGTTGCTGCAGCTTAGTAGATGAAGAGTTAACTTCATCCCCAATGGCAGCAAGACATACCTTTACAAACACTCACATTCTCATCCCTAATTTTTATAAGACTTTTATTTTGCATGTTACTATATGCTACATCTCATTCCATATCAGAATGTTTCCAGTTCATAATCTTTTATGAACAATAAATATTAAGTCCAACTCTTGCTAAGGTACAAGATGTTGAATCAACTTTGTCCTCTTTATCTGCATGTCAACACTTCAAAGACTAAGGTCGTGAATTTTACTAATTTTGAAATTGTTCTGAATGGAGAAACAGTTCAAATGGTTGATAACTTTTCCTACTTAGATAGCAAAATAATACAAGATGGAAACAAAAGTATTTCTATCAGAATTGTGTTAGCATCAAGTGCGTTATTCCACCTAACAAACATCTGAAAATCAAAAACAGTAAGTGAATATACCAAAATACAACTGTTCAACTCCAATGTGAGATCTGTATTAACATTTAGTTGAGAAAATTGGAAATATAACAATATCAATATAACAATGCCATCCTTTCCTGTGGTCTTTTTGGTTTTTAGTTCTCCTACAGCACCATTATGTAATTGTAAAGGGTTTCTTCATGCATGGCTCTGGATTTTGATTCTGCAGTTATTTTAAATGTATTTTTTGACTTCTTTGATACAAGTATGAAGGAGAGTTTTGCTTTCTTCCTTATAGAAGTCAGCTAAAATGTTTCCTGCCATTTTTTCTGTATGGAATTTCCCCGGTTCTTTGATGACAGTCTTGTAGTGTGAATTCTTTGTTTCTTTATTTAGAGTTCTTGTATGGTTCCATAGTTTGCTTGTGTCTTTTGTCATGTTTAATCTGCTTGTCTATTCGTGCCAGCTCTTTTGAATCTCTGTTCTTTTATGTTCATTGAACATGTATTTTATTTCATTATGTTTTCTACCGTAGGATTTTGCTGCATTGTATGCTTGTTATGCAATTTTTCTGTGGTTTCACGCCAATAAGGCTTGTATTCTTGGATCATTCTTGGATGCACAAGTGACACACCCTGTGTGGCTATGATATTTCTCCTTGATTTTCGGAATATATTTCATAGAATTGATATGTGGCATACCAGTGCATACCTTAGAGTGAGTTCTGACATAGACTGCCCACTATACAGCGAGCTCCTGGCGAGGAATGGATGCCTATTCCTACGTTCTTTCAAGAGGCAGGAAACACAGCCATGTAAGCGTGGATGCTGAGGTCAAGGCACTCATATTCGCCGTAATGCAGGCACTTTACTGGCTGGAATTGCAAACCTGTTACCAAGCATGCATACTAAGTGATTCACTGAATATGATTCAGTCACAACAGGTGATGTACGTAGGGAATGGCCGGAGTCATTGGAGAGAGCTAAAATGCTGGCATCACTATGAAAACTCACGCTTATTTTTGTCCCAGCACATGCGGGTTGTGGAGGGAAACGAACAGGCCGACAAATTAGCTAGTTTCACTACCACAACAGACGGTCAGCCTATGGACCGAGCAGACATACTCACTGCTCTTCGTGAGTCCTCACGATCAGAGGATTTTGAGATGAATAAGCATATGTCAATATCAAGAATGCAAGAATTGGGAGTGAGGATGGGCGTGGCCCGAAGAGAACCCCTGACAAAGATTCCAACAAAGAACCGGGACAATCAGCCGTTATACCTTGAGAGATTTATTGAAGCTGAGATCGGAGCACCTATGGACGTGTCCAGTGTGCGAAGATGATAATCAACATACTTAATACCTAAAGGCTTGTATTCTCTTCATCTGCCCCTTGGGATTGTCTTCTGTTCGGATTGAAGTATCGCTTTGTTTATTTTTAAGTCCAGCTTGGGGACATGCTATGCTGTCCTGTACTTCCTGTCTTGGAGATTTGCAGGATGACTGGTACATGGTCACTTTCTCCCAGTTGACTTTCTACTGTTCTTGTAATGTGTCTATGTCATCTGTTGGTGCCATGGCAAGATCTGGTGAGCTAGATTTTTACCAGGCTCTGAAGTAGAATGTTGGTGTATCGTCTGGCTGGTTTAAGAGAATAGTTTATTTTCCATCATCCAATCTTCTATTCACATCTCTTTGATCCACATCCTCGTATATCCAGCTTGGTGAGTGGCCAGTAAAGTCATCTACTAATAGGTGTATCGATTTCTCAATCTTTAATTGACATAGTTCTATTTTGTGGCAGGAGGTCTGTAGCAGTTTGATGTTTCTCCACCAAGCAGCAGCAATTTTACTGTTATATGTTTGAGTTCTCCTTCTCTGGATCTGTTTACTTGTGCAAGTATTGATGTTTTTACAAATGTCCGTATTCCACCTTTGACTCTTTTGGATCGATCTTGGCGGAAGTATCCATAACTCTGAAAAGAAACTCTGCGTGTCTTTAGATGAGTTTCTTGTATGCACATTATGTCAATCTGGTTTTAGCTCAGGCGTTTTGTTTCGCACTCCTTCCGCATTCCACGGAGCAACTCTGGGGCATTTGGTTTGGTCAGTATCACTACTCTGCTTTTCCCTGACCTCTTGGTTAGCAGAGGCACCAGTCGCTCAGGTGGGCCCTTTCATGGCAAGGGGCCCGGCTCCGTTTCTCCCCAGTTTTAGCTGATGGGTGCAACTCCATGATGACAGGGCTGATTGTTGCATGACCACATTTCTGTAATTGCATGTGTGCCCTAATTTATCCCAGTATCTGCAACATTGCCAGCTAACACACTTCATCTTCGGCAGGCTGGGTTGTGTTTTTCTGTCTGAATGTCTCTCATAGCCTTCCTATCTCCCGATGGCACCTGCAAGGCAGTAGTTGTTTGTATTTAGAGTGTTCTCTTTTAGGAAATCTATCTTACCGGATTTATGGACATAGACAGCCCCCCATTGGCGTATTCCTGGCTTGTGTCTCTGACCCACTCCAGCAACCTGAGCTTATAGTGGCTCTTACTCGCTTGATGCTACCAGTCACTGGACACATGGGGTATTTTAGTGGGATATTAGTGCCGCCTGATATCCCGACCTGTCCTCGCAGTCAGCGACATCGGTTTGGTCAGCGGCTGCTTGTGTACCCAGAGGCGTATTCGCATCTGTCCTCTTTTCCACTATCTGCCACCTGTGGAAACTCCAGTAGGGGTCGGTACACCCCTGCTTCCAAGGGAATTCAAATCAAACAAGTTAGAGAAAACACCAAACAACAATATGTTTTTACAACAATAAGAAATCAATGGAATTATATATAGGATAGTTACTTAGAATGAATGAAAATAGACTGCCACTACAAGCATTAAAATGAGTACCAGATGGCAAAAGAAAAAAGAGGAAGACCAAGAGACTCTTTGCGAACCATCATCAAAGAGGGTATTATTAGGTCTCAACAACATGCAAGAATTACATACAGTAGCATCATTTAAACCTGAGAGCTCTAGTTTCTGATCTATGCACAGTATTTGATGCTGAAGGAATGTAGAAAGATAGAATATATCTTTAGAAAAAAAAAGAAACCACTTCCAATAATTTTGTTGTGCAAATCAGTAAAAAAAAATTACAAAATCAATATTTTGACAATAAGATCTTTGCCAAGTAGACTTAAAAATCCAGAAAACACATGATGTTAGTTAGTTAGTTAGTTAGTCGTCGGATCATCATCACTGCAAACTGGACACATCCATAGTTGCTCCGATCTCTCCTTGAGTGTATCCGCCATCACACTTCTGCTGACAGTACCGGTCCTATGCTGGTTGACCATCATTCTTCTGCGCCCTACAAAATGTTCACCTCTAGCAACACCGCATCTCAATCCCTGATCTTTAATCCTAGCCATTGAAAAGGAATCATCATCCACATTCGTCTCACTCTCGCGTGTTATATCTCTTAAGGAGTTCAAAACGTCAGCGCGATCCATTGCCCCATCGCCCTTTGCCACAATCGCACACGATGCCAGTTGATCCGCTCTTTCATTGCCTCGAACGCCCACATGTCCCGGCACGAAAATAAATGTAACCGCCTTCAAGCTCGCATTTCTCAAGGCCTCAATCCACTGTTCGCGAACGAGACCCACTTGTACCTTCTTAATCATACTCATAGAGTCACTCAAGATGCAGACCTGCGTTACTTTCTGTGTGCGTAGCCACTCAAATGCCTTGGTCACCGCCATAGTCTCCATGGTCATACTACTCGTAGTGACCGCAAAGGCACCACTTTCCTCCTTGATCGTTTTACCTGCGAACTGAGCTGTAAAGGCCCAAGCACTGCGAACATGCCTAATTACAGATCCATCAGTGTATATAATCACATCCCCCTCTTTGGTATTCTCACTGATTAAAGCCTGCACTTCTTTCTCCACAGCTGTGGGACACCATTCTCTGCATTCCCTGCTAAGTGATATTACTACTCTCAAACAAGTTTCGAAATCTGTGGGTAGACCTATCCATTCCGCACCAACTGCCACATCCTGTAATCTGCACACGCTTTGTATTACATCTTCAGCACGTCCCATCCACGACCTTCCTCTCTTGAGTCTGCTGCCTTTAACTTTCTGTATTTCGGAATGCAACGGGTGTTCCTTATCTGCATGTATTTGAAGGTACTCCCGTGCACGGCAATACTGTAATCTATGCTCAGCTGTTGGGCAGTCAAGTAGGTATCGCATAGCTCTTGTCGATGTGTCTCTTGTGCATCCCAGAATGATACGCATTGCTGCATTCTGGACTCTATCCAGTCTTTCGATCTGAGTTTGGCTAAGAGTCAGAATTGCCAGTGCATATTCCACCACAGCCACTACCAAACCCTGGTACAAAAGAAATAACAATCTTTGCTCACATTGCGCAGCAGCCATAACCTTCATTGCTACTAAGCCTTTGCCTGCCCTTATGATAATGTGGTCAACATGTTCCCTGAAACTCAAGCTTCTGTCAAAAAACACACCCAGATATCTCATTGTGCTAGTTCTTTCTAAACTTTTCCCGGACAACGAAACTTGTGGCATGGGTGTCTTTACCATGTGATTGTTCAAGGAAAACCACGTCACGAATGCCTTAGACGGATTAACCACTGCTCCCGTATCTCGACACCAATTTGTCAGTCTGTCCAGCTCCTTCTGTAGTTCCACGACGCACTCTTCTCGATTTCTGCCCTGTCTATACACCAGGATATCATCGGCATATGACATCGTTCTGCCAACACCTGTGATTTGATTGCCAGCGATATGTACTGTGTATACATTGAAAAGTACAGGAGATAGAGGTGATCCCTGTGGCAGGCCAGGGCTAATAACCGTTGGTGTAGATATCCAGTTACCACACTTAAGAACTACAACCCTGTGCATCAGGGCGGCGCCAACCCAACGCACGACAAAAGGATTAACTGCAAGATTTAACAGCTGGTGCATCAAGATATCCAAGGACACCCTATTGTACGCATCCTCAAGGTCTATTGCGACCGCACATGTCTCCATGCGCGAATCGAACCCCTCAAAAACATCCTGCGCAAATATGGCTGCATTTTGCCATGTCTTCTTTCCTGGACGATATCCTCTTAACAATGTTGGTAAACACTTATTTCTTTCAAGATAACACGATACCTTCCGGGCCACAATTTTTTCCAAAAGCTTGCCAATCGTATTCTGCATAGTTATTATTCTGTAGCCATGTATCCTGGTGTGGTCCTTCCCAGGTTTGTGTAGTGGAACTAAATAGCTGTGCAACCAGTCTTCTTTCACTGTGCCCTTTAGAAGGCTATTATTGAACATGTCCGCCAACTCTCCCAACTCCTCATCCGTTCTTCGACTAATGTCATCGTATCTAATGCCATCTGGCCCTGGTGCTGTATTTTTTGTACTTTTCAGTGCCTTCCTGATTTCTTCAACTGTGATTATCATATGGTTTTCCATGCTCAAGTTCTTACACGTGTCTGTGAGCGTTTTCCTAATTTCTTGATATGCCTCCACATTTCTCTGACCAATTTGTGCGGTGTAGTGTGCCAGCAATGCCGCACCTTTTGTCTCGTCCGTCTTCTGCCAGACGGTATCGTCGCTCTGGAAATCGGCAATAGTCACGCGTCTTGTCAGACCATTCATGGATTTGTGTAACCGCCAGAACAATTTTAGTGACTTTTCGCGTGTTATCTCTTTGCAAAATTCGTCCCATTTTGACGCCTTTGCTGACTTTGCAATATCTTTGAATGTTTGGACTAAGATATCTTTCTTTCGTTTCCATTGTGCAACCTCCATGGGCTGAGCCGCAACACGTTTCCGTGCCCTTTGCCATAGTGATATTGCTTTCCGTTTCTCACTCCATGCCCTTTGAACCTCTTCGTTCCACCAGGAGGGCCTATCCCACACCAGATTTCCCACTACTTGAGCCTTACGTTTGTCTTGTCGAATTCTGCTCACAACATCCACTCCTCTTCGATCATATTTAAAGGATCTTACCTTTGGCCTTATCTGCTTACTTTTGTCATTTTTTAAGAGAACAACACATGGAGGTGGTCACTGCCATGATGCCCCAGCACGTCCCATTTGCAGATAGCCACAGTTGCTGATGACACCAATGCCAGGTCGATAGCGCTATCATCATCACCATCCCTGCTTGCCATCCTTGTTATACGGCCATCGTTAAGGCACACCAGGTCCGTATCTGTCAGGGCCTCCTCAAGTTCTCTTCCCTGTTTGTTCGAAGCACTATTGCCCCATGATGTACCTTTCGCATTGAAGTCACCACAAAAGAGGATCTGCTTTTCCTGTTCCATTATCTCCCCTAGGATCTTCCAACCCTGAATATCAATGCTCGTGTTGCAGGCATACACATTTACAATCATGATTGGGTGCTGGACCCTCTGGACCCTCACTGCCTGTAACTGGATATTGTCACTATCCCACTTGGACATATCAACCTCGCATACACTAAAACCCTCGCGCACTAAGATTGCCTGTCCAAGATGTCGCCTGTTGTAGAAACATTGAAATCCGGCTATCCTGATATTACCACTTTCACCTAGCTGTGTTTCTTGCAATGCAATGACGTCAGCCTCATAACACATCTTTTCTAGCTCTGTTCTACGCTTGTGTACACTGGCCACATTCCAAAACAGCACACGCACGTTTTTAATTCCTAGCCTAGCTGTTTTCGATCTCGTTCTTCTAGCACCCGCCCGGTGACTTTTCCTTTTTGAGCCACCTCGTTTAGGCCGCTTGATATTGGCTGCCATTTTTCAAACAGTGTGACAACGATTACACTCACGAAGACTTCAGCTCAGATGCACGCACTCCGTTAGCACCGGCGAAGATCTTAATGAGTGGACCTCCTGGTCAGAGAATAACACATCACCACACAATCTCCTAAATGAAAACAACGAATATATCAATTGTTCAAGTGAAACTGTTGGTGACAAACAAAAACACTTGCGTTGCTATCCACCATTTTGACCGGAAGTACACATGATGTGTTAGTTACCAATGTTTTGTTCTGTGTTTTATGAAGGTCATTTGGTCAATTACAAATTTTTTCTTAAAAATTATATTACTTAGTGTTTTTTAACATAGGCCTATTCGTATAGTCAAATCACTTTATAACAACTTGGCCCAAACCGATAAAATATATATGTATTTACAGAAATTCGCTAGATAAGGTACAAACAATATAGAATAAATATAATTGAGGATTTTGAAAAGTGTTCTATAGGGAAATTATGCACTATAGAGGAATTCCACCAGGTAAACATTTTTATTTCAGCCTCACTTTTATCAGTTGCCAATATATATGTGGGGACCAGTTACAAACTTACGGTATTCATAATTTGAAAGACAAACAAGATGGCATTATTTATAAAAACTATGAGAAAGCATATTTTTTTGCACCCAAGAGATAAGAAAAGGCAGCAAATGGCTGTGAAGTCAGCATTGTTACAGGATAAACAAAAATACTCTTACAAGTAAGTTGTCTCTAATTCCCTTCCTATGAAATATGATTATATGATGTTTTAATCTCTCATTTACTATTGTCATTATTTCCTATTTTGTAATAATTGGTCCTTTTTATTTTAACATTTAAAAAAATTGTGTTGTTTTTGAGTGTGTTCTCAAACTCCCATCTGATCTCTCATGTAGCTGGATGTTCCTACTAGATTTCCAACAGGACATAGTCGAGAGAATGAATATGTGCAGTGTTATTTGTGCCAATGGCCCAACACATCCAATTTCAGCATTGGTAAATAACACGCTCAGTGTTTTTACAACTTCCACTTAACGTCTGTAACAATATTGGTAGAAATAGGCCAGCTGCATGAGAGAACTGGCTCAAAGCTAACCACGGCCAAACATGCTAAACACTTTTGCGGTCTATATCAATATTGATATGTCCACATACATCCATAATAATAGTCGACTAGAGCATCATAGTAATCTGTACTTTGTTAGCATAATAGTTACCAAAAACCTCAAAAAATTATGTGAAATTTGATTTGGTTTTTTTAAATTTTGATCTAGTAATTGACCTATCTATGTAATAAATGTATTTTAAACTCAAATTAATCTCTGGCAGAGAGTTGTTCTCCAGGAATTATGAGCGATTAGCTCTTACTTCCTGTGTGCATTAGAGTGTCTTCTCCAGAAATTTCCAGAAGACTAACTCAGTGGTATGTAATGCTTTGAGAAGAATTCTTTTACTCAGAGAAGGGATATATTCTAGGAGTTTTGACTTTTCTACTAGTCTGCAACATGCAGAGTTGAAACCATGTGCTTCAGCTCACCTGCTAAGAATCCCTACCTGTCAGAGGTGCACATTTAGCAACCCAGAAATGCATTCCCTGCCATCCAAGGAAGCTCTCTAATTATACAGGGTTAATATGTTTGCCTGATTCTGGGTTCTTTCCTGGGAATTGTCATATCCTGCACATAGTTACTTTTCACCATACCCCATGTGTTGCCTGGTCATAACAGGAGAACCACATTGTTAGCTAGGGCCATGATCAGGGCCTGAGCTGATCTGGTTCCCCAATGATGCACAATGCTAGGTTCTCAGAAACCGAGCTTGCTCATAAAATCAATGAGACTAATGGGAATTGAACCAGTCCGTTCAACGGCACCAAATCGCCTAGCAACTATTGAACACATGTTCTTCCGTACTTGACTAACCGCATCTCAAAAAAAAGATGCGATTTCATCAAGCCTTTCAAACCGTGCACACAAAGTCACCAGATCGGACCGATCGAGACAAGGACTATTACAACAATAACAAACATCCCATACAGGTTTGAAATATCCTCAGTAACAACAAACATATAACATAATATCCGTATTAGTTATACAAGGGCCGATAGGTCTTCTTGTAAACGTGGATAACATATATAGACAATACAATTTTGCTTCAAATAATTGTTTATACAAGTAAATATAAGTAGGAAGCCAGAGGACAATTTTTAAAAAAATTCTTGAGACTAACGGGAATTGAACCAGTCCGTTCAACGGCACCAAATCGCCTAGCAACTATTGAACACGCGTTCTTTCGTACTTGACTAACAGTATCTCCAAAAAAAGATGCGATTTCATCAAGCCTTTCAAACCGTGCACACAAAGTCACCAGAACTAATACGGATATTATGTTATATGTTTGTTACTGAGGATATTTCAAACCTGTACGAGATGTTTGTTATTGTTGTAATAGTCCTTGTCTCGATCGGTCCGTTCTGGTGACTTTGTGTGCACGGTTTGAAAGGCTTGATGAAATCGCATCTTTTTTTGGAGATGCTGTTAGTCAAGTACGGAAGAACGTGTGTTCAATAGTTGCTAGGCGATTTGGTGCCGTTGAACGGACTGGTTCAATTCCCGTTGGTCTCAAGAATTTAAAAAAAAAAATTGTCCTCTGGATTCCTACTTATATTTACTCATAAAATCAAATGTTTTTACAAAAACCTACAACTGAAGTCTTCGGTCAGTTGTCAGGTTATAACGCCAATAGCATCAATGAACTGTAATTCACCTCAGGTCTTACATGGAACCTCTCAGGTTTGGAAGTACTGCCGTCTCAGTAGGCCATATCCCCCCCTTCCCTCTAAATCAAGTTGAAATACATGAGGCATGTGCTCTGCAGTCTTTGGCTCAGTCCACAATTGCACAAGTCTCTCACAGGTTTGTAGAATGTTGTGTTGCTCCTCAAAGTCAGTGTTTCAATTTATGTTTGTAGGCTTGTGAGGATATACTTATGTAGTTGGTGGAGATGGGGTTGGAGATGTAACAAGCTGGTTCTCTTCAGTCTGCTTGTCGTTGATCTAGAAATCAGTGCGTGCATCAGATGGTAGAAAAATGCAGTTGATATACAGGTAGATTGCACCAGATATAGAGGCATATCACTACTAAGCCACAGGGGGAAATTTTTTAGTAAAAACTTGATAAAGGATGCGTACATAGAACATCAGCACAACAACACACAAATGAGCTTTCAAAAATATAAAAGCTGCACATTCGCTATCTTCGCCCAAACAACTATCAAAAAGAACGACGAAACACAATTAAGACTTATACTTAGCATTCGTAGACCAAGAGAAATTATTTTACAGAGTGGATAGAACAAAACTATGGTTAACACTACAGATATACCAGAGTACCACAACACTTGATTAACCATTGTAAGAGCATGTACATCGTTAGCCAATGCGCAGTAAGAACGAGTACAGGGACATCAGACTACTTCCAAATTCGATTAAGGGTAAGAAGGGATGTGTACTATTCCCCCTTACAATTTATAATATATATATCTAAACCACATCTGCAAAAGAAACAAAATCAGAAGCAGAAAACATGACTGACAGCTTAAACTAAGTGTTTTTTGCTGACGATCAGGCAATATTAGCAACATCAGAACAACAACTGGAGATAAAAATAGACAGACAACACCAAACATGTAAAGCCTTTAATATGCAAATAAATACAGAAAAGACAGAAGTAATGAACATAAAGAAAGAAACATCAATATTTATTTTGAAAACCAAAGACTTAACCAAGTGACTGAGTTTACTTACCTAGCAAGCAATATAACAGCAGAAGGAAGGAGGAGTAGTAAAAAAAAATACACATCCGATGCAGCAAAGCATATCAAGAGCTGGGACAGATAACACCAATCCTCAACAACAAATATGTAGATTTAAACACCAAAAAGACATTGTTCAAGACGATTATTGTACCAACACTATGCTACCAATGTTAAACATGGACAACAACAGCTCAAGACAAAAGTAAACTCATGACAACTGAAATGGCATGTTTGCGCAGAATCTTAGAAATATTGCTAAGTGACAGAATAAAGAACAATGACATTAGGAAAAAAAGCAAGTGCAACACTGATACTAGAATACATTAAGAGACAGCATATCAAATTGTTTTCACACGTCAGACTACCCCAGCAAGTGATGCTGCACAGATACAGTGGCTGTAGACCATGAAAGCGTTGGACCACTGAAATATGGGAGGCAACAGGTACCTCAATATATAGAAAACTCTTCTACCTCTGATGTTGCAAGTCACAAAATTTATCAGCATATAAATAGATCATATGGTATAATTTCTTTCCCTTTGAACAAGAGCTCTTCTCATCTGTTATCCAGTGGGTAAATGTTTGCATGGTTTATCATTGCATGGATTGGAGTGGTTTTCATCCCTCCTGAGATTAGTAAAAATTTGTATTTTAGATAATCAATGGTTATTTTTGCATGCTGATGCCCAGACTATCATTCCATATTCCACTACGTCTTACTGTACCCATAAAGACTTTTTAAAGAATGCTTCCATTTGATCGCCAGCTTCTTCTTTCGTTCACTTGAAACATGTCTATATCTGTAATTCTGTCTCTTTAATAAAACTCACTGTCTTTTGAAGTTCATACAGTGACCCATGGAGCTTTGATTCCAGTGTTGTTTCCTCTGACCAATATGTGTGCCTCAGTGTTTCATGCTCAGAACACTCTTGAAGTATATGTTTGGCATTCTGTGCTGCCTGTCCACATGGCAGTGTTGCCAATCTTGAACTTTGTATACATGTGACTGCGGAGTCGGTTGTGTCCTGTTGAATTATAGACGTAGAATTATAACTTTTTCTGATCTGTTCATAATGTGATAGTCATCTTGTGTTGGTGTTTGTGGCTTTCTTATTGACTTGATCATATGTTTTTTCTGATGGTAGGTGATTGGTATATCTTGTTGGTCTTCGGCAGCACCTTCCTTAGCCAGTTGGTCTGCTTTTTCATTTCCTGGCATTCCACAGTGAGAGGGTATCCACTGCATGGTTATCCTATACTGGTAAGACAATTCGCTAAGTAGTTTTTTCAAGTCTGTTAGTTTTCCAGACTGGAGAGCTTGAAGCATTGACCTTGCATCTGTCAGGAATACCACAGGCTGTAGGCCAGAGTTGGAGTTCAGCAGTTTTTCAGTTGCCACACTAATTGCCTGCTTTCTGCATCATAATTATTGCATAATTTTTCTGTCGGTGTTCTGATTGTATCTCTAGACTTGTGTGGATATTCTGTATATACTCCTGCACCTCCATTCCTCACAGCATTCTGTGCTGACCCATCTGTGTATACTCTGGCCCATATATCTAGTGGATATTCCTCATCCAGGAAACTGAGGGTGATTGTCCTTCGCTGCACACTGTTCTGTTCGTCTTCGCTTAGTATGGCATGATATATGAATGTATATTGGCATTCCATGCCTTTCACTCCACAGGGTTTGTTCTGGTACAGACCTTAAGGGGCTGTCAACTTCAGGTAGGTCTGTAAGTTGTCTACGGAGTCGTTTAGCTTGATGGATAAAGCTGCTTCTTTTCAGTCGCACCATTGCTAGATTTTGGAATCTTTCCTTCACTGGATGTTTTGGAATACACAAACTTTTCTGCTTGAATTAGTACTTTTGTGTCTCTGCGTTCACCAAGTGTTTTCATTCTTCCCATTTTCTGCATCTCTGCTATGGGTGTTGATTTCATTGCTCCTAACATTATTCTAAGTGCCTACAGGTTTGGTCTTCTGCCTTGCTGGTAAACTTTACTGAGTATATTCCCACTGGCACCCCATGTGGTTCTACTTAGACTTAGTTTTCTCAGGGCAGCTAACTTCCTCCTGACTTTTGTTGTAGCTTTGTTTATGTGCTGCTTCCATGTCAGCTTATCATCAAAAGTAACTCCGAGGTATGTGGGTTGTTTGTCTTCTTTCAAGAGCTCTCCATCTATCTTGATATGACCAGCTTTTTGTTTTGGTGAGAGGGTAAAGAGTGTAGTGCTGCACTTATCTGTGTTAATGCTGATGCACCATCTATTTGCACATAAGGTTAGGGCATCGATAGCTCTTTGTATTTGATTAGTGGTCACTGTCGCATGTTCTTCCGTGCACCAGGTCATCAGCATACATTGCCCCTTTGATCCCATGTGGTAGTTCAGCAACTAGGTCATTGATGTAAACCAAGAAAAGTGTGGGTGACAGGACTCCATGACGCAGTAGGACTTTCTTGCTCTTGCGACCATCTAATTGTACCCTGGTTCTTCTATTGTGCAGGTATGCTTTTACCAATTTGTACATTCTTGAGCTAACCCTGCAATTTCACAATTTCTTTAGGAGCCCTTCTTTCCAGACCTTATCAAATGCTTTCCTGAAGTCTATCCATGCTGCTAGTACCAGTTTCTTATCTTGGAAGGCATCATCAATCTCTTGGGAGAGGTATGTTGCCTTATCTTCAGTAGAGTAGCACTGTCTGAAACCTGCTTGCTGTGATACCAGAAGGTTTTCACTTTCTAGGTACCACTGCATCCTAAGATTGATAATGCGTTCCATTGTTTTTGCTTAGACGGCTTGTGAGGCTGATAGGCCTGTAGTTAGAGACTGTGTTGCCATCTTTTCCTGATTTGAGGAGTGGTATCATTATTGCTTCTCTCCACGCCTGTGGTACATTACCTGTGGACCAGCTTGTGTTAAAGATCTGCAGTAGCTTTGCTCTTGATGCAATTCTCAGGTTTTTAATCATTTCTGTGGATCATCTTGTCCAATGTTTTGTTGTCCAATCTCTCGAACCTCCTGTTTGTCTGGGCTGACTTTGACGTTATTGTCTTCTGCAAAGTAATCAGCTGCATGTTTACCTGTTATAATGTTTCTATCTTTATAAAGTGTGATCCTGGTATTTCTCCCTGTACCTTCATCATTTAGTTATTTTACAAGTTTCCATAATTTCCTAGTATCTCTTTCTAGGTTCAGCGACTATGCCTTTTCTTTCCAGCTGCTCCGTCTGGCTTGTAACTTGGCTCTTTGAAATTTAGCCTTTGTTTGCTGATATTTCTTGTGCTGTTCTTGGCTAGGTCTGTTCTGAGCCTGCTGTCTAGATGTTTCCATCTCATTTTGCAGCTTTTCCAGTTCATCATTCCAGTAGGGTTTGTAGTTTTTGCGTGCCCCCCCCCCTGGGTATGGTTTTACTAGCAGCATATAGTATACATCTAGTAAATTCACTCACTGCTCTATTGATGTCTTTGTCCAAGTTCATGTCCTTAGCTAGAATACTGGTTAAATGCTGGTACATTTTCCAGTCTGCCCTCTTATAGTTCCACCTAGTGAGCGTGCAGCTGTCCTTGGTAAATTCATTGTGGGTTTCCAGAAATACTGGTCTGTGGCCACTACCCCCAAGCTGCTTTCCAACGACACGTGTGATGTTCCATTCCAGGCCTGGTGAGTAGAATGCCAGGTCTGGTGTAGAGGTGGTGTGCCATGCTCTCGAGTAGAAGGTTGGTGAGTCTGCTGGCTGGTTAATAAGGATGAGATTATTTTCATCCTGCCAGCTCTCAAGTTCCTCACCTCTCTTGTCGATATGATCGTAGCCCCAGCTCTGAGAGTGGCTGTTGAAGTCACCACACACCATAAGTCTCTCTTTGTCTGGAATTGTGTCTAGTGTCAATGGTTTATCATTTGGGCAGTAGTAGTTCAGATGGAATTCTGCACTGACTGTTTTTAGGTGGAGCATCTGGTATTCTGCCCCTTCCATATATACTTCCAGCTGACATGCGCCAATATTGTTTTTAACAAGTGTCAGAATTCCACCCTTTCGCCTGTCCTTTCGGTCAGACCGTTAGCACTGGTAGCCTCTGATTTTGAAGGCTATGTCGCTGCTGAGGTGTGTTTCTTGGATACAGCATATATTAACTTGTTCTTCACTGAGGACATTTTCAAGTTCCAATTTTTTGCTGTATCCATCTCTTTTACTGTTGACACCCTCAGCATTCCATTGCATTATTTTTATTGGTCGTTTGTTTGTTTGGCTAGTAGCTCTATTTCCTGGCTCCTCTGGGCAATTGAGGACTTCCAGTAACTGAGGTTGGGCCTTTTCGAGGTATAGGGCCCGGCACCGTCCCTACTTGAACGTCCACCACAGGGCAGGCACCATAACTGTTTATAGATGCAGACATGTTTCCATTGTGTTTTGTGCATGGCATCCTGATTATCCGTGCGCCTTTTGGCTGGTTGCCTCCGTCTTCAGCACTCTGCTTACTTGGGCCCCTGATGGCTGAACTAAGCCCCATCACCACTTCAAGGTGCTGGCCTCGATGGGGTGATTGCCAGCTTATGCCCACATGTTTCGTTATTAGGAATAACTTCTATGTTGCTTTCTGTTCAGAAACTATTAGGTGTGGCTTCCAGGTGAATCACTTGTCAGGTTTGACCCCAATATAGGTAGAGTTCACATGTACTAATTACTTCCATTTGGTGTAGACTTGCTTTTTCTTGATTGTTTGATATTGAGAAGATGGTGGTCACAATTTATGAGATTAATCTGGACTCCCCAGTTGTATATGCCCATTCACCTAGGGTATCAAGTGCTATCAACATACATTTCTATACAGTGGATAGGTTGTCTGCCACACCCCAGCTGGTAGGGAAGTCATCTACATATATGGCCTTGGAAATATGTTAGTTTCTCTCAATATCATTGAAAATACAGAGAATAGATCACTCCTCCTTGAGCCATGCCTTGTTGGAGAGTAACATGTTTGCTTAGTTTACCATCTACTTGTAGGCCAGCTTCACAAGAGAACTGGCTCTCGTCGAAGCTGGTCAACATGCTGAATATTGCTGTGCTGTATTATGATTTGTATTTACCCATGTGTTGTTGGGGCCTGAAGGGGGAGCAAAGAATAGCAACTGTGGTCTGCTATAACATCTATATTTCATGAGTGACAATATATGATGTTTGTGTGTGAGTTGGCAGTCTCACCCAAAGGTAAAAAACCATGCTGTGTTGGATATTATCAATTAGAAAGTGCAGATATCACAAATCAAGTTGAAAGCCATGGCACAATGCATTCCATTAACCAACATACAGTTTCTTGGTGTCTTTAAGAGACATCTAGAAATGCAGAAGGGTTTTTCAAGCAAAGTGATACAAAAATGCCATACTAAAGTCAGATGTATTGGGTTCTTCATCATTCATTCTCAAACTCCCGCTGGATCTCCCTTGTAGTAGGTTCTACTAGATTTCTAGCAGGATGTGGTCAGGAGAATGGAAATGCATTGTATAACCGTTTTATTTGCGCCAATGGCCTGATACATCCGTCTTCAAGAGATGTATTGGGTCTAAAGGTGCAGATATTAGTGCCAAGCTGGGAACCATGAGACAACAAACACACTGTTCTCCAGGCTACATTCTGCTAACCAGCACAAACTTGCATGACAATGCGGAAATAGAAGAAGAAATAACTAAAAACTGTATTTGTTCCCTATTGTGTAGCTATTAAACAAGATATCTCTGAATATATCTTTCTCTATAATCTAATAGATTAGAAGGTGCTTTACTTGATGTCAACAATATTAAAGTTATTGGGGATCGTTATCTCATTGTGGATGGCTACCTCAGTATGGTGGTGATTGCTGACTTTCATGTATTTAGTCCTCATCCTGGTCAAACATTGGAAGGTGTGATTAATAAGGTAAGATACTTTCACTGCCATCGACTTTGGTTGTTGTTGTTGTTGATATCCAAATGCTGTTGAATAGTTCTACTCTTGGCAACACAATGCCATTCTTAAAAACGTGCAGGTATTCTGAAATTGACTTAACTGTTCCATACAGTGGGTTAGTGACTATTAAGGGTCACTGTAAGAGTTTTTTCCTGGCAGTTGATATGTAAGATTAGTCAATAAGATTTTCCACTGTTTGGTTGGGACAAGTGCAGCGTCTACAAATTGAGTATTTGCTGGAGTCTGATATGGATTAAATGGCTATTGACTCTTGCATGTCCTATTCGAAACTGAAAGATAAGGTATTGATTTCTCCTTCAGATTTTGTTTACATTGTCATTGTCCTTTGGCTGTCTCAATTCACTAAATACATGTCAACAAGACCATTTGCCCATCTGTTCAGCCAGATTTCTCTGGTGTTTCTGAAAATCTATATTCCCATACTATAAGGTCTTTGCTTTTGTTGTTTTGGGGTGCCTCTTTTTGCAAGTCTGCTGTTTCATTTCCTGCTAGATCACTATGTCTAGGGATACATTGCAAGGTCACACTGTTTGGATATGCTGAGATAAGATTTTGCGCTGCTCTTGCTATGTAGAGAGTGTCTTGATTTTTATATGGGGTATGTTTAAGTGCATTCTTCTTCTTCTTCTGCGTTCATTCTCAAACTCCTGCGAGATCTCTTGTAGCAGAACAATGGCCGTACTAGATTTCCAGCAGGATGTAGTCCAGAGAATGGAAATGCGTTGTGTCGCCGTTTTATTTGCGCCAATGGCCCGACACATCCGTCTTCGGCGGGTAAGTGCATTCAAAACAGACATGGAGTCTATAGGAATAGCTAAAACCACAGGAGTCATAAAACCCATTGTCATATCCATCATGGTATTGTATATTGATGCAAAACAGGTGGCCCCGAAAGCCGATTTATCAGTCTAAGACTCCAATGACGGATAAATTGTTTATAGTTTCTAGGGCACATGTCCTCAAGATTGTTGGTGGTGTTCCCTTATAGGCTATTTTAAAGAGTCTGTTTGTCTTCTCCCCAGTATGTACTAGCTAGTCTCCTAATAAGGTTTAGGCATTTACTTGCTTTTTTTCCGAGATTTTAAATATGGTCATTTAGTGTTAATTATACTCTAAGATTGGACTCTTCCTTTGTTTCCTCACTCATTTTGATGTTAATATAACTGTTGATCTTTTGCCAGGATTGGATATTTATCAGTAGTTGAGATGGCAAGGTCATCAGCAAATGCTGCTTTTGACACTTTTAGATGTTTCGACAGATCATCAATGAAAATAAGGAAAAGTCTACAGGTTAGAGGCAGTCCCTCTTCCTGTGTTTTTTTTTCCAGGATAATGTACCAGTATAGCTGGTGGCAATGGTTCTGTTTGTTAGGAAGGCTTGTATCCGTTTAATCATCCTCCCATCTATCCCCATTCTGTTCATCTCCAAATCCAAAAAAATCCTTTTCTCCCCAGACTCTATCTTCTGAACAACTTTGGTAATTGAAACAGTCCCCTTT
The DNA here is from genome assembly GCA_034231615.1 of Meghimatium bilineatum. Classification (NCBI taxonomy): domain Eukaryota; kingdom Metazoa; phylum Mollusca; class Gastropoda; order Stylommatophora; family Philomycidae; genus Meghimatium; species Meghimatium bilineatum. Next base: position 28,625,974 of record CM067305.1, on the reverse strand, counting down.
TTACACATTTGTCATCCATGAATACCGGTATGTCTTTTTTTTTTAACTTTGCTATGAAATGGATGGTGTAGCTGATGGTGCCCAGTCACAAGTGATTGATTCAGACTTTTTAGCGATTAATAGTGATAAAATAGATTTTAAACAAATCAGATACAGAACTGAACTGTGGTTCAAATCCTCCTCTTCTATATTCTCAAACTCCTGCAATTAACAGAATATAGTCTGGAGAATGGAATGTTCCTTGTCACTGTTTACAACTTTACTTTAACAACTTGGTTACTTGATCATCTTTTGAGTGCTTGTTATGAAAATTTCTTTAGCTTTATGGGCAAGGTCTTCTGGTGTCATTTCTACTTGCTCTTTCATTAGAATTGCAAATCTGTGTTGAATTCTGCTTGAATGACAAAGACAAAACCTTGACATGACAAAACCGACCCCTTGACCTCCTTTCATTTCACCTGAAGGCATGATTATTCCCACCGACTTGATACGGCTTTGTTCTGCCCAATAGTATTCTGCTTTGCCTAATATGATATTCCTCGTATAACAATATCTATAAACATTTCATTACTTTTACTACTACAGCGTATGTACTTTACCATGATGTAACCTCCTAACATTCCAGGTTTGGAATTTGAATCTGTCACTTCCTACACCATTGTCATTCCAAACACTGTGAACACGGGTTCACTGTTGTTAATAATGGCAGAACTGATGTTTTGAAACTTACTTGTTGCAATTTTTGATATTTCTATCCAACTGGTTGTGTTCATGTTGTTTTGTTCTTGTATTGTTCCTAATATCCGAGCAAAAATTGCTAGGTAAGTTTGCCATTGCTTTTGGTAAGTACTCCTTTTAAAATTTCAGTGGTACGGAAACAAATTCATCCCCTCACGCGATCGTGAATTTTTGTAAATATATAAGTGATAGGGAGAACTTCACGAATAGAGAATTAGGCAGATGTCCTAGAAACACTATTCTTCTTCTTCTGTGGTCATGCTATATCGTCAGGCCTGTTGTCAATACAAAGTCCACTGTCTTCTCCAGGTCAGAGTGGCTGCACCATAGCTTTTGCCTCAAGTCTGTATCCTCTGGCCAGGTCTGCTGTCTCTGCTCTTTGTTTGTTGGGCAGTCCTGAAATATGTGTTCCGGGTCTGGGTTCCAGATCCACATGGATATTCATCTGTGTATGAGATCCTTAATCGGTAACGGTGACAGAAACACTATGCAAATCCACATTCCAGAATAATTCTGATACAAAACAGCATAATATTACTTGACAATTCAACTTTTTCTGTGCTTTTCATTGGCTGGTGGCTCAAAGTAATCAAGCATCAAACAGAATAAGTAATGCTGTTTGGGATCAACCTGCAGTACTATTCTGGAGAACTTGAAAAATGTAGGAATATAAAAATCTCACATAAGATGTTTTGGAAGAATAACAAGATATGACTTTGCTGACAAAAATTGAGGGATATCCCACAGGAGGTTTGCAGGATATACAAGTAGGAAGGGAACATGTGCTCAGATCTCTCTTTTAGTGTAGTCGCCATTACATGTTGATTGACCATCATTCTTTCTTGCCCACGAAACCGCTCCTCTCTAGCGACACCACATTTTAAACCAAATTCCTTTATTCTAGTCATAATAGAACAAGGGTCATCGTAATTTATACAGTCATTTGCTCATGCATTTTCCTGCAGGGCATTCACAATGTCTGCTCAATCCATCGCTCCACCAACAGCCGTAGTAGCAGTGTGTGTGGCCAACCTATTTGCTCTCTCATTACCCTGGACTCCTGCATGTCCCGGCACAAAAATGAAAGTCACTTTACGCATACAGGAATTCTTCGCTGCATCCAGCCACTGTTCCCAAATGCATCCCACCTGAACTTTCACAATCATGCTCTTCACGTCATTGAGCATGCAGGCATGCTCGCAGATAGTCTATGAGCAGACCCATTGCAAAGCTTTGGTTACTGCCAAAATCTCCATTGTCATGCTGCTTGTCATCACTTTCTAATGGCTTTCCCCCACCTTTGAACCGTGAAGGCCAGGCACTTCTGATGTGTCTCTCAACCAACCTATCTGTATATACAATCATATCACCTTCTCTGGAATTTTCACTGATTAGAGCGAGTACCTCCGAGTCCACCACTGTCGGACACCATTCCCTGCATTCTCTATTGAGTGTTATTATTACTTTGAAGGCTGTCAGACAATCTAAGGGCACACAACTCCATTCCACACCAGGTAGCACATCTTTCAATCTGCAGATTTGTATTCTTTGCTCTGCAGTTTGGCAATCCAATAAGTATCGCATAGACTGCGCCAATGTATCTCTCGTACACCACAAAATGATTCGCATTGCCTCATTCTGGATTTTATCCATTCTTTCTGTTTGAGTCTGACTCAGTGTTAGAATCACCAGTATGTACTCTACCACCGCCACCACCAATCCTTGATACAGCAGAAATAGCAACCTCTGTTCACATTGAGCAGCAGCCGCCATTTTCACTCCTAATTCTCAATATTGATCCATGCTAATTCAACAAAAAAACCTCAGATCGTGAGTACTCACGAAGAGCAATGAGTATGTCTGCTCAGTCCATAGGCTGACCATCTGTAGTGGTGGTGAGGCTAGCTAATTGGTCGGCCCGTTCGTTTCCCTCCACGCCCGCAGGTCCGGGGACAAAGAAAAGCATGAGTTTTTGTAGTGATGCCTGTATTTTAGCTCTCTCTAATGACTCCACCCATTCCCTATGTGCATCACCTGTTTTAACTTTCTGAATCATATTCAGTGAGTCACTTAATATGCACACATGGGAATAGACTTGAGATTCCAATCAGTTGAGTGCCTGCATTACAGCGAATACTTCCATTGTAGGTTGCTTGTTGTTGCTGTAAAGACCCATACGCATCTGTGGTGATGGATGACCGACCCGTCCGTGTAAATCACAACATCTATTATCGCATTAGTGCTTTGACTTCAGCGTCCATGCTCACAGGGCTGTGTTCCCTGCACTCTCCATAAGTGTAATGACAGTTTTGAAAGACCATAGGAATAGATGTCCATTCCATGCCAGGAGTTATGTCCTCTGAGGCACAGATATGTTTAACAGTATCCTCAGCACAACCCACCATGATTTGCCTCTCTTGGGCCTGCTTTTCTTCATGCGAGGAAGCTCGCTGTGTAGTGGGTTGTCTTATGTCAGAAAACATTGGTAGTTTTGTAATCCCTGAATACGCTACACAGACGACACTGTGCTTCTTTCAAATGATATAAAGGGATTGTAACAACTAATCAAGAACATAAAGAAATACAGCAAATCACAAAACTTATATTCTTGATTAGAAATTGGCCTCACAGCACTTGGGGCATTCCCATAAGTGCTGCACCCTCTGTTCCAGCAGCCATCCAACTCGATGGTGTTTTGATTCTAATGCTGCCAAAAACAGACGTCGACATTAGGGCACAACTCTGACCCTTGCAACAGGTTTCTTTGTTGTTCTGCCCGTCCTAGTTCAAGCACAACGATGGCCTGTCGAAACAACATGGTAACTGTTATCAAAGGTTACGACTACGGGATTGTATAGATGATGTACCATGAAGCTTCTATAAGAAGATAACCTCAATATAAAGGCATATCATCTACTAAGGTTTTCTGTTGCATGGGTAGTCTATCTAGTGAGTCATTGGCAAGACCCACAGACGCAACCACATGCGCCACAAAACTTATATTTATACGTGCAAAAAACAAAAATCATAGCAACAGATAAACACAACAACCAAAAATCAGAATAGACAATACAGAGATAGATTATGTGGATAAATTATAATACATCAGCTGTGAAGGGTTCAGACTGCATGGCAAAGATTAGTAATGGCATATTGTAAAATAACATGGTTGAAAAACAACAAAATAGAAATGAAACTGCTAATGCTACAAACTTTTATTTTTCCGGTTGCAACATATGGCTGTGAAAAATGGACCCTAAGTAAAGCAGCAGCACAGAACAACACCATTGAGATGAAATCCTACAGAAAGATACTTAGAATATCATGGAAGCAAAAAAGGAGAAACTCAGATATTATAAACAGATTGAAGATTCCAGAGTGGTTACTAAACACAATAGCAAAAATAAAACTACACCTGATTAGCCATATAAAGAGACACAACTGTTTAGAAAGACGAATAATAGACACTAGATTTGCATTATACAAGACTATTATTATCCCATCACTGTGCTACCAGTGGCAAACCTGGACAATGACAAAACAAAAGACAAATAGTGACAGCAGAAATGAAGTGTTTACGAAGAATACTCTGAATGTCATTAAGAGATAGAATTAGAAATGATAACATCAGACAGATAACCAAAACAATACTAGTATTGGAACACATCAACAAGACATCAACAGATCAAGTGGTTTTCACACATTTCCAAAGTACCAACAGATAGCATGACACATAGACATAGCTATAAAGCCAGAGAAGGCAGACTAAGAAGACGATGGACTGACGACATTAAAGATAACATGAATACGTCATTGGAAAATGCAAGCCGCATGTCCTTAAACAGAGATGGGTTCAGGTAGTTCATTAGGAAGACAAAGTTCTGGATAGTATACGTCACATGACACTCTGGGATAGGATATAGTAACACTTGCCAAGCATGTAATGAAAGGGGGGGTGAGCTACCCATCCTGTGGATGAAGACCAATGCATCAAACTCAAGGGTACAGATATTACAGCCATGCTGTAAACTACAACACAGTGTATTTCATTCTCAGAACAGCATCCTACTAGCCTGCAGAAGTTGAGAATGAGCATAGAAAATGTGTGTGAATTTCATGTCTTTGTGTGCTTATATGTTTGTAAATTTTGTATACCAATATATTATCACATGTATGAACATTTAAAGTTGATACAAAAAATGTGTTGTGTCTTCCACAAGCGAAGTAAAAGTCACTTAGGTTGTCTGGTTTTGGAGACATTCAATGCTGCATTGACAATACCACCTTCCTCAGAGTTGGATCCACAAATTGAAGATGTTTGCACATTTGTGGTAGACGAGGTTGTTATAGATGGAGAAATTATGTTTCTAAGGGGAATGTTATTAAGGTGAGCGTAACAATTGTTATGGTCCCTCTCTGACTTTCTCACCTTAAATTTTACTGTGTACATATTTGTGTATTTCAATTTCTCTGTACAAAATGCTCTGCAATCCAATAATGCTCATCACTTCTGACCACTGTTTAAAATGTTGTAACAGTAAAAAAAAAACGGTGCATAAATTTACAGAATCATTTGATTAATGATTTCACAAACATGTGAACATGAACATCAAAAACTGCACTATAAAAAAATTATCATCATACCAACACTATGCTAACAATGTCAAATTTGGAGACAAACAACAAAAGACTACTGGAAACTTGTTACAACAGAAATGACTTTTCTACGTAGAATTCTGAAGAAGAAGAACAATTATATCAGAAATCAGATTAAGTGGTTTTCACATGCTTCCAAACTACTACCAGATAGTGCCCCTCAAAACACATTGCTATACAGACACAATGGATACAAAGCCAGGGGCAGACCATGTAAAAGATGGATTACAGCAATAAGAGTCAACGAAAACAAACATATATGAAACACAGAAAAAGGCAGTCTACAGAGAACTCTTCTACACCTGACACTGCAAGGCGTAAAGGAGTATAAAGCGAAGAAAATACCGTAAATGTATTTTTATGATCATGCTCATTGAGTCACTGAGAATTCATACCTGAGTTGCAATATGTGTATATACATCTACATTCTCTATCGAGTGCTACTATCAGAAAGAAATTATGGAAATCTCTGGAATACATCCATTCTGCACCATGTACCATAACCTCAGCACACCCCATCCATGACTGTCCTCTCTACTAACTTTCACACTCTGTATTTCAGTATGCAGTTGGTGCGCAAGATACTACAGAGTAGTTCTCTCCACAGGCCTGTATTGGTTTGGATGTTATTCCATCAATTCCCGCCAATTTATTCTTTGGGTTGTTCTTGATAGCTTCTCCAACTTCTTGTTCCAGGATTTAAGGTTCTTCTTCATTTGCATATTTTGGTGTTTTTTAGAATGGGGCTATTGTTTTTTTTCTTGCATGTTCAAGGTGTCTTTAAAATATTCTTCCAACCTTTCTCTGATCTTATCTTCCTCATATATGGGAACACCCATCCTGTCATTTATATATTCTGCTGGTTGAAAAAATTGGTCTCGTATTCTCATTTTTGCTATGATTTTCTCCATACATGATCCAAAATTTTTCCTTTTCTTGTTTGATTTACAGCATCAGGTCTTGTACTGTTTCTTCTTAGTTTTTATAGCTCCTTTACATTCATTATTCCAAGTTGTTCTTTTCTTAGGTACTCCTGTACACCTAATGCCACAGTGTTTTGTTGAGCATTCTAGAATGATGGTTTTTTTTAAATTTCTGCCATGCTGTTTCTATTATCTTCTGGTATGTACATCTCTGTTATAGTGCCTTCGTAATTGCCTTTATTTTACTTTGTGTTTCTCAGTCATTCAATTTTCCTTTGTTAATTTTTATTTCCATTGTTTTTCTGTGTTTCTTGCTATGTATTGTTTTTGCTAGGTATGCGATTACAGAACAATGGTCAGTAGTTACTGTGATGTTGGGAATGATCTCGGCTTTTCTAACATTGTGTCATCCTGCCTGTCATGTCAATATGAAATCTATCTAAGCGGCTTGATCTGTATTTTTTCCATTTAAATCATGTGTAGTTTCCTCTTTTTAGAAACTGTTTGTGATACAAAGCCCGTGTTCTGCACAGATCTCTAATATGTGTTGGTCATTGTAGTCGCAATTTGTCCATTGAACTTCCGATAGTGACGTCCGTTGATGGAGGGTGTTTCTCTAATTAAGTCTGGGTTGTTCAGTCGACCACTGGATTAATCAACTAACATCGTAAAATCCAGACCAATTTGTGTAACACCCATTGGAGTGAACTCAAATCGAATGATATAATCAGAGAAGAGACACATCAAAATTCCATCACATGTTATCAGAAAACGCCGTTGGTTCTACATTGGGCATGTCCTACAAGCAGACATCAACAGAATACACCACCAATCTCTTGAATGGATACCTACAGGCAGAAGAGCCAGGGGTGGACCAAAAGAAACACTCAGAAGAACAATACTTAGAGAAACTAAAACAATCAATATTCAAGAACTTCACAGAATAGCTTTGAACAGACAGAATCGGAGAGATCTGACATCTGCCCTATGCGCTAACTTCAGCGCAAAAGGAAAATGATGATGATGATGATTGTAGTCGCAAACGCTGTTTCATAGACAATATTAATCATATTGACCCCTAAGGTCCTGATTTCAATCCACGGTAGGAACAGGATTTTTTCTTTCGGGCGGTACAATCAAAATCCTTTCTGTACATGTCATGGCATTTGCTACGGCAAAGCTACCTTTATTTCCACAGCCCATAGAAAGCCTACCTGCACCCCTTCACAGGAAAACATGCTGTAACGAAAGTTATTTTTTTATTAATCATAGGCATTAGCCAACACAAATGGATGCTTGATATTCTGGGCTCTCACTACCTGCGGTTGGGGAACATTATTCCATCTGGATATATATATATATATATATATCTACCTCAGCACATTAACACCTTTCTTCACTAGAATAGCCTAAGATTCCTGTTATAAATACTTTGAGAGCCGACGATCCTAATGTATTATGTATGTCCAACTGCTTTTCCTGTACCGCAAGAACATCAATACTAGACAAGCTTGTCCAACTCTAGTCTGCATTTAGCTTTCACAAATCCAGAATAAAATTATTACATTTTTTATTCTGAGATTCCCCATCAAGACAAGTTCCTTGTCATGGAGATAAGACTTGGTCCAGCCACCAGAGGTTAGAAACTAAGACTGGCCAGGTCCTCCTACCAGGATACGGAAGGTCGGCTCGCAACCACAAGACCAACCACTGTGCATCATTATATTACTAGAAGATATGACTATAGCGAGGCTTTTTTTTGTGACAAACCCCACCAGCATTCTATCTTTATGTTTTCATGTCGTAATGTCCTGTTTATTATCTCCCCTGGAGTAGAGGACCCTCCAATTTGTGGTTTAGTGACTATTAGCAATTGCAATCTGTCATAGAACCTAGGTTCTATGTCCGGCCTAGAGCAGCAAGATCTTGGTTTTTATGCTGTTCATCAAACTGACACCCAGAAAACCAAAGAGACAGGGAAACCTGAGGTGAAACCATCCAATTCAGAGACTCTACTTCTTTCCAAATTTGGCAGACATGACCTGTGGAATCTTATGTACCGGCTGACTAGGTGATGGGAAATGAAGCACAACTCAGATCCACCGATAGATGGAAGTCTGGGAAGAGCCAAGTCATAGCAGCATTGTACCAGTTTGCAAAAAAGGGTATTTTTAGTCCCAGTCCTTACTTGTTGATGCAGCCCTCTTGTTGTGAAAGCTCCAGAAAAAGGTTTGGCCTTGGATAGACAAATAATGCTCCCAGTCACCACTGTTGCGCTTAACAGCAGGTGTGGATATTCTGATAGTCATCCACCTGTGGATAGACAATAGTTCACTGTTTTTATCTATTTTTGATAAAGACCTTACGGTTGAAAATGTCTTGTATATTATTTGTATGATTTCGTCCATAGTCCAATAGTCTGTTGGTCTTTGTAAAACTACGATAAAACACTTTTTTTTAAAAACATTATTGTTATACATTTTTACATAGGTCTAAAAAATCCAATTCTGTCACATTTAGTACCCTCAAGACTTTTGGACTCAATTCCGACCACTCTTTTGTCTCTCAGTTGATGTGATCTTTGTCTTTATTCATTTTGTTCCATCATTTATGTCATGTTTTTGTTTGTTTTGTTTCCACCCATATTTACGTTTTTTATATACTTCCTGTCCTTCCGGCACCTCGCTTCCATATTTCATATTTTGGTTGGACACATTTGTGTGTTGTGATCATTTATATTTGTCGTCTTTTGATGTTATGTGCATATCTTGATCTTTTGGTTAAAACGTTGAAAATGTTTTGTGTATTGTAATTTGCATGTTTTCTTGTTTACAAATCATAGCTCCCTAGTTTTAGTGATAGTCCATCTTTTCTAAGTGGAACCTCTAAAAACCTGTGTTTTACGTAAGTACAATTGCCATATTTGAGACATGGTTGATCATGTGTGTATGATCATTGTAGAAATAGCATTAACCTACAGATTAAGCTGAAAGTCTAGAGAGCAGTGGTACTTCCAGTGCTGTTATACGTTAGCGAAACATGGACTGTGTATAGATGTCTTGTGAGGAAACTCAATCACTTTCACACAACTTGTCTCAGAAAAGTTATGACCATCAGGTTGCAAGACAAGATTCCAGATACCACTGTCCTTGACAGATCTGGCATCCCCAGCATTGACACTATCTTAATGCAGACACAGATTTGTTGGGCAGGTCATTTGATACGTATGCCAGACCATCGCCTGCCAAAGATACTTCTCTATGGTAAGCTGGAAAAGGGTTCACAATCTCAAGGTAGCCAAAAGAAGCGCTTCAAGGACTTGTTAAAGACCTCACTGAAAGCCTTTGAAATAGACCAAGATACATGGGAAAAACTTGCACGAAATAGATCTACATTGGAGCTCTACAGTCAAAAAGAACGCATCATCTTGCATCTCAAAAGAGGAGAAATGCTGCAGTCCAACAGCGGAGAGTAGCTAGAAAGTCACGGATAGACCAAAATCCACCTACAGTGGTCATTCCATGTCCGAACTGTCCAAAGACATTTACAGCTCGATTGGGGCGCATTAGCCATCTATGAACTATTATGCATGATTATAATTCTAACTGAATTTTCATTAGTGGATATAAAAAATGGTCATCATTACTTGTGATGGAGAAACACACATGATCATTGTGTTTGTAGTTAAGTCTTATCGAGCAGCACATTTCCTGTAATAATTTGTCTTAATATCCAGTTATAATTTATGTGTTTCATTATGCTGTCTCATAGTGACAATTCTTATGCTATTTTCAATCCATGTATATTTTTACTCATTAAATTTTATTCTAGTGTTACTCCTAATGAAGATGTAAAAGAAGGTGTACTCCAACTAGACACTGAGATGGATGGTACTAATGAGTATAGTGTGGACTATGACAAAACATCACAAGAAGAGTTGCTTGATGCTGAATGCAGTAAGAAACACAACAAATCACAAGAAGAGCAGCTTGATGTTGAAACAAGTCACAATGAACATAGTAAAAAATATAAAAAAAAGCAGCCCAAGTATAATTAAGAAATAGCAGCAAATGGACTAAAAAGAAATAGACAGTAATTATTTAATTCATGCCTAGGACATTCTCATTTCTAAATGTTATATTTATATTTATATTGGATATAAGACCTATACTCCAATGGAAAATTGAACAGCATATAATTAGAAATATCTGGTGCCAGTAATTTTTCTCAAGATATCACAAACTATGTAAATAATATGAACATTTCTCAACACTTGCAACTCCAAAATTTCTCAATGGTCATTTTGACTTATGATGTGTGATGGCCAACTCCACCCCCAAAGTCTCAGCCACCTCTCAGTAATAGTCATTGCAGGCAATGATAACAGTTTCATACATGTACTGTTGCATCACTAGTGTGTGCAGATATGACTAAAAGGTAAAATTCTTGCATAGAATCCTCTGCAGTATTTGGAACATATCATCTGTGTGTTTATTATTCTGTCTTTCCAGACTGCAAATTTTATCTGTGATTCCTGTAAGATTTGATACTTCTCAGCGATTCAAGAACCTTGTTATAGCACATTTCAACAGCTTTGCCCAACTTTAAAAATCATCTCAGCAAATATATAACACATTGAATTAATTACAATTTTATGTGTGAATTGAAAATGATGTAGACTCTAAAACCTTTAGCAAGCTGGATTTTTTTTTAAATTAAAAAAATTACCCCCTACTGCTAGATTCGATTTTGAAAATGTGTGTTATTGTTTGGGGCTGTTTTGAAAATGCAATAACTTTTTTGTTGTTAAGAGATATTTAAATAATAATTGTACATGTAAACAAAGAATTGAATACTGCATATATTGATGCTAGTTTTGTTTTGTGTTTGTGTGTGTGGTACCAGACATGTGAGAAAGTAGTACAAAATTAAAAATTACCTACACTGTATTTGTTTTTTTTTTTAAATTGTCTAAAGTGGGAACACTGTGAAACACCGTTAAATTATCATAATATAACTGGAGAAAATAAATAAACCTTTAAGACTTGCCGTAATACGTTCTTATGAAGGTATTTTGACTTTCTACAAAACATTTGATGTTTGGCATCTACATAAAGAAACCATCGTGACCTACTATATACTCTTCTGTGACAACTAACTACCTCCCAGGAATTCATCATCCGAATCTCAATCCTAATGATTTTCCTGAAAATACTTTTAAACAAGTCTATAAGACCCAATTCACTTTCATGGCACCGTACCGGAGTTCAGATGTCGTGGATTTCGATATTACGACATACCATCTTTCATGTTCATTAAAGTCAATAAGAAAGCCACCAACACTAGATGACTATCACATTATGAACAGATCAGAACAAGTTATAATTCTACGTCTCAGAACAGGACACAACCGACTCCGCAGTCACATGTATACAAAGTTCAAGATTGGCAACACTGCCATGTGGACAGGCAGCACAGAATGCCAAACATATACTGTACTTCAAGAGTGTTCTGAGCATGAAACGCTAAGGCAGACATATTGCCCAGAGGAAACAACACTGGAATCAAAGCTCTATGGGACACTGTATGAGCTACAAAAGACAGTGAATTTTATTCAAGAGACAGAAATACAGATATAGACATAGTTAGTTGTCGGATCATCATCACTGCAAACTGGACACATCCATAGTTGCTCCGATCTCTCCTTGAGTGTATCCGCCATCACACTTCTGCTGACAGTACCGGTCCTATGCTGGTTGACCATCATTCTTCTGCGCCCTCCAAAATGTTCACCTCTAGCAACACCGCATTTCAATCCCTGATCTTTAATCCTAGCCATTGAAAAGGAATCATCATCCACATTAGTCTCACTCTCGCGTGTTATATCTCTTAAGGAGTTTAAAACGTCAGCGCGATCCATTGCCAAATCGCACACGATGCCAGTTAATCTGCTCTTTCATTGCCTCGAACGCCCACATGTCCCGGCACGAAAATAAATGTAACCGCTTTCAAGCTCGCATTTCTCAAGGCCTTAATCCACTGTTCGCGAACGAGACCCACTTTTACCTTCTTAATCATACTCATAGAGTCACTCAGGATGCAGACCTGCGTTACCTTCTGTGTGCGTAGCCACTCAAATGCCTTGGTCACCGCCATAGTCTCCATGGTCATACTACTCGTAGTGACCGCAAAGGCACCACTTCCCTCCTTGATCGTTTTACCTGCGCACTGAGCTGTAAAGGCCCAAGCACTGCGAACATGCCTAATTACAGATCCATCAGTGTATATAATCACATCCCCCTCTTTGGTATTCTCACTGATTAAAGCCTGCACTTCTTTCTCCACAGCTGTGGGACCCCATTCCCTGCTAAGTGATATTACTACTCTCAAACAAGTTTCGAAATCTGTGGGTAGACCTATCCATTCCGTACCTGCTGCCACATCCTGTAATCTACACACGCTTTGTATTACATCCTCAGCACGTCCCATCCACGACCTTCCTCTCTTGAGTCTGCTGCCTTTAACTTTCTGTATTTCGGAATGCAACGGGTGTTCCTTATCTGCATGTATTTGAAGGTACGCCCGTGCACGGCAATACTGTAATCTATGCTCAGCCGTTGGGCAGTCAAGTAGGTATCGCATAGCTCTTGTCGATGTGTATCTTGTGCATCCCAGAATGATACGCATTGCTGCATTCTGGACTCTATCCAGTCTTTCGATCTGAGTTTGGCTAAGAGTCGCAATAGACCTTGAGGATGCGTACAATAGGGTGTCCTTGGATATCTTGATGCACCGTTTGTTAAATCTTGCAGTTAATCCTTTTGTCGTGCGTTGGGTTGGCGCCGCCCTGGTGCACAGGGTTGTAGTTCTTAAGTGTGGTAACTGGATATCTACATCAACGGTTATTAGCCCTGGCCTGCCACAGGGATCGCCTCTATATCCTATAATTTTCACTGTATACACAGTACATATCGCTGGCAATCAAATCACAGGTGTTGGCAGAACGATGTCATATGTCGATGACATCTTGGTGTATAGACAGGGCAGAAATCGAGAAGAGTGCGTCGTGGAACTACAGAAGGAGCTGGACAGACGGACAAATTGGTGTCGAGATACGGGAGCAGTGGTTAATCTGTCTAAGGCATTCGTGACGTGGTTTTCCTTGAACAATCACATGGTAAAGACACCCATGCCACAAGTTTCGTTGTCCGGGAAAAGTTTAGAAAGAACTAGCACAATGAGATATCTGGGTGTGTTTTTTGACAGAAGCCTGAGGTTCAGGGAACATGTTGACCACATTATCATAAGGGCAGGCAAAGGCTTGGCAGCAATGAAGGTTATGGCTGCTGCGCAGTGTGGGCAAAGATTGTTATTTCTTTTGTACCAGGGTTTAGTTGTGGCTGTGGTGGAATATGCACTGGCAATTCAGATATAGACATGTTTCAAGTGAACGAAAGAAGAAGAAAAATTAGTTCAGTTTTTGCGTATTTGTGATATAAATTAAAAGTCTACTTGTCACCACATCTCAAATACAAAAATTAGGGTGTTTACAATCAATTATATTACGCAATTCACGCATGATTTATGTATCATTCATTAAACGAAAATTGGACAATTCTTTACTCTCAAACACAAAACTGAAGTTGTATCCGGTGTAATGTATGAACTTCTTTTTTCGAGACACGATACACTGGAATCATATTATAACAACTAGGATAACAACAACATGTAATAACAGAAACTCACTATATACAGTACAAACGATATAGAATAAATGTAATTTGGAAACCTGTTTGACCAGAGATATATATGGCTATCTTTATATGAATATGTTATATGTTTGAAGTAGTTTTACAAAATGATGTTATCTACTGCTGAACTGCTTTTCATTTGAATATTTATCAGCAAATATTTTGACAAAAGTAAATGAAGCTGACAAGAAACTGGTGCTCATGTTTTTCCTCTCCCTGTCTCACACTCGAGTGAATTTGAAAATTATTAGATGTACCTGTGTTCGTTCTTACTGACCATTGGCACATATGCTCTGACAAAGGCTTATCTGATGTTGGGGAACTCCATATGTCTGTAGTGTGTTCATCCATAGTTGTGCTCTATCCACTCTGTCAAACGCTTTTTCTTGGTCCACGTGTGACAGATGAAGGATCTGCACTTCGTTGACAGAGTAACAAGTGACGATGCTAGTGTCGTAAATTTAGTGTGACAATAGAACAATCTGCAGCAGCGTCACAATAGAGTGTGACAATAAAACAAAGATGATTGTCAAGCGTCTTAGTCAAGATCCTTTCTGGAACCTCTGGTGCTGTGGCCAGGTCTAAACCTCTGGAACTCTTCTTGACATCAAATAATCTTCTTCTTCTGCGATCAGTTTCCTATGCTCATAAGTCTATACAGGAAGTTGGCCGCCTCCATGAATTCAGTCGTCAGCAGGAGGTCCTCACGGTTGCCCCACAGCTTCACCTTTAGATCTGTCTCTTGGGGCCATATTTTGGTTCTCACGTCATCAAAGAGTGGGCATGTCTGCACAATATGTTCTGGAGTCTGGGGACCCTTTTGACATGGGCATTGGTCCGTTTGGGCAGCCTTAATTTTGTGGAGATGTGCTTGTAGTCTGCAGTGTCCTGTGCGAAGTCTACAAATTGTGGTTTGTTGTGACCTGTTTAGCTTTAGAATATGGTCCTGTGGAAAGTTACTGCCTGTTCTCTGACTCCATGTATGTTTGTATTTTCCTTTGATGAGGGTTTTTGCTTCAGTCAGTGATATTCTGTGCTGGAATTGTTCCTTTTTTGCACCTGCTTTTGCCAGTCTGTCAGCTCCTTCATTTCCTGCTATTCCACAGTGTGCAGGGATCCACTGCAGCATAACTTTATTGTTGGCAGATAGTTAATTTAGAAGTTCTACAGTTGTTTTTGCTAGGAGATCTTTAGGTTCCTTTTGGATGGTTTGGAGTACTGACATGCAGTCACACAAGAAGACTATGTTAGCTCCTTTGAGCCTCCGTTCCTCTAGAGCCTTTGATGCTTCCAAGATTGCTTTTATCTCTGCCCTGTAATTTGTTGATAATTTGCCAGTAGCGATTGAGAGTTCTAGTTTTGGGGTGTTTGGTATGAGTATTAGTATCCCAGCTCCTCCTTTCTTTACTGCACCCTCTGATGATCCATCTGTGAAGACATGAATCCACTGTGAGGTAGGGTATTGGGTGTCTAGGTGATCAATTGTTTTTGCCTTAAGGGCAGTAGGGGTTTCCATAGTTTTGCTCTAAATGCCTAAATTTTTCTGTCATTATTGCGATTTTCTCATCCCTGCGGTCTGTTAGGTTTTGTAATCCTGCTGTTGCTTCCATTGATGTTATAGGTGTGCTCCTTGGTGCTTCTGTTATGATTCGGAGACCTGCATTTTGAATTTTGTCCAGCTTTTGAAGATTGGTATTTACTGCTGTTGCATATGTGGTCAATCCATATTCCAGAGTTGGACGAATGTGACCTACATAGACTTGTCTTATGGTTTTTATGTTGGCTCCCCAATCTGTCCCAGATAGTTTTTTCATTATTTGTAGTCTGCATGTGGCTTTATTTTCTGTCTCTTCAATGTGTGATCCCCAAGTAAGTCTTTTGTCAAATTTTAGCCCCAGGTAGACTGGGGTGTTTTCTTTTGAGAGTGGGGTATTGTCTAGAGTGAGAGTATAATTTTCAGGCTTTGTGGAGAGGGTGAAAAGTGTAGTGACGGTCTTACTTTTGTTTATTTGAACACCCCAGGTTTTTGCCCACTCTTCAACTTTGTTTATTGCTTCCTGCATTCTAACTTTTGCAACTCCAATGTATTCTGATTGGGTCCAGATAGCAAAATCGTCTGCATGGAGAGCTCTATGTACATATGGTGTGAATAGTTTTGGCAGGTCGTCTATAAAAACTATAAAGAGTGTGGGGGACAGAATTCCTCCCTGTGTGACACCTTCTGTTATGTTGACCATTTTACTTTTCATTCCCTGGAGTTTGACTCTTGCATGTCTGCCTCGTAGGAAGCTTTTTATCCACCGAAACATTTTGCCTCTGATTCCTTTCTGGGCAAGTTTTAGCAATAGCCCCTCTTTCCAGACTTACTTTGTCAAAGGCCTTTGTGAGGTCAAAGAAGGTGGCTAGGAGTTTTGCTTTTTTCTGGAAAGCATCTTCTATTTCCTGGGCAAGGTATGTTGTTTGGTCCTCAGTGCATCTGTGTTTTCTGAAGCCCGATTGGCAGTCATCTAGAAGATTGTTTTCCTCCAGGTAGTTTAAGAGTCTGTTATTCACCATTTTTTCCATGACCTTTCCTAAGCAACTAAGTAGACTGATAGGGCGGTAACTTGTTTTGTTGGTTTTTGGTTTTCCTTTCTTGGCAATTGGAATTATTTCTGCCTCTTTCCATTCTTCTGGGAAGATCCCTTGCGCCCATGATTCATTAAAAAGGTCTAGGATTCTGCTTCTATCCACAGAACCTAGGTGTTGGAGCATTTCATTTGTGATTCCATCGGGTCCTGGGGATTTCTTCTTTTTTAGATTTTGAATTGCCATGTTAAGTTCTGATTTGTGAAAAGGTGAGGTCATTGTGCCTGGGCATGGTTGATGTTTATTTACAAGGTTTTTTGCCTCTCGTCTTACTTCAGCAGTTCTTGTTCTAGTTATCTTAATTTTGCTTTCTTCAGCATAGGAGTCTGCTAGAATATTTGCAGCTTGTGTGCCAGTGTAGGACTTCCCCTTGTCTTCTATGATGATACTACTTTGGGGGTTGTTTTCTTCATTGAGACACTTGATAAGTTTCCACATTTTTGTTGAGTCTTTTTCCATGTTGAGTGTTGCTGTTTTTTCTTTCTAGCTGGATCTAATGCTGTTTAGCTTTTCTCTCCTGAAAATTGCTTGCAGTCTATTGTGTTCAATGATATTGGTTTCTGTTGGTCTAGTTTCCATCTTGGATCTTGCAGCAGAGGCTTCATCATGCATAGCCGGGAGTTTTTTGTTCCAGAAGGGTTTGTAGTTTTGTCTTCTTCCTCTAGGTATACTGTTGTTGGCAGCTTCCAGGATTATTCCTGTTAATAATTTTTCCCCTGTAAGGCGTTGGTAAGTGTCCCAGTTAGCCTTTTCGTAGTTCCAGCTAGCGATTTTGTGTTGTTGCTCTTCTGTCTTGTGGTTCCCTTTTATTGTTAATATTACGGGCTTGTTGTCACTCCCACCAAGCTGTTGTGCCACTACTCTTTCTGTCACACGCTGGATGTCCTCTGTTGCAATGGCAAGATCTGGAGTGCTCTGAGATTTCCATTGTCTGGAGTAAAAGATTTGCTCTGATAGATGTTCATTTATAAGGATTAGCCTATTTTCTATCATCCAGTCTTCTATTTCTTCTCCTCTCAAGCCCATAGTTGGGTAACCCCAGCTTGGGGAATGACTGTTGAAATCTCCAACTATAATATGTTTTGATGATGTGAGAGGTATTGCCATGAGGTGTAATTTTTTGTTGTTTGGGCAGTAGAAATTTGTGATAATCAGTGGTTCTGGGGTTGTGTGTAATTTGATGGTGAGATGTTCTGAGTCCTCTGGGTTACGTGCGATTTTCTGTAGTAGGTATGTTATTTCGTACCATTGTGATGATCCCTCCTTTGTGGCCTAATCTATCTAATCTGAAGCATTCAAAGCCTCTGATGGAGAATCTGTTGCTGTCATTAAGATGTGTCTCCTGAATGCACAAGACATCAATCTTTTGCTTTTGAAGGAAATTCTGCAGTTCTAGTTTCGACTTAGCCACACCCTCACTGTTCCACTGCATAATTTTGATTGTGTTTTTGTTGTCATGATTGGTTTGGCCGGTTGCTCTACTCTGTTTAATCCCGGGTCCCCGATACACAGAGTCATCATCAGTAGCTTTTGGTGGACCCATTCGAGGCTGGGGGTCCGGAGCTCCTCCTGCCTGACGATGAACCACAGGGGCAGCCCCATTTCGTGTAACGAATCCGAGCATAGTCATTGACTGTATAATACTTATATGTCCCATTTCCATTGCAAAGTACCCACGCCTATTCAGGCTGGCATGTTCCGTCTTCGGTGAGGGAAGTTATGGAGTCTTCCTATCCATGTTCTTGGACATCCTAGCACTGCCCGCAAGACATCGGAGGTTTGTGGAGTGGCCTTCTCCTATTTTACTGTCAGGGTTGTCTCCTATAGCCTTTCCATCTCCCGATGGTGACTGCAAGGCAGCAATTTATTTTTATATGGGGGGGGGGAGAGATCCCCCCTTCCCCAACGCGCTCCTGGCATGGAGTTGATAACTCCACGCCAGCAGCGTGAGCTTATAGCGGCTCATACTCGCTTGAAGCTGCCCGTCACTGGACACATGGGGTATTTCAGTGGGGATATCAGCACCGACTGATATCCCGCCCCGTCCTGGTAGGTAACAGCACCGGTTTGGTCCGCGGCTGCTTAATTGCAGCAAACACTCCATATATGGACATTTATGGAGTGCCCTCCACCATCCGCCACCTGTGGACGCGCCTGGTAGGGGTCGGTAGTCTCCCCCCCCCCCCCAGGACATAAAATAATCACAAAGACACTTCTTGTCTTAATATAAAAACGACTTTTAATATGAAAACAAATATTCTTTATTTTTCGGCCTGACACATCCGACTTCAGCATGGCTTTGGGTCACTGACCCTATATGGGAACAGCCAACTCCATCCCGGAACCTCCTTATTCGCCTTTTACGACATACTTGGAAGGTAAACAGTGTTGCTATTCTTTGCTCCCCTTTCGGGCCAAGGCAACACACGGGCGGGTGCATGTTCAACTGCTTCTTCAATTTCGGATTTCAGGAAGTATTATTCTATTTATAGAATAAAACTAGGTTACTATAGAAACCAGGTTTTATTCTATTATATTTATTGTTGTGATCACTTTTCCTTCCTTTATGTTTAACAGTTGCTTGAATTAATTTTATCATGATTTCTTGGGGCCTATTTAGTATGTTGCCATGCTCATCGCTGATTATTTCTGTTGGTTAGTGTCTTTTTACTTATGTTTTGTACTTTGGTGTATTTTGTCTATCCTTGTTAAGCGTTTCTCCATATTCTTGCCATGGCATAACTTTTGATGATTTTATTGGTGATAATCTTTGCTGTCTTGTATGTAAGTATTCTTCACGTGTTTTGCATGTTGCCCATTTCTTGTATTTTGTATCGTTCGTTGCATTCTTTACCTCTTCTGTCCACCAAGCTGTTATCTTTGGTTTCGTACCTCTATGATTTTTATATCCGCATATATTTCCTGCTGTTTGAATGATGCCATTTAAAATAAAAATATTTCCATTCTTCTTCTTTGTGCTAGGTGTTTTCTGCTCTCCTGGACAATAAGCACAAACAGTACAAAGCTTATTTAAACGACCCCTACATCAACCAGCAAAAAGACGCTGTACGAAAACTCAAAGAAAAACGCGCAAAAAGAACTAAGGAGGATGCAAGACACTTGGTTTAGCACCAAAGCCAAAGAGATACAACATTATGCTGACAGCAATAATATGCAGAATTTAAGGCAATTCAGCGGTTAAGGCAATTTATGGCCCTCAATCTTCAGGAGCGTCTCCTCTTCTGAGCGCAGATGGAAAGCATACCATCACTGACAGAGAGGAAATTCTCAAAGGCTGGGCTGAACATTTTGAAAATGTACTAAACTGCCCCTCTATCATCAACTTGATTGCGCGTATTACGCAAATACCAATCAATAGCTCATTATCGGATCCCCCTTGCATTGAGGAAGTGGAGAAAGCAATCTCAAATTTGTCCGTAGGAAAAGCGTCAGGCTCAGACTCCATTCCAGCCGAAGTTTACACTGTTAGTGGTCCTGTCATGTATGCCAAACTTACAGAGATCTTCCAGGCAATGTGGAACCTGGAATCGATACCACAAGACTTTAAGGATGCTTCCATCATACATCTATACAAGAGAAGAGGAAATCGCCTAGCTTGCGACAACCATCAAGGCATATCCTTGCTCTCTATAGCAGGCAAGATTCTAGCTAGGGTCCTGTTAAACAGACTGCAAGCCCGTCTTAAGACAGGTCTCCTTCCAGAGAGCCAATGTGGCGTCCGACAGGGCAGAGATACTATTGATATGATTTTCACTGCCAGACAACTACAGGAAAAGTGTCGTGAACAGAACATTGGTCTCTACACCACATTTGTCGACCTAACTAAGGCATTCGACACTGTAAATCGCGAAGGACTATGGAAGATCATGACCAAATTTGGATGTCCCGAAAAATTTACCAACATAGTTCGCCAGTTCCATGGTGGTATGACAGCATGTGTGCAAGATGACGGTGCACACTCAAACCCCTTTCCAGTGATCAACGGCGTCAAACAGGGTTGCGTCCTGGCTCCGACGCTCTTCAGCATGGTATTCTCTGCCATGTTAAATGATGCCTTCCAGAATAACAGTGCAGTAATTTGTTTTCGCTATCGAGCTGACGGAGGACTATTCAATTTTAGTAGATTGAAGGCCAAGACCAAAACTAAGACGGACATTGTTCGCCGACAATTGTGCATTATATGCTACCAGTCAGAAAGACATGCGAGAACAGCATGGACCTCTTTTCTTTGACTTGTGATGCGTTCGGTCTCACCATCAGCACCGCGAAGATTTTAGTAATGTATCAACCAGTACCAGGTGTCACCTACACAGAGCCAGTGATCACAGTAAAGGGATAAAAACTTGATACTGCCAATAAGTTTGTATATCTCGGCAAAACACTATTACAAACTGCGACAATTGATGAGGAGGTTGCCCTGCGTACTGCTCGTGCCAGTGCAGCATTCGGGAGCCTTCGTTCCAACGTTTGGATCAGTCGTGGTCTCAGTCTGACAACTACGTTGGACGAGTACCTCGCAGTGGTTCTACCAACACTGCTTTATGTTGCATCATCCTGAACTTTTTATGCGAGACACGCTCGACAGCTTAACTCTTTTCATCTTTGGTGTCTACGAACCCTCATGGGAGTACGTTGGCAGGATCGAGTACCAGATACAGAAATTCTTCAGAAGACCCGTATGCAAAGCATCCATGCAATGCTGACTAGGTCCCAACTCCGCTGGACTGGCCACTACGTCCATAATCCAGACAAGCGCCTTCCAAAGAGATTATTTTATGGGGAGCTGTGCGAAGGTAAACGTTCAAGTGAAGGACAGAAAAAGCCTTTCAATGATCACATTAAAAGCTCTCTCAAGAACTGCAGCATCGATCCTAGCTCCTGGGAGACTACAGCACTTGATCGCTTGAACATGGACAAAGACATCAATAGAACAGTGAGTAAATTTAAAAGATGCATACTATATGCTGCTAGTAAAACCATACCCAGGGGGACACGCAAAAACTACAAACCCTACTGGAATGATGAACTGGAGAAGCTGCAAAATGAGATGAAAACATCTAGACAGCAGACAGAAAACAGACCTAGCCAAGAACACCACAACAAATATCAAACAAAGGTTAAATTTCAAAGAGCCAAGTTACAAGCCAGACACAGCAGCTGAAAAGAAAAAAACAGTCTCTGGAACTTGAAAGAGACACTATAAATTATGGAAACTGGTAAAACAACTAAATGATGAAGGTACAGGGAGAAATACAAAGATTACACTTTACAAAGATAGAAACATTTTAACAGGTAAACATGCAGCTGATTACTTTGCAGAGGACAATAACGTCAAAGTTAGCCCAGGCAAACAATGGGAGGTTAGAGAGAACCAGCAAAGCATTGGACATGGCGAACCAGAAGTCATGGAAGCACCAATCACGATGAAAGAACTGGAGCATGCAATCAATTAAGTGCCATGTCGACTGGCGTAGGCGATCATGTTTCTCCACGACTCTCTGTCTCTTGTATTGTCAATAAGCTCGGTTGGTGAGATTCTACCGGGTCACGATACAAGCCCATCTAGTATCTCTTCTCCCATTGATCTTTCCAGTGGTTATTAAGTGTTCACGCTGTGTTCTTCTCAGCACATGCCCAAGAAACCTTGACTGTCTGCCCCTAATGGTTGAAATGACTGATCTTTTTACGCCAGCATCAACGAGTACCTCTGCATTCGTTTTCTTGGCATTTAATCATTCTTCTCAGAAACACATTTCTGTAGCCTTTAATTCGATTTAAATTTTTTTAATTTACAGTCCATGCTTCACATCCATAAAAAAAGAATTGGTTTTTATATATAATATCTCAGTACTCGAATTCGGGTCTGCATTGATAAGTCTTCCATTGCACATAATGGTTATCATTTTTTGGAATGCTGATTTGGCTTGTGCTGTTCGGCTCTTTATCTCACTTGATCACTTCTGATGTTAACAGGGTGCCAAGATATTTAACTTTTTCAACTTGTGCTAATTTTGTGTTATTATTATGTTGCATCTTGGTGATGTGTCTCTTTGATACGATCATTATTTCTGTTTTCTTCTTGTTTTCACTTTCCTTCACTACTTTATCTAATGGGGCTTCCTGCGATCAGTACTGTGTCATCAGCATATCTCAAGTTATTTATACTTTTATTCCTGACATATCTTCTATATTTCGCATAATGTATTCTGTATACAGGGAGAAAAGGTCCGGTGACAATACACAACCTTGTTTGACACCCCTTTCTATCTTTTGAAATCTACCTATAGTGTTGTTAACTCTCATCGCAGTCGTTTGTTTCCAATACATATGTCTTACTATTATTAGATCTTTCCCATCAACGTTAAGATTTTCTAGCAGTTTTATAATCTCTGAATGCTTCACCTTGTCAAATGCTTTGCTGTAATCTATGAAGCACAGATAAAGGTCTTACTGTACTTCTATGGCCCTCTCCATTAATGTTCTTACTATATATAGGGCATTTCTTGTTCCTTTTCCTTTTACGAATCCGCATTGTTCGTCTGCTATCTCTGATTTTATTTCTCCTCTTATATGCCTCATTATTATACACAGTAGAATCTTGGTCATCTGACTCATAAGACTAATTGTTCTGTGGTCTTCGCAATCTACTGCACCAGGTTTCTTTGGTAGGGCTACGAAAATTGATTGTAGCAAATCAGATGGAATATGATGTTGTAGAAAGCATGCAATATCCAAATTGAAAAAAAAAAGTCCCCAGGAGCTGATGTCAAATGAAATGATTAAAAATATGGAAACTGCAGATTTTCAATACAAGCTGGACCACAGGTAATGTTCCACAGGCATGAAGGGAAGTAATAATGATCAATCAATAAATCCATAACCCTTCAGGGTCGTAGGGGTACCACATTGGATGCCTCAGCACACAGTCTTCCAGCGAATTCTATCCTCAGCGATGCGGATGAGTGTGGCAATATCTTGCCCTGTACATTCCTTGATGTTGTCTGTCCATGTCTTTATTTGGCCTCCTCTGCTTCTTCCACCCTCGACAATTCCCTGCAGTAATGATACCACTCCTTAAATCAGGAAAAGATGGCAATACAGTCTCCAATTACAGGCTCATCAACCTCACAAGCTGTTTATGCAAAACATTATCAATCTTAGGATGCAGTGGTACCTTGAAAGTGAAAATCTTTTTGGATGGTCGCAAGAGCAAGAAAGTCCTATGGCATCATGGAGTCCCCCAGGGAGGAATCCTGTCACCCACAGTTTTCTTGGTTTACATCAATGACCTAGTTGCCGAACTACCACACGGGATCAAAGTGGCAATGTATGCTGACGACCTGGTGCAAGGAATAACATGCGAGTCACCACTAAACAAATACAAAGACCTATTGATGCCTTAACCTCATGGGCAAAAGATGGTGCGTCAGCAAACACAGATAAGTGCAGCACTACACTTTTTACCCTCTGGAGAGCTTTTGAAACAACCCACATACCTAGGAGTTACTTTTGATGATAAGCTGACATGGAAGCAGCACATAAACATAACAACAACAAAAGCCAGGAGGAAGTTAGCTATCCTGAGAAAACTAAGTGGAACCACATGGGGAGCCAGTGGGAATATTCTCTGTAAAGTGTACCAGCAAGGCATAAGACCACACCTGGAATATGGTTCAGCTGCGTGGTGTCCTGTATCAAACATCACATTACAAGAACTAGATAAAGTGCAAAACTAGGCGCTCAGGATAATGCTGGGAGCAATGAAATCAACACCCATAGTAGAGATGCAGAAAATGGGAAGAATGCAAACACTTCGCGAATGCAGAGGTGCTAATACAAGCAGAAAAGTTTAAGTGTCTCCCAAATCATCCAATGAAGAAAAGATTCCAAAATCTAGCAATCTACTGAAAAGAAGCAGAAAAAAAACTGAAAATCCACCAAGTTAAATGGCTCCATAGACAACTTACAGACCTACCCAAAAGGTCTGTACTAGAACAAACCCTAGGAGTGAAAGGTATGGAATGCCAATATACATTCTGACCCACGTGAAAGGAATACTAAGCGAGGACGAACAGAACAGTGTGCAATGAAGGACAGTGTCACCCTCAGTTTCCTGGATGAGGAATATCCACAAGACATATGGGTCAGAGTATACACAGATGGGTAAGCACAGAATGCTGTGTATGTATTTGTATATATTTACAAATATAATGGATGTGTATATATTTCGATATCTATCCTACACTGTCAAATGCTATTCTTTACACATTTCTATGTTCCCTGTATCTATTTGTAACCACCCCTCCCCCCTCCTGCGTGCACTATCTTTCTATATCCTTTCCCCTGTTATCCCCGTTCCCCCACTAACCCCCTCCCTTGGCAGTGGTATGTGGTGTCCCCATTCTTTAGTTTTGCATCTTTCATCTTTTAGTATTTCATAATTTATAAATATTGAACGCATCAATATGCACTTCTTATTAATATATTGTGTTGCACTGGATTTGTCACTGGGTGATGATTTTCTGGTGAAAGAAATAATTCTCCCAGCCAATTTGGTTAAATTCATTATGGTTTTGTTTTCTTAACTGTTTTTGTTGTCTTGATAATGGTCCCAATTGGACCGACACGTTGACAATTGTATTTGTTCTTTGTTTTATTGTTATTTTCTATATTTTATTATTTTATATTGACAGGTTTCAAGTAACCTATTTACCTTATTTGCATTTACCTGAGTTTTATTAAAGAGGCAGAATTACAGATATAGACATTTTTCAAGTGAATTAAAGAAGAAAAAGAAAGTAACAATCATAAATTTTGATTTAAAAAAAACAACTAGCATGACAAGATAAAGTGCTTAACAACACAACATATATTTCAGCTTAAACATTCAAAAAATTATGACATTAATGATAACAGCATGTAGAGTCCCAGAAGTTAAAAAAAATATTTAAAAATTAACAGAGAAAAATATTATTCCGCATTTGTGAAAATTGATTAGTCCTTTCATTACTGCATGTTTTCCTGTGGGAATTGAACCAGTCTGTTCAAAGGCACCAAATCGCCTAGCAACTCTCGTACACGAGATTTTCAGGAAATGCGGTTAGTCAAGTACAGAAAATCTCGTGTATGAGAGTTGCTAGGCGATTTGGTGCCGTTGAACGGACTGGTTCAATTCCCATTAGACTCAAGAATTTTTGCCATAGCATACGCTGCAACATGTACAGGAAGGATTTGGATTGTATCCCCTGAAAGAAAAAAATCCTGACCCAATCGTGGATTGAACCTGGGACCTCAAGGGTCTGAGAATGGTGTTCTAACCACACCAAAAATTGCAATGTTGGCGTCTGATCTAGTCATGCGTGCTACCGGAAGGCTACCTTAGGCTCGGGACTCACCCACGGCTATCCAAACAGTTTTTTATTTCTGGAAATGAAGGATGATTGAAATTTAAAATTTGTATTATTACATCTCTATAATTCTTCAAATAATTTTATAACTCTCTAATTCTTACAAACTCATCAGTATTCTTTCTCTCACCAAATACAATATTTTATTCACAATATTCCACACAAATCTCCAATTAAACAATTGTTTCATCATGTTGTCATTCTTAGTACTTTCATTCTTTTAGCAACCAACACTTATCTCTCCAACAGTGTATCTCTGACTGCCTCTAGGGTAGAAATAAGCTGGTAAAGGAACTACAAAAAAAATACCACCATTTTTTAAAATTCAACAATCTCAAATATTATGTTGTATATATTTATATTATTCTGGCCTGTACATTCTCTCAGACATGCCAATTAAAGCAGTTATATCGAGTTACGGCTAATGACATCTTTGTAGAGTTTGTCGTCAGACAGTACTTGTGACATCACAAAACTTTCCTCATATACAGCATACCAGTAAATGAACGTTTCTCACAGTTATTCAGCTGTCATATTTATTTGTGCCACAACTACATACATTGGAAGTTGCTGATTCTGATGATTGTAATTTGTTCTGTTAGGTGAGGTGATATATTTTCACTTGTAAACAGCTGTTCTGTATATTCAAAGTACTATTTACAAGACTTAACATTTGATTACACTTCCTTTTCCTATGTATCACCTGATTTATCACTCAAAGCAGCTGTCTGGAAAATATTTCAAAATAAAAGTTTAGTCCATGAAACAAATATTATCTCAGCTGTGGAAAATATTGTCATTACATAATTTAAACTTGTGACTATTAGTAATGAGCCTATTTTAACATAGGATCTGTTTTTGGAACACCTTTGTCAATGATGAGAATGGAATAGTCAAATATATTGTAAAAGATGATTAACATAATTAATGTTTTAAAATATGGATATGTACATGTACAATAGGGAAATAGGAAATGCAGATATTCTAGTATATGAAATAAAAGAGGCCATAGGAACATTGAAAGGATGGAAATCACCTGGTGTAGACAACATTCCAGCAGAACTCTTAAAATAGGAGGGGAATTAATGTGGTAAATACTATTGACCAAAATCTGCAAAAACAAGTGGAGTACAAAACAATGGCCAGCTGAATGGACACAATACCCATTACCAAGAAAGGAAATTTGAAAGTGTGTAACAATTACAGAATCATTACGTACTGGAGTATAGTAATGCTCAAGATACTACAGTGGAATCCCATCACAACAAATCCGGTTTTAAAGAATTTCCCTCTTTAACAACACTTTTAAAAATCCCTGATTAAATAATTGTCCCTCTTAGTTAAATAAAAAATGTTTATAACAAATTCATTTCCACACATATTCCTGTATAACGTACTATTTACAATTTGTTTTGGGGAAAAAGGTAGACTCTAATCTTTTGACCAGTGTGTGTGTTTGAAAGGGTGGACAATAGACTCCAACACTGTGTGCTGTTGAAACATTCACCTAGAAACAGCATGACGCATTTACTGGCAGAATGTCTGGACAAAGTCCTATGCAGTAATGTAGGGGTGTGTCCTGGAAAAAAAATATTGCTGCCAAAAAATGCTGGGTTGATAGTACGTCCAGAACAGGATACATCACCAATTTGTTTTTTACAGGTATGCCCAATATCACATGTTGAATATAGTCTCACTGTTCTATCTGACCAATCCTTTTAATGTGAGGCATTTGTCTTTTCCTGAAATTGAATTGGTCACTTTTTTGTCAACAGCCAATAAAGGTCATGTGGAAAGTCAAATGTGTCAAGTTAGAATGATTTTAATTAAGCCTACAGGTCAAACATGTTCAAATGAAACCTTGCTGTGATATTTTTATGGTTGTTTGGTTGCGCACAACTTTACATGCTGAAAATTGGGGGGGGGGGTGTGTGTGTGTGCCATCCATGACTTTCTACCTTTTGATTTCTTCTTCTTTCGTTCACTTGAAACATGTCTATATCTGTAATTGTGCCTCTTTAATAAAACTCACTGTCTTTTGTAGTTCATACAGTGACCCATAGAGCTTTGATTCCAGTGTTGTTTCCTCTGGCCAATATGTCTGCCTCAGCGTTTCCTACTCAGAACAATCTTGAAGTATATGTTTGGTACTCTGTGCTGCCTGCCCACATGTGCACATGGTCGTGTTGCCAATCTTGAACTTTGTGTGCACGTGGAGTCAGTTGTGTCCTGTTCTGAGGCGTAGAATTACAACTTATTCTGATCTATTCATAATGTGATACTTACCTATTACACAGGTTTATATAATCACTTCAACCAGACACAACAGACTATATTTAAAACTAGTGGGAAATGATGTGCACACAAGAAAACATAGAAATTACAATATACAAATCATATTCAACGTTTCAACCAAAAGGTCTTTATCAAGATATACACAAAACATCAAAAGATGACGAATGAAAAAATTATCAGAACAAACAAATGTATCCAATGGAAATATGGAAATAAGATGCCGGAAGGTCAGGAAGTACATAAAAATGTAAATATATGTGGAAATGAAACGAACAAAAAGTTGAGCAAATGGCGGAACAAAAAGAATAAAGACAAAGACCACACCAACCCAGTACTAGACATAAGAGTGGTCGGAATTGAGTCCAAAAGGCTAGATTGTACCCAATTCAAAATAGAGCGTACCTAGATCTATCATCGGTAGTGCAGGATCTGATGGCGGTGACCTGAATATCACAAGCACCATGATGACCATCGCCGTTGAAGTATATGGCCACAGGAGTGGGTGTTCTATGCTTGATGGCATGAAGATGGTTACAAAAGTGATCACTCAGTCTTAAGCCGGTTTCCCCGATGTACTGTTTGCCACAGCGTTTACATATGATCATGTAAATGATATTACAGGACTCACATGTAAAAGCCTCATCAATGGAGAAAATGGCCTTGGAAATGAAATAGAGCGCATCTGAACCACGTAAGGACATGTATAGCAACGACCACGTGAGCAACGAACCGTGCCAAAATGTTAGGGAACAGAAGACTTAAGGTGGCTATGAACCAAGATGTCCTTCAGATTTCTGTCACGTCTATAAGCCACCCGAGGTAAGTGGTGGAAAGCGTCACGGGTGTCGGGATCAGACTGGAGAAGACAATAATGTTTAAGCATGATGCGTCTAACAGAAGAGTTATGGGGATGAAAGGTAAGAACAAGTTTAACCCTATCAGAGGAGGAAGAAGAATCCTGAGAGTTAGTCAAGGTATCAAGGCGAGACAAATGGCGCACACAGAGCCAACCGGATGAAAGAATGCTGTCAGGGAACGAGCGCCTACGGAAAAACTCAATCATCTCAGAGGACATGTCGAGAAAATCATTGTATACGCTACATAAGCGACGCAAGCGAAGAAGCTGGGAGTATGGCAGAGAGTTGCGACAAGCAGGAAGATGAGAAGTGTAGGGCAGAGGCAGAAAGCCATGTGCGTCAGTAGGTTTATAGTAAATGGATGTGTTAAGATAAGGGGGATGAATGGTGACAATGATGTCAAGGAAGTTGACAGAGGTAGTGGAGATGTTAGATGTGAATTGAATAGCAGGGTTGAAACTGCCGATGAAGTTGATGAAGCGAGACAATTCCACTTCGGACATGTTGATGACAACCTTGTATTGATTGTCATAATGTGATAGTCATCTTGTGTTGGTGTTTATGGCTTGCTTATTGACTTGATCATCTGTTTTGGAACAGAATGGAAATGTGCCTTTTGATTAGTTTTCCCTTTGTCCCATCTAGGCGTTTGTGTAAGAAGTGATATTCATTGTTGACTACATTGAGGTAGGCTTTTAACTGCATCACTTGATGCCTAACCCTAATGCTAGGCACATCTAAGATGAATCTCATGACTGTGATGTGGGTGTCTTTAGTACATCCTAGCACTAGTCTCATTTTGGATTCTTTCAAATCTATCCAGTTGTGTTTGTGTCAGCTTGAGGGACCAAGACCATAATCGATGACAGATGTACAGTGTATGGAGCAGAAGAAAAAGTGACCATTGTCACATTTATGCAGCTGTTATGACTTTGATAATATTGGACCCCCCCCCCCTTTATTTTCTGAAACACATCAATATGTTTACTGAATCAGTGACTTCTGTCAAAAATTATCCCTAGATATTTTATGCAGTGCTCCCAAACGATAAAGGGAGCCCACACAACTGAGAGTTGGCAGTGTGTGAAGGAGAATTTATGTTTTAAATGGGTACACTGACACACTATCCACAGTTCATTTCCTTTCAGATGATCTTCCTGGCACAGCTGTTAAGACATTCATTTTGTGCTCAAGAGGTTGTGGGTTCATATCGTGCTCGTGATTTCTCGTTTACCAAGTGGATTTTTGGGGGGATCCTTGGGATTATCGCTTGAAGCTATGGAGTTAAGTGGTGTGAATGGTACTCTCAGCAGGCGGCATGCCACTTCATTGAGGGTGACAAAATACATATGAGGTAAACAGAGTACAACCTGAGTTCAATTCTCTATGCCTTTTCATTTATTTCCTTAGTTTTGGAATATAGGGTTGCAATGTTATTCTTCAATGATTTCTGTGCTGTACTGTCTTCATGTTCTCTGCCCAAGAGTTCCAGATTGATCTTTCCACTGTTCTACAGGTGTTTCTCAGTTTTCCAATATCCCTGCTGGTTTTGTTGCCATGCTTCTTTCTGTGTGTGTCTCCTAAGCACTTCCATTTTCTAATTCTATCTCTACCTTCACTGGACACGTGTGTTCTCTTCCAATACTCATCATTTAATGTCAACTCTGATCACCTAGTGTGCTGTAATCAATTGAGACATCTATTGATAAATTTCTGCAGTCTTGAAGTTATTTTCTGAGTTACATGCCATGTTTCAATTGTTCATTGGTTTTTTGCTTATTACATTAGCTATGATATCTTCAGGTTCCTATGACATGGCATGGGTGGGTTTCATTTGATCACAACTCATAATTGTGTTACAAGTACCAGTACTTTAGAGCTAATGACAATTTACAAAGCGCTTCTCTCATATTAAGACTACATTTTTATGGTAAAATATATCATCATCACCAGGTGCCATGCCAGCTGGTGTAGGTGGTCATGGCTCTCCACAGCTCTCTGTCCACAGTATTATGTATCAAAGTTGTTGTTGTTTCCTTGCCGTGCCAGATTGTCAAACTGTCTAATATTCTCTCACGTTGTCGCCCTCTGTCTCTGTTGCCTTCAATTTTGCCTGTTGTGACTATGTTCTCTAAACCTGCCTGTCCCATGAAAAAAGAAGATTGCCTTTTTCTTATATTGTTGATTAAGGTCCGCTGCGCATTTTTATGGTAAAATATATAATGATATTATATATATATAGAATGATGAAAATTAAGAATTGAGAAACATAAAATCACAGATTAATTATAGGATTTAAAAATTGAGCAGTACTTTGGCAAACAAACATACCAGTAGCTAAATACAGTGGAATTCCGTTATAACGAATTGGTCGGGTCTGATAGAATATGTGCATTATAACTGAAATTCGTTATATACGGTTATGACATTTTTACCACAACTTATGCCCTTTCACTTGTGTCTTTGTGCATTGTTTTTCCATGAAGTAATAAATGCATGTCAATTAAGAATAAATAATCAACTATCACAGTCCTCAAGAGATTGATTCTAGCAAGTGATGAAAAATGTAAATAATATCATCCTCATCTCTTTTCTACACAGTAGAATCTCCAATCATAATTTTAATCAACTGAATGGTATTTAAATGTTCTGTTACTCACCTCTCCTCTAAGTATCAGTTGTTTCTTGTGAAACAGATACACAGATTCAGTCAGTCTCGCTGCCAATTACGTATACTTTCACAATAATTTCATGTTTCTCTTTCAACCAGCCAAGACTTAACTTATGGTCAGTATGGCATAGGCTGAAATCACTATAGCCAACAAATCCTGGATTGATGGCTACATCCTGAATAGGATATGCTGCCTATTTTTTTTATGGCCAAGGCTTTCAGCGAACTCTCTTCCTTTTTTCAAAAAGGATAGATCATGTCTCGATAGATCAAAGTTTTTAAACAAGCAAAGTAAGCACTATATTTCAGGTGAATGGTCATTGATATTTTGCTTATTACATTAGCTATGATATCTTCAGGTTCCTATGACATGGCATGGGTGGGTTTCACCTGCCCTGCATTGTCAGTGCTTTTAGTTGTGCAGGACAACATGTTTCATTTGAATATGCCACCTAAGACTTGTGGGCTAATTTAGAAATCATCCTTCTAACTTGACACATTTGGCTTTTCTCGTGACTTTCATTGGATGTTGACACAAAGTGGCCAATTAACTTTCAGGATGCAATTATTCCGGGGTTTGAACATAATTAATTTTAGGCTAAATTTTTGGTGCAAGCTTCCTGAAGACATAATTATTAGCTATGGAAGGTCTTATTAGGTATAAAAAGAAAGGTGTTTGAATGTGGAATCTATACACACAAAAGAATATAAGAATTGTAACAATAAATACAAAAATTACACCACAAACAGGGATGTTGAATGAATAGAAATTCTTTGGCACACATTTTGTCCTACTCACCATTTTAACTGACTTGAAATTTTGCTATCCAATCTTATTAAAGTAGATGTCTTGACTGTCCATTTACTTATCATAATTAGTTTATTTGAAGTATATCTGCCTAGTGCTTTATGCCATTTTTGTGAAGTTTCATGTCAAATTTCAGAGCTGAATAAAATATGAAACTTTACAAAATATTCCCAAGTATTGGATTTCCAAAGTTAGTAGGCAGTTCATACTTAAACCCTATATACAAATGATGCCTTATTTCTCTTATTGTTTTGGATGATATGCTCTAAAACATGCCTTGGGGCACAGGTGGGGGTTTGTCTATACACCCCAGACAGTAGTAGCTGCTGCAGTAGGAAAAGCGAAACTGTTCCACAATATTTCAGCGATGCAACAATTATACACCTGTATAAACACAAAGGGAACCGCCAGTCTTGTAATAACCATCGTGATATTTCTCTACTGTCCATCGCTGAAAAGATTAATGCTTGAATCCTTTTGAACCATCTTACATCTCATCTTAATGAAGGATTATTACCCAAAAGCCAATGTGGTTTCAGAAAAGAACATGGAACAACTGGTGTTTGCTGAAAGACAACTTCAAGAAAAATGTCAAAAACAACACGGTGACATGTACACAGCATTCACAGACTTAACAAACGTATTTGACAAAGTAAGTAGAGAGGGGCTGTGGAAGATTCTGGCAAAATATAGATGTCCACAGAAGTAAATTGTAAATAGTGCTTTATAAAGGGATATTTGTGGTAAATACAAACATTATAAAACAATTTTTTAAACTTAAGATAAAGAGGTAAAATAATCGGAGATTTTGAAAACGCTCATTATAGAGAGAAATTCGTTGTAATGAGATTCCACTGTGCCAT
Organism: Meghimatium bilineatum; assembly: GCA_034231615.1. Taxonomy (NCBI): domain Eukaryota; kingdom Metazoa; phylum Mollusca; class Gastropoda; order Stylommatophora; family Philomycidae; genus Meghimatium; species Meghimatium bilineatum. The sequence goes on along the minus strand of CM067305.1, from coordinate 28,592,356 downwards.
CTTGAAAGAACATGAACACATGACAAAATGAAGTCAAGTAATGGCTAAAAAACAATAATAAATTATACTTAGTTATTTAGGAAATAATAGCAGTGTTTTAGAAACACATACGGGTAAATACAAAATATTTCTATTAAAGTTATAAAGACATGCTGTTTTAGATAGGTTATAACAATAACTTACTCGAATGTTAGCCAATTCTCGTCTCAGTTCTAGGATAACCTCTGCCACAGCCTCAGGATTAACTCCATTCTCACATAATCTGAGACATATGGCCATTGTTTCTTCATCAAGACCAGTGTTGAGCAGTCTGGAAATCTCCATCAGAACTGATAGATTTATAACAGTTATCATTCCATAATAATTAAACTCAAGCACATTTTCATCTTTAAAAAAGAAAGCAAATATTTTTTCAATTGAGAAATTCATGTGTTTAGCACTTTACTGATCATTTTCGATGATCGTCAAATTTCTGGTATAGAACCTTGGTGACCAATTTCAACAATCATTGAAGCCGCCATGATAGATCAGAAATACAGCAATATCCATTACTAGGTTACAAAAAATAGCTTGTCTGAGAAAGTATGTTAAAAATAGCGGCACGTGTGAAATATAGATATAGGCATCGTTAGTTTGTTTGTTCCTTTCGTACAGCAGGTGGCACATAGGGCAGAGGTTTTGACTCTCCATGTGTTACATACATGAGTATGTATCATGAAATATCAGATATTTTGAATGCAATATTATATGATATGCAGAAATTAATGTAAATCTAGGTCTAGCATTATAATAAGTAGCATTTTGCACTTGAAATAACTCTGGTACTTTCAAATTCATTCAGTTATGACACTACAAGTTTCAAGGCTCTCTCGAGCTAGGTCACTTTATACTGATTTTTAAAGACGGCAGTGTTAATGTATAAAATTTTGCGTGCACCCTCAGTAATGGTGGATAAGTATACTCTGGATTGCTGGTCAGTACAGTACGGGATAATGTGTCCTTTTTTTTTAAGCGGAACAAATTCCCACATTATTAAATGAAATTTTGTTAAAGTTGCATTTTATCGGGGTTATTACTGTTGCTGCATGCACCGACTGCGCGCCCCCTCCCGGGATGCCACTGGTGGATGGGGGGGGGGGGGGAAGGTTGTTCAGTGCATAGCTATGCTCAGGCATAAAGATTTTATTTTTCATCACGCAAGCTGAAGGAAACTGAAAAAGTTGGGGGAGGGGCACATTATCCCATACTGAACTTAATAGTCAAATCCCACTATAATAACTTCGTCCGGACAGATGAAGTATGTATGCTATACCAGAAACTCGCTATATATAAAGTACAAACAATAAAGAATATAATTGGGGATTTTGAAAAGTGAATATGAAATTTTGTTATAAAAGGATGAACTATTTAGAGATTCCAATAAATAAAATACTGAAGACTGTCACTTTTATTATCTTACACTGACATGAGAAATTAGAGTCGAAAAAATGTCCAGTGCAATTCGTGATAAACAATAATCATCAAGTGTTTATTGCAACATCTGCAACAAAGGTTGGCTGCAACAGACCTCCAACATACTGTCCCTGCTAGACTGTAACCTGTCCATCTCATGTTTCCCTCCCACTTGTATCTCTGCCTACCACTTGCTCAACTCCCCTCAACTAAGGTCTTCAACAAGGTGTTATGTCTTTTCATATGTCCAAACCCCATCAAGACCAAATCCTTTCAGCCAACAGAGATTGAAAACTAAAACTGGCCAGGTGCTCATAAAATTACGCAAGCCTACAGTTTGCCCTAGCAAGTACAAGTGCTGAAGATGGAGGCAACCAGCCAAGAGACATACCACAGCCATCAGGATGCAACCCATGCAATAGGGATATGTTTATATCTGATGTATGCTATGGTGCACGCCCTGTGACATACATCCAGACAGGGAATCCAAACTACAGCTACTAGAAGTTCTTCTCAATTGCTCAAAGACAGGAGGCATTGTACTAGTAATGTCGACACACTGAGGTCTAATAAAGCTATTTACCTCTTCTCCCCCCCCCCCCCCCACAGCATCTGGAAATATCAATGCTTAAGAGAAGCGTTTCAATGAGTTGACTGACGAGGTTCATCTTTCCCGTTTCCCGCTTACACTCACAGGAATAAAATCACAATGACAATAAAAATGTATGAACTGGAAGCTTAACTACTTGTGCAGTATTCTTGGCTAACTAAGTCAGCCTTATATTCTGTTAATTAGTCCAGCCCACTGAGGCCGCGGATTGACTACTGGCCCTACCCATTTCAATTGGCTCAACCAATCCAACTTTCCCTCACATTATGTGATGCCATTCAGATAAGTGACTGAATGCAATCTTTCTTTATAGAAGATTTGAAACAGAGGTTCCAAATCATGACACATCATAGGCATTTTGTAGTAAAATTTCGCTGTAATTGATTCCCTCCCCCAACCACTGTACATTTAGTGGAAGACGAGATCAATTTCACAATCCTCTGTTATGTTTATTTTATTACTGTATTCTCCCCAGGAGATAAACATAAGGAGGAACAAAGTTCAAATTCTTCTGTATCTTATAAAAACAAATGTGTTCTCCTTGTCTTGCTGTTCATAGTTTCCGCTTAAACGTCACTGTGAGAACCCGGTGACATAATAGTTACGTAGTAATTACTATTCACTAGCACTGTTCCGCGACAGACATAACGCCCAGACACCCAACACAAACCATTCAGGAAAGACTTTGTTCCCCAAAGTCTCGCCACCTCATAAACTGTCTATAGCCATGGATAGGGAAGTCAGCATATTCATTATTTTCGGATGTATTGATACAGAATACAGTAGCCACTGGGGTTTCATTCCTTGATTCATTCAAGTTACATGAGTGAAGCAAATGAAAGGAATGCCATTTTCTGACAGTTACAAAAGTTTGTGTTAATTTCCATTTAGCATGTCAGTTCTTTCTTATGATGATGAAGTTCATTATTGCCGGCATTGTTAAGTTGGGGATGTCAGTCTATAGTCGGATCTTAGACTTTCTCCACTTTCGGGAAGGGATAATTAGGTTCTCAGCCTACAATCGGATGAGTTTATATTCGGATCTTAACGGTAGCTCTTGTTCTTCTGTGTCTTTACTGATTATCATCGTTTTTGTTTTTGGGATATTTATATCAAGTCCATATTCTTTACTTGATTTATTGACTTGATCTATTAGTCTTTATAATTCATGTTAACTTTCTGCTAAAAGAACAGTGTCATCTGCATATCTCAGGTTGTTTATTATTTTCCCATTATTTTGAGTCCTGAAATTTCTTCTATATTTTTAAAGATATTCTCTGGGCGCAAGTTGCTTTTAATTCTACACTGTGACATTTTCTCTAGTTTCGTGGTATTTCCTAACCTTTGTTGTGTGATTTGGCAAGCTTAAGGTTAAGTACTAAGAGTACGGTTAGTATTAAAAATAATATTTCTAATGTGTGCGCTCACCTCGCTCCGTGTGTAGCGGGCAGAAATACTGATTGCTCAGTACAAATAATAGGAACTTTTAAAAAATGTATAAATTAGAATAATAGATCAAGTCAATAAATCAAGAAATGAATATGGGCTAGATATAAATATCCAAAAAACCAAAATCATGATAATCAGCAAAGACACAGAAGAACAGGAGGTAAACATAAACATACATGGAGAGAAACTACAACAAGTAAAACATTATCAATATCTTGGACAAATAGTCACAAATGATGGCAGATGTGAAATAGAAGTTAAAAGGAGAATAGGAATGGCTAAAAGTACCTTCAATGACATGAGGAAATTATTAATATCTAAACAAATTACAAACAAGTTTAAAATGAGAAATATAAAATGCTACATCTATTCTATATTAACCTTTAGCAAGCCAGATTAAAAAATACGAAACGTCTCTCTGAAACCGGATTTTTTTTTTTAATTTGCGTTATTGGTGGTGACTGTTTTGAAAATGTGATAATTTTGTTGTTAAAGATATTTAAATAATATTTGCACATATAAATAAAGAATTGAATTCTGCATATATTGGTGTAATTTATCCTTTACGACTCTGCGGTCGCAATAATGCGCCTATGAGAACAGCTCCGTTGTGCCTGCAGGCGCAATCCCGCTACATAGGATATCGCCCGATTCCCGAGTACGGAACTTCACAAAGTAATGATCCCGTGACGTATAAAACACGCCAAACGACGCTAGGAATACGTCGCAGTTTAAAGGTCAAGTTACTTTACTCATTACGACTGCAAGAAGAGAGAAAACCGGCTGGTTTTGTCAGCGAATTTCTGGAACGACGTTGGCCATTTTTTAGCCATATTTTACTATCAAATTGAGTACCGCGTGGCATGGCTAAGTGATCGTGAATACATGTTTTAATTGTTGTTTTTTATGTTTAATATGTTGTTATTTGATAAGAATGTTTGTGTAGTCGTTCAAAAACACAAAAATAATATGTATCAGGGGTGCCACGTGTGTGCTTAGACAATAATTACGCTGCGTGTCGGGCTAGACCTAGTGTTTACCGGACGGACGCTAAATGCGATTTCTTATAAACTACATGTTTTAATTGTTGTTTTTTGTGTTTAATATGTTGTTATTTGATAAGAATGTTTGTGTAGTCGTTCACAAACACAAAAATAATATGTATCAGGGGTGCTACGTGTGTGCTTAGACAATAATTATGCTGCGTGTCGGGCTAGACCTAGTGTTTACCGGACGGACGTTAAATGCGATTTCTTATAAACTACATGTTTTAATTGTTGTTTTTTGTGTTTAATATGTTGTTATTTGATAAGAATGTTTGTGTAGTTGTTCAAAAACACAAAAATAATATGTATCAGGGGTGCCACGTGAGTGCATAGACAATAATTACGCTGCGTGTCGGGATAGACCTAGTGTTTACCGGGCGGACGTTATATGCAATTTCTTCACGTTTTATTAGTTTTTTTAGTTCATCTTATACTAGTTTTGATATAAAACAATATATATACAATAAGTATAGGTATTTATGAGGATTTTATTAATGATTCCACGCATTGCTCAAGTATTAGGGTCGTCAAGAAGTTACATGTGCGATTTGAAAATTGCGTTTTGCGATTTTCCCCCTGAATTTTCAACTTCACAACTTGCTCACAACTGTCATATCATACATACAACAACAACAAAAACATGACTATATTCACTATTCACTCCTTTATTTAGATATGCAAAAATTATTTTGATATCTTTTAAAATAAAAAAGTTATCACGTTTTCAAAACATCCACCATCAATAACGAAAATTTTCCAAAAAAGAATTCAGGCCCAAGGGGATGTTTCTTAATTTTTAATTCAGGGCCCTAAAGGTTATGTGTGTGTGTGTGTGATACCAGACGTATGAGAAAGTGGAGAAAATAACTTACCTTACTTATCAAATTGCTTGGCAACACTGTACACTAAATCACATGTAAATCTGTTGTATTTATGTTCTTTCATTGCGAAATTATCAAAATATTGCTGGGAAAACTGTATAAAACATGTAGATTTGCAGTAAAATCGCTCTTTGAGTTTAGGCCTAGAGTTATTTTTGGTGCCACTTCAACATATTCGATATCACACATCTACAAGTCCCCAAACCAACACGGCATTCAGTATATTCACTGCTGTGAAACTAAATAACCTAACAATTTATGATTCAAGCCACGATTCAATGTTATTTTATTCAAAATTCGATGACAGAAAGGTCTATACAACCGATCCACCATCATGGCATCATACCGGTGGGTGTGCAGATGTGGTCAGATTAATTGCTCTTATACGTGTGTCTTCTAGCTAGCCATTTTCAACAACGATCATGTCGAATGTGGGGGATGTACCGGCTTCGATTGCACATGTCTCCAGCTATGTGCACGGGCTGTGGTATGTGTAAATCTCACGATATCTCGTCAGATGGGGTGTGTCGCCAACGGCGCGCGCCACCATTTTTTCCGTCCAGTGTTAATATAGGCGCGGTGAAGGTTAATGTATGGCTCAGAAACATGGACACTAAATAAACAATTAGAAGACAAAATTGATGCCTATGAGATGTGGGTATATAGAAGAATAGGGAGAACATCATGGAAAGAGAAGAAACAAATAAAGAGATACTAAAAACACTTAATATGAAGAAGGAACTACTAAGAGAAATAAAGATCAGGCAAATAAAATACTTTGGACACATTAAAAGACATGACACTTTATTGAAGACCTTACTTGAGGGTAAAGTCAAAGGAAAGCGAGCAAGAGGTAGGCAGAGATACAAGTGGGAGAGTAACATCACACGATAGACAGGTTACAGTCTAGCAGAGTGCACCACCAAGACAAGAGACAGGAGATACGATGCAGCCAACCTTCGTTGCGGAGACGGCACTTAATGATGATGATAAATTGGAAAAGAAACAGATTATGCATTAGCTCGCCTGTGTCTAGATTTGAACTCAGATATTGTCAGGATGTGGTGTCATGGCAGCCATTAATTTCATTGGTGTTAAGTGGAAATCTGTGACATTGCCTAGTTAAAAAATGTAAACAGTGTGCTATTTATAGCACAGCATAGAATCAAAAGCAACTTTTACCTATTCTCTGTGTTGATATTAAATAGGTAATGTAATTCCTGTGATATCCTAATGGATGTGAGAGCTGGAAAAGCTCTTTATCTTCAGGAAAGAAATTACTGAGTTTCGAGAACAAATGTCTTCATAGGATAACAAACACCCATTGGAGTGAATTCGAATCGAATGATAAAATCAGAGAAGAGACACATCAAAATTTCATCACAGATGTTATCAGAAAACGCCATTGGTCCTACATCGGGCATGTCCTGCGCACAGACACCAACAGAATACACCACCAATCTCTTGAATAGATAAATTATGATGAATGTAATGTAGATAATTTAGAAATTATCAGCTTGGCTACATTGGCGCAAGTAAAGTATAAGTCTTCACTGTGACCTTTGTTCTAGATTCGAGGAGTTTCCTAACCTTTGTATTGTGATAGCTATGCACAGCGCTATTGTTGTTCAATGTTGTATGATTGAGTGTGGAATATAATTAGTATTTAAAATTAAGTAATATTTATTGAAAACTATTGCATTAGAATTAGGGTTAAGGGTAGGGTTAAGGATTAGAATCAGTTTCTAGTATTTTGAATTAAGGTAAATTATTATTATATACAATAGCAGAAAGATTTGCCCGGGACAGATATACCAGGACATGCGAAGTAGTATACATTAGCAGTCGGAAAGAACCGCTATGACGCGTGTTAGATGTGACCGTACTTTCATTATACATTCATATATGGAGAAGAAAGCATGTGAGGTTGAATGATATATTATTAATTGAAAATGAAGGCATTAGAATCAGTGTTTAGTATGTAGAATTATGGTAAAATAGTAGTATATAGAATAGCGGGAATATTCAAGGAGTTCGTTTCTGGAATTTAAAAAAGTGTATCCCGCAGAGAATACTGAATAAGGTGAGTGTTTGGTTTTATTCCTCATTGTTACAGTTTCGCAACCCTACTGTTTATTGGATTCTAGGACATGAGCTAGTTAAAAATGTAAACAGTGTGCTATTTATAGCACAGTGAACACAATCTTTATTTTTACCACTACATTTTGTGGTCACAAGTTTTATTTATATTTTCCTATATGTTTCATGTAAAATATTTTGATGTGAAATTAATTCGATTTTTTAGCGCTATTCTTTCCTGCAGCATCAATAATTCTGAAATGTCTCATATTAAAAGAAATTGACGTTTAACAACTACAATTCTTGTCTCTTTTAATTTCTTTAATTCATTTTTAAATATTACTAGTAAAAAATCTAAGATTTATGTGCAAAATTATTCACATTATTAGTACAAGACCATGCCAGGTGTGCGTACTATCCTGCGTCCTTCGCCATGACAACTGAAGTGTTTTCGTAGTCACATCATCCTGTTTCATGTGGATAATTATACAAGAAACACATTTCACATTAAATATATATTATTTATATTGTTTATGAAGTTTAATTATCTATAATTCTCTCATGAATATTTCGTAAAATTCACTTTTTATTGAGAGATGCTTTCTCCTTTCAATATGCCTAATAAATCAAATCATCAATGCAGACAACGTCAACTTCACTCAGCATTTTCCAAACTTTCTCAGTCTTTTTGATATCTTTGTCTCTTGTTGTTTATTATCAAATTTGCTCAATTTTCTACATAACCCTATCTACAGAGCATATATAATAAAGTATTTAATTATATAGTGCTAATTAGGTATCACTAACATAGGAAAAGGCATATTCATAATGATGTCAAACCATTTTGAAAATCAGGTGCACATACCTACCCAGTATTTCTCCCATACCTTTGACATAGAATTGTTTATGTGATACCAAATGCCATTAATAATAATCAAATATTATATTTCAGATACAAAGAGGGCTGAGATGACAGATTGTCAGCCACATGCGTGTTGCCATAAAGGGAAGCATAGAATAGATTTTAATTATGCTAATTAGACACTATTATTAATTGGCTCTGATTTCATCAGAAAATTAACACAATGTAATCAACAGGTGCATCTTGTCTTACCGAACAAGAAAATGTATAATTTGTTATCCTAAATAATTAATAAATGTGAAAAATGTATATGATACATTCATTTGCAATTATGCTAATAAGACACCATTTTTAATCATTAATTAACTCTGGCTGCATCGGAAAATTAGCATAATGTAATCAACAGGTGCGTCTTGTCTTCACAAACACAAAAATGTACAGTTTACCATATATTTTATCCTAAATAATTAAAAAATGTAATCAATATATTTAAATATTACAATGTAATTATACAAATTAGACGCCATTATTAATTATTTATTAACTCTGGCTGCGTCCGAAAATTAGCACAATGTAATCGTCAGGTGCGTCTTGTCTTCACAAACACAAAAACGTACAGTTTGCCATATATTTTATCCTAAATAATTAAAAAATGTAATAAATATATATTAAATAATAAATTGTAATTATGTAAATTAGACGCCATTATTAATTATTTATTAACACTGGTTGTGTTGGAAAATTAGCAGAATGTTATCAACAGAATGTCTTGTCTTTCCGAACAAGAAAATGTATAATTTGTTATATTTTTTATCCTAAATAATTAATAAATGTGAAAAATGTATATGATACATTCAATTGCAATTATGCTAATTAGACGTCATTTTTAATTGTTAATTAATTCTGGCTGCGTCGGAAAATTAGCATAATGGGTATAAATGCTGTTACTTCCACCACAGTACTATAAATAGCACACTGTTTTCATATTTATGTAGATGACGTCACAGAGTTCCGCTAGAAATCCAATGAAATACCGCGTGCGGTGACATCACGTTCCCGCCGACCACCTAGCGATATTCTCTTGGAAGACATTTTTGGAAAACAGTATGAAATGGGAAAAAGGGCCCCTTACTTTATACATCGTTTTGTGGCGGATAAACTCGCTGAATTATTTCTAACATAAATCTCACAGCATTCCGGTCATTTTTTCTCCTGTTTCAAAGTGTCCAAAAATTTGTTTCTAGTGTTGCCAACCCATTCCCTCATAAAAGCACCAAGAACGTCTTTTATAAGCTCAAAAAAAACATGAAATAATGATAAAATGCACTAAAACGCATCAGAAAATTTTAGGAATGCGCTAAACTAGTGCGGCCGCGCTATTCCAAACATTTAGGCTCCAGATGATATGAATAAACACCAGATCAGGTGGCTCGAAAATCACGGTAATGGCAACCCTGCATTGCCGCAAAAAAAATTTTTTTTTGCAATAATCCCCCTCATACCAATCTGTCATTCTCATAGCATACATGAGGGGGGGGGGGGGGGTTGCCCCCCTCAATCCCCCATTTTTTCCCTCCCCCCCATCCCAACCTGCATTGTGTTTTTTTCACCCTCAACCCCCCTTTTTCTTTTTTTTTTCTCGTTTTAGAAAGACTACTCAAGTCTCCCTAAAATATCTAATATTTTCCTTTTATTTTTTATTCCTAACACCCCCCCCCCCCCCATTTTTTCTATAAATTTCTTTTTAATTGACCATTACGACCAGAGACCGCCATTCATGTCAATCAAGGGCCACCTTGGAGAACCTTCTGATCACGTGACCCTGTGAAAGTTTGGAAAACACCTCGATAGCAGAGCAAAGGTCACAGTGGTGGACGAAACAGCAGATGCGCCGCATAATGTAATGAACAGGTGCGTCTTGTCTTCCCCAACAAGATAATTAGAATATATAATTTTTTATATTTTTTAATGCAAATAATTTTGATATTCATAAATTAGTGGTTCGGTTCTAAGGTAGGGCCACAACTTTTTGACAACTGTCACTTCATATTTCCTGCCTTATATGTTCCATAATATAATTATCTTGAGGCAAAAATTAATTCGAAAAAAAATAATAACTGCCCACAAAATTGACGTAGGGACTTGGTTGAGGTATCGTTGGATTTCAATTTTCAAGGGCTATCTAACTACGACTTTGATACATAATTATAAAATAATATACTGTGGACAGAGCGCTGTGGAGTGCCATGACCGCCTACGACACCCGGCATGGCACCTGATGATGATCTAACTCATAGTACTGTGGTATTTATAATGCTGTAACCCCATTTTGAAAATTTTGTCCTAATGCCTACTATATTATTTGTAATTAATAATTAAATACATAAATAATTAAATTATGTCAAGTACCAAACTTTCCATTTTATTGATTTTACTAAAAGATCAAGAAAATTATATGTGAAACAAACACAAATTATATTCTAAGTAATTCTAACTGTATTCAATTTCACCACATGAGTAATTTCATATCACTTACTATCCAATGTATTTGATGCAGGTACCGACATTTGTTTTGGATTTGATGTCATTTTCAGAACAACCATTTTATTTTTCAGATACTACGATGCCAGGTTTTTCAGCATAGTACCACTGCTCATCATCATTAAGTAACGTCTCCGCAACGAAGGTTGGCCGCAACAGATCTCCAACATCTCCTGTCGCATGTCTTGGTGGTGCACTCTACTAGACTGTAACCTGTCCATCGTGTGATATTACTCTCCCACTTGTATCTCCGCCTACCTCTTGCTCGCCTTCCTTTGACTTTACCCTCAATTAGATTTACGTCTTCTTCTTCTTTCTGTCCTCATGTACCTTTCGGTATTGAAGGGAGAGTGAGTGTACGGTCTTTTGCCCTTCTATTTGCCTCTTCTGCTGTTATATTTCCGAATGTCTCTAATACACTATCTATCCACCTTTTACGAGGGCGTCCAATAGGTCGACTGTTTTCGTATCGTTTTTTTAAGTGTTTTTGGATAATACTTTGCTCTTTCTGTCTTATTATGTGGCCGTACCATTTAACTTGTTATTTCTGTATGTATTCTATTGTTGACTTGATCCCCAATTGTTTCCTTAGTGCTTCATTCCTGATTTTGTCTCTCAAGCTAACTCCAATCATACGTCTCACACATTTCATCTCAGTGGTGTTAATCTTATGTATTGTTCTAGAATGTAATGTCCAAGTTTGACACTGATAACACAATGTTGGTAAGAAAATGGTTTTGAAAAGCGCTTTCTTTGTTTCTAGTGTAATATCTTTGTTTTTTAGTAAACGTGTTAATTGACCAATAATTATCTGACTGGCCTTATTACATCTTGCGTTTATTTCTGCTTCTTGTTTGTTGTCATATATCAATGTGCTGCCCATATATTTGAATTCATCTACTTGTTTTAGTTGTTTATTATTTATCTGTATGTTGGTGTTCTCCTTTTCTCTTGCACTATTCATTACTTCTGTTTTGTCTATGTTGATTTTCATTCCAAATTGCTTGCCTGTTGTGTCTATTATGCTTAGGTGGTCTTGCAGGTTTTTAATGCTGTTGTGGAATAAAACATGGTCATCTGCAAAAGGCAGTTCATTTGCTTCATTAGAATTTGCTGTTTTGTTTATATGGTCCATGTATGTAATAAAAAGTAGTGGGGAAAATACACATCCCTGTTTTACTCCTGCGCTAATCACAAAGTCCTCTGTGTAGCCCGCAGCTGTTCTTATAGTGCAACTGCTGTTGTTATAGAGACTTCTACAAACATTAATTAAATGTTGGCATAATCCATACATTTTTAATGTTTCCCATAGTTTTTCTCTGTTTACACGGTCAAATGCGTTCTCTTGATCTATGAAGGATATGTATACATTTTGGTTGTATTCTATTGACTTCTCTGCCAACTGTTTCAGAATAAATATTGCATCATTACATCCTCTGTTTCTTCTAAAACCCATTTGTGTATTACTAAGTTGTTCTATTACAGGTCTCAGTCTTTTCTCTACTATTTTTGCATATAGTTTTCCTGCATGGCTTAACAAGGAAATTCCCCTGTACTGGTTACAGTCTCTTTTGCTGCCTTTCCTTTTCCATATTGGCAATATAATAGCTTTTCTCCAGTCTGTTGGTGTCTTCTGTTGCCTCCACGCTGTGTTAAAAATTCTGTGTAACCAATATAATCCTGTTTCTCCTGCTGCTCTTATAATTTCTAGTGGTATGTTATCTATCCCTGGAGCTTTGTTATTTTTTGCCTTTTTTATGACCTCGGCAATTTCCTCTATGAGAATATTTTGCTCTTGTTCATTACAACTCTTTATGATTTCTTTTGCTGTATTATTGCTTGGTGTTGTATTTAGTAACTCAGAAAAGTATTCTTTCCATCTTTTTAATGCTCTTTGCTTATTTGAAATGGGATTACCTTCTCTGTCATTTATTAGTTCTGTAGGATCGTGATTTTCTGTTCTGGTTCTCATAACTTTGATTGTTTTTTAGAAGCGTTTTGTAGCTGTTTTCTAATCTTTATTCAAGTTCTTGCCAAAATCAGACCATGATTTACTTTTAGCTTCTTTAATCAGTTGTTTTAATTTTTTTCGTGCTAATGCATATTTTTCATATGATTCTTGTTCTTTGTTATGTTTCCAGTCTTTGTATAGTTTCTTTTTCTCTTTCACGTCTTGTCTTATAGTTTCACTCCATCACGTGGTGCTCTTTTTCCCCGCTTTACCACGTTGTTTAGTACCACATATTGTTTTAGCTGTGTTCATTACTAAGGTTGTTAGATTTACGTAAAACACAGGTTTATATTTCGTTTCAATGGGACACGACAGACTATAGCTAGCTAAAACTAGTAGGTAATGATATGCAATGATGAGCACACAAGAAATCAGAAAAATTACAATACACAAACTACATTCAACTTTTCAACCAAAAGGTCTTTATCAAGACACAAACAAAACATCAAAAGACGACGAGTTGAATAATTTTCACAACATCCAACGGAAATGATATGCCGGAAGGTCAGAAAGTATATAAAAAACGTAAATATATGTGGAAGCAAAACGAACAAAAAAATGAGTAAATGACGGAACAAAAAGAATAAAGACAAAGACCACACCACCCAGTACTAGACATAAGAGTGGTCGGAATTGAGTCCAGAAGGATTGAGTGTACCCAATTCAAAAATGAGACGATTTACTAGAGCATACATAGATCTATCATCGGTGGTGCAAGATCTGATGGCGGTGACCTGAATATCCAGAGCACCATGATGACCAACACCGTTGAAGTGTGTGGCCACAGGAGTGGGTGTTCTGTTCTTGATGGCATGAAGAATTGCTCAATCGTAGGCCGGTTTCCCCGATGTACTGTTTGCCACAGCGTTTACATGTTAGTTAGTTAGTTAGTTAGTCGTCGGATCATCATCACTGCAAACTGGACACATCCATAGTTGCTCCGATCTCTCCTTGAGTGTATCCGCCATCACACTTCTGCTGACAGTACCGGTCCTATGCTGGTTGACCATCATTCTTCTGCGCCCTCCAAAATGTTCACCTCTAGCAACACCGCATCTCAATCCCTGATCTTTAATCCTAGCCATTGAAAAGGAATCATCATCCACATTCGTCTCACTCTCGCGTGTTATATCTCTTAAGGAGTTCAAAACGTCAGCGCGATCCATTGCCCCATCGCCCTTTGCCACAATCGCACACGATGCCAGTTGATCCGCTCTTTCATTGCCTCGAACGCCCACATGTCCCGGCACGAAAATAAATGTAACCGCTTTCAAGCTCGCATTTCTCAAGGCCTCAATCCACTGTTCGCGAACGAGACCCACTTGTACCTTCTTAATCATACTCATAGAGTCACTCAAGATGCAGACCTGCGTTACTGTCTGTGTGCGTAGCCACTGAAATGCCTTGGTCACCGCCATAGTCTCCATGGTCATACTACTCGTAGTGACCGCAAAGGCACCACTTTCCTCCTTGATCGTTTTACCTGCGCACTGAGCTGTAAAGGCCCAAGCACTGCGAACATGCCTAATTACAGATCCATCAGTGTATATAATCACATCCCCCTCTTTGGTATTCTCACTGATTAAAGCGTTTACATATGATCACGTAAATGACATTACGGGATTCACGTGTAAAGGCCTCATCGATGAAGAAAGTGGCCTTGGGAAATAAAATGGAACTACATAAGGACATGTATAGCAACGGACACGTGAGCGACGAACAGTGCCAAAATGGTCAGGAACAGAAGACTTAAGGTGGATATGAACTAAGATGTCCTTCAGATTTCTATCACGCCTATAAGCCACCCGAGGTAAGTCATGGAAAGCGTCACGGGTGTTAGGATCAGACTGGAGAAGAGAATAATGTTTGAGCATGATGCGTCGAACAGAAGAATTATGGGGATGAAAGGTAAGAACAAGTTTAACCCTATCAGAGGAGGAGGAAGAACCCTGAGAGCTGATCAAGGTATCGAGGCGAGAAAAATGACGCACGCGGAGCCAAGCGGATGAAAGAATGCTGTCAGGGAACGATCGTCTACGGAAAAACTCAATCATCTCAGAGGACTTGTCAAGAAAATCGTCGTAATCGCTACATAAGCGACGCAGGCGAAGAAGCTCATCATTTAGTTGTTTGACCAGTTTTCTTCCAACCTATTCAAAATTTAAGGATTCTGTTTTCTCTTTCCAGCTCTTTCTTCTAGCTTCTAGTTTGGCTCTTTGGAATTTAGCTTTTGCGTGTTGATGTTTGTTGTGATGTTCCTGGCTTGGATTATTTTCCACTCCCGTCCGTGCTTTTTCTAATTCCTCTTGCATCAGTTCTAGTTGTTCACTCCAGTATGGCTTGTATTGTTTGCGTGCTCCTCTTGGTATTGCTTCCTTGGCAGCTTGATGAATACATTTATTGAACTCTTTGACTATGACATTTATGTCTTTTCCTTCCATATCTATTTGTCCAGCTAAAACACTACTGCGGTGTTTAAATAGTCCCCAATTTGCTTTTTTATAATTCCATCTTGGAAGGCTACATGCATTTCCTGTGAGTTCATTTTTAATACTAAGGAGGACTGGTCGATGGTCACTACCTCCAAGTTGCTTCCCCACTGTTCTATTGATTTCCCAGTTTAGGTCTGCTGAGTACAATGCCAAGTCTGGCGTGGAAGTGGTTTGCCATGCTCTTGAGTAGTATGTTGGAGGATCTTTTGGCTTATTAAGCAATAGAAGACATTTATCGTCTTGCCAGCTTTCAAGTTCTTCTCCTCTTTTATCCATGTGGTCATAATCCCAGCTTTGTGAGTGACTATTAGGACAATAATAATTTAGAAGGTTGAAGTCTGTGTTCTTGGTCTTTAGTTGAAGGATCTGATATTCTGCTCCTTCCATGTATAGCTCAGTTAGATGTGTGCTGATATTATTTTTGACTAGAGTTAGTATACCTCCTTTTCTTCTGTCTATTCGATCAGCTCTAACGCACTGATAACCTACAATTTTAAAGGCTACATCTTTGCTGAGGTGTGTCTCTTGTATGCAACAAATTCTGACCTGTTCCTTAAGAAGGGTGTTTTCTAATTCTAATTTCTTGCTAAAGCCATCTTTTTTGCTATTTACACCCTCAGCATACCAGTGCATTATTGTAAGTGGTGTCTCATTGGTTGGTAATATTTGTTGGTCAGTGATATTACTCTTGTGCCTCCTGGCTCCACAAGGCAATCGAAGAGGACCTCCATTCGTATGGGGTGGGCCCTTTCGAGTTATAGGGCCCGGTGCTACTCCTGCCTGGTGAGTCGTCACAGGGTTAGCACCATAACGGGGTAATGCAGATATAGACATTCATGTGCGATAATGCATGACATTCTGATTGTTGCGGTGCGCCTTCTGGCCAAATGTCGCTGACATCAGCACCTTTACTTGCTAGGCAAGACTGTGGTCCTGCACGAATGTGGGATGGCCCGGCCAGTCTTAGTTTCCAGCCTCTGCTGGCTGGACTAAGCCCCATCTCCACGCCAAGGAGCTGGCCTCGATGGGGAGATGTAAATTGAATAGCAGGGTTGAAACTGCCGATGAAGTTGATGAAACGAGACAATTCCACTTCGGACATGTATCTATGGAAAAGAGATGGGAACGGGCTATCATAGGTAGACCAAACTAAATGTTCAAGATGTCCCATTTTGGGTCCCATGGCAACGCCACTGATCTGATCGAAAAAGTAATATATATATATATTAGGGCTGTACCGGATTCAAATTTTTGAAATTCGACCAGAGCCGGATTTACAAATAAATAAATAAAAGTTAAATAATGTACTACATCACTTGACTTAGGAGAGTGGAGTCACCCGACTGTTCATTAGGATAGACATGACAATGATGACATAACTCATTAAATCATTTAAATGTAAAATAATTATATGTACATTAGAATAATTAATATTAAGTTCCATAAGTTCAAGATGAAACAGTACATAAGCACATAATGCTAATTTAGTCATTTTAGTATTTAGTTTTCAGTTTTTAGTTTTCACATTGTTTTCAGTTGGCAAACTGCAGCTGAGTTATAACTCACAACAACAGTACATTGAACAGATTTAATTTATTGAAATACATTCATTCAGTAATTTCACTATCGTCCTTAACCTTGAAGTAATCCCAAATCGGGTTTCCGGTTCCGGTTCAAGATGGAAGTAGTTGTGTTCTTCGTACTTGCTATGGTCGATTGATCTGTGTCCTAATAAGCACAATCGTAAAACTCCCATTATTCTTGAAACAGAGGTTTACTGATTCTTTATGTGATGGAGGATCGTTTTAATATTTTCGGATGTAAACAGTGTTCAAAAATCGGTTATTGGAACGTTAGAACTATGGCCCAAATAGGGAAGACCGCTCAAGTGTGTAGAGAAATGGTAAATTACAAGCTAGATATACTCGGTATAAGTGAATGCAGATGGCTAGACACAGGTAGGAATTACTTTCCTAATGAAAAAGTGGTTATTATTCATTCTGGACGAACTGATAATATTCATAGTGAAGGAGTCGGTATTATTATGACAAAGAAGGTTGCAACATCGCTTATTAGTTGGAAAGCAATAAACGAAAGAATTATAACAGCACGTCTACAGACGAAACACCTTAAACTTACCATAATACAATGCTACGCTCCAACAAACGACAGTACTGATGACAGGAAAGAGCGGTTTTACGCCACGCTGCTCGATGTGTTGAATGAAACATGTAAACACGACATTGTTATAGTAATGGGTGACTTCAATGCTAAAATTGGAAATGACAACAAAGGAATTGAACAATGTGTAGGCGTCCATGGATTGGGTACTATGAATCAAAATGGCGAAAGACTCGTAGAATTGTGCGAGATATCAAACTTGGTGATAACTAACACCTTTTTTCCTCATAGAAATATTCATAAAATTACATGGAATTCACCTGATAAATGCACGAAAAACCAGATCGACCTATTTTGTATAAATTCAAAGTTTCGTTCAGCTGTTTTAGACGCAAGAGCCTACAGAGGTGCAGATATTGGCAGCGACCATAATCTTTGCATTGCCAAAATAAGAATAAAACTTAAAACAACACGCACCCCTGTAAGAACTCTGAAAATAGACTCACACCGCCTATTACAAAGTGAACATCAAATCAACTATAACACCGCCATCCAAAATAATTACGCTATCATACCTAATGAGGAAACATCAGAACCTGCAAACACAGATAAAGACTGGAACTTCTTTAAAAACACATTTAAAAATGCAACAGTTCAAACAGTGGGGTACTCAAGAAAAGATAAAAAGAGATGGCTAAGCGACGAAACATGGCACAAAATTCCAGAGAGAAAATTATGCAAACTCAAAATGCTATCATCTAGAAACGAAGCATCAGAACAAGTATACGCTGAGTGAGATAAAGAAGTAAAAACAAACGCACGTAAGGACAAACGTGATCTCATACAAAAGTTATCTTCAGAAGCAGAAATAGCAGCTAACACTGGAAACAGTAAAACATTGTTCCATATTGTTAAACAACTCACGAACCATCCTCCAACTACAAACGTTCCGGTGAAAAACAAAAACCATGCAATTTTACTCTCCCAACAAGCACAAACTGATAGATGGGCAGAGCATTTTAAAGAACTACTAAATAGACCACCCCCAACAATAGCAGCTAATTTTGAAATAGAAGAAATCATGCCTTCATTAAATGTATCTTACGATAACATCTCATTAAATGAAATGAAACAAGCCATCAAGAAACTAAAAAACAACAAAGCCTGTGGGAATGATGAAATCTCCGGTGAAATGCTAAAAGCAGCAAACGCCACCTACTTGCTATAATGAATGCTGTATGGCAGTCAGAATCTCCTCCAAAAGACTGGAAAGATGGTGTAATCTTCAAACTACCAAAAAAGGCGACCTGTCAGATTGCAACAACTGGCGTGGAATTACTTTACTATCAACCCCAGGAAAACTGTTTTGTAGCATCTTAATGGAAAGAATGAAAATTGCTGTTGATCAAAGACTTAGAGAAGAACAAGCGTGTTTTAGACCTAACCGCTCATGTGTAGATCACATCTTCACTCTTAGAATTATTATAGAAAATTCAATTGAGTTGCAAAAGCCCTTGATAATTAACTTTATAGACTTTCAAAAGGCATTCAACAGTATACATCGTCCGGCAATATGGGAGATTCTTAAAATCTATGGATTCCAGTTAAAATATATAAACATCATAAAAGCTCTTTACCATGAAGCAACCTGTTGCGTAAGAACAGATACGGGAAATTCAGAATGGTTCAATGTCAACACAGGAGTGAAACAGGGCTGCGTATTAACACCAATGCTATTTGGAATAGCCATCGACTGGATCATGCGTAAAACCATTCATGATGAAAAAGCGGGTATACAATGGCCCAAAAACAGCACTTTAACTGATCTTGTTTTTGCAGGTGACATCGCATTATTAAACTCTACTCATCAACAGACACAAGATATAGCCAACAAACTATGCACACTCGCAGAGCAAATTGGCCTTCAGATCAACACGTCCAAATCAAATATCATGGAACTTAACATCTCAACAAATAACATCTTAGTAAATAACCAAATACTGGAAAAAGTCTCCAGCTTTAATTATTTGGGCAGCCAAATGTTTGTTGATGGAGACTCAATGAAAGAAATAAACACACGTATAGCAGTGGCAGCTAGCACATTTGCTAAATTAACTAATATCTGGAAATCAAAAGATCTAGGGACAAACACCAAACTAAAGCTATTTAATTCATGTATTGTATCAGTGCTAACGTATGTTAGTGAAAGCTGGAAATCAACTCAAGCAACAGACAACAAACTAAACAGCTTCGAAAACAAATGTCTACGAAAACTGATGAACATAAAATGGAGCGACTTCGTCACAAATAGTGATCTAAGAGAAAAAACACACCAAGAGTATGTTTCAAACATCATAAGAAAACGAAGATGGAAATACCGTGGCCACGTTTTACGACTAGATGTAAACAGAATAAACCAGCAAGCACTTATGTGGTCACATGAGGGTAAAAGAAAAAGAGGAAGACCTAAAACAACCCTTAAGAATACCATTCTTAAAGAAGGGGAATTAATAGGATGTAAGACCATCCAGGAACTAAAGCTGCAGGCAGCGAACCGCATCATATGGAGAACCAAAACCTCTGCCCTATGTGTCGCTTGCGGCACGAAAGGAACAAACTGATCCCAAACGGAACTGTATGACTTAGATTTTGATGCCATTTTATTTTATCGGCAAGACCAGAGAAATTTACGAAAATTCGAAATATTCAAGTTCCACAAACTCATGAAGTAATTCACCACTAAAATTCAAAATAAATGTTTACTTCTTAAAATTCTTATTCACATCAGCGAGAAATAGTAAACTGGAAGTGCTACTGTGCTTGACCTCATCAAACATGTACAGAAAATTCTCCTGACTAGGCAACACAAATCCGGCAAAATATGTTTCTTATAATTAGCCGCGATTATTTTACCATTGTCTATGTTTCTCTAATACATATTACGCCGTGGTCAAGCCGTCATGCTTGGTGATTATCGATTGACACGCGTTACGGGCTCATCCGCCGTTACGCTCTACCTGTACGTTATCACTAGAGTGTATACTTCTTCTTCTTCTGCGTTCATTCTCAAACTCCAACTGGATCTAGCTGGATCATGGTCCTGCTAGATTTCCAGCAGGATGTAGTCCAGAAAATGGAAATGCGTTGTGTCGCAGTTTTATTTGCGCCAATGGCCCGACACATCCGTCTTCGGCGGGGGAGTGTATACAGGTATTGCCTTTTCTTTTTTAAACTATTTCGTATATTCGGAAATATTTTTGTAAAATACTGTTTGAAATTTAAACTTATAATTTAAATAGCATTTGTATCAATATATTAATCACCATCAAGGCCATTACCGTGCAGTGGTGATGGGGCTTAGTTCAGCCATCAGGGGCTGGAAACTAAGACTGGTCGGGCAGTCCCATTCGAGCAGGACCATAGTCCTGCCCAAGTAAGCAGAGTGCTGAAGACGGAGGCATCCAGCCAAAAGGCGCACAGATAATCAGGATGCCACGCACAAAACACAATGGAAACATGTCTGTATCTATAACAAGTTATGGTGCCTGCCCTGTGGTGGACGTTCAGGCAGGGACGGTGCCGGGCCCTATACCTTGAAAGGGCCCAATCTCAGTTACTGAAAGTCCTTCTCAATTGCCTCGAGGAGCCAGGAGGCAAGGGAATAGAGCTACTGGCCAAACAAACGTTAAACGACTAATAAAAATAATGCACTGGAATGATGAGGGTGTCAACAGTAAAAGAGATTGATACAGCAAAAAATTGGAAATTGAAAATGTCCTCAGTGAAGAACAAGTTAATATATGCTGTATCCAAGAAACACACCTCAGCAGCGACATAGCCTTCAAAATCAGAGGCTACCAGTGCTACCGATCTGACCGAAAGGACAGGCGAAAGGGTGGAATTCTGACACTTGATAAAAACAATGTCAGCTGGAAGTATATATGGAAGGGGCAGAATACCAGATGCTCCACCTAAAAACAGACAGTGCAGAATTCCATCTCCTGAACTACTACTGCCCAAATGATAAACCATTGGCACTAGACACAATTCCAGACAAAGAGAGACTTATAGTGTGTGGTGACTTCAACAGCCACTCTCAGATCTCAGAGATCGTTCAACAGCCACTACGATCATATCGACAAGAGAGGTGAGGAACTTGAGAGCTGGCAGGATGAAAATAATCTCATCCTTATTAATCAGCCAGCTGACTCACCAACCTTCTACTCGAGATCATGGCACACCACCTCTACACCAGATTTGGCATTCCACTCACCAGGCCTGGAATGGAACATCACACGTGTCGTTGGAAAGCAGCTTGGGGGTAGTGACCACAGACCAGTATTTCTGGAAATCCACAACGAATTTACCAAGGACAGCAGCACGCTCACTAGGTGGAACTATAACTAGGCAGACTGGGCAGACTGGAAAATGTACCAGCATTTAACCAGTGTTCTAGCTAAGGACATGAACTTGGACAAAGACATCAATAGAGCAGTGAGTGAATTTAATAGATGTATACTACATGCTGCTAGTAAAACCATACCCAGGGGGGTACGCAAAAACCACAAACCCTACTGGAATGATGAACTGGAAAAGCTGCAAAATGAGATGGAAACATCTAGACAGCAGGCTGAGAATAGACCTAGCCATGAACATTAAAACAAATATCAGCAAACAAAGGCTAAATTTCAAAGAGCCAAGTTACAAGCCAGACGGAGTAGCTGGAAAGAAAAAAACAGAGTCGCTGAACATAGAAAGAGACACTAGGAAATTATGGAAACTGGTAAAACAACTAAATGATGAATGTACAGGGAGAAATACCAGGATCACACTTTATAAAGATAGAGACATTTTAACAGGTAAACATGCAGCTGATTACTTTGCAGATTCCTTTGCAGAAGATAATAACATCAAAGTCAGCCCAGACAAACAACAGGAGGTTCGAGAGAACCAGCAAAACATTGGACAAGGCGAACCTATACATGAAGTCATGGAGGCACCAATCACAATGAGAGAACTGGAGCATGCAATATCCAAATTGAAAATAAAAAGTCCCCTGGAGCTGATGGAGTGTCCAATGAAATGATTAGAAACCTGGGAATTGCAGCAAGAGCAAAGCTACTGCAGATCATTAACACAAGCTGGTCCACTGGTAATGTACCACATGCGTGGAGAGAAGCAATAATGATACCACTCCTCAAATCAGGAAAAGATGGCAACAGTCTCCAACTACAGGCCCATCAGCCTCACAAGATGTCTATGCAAAACAATGAAACACATTATCACTCTTAGGATGCAGTGGTACCTTGAAAGTGAAAACCTTCTGGTATCACAGCAAGCAGGTTTCAGACAGTGCTACTCTACTGAAGATCAGGCAACCTACCTCTCCCAAGAGATTGAGGATGCCTTCCAAGATAAGAAACTGGTACTAGCAGCATGGATAGACCCCAGAAAAGCATTTGATAAGGTCTGGAAAGAAGGGCTCCTAAAGAAATTGCGAAATTGCAGGGTTAGCTCAAGAATGTACAAATGGGTAAAAGCATACCTGCATAATAGAAGATCCAGGGTAGAATTAGATGGTTGCAAGAGCAAGAAAGTTCTACTGCGTCATGGAGTCCCCCAGGGAGGAGTCCTGTCGCCCACACTTTTCTTGGTTTACATCAATGACCTAGTTGCTGAACTACCACATGGGATCAAAGTGGCAATTTATGCTGACGACCTGGTGATCTGGTGCACGGAAGAACATGCGACAGTGGCCACTAAACAAATACAAAGAGCTGTCGATGCCCTAACATTATGGGCTAATAGATGGTGTGTCAGCATTAACACAGATAAGTGCAGCACTACACTATTTACCCTCTCACCAAAACAAAAAGCCGGTCATATCAAGATAGATGGAGAGCTCTTGAAAGAAGAAAAACAACCCACATACCTCGGATTTACTTTTGATGATAAACTGACATGGAAGCAGCACATAAACAAAGCAACAACAAAAGCCAGGAGGAAGTTAGCTATCCTGAGAAAACTAAGTGGAACCACATGGGGAGCCAGTGGAAATATACTCAGTAAAGTTTACCAGCAAGGCATAAGACCACACCTGGAATATGGTTCAGCTGCGTGGTGTCCTGCATCAAACACCACATTACAAGATTTAGATAAAGTGCAAAACCAGGCACTTAGAATAATGTTGGGAGCAATGAAATCAACACCCATAGCAGAGATGCAGAAAATGGGAAGAATGCAAACACTTGGCGAACGCAGAGACACAAAATTACTAATTCATGCAGAAAAGTTTCAGTGTATGCCAAGTCATCCAATGAAGGAAAGATTCCAAAATATAGCAATGGGACGACTGAAAATAAGCAGTTTTATCCATCAAGCTAAACGACTCCGCAGACAACTTACAGACCTACCTGAAGTTGACAGCCCCTTATGCCAATATACATTCAGACCCATGTGAAAGGAATACTAAGCGAGGACGAACAGAACAGTGTGCAGCGAAGGACAGTCACCCTCAGTTTCCTGGATGAGGAATATCCACATATGGGTCAGAGTATACACAGATGGGTCAGCACAGAATGCCGTGAGGAATGGAGGTGCAGGTAGATATATAGAATATCAACACAAGCCTAGAGATACAATCAGAACACCGACAGGAAAATTCTGCAATAATTATGATGCAGAAATCCAGGCAATTAGTGTGGCAGCTAAAAAATTGCTGAACTCCAACTCTGGCCTACAGCCTGTGGTATTCCTGACAGATTCAAGGTCAGTGCTTCAAGCTCTCCAGTCTGGAAAACTAACAGACTTGAAAAAACTACTTAGCGAATTGTCTTACCAGTATAGGGTAACCATGCAGTGGATACCCTCTCACTGTGGAATACCAGGAAATGAAAAAGCAGACCAACTGGCTAAGGAAGGTGCTGCCGAAGACCAACCAGATATACCAATCACCTACCATCAGAAAAAACAGATGATCAAGTCAATAAGAAAGCCACAAACACCAACACAAGATGACTATCATATTATGAACAGACCAGAACAAGTTATAATCTTCGCCTCAGAACAGGACACAACCAACTCCACAGTCACATTTATACAAAGTTCAAGATTGGCAACACGGCCATGTGTACACGTGGACAGGCAGCACAGAGTGCCAAACATATACTTCAAGAGTGTTCTGAGCATGAAACGCTCGGGCAGACATATTGGCCAGAGGAAACAACAATGGAATCAAAACTCTATGGGACACTGTATGAACTACAAAAGACAAGTGAGTTTTATTAAGCATGTTTATAGTGCTTATATACAGACAGAGACAGCTAAGATAGATAAAGGGTGTTCGCCTTCATATACTGGTTGCATGATCGGATTATGCTGACATAATTCGTGCTAAGATTCCAGTGTCGTTTTCTTTATAGAAAAGTACGCTAATGATCATATATTGAAATAGCCTGTGAGCTAACATATGTCTAATTGATCTTGTAGCCTCATGGATTACAATGTTTTTCGGAACATAATTTGAGATTCAACACAATGAAACAGAGCTAAATAGGCTATTCATATTGCTGACACCGATCGCGTGACGGGGTTATGCTGATCTCATTTTTTCTAAGTTTCCATCCCATTTTCATTGTGGAAAAGTATGCGTCTGTGTTATGTCATCGTATAGTTTGAACCAGATCTAAATTTGGTAGTGTTATGGATGACCCCGACAGCGTAACCGGGTTATGCAGACATCATTCGGTGTAATTTTCCGTGCCCCAACAGATGGCTAATCGACCTTGTAACATAAAGTTTTATGGTATTTTTTGGTCGGAAAGTCTCACACACGTCAGTGCTATGTCTTCGGAGGAATTACCCTATATCTAAATATGGTAGATGTATATATGACCCCCACCGTATGACCTGGTTATGCTGACCTCATTAAGTGTAACATTCCAAGGCCATTTTCTTTATCACGATAATTAAATGGAAAAATTCCGCTTGGTATTATATGCATAATAACAGATGTTGTACACATGATTTCCAGGCTATTGCATCAGCTGACCAGGTTGTTGAGTCATTTATGTCTTCAGTACCCTGCTCCGGGCACACACACCGCGTGGGTTCGGCCGGTTTCAATCGGTTTTGATTGCCACCATATTGGATGTGCGAGCACACTCAGCACATTCGATTGCACACTCGCGGCTCGTTCCATGCACCATACACTACTGAAGAGGTAGAACACTGTCTTTTGCGGATAATATCCTGATATACAGACAGGTAAGAGATAGAATAGAAACTGTCGGATCACTGCAGAATGAGCTAGACCGATACGGTAGCCTCCTGGTGTGATGATTCAGGGGCAGTGATAAACTAAAATCAGGCTGAGGTGACATGGTTCTCTCTTAACAATCACATCGTAAAGTCCGCGACACCGACGGTGAAGATGAGAGGGTACGATATACGAATCAGGGCCTCATCCAATACCCGGGCCTATGATTTGATCGTAGTCTGTGTTTCCGGGAACACGGTGTTCATGTTATTGCAAAGGACTTTCAGCTCTGAGAGTGATGACACTAACAAATCCCAGCTCGTAATCTTAGAGTAGCAATGCGCACGGTGCAAAGATTCTCAGCCAGTTTTTTTTTCGGAACTATGAGTTTTTACCGCAAACCACATGCCCACGCCAGACGCTATCATCCGTGTCTGTCGCACAACAAATTTTTATCAGTCAAGGGCAAGTCATTTTAGAGCCATGAGGTAAATTCATTTTTTAACGTTTTCGATATAACTTTTTTTCAATTTCTCATTCTTTGTCCGCTGTTATCATTACTGTCATGTTATTTTACATATCTAAACTTAAACATATACTGTATTGTTTAATTATTAAGCACGTTACCTTGTCAAAACAGTGTAATTTTGGGGTACGCCGTGCACATGAATGGGGCAAACATGCGCTGCAGACTCACTGCGCATGTTTGCCCCAGTCACTTCCCTCTTATGTTGCCAAATATTTAAACCAATTTTTTATTGTCACGCTATGTTTCTTTTTAGGAATTACAAACGGAAAAATGAGAAAATGACGCCGATGACTAAAAATCAAGCCGTCGCTGCTTAGATGCACGATCCATGGGACATAGCTGCACAATCTTCATGGTTCATAATTGAACGATCTCCGCCGATGATAGATGCATGATCCCCGCTTTACATAGATGCACAATCTCCACTATGCATAGTTGCATGTTCATAGATGCACGTTCTCCGCCGGTCATAGATATACAATCTCCGCCGGTCATAGGTGCATGACTGCTGCCAGTCAGTTACACTATCTCTGCAGGTCATAGATGCACGTTCTCCGCCGGTCATAGATGCAAGATCTCCGTTATTTATAGATAGTTGAAATTATAGTCGAACGCTATATAGAGCACTCTAACACGTTGTTATATTATCAAACGGATCTAAGCATCCATTCTTTGTATTAATTTAGTTTTTTATATTTCCTTTTTTCATATTAAAGTTACATAAAGATACATAGGTCTAGTCTTTGTGCTCTATAATTGTCCCAAACAATGACTGGCCATTTTAAGATAGGGAGTGACGTTGTTATTTCGCTGGTTTTGTCAAATTTCCCATGATTTCGTAATTGTTTTTGCATGCGCGAGTTTGCCCAAAAGATGGGGCAAAGGTGGCATTTTACTCATGTTCATAATATGTAATTCTACAGACTAAATGTGACTGTATGTTGTAAATACCCTCCTGATTGTTAGATTGATGGATAAGCTACACACTGCTATTAGTTTGATCTTTCATAGTTAAGTCTATTTATCAGAATACGGTAACAAGTGAAAAGTACGCTAACAAGTGAAAAGTGCGCATCATTGCCCCCGGCTACTCTACAGCTCTTTTCCTCCCTGTCATTGATATGCAGGCGCCACTATCACCGCCAATCACTCACAGATTGAGAGGCCGGAGATAATTCAAAACGAAGCGATGGGGATCATTTTTGCTGCACAAGGGACACGCGCTGTGTGGCTATATTTCCCCCTGATTTTCCGAGCATATCTTAAAGAATTTATATGTGGCGTGCAAGTGCATACCTCAGAGTTCTAACGTAGATCACCCACTACACAGCGAGCTCCCTCGTGTGAAAGGAAGAAGGTTAAGAGAAGCAAATCGTGGATGTGTCGGGTCGAGGATACCGTTAAACATATCTGCGCACCATAAGACATACTCCTGACGAGGATTGGATACATATTCTTATGTTCTTTCAAAAAGCAGCCAAGACCGTCATTACACTCAACAGAGAGTGCAGGAAACACAGCTCCGTAGTCGTGGATGCAGAGGTCAATACACTAATCTGCGAGAATACCGATGACACAGATGTACGGACGGGCCAGTCATCCGTCACCACCGATGCGCATGGGCCTTTACTGCCAGATCAAAAAGAAGAACAGTACACGAAGTCAGTGGTGCATTTACCGCAACAATTAGCAGTCTAACAATTAAAGTATTTGTCGTAACGCAGGCATTTTACTGGCTGGAATCACAAGCCTATTCCCATGCGTGCATACTAAGTGACTCACTCATTATGATTCAAAAAGTCAAAACAGGCGATGTACATAGGGAATGGGCAGAGTCATTAGAGAGAGCTAAAATGTGGGCATCACCATGAAAACTCGGAGAAAAGCGTGGAGAAAAACGAACGGGCCGACCAATTAGCTAGTCTCGCCACCACAACAGACGGTCAGCTTATGGACCGAGCAGACATACTCACTATTCTTCGTGAGCCCGCATGATAAGATAATTTTGCGATAAATTAACCAATATCAAGAATGCGCAAATTGGCAGTGAGGATAGGTGTGGCCCGTAGATAACACTTAAGAAAGATTTCTAAAAGAGCAGTGAACACTCAGCCGTTACGCCCCGAGAGATTTACTGAAGCAGAGATCTGAACACTTATGGCCATGTCCAGTATGCGAAGAGGATAATCAACATACCTAATACATAACATTCATTTTCCTTTTGCGCTGAAGTTATCGCATAGGGCAGAGGTCAGATTTCTCCAATTTTGTCCATTCAAAGCTATTCTGTGCAGTTCTTGAATAGTATGAATATTGGTTGTTTTACTTTCTCTAAGTATTGTTCTTCTGAGTTTGTTTTTTTGGGTCTACCTCTTGCTCTTTTGCCTGTAGGTATCCATTCAAGAGATTGGTGGTGTATTCTGTTGGTGTCTGTGCGCAGGACATGCCCGACGCAGGACCAGCGGCGTTTTCTGATAACATCTGTGATGAAATTTTGATGTGTCTCTTCTCTGATTTTATCATTCGATTTTAATTCACTCCAATGGGTGTTAGTTATCCTACAAAGACATTTGTTCTCGAAACTCATTAATTTCTTTTCTGAAGATAAAGAGCTTTTCCAGATCTCACATCCATATGATAGCACCGGAATAACGCAGGAATTAAATAAGCGCATAATACATAACATGCATGAAGTGAAATAGAAAAACAATCAAGTTTTCAAATTGAATAAACAATGCAATGCAAACAATATAGCTAAAAACGAATGTCTTAAAAAATAGCCTTAAAATATACTTTACTTCTTAAGTGAACTTGCAATTATTTAACACACAAAAACCGTATGATGTAGTTATTTAACTTTCAGTGTATTTTATACATGAAGTTGTAGTGTAATTACAAAGGACGAAACCAGTTTGAAACCACGAAAACTCCAGAACTGAAATTATACAGGTTTTAATGTTAAGATCGCATTACTCAGAAAAAAAAAACCACAGCAGCAACCACACGTAAACATAATTTCATACAAACTCCATCTTGAACTTAAACATACATACACATACACAAATATACTAAACTAACATTGCAATGTTACTATCACTATTATTACTATCATCATTTATTAACCTTTAGGACCCTGAATTAAATTGACAAATTTCTCCCCTGGTCCAGAATTCTTTTTGGAAAATTTGCGTTATTGATGGTGAGTGTTTTGAAAACGCAATAACTTTTTTGTTTTAGAATATATTTAAATAATTTTTGCATATGCAAATAAAAGAGTGAATAGTGAATATAATAGTGTTTTGTCGTTGTTGTATGTGTGATGATGATGATGATGGGTAGGAGAATTTACGGATTTGTCTTTCCGCTTCTTTCCCTTGTGGATTGCCCGCAGTGTTTTATCTTTTTTCAAATTTCGTGATGCCAACAGTGATCTGGGAGTGCCAGGCTGAGCGATCAAGTGCTGTAGTCTCCCAGGAGCTAGGATCGATGCTGCAGTGCTTGAGAAAGCTGTATAGGTGATCAATGAAGCGCTTTTTCTGCCCTCCACTTGAACGTTCTTTAATGTGTGATATGACAGTTGTGAGCAAGTTGTGAAGTTGAAAATTCGGGGGAGGTGGGAACGCAAAAAGTCATTTTCAAAATCTCAAATATATCTTCTTGACGTCCCTAATACATGAGCAGTGTGTGGCAACATCGATAAAATCCTCATAAATACCTATACTTATTGTATATGTATTGTTTTATAACCAAACTAATATAATATGAACTAAAAAAACGAATAAAACGTGAAGAAATCGCATATATTGTCCGTCCTGTCAACACTAGGTCTAGGCACACACACATCGTAATTATTGTCCATGCACACATGTGTCACCACTGATCATATTTTTGTGTGTTTTTGAATGAATACAACACAATCTTATCAAATAACAACTTATTAACCACAAAAAACAACAATTAGAACATGTAGTCACGGTCATTTACCCATGTCACGCAGCACTCAATTTGATAGTAAAATACGGTACCAAAAAATGGCCACGTACTCCAGAAAAACATTGATAACATCAGCCGGCTTTCTCCTTCTATACAATACTAATATGTAAAAGAATTTGACCTTTACACTGTGATGTATTCCTAGCTTCGTTTGGCAGGCTTTAATTGTCATCGGTTCATTACTTAGTGAAGTTCCGTATTCGAGAATCGGGCGATATCGTATGGTGCGTGAACTCGCCCACAGGGGAGCATGTACTCCAGGTGCGTGACCTTCACATAACTTAAAGATCTTTGAAAAACACTTAAAATTTTAAACAATATTCAGAACCTGATCCTGGAAAACACTTCAATTTGAAATAATATTCAGAACTTGAACTTAGAAAACAATTGTGCGAGTTGGTTCATTATTGAACTACTGATAGATCTTTCTTCTAGCAGGACAATGGCCCTACTATATTTCCGGCAGGATTTGGTCCAGAGAATGGAAATGCACTTTGTTGCAATTTTATCTGCATCAATGGCCAGACACATGTAACTTCAGTGATGGTAACTAATATGTACAGTGATTTTACCAATTCCACTGGCTGTGGGCATCCATAGAAATATTGCTAGTAGGCCAGCCAAGATCAGAATTCAATGCAAAATAACATTAATGTATTACTGGGAAACACTTCATTTTGAAATAAAATTCAATACTTGATTCTGGGGTTGGCAGACACATTTTGTGAGAGGAAAGCTGGAGCATATCGCAATAAATGGGAATATTAATACAAAAAAGGAACAGAGAGAATTCCTCTTTTTTATTTTGAATTTATCTGACTATTTCTTTGAATTTCTCTGTAGACTACACTTTTTCTTTTTTACAAATCACTTTAAGAGAGAAAGTATCTGATAGTTAAGCTAATATTGGATTAGTTTAATTAATAAATGACTAACAGCACAATGAGAAAGGAAACTAAGGAAGTGCCTATGTTATCTGGCATGACACAGAGCATGTGATTTTACTTCCATATTGACAGATGTATTACTGCACAGATGGATACAAAGCCAGGGACAGACCTTGCAAACGATGTCTGATCCCTTATCACAACCGGATATGTTATTGATCACCTCCAAATGACACTAAGCATACAAAGAGAATGATCATTTGTTCATCAATGTGTGAGAAAAAATTTGATCAGTACTAAAAATCATTGAATTCCGAAAAAGTTCAAGAATTACATTCTCTGTTGTGACTACTTCATGGCGAATATCATCAGTTTGCCTCACTGTCTACCAGTATATTGTCGTCACCGCTATCATCTTCGAAGATTGCGCCATTCTCACTTCCATCCATTGCATTACTAATGGAGCACTTTTTGAAAAATCAGACAATCATTTCGAAGGAATATACGACAATTCTTTAACAGAGTTAGCGCGATTGCAATTTTAGCATTTTTTATGCTGCCACAGCTAAATTGGAGGACAATATTAAATCCATTTTGCTCGAAGTCAGTCATCAAATGGTTTGTTAAGGGAGAATTCTTGTGACTGCAGAACAGAGGTAAGAGACACCCAGAAATTATAGATAGAGACAGCCCCATCGCACGGTATCGGTTATTCACTTTTTTTGGAGAGATGTGTATCAAACGAGTCCCAGATTAGCATGAACGGTTTTTATTACAGGGCCCCCAACCTATGCTCCCACACTTTATCCAGGCCTTCCAGAGTGTGACTTCCACCCCTCCAACCTTTTATGTGTACGCACAATCACGCCACTTGTTAATTTCGCCCGCTTAGGTAGTTTTTCATTTTTTTTTTAAAACCCGACCCACCGCCGAAGACTGATGTGTCGGGCCATTGGCGCAAAGAAAACGGCGACACGACGCCTTTCCATTCTCTGGACTACATCCTTCTGGAAATCTAATATGACCATGGTCCTGCTACACGAGATATCTAGTGGGAGTTTGAGAAT
Organism: Meghimatium bilineatum; assembly: GCA_034231615.1. NCBI lineage: Eukaryota > Metazoa > Mollusca > Gastropoda > Stylommatophora > Philomycidae > Meghimatium > Meghimatium bilineatum. The sequence continues at coordinate 28,560,079 of CM067305.1, read as the reverse complement.
AAACGATGAAGAAGAAGAAACCCGACCCTGGAAAAGGGAAGAAGGAGAGAAAGAGAAGAAAAACGTGTCTAGAAATTTGCCAAGCAACCTAACAAAACAGTAAAACACGTGTCTTCTCATGCAGTCGTTTTTATAAAAACCGCATTCACGCCTTTTCGTTCCACCATGTGATTTGAAAGCAAATCTAAAAACAACCTTTATTGCTGAGACAACTGAATGAATATCTGTTTCAATATCTCGGAACACTCTGGTAAATGGTGGTCCAGAGATAAAACTCCGGTGTCTGGAAACAATCGTTACTGGAAATTGTTATATTTTACTCAGTGGCTGCAGGTTTTATAAGGCGGGCAATGCCTCTGGGGAAAGGTTGCGTTGTATTAGGTATGTTGATTATCCTCTTCGCTCATGAGGCACGTTCACATGTGCTCAGATCTCCACTTCAGTAAATCTCTCGGTATAACGGCTGATGGTTCCAGTTATATGTTGGTTCATTGCTCTTTTAGACATCCTTATCAGGTGTTCTCTACGGGTCAAAACCATCCTAACTCCCAATTCACGCATTCTCGATATTGACTCATGCATCTCAAAATCCTCTGATCGCGATGAGCACTGAACATATCTGCTCGGTCCATAGGGGCTGACCACCTGTTTTGGTTGCGGGGCTAGCTAATTGGTCGGCCCTTTCGTTTTCGTAGTGATGCCCGCATTTTAGCTCTCTCTCTATTGACTCCACCCATCCCCTACGTACGTTTCGACTTTCTGAATCATATTCATGGAGTCACATAGTATGCACGCATGTGAATGGGCTTGCGATTCCAGCTAGTTAATTAAGTGCCTGCTTTTTCGTGAATACCTCCATTATTAGACTGCTTGTTGTTGCGGTAAAGACACAACTGGCTTCGTGTAATCTTCTGTGTGATCTGGCAGTAAAGGCCTATGCGACCGGCCGACCCACCCGTGTAATCGCATCTGTGTCATCGGTATGCGTACACATGGGTTTCTTGACCTCAGCATCCTCGCTCTAGGGATGTGTTCCCTGCACTCTCTATTGATTGCAATGACGGTCTTGACTGCCCATTGAAAGACCGTAGGAATAGGTATCATTCCTCGCTATGAATTATATCTTCTAGGGTGGAGATATGTTTAACGGTATGCTCGGCATGACCTATCCACGATTTGCCTCTCTTGGGCCTGCTTTCCTTCACACAAGGAAGTTCACTGTGTATTGGGTGGTCTGTGTCAGAACTTACTCTGAGGCACGACACATATCAATTAAAAAAACAAAACAAAGATATGCTCGGAAAATCAAGGAGAAATATCATAGTTACACACAGTGTGTCCATTGTGCAACCAAGGGTGGTCCGCATAGCTTAACTATTTAATTTTTTTTCCCCAGTCTCTCAATATGTGTGTGACTGGTGGTGATAGTGGCGCCTGCATATTCAATGACAGGGAGAACAAGAGCCTCATATAAGATTACGAGTTGTGACTTTTTAGTGCCAACCGTTGCCATCACTCCCAGAGCTGAAAATCCTTTGCCATAACATGATCCTGGAAATACAGACTAAGATTAAATCGTACGCCCAGGTATTGTTAGGACGAGGTCCTGGTTACATCTTACCCTCTCATCGTTGGTGTCGCATACTTTACGATGTGATTGCTAAGAGAGAATCATCACACTAGGAGGCGATACGATCTAGCTCATTCTGCATTGATCCAACAGTTTCTGTTCTATCATTTCCTTGTCTGTGTAAAAGGATATCGCACGCAAAAGACAGTGTTCTACCTTTTCCGTCGAGCTGCTGCTGTGTGATTGCCGCGGTGTAGACACTGAATAATACGGATGAGAAGGGAGCTTCCCTGTGGAAGGCCTGGGCGTATTGTTATGGATTTAGATGTCCAACAACCGCACCTGGGTCACCTTCCTCTCGAGAAAGAACTCTGATATCCATCTGAAGACAAAAGGGTATACATTAAAGAGCAAGAACATGTTGATGAGGCACTCAAACGGCACTCTGTTATGCGCATTCTCCAAGTCAATCGCGACAGTACACGTTTTCAGACCTGCATGGAACCCCATTTAATACGTTGTAGGCGAAAACATCGGCATTGCGCCATGTTTCTTTCTGACGTCTGTAGCCTCCGAGCGCGCCCGGAAAAATGCAGCTCTCTTCCATGTCTTGAGCGAGGTGCTGTGCTACAATCTTCTCAATCAGTTTGCCCGTGGTGTTCTGCATCGTTATGATTCAGTAGCCGTTGATATGGGCGTGGTTTTTATTGGGCTTCTTTAGTGGGAATAGGTAATTATGCAACCATTCTTCTTTGATAGTACCGTTCATGATTCGCCCGTTACTTACCAACCAGGCCGCACTGTATTATCCTGGATGTTTATTCTATGCCTGTATAGGTAGGGTGCGGCAAATGGAAAGAAAGACCTTGTGCCTTACTGTTGTTAAAATTTGTGTTAATTTACTTGTCCCTAATTCTTATAATAATGGGATTCCACCGTATTATTTTTTGCCGTGGTCTGTACACGGGTTTCGGACTTTTTGTTTGAAGATTAGTATATCCTCCGTTTATAAACGTGGAGAAGCTGATATTGAGTTTGTTTGCTATGAACGGGTTACATCATGGAAGGTTCGAAATCACGTCTAGACAACAAAAAATCCGGGTTGCGATTTTTCGTTTGTCTCAGCTGTGAATGAGTATCACACCACCTAATAGTTGCTGCAGCGTAGTACATGAAGCGTTCTCTTTATCCCCGACGGCAAGTTGTTGCCATGGGACATACCTTTATCTTTCATAAACGAATTGACTTATATTCGGGATATGTATTGTAAATCAAAAGTGCCAATCAGCAGTGAAATGTGAGTAATATACAGATAACCAAAACTGTAATGATTTGTATACATCACATCTGGTGGGATAAGTCATTATGAATTTGTGTAAGCTTTATACATCAGATAACCGTATACATAACTTTTTATTTATAATGGACACCAGATTCATACATTAGCTTTTAATTATAATGGACACAGTTGCATTCCACTAGTACTCTCTATTGTGAGAGTATTTTAATTTGGCAATTTTAGCTTTTACTTCTTTTATTTATGCTGGTTTTATATTATTCTCTTCCTCTGTGGGCTCATGACAATTCCCTCACACACCAGAAAGATAATTTCTATTATAGTGGAACACATTGAAAAACTATAAGCATATACAAGAATATGTGAGGTCACTCATGAAGACACATCAAACTTTCATGATCCCATACCAATTGAATTAACTTACAACACATGAAGTAACACAGTGTTATTGAAACCTGAGAGTATGTTATCAAATACATTAAACTAACACCCACAAAATAAAGATCCTTCAGTCTCTCACATTTTAACACAAAAAAGTAAAATAAATATATCCTGCAATCAAGTTGTGGGCACCATGATGACTATTTTCAAAAAAGCATCAAATGGACAGAAACAAATACACAATAAAAACACATGAACAAATGACAGCCATTTTTATACATCACCAAAAAAAATCAAAATCTGTGCAACTCTTCCCAAGTCAGAAAGTACTTATCTATCTTCATAGCTATGTACACACAACTCATATTTTTGAAAGAAATGTGATGTTTAATCGAAACCAAGTTAAATTTTGTACCATCTAGTTATTTTCGGATTTAAAAAAAAAGGATCATCTTTAAATCGACGCTCACTTTTTGTGTTTTGTATTATCATTTTTGGTATATTTATATGAACATAAAGATGGTTCTCATCGAAAGTGTAATATGTCAAAAAATAAATTTCTAAATTTGATGTGCTACAATGTCAATTTTGTAAGTTGATAATTTCTAGATGTGTAGAAAGCATACGGAAGGTCAGGTGACAACCACCAGACCAACCACCTTGCAGAATTATATTTTTAGAAGATGATATAGTGAGGTTTCTTTTTATGAAAACCCCACAAGCATTCTATTTTTACAATCATATGTTTTCATGTCATAAGTACTGTTGTTGATCATCCCACCTGGAATAGAGGGCCTTCCAACATGTGGAATTGCACTACGCCATAGAACCAAGGACCTGGACAGGTAATTTCTCATTGGTCTAATGCTGTATGTCGCGACACCAAGCAATCAACTTGAGGAAGGGAAAACCTGAGGTGAAACCATCCAAGTCAGGATGTGACAATCCTACATGTCTTTCCAAATTTGGCAGACACTACACACGTCTGATATGCTGGCAAACTGTTGGTGGCATGGAATGAAAACCCCCATCAGCATTCTATCTTTGCAGTCATATGTCCTGTTGTTGATCATCTCCCCTGGAGAAGAGGGCCTTCCAACTTGTGGAATTGTACTCGTCACAGAACCTAGGACCTGCAATATCTCATTGACATGTGGCTGTATGTCGCCACACTTTCATTTGTTTAGATGCTAATATTTTCTCATGCCATAGAAAATACTTTCAGCCATTCCTATTCTCCTTTTAACTTTTTTGACACCTGCCGTCATTTGTGATTATGTGTCTGAGATATCGATAATGTTCTACTTGTAGTTTCTCTATATATATTTGTATGTTTAGCACCTGTTCTGTGACTTTACTGATTATAATGGTTTTTATATTTTAGATATTTACATCTATTCCATATTCTTTACTTGGTTTATCGACTTGATCTATTAATCCTTGTAATTCCTATTCATATTCTACTAAAAGAATATTGTCATCTGCATATCTCAGGTTGCAATAATTCTTAAAGTTTTGGGTACATGTTAGGCAAATATGGCCGTATCATGGGATAAGTCCAACTTTTTCAATGTTATGCACACAATCATGCAATCTTTTTACAGTTTGCGCATATTTCATGGTGTCACGGAAATCTTAGCTCAGCCAGCATGGCTAATGTAATCGCATATTTCTGTTTACTGAGATTGCAAAACATCCTCCCTCCAAAAACTGAAAATCTAACACCAATCCAAACTATCCAATGTAATAGTTTTGTTAACATTGCTTATCTTCTCCTGAGTTTCGTACACTAAAGCAGGTCACATTTTTATGAGACTATGTTCCATATTAAAAAAAATAGACCACATCTGCTAAATGTGAACAGTTTTGTAAAATATTATTTCCCTTACATTGTCACTTTATCTCTTGAATTCATCTTCAATTAATTTACATTTGTCTTTAACAAATTTCCATCAAGTGTGTCTTTATCCTCTGATGTGATTATGTCTAGCAGTAAATCATTTTTATTATTCATTCATATTGCAGCTGATATTTTATATGCAATATTTGTCCCGTGCAGTTAAAAGGGTTTTGATAGGTAGCACAATAAGGGGATTAAACCAATATTTTATACACACCATTATTCAAACTGGTTTCCCTTAGCATGTGTAGATCTACTCTGGGAAAGATGATCATATATTCTGAATCATGCAGTTTATACAGAAGTTAATTTTACAGAAAAGATGGCCATATACATCATAATGCTTCCTGGTGTGGATGCCACTGGTTCACTTTTAGGTGGGTTTTTGTGGAATAGGAACACCGTATACAACCAAAATGTGACAAATTGTTGGTTGTATTGAGAATAGCAGCTTCACTATATAAAACAATGAGAATTATAAAATGTTACATCCAATCTATATTAATGTATGCCTCAGAAACATTGACAATAAACAAACAATTAGAAGACAGAATCAATGCCTTTGAGATGTGGATATATAGAAGAATAGTGACATCACGGGACGAGAAGAGAAGGCAGACATACAAGTGGGAGAGTAACATCACAAGATGGACAGGTTACAGTCTAGTAGAGTGCACCACCAAAACAAGAGACAGGGGATGTTGGTTGGAGGTCTGTTGAGTCAACCATCGTTGTGGAGATGGCACTTTATGATGATAATATAAAACAGACTGCTTCTTATATAAAGGTCACTAGCATGACAATCTTCTTTATAGATTCTCTCTGAACACAATGCGATTCTAGGAATAGAGAGAGAGAGAGAAAGAGAGAGAGTGGAATCCTGTTAAAATTAATCCAGTTTTAAAATAATTTCTTTCTTTAACAACACTTTTTAAAGTCTGATTATTTTATCTCTTTGTCTCAATTTAACAGAATTGTTATAATGCAAGCATTTAAACAAATATCACTGTATAATAAACTATTTTTTTTAAATGTTTGTGGAAAAAAGTATAAAATCTGAACTTTTTAACTGCACAAATTCTTACAAGCTACCTATGTATGAACCATATTCTAAGGTGGATAATGTAAGAGAGATAGTAAATAAATCAGTCAGGGACAGATCAAAGCAATGAAAATAGTAGGGTGGATTTGGTTCGTGTATTTTAGGCAGTGCCCTTGTTTTTCATTCGCTGGTCTTTAGACTAAGAAACACATTCAGTCCAGTCCCTGTACAATACAGTCATGTGGACTCATTGGGAATAGTTCTTCTAAAGTGATGCAATTTAACTGTCTCTGTGACATGAATTGGCTGTTGACACAAAGTGACCAATGAAAAATCATAGGAAAAGTAAAATTGCTTACTATTTTATAAGGATAAATTGGCATGACTTAATGCTAAATCAAATGACTAGATTCTCAGTGCATCGTAAGAGACAATGCTTGTTGGTGAAGTGGGGACTCCTTTAACTAATATCATAATCATTTAAGATCTGCTGCCTGAAAAGAAATCATCCTTCAAGTTTTGCTTATGTTGACTTTTACCATGATTTTCATTGGTCACTGTGTCTACAGTCAATGAAAAGTAAAAGGTGCTACTTTTGAAAGATGAATCAGCAGGTCTTATATTTCTGGATACTCACCAAGTAACTCATGAAAGCCAAATATCTGCAGTAAAACAATCCCCCTGCTCCTAAAACACAATACATATCAATCTCCTCACTCACAAAAGTCAGACAATAAAACAATACATACCTCTCCCTCCCCATCACTTAGGTTGAAAAGATGTTGACCCTGGATTTCACTAAAAACTATAATGATGGTCAAAGAGCCTAAAGAATATCTTCCCACAAAGAACTGGTAAGTATTAGTACAGCAACTAGACAAATTCCATCGCACAAAGAAAACTCAATTTTATTGATAAATGTTTTGAAGATGTCAGCATGAAATCATTAAAACAACAAAAGATCGATTGTTTCTTTAGAAGCAATGCTTTTCAGTGAAGAGGTTAGCCGATAGATGAGGGGATCTCTCTAATTGAGTAACCCATGAGTCAAATTAACATAAAATACACCCCCTCTGCCCTTCAGATCCTAACAAACAAATTAATAGATGCTGAAACAATACATCTCCCTCCCAATGAAAGTCTGATAACAAAACACATGAATCCCAATTTACCCCACAAGCCTGGTAATGCCCATGGTGAAAATGGTCTACACCAGTAGAAATCAAGCGTGATGATCTCAGGCTGACATAAAGTGAATTTCACACATTTAAAAAAAAAAAGTATATAGTTTCAGCATGACAATTTACAGTAGCCTTTTCCTCAAATAATTCTTCGTGCAGATCTGAAATGTCATTATCTTTGCTGAACCAACTTTTCTTGCGCTTTTCATTGGCTAGCGAATCAAAGTGTATGTAAATTGGCCATTGATCAGAGACATTAGCCAAGATAAATGATGTTGTGTGGATCAGCACTTAGGTTTAATAGCAGAAGGGCTTGCCTTCTTCAGAGCACATGATGGCTAAATTACTGCCTAGTTAGCTGTGCTGAGACTTTATTAAAAAAATTGCAGAATCTACATTCTAGAAGATAATACAATTCAGAAAGTGAATTGTATTATCACACAGACTGTATTAAACACACAGATGAGTTAGAGGAAAAAAAGAATGCTTTCTAGCCAAAAATCTAACTTTTTAAAGTTATGTTTCATATATCAATATTTTTATAATATATTTAAGGTTTTGGGAGTGAAGACCCACCAAAAACAGATTTGTCAGGCCATTTGAGCAAATAAAATGGCAATACAACGTATTTCCACTATCTGGACTAAATCCTGCTGAAAATCTAGGACCATTATCCTGCTACAAAAGAGATACAGTTGAAGACTGATAATGAACACTGAAGAAGAGAAGTGAGTGAGGATAGGCATCGCCCTAGAGAACACCCAACAAAGATTTACAAAAAGGCACTAAGTAACATAGAACAGGATCAATCAACTGTTACACCCTTACTGAGAGACTTAGTGAAGTGAAAATCTGAGCACCTATGGGGACATGACCAGCATGAGAAGTGGATAATCAACATAATGAATTGTTTGTGAGTGTTATATCCGGGGAAAGGGGTTATTACTAATAATTAGAGAATTTTTCACAATCTAAGCATATCAATTAATCAATCAAGTGCCATGTCAAGTGGCATAATCAATCGTTTTTTTTCCACAACTCTCTGTCTCTTGTCTTGTGTTGTTAATAAGTTCAGTTGGTGGCTTTTTTTTGTGCCACAGTTACAACCCATCTAGAAATTTCTCCATATCTCCTATCTTTTCTCCACTTGATCTTTTGGGTGGTTACTAAATGTTTAGTTTTACTTTTCTCATAGCATGACATAAAAATCTTGATTGTTTCTAATGTTCGCTATAATTTGTTGTTTTACTCCAGCATCTCTGAGAACTTCTAGATTAGTTTTCTTGGCTGTCCATGGAATTTTCATCATTCTTCTTAAAAACCACATCTCAGTTGCCTCAACTTATTCTTGGCCACTTTTGTTTACTGTCCATGCTTCGCTTCCATAAAGAAGAATTGGCCCAATATAACATCCTATTAAGCGTATACCCAATTTTTCCGCAAAGTTTATGTTTTCTGCAAAGTGCAAGAGAAGAGTTAGAGGAATGAATATATATATATATATAATTCATATTGACATGACTATATGAATATAAACATATTACCACAGAATCTGCAACTGAAAGGTACACAGATGCTTTGGTCAATGTTTCTTGCATGGAGGCAAACTGCAATAATACCATGCTACATGGAGCGATAACTTCCTAAGGAAGAAGAAGGAAAGATGGATGATAATAATGATCATCAGATCTAATCTAAAATTAAATAAGTGCATTACCAGATCCCTAATGAGGGTTGATATAAGGTGGGTTGGCCATGCCAATGAAAATAAAAAATATCACAGAAAATAAACTGGATTGACAGTTGCTATTGCAGTTTTGTTGTAAACTAGCAGCATAATGTACTTACACTCAAATCAATTACTTTGGCAGGCATTGAAACTTTATATAGAACACTGTTTTAATCGAGGTTTGAAGGATATTAATAGAAAATAAATAATTCCATTGGATTCTAACAGGTATATGATGAATATATGTACTAGACTAATAGCCAAAACAAGTAAAAGTAAAAATTATTGAAGGCATTTTGCATTACCATTTCCAATATATGGTCAATAATTCACATTCATGTATTATTTCTTCAGAGCAGCAATATCACAAAGTTATTGTTGGTATCTGATCTAGTATAAGAACATATATTTCTTTTTGTGATTCAAATCATCTGTGTGTAAATTCAGCGTAACAAAGCAGCAGTATTGTCTTGCTTTAAAAAAAACTGTAGTTTACTTTCCTAGATATTTAGATATGAAACTATGGAAGACAGACACTTGATGACTTCTTACCTGAAGGAAATAGATTATTAGTGTTACTAAGCTGATTTCTTTAAATTGGAAGGGGGAATGTTATTGTTTGTGACCACTAGAAACAGTGATAACCACTATTTGTCATATAACAGTTGACACATTTTTACAATAATAGGTAATCACTGCAGCAAAACTATAATCCAACAGACAAAACTTGGAACAGGGTAATGATGTTTTGATAATCACTGGTAAACCACATAATAACACACATGTAATTGACATTTCGATCAAAAGGCCTTTTTCAAGAACACAACATAATACACAAGTAAAATGGCACTGTCAACTTTCACATAATAATGGACAGACGGGATAAATCCAGAAGAGTATAAATGATGAAAAAACTAGAAGGATAAAGGTGAATCAAAAACCAAACAGATGGTAGAATATCATGGGAAATCATCAAAATATAACAAACAGAAAAGTGACAGGACATGACATATGAATGATTGATGTTGACATACCCCCTGTGAGTAGAAGGCTCCTTCAAAAGGCATTGCACTAAGCCGAAGTCTCCTGGGTATGAAAGAAAGCTCAGAAAAACCACCCTACTGCACATAGGAAGTAAGAGCTAATCGCTCACAATTCTCGGGTTCTAAAACAAACAAACATGGATGTTAATCCGCAAGGGCTGCAGTGTGTCAAATTGGAAAATAAACCAGTTCTCAAGTGTGTAGTGAGTCCAGTGAGGTGCTTGACTTAATGACCGTAACCTAAACATCACAAGCACTCAGATGGCCTGTGCTGTTAAAGTAGTCTGCAACAGGAATCCCAGACCTATGTTTGATATTGTGCAAATTCCAAAAGAATTGCTCTGTGAGCTTAAACCCATTTTCCTTATGTACACCATGGTGCAACATTTGTAAATGATGTTATGGGACAAGCACGTAAAACCCTCTTCGATGATGAAGGTGGCTATAGAGAATGTCACAGAACAGGTATATACGGCAAAAGTATATGTGTAGCACCTCTTTCATCTACAGCTGATGGTGCTGAAGTGACTCCGGATATCCAGCCTGGAAAATCTGTGGACTCAGATATCCCTGAGGTTCTTGTCACATCTGTAAGCAACCAGGATGGGGAGAGGAATGGCACACGTGTCAGGGGATTATAAGAGGGACATACTGGAACAGGACAGAAAAACTGTGGGAGTGGGAGGTCAGAATAGTATTTGTACATTCATTCCACTTTATAGACATTGATTTTACTCACTCTACAATTACTATTACCATCATATTAGAGCCCTTGCATAAAGATGAAGATATATCATAGTCATGGCATACACAAAAAATATATATAAAGTTGACAGTTCACACTCAAATCATATTTGGTTGGTTGGGGCTAGGGTATCCCAAAGCACATCTGACAGTTGAAACCACTTTCAGAAGCCATGAACTATTAACGTTTTTTTGTTGCTTCGTACAAAATTAATGCAATTATATGGTAATTGACAATCATTTAAGACACCGCTCAAAATAGACGTTGCCTATATGTCCACCACGCATAGATTTGGTTACGTTCTGCTCAAATAGACGTCTGTTAGTTTGCAAGACTTCTGCTGCCTCTTTATTTAAGGGGTCTTCAGGATTGGGTTCCTGAAATAAAGAATTGGATAAAAAAAATTTCAAAATGTTTGACAAAACTGCCTTCATTTCTAATGTCTTTGGTCACTCCTGTGGCTTTTCTCAGTCATCTCATCTCTGTTGTAACCAGTTGTCTCTTATGTTTTGTTGTTAAGGACCATGTTTGACATTGGTAGCACAGGGTTGGAATGAAGATACTTTGGATAAGATGTTTTTTTTTGTTGACATTGGTAGCATTTTGTGTTGCAATAAAGGGGATAATTGACCCAGTATTTGAGTATATGTTTTTTAAATTACTTTTTAAAATATTTTTCTTCATACGTACGGTAAGTTTTTCTAGTAACCAGTTTAATCTATTTTGCTTTACCATTTATTCATTTGGTTACTGCGGCACCCTCCACTTTGTTGGACTCCCTCCGACCATTTGGTTATTTATTTTTGAAACTAGGTCAGAGGTGAAACTACCCAAACAGAAAATACACCCAAATACATGTGAAATGAGAGATTTCTTTCGCTGTCACCTATACCCCGAAAGGGTCATCAGTTTTGCCCTGTTTCAAGTGTGTAGACTCTCCTACCAGGAAATCCTCCTGAACACTCAGAGGTCTTCCTCTTCATACTAGGTCAAACTTTACATCCCCATAGCCCTGCTGTTCGTCAGGTCCTACACCAATACCTTCTGCTACAGTCTGATCCCATGACATGGAAAGTGTTCTGTGTCCCCCTCTAGTTGCTTACTGGCATGATAAGAACCTCAGGGATTTATTGGTACGGAGTCATCTCAAGCCTGATGTCCCTAATCATTTTGACACCATCAGCTGCAAACATAGTAAATGTTACATTTGTGCTTATGTTACCCAGACCCAGTCTTTCACATTTCCCAAGACCATAAATTCACCAGTAAAGAGAGTTTCACATGTGTGTTCTGCAACATCATCTGTGCCATTATCTGCAAGCATTGCACTATGATGTATGTAGTTGAGACTGGAAGGATGCTTAGAGACAGATTCTGTGAACACCTGTACAGCACCAAAAACCATTTGGGTACTCCTGTTGCAGACTACTTCAACGGCATGGGCCATTGAATCATGCAGTAGACAGAATCCGTCACGCGATTGAGAACCACTATATATATCAATTTGGCATGGTTGAGGAATCAACGCCCAACAGTCGTATGAATGATATGCTATTCCATCTATTATCTGTCTCATTTCACACGTATTTGGGTTTTGTTTGATTTCCCCTCTTACCTAGTTTCAACCCTTCCAGGTTACATCCACATTAGCGCTGCCATGTAAACATCAATAGTGCCATTCTTGATCGTCATTTTTGTGTGTTTATGCAGTCTTGATAAAGGATTTTTGGTGGAATTTTTGATTTGTATGTGTTTCCAGTAAAACTTCTTTTTCCTTGTTCCAAGTTTTGCCTGTTGGTTTTCAAATGTAGATAAATCATGTGCATTACAGTCCTATTCCTGTCATATGGGCATTGTAGATCATGTTGAGAAACAGCTACATGTTAGCCCACAGCTTGGTGTGCGAACAAATCTCCTGGTCCAAGACTGAGTCTCAACAGTTCACAGCGAGGTGGCTGCAATGGTGGAAGAAAGTTTTCTTCTATATATTGGAAGTTTGCTTCATCAATTTGCTTGTCCTGTGCAAGGCCAATATCCAGGCCAAGTCAAGTCGTAAAATTTCATTTGCCGGTTGCTAATGGACTTCTTGATGGGTATCAGTCCAGGGTCTCCACTAGCCACAGCGGTAGAAGATCCACTAATCTACCAGAAAGGATTGTGGATGGTGGACAACACCACATTACCAAGAATTCAAAATGCAAGAACAATGTGCAAGCGTTCCAAATATGACTGTGTGTGGTCTGTACCAATTGAGAAAATACATGCCACCAAACCCAATATATACAGGTACTGTTAAAAAAAGAAACACATTATTGTAGTGGTAATGGACACACAATTTTAAACCTGTACCCAAGCTTTATTTTATGGAATTAATGTTTCAACCTTGGCATGAAGAAAATTTCAGACTTTAATAATTAAATGATGTTTATTAAATGTAGTTTTGACTTTTATTCTTTGCGACCAAGTCCTTCATTTTAGTAAATTGTTTGACCTCCATTTGAGAAAGACACCTCCTTGACATGGATCCAATTTGCTGTTAGGTCTGTTGTTATGGGATGGCACCCCCTTTTTATTCTTTGTGACCGAGGCCTTTATTTCAGTAAGTTGTTTGACCTCCATTTGAGAAAGACATCTCCTTGACATGGGTCCAATTTGCTGTTAGGTCTGTTGTTATGGGATGGCACACCCAACCCCCCATGGGATGTGTTCTGGTTGAGATATCAGTGGTATTGTTACCCCTGGCAGATCCGATACCTGTCTACGTAGACGCTTGGCCTGGTGTATGAAGCTGCTTTTTAAGCCGTCCTTGTGACAGATTCTGGAATCTTTTCTTTATTGGGTGACTATGGTGGGAAAGGAACTTTTCTCCATGAATTATAATTTCAGTATCTCTACGCTCTTTAAATGATTGCATCCCTTCGATATTCTGCATTTCTATGATTGGTGTGGATCTCATTGCACCTGTAATGATTCTAAGTGCTTGGTTCTGTACTCTATCCAAGTTCTGTAGTGTGGTGCTTGATGATGAACTCCATGCTGTAGAACCATATTCTAAGTGTGGTCGAATGGCTTGTTGGTATACATTTTTTAGAATTCTTTCATTAGCTCCCCAAGTTGTCCCACTCAGTTTCCTTAGTATAGCTATCTTCCTTCTAGCCTTTGTTTCTGTTTTGCTGATATGATGTTTCCATGTCATTTTGGAATCAATGTTCGACCAAGATATGTGGGTTGGTCATCTACCTTTAAGACAGTTTTATTTACATAGATGTTTCCTGCTCTTTGTTTTGGTGAAAGTGTAAAAAGGGTTGTCGCTGACTTCTCTATATTGATACTTACACACCATTTGTCAGCCCAATTGGTCAAAATGTCCATGACTCTCTGGAACATTTTTGTGGCAACCATGGCGCTCTCATGTGTGCACCATAGAACTAAGTCATCTGCATATTGTGCTGCTCTAGTTCCACAGAGTATTTCTTCAATTAGATCATTGATAAATATGAGGAAAAGAGTGGGTGATAGAACTCCTCCCTGAGGCACTCCATGGCATAGTAATACCGTCCTACTTTTTTTGTCATTTACTTGTACTCTTGCTCTTCTATTGTGAAGAAAGGCTTTTGTCCATCTATACATATTTCCACATATCTTGTGTAGTTTCTCATTTTTTAAAGCAATCCTTCTTTCCATACTTTATCAAAGGCCTTCTGTAAATCAATCCTTGCCACTAAAACTGATTGTTTGTCTTGGAAAGCATCCTCAATGTCCTGTGAGAGGCATTTGGTTTGTCTGAAACCTGCCTTCTGTGGTTCAAGGAATTTTCTACTTTCCAGGTGAAATTTTAGTCTTAGGTTTATGTTGCGCTCCATTGTTTTGCACAGGCAACTTGTTAAGACTAATTGGTCTGTAGCTAGTTGGTGTTGTTCCATCTTTTCCAGGTTTAAGCAGAGGGACCATAATTGATTCCCTCCAGATTTGTGGGATTTTTCCAGTAGTCTAGCTAATATTTAGGATGTCCAATAATTTCCTTCTGGCTGTTGTTCCTAGATTCTTTATCATTTCTTTTGATATTTCATCAATACCTGGGGACTTATTTAGCTTTAGTTTAGAGATAGCTAATTCCAATTCACTATATGTGAACAATGTATCCATAATTTCATCTGCACTATTTTCATCACTGATTCTAGTCTGAGCATGTTACATTTTGCTTTTTTGGTCGCTCCGCACTGTACGCTGTTTCTCTGGACTAATTTCAATATTGCAGTCTTGAGAAAATATCCTAGCGATATTATCTACTGCATCCTGCTTATAAAATCTACCCTCGTGCAGCAAAAAATGGAAGGATGCGAGGACAAACAATTTCAGCGACATATTGTTTGGCATTCAGACCTTTAATTTGTCACTTCCAGGTCACTTCTTCCCATGAAGTTGATCACCTCCCACATCAGTACACCTCCAACATGTGGAGGAGCCTCATAAACGCTGTTCTGGGCATAGTGCTCACGGATTTTGTGGTAAACTCTTCTCCGTCTATCATGTCACTATAGCACAAAAAATGATTCATCACTAAACTAAACCTGTCTCCAGTCATTCCCAAAGGTCCATTGACGATGATGGTTCACCCACTACAGCCTGTTCTGGTGATGCCAGTCCATAAGAAGAGGACAACTGTAGGGTCATCTAGCCTAAAAAGCGCTGTGCAGCCAGTTCCTGACTGTTTCATCTGTAATTCCATGAGCCTCTGGCATTGATTGGACTGTGGAGGACACAGATGTAAGTTGAGTCATGGGGTGACACAGCCGCATGAAGCGGTTTTTGGTAGGAGTTGTGACTCTGGGTCTTCCACTGTGCGGTCAGCCAGCCACTGAGCTCGTTTGTTGAAATTACCTCCAAAGGCGACTAGCAGTGATTCTAACCACATTAAATTGTCTGGCCACTACACTTTGTGATTGTCCAGTCTGTAAGTCATCAACTGATAAATATAGAAATCCGAAGTTAGAAAGTGTATTCACCTATGGAATATTAAAGCTTAATATAAATTGGCATGCAAATAAAGGATCTGCCAAAGTAGAGATGACTACAGAAATCTTGGGTTGATAAAATCAATGAATAGTTAGAACGTAACCATTTGTCTGGGGATAGGAAAGTTTGTTTTGACACCCTAACAACCATACCAAGTTACGGGTTTCTTCATCTGCTGTGTTCGTTCTCACACTTCTGTAAATTGGCAAGGTGTAATGTGGAAAACGAAGTGTGTTGTGTCATGGTTTACAGCTGAACTGCAATATCTTTACCTTTCAGCCTGACAACATGTTTTATTATTATTGATTCTAGAACAGATATAGCTTTGGGAACTGATGCAGCAACTTGTTTTTACATGTTTGATGTCTTATTCACAAGCCTTAGTCAAAACATTACTATATACTTGGTATAGTAATATTAAATTCTCTTCTTAAAAAATGGATCACTGAAATTCATGTGGGGTCTGCTACATAGCAACGGAGGTGACTTGAAACATGGGACGGGCCACTAGTAACATAATGTTGTTGGCTTTTCCAGTCACCTATCGAGTCTGTAAGGACTGTGACAAAAACATTTTAAGGGTCAATTAAGTAGCAAAATTTGTTTTTGTACTGGAAAAATATTTTAAAATGATACTGAAATTAATAGAACAGAAGTATCTTCTTTTTCTGTGGTCACTTTCAAACTCTGTAGATTAGCAGCATGTAGTCAGAAGAATGGAAGGTACTTTACGGGAAACATCTCCACATTCCAACTTTTTAATATTGTGGGTAATTTCAGACAGCTTTCATGACTAGAAAAATGAAAAAAAAACAAAAACCCCAGGTTCATCCGGGGGAGAGGTCCTCTCAGTGTGTAGAGCACTGGATACTGCAGTTTATGTGTTTTTATCGCAATTTCGCTTCGTTAAATAATGTATGGTTGTTCCGTTAAAATTTTGTCATGTCTCTACATAATGAACTGAATGGAATGCCATTTGTCATGGTGTGTATCTTTGCTGCGACATCTATGCTTCCTTGCCTGAAACATTAATTTTTTTAAATGGCTTCTGGGTCACTTTGACCATATATGGGATATACCAACTTGTGGGAGTCAACTTTACCCTATAACTTTCTTAGTTAGTCCCTTCCTATGATATGCATGAAAGGTAAACTTTTCTTTGTTATCCATTCGGACCGCAGCAACACACAGCAGTACAAAAGTATAAATTTTACAAGAACATAATCAGATCACCAAACGCAAACTAAGCAGCCCAAAAGGGTACACTAAGGATTGTCTCATTCAATAATGTGATGATGGGTCTGACAGAAGGATGCGTGCTAAGGTAGAAACCATAAAGCTGTTTAAACCAGGACAAGATTTAGCATGGCCACAAACCTTGGATACTGAAGAAAAATAAGGATTGTCATTTAATTACTAGGAATCCCTTTTAGAAGAAAGTTGACACGGCAAAAAACTGTGAGTACCGTATGTTTCCGTTTATAAGTTGATCTGTCTATAAGTCCAGGAAGTAACTTTAATGTTCAAAAATGTGACAGAAGTCGAAAACCCGCATATAGGCCGAGGTAGGAAAAAATAATAATACTGGTATCCTTAACTCTACTGACCAATTTCGTCAGTCTGCAAATTTTCGTTATAGAGCCTTGTTGGCTAATTTCACCAATCGTCAAAATCGCTATGGTAGATCAGAAATACAGAAACACGTTGCTAAAAAAAATAGTTTGTCCTGGAAAGTACATTTTTTGAAATAGTGGCACGTGTGAAACACAGATATAGATGTCGTTCATGAGTATACCATGAAAATATGCAATGAGATTTCAAAAATGCATGATATATAGAAAGTGAGGTAAATCTAGGCCTAGAATTATAATAAGTAGGATTTTGCTCTTGAAATAACTCCAGGGATTTCAAATTCATTCAGAAAGTGCAAACTCTCGGTATGACACCTAAGTTTAAAGGCTCTCTCACATTAGATCAATTTTATATGGATTTTTAAAGACTGCGAGGTCGATGTATAAAATTTTGCATTCACCCTTGATAATGGTGGATAAGTTATGCTTGGATTGTTAACCTTTAGGGCCCTGAATTAAAAATTAAGAAACATCCTCTTGGGCATGAATTCTTTTTTGGAAAATTTGCGTTATTGATGGTGGGTGTTTTGAAATAAAGGAGTTAATAGTGAATAGGGAGTCATGTTTTTTTGTTGTTGTATGTATGATATGACAGTTGTGAGCAAGTTGTGAAGTTGAAAATTCTGGGGGAAAAAATCGCAAAACGCCATTTTCAAATCGCACATATAACTTCTTAACGACCCTAATACTTGAGCAATGCGTGGAATCATTGATAAAATCCTCATAAATACCTATACTTATTGTATATATATTGTTTTATATCAAAACTAATATAATATGATCTACAAAAAACTAATAAAACGTGAAGAAATCGCATATAACGTCCGTCCGGTAAACACTAGGTTTAGCCCGACACGCAGCGTAATTATTGTCTAAGCACACACGTGGCACCCCTGATACATATTATTTTTGTGTTTTTGAACGACTACACAAACATTCTTATCAAATAACAACATAAAAAACAACAATTAAAACATGTATTCACGATCACTTAGCCATGCCACGCGGTACTCAATTTGATAGTAAAATATGGCTTAAAAAATGGCCAACGTCGTTCCAGAAATTCGTTGACAAAACCAGCCGGTTTTCTCTCTTCTTGCAGTCGTAATGAGTAAAGTAACTTGACCTTTAAACTGCGACGTATTCCTAGCGTCGTTTGGCGTGTTTTATACGTCACGGGATCATTACTTTGTGAAGTTCCGTACTTGGGAATCGGGCGATGTCCTATGTAGTGGAATTGCGCCTGCAG
This sequence comes from Meghimatium bilineatum, assembly GCA_034231615.1. Taxonomy (NCBI): domain Eukaryota; kingdom Metazoa; phylum Mollusca; class Gastropoda; order Stylommatophora; family Philomycidae; genus Meghimatium; species Meghimatium bilineatum. The sequence goes on along the minus strand of CM067305.1, from coordinate 28,541,295 downwards.
GCACAATGGAGCTGTGCTCATAGGCGCAATATTGCGACCGCAGAGTCGTAAAGGTTAAAACCAATTGACCACTAGAGTCGCAGGAAATCGTTTTTTTACTAGTTTCGCCAGGATCCATATTATATTCTGAGTCTGCCCATGGTTACTTTAAAACTGTGACCTTTGTGTAGTTCCCAATTCACGCTTACTCTTCATGTTCACTATGAGAAAATTTCACATCAAATTAATTTTTTACGAAATTTAAATAATTTGTGCAGTTTGAGAAAACTTGTTTGCAATGGAGATTATTTGTATCTACACTGATGATACGACGTAGTTACGATGGAAAGATGCACTATGTATGTGATTTGCACGCCAAAATATAATGTGGAAAGTGACATTGAAGTTCCTTTTGTTAGATAGGTCTCGCGTTTCGGACGAGGAGGAAATTCTGCATGGTAGGCCTACTAATTGTGGCATCATGAATTTCACCTAACTTTTTTTTTCCAGTAGAGTTCCAACTTTGACGGATTTAAATGACTATTTGTAGTGGTAAAACTTTTTTCTCTATTACTGGTATTTTACATTATTCTCTATTACTGGTATTTGACATTATTCTGTGTTTTTTTTGGGTTTCTACTGCTAATTAAAAAAAATTGTCTTGTACGTAAATAAAAGCAGAACCCACTACATAAATAAAGGAAAAGCATACAAAAATTATTGGCGTATTCATGGAAATATAGAGTAGCGCTTCTTGCAGTAGTAGCCCAATTTGAAGGAAAAAAGGATCAGATATTTAGTTCTGAAGAAAAATGCATTCAGTGTACTCACCAGAAACAAATACTGCAAACCATACACAATGGAATTGATCGTAAGTACTGGCTTCCAGTCTTCCCTGAAAATATGAGAGATCATTAACTTTTTTTGGTCAATAATCATTGCGTGCTAAGGAGACTAATGTTGTTTGTCCATCACAGATGATGATGATCATTTGTAACATCCACAATTTTAGAGTTATGTTCTTGATTATGAGTTTGTAGATAGCTAATAATCCCTATTCTGGCTGCAAATGTCCTTAGACAGTGCTCGGGCACTGTAGATGGTTTTTGGTCTACCCGTGACTTTCTAGCTACTCTCTGCTGTTCAGCTGCTATGTTTCTCCTCTTTTCACAAGATGATGTGCATGTTTTGACTAGAGCACCATGTACCTCTATTTTATGCAAGTTCTTCCCATGTCTATTGGTCCATTTCAAAGGCTTTCAGCGAGGCTTTAACAAGTCCTTATAGCGCTTCTTCTGGCCACCTCGAAATTGTATGACCTTCTCCAACTCATCATAGAGAAGGATCTTTGCGGGCGATGATCTAGCATAAAAAGGAGACTGGTAACAATATGAAGGCATATCACACTACCTGTGGGGTGCAATGTGTATCACATTGCTTTCGTGCAGACCCAAGGTTAGCAGATAACCAAGACCCTAAAAGTACCTCCTCGCGGTGCACCCTGGAAACAGAAATACAGCGGCTCTTGCTAAATCATTTGGGGATCGTGTCAGAGAATGTTGAGGTAGCAGATGGAAAGAGATTTGTCTGCATAAAGAGACAGACAATATCTCTGACACCATCAGCACCAACACATTCAGCGGCACTGTCGACATACAGTGATGCTGGTCAGTCCAGTCCGAACATTGGGTGCACACTGTTTACACAAGTACACACAAAAGGGTAGATGCTTGGCAGGAGACAAATGGTTTTCATACTGAGTACAATGAAAGGACAGAGCAGCGCCAACTGCAAATAGAGAGTGAAAAGGAAATGAAAACTACAAGCTCTGTTAGCTCGAGATGAGCTTCTAGTTACCTGTGCTCCTTATAGGCAGAGACTCAATCATGGACTTGCGGCAAAGCAAGAAGACCTCTCCTAACTCTAATGCCGAGCCTTCCTATACCGGAAACATGCTCGCGAAGAGAAAGGGTCCCGTACCCGATGGGCTCAAGCAAAAAAGGGACAACGATGGCATTCCTGGCCCAACTCTACTGTCAAGATTTCCTATACCGGAAGTACACTTGCAGAGAGAAAGGGTTCCTTACCCGATGGGCCCAGGCTCAAAAGGGACAACGATTTTAGCCCTGGCACAACTCTACTGTGAAGCTTTCCTATACCAGAAATACACTTGCAGAGAGAAAGGGTTCAGTACCTGATGGGCTCAGGAGCTATTGGGACAAAGTCGCTCAGCTCGAGAAAGCCTTGCTCTCAAACGCGTGGTGTGAGACTCAAACTTGGGCGAGGGGTTCATGATGTCGGTGAACGACACCTCGGCTAAGAAGGCGAAAGAGCCAGGGTCCAACTCTTCTGTTGAGTTCTTCCTCATACGGAACCAGGCTCGTGGATGAGAAACGGTTCAGTTCGCGGATGGGCACAGTTCGTCCAATTACAAGAGTTAAGTTCATAGATGATGGAACACCTCGTGCGAGATAGACGTGAACGACAAATGCCTCGGAGAAGAGTCACTACACACCCGCATGTCCAGCAACAGATAGACAGGCTGTCACGGACTAGGGAAGCCCACCCGAATCAAAAGCATGATGAAAACGGATGTGCTGGTACTCGGACATCCAGACCACAGAGTGGCCAACCGAGGTGCAAATAACACAGCTTTATGGTGGAACTTGCAGCGCAACATACTTCACGCTCCCCGGCGGAAATCACACGATATATTCATTGTGGTTATATGAGAGCGAACGCAGAAGAAGAATGTCTGTGGATCTGAAGGCTACAGATAGAATGAGAATTGACTGAAAAGATAAGCAATATCTCAAACACCTCTGCGCCAACACATACAGCAGTACTGTCAACAGACTGTGATGCATGGCACTTCGGCTTAGCCAGCCAAAATGCAGATACAATGGACAGCGGCCAATGTTGATGCCCCGATATGAGATGTCAGAAACATTGAGAATAATGCGCATGCCTTCAGAGATATATGGTTAACAGATTGAGTACAAAGGGAGGTTAGCACAGCGCTATAGGCCAGTACTCTGTGCAATTAGAATGGAGAAATGCTACACGGAAGTCATAAAATATTCGGCTCAAGAAACATCTTATAGTTGCTTCTAATAAGAATGTCTCATGGAAAAACAGCAACACATAACACACTCCCCCAGCCCCGTTGCTTCTAAATATGTGTAGAGACTCAGTCTTGGGCTAGGTGTTCACGATATCTGTGAATTATATCTTGACTAAGGGGGCGAATCTGAGCCCAACACTACTATAGAGCGCTACACGGATTCTAGACTATACTAGATTCCTATACTGGAATTCCTATACCAGATGAGAAAAGGTTCAGTGTCCCTGGCACTCAATTGGCACAGGAATAATGCATCTAATTACGTGAGAATAGTTCACAGGCAGCAAAACACCTCGTGTGAGATAGACGTATTGAACCCAAGCCTAATAAACCAACTCCTCTGAGACTGCCACCCAGGAATGTTTGACCTTTTAAGTCCAAGTGCACAGTGAACTTAATGCATTAGTCTCCATTAATTTTTGTGTACAAACATTACAGTATTCTTGAAAATGGGTATATACCTACTGTCTATTTCTTCAAGCTGTGAAAACAGAAGTCACGACTTCTTAATTTCAGTGTACAAATTTGACTCTTTATCTCACACTATCCATTTTTACTACCAATATGAAGAAAAACATCACACACTAAGCAAGAATATCAGTTACCTCAGAATATTTAAGCAGACATTGCCTTCCAGATCAATGTTTGGGTGATACACCATTGTCTCACATTTAACTTTCGGTGGGTCATGTGGATAACCTTGCCCTACTTTGAAACTGAACACAAATCTACCTCCTCTGTAAAACTCCTGCAGAGTAAAAGAGGCAATCCATACAGAAAAATAATGAAATATAATGAATAAAGAACCCCCCTGCATTAAGTCACATAACCCACAATATAGAGTACAAAGAGTATAATCCTGTGCCTATTGACACTGAAGTTAAGGCACTCACCTCTGAACATGTTGATAATACAGATGTGATTTACAAAGATGGATCAGTTATCCACCACCAATGGTGTGCATGGGTCTTCACCACCAAATAATATGGAAGAATATGAAAAAAATATATTTAAATTTATAACCAAGGATGGGACAATGGTTTCCTTACCAAAGATCATTGCACAGCATCGATGCTAGCGCATGTCTTAAAGGAGGCAAAAATTGTGTGTTCAATATAGTGGGCTAATATTAGTCAAATTTTGACAGACAGAAATAGGCATAAAGGATGAAATGGAAGCCCAAAGTAAAAAATGAAAACTGCAAAATATGAGCGATGCTAAGACAGAGTGAGGTGGGGGGGGGGGGGGGGGGGAGGAGGAGGAAGATAAAAGGGGAAAGGATAGAGAAAGAAATTAGAATGCAGGGGGAGGGGAAGTGCGCTAAAAATAGATACAGAGAACATAGAATTGTGCAAGGAAGAATAGAAATTGACAGCATATGTATATAAGAAAGATACCTACACAACTACACAAGCATGTAAATGTATCCAAACACAAGTAAGGTTCACACAAGAATAGGTGCACATAATGACAGAAAATAAGTATTAATATAAATATATATACATGCATTCACATAAACATTTTCTCACATAAATACATATAACATGAATATTCGCACAACTAGTGACTATTACTTTTCACCCACATAATATGCGGGCACTACGTATTCTATTACGACATTTCTCTATCCTCCAATTAGATCCCAAATCTAGTCCTGTATTTCCCTCTCTTCCCCATATCGCTTTTCTAAGAGATAGGAACATTTGTGATCTCTTGGTTCATTCTAGTCTTTGCACCTCTGTAGGTCAATTAGGAACTGTTCCTTGTCCCTGAATTTTGTTTGAAATGCCCTTTTGTTATTTTAACTCCCATGCTTCAGTTCCCTAAGTCAAATTTCGAGATTCAAGAATCTTTCTCATGTTTGTCCCATAATTTAATATACTCTATCATATGTAAGCATTGTGGTATGAAGTATATTGGCGAAAAGGGTAGACATTTAGCTGATAGATTTGCTGAACATATAAGAGATATCATGAGTCATCATGACTCCCCGGTGGCCATTCATTTCAACAGTCCTTCACATCATGGCAGCACTGATGTTTCTATAACTGGTCTGTTATGTTGCTATTCTGGTGACCGGCAATGTCAGTCTTTAGAAAATCAGCTATTTGTCATGTGGGAATCTTACAATCACACGGTATGAACATTAATCACCTTTTTGTTTGATTTACCCACTACTTTTTAATAGCCTCTGCTCCCATATTCCACTGATCCTTGTAACTTTTTTTTTTAAATTTTTATGTGCACACTCATCAGAAATTATCTATGTGTTTGCTAGATTTCAGTGTATTTGTATTATGTCTTTGTTGTTTCTGTTGATTACATTGTATTCCAATCTGTCAATTATGTATGATTATATCCTATTGTGTGTAATTGGGTTGCTTCATTTACATATCTTGACTTATTAATTTATTAAGTTATTAATTTATTAATGTAATTGTTTTACAGATTGGTGCCTATACATATATAAGTATTTGTATATGCATATTATTTTTCATGGTTCTATGTATCCATACAGTTACTTTGGGTCACACATTTGTATGTGTTCATATTCTTGTGTTATAGTAATACATGTATCTTCATGTGAACGAATGTGTATGAGAATGCATGTTTATGTCTCTATGTGTGCAAATGTTCATGTTATATGTATTTATGTGAGAAAATGTTTATGCGAATGCATGTATATATATATATATATTTATGTTGATGCTTATTTTGTGTCATTATGTACACCTATTCTTGTGTGAACTCGTACTTGTGTTTGGATATATTTATATGCTTGTGCATTTTGTGTAAGTATCTTTCTTATATCTATGTATAGATCATGCTAGATATATACTTGTGTGGGTGTTCTATATCTAAATATGTTGTGTGTGTAGGCACCTATACACATTTATGTGTCTGTATTCTCATGTATGCTTCTATGTCTGTATGTACTTTTATATATATGTTTAGATATTTATATGTATATGTGAATGCATGTGTATATATATATATATATATATATATACATACAGTAGTTCACGAAGCCAGTGAGGGGCTTCGTCATAACAAGTAGATTAGTGATTAGTGATGGAGGTGTTTGCCATAACGAAGGCCCTAAAATGGCTGGAATTGCAAGCCTATCGTTCATGCCTACCTACTGATTCAATGAATATTATCCAGAAAGTCAAAGCAAAGTATGTGTGTAAGGCGATGGGTGGAGTCATGGCAGCGGGCTAAGAATTGGGTCTAACTGCACAAAATCCCTTTCAACTTTGTTGAAAATGTGGAGGAAAACGAACGCGCTGATAAGTAGGCTGGGTCCACTTCTATAACAGGTAATCAATCTATGAGCACGATATACTCAATTATCTACGAGTGAATGATCAAAGGATTTTGAAGTCAATGAACATGAGTCAATATAAAAAATGCATGAATTGGAAATGTGGATCAGCATAGCACAGAAACAATACAAAATGCACAACTTTTCTGTGGATGTGTTCTTTATGGTGTAAGACAATTTCTGTGGCTTTCTTGAGAGCATTCATTTCTGCCTTAAAATTGGATGAGAACTTGCCTGTAGCCATGGCTAGAGTAACATCTTCCCCATTTCTTGAGGGTCACTCCTCTATTCTCGGTTTCGTTTGTGGCCGAACCATCTGTATAGGAATGAGTCCAGGCATCCTCTGGGTAATTATCTGCAATACACTTTCTCTCCAAATCTGTCTGAATTCCTTTCTTCTCTATACCTTCTTTTAGTTCTTATTGATATCTTTGAGTCTTAGCTTAATCTCATTTCCTGAGTTGTCATCAATACATATTTGGGACCCGAAATATTTAAAAGTGGTATCTTCTTCAAGTTTGTGACAGTTTAACTGGATATTTGTGGGATCTTGCTTGTTATCACTAGTCACCAATATCTTGCTTTTATCATTGCTAATTTCCATGCTATATTTCCGACTAACACCTTCAAACTGTGAGGTGAGCTCCTGGAGTTCAGATTCAGAACCAGCTAAGAGATCGCTATGGCATAACGCAAGCTACAAAGTGATCTACCACCAATAGCTGTTATTGATGCATGGAGATCTTGTAATGTCTCATCATTATCAAGTAGCATATCCTGAACAGGATGTAGCAGTCATCACAGCCTTTTAAAACTTCTGTCGATCTTGAGCCGGTCTTCCTGCTTCTGTTACTATCATGTTCAGGTGGTCTTTGATGTCTTGCATTCATCTTCTTATTGGTCTGTCTATTGTTTGTCTACCTGGCATCATCCCCTCCACTACAGTTTTCTCTATGCCATCATAGTGTTTGATATGGGCAAAATATTGTAGTTTTCTGGAAAGAACAACGCTATTTAGCCAGTTTTCTTTCACATTATTTCTCTCAGGGTGGCTACATTGGTGATCTTTTTGGTCCATGGTATTTTGAGGATTTTCTGTAACATTTTGCCTCATGCATTATATATTTTAGATATGTTAAAATTCACAATAAACATTCATTCCGCCAAAATGGCAGGCTAGAATGAATGTGTTCTCTTTACGGTGTTCAATTAGCGATTGTTATTTCCCAAAGTAATGGCAACCTACAGGAGTATTGTGTCTAGAAATATCACGCTTTAAAACATTGGCGGTTTTCAAATCCCTGAACTATGCTATGCATACAACACTGTGCTTTTTTCAAATGATATAAAGGGATTGGAACAGCTAATCAAGAACATAAAGAAATACAGCGAATCATAAAACTTATATTTAAACCCACAAAAAATAAAAATCATGTCAACAGATACAACACCACAACAACCAAAAATCAGAATAGACAATACCAAGATAGAATGTGTAGATAAATTTGAATACTTAGGAGCAAACATCAACAGTACAGGAGACTGCATGGCAGAGATAAGAAGAGATTGGCAATGGCATATTGTAACATAACATGTTTGAAAAACATCAAAATAGGAATAAAACTGCTAATGCTAAGAACCTTTATGTTTCTGGTTGCAATGTATGGCTGTGAAATGTGGACCCTAAGTTAAACAGCGGCAAATAAGATCAACGTTTTAGAGATGAAATGCTACAGAAGGATACTTAGAATATCATGGAAGAAAAAAAGAGAAAGACATTATAAATACATTGAAGATTCCAGAGTGTTTGTTACTAAACACAATAGCAAAAAGAAAACTACACCTGCTTTGTTATACAAGTAAATTTAAGTAGGAAGCTAGAGGACAATTTTTAAAAATTCTTGAGACTAACGGGAATTGAACCAGTCCGTTCAACGGCACCAAATCGCCTAGCAACTATTGAACACGCGTTTTTCAGTACTTGACTAACCGCATCTCCAAAAAAAGATGCGATTTCATTAAGCCATTCAAACCGTGCACACAAAGTCACCAGAATGGACCAATCGAGACAAGAACTATTACAACAACAAACATCCCGTACAGGTTTTTGAAATATCCTCAGTAACAACAAACATATAACATAATATCCGTATTTAGTTATACAAGGGCCGATAGGTCTTCTTGTAAACATGGATAACATATATAGACAATACAATTTTGCTTGGTTATATAAAGAGACACAACTGTTTAGAAAGACAAATAATGGAGAGCAGAGCACCTGGGATGAGAAGGAAAGGCAGACCAAGAAGACGATGAACTTATGACATTAAAGATAACATGAATATGTCGTTGGAAAATGCAAGCCCAAGACAGAGAAGGGTTCAGGGAGTTCATTGGGAAAACAACATTCTGGAGAGAATATGTCACATGACACACGTTAAAAAAGTACTGGGGAAAGTATGCAACCCCGATGTACTCCTAAATCTCTCTTAGAAAAATCATCAATGTCATTATTTATGCATCACTTTTTTGCATCTTTATACAGCGCTTCAAACTTCTATGATGTTTGTGTCGAAGTTATATGGTTTCAGTATCTGCCCAGACTTTGGTGACACACACTATCAAAATTACATTATGATACAAAGTATGATGATGTTGCAAATATTTCTTAATCAATATTTTGAGTTTAAAAATATGTTCTGTATTCATTTTTCATGTTTGACTCTGTCAAAGACCTTGCTGTAGTTTATGAAGCAAATATAGATATATTTTTGGACTTACACCAAATTCATCTAGAGTTTTTAATGTCTGGTGTTATGTTACCAGCACCACAGCCTCCTACATTTCATTGTTTTTATTGCATTTTCTATTTCTGATTTTAACCTTTAGCACCCGCCGGGCGACACATTTAGCCCGAATTGTGTCAATTTTTGAATTTTGAAGGCGAAATCCATTGCCCAGCGCATGGAACGTGATTTAAAAAAAAACATATTTGTAATTTTGTGAGAAAATGTTATGGCAACTCTAAGTAGATATATTATTTAACTTCCTGCTTCTGGTACTTCAATGACAATAGGAGATGTCGTGTGATTATGATTTTGAAATCTCAACAATCTATAGCTATCCGCATAGAGGTGAAGCAACATGACAGTGAATTGGGTTTTACATACTTTTTTAAAATCATATATTCAGTGAAATCATTATTGATTGTGATTCTAAAGTAGTCATCTTGAGAGGTAAGTTCTTCAAATAGATTAAATAAAATAGACCAAGAGGTTTTCGTTATTTAAAATATATAATATTCAACATATTTGGAGAGACCAAAAATACAATAGGTCTAGATAGGTCTGAATCTGTCTTTATCAATTTCTCACCCGTTTTGTATCACACACACACAAACAAAACTTACACCAATATATGCAGAATTCAATTCTTTATTTATATGTGCAAATATTATTTAAATATCTCTAACAACAAAAAAGTTATCATGATTTCAAGTCACAAATTATCACAATTTACGAAAATCAGTGGCAGGAGAGAAATTACGTAATTGTAAACAGAGGTTGCTAAAGGTTAATATTGCAGGTCCGTCATTGTTTTGTGTTGTTAGCTCTTTTGTCTTGACGCCTGGATCTTTGGCGATGTGGTATTGCAACAACAAGAAACATCCTGTACAGGTATTGAAATATCCCCAGTAACAGAAAACATATAACATTTAATATCCGTTTTGGATATTATTGAGGATATTTCAATACATGTACAGGATGTTGTTGTTGTAATAGTTCTTGTCTCGATTGGTCCGTTCGGGTGACTTTGATTGCACGCTTTGAATGTCTTGACGAAATCGCATCTTTTTTGGAGATGCGGTTAGTCAAGTACGGAAGAATGCGTGTGCAATAGTTGCTAGGCGATTTGGTGCTGTTGAACGGACTGGTTCAATTCCCATTAGTCTCAAGAATTTTTTATTGTTCTGCACATGCAACATATCTCTTTGTCTATCAATGAGTACTTTGTCTTTCTTTCTGACATTTTATTTAGCATTTCATCTATCATTTATGTTTGTTTTTGACTTCTCTTATTGATACATTTTCATTTGTTGTTTGAATGCTTTTCCTTGGGCTACATCCTTTATTGTCTATTTTCTCTTCTTGATTTTCACTTCTGTATTGTTCCATGCATTCTATCATTAGGAAGTTTGTTTCTGTTCTTCTACAAGGTATTTTTGCTGTATATGTTTTTTTCAGTGATGATGTGTTTACCTGTGGAGTTTGCTTTCTTCTATGTTCTGTCTTTTTAGTTTTAGTTTTACATGAATTTTGCTCAACAATGGATTGTGGTGAGAGTTTATATAAGCTCCTGGGCATGTTTTAGTATTCTTTACACTATTTCTAAATTTGTTGTTGATCATACTAAAGTCTATCTGGTTCCTTTTTTATCTCCATGACTTTCCTTGTATATAATCTAGGTAGAACATGTGACAGTGGCCACCATTTTCATGTTAAAAGAATGTACTGCATATTATCTTGTTATTCTTCTCAGAGAATTGTAGAAGTCCTTCTCCTCTGCTGTTTGTTGCCCCTACACCAAATTGTCCTACAATGTTCTTGTGTCTTACTTTCCCTAATTTTGTTATCATGTCTCCCATGACTATCAGAATATCTATTGCTTTTACTGCCCTGAGTAAGTGTTGTAGGTCAACTTTAAGGGGGTGGGGCTTACAACTTGAGGAAAATCTGAGAATTTTCAACGAGTCATCTGTCTTGAAGGATAAAACCACTTATTTTCAGTTACACTATTGTCATGTTTGGAAATCTGTCTATCAGTGGATGACTTGGCATGCAGTGGAATTTATCTGTTTGTATTTGCACCTGTGTCTCTGCATTTACTGTTTGCATTCTTCACATTTTCTCCATCTCTACTATAGGTGATTTTATAATCCCCATGATGATCCCAAGTGTCTAATTTTGTACCTTAGCTAGCTCATGTAATGTGGTGTTTGATGCCGGGCACTATGTAGTTGGAATCTACAAATGTGGTTGCATTGTCCTACTGGTAAACTTTACTAAACATTTTCCCATTTTCTTCTAATGTGGCTTCACTTAGCATTCTCAGGATGGCTAACTTTCTTCTGGTCTTTGTTAATGTGTTACTTGCATGTCAGCTTGTTGTCAAATGTGACTCCAATATATGTGGGTTGTTTGTCTTCTTTCTGGAGCTGTCCATTTATCTTGATGTCACCTGCTTTTTATTTTTGTGTAATATGCTGCCCTTATCGATGTAGATGTTGACACACAATCTATTTGTCCATGTGATTGTGGCATCTATAGCTCTCTGTACCTGTTTGGTGGTTACTGTCACATGTTCTACCACCATTACTTAAATTAGTCATCTTGTTTCCTCAGCACATGATTGCCACTATACAGTTCGATGGCAGTACATCAGAAACTTTTGATGTCAAAAGTGGAGTAAAACAAGGCTATGTTCTTGCCCCCACTCTTTGAAATATTTTTTTCAGCCTTTGCATAGTGCATTCAGGGAACAAGATGACAACATTTATATTCATACAAGATTTAACTGCTCTATGTTCCACTTGCGAGACTAAACGCTAAATCCAAGACAGTCCAGGTGCTCGTAGGAAAGCTACTATTAGCTGACAGTGCAGCTTTTGTGGCACATGAAGTCACTTTGCAGCCTCTGGTCAAAAACCTATCAAGTGCTTGTGTTATATTCTCTCTCTCAAAATGTGGAAAAGACAGTTATACTCAAATACGGCGCTGTCTCATCAACAGTAGAAACCACATGGTGTAATACCATAGAAGAGGAAACAACATCCAAAGTATGTCAAATATATATGCCATGGCAATAACTAGTAAATAGAACAGAAATAATCGATGGGTGATGATAAAACACAGAAGGCATACAAGTTTTGTACTCTTATTTTTACTTTTCAGTTTCAGATTGATGTTACTTCTGGCATTCTTTTTTTTTTACAGGGAGTTATTTTAGTGATGAAAGTTCCAAATGACTGACATTGCAGATGTAGGGTACAATGTCATGAAATGGATAATTTTCTACTTCTTGCAATCACAAGGGATGTTGAATCACAAAAGGATTGATTATTTCCAAGCAATTAGGCACAGGTCTTCAGCATGCTTCATTATAGTGGAAATCATGTTGGTCTTTACTTAAATGAACAGACTAGTCTGTTGATAGGGCACTACATGAAGAAATGAACTTGGCTAAAGTCCTAGTCCTAAAAAGTGAAAAGTAAAGCTTTACTCATTTTTGTGTTCCGTGATGGCTGGAAAAGTAATTGCAAAGTTATCAAAATATAAAACAATTTAAATACAAGGAAGAGAAAATAAAATAAATCTGTACCTCATCTGGTGAGATGATGACCTTAAAATTGAGAAGGTCGTCTGGATCGGGAAAGTCAACCTGGCATGTCTTTGGTAAATTCAACTCATTTATGTCTGAAATAAATTATTTCAACATTAGTAATAACAGGTACAGCTGGGTAGATAATTATGATATTAATGTATTTCTTTGAATAAGTGAATGACATTATTATGCTTTAGTTAGTTGTTTAAAAAAAACCCATTAGGAAGACAGCAGTTAACAATATGCTAATTCTAACCTCTAAAGCTAACCATGCAACTCTAGTTTATTGTAGTCGCATTAGAGTGCCATGTTTTCATACTGTGTTCCAGAAGAAAACCCATAATATGTATATGGGTACGCTTGTTATGTATGTATGATGTATGTATGTAAGTATATATAATAAATACTTTAGAAAAATATATTATAAAACTAGTTTTAAAAAAACAATTCCATCCCACCTTAAGTCCCCATCCCCTCCTTGTAAAGTTTTATGTCCTGACCGTGAAAAATCATTCCATTAAATTAGCATTAGTTTGTGCAGTGCTAAGACAAGTACACATGAGTTAGTTAGTTAGTTCTTCCTCAAGAGCCTAAGACAGCACATAGGACGGATGTCATAGACTTCCATGTCTCTCGTTTCATTGCAATTTGCTTTAGGTCTGCATTTTTTCTGATACCAATGGTGAAACGTTCTCTTGTAATAGTTCTACTTAAAGTTTCTTTTGGTCTTCCTCGTTTTTTCTTGCCCTTTGGTGACCACATCAAAGCTTGACAGTGGAGTCTTTCAGTATCCATTCGCAGCGCGTGTCCGATGTAATTCCAGCGACGCTTTCTAATATAGGTGGATACATATTCTTATCTGACAACTGTGTTTGATTTGAAGTCTGACCAACGTATGTTCAGTAGCCTTCTAAGACATTTATTTTCAAAGGTGTTTAGTCTTTGTTCAAAGTTTGATATTGTTTTCCAACTTTCGCATCCATATGTTAATGTTGGCATTATGCAGGAGTTGGAGATTTTGATTTTTGTGTTATTTCTTAGTGTTTTTTAATGCCAGATATTTGAACATTTATTGAATGAGTTAGCAGACAGTGCAATATGGTTTGATATTTCTGTTGATGAATTTCTTGTTATTGATAGCTTGCTGCCAAGGTATGTGAAGTTGTATCCTTTTTCAAGAGTGTTGTCTTTTAGTTTGATGTCCGTTGGTTTGTTGGTAAGGTCAAATATTTTTGTTATGGATGTGTTGATTTCAAGCCCAAGTTGTGCAGAGAATAATACACGAGTACTTAAATATTTATCCTTTGAATTCATATTGGATATGTACCGGTACCATACTTAGAATAGGATCTGATCTAGACAAACTGAAATGCTCAGAAATTGTGGGAATCTTTCTTTCAGGCAACATTCGGTTGTAAATTTGCAGCATTAAATTTCCTTCATAGAAAGGGAATTTTAAATTGTGCAAAAATTAAAGAACTATTAGTCATATCACTCATCCAAACAAAGTGGTGTTACAGATATTGTTAAACAGATTGAAAAAAAAAATCAGAAGAAATACTAGCCGAAGAACATGCAGGTTTTTGTAAAAACAGAAGTTCTATAGAACTAATTTTCAACATCAGAATAATCATTGAGAAACATCTAGAACATCAGCATGAAATCTATCACAACTTTATCGATTGGACTAAAGAATCCAATTGAGTATAGCAAGAAGGATTATTGAAGATTATGAGAAATTTTAATTTTGACATAAATCATTGAAGTACAAAGTAGCAACTAGTCCTGTTATAAATAATGATGATATTGGAACCTCTTTCAAAATAACTGCAGGAATTTGACAAGGATGCATATTATCACTAGTGTTATTCAATATATTCTTGGAACAAATCTTGCAAGACAGAACCATCAGACAACAATCTCAATCAGTGGTTGACTTCTGTGCAACTTGTGGTTTGCAGATGAATATAAATAACCAAATGGTCAGAGGGTGTCCGACAAAGTGGATGGTGCCGCAGTAACCTAATGAACAAATAGTCAAGAAAAATGAATTAAACAGGTTACTAAAACACTTACCTTGCCTATTAATAAAAATATATTTTAAAAAGTATATATAAAAAAACATACAATAAAACTAAACAGGACAATTCTCCATGTATCAGCTCAAATTGAACCTTTTTCAAGAGACAAACAACAGAAAACAACAAAATAAAAAACAAAATAGATGACTAGATTTCATCAAGCCCCGTCTCCATAGCGCAGGGATGGCAACACATCTTCACTAGATATGAGAAGTGGTGGAAGCACTACCACAGAAACAAAGACAAGACTTGAAATAGCTTCGGCTGTAATGTCCAGATTAAATACCATATTTAATTTAGCAGAATAAGTACAGAATTGAAAATAAGCCTATATACATCTCTAACAATACCGTAGTTACTTAGTCGTCAAATCATCACCACTGCACACTGGACATGTCCATAGTTGCTCCGATCTCTCCCTGAGTGTATCCGCCATTACACTTCTTCTGACAGTACCGGTCCTATGCTGGCTGACCATCATTCTTCTGCACCCTCCAAAATGTTCACTTCTAGCAACACCGCATTTTAAACCCTGATCTTTAATCCTGGCCATTGAAAATGAATCACCATTCACACTAGTCTCACTCTCGTGTGCTATATGTCTTAAGGAGTTCAAAACGTCAGCTCGATCCATTGTCCCATTGCCACAATCGCGCATGATGCCAGTTGATCTGCTCTTTCATTGCATCGAACCCCCATATGTCCCGGCATAAAAATAAATGTAACCACTTTCAGCCTCGCCTTTCTCAAGGCCTCAATCCAAGGTTCGTGAATGAGACCCACCTGTACCTTCCTAATAATACTCATTGAGTCACTCAAGATGCAGACCTGCGTTACCTTCTGCGTGCATACTCACTAAAATGCCCTGGTCACCGCCATAGTCTTCATGGTTATGCTACTCGAAGTAACCGCAAAGGCCCCACTCTCCTCCCTGATCGTTTTACCTGCGGACTAAGCTGTGAAAGCCCAAGCACTGCGAACATGTCTAATCATAGATCCATCAGCGTGTATAATCACATCCCTGTTTGGCATTCTCACTGATCAAAGCCTGCAATTCTTTTTCCACAGCTGTGGGACAACATTCTCTGCATTGCCTGTTAAGTGATATTACTACTCTCAAACAAGTTTCGAAGTCTGTAGGTAGATTTATCTATTACGCACCTGCTGCCATATCTTCATAACAATACCTATTCTTTTGTATGTTTGTGAGAGTTGGACAATTACAGCAGAAATGGAGAGGAGAATATACGCTTTTGAAAACAAATGCTAAAGTCAAATATTATGTATCCATTATACAGAACACAAAACCAACATATATCTGAGATGCAAAATAGATACTCTTGCATGCGAGCAAGAGCATCTCATGGTAGTGGTGAGGTGTTGCAAACATGTGGTTTGGCCACATAATGAGGCACGATTCTCTTTCCAAAAATATCTTACAGGGAACACATGAGGATCGACGAAGAAGAGGTCTAAGGAAAGTATGGATAGAAAGGATGGATAATCAAGAAAGGAAGGTCTTGGATGGCAGAAGCAGCAGATACTGTGAATGTGTGACATTTGGTAAAGAGAGAAAATTATTGACATTAGTTGTGATATACATAGGAAGAGAGTCCCGCGACTGGGCTGCCAACAGAACTGAGGGAATGATCCAAGAACTCCTACTGCAGCACTCGAAGCCACACGATACAATAATTTACAGACGGCTCAGTAACACAAGAAGCAAACAGGTGTAGTTGGGGTTTCATGTCCTACCAAAATAGATACGCAGCTCTCACTTGGCTGACGACGCAACCATCAACAGATTCAGTGATTATATCTGACTCTCAAAGTATGCTGCGCAAGATAGAAAATTGTATGAAAAAAACTTAATGGGTCATTCTCCTCAACAACGCGCAGCGCATTACATGGATCTAATGTTCAGGTCATGCTGAGGTCAGGGGAAACAAAAAAGCCAATGTGTTGGCTAGTAAAGCCTTAGTGAGCAGCACAGAGAAAAGAAGAGACAGGATTGAAATGATTAGAGCAGTCATGGATACCCTATGAGAAGACGAGGAGCAGGTTGAATGAGACAATGGGAGAAAGTGCTCCCTCTCCGGAAAATCAGAAGAACGCATAATCAACAACTGACTGGGACACTGTACTTATACACTTTTAGATGGCTGACGGAACGGCAAGCAGAGCATATATGGGAATTTCCCCAGTGCTGTGATTATTCCTAATCAAGAATCAAAGCAATACTATTGATGATGATGTTCCTATTTTGCAAGCGAAGATGAGCATAGCATGATAAACAATAAATGTGATGAACAAGTAGAAAAAAAAAACATCTGTGATTGTCTAATTTGGTTTGTGAGTTTGTTGATGCCCGATGAGTCTGATTCGCGCCAGGAAAGTTCACTTGCAGTGCATGAGGAGTGTAGAGGGTTCGGGGTAGGAGAGTTTTCAGATTTGTCCTTCTACTTCCGTCGCTTGTAAATTGCCTGCAGTTATCTGAGTCTGCCAAGCTCAGCAATCAAGGGCTGTAGTCCTCCAGGAGCTAGTTACTATGCTGCAGTACTTGAGTTTTTTTAGGTGATCCTTGAAGTATCTTTTTCTGCCCTCCGCTTGAAAGTTTACCAACACACATCTCCACATAGAATAATCTCTTTGGAAAGCGCTTATCTTGCATACGGACAATGTGGCCAGTCCAGAGGGGTTAGGACCTAGTCAGCAGGGCATGAATGCTTTGCATACAGGACTTTTGAAGGATTTGTCTAGTACTCGATCCTGCTAACAACTTCCATGAGGTTTCTTAGGCACTGTAGGTGGAAAGAGTTTCGCTGTCGAGCGTGTCTCGCATAGACAGTCCAGGATGGTGCAGTATAAAGCATTCTTATACGAGCAGCTGTATTTCTGTTTCCAGGGTGCACCACAAGGAGTACCTTTGGGATCTTGGTTATCTGCTAACCCTGGGTCCACCAAGAACAATGCGGTACCCTTTGCACCCCTATTGAATGTAATGATCTTGAACGACTCTTGAAAATCCTTGGGATTAATGCCTTCTAATTCCTCACCTGGATTAATGCCTTCTGGTGTACAAATCTGTCTGACAGCATCCTCGGTGAGCCCCATCCACAATTTGCCTTTCTTAAGCCTGCTCCCCTCCTATTCATGAGCACATCACATGTCAATACTGTGACATATGCTTGGAAAGCTAAGAAAGTCGCTTCATTCTGAATTATCTCCAGTCTTTCAACCTACGCTTGACTGGCAGTGAAAATGGTGTCTGCATATTCAATAACAGGAAGAACCAAAGCCTCCTATAGGATTAGTTAGTCATCAGATCATCATCACTGCAAACTGGACACATCCATAGTTGCTCCGATCTCTCCCTGAGTCTATCCATTACACTTCTTCTGACAGTACCGGTCCTATGCTGGTTGACCATCATTCTTCTGCGCCCTCCAAAATGTTCACTTCTAGCAACACCGCATTTCAAGCCCTGATCTTTAATCCTGGCCATTGAAAAGGAATCATCATCCACACTATCCTCACTCTCGCGTGCTATATCTCTTTAAAGAGTTCAAAACGTCAGCTCAAGCCATTGCTGGGTCATTTTCAATATAAATTACACTGTTACAGTAAAAGTAAAACAATTGAGCTAAATTATAATTTCCCATCATTAGGCCCTGTCATTGTCAATTGAATTGTAGGCCTTATCTGTCTAAGAAAAGAAGTATTAGTATATTGGTATAATTAGTATAAGTATTACTAATACAACGCCAAACTATTTATGACCAGAACATGCATTTTACTGGTAGCAATATACTGTTGTAAGGCATGGACATTAAATAAAACAATAGCAAAGACAATTGCAGTTTTCGAAATTAGATGCTACAGAAGAATTTTATGTACAGTATACCATAGATAGTTAATAGTACTTACGTAGAAAATAGGTAATGAAGTATAACTGAACTACGACATAAAGAGTTGTAATGAACAAGAGCAAAAATATTCTCATAGAGGAAATTGCTGAGGTCATAAAAAAGGCAAAACATAATAAAGCTCCAGGGATAGATAACATACCATTAGAAATTATAAGTGCAGCAGGAGAAACAGGATTATATTGGCTACACAGAATTTTTAACACAGCGTGGAAAAAAAAAGACACTAACAGACTGGAGAAAAGCCATCATAGTGCCAATATTGAAAACGAAAGGCAACAAGGGAGACTGTAACCAGTAAAGGGGAATTTCCTTGTTAAGCCATACAGGAAAATTATATGCCAAAACAGTAGAGAAAAGACTAAGACCTGTAGTAGAACAACAGTTTAGTAATACACAAATGGGTTTTAGAAGAAATAGAGGATGTACTGATGCAATATTTATTCTTAAACAGTTGGCAGAGAAGTCAATAGAATACAACCAAAATGTATTCATATCCTTCATAGATCAAGAGAAAGCATTTGACCAAGTAAACAGAGAAAACCTCTGGGAAATATTAACAATTTATGGAGTACACCAACATTTGTAGAAGTCTCTATAACAATAGCAGCTGCACTGCAAGAACAGCAGCAGGCTACATAGAAGACTATGTGATTAGTACAGGAGTAAAACAAGGATGTGTATTGTCACCACTACTTTTTATTACATACATGAACTATATAAACAAAATAGCAAATTCAAATGAAACAAATGAACTGCTTTTTTGCAGATGACTAGGTTTTATACCACAACAGCATAAAAAAATCTGCAAGAACACCTAAACATAATAGACACAACAGGCAAACAATTTGGAATGAAAATCAATATAGACAAAACAGAAGTAATGAATACTGCAAGAGAAAAGTAGAACATCAACATCCAGATAAACAACAAACAACTAAAACAAGTAGATGAATTCAAATATCTTGGCAGTACATTGAGATATGACAACAAACAAGAAGCAGAAATAGATGCAAGATGTAATAAGGTCTGCCATGTCATTGGTCAACTAACACCTTTATTACATAACAAAGATATTACACTAGAAACAAATAAAATAAAGCGATTTTCAACACCATTTTTCTACCAACAGTGTTATCAGTGTCAAACTTGGACATTGGATTCTAGAACAATCCATAAGATTAACACCACTGAAATGTGTAAGACATATGATTGAGAGACAAAATCAGGAATGAAGAACTAAGAAAACAATATATTCAGAAATAACAAGTTAAATTGCTCGGCCACATAACCAGACAGAAAGAGCAACGTATTATCCAAGAAACCCTTAACAAACGATACGAAAACAGTAGACCTATTGGACGCCCTCGTAAAAGGTGGATATATAGTGTATTAGAAACACTCTGAAATATAACAGCAGAAGAGGCAAATAGAAGAGCAAAAGACTGTATACTCACTCTCCTCTCAACACAGAAAAGTACATGAGAACAGAAAGAAGAAGACTTTACATTTTTAACTAACCGACTATGGTTTTCCGTGTAAAATTAATCAAATTGATGGATGCTGTGATGCAGCAATAGGAAACCACCTAACATAATTTATTCAGCGCAAAAACTTGTTTATGTCAGGGGAATGTAACATCATGGAATCCTTTAATTTGATTGGTGTTACAGGGAAATCTGTGACGTCGACTACTTAAAATTTTAAACAGTGTGTTATTTATAGCGCAGTGGCCTCTTCAACAGCAAAAATAAACATCGATGAGGGCTGGCATCTTAACAACATCCTAACAAGAAAGCTGTGTTTTCTGGGTCATACGCTAAATTCCATATGATTTTTAGGTTCATGAACCATTTTTATTTAAATATATGTAATTGTTAAGGATATTTGAGGTCACGATAAAACGCAAATAATTTTAAATGACAACAATATTCCTTTCGGCAACCTTGTTATCCGCCATATTGAATGATATTGCTGCTCCATTTATTTTTACTGTGTCATATTTTTTACATAACTAACTTGTATTGAAATATGTATTTTTGTTTGGTTGTTATATTTATGGTATAATAAATGGATTCTAGTAATTATTTATGCTATTTATTAATATGATCGCTAGGCCTAAAATTGACTTAGGCCTACAGTTTAGAATAACATTATTTGTCTCAGTATGATGTTCTTACGACACTAATCATTTCACGCAATTGCACAGTGAACCTCAGTCATCACTATGGCTACGGAAATAAATAACTAAAGAACCTGGTTGACGTCTATAACAAACAATTTTTTTGCTTTTGCATGCAAATCAACGTTGCGAAACATTGGCATTTAGAGCATATAACAAGATGATATGAGGCAATATGCAATCCCGTAATTGAGGGAGGGGGGAATTTAGGTAAAAGAATGGTGGGAAAGAAACTTTTCTCCATGAATTATAATTTTAGTATCTCTACGCTCTTTCAATGACTGCATCCCTTCGATATTCTGCATTTCTACAATTGGTGTGGACCTAATTGCACCCATAATGATTCTAAGTGCTTGTTTCTGTACTCTATCTAGGTTTTGTAGTGTAGTGTTTGATGATGAACTCATGCTGTAGAACCATATTCCAAGTGTGGTCGAATGGCTTATTGGTATACATTTTTTAGAATTCTTTCATTAGCTCCCCAAGTTGTCCCACTCAGTTTTCTTAGTATAGCTATCTTCCTTCTAGCCTTTGTTTCTGCTTTGCTGATATGATGTTTCCATGTCATTTTGGCATCAAATGTTACACCAAGATATGTGGGTTGGTCATCTACCTTTAAGACAGTTTTATTTACATAGATGTTTCCTGGTCTTTGTTTTGGTGAAAGTGTAAAAAGGGTTGTTGCTGACTTCTCTATATTGATACTTACACTCAGCCCAATTAGTCAAAATGTCCATGACTCTCTGAAGCATTTTTGTGGCAACCATGGCGCTCTCATGTGTGCACCATAAACCAAGTCATCTGCATATAGTGCTGCCTTAGAAATACAGGGTATTTCATCAATTAGATCATTGATAAATATGAGAAAAAGAGTGGGTGATAGAACTCCTCCCTGAGGCACTCCATGGCGTAGTAATACTTTCCTACTTTTTTTGCCATTTAATTGTACTCTGGCTCTTCTATTGTGAAGAAAGGCTTTCGTCCATCTATACATATTTCCACATATCTTGTAGTTTCTCATTTTTTGAAACAATCCTTCTTTCCATACTTTATCAAAGGCCTTCTGTAAATCAATCCATGCCACTACTACTGATTTTTTTGTCCTGGAAAGCATCCTCAATTTCCTGTGAGAGGTATGTGGTTTGATCCTCTGTGGAGTAGCATTGCCTGAAACCTGCATGCTGTGGTGCAAGGAATTTTCTACTTTCCAGGTGAAATTTTAGTCTTAGGTCCATTGGTCTGAGGATGCGCTCCATTGTTTTGCACAGGAAACTTGTAAAACTAATTGGTCTGTAGCTAGTTGGTGTTGTTCCATCTTTTCCAGGTTTAAGCAAAGGGACCATAATTGATTCTCTCCAGATTTGTGGTATGTTCCCAGTAGTCCAGCTAATATTTAGGATGTCCAATAGTTTCCTTCTGGCTGTTGTTCCTAGATTCTTTATCATTTCATTTGATATTTCATCAATACCTGGGGACTTATTTAGCTTTAGTTTAGAGACAGCTAATTCCAATTCACTATATGTGAACAATGTATCCATAATTTCATTTGCACTGTTTTCATCACTGATTCTAGTCTGAGCATGTTCCAGTTTACTTTTTTGGTCGCTCCGCACTGTACGCTGTTTCTCTGACTAATTTCAATATTGCAGTCTTGAGCAAATATCCGAGCGAAATTATCTACTGCTTGCATTCATGTAATCATTTTGCCATTCTGTATGAGTATTATGTTTGTGCTTCTTCCTGTTCCCTCATCATTTAGTTGTTTGACCAGTTTCCACAGTTTTCTTCCATCCTTTTCAAAATTTAAGGATTCTGTTTTCTCTTTCCAGCTCTTTCTTCTAGCTTCTAGTTTGGCTCTTTGGAATTTAGCTTTTGCGTGTTGATGTTTGTTGTGATGTTCCTGTCTTGGGTTATTTTCCACTTCCGTCCGTGCTTTTTCTAATTCTTCTTGCAGCAGTTCTAGTTGTTTACTCCAGTATGGCTTGTATTGTTTGCGTACTCCTCTTGGTATTGCTTCCTTGGCAACTTGATGAATACATTTATTGAACTCTTTGACTATGGCGTTTATGTCTTTTCCTTCCATATCTATTTGTCCAGCTAAAACACTACTGCGGTGTTTAAATAGTCTCCAATTTTCTTTTTTATAATTCCATCTTGGAATGCTACATGCATTTCCTGTTGAGTTCATTTTTAATACTAAGGAGGACTGGTCGATGGTCGCTACCTCCAAGTTGCTTCCCCACTGTTCTATTGATTTCCCAGTTTAGGTCTGCTGAGTACAATGCCAAGTCTGGCGTGGAAGTGGTTTGCCATGCTCTTGAGTAGTATGTTGGAGGATCTTTTGGCTTATTAAGCAATAGAAGACATTTATCGTCTTGCCAGCTTTCAAGTTCTTCTCCTCTTTTATCCATGTGGTCATAACCCCAGCTTTGTGAGTGACTATTAAAATCTCCACATACTATCAGTCTTCCTCTGTACGGTATTGTGTCCAGGGAAAGGGACTGGTCATTTGGACAATAATAATTTAGAAGGTTGAAGTCTGTGTTCTTGGTCTTTAGTTGAAGGATCTGATATTCTGCTCCTTCCATGTATAGCTCAGTTAGATGTGTGCTGATATTATTTTTGACTAGAGTTAGTATACCTCCTTTTCTTCTGTCTACTCGATTAGCTCTAACGCACTGATAACCTACAATTTTAAAGGCTACATCTTTGCTAGGTGTGTCTCTTGTATGCAACAAATGCTGACCTGTTCCTTAAGAAGGGTGTTTTCTAATTCTAATTTCTTGCTAAAGCCATCTTTTTTGCTTTTTACACCCTCAGCATTCCAGTGCATTATTGTAAGTGGTGTCTCATTGGTTGGTAATATTTGTTCGTCAGTGATATTACTCTTGTGCCTCCTGGCTCCACAAGGCAATCGAAGAGGACCTCCAGTCGTATGGGGTGGGCCCTTTCGAGGTATAGGGCCCGGTGCTACTCCTGCCTGGTGAGTCGTCACAGGGTTAGCACCATAACGGGGTAATGCAGATATAGACATTCATGTGCGATAATGCATGACATTCTGATTGTTGCGGTGCGCCTTCTGGCCAAATGTCGCTGACTTCAGCACCTTTACTTGCTAGGCAAGACTGTGGTCCTGCCCGGCCAGTCTTAGTTTCCAGCCTCTGCTGGCTGGAATAAGCCCCATCTCCACGCCAAGGAGCTGGCCTCGATGGGGATGACTATGTATAATAATGCTACCAATAATTATATGTATAATGGGATTATTTTATTTTATTGGGGGGGGGGGGGGATAATACAGTAGAAATAAAATATCTACTTACCAGTTGATGGTTGATGAATATGAATTTCAATAATACTCCTCCACACAAGCTGCTCACAAAACTAACTAAACACATCACCATGCACATAATCCATGAAAGTTCTGTCACATTTGAAGCACAGAAACATTTTATCGTAACTAAGATATTTGGTGCAAGTAGTTCTTTATAGTTCTTCACTGTGACCTATGCACTAGTTTCAAGGTGTTTTCTAACCTTTGTGTTGTGATTGCCTTGCAGAGTGCTATTATTGTTGTATGATTTAGTTTGGAATATAAGTAGTATTTAAAATTAATATTTATTTAAAACGATTACATTAGAGTTAGTATTCAGCCTGGGGTTAGGGGTTAAGGATTAGTTTCTAGTGTTAATTCTAACCTCTTGTTAGAAATAAGGTAAATTATTATGTACAATAGCGGGAAGATATACATTAAGGGACATGCGCAGTGGTATACATTAGCGGACAGAACAAACAATTATGGTGATGTGTTGTTAAATGTGATCTTACTTTCGTTATAAATTCATATATGGAGAAGCGTGTGAAGTCGAATGATATATTATTAATTGAAAATGATTGCATTAGAGTTAGTGTTAAGGATTAGAATAAGTGTTTAGTATTTAGAATTAGCGTAAATTATTAGTATATATAGAATAGCGGGAATATTCATGGTGTTCGTTTCTGGAATTAAAAAGTGTATCCCACAGAGAATGCTGACTAAGGTGAGTGTGTGGTTTTATTCACATTGTTAGTTTCTAAACCCTATGGATAATTGATGTTTTAGGGAGATCTATGACATCAGCTAGTTAAAAATGTAAACAGTGTACTATTTATAACACAGTGAAAAACTAATCTTTACTTTTACCAGCTATTTAATAATCCTATATTTAAAAAAAATGTAATTATGATAATTAGCCAGTTTGAATATTAATTAGCTTTGGTTGTATTTAAAAAATATGGCAATGTAATCCACAGATTTGACTAGCTTTCCAGAACACAAAAATGTATAGTTTATATAACATTTTATCAGAAATAACTGAAATATTTAATAATAAGACTACTCATTTCAATGTTAATTATGCAAATTAGCCACCATTTTCAATTTTTATTAACCCTACATCCATCTGAAAATTAGCACACAGTAATCAACAGATACATCTTGTCTTTGCTCACACACAAATATATAGTTTCTGTGGTATTTTATTGTATTCAATAGTTATATAATTTATTTTCATTTTAATTATGCTAATTATCTGTCATTTTGAACATTAATTAATTAGTTCTGCGTGATTCTGAAAATTACAGGAAAGTGATCACAGATCCATCTTCCCTATGCGAACATAAAAATATATGGCTCAAGTACAGTATAGTTCTCCACTGTGATCTTTGCTCTAGTTTCGAGGTGTTACCTGACCTTTGTTGTGTGATTTGGCAAGCTTACTGGTAAGTACTTAGAGTAAGGTTAGGATTAGAAATAATATTTCTAATGTGTGCGCGAATCTTGCTCCGTGTGTAGCGGGCAGAAATACTGATCGCTCACCACAAATAATAGGAAATTGTAAAAAATGTGTAAATTGGAAAACAAACAGATTATACATAAGTTCGTCTGTGTCTAGAGTTGAACTGTGTGATTGTTGGATGTGACGTCATGGCAGCCATTATTTTGAGTGGTGTTACACAGGAATCCATGACGTTGGATCGTTAAAATTGTCAACATTGTGTTATTTATAACACGGTGGAGAACTAATCTGTACTTTTACCAAATATATATATTATGTGGTATTTAAATATATTTAATTGCTATATAATTATTTGTTATATTTTAAATATGCTAATTAGCTGCCATTTTTGAATATTAATTAGTTGTGCGTGGTTCTGAAAATTATAGAAATGGGATAATAGATGTGTCTTGTCTTCACGAACAAAAAAATTTATTGTTTGTGCATTGTATTACTGAAAATAACGAAGATAATTCAGAAATTATCAGCGCACTTACATTTTGTGGTCACAAGTTTTATTTATATTTTCCTATATGTTTCATGTAAAATATTTTGATGTGATATTAATTCAAATAATTCTTTAAAAAATCATAACTTTCTTCGGGGTTGACGTACAGACTTGGTTGAGGTATCGTTGAATTGAATTTTTTAAGGGCTATCTAACTATATTATTTATGTAGCACAAATTTGAAAATTTTGTCCAATAAATACATACTAAACAATCATAAGCCACGGGTAGGTAAAATGAAGACCACGTTCTTGAAAGAATATGTCACATGAGATAGATTACTAACACTTATACTAACTATTAGTATATAACACAAAAATAAAGATAGTCGTAGATACTATGTTTATTTTATTACTATCTAAGATAGTATAGTAATAATAATAGGCCTAATTAAATTACCGTCGGCCGGATTACCTTTTTGTACTCTCAGCTGAGCAGCAGAGGCTCTTTTCCCCCGCTCTGGTGCGTTTTCTCCGTCTTTCTTTTGTTGTTTTAAAGAAAATAATTTGATCATTTTGATATTAATAATGCTACTACTTGACAAGTATTATTTCGTCCGTATTTCCCCAAATAAAACTATACCAATTTGCAAAGTAATTCCTTTTTCACCACTGACGGGGTTCTATTAAAAGGGGAGCTGATTTCACTGACTTCCGTTAGCAGAAAAAGCTGCAGTTCTCGGTGAGTTTCGTATCGGCGAAATTTTATAATTGCTGATTACCAGTATGCAAGTAATGCAGAATGCAAGTAAGAGAAGACACCAAACATCAATGTTTCGACAACAATAAGAAAAAAACGGTGAACTTATATAGGAAATGATGGAGCAGCATGACATGAGAGAAGAAGGTATTGGGAGAATATAGTGGCAAGTGAGGAGGGGAAAGTGGACAGAAGAAAGTGAGAAGTGGAAAAAGGAAATGATATAATAGCAAGTAAATTGAAGTAAATTAAAATACTTACCTCAAAAGTGGCAACAGGCAATGAGTATTACAGACATACAATCATAATGGAAGGGAAGAGCAAAATGAGATGGTATGAGAGATCAGATGGGAGAGGAGAGAGAAAGAGACCAATACGGAGAGAACAGACGAGAACGAGCAAACAGCAGGAAGAAAATATGAGCAGATAATGGTGATGATATATACAGGTAAATTAGTAAAAAAACTTAACTGAGATAGCGACAGGTCCGAGCTCCTGGAACGAATGGTCATAAACAGTATGGCAACAAAGTCAAAAGTGGACAGTAAAGGCCAGATAAATGGCCCGGGCCATTGTAGCAAGCGTGACAGGTTAGGAAAACAAAGACATGACACAGTTACTCACAATAAAAAGAGGCGTCGGAGTGCAAAGAAAACAACCTCGCGAAAGGAAGAACAATAGGATATGACAATAGCCGGGAAGAAACGCAGAACGCAGCGAACCAAAGTAGAAGCAGGGACGTAAAAGCAAAAAACTAAGGAGGGGTGGGGTTTAACCATGACTACAACCAAATGGCCATAGAGAAAGATAACAGAGAATGAGAAAAATGTAGAGGTGAAGAAGAAGAGAAGTAAAAGGGGATGAATAGACAAAAGCCCTGAGGCGAAGATACGTCACGCAAGGAAGGAATGTGGGAGTTGGAGGGAGCCAAAAGGATACAGGGAAAGCACAGTAGGGGAGGGCAGGTCCTTTCGCTGGGAAGCACGTCATAAGATGATATCAGGCTGATATAACGAGACATATGAAGAATGTGCCAGAGAGAAGGGCACCAGAGAAGGTAGGAAATGAAGAGACAGTGAAAAAGGCCATGGCGGGAGGAGGCAGACTCAGAACTACAGCCACAGCATTTGAGAAAGTGGAAGGTTGTAGAGTTGTGGCTAATGAAGTCAGGGAATCTGTTCACAATGTAGTAGTAAGAGGAGGTTGGTATAGCAGAGGTCCCGATAAAATGTGATGGAAGATGAATCAAAGTACATTTATGCCATGGTGTTGGGAAATAAGACCTGTCGCATAAGCCAAATGTGATAAAATGATGAGTTAGCCACATGTCGCAACTCATATGTGGGTATTGCCCGCACTGTACATTAGCTTATCTATGGGAACAGCGATCAACAGACAGAATCTCTTCTTTTCCTGTCTCTTTATTTCCTACCTTTTCTGGTGCCATACTCTACGGCATCTTCTTTCTATGTATCGCCTTATCAGCCTGATACCATTTCACGAAGTTCTTCCCCACGATAGCCCCCTACTCTCCCCTTCTGTGTCCTTCCTGTGTCATTTGGGCTCCCTCCTGTAACAGACCTATACATAAAATGATACAAAGAGAGAGAAGATAGAGACATTGTCTTCCCGATAGCAAAATAGATTTAAAAAAAATCAAATGTGGTCTAAGGGAGATAAAGATTAGTAAATTATGAACCATGGTGTAAGATAGATAATTCCTCCTAAAACAAGGTTAACAAGAATGATTTCCCTATTCTAATGTTGATAGTTTTTTCGCAGGTTATGAACAAGTGGAACCAGTTTTGTGTGAATAAAAACTACGCAAAATCGTTTTAGTTTGTAACATTTAATTACTATAGAGCATTGTAGAAAATCTAGAAGATTTGTAAAATCACATATATGAAGGTAGGATGTAGTGATCATTCATGTGAGTGAGCATTCTTGAGAAATCGCTAGTTGGCGACTAAAAGACTTGAGATATAATAGTAAATCATTTCGTTAACAAAAGTTAGTTGCTCTCTCAACACAGGACAGTGAAGATCTATTCACAAATGAGAGGAGTAGAAAAAGATACCTAATGGCTTAGACAGTCAGTTGTCAAATGCCCGTGTACCAGGCTGTACATAGATAGGCGGACTATATTGAAAAGAGAAGGAACTTCGTTTACAAGAAACGAACTAGACACAAGAAGAAACAAGATCATACAATGATCATCATAAGGAATAGAAGGCTAAACCAGAGAGAAACATTATAACAGATGAAGGAATTGAATTAGGAGAAACAGAACTACACATGTAAAGATTATACCAGAAGCACAAGATTTATTAAAGATGTGAAATTGTTTTTATCTGCAACCTGGGACACGTATTCGTGAGTAGAAAATAGTTAACCAATTCTTGACTGAATTAGTAGACCAGTTAGTAATTATAAGGTGTGTAGTAAATAAATTATCAGTTCTCGAGATGACATTGTCAGGAATGTGAGTAGAGAAAGTGTAAGGAACAGTGTGTACATACATAATAATTGTAGTTATAGAGCAGGTATTAAGGCTGGCAACTATCATTATAAAAATAACTGAATTATTGAAACATAGCATCATAAGGAGGGATTCGTTCAAATAAACTGTATAGTAACTGTTGTAATAAAATAGACACCAAGGCTGCCAATGGCCATTATAAAAATTACCGAATTATTGAAACATAGCATAACCCATGAGGGTTATTCAGATAATTTGTATAATAATTGTTGTGATAGAATAGACATCAAGACTGCCAACAGATATAGAAATAATTGGAACATGTTAACCACAAGTCGCGCAAGCTTATATTAGCTCCTTTGAGTCTCTGTTCCTCTAGTGCCTCCGGTGCATTTACGGTTGTTTGTAGCTCTGCCCTGCAGTTTATTGATAATTTGCCAGTAGCGATTGAGAGTTCTAGTTTTGGGGTGTTTGGTATAGTTAGTTAGTCGTCGGATCATCATCACTGCAAACTGGACACATCCATAGTTGCTTCGATCTCTCCCTGAGTGTATTCGCCATTATACTTCTGCTGACAGTACCCATCCCATGCTGGTTGACCATCATTCTTCTGCGCTCTCCAAAATGTTCACTTCTAGCAACACCGCATTTCAATCCCTGATCTTTAATCCTAGTCATTGAAAAGGCATCATTATCCAAATTAGTCTCACTCTCGCGTGCTATATCTCTTAATGAGTTCAAAACGTCAGCTCGATCCTTTGCCCCATCGCCCTGTGCCACAATCGTGCATGACTCCAGTTGATCCGCTCTTTCATTGCCTCTAACATCAACATGTCCCTGCACAAAATAAATGACACCACTTTCAGCCTCGCTGTTCTCATGGTCTCATTCTACTGTTCGCAAACGAGACCCACTGGTAACTTCCTAATCATACTCATAGAGTCACTCAAGATGCAGACCTGCGTTAAATTATGTGTGCATACCCACATAAATGCCATGGCCACCGCCATAGTCTCCATGGTCATATTACTCGTAGTGACCGCAAAGGCACCACTATCCTCCCTGATCGTTTTACACGCGCACTGAGCTTTGAGGCCCAAGCCCTGCGAACATGTCTAATCACAGATCCATCAGTGTATATAATCACATCCCCCTCTTTGGTATTCTCACTAACTAAACTTCCTGTCTCACAAACTGGGCAAGTCTCATAATAAGTGTTCGACGGTGGAGAAGGAAGCGTACGCCATACACTTTCGCGACGCAATATTAACGATACGCACGGGGACACCACCCTTTGAAATTGATATTGGAGACGCCCACGGACAACACGAAAATACAGGCATGGGTCTTAAATATGTAAGGGTATGGCGCAAAAATTGAAACATACCAGGAACAGAGAACACCTGCGCGTATCTGTTATCGCGGACCAATTTCGAGGGCCGACCGAATGAGAACACGAATACGAGGCTGCTGAACCCGAGATAGATGACAAAAACTGACGGATAAACGCTCTTGGGATTCGCACATTAGACACAATCCGAGGGTTGACAAAGGAGCCAACAGAGCAGTTAGCCGCACTTTGGGAACATGTAACATCCTTTATATTGAAGTCTTTAGATATGGATACTAGAAAAAAAGCGGCGGAAGACAGGAACGCAGGGTTGGGACAGGAGCTCATAGCAATACGGACGAGTGAGAGCAATAAAGACGATGAAATAGATAGAACAGCTCCAAAACAGTGCTGCTAGGCAGGCACATACGCTGAGGCATTAATTGGTTATCTTCTTCTTATTTCCTTCCTCTTTTACCCTTTACGGGTGTCGAGGGAGATACAATGTTCTTGATCTCGCTTTTCTGGCAGCTTCAGATAATGCTTTTTGGTGTTCGTGTAATGTCTCTTTAATGTTGTCGATCCAGCGTACTCTAGGTCTACCCCTGGCTCTTCTTTCTGCTTCTCCTCTCTTCTCATATGCTTTATAAACTAATGCATCACACAGCATTCTTTCTAGATGACTGAACCATTGTATCTGCTGGTTTTTTATGCATTGTAGAATGGATATGAAACCCACTCTTTCTCTTATGACCTAGTTTCTAATTTTGTGTCTTGTGGTCACTCCTGTGGCTTTTCTCAGACATCCCATCTCTGTTGTAACCAGCTGTCTCTTATGTTTTTTTGTTAAGGACCATGTTTGACATTGGTAGCACAGAGTTGGAATGAAGATACTTGGTTATCAACTTCCAAATACCAGCGGAGAGATGTTGGAGATCAACTGCGATCGTTTCGACTTTTTAAACATAGTGTAAATATAAAGCTGTTGTGCCTGAAAGTTTAATTTTTGTTGCCCTTGTGTTTGATGTGTGCGAGAAATTGGTAGGATGCGAGGCCACGTATGCCATTAAATGTAATTATATTTAGATTGTTAATTTCCATGCGCACAGCTGGTAGAGAGGATGATAACCAGTTTCTGTATGGATTATGCGTGAGATGTGAGGCCTCAGAGCGGGTAGACCATAAGAAAAAAATTATTGGGCATTGGAAGGGGTGTACTAGAGTTGGATAGGCACATCTCAGCAAGGGAGGGAGAATCCTTCACAAGCTAAGGGCATCACAGTAGATAGTGAGAACCTTTCACCAAGAGCGGGAAATGGACAGTGTGCAATACCACGATACGTTCCTTGAACAATCCATAATGGTTCATGCAATAATATTGTCACACAACCACCTTAGGCATAAATAGCCATTACAGATGATGCAGGCACGCAAATGTAAAAAGACAGGTAAAAATTTGATTTCGGCCACCGTTGTGCTGGCGAGTCAATAAACACTGTTCATCGGACCATGAGAACAAGTAACCAGGTAGACAGCCAAACTAAAGCCATTGTCATTATCCATCCATTTACAGGATCTGGTTGGACAGAACAATAATACGTTTTTGTATACCAGACATTTCTTAAGCGCGCTCAAAAGAACTATAGACTCTTAAGTCTAGGATAATACACGATTCCCATAGAAATTATGAATGTGCAAACATGTGTTTATGTAGGCTAATGATATGTCTAATTTTTGTGTTTAATTAACAAAGTGCGCGGGTGAGAATAGATGGAAGTATTTGAGATTTACGAAGCATTTTGATTAGTCGGAAGTTTGTGATACGTTGGGGAGAACTTGGCAATTTGGGGTTGGATTTGAGATTCGACACTCGAGGACTTAGTGACTAGATGAGTCACAAAAGTGTCGGCTGTAGGCCGTTATGTAGCAAGGGAAAGATTCCAGAATAGCTAGAGTTTAATTAAGAATTTTATCAGAAGTTTTTTTAAAAGAAGCTTTTAGATAGTAGTTGTTAGAGGCATAGCTTGAATAGCTCTAAGTTGCGAGACGGTGTTAGTCTCCAAGTAAGCCATGCTTGTCGATGGATAGCGGATAATCGGAACAGTTTCAAGGAGTTCAACCGATATTGGGAACATATATTCCAGGACGTTAAAGTAACAACACACAAGCCGTGGAACTTGAACATAGAAATTGTGCATCCTCTACAGGCAGATAGGATCCAATGATTGCCATTACGAATGCCACACGGCCGTTTAGAATAGACAAACATTGTGATATGTGGGCCTCAGGCTGAAATTCTAGCCATTTATCATCACGGGCGTTGAGTCCGAAGGTTATGTAGATGACGAGTCTTAGCTTGCATAAGATAATGAATGAATGTATTAACGGCAATACAGTGAATTAAGAAATGTGTGATGTTCCTAAGATGCTGTACATTCGAATTATAGATGTTGTAACACTGGACGTTGTGACGTCGATGTTGTAAACCGGGTCATTGTAAATAAATAAACTGTATAGGCCTATATATATATTGGAGCCCTGGTGTCTCGCTGTTATTTGATTACTAATGCCTTTACATGTAGAGCTAAATTACCTCATAGACTAATCACTTCCACATACCTACCTTTAAAGTAATGGTCAAAATTCTCCCTAAAACTCAGACTTCTATCAAGAAGCACTCCAAAATATTTCATTGTTCTAGTTCTTTCAACGGTGCCCATGAACAAGGTAACGCAAGGTGTGAACGTATTTTCCATGTGACTATTATGGAAAAAATTGCAGACACTTTAGATCATTGTTTCCCAACCTTTTTTGTAACTATGTCCCACTAAGCCTAAGTCTTTCTAAAATTATTATGCTACTCTATGTAACATATAGGGACCTACATATTTTTTATATTAAAAATTGAATTATTTCCTAACATTTATGTAACAATACCCCCTGAACTGACCCACCCCCTTCCCGAATCATCAACCTCCTCCCCTCGGTCGGCCGTGGGCCTCATGTTGTGAAACACTGCTTTATATCGTTCACTGGTGTACATGCACCGCTCTATTATCTGACCTCAACTTTGTAACTCATTGACGCACATCTCTTGATTTTTATCGTGTCTATACACAAGACGACGGTAATGCTTCTTTACAGGGAAAATTCAAAGGAAATATTAATGATATGTAGTCTTCCTCGACAATTTTGTAATAATAACATCATGCTAAAAGATTTAATAAGATCGCGAATGTGATGTAATATCTAATCACATAAACAATACTCCAATAATAGGTCCCAATAACCCTAAAAATACCGATTAGACGTCATGTTATCTGATTAGTTTAAAACTATTATCGTTAAAAAAAAGCCGATGTTACAAAAACAGACTCAAAAGTAAATATCTGTGATGACCAAATCTTGTTTCCTGGGACAAGATTTCCTTAAACGGACGTTAGAACGTTAGAAAATCAGCAGGAAAATCAGCAGAAATATGCAAAAAAATGGAGTGTTACGATATAGACATTATTTAAGTTAGTGAATGCAGATTGGCAGCTGTAGACAGGAAATACCTTCAATCTAAACAAAACAAAAGATCTAATATACTCTGGTAGGACGGACGGCCATCATTCAGAATGCATCGATATCTTAATAACAGCTAAACTACACATTCCCATATCTGCTGGAAACCAGTCAACGAGTTAATACTTGCACAACTGATTCTGCATGGAATGACTCAATTGAGTTATGAACTGCTATCAGTGGCGCAGCGAGGGGGGGGGGCGGAGGTGCGGACCATCCCGGGCGGCATCATCGGGAGGGCGGCAAATGTATTTTCGTCCAGTCTTTCACAATCACTGACATATTTTTTTAATGTCACAAGGGCGGAAAATTCTGATTGATCCCCGGGCGCCATTGATCCACGCTACGTTACTGACTGCTATGTCTTCAGACTGTAGAGAAGCCATTGAGTCTTCTAGTTTTTGTAATTTATTTTGTCATTTTCTGTGCATTATCTGGCGGTGAAGTTGAACTTTGAACATCATATATATATATATATATATATATATATATATATATATATATATATATATATATATATATATATATATATATATATATATATATATATATACGTTCTAATTATTTATAAACTAACTTTCATTGAAACCAGAATATTCACTATTGCAATATATGAATGTGAATCTTGGCAATAACCAATTTCCAGTTCAATTACAAGTGATCAATTTCAATCATCAAGTTAAAATATGATTTATAATAAAACTATGCATGATTCTAGTTAAATTGTAAATAATTAAAATTGATTTAAACGAATTCATTTTTCAATGTTTCAGTTCATTGGTGCTACTCTCTTATGTACCTATCTATTTAGTGTTTCTGTTACTCTCTTCATTGGTTACTTAGAGTTTGTGTTACTCTCTTCATATTCGCTTCTGACCTGGTGTGCAATAATAATGGTCGTATAACAAGAATGGCAAGCAGGGATGGTGCTGATGATAGTGCCATCGAACTGGCATTGGTGTCATCGGCGTCTATGGCTATCTGAAAGTGGAAAAGCCGGAGCATCATGGCAGTGACCACCTCCCATGTGTTGTGCTCGTGAAAAATGACAAAAGTAAGCAGATCAGGCCAAAGATAAACTATTTTAAGTATGATCGCAGAGGAGTGGATGTTGTGAGCAGAATTCGACAAGACAAACATAGGACTCAAGAAGTTGGAAATCACGTTTGGGATAAGCCTGTGGAACGAAGAGGTGCAAAGGGCATGTAGCGAGAAACGGAAAGCAGTAGCGCTATGGAAGAGGGAAAGGAAATGTTGGCTGCTCAGTCCATGGTGTTCGCACAATGGAAACAGAAAAAGATAACTTAGTTCAAACATTCAAAGAGATTGCAAAGTTTGCAAATGTGTTAAAATGGGACGAATTTTGCCTTGAGATCACACGTGAAAAGTCAGTAAAGTTGTTCTGGTACTTACACAAATCCTTGAATGATCTGACAAGACGCACGACGGTTGCCGATTTTCAGCGCGCTGATATGGCCTGGCAGAAGGCGGACG
This sequence comes from Meghimatium bilineatum, assembly GCA_034231615.1. Classification (NCBI taxonomy): domain Eukaryota; kingdom Metazoa; phylum Mollusca; class Gastropoda; order Stylommatophora; family Philomycidae; genus Meghimatium; species Meghimatium bilineatum. The sequence goes on along the minus strand of CM067305.1, from coordinate 28,505,406 downwards.
AGATAAAAGGTGTGGCGTTGCTGGCTCACTATACCGCACAAATTGGTCAGAGAAATGTGGAGGCATATCAAGAAATCAGGGAAAAGATTACAAACACGCGTAAGAACGTGAGCGTGGAAAACATATGACAATCACAGTTGAACAAATTAGGAAGGCGCTGAAATTTTTTTTTTTAAAACACAGCAACTGGACCAGATGGCAGTAGATACGATGACATTAGTCAAGGAACGGATGAGGAGTTGGGAGAGTAGGCGGGCATGTTTAATAATAACCTTTTAAAAGACACAATAAAAGAAGACTGGCTGCTTGGCTACTTAGTTTCACTACCCTAACCTGGCAATTATCACACCAGGATGTTATCGGCAGATCAAAACAGATCGAAAGACTGGATAGGTTCCAGAATGCAGCAATGCGTATCATTCTTGGGTGCGCAAGGGACACATCGACAAGAGCTATGTGGTACCTACTTGACTGTCCAACTGCAGAGCCCAGATTACAGTATTGCTGTGCTCGGGCGTACCTGCAAATACATGCAGATAAGAAACACCCATTGCATTTCGAAATACAGGAAGTTCAGGGAGCAGACTTAAGACAGTGGAGTAGTGGATGAGACGAGCTGAGGATGTCATACAATGCGTGTGCAGATTGCAAGATATGGCAGCAGATGCGAAATGGATATGTGTACCTACAGATTTCGAAACTTGTTTGAGAGTAGTAATAATCAATTAGCAGGGAATGCTGAGAATGGTGTCTTACAGCTGTAGAGAAAGAAGTGCAGGCTTTGGTCAGTGAGAACGCCAAAGAGGGGGATGTGATTATATACACTGATGGATCTGTGATTAGACATGTTCTCTGTGCTTGGGCTTTCAAAGCTCAGTGCACAGATAAAACGATCAGGGTGGAGAGTGGTGCCTTTGAGGTTAATACGAGTAGCATGACCATGGAGACTACGGCGGTTTCCATGGCATTTGAGAATGTATGTACCTAGAAGGTAACGCATGTATGCATCCTGAGTGACTCTATGAGTATGCTTAGGAATGTACAAGTGGGGCTCGTTCGCGAACAGTGGATTGAGGCCTTGAGAAAGGAGAGGCTGAAAGTGGTTACATCTATTTTCGTGCCGGAGCATGTGGGTGTTCGAGGCAATGATAAGCATAGAATAATGTATAATATATTGCATCACATTGCATAATGTTGTTTGTCCATCACAAGTGATGATGACCATTTGTTACATCCACTTTTGAAAATTCAATTAGAGTTATGTCCTTGATTATGAATTCTTAGATGGCTAATAAGCCCTATTCGAGCTGTAAATGTGCTTGGACAGTTCGGGCATGGAATTACCACTGTAGACGGATCTCGGTCTTTCTGTGACTTTCTAGCTACTCTCCGCTGTTGGGCTGCTGCATTTCTTCTTTTTCCACAAGATGATGCGCTCTTTTTTTAATATAGAACGCCATGTAGATCTATTTTGTGCAAGTTCTTCCCATGTATCGTGGTCTATTTCAAAGGCTTTCAGTGAGTCCTTTAACGAGTCCTTGTAGCGCTTCCTTTGGCCACCTTGAGATCGTATACCCTTCTCCAGCTCACCATAGAGAAGTATCTTTGACAGACGATGGTCTGGCATACGCACCAAATGACCTCCCAACGAATCTGTGTCTGCATCAGGATAGTGTCAATGATGGGGATACCAGCTCTATCAAGGACAGTGGTATCTGGAATCTTGTCTTGCCATCTGATGTTCATAGCGTTTCTGAGACAAGTTGTGTGAAAGTGATTGATTTTTTCACATGACGTCTATATTCAGTCTATGTTTCACTAGCGTATAACAGCACTGGAAGTACAACAGCTCTGTAAACTTTCAGCTTAGTCTGTAGGTTAATGCCATTTCTACGCCAAACATTTGAAAATTTCATGCTCCTAGAGTCAGTGGTAAAACCTTTTCCCTTCGGGTAAATTTTCGTGGATGTGAAAATGACTTGCACTGGGGGTTTTGATTAAAGTGAGGAGGAGCTGTGGAAAGCGTCGACCTCACTCTCTCAATTGCATAATACTACCATGAACACACCATCCATAGCTGATTGGATAATTTTCTGATGCAATGCTACTACCAGACGGCTGCTGAAGTAAGCTGACTTCGGCATTGTACTATAAAAAGCCCAGTCGGAAAGGTTGAACATTTAAAATACTCGGTTGGTTTCTGATTCAGTGGTCTATGGGCTCATGTCCTTTGACCCAATGCCATTGTGTGATATATGCATGTGTTTGTGAACTGTTGTTTTGTTCCATATAATGTGTTCCATTTATCTGGCCCCGGAGGGAGAAGCATTTTCCTGACGTCATTTATTGTTGGGCATTGAAAAAGGTGGTGGTCAAGAGTTTCATAGGGATGAGTGCATATTCGGCAACCTGGAGTGTGTTGTGGTTGTATTGTGTTCAGGTGATTGTTAAACTATACATGTTGTGTGCGCAGTCAGAAGATGATACTCTGGTCTTTCCTTCCCAAGGAGGTTGATGTTGTCTTTAGGATTTGGGCTGGTCATATATTTATAAATTTCCCTCCCAGTGTTTCCCATGGCCCATTTGTTCATCCAATTTTCTTTGTTCACATATTTCAACATCATTTTAACTGTGTGCATGGTTGTTTGTGTATATGGCTGGTCTTGTTGTGCTCCCTTCTTTGCTAGTCTGTCTGCCTTGTCATTGCCAGGTGTGTTGGAGTGGCCAGGAATCCACTGCATAACAATGCTGACTTCATAAGATGTAAGCAGCTGGTTAGCATGGTAATATATTTCAACCAGCTCAGGCTTAAATGTCCACCATATTCTATTTCTTGAAGAGTCTGTAAAACTAACAATGTTCTAGACTTTTGATGGAAAGACATAAAATATGGTCTTCAGGTGGTACAAAGCAACTTCTAGTGCTGTTATTTCAGCTTCCTAGTTAGAACATATCTCCAAACAGGCATCAAATAACTCATCATATGTTTTGTCAGGATATTCTATATACACACCATAACTTGCTTTGATGGTGGCTATGAAAGCAGACCCATCAGTATAGACATGAATCCTTTGTTCTGGGTAGGTGTCTATTGTTTTCAGTGTTACTTTCATAAGACTTACTGGATTGGAACTTTTCGTTGCATTATCTCTTAAATTATGTCTTGATTTCCACCAATTTAAAGCCTGCGTGTGGTGGTAAACATTTTTCTATTCTTTGCAGTTCTTATCACTTGTCTGGGAGGTGATATCTCTTTTATTTCATTGACATGGCTCAGGACTGACTTTTGTTTTATTTTGTGTTTTAGTTGCCAGTTTTTTACAAGTTGTTTATTTGAGTGGTCTTTGTTCATTCTTTTGCTTCTTTCATTATCCGCCATTGCAGCCATATCTCTCCGCATCTCAAGGGGTTCTACAGTTGTATGTATTTCACATGCAGCTGTTGGTGTAGATCTCATTGCTTCACTAATAAAGCGTAGGGCATTGTTCAACACTCTGTCTAGATATTCTACATTTGTCTTGGAACATGTTGTGAGCAGTGCACTGTTGTATTCTAAAGCAGAACGTATGTAACCAAGATATAGTCCTCTAAGGGTATCCTTGTCTGATCCCCAAGATGTGCCAGTGAGACTTTTCAGTAGTTGTATTCGTGTAAGTGCTTTATTTTTGATATTTTTTACATGCTTCTTGAGGGTGAGCTGCCGATCAAATGTGATTCCAAGATATGTAGGGTGTTCTTCTCTTGGAAATTTCTGTGTGTTCAACCATAGACTAATATTTTCTTTGGCTACTTTATGACTTTTGGTAAAGATGGTATAGACCAGTGTTTCCCAACGTGGGGCATTCGCCCAACCGGGGGGCAATTTGGTTGTTCAGAGGAGAGGCAATTAAAACAAATTGTAATTAGGCTTCATTTAGGGAATAATTCAACTTTTGAATATAAAAAATAAATATTACATGGGGGGGGGGGGGGGATATTACATACATCAGAATTTCAGAAAGACTTAAAAAGTCTTGGTAAAAGCAGGTTGGGAAACACTGGTATAGAAATTTAATTCAGTTTATTTTTAGCTTCCATGTTTGACAGTACTTGAGTAGTCTTCTTAAATCTCCATTTAGTCTTTTGTTTGCACTTTCAACACAACACTCTCATGGCTCTGCCAAATTGTTAGGTCATCATCATAGCGGGCTTTTTCAGCTTTGATATGTTTGGCAAGGTCATTAATGTAAATGAGAAAGAGAGTGCAGCTCAAATCAGAACCCTGTGGTAAGACTTCCTCTAGAACTTCTTTAGATGAGATTGCATCATTTATCTTTGTCTGGATTGTTCTGTCAATGAGGAAGTATTTTATCCAGTTATATATCTTTCCACTAATTCCCATCTCAATCATCATCATCAAGACCCTTTCTCCATACTCGATCATAAGCCTGTTGTAAGTCAAAGAAGATGGCTACAGTGTGTTTGTTTTCCTGGAATTCATCATGGATTTTTTGTGTCAATCTAAATAGTTGGTCTTCTGTGCAACTGTCTTTTCTGAAGCCAGTCTGTTCATGGCAGAGGATGTTTGAGCTCTCGAGGAACAGTAAAGTCGTATGTTAACAATTCTTTCTGCTAATTTCCCAAGACATGATGTTAGGGATATGGGGCGGTAGCTTTTGGGTTAATCTGGAGGTTTGTTACTTCTCAGGATGGGAAAGATGTGAGCATTTCTTCAGTGTTTAGGCAGTTTTCTATTTATCCAGGACATATTAGTTTAAGGAGTACTTCTTTCCCTGATGTGCCCATGTGTGCTAAGATATCATTATACATTTTATCTGGTCCAGGAGACTTCTTGGCTTTAGTTTCTTCAGCCTTTGTTGGAGTTCTTGCATACTGAAGTCATATTCATATATGGATGAGCTAGAAGTTTGGACTTTTTCTTGCTGCTTCAGTAGATACAGACGCTTTTTGTCAGCTTCAGGTAGCTTTCCCACTCTGTCCAAACTGGCACAAATGTGGTTAAAGTGTACTGTCTTTTTCTGATCTGTGGTGATTATTCTGTTTCCATCTATCAAAGGTTTATCGTTTGCTATTCGTCTTGTCCCAGACAAGTTGTCGATCAGCACCTAAGCCTCTCTACCATTTTCCCTTAGATATAAATTAGCGCATATTTTTTGCCCATTTATCATGTGTGGCCTTCTTCACTATTAGTTTTAGGATTTTTGACTTTCCTAGAAGAAGATGTCACAATTACTTCATATCGAAAGCGCCACCAGCAATTGTAGTCTTTCTTCAGAAAGGAAAGTAATCTGGTATTCTGTTCTGATATTGAGGGACTCATGAATGCCTTAAAATTAACTCATGATCCACAAAAATGGAGACTATTTGTAGGCCCGTCGAAACTGTCTTAAGGCTGTGCTTTTGCACAATGGAAACATGGAAACCGTCTTCCATCTATTTCAGTAGTGCATGCTGTCCACATGGGAGAGACATACGATAGCTTAAAATAGATACTGAATTACATTTAGTATAACAAGTACAGCTGGCACCGATGTGATGATTTGAAGGTAGTTGCCCTTTTAATGAGACTGCAGCAGAGATATAAAATATACATGTGCTTTTTATGTGAGTGTGATAGTTGAGCAATGGGATTGCATTACTAGTGGAAGGAATGAATTTACAGACAAAATGTAGTAGTTGGAGAGAAGAATATCCAGCACTCAGCTCTGGTCGAGTCTCACAAAATCCTTCTACCACCCCTTCACATATAGCTAGGTTTGATGAAGAATTTCGTGAAAGCCATGGACTGAACTTCACCAGCTTACCGATACCTGCATGAAAAGTTTCATCGACCCAGTAAAGCAAAGATTAAAGAGGGAGTTTTTGTGGGTTTTTTGTTTTTCCTCAGATTCGAGAGCTCTTAACAAGATGATGGGTTCAACTACTTGCTGCAAGGAAACAAACATGAAATGCTTTTCGCCTAGTGTGCACCAACTTTCTCGGTAATGTTAGGGAAGAAAACTACAATGAACTAGTATAAGACATGCTGATGAAGTATCAGATACTTAGCTGAAATTTTGCATAAAGATATCGCAACAATGGAACAAAGATACCAGATGATTTGATTTTTTACAAATATTACCCGTTGCATTGTTACTATTGCCATGAATTCGTGATGTAAACATTCATTTTTGTAGATTACAAAAAAAAAAAAAAACTACACTTGAAGCCAATGTTGAAATTTGACTGTCATATTCATGCTCATACTTCAAAATTGATAAGAAATAACTAATATCATTTTAGTAAGACAAATTTTGTAAACATGTGTTATCAATACCACAGGAGATTGCTCCACAGAAAGTCATTAGCAATGGCCCTATAAAAAAACATCACATATGAAACATCTATGACTCCTGAGCTATGATTTCCACAACGGAAAAAATATCAGCATTATGCAATACTATATACATGTCCTAAGAATATCATAGACAGAAATACGAGACACGCAGAAGTTTGTAAAGACCCGAACATAGAAGATTAATTGCGGAGGGGAAAGTTCCGGGAAAGAGAACAAAAGTCAGACCAATACTATGATGTATTAATGGATATCGAAGTATGACGCTGGTAGAGAATTGACTGCTTGCACAAAACCGATATACTTACAAAGTGATAGTGTAGGCACCACTCTATAAAGATAAGTCACGTTTTCTTTCATAGAATATCTCTGCAAAAAAATCTGCCCGTGGTTTGTTTCTAATATTTAAAAATAGGAACGGACTATACCCGGTACTCCTGGATATTATCATATCACTCCCATTAACACAGCATTGCATGCTTGCATTACTTTCTGTCATGTTTCTATATTAATTCTTTAGACTTCTTTTCTCATTATTTCATTGTTGTTTCATATATACTTTCATTACAATATACAAAATTTCATGCAATTCTGTCTTGACTCATTTCTGCACTCGAGATTAGAAACGGACCGCACATCAAATCCTTGAGTTATACAGTCATACTTTGTTAGCAAACTTTCCATTACAATATCTTAAAAACTACAGGAACGCGTGACGCAGTGAAACTGAACACAATTACAGATCTCAATCAATCAAGTGCCATGACAAATGGCGTAGGCGATAATGTTTCTCCACGACTCTGTCTCTTGTGTTGTCAATAGGCTCGGTTGGTGAATTTCTACCGTGCCACAATTCTAGTCCATCTAGCAACTTTTCTCTTTGCTGTCCCCTATCTCTTCTCCTCTTGATCTTTCCAGTGGTTATTAAGTGTTCAAGCTGTGTTCTTCTCAGCACATACCCTAGAAACCTTGAGTGTCTGCCCTTATATTTGATATGATTGATCTTTTTGCGCCAGAATCAATGAGAACCCCTGCATTAGTTTTCATAGCAGATCTACTTACCGGTATGTTATCTGATAACATTATAGTTTATTTAGTACACATTGTATTTGTATGTTAACGTCAGCTTGCATTCCGTGCAATGTAAAACAATAGAAACCGGCACGATTTTTCCCCCATATAATGTGTTGTCATTACTTACAAAAAAACAAAACAACTTTCGTTACTGCATGTTTTCCCTTGCAGAAAGCACAGAGAGGCTTTCTATAGGTTGTAGAAATAAAGGCTGCTTTGCCATATCAGACGCTGCGACATGTACAGGAAGATTTTTGATTGAACCTCTGAATAAAATTATGTTCCAACCGTGGATTTAACCTGGGACCTCAGGGGTCTGAGAACGGGGTACTAAACACATGGCCATGCGCTCCACCGAAATTTCGCTCACCATTAGCTACGTAATGTACAAACGTATCTAAGACAATCCTTTAAGTTGCTCAAGTTTCCCAGTTAGGAATAGATATGTTGTTCATATATGTATGTCTACATACATATGTATGTATATACATCATATATGCATGATGTAAATTTTCAACAAAGACCTGCCCTTGAAACACCAGTCCAGATCAAGATGAAGTCAAGGAGTACATAGAAAAAATAAGTGTCAAAAATTTGTCTTGATTGCCTGAACATATAAATGAAGATATCGTCTACATATCATGCAAAACAGTGTAAGAGACTTACTAGTACTCTACTTAAAAACAATTGTAGTTCTATAGCAATGTGAAGAAAAACAGATATAAATAAGCAAACCCAAATAAATATACTGATAGATATACTGATATGAAAACACAAAATAAAGACACTGCGCAACACATAAAAAATTACAGACATGAAAATAATCATTTCCTACTGAAAATATGGTGAGAAAAACGAATATCACATTAAAAATTCTCAGTTTGCTCTTATTGTTGTGATATTCCTTGTTTATTGTGTCGAAAAAAGTGGAAAATTTTTCTGACGAAAAATTTATTCAGCGACGAATGCATGTTGACACCGTGCGACTTCTCTCAATGGCCGCTATATTGTTTAAATCGTGTGTTGATGTAAAAAACAAACCACATATTTCAACATGTGTATATAATTAATATTTTCAAGTAGTATATATATATTTTATTTTCCAGTGCTATAAATGTCTGAATTTGTATAAAGATTGGATTCCATAATGTCACGAAAGTGCGTTAATAGTGCTAACAATTTTTGCTATGTTTGTGACGAGGGGACGTTGTCGTCTCAAAAACGGAAAATTACACCTTTAATTAAAACTGCATATCATCTTTACTTCGGCTGTAAGATAGGTGATCGAGACAAACCCTGGGCACCTCACATTTGCTGTATTACATGTACTGTGAAACTCTGTGGTTGGCTGAATGGCAAAGTGCGGTCAATGCCTTTCGAGATTCCTATGATATGGAGAGATCCGAGAGATCTAAGTGACTGCTATTTTTGTATGGTGCCTCCTCTCCAACACGGAATATCTAAAAAGAAGAAGTGGACTTTGAATTACCCCAATATTCCATCAGCTATACGGCCAGTACCACATGGAAAAGATCTGCCTGTTCCTACCTCACCCAACCAGAAAGTTATAGAGCTTGATGCAGATTGTGGTCAAGAAATACAACCTGGGTTTGAACAGGAAGATACTCAATTCACACCAATAGGTTCTGTTGATATTCTACATAGAATTTCTCAAAATGAACTAAGTGACTTAATTCGAGATCTTGACTTATCTAAAACAAAAGCTGAACTTCTTGCATCAAGACTTCAGCAGTGGAATCTCCTGGATAAAAATGTTAAGGTGTCTATGTAGAGAGAACGTCAGAAATCTCTAACTCCATTTTTCACAATGAATAATAGCATTGTTGATTGCCATGATGTTAATGGGCTTATGGAAGCTTTGAAAATAGAGCACATACAACAAGAGTGGAGGTTATTCATTGACTCATCAAAGTTAAGTTTGAAAGCAGTTTTGCTACACAATGGCAATTAATTACCTTCTATCCCTATAGGCCATGCTGTCCACATGAAGGAGACTTATGAAAATATGAAATTACTTCTTAAAGCAATAAAATATGATGATCATCAGTGGCAGATTTGTGCAGACTTGAAAGTTATTGCAATTTTACTTGGCATGCAATTAGGTTACACAAAATAGTGTTGCTTTCTGTGTGAATGGGACAGTCGACAGAGAACTTCTCATTACATTAGGAAAACTTGGCCTGATAGGAAGGTTATGGAGCCTGGTGAAAAGAATGTACAGCAAATTTCTTTGGTTGATAGAAATAAAATAATTCTACCTCCTCTTCATATTAAATTGGGGCTAATGAAGAACTTTATCAAGGGCATGAATAGGGAGGGATAGGCATTTAAGTACTTGAGGAACAAATTTCATTACCTTAGTGATGGTAAAATAAAGGAAGGATTATTTGTAGGCCCACAGATAAGAGAACTGTTGAAAGATGAGCATTTTGATGCCATTATTCATGGGAATGAGAAAGGTGCATGGCAATCTTTCAAATGTAATGTACAAAATTTCCTGGGCAATCATAGAAGTGAGAACTATCCTGTTGCTATTAATGAACTTCTGACAGCATATCAACAATTAGGTTGCAACATGTCACTTAAGATCCACTTCCTGGATTCTCATCTTGATTTCTTCCCTCCAAATTGTGGTGCAGTAAGTGATGAACATGGGAGCGTTTCCACCAAGACATTGCATTGATGGAAAAAAGGTACCAGGGTAAGTGGAATACATCCATGCTTGCTGACTACTGCTGGAATGTCACAAGAGAAGCTCCAGAAGTGGTATACAGGAGGAAAAGGAAACAATAAGAAATAGGATTTTTAATACAAATATTGAAATTACAATAACTCAAAAACTAGACCTAATAAACATTTTCTGATGTGATATTCGTTTTTCTCAACCCATTTCAGTAGGAATTGACTAATTTTATACTTGTAAAAAAAAACAACTTTTTTTTTGTTGCGCAGTGATTGTTGTTAACTAATGTTCAAGAACATATGAGGGCAATCAATACGTTCCCTGACTGATATTTTCTCCTGGAAACCTTTATACTTACAGACTAATGGTTTCTTTCATAATAGTCTTTTTGTGATTGTATGCAATTATTCCAGCTGTCCTGCAACTGAAGAAGCACTATCATGGTTCGGACATGTATGCAGGCACGATTCCTTGTCAAAAACAATACTGCAGGGAACTGTCGAGGGTGGAAGAAGCAGAGGAGAGAAAATAAAGGCATGGACAGACAACACAAGGAATGGACAGGACAAGATATTTCCACACTCATCCGCATCGCTGAGAATAGAATTCGCTGGAGGACTCTGTGTGCTGAAGCATCCAATGTGGTACCCCTACTACCCTGAAGGGTTACGGGTTTATTGATTGATTCTCCTCATGTTATTGAAAGTACTTTTAGCCAGACTTATTCTTTTAATTTTTGTTTACCATCTGTGCCATCATTTGTGATTATGTATCCAAGATACATAATCATTGCAAGAATTAATAGCAAAGTTGGAAAAAGTTACCAGCAAGTACGGAATAGAAATCAATACAGATAAGAGCAAAATCTTGGTAAACAGCAGAGACACAGAAAACCAGACTAATATCGTGATGATAAGCTTGAAGAGGTGAATACCTTCAAATATCTCGAATCCAGTATATGCAGTGATACCTGATTCACGTCTGTGTTTTTACATCCCATCCAGAAGAAGGTGTATTATACTAATATATAGTATGTAATTGTATATAGCAAATTGTGATTATTATTCTTTTTAAGTTATACCGACCTTCATTAGATGAACTGATGCACACATAATTTTCACCTTTCCAGTTGAAGAAAACACTGCACAAAGACAACTGCAATCTCCATCCATATAGCATGCTGCTCCCCGGCAAGTGGCGTATTCAGAATATTGTTGACATAAGCTTGCGACCCGCCATTTTGAGTGCATACAGACGTTGTCACAGTTTTATTATTGACAAATTTCATCTTGTGTTTGTCAATTATTGCCTTCTTCATTAAACTCTTTAGTTCAAGCACAACGTTGGCCTGTAGGAACAACATGGTAACTGTTATTGAAGGTTACGCTGTTTACCTTCCACGCATGTCGTAAAAGGCGACTAAGGAGGTTATGGGATGGAGTTGGCTGTCCTATCCCATATAGGGTCAGTGACCCAAAAGCCATGATATGTCAGGCCGAAAGGCGCAGATATCGCAGCAATTTTGTAAACCATGACACAACGCATTTCGTTCTCCGGACTACATCCTGCTAAACTGCAGGAGTTTGAGAATGAACGCAGAAGAAGAAGAAGGTTACGACTACGGAATCCTCTAGAAAAAATGAAATCACAAGTGCATCAGGGTAACTGCGACCACTCATAACGCCATCTTTAACCGGAAACTCTGGTTATCTGCCCTGGTCATGCTGGGGTCAAAGGAAACAAGAGAGCCAACTTATTGGCAGGCAATGTGGTGATAGATGGCACAATGCTGAGAAGAGATAAAGCAGACTTGATCAAGGCAGTCTATCTATTAGCTAATCCCTTTATTGCCTTTCAGCATCAAGGGTAGAAGAGTTCTCTGGAGATGGCCCTCGTGTGTGCTGAGTATATTGTGGAATTTGTCGTATCTTTTATAACGGTGGTCCATCGTTTTTGAGGTTGGCCTCTAGGTCTGCCTTCACTGTATCTGTGTAGCATAGCTTGCTGTGGTATGTCTGCAAACCATTTGATCTGTTGGTTATACTCCAAGATTGGAGCTGTGCCGGTTCTTTGTCTAATGTCCTCATTTCTCACTCTGTCTCTTAGTGATATTCCTAGGATTCTTTGTAAGCATGCCATTTCAGCTGTCACTAGTTTACATTTGTCTTGTGCTGTCGTTGTCCATGTTTGGCATTGGTAGCAAAGCATTGACATAATATTCGTTTTGAATAGTGTTATTTTGGTGTTTAAATCTTCATTTTTGTTTCTGAAGATTGGTGCCATGTTCCCTAGAGCTTGGTATGCTTTACTACATCTATTGTGTATTTCTTTACTTTTTTTCTTGCTATCTGTTGTTATATTGCTTCCTAGATATGTGAATTCTGTCACTTGTGTAAGTCTGTTGTTTCTAGTATATATATTGGTGTTTCTTTCTGTTCTTCCTATCTTCATTACTTCAGTCTTTTGTATGTTTATCTTCATGTTAAAGGTTTGGCATGTTTGATGTAACCTGTCTATGTGTCTTTGTGGTTGCTCTTCTGATGATGCTACCAGTGCTTGGCCATCTGCAAATAGCAATTCATTTAAGTTATCCTTCAGATTGTACTCTTCCATGTCTTTGCTACTTTGCAGATGTGGTCTATGTATGTTATAAACAATAGGGGGGATAGTACACATCTCTGTCTCACTCCCAAGTGGATTTGAAACTAATCGGATGTGCCTGCGCTTGTTCTTACTGCGAATTGACTATTGGCGTATATGCTCTGACATAGGCGTATCAGATGTTGTGGAGCTCCATATGACTGTAATGTTATCCATAACTGTGCTCTATCAACTCTATCAAAAGCTTTCTCTTGGTCAATGAAAGCCAAGGTTGCATTCTGAAATACAGAAAGTGAAAGGCAGCAGACGCAAGAGAGGGAGGTCATGGATGGGACATGCTGAGGATGTCATACAAAGAATGTGCAGATTGCAGGATGTGGCAGCAATGGATAAGTCTACCCACAGATTTTGAAAATTGTTTGAGAGTAGTAATATCACTTAGCAGGGAATGCAGAGAATGGTGTCCCACAGCTGTGGAGAAAGAAGTGCAGGCTTTGATCAGTGAGAATACCAAAGAGGGGGATGTGATTATATACACTGATGAATCTGTGATTAGACATGTTCACAGTGCTTGGTGCTCAGGTAAAATGATCAGGGAGAAGAGTAGTTTCTATGCAGTCACTACGAGTAGCATGACCATGGCGGTGACCAGGGCATTTGAATGGGTATGCACACAGAAGGTAACGCAGGTCTGCATCTTGAGTATGATTAGGAAGGTACAAGTGGGTCTCGTTCACGAACAGTAGAGTGAGACCTTGAGAAAGGCAAGGCTTAAAGTGGTTACATTTATTGTCATGCCAGGACATGTTGGTGTTCGAGGCAACGAAAGAGCAGATCAACTGGTGCCATGCACAATTGTGGCACAGAACATGGGGCAATGGATCGTGCTGACGTTTTGAACTCCTTAAGAGATATAGCACATGAGAGTGAGACTAATGTGGATGATGATTCCTTTTCAATGGCTAGGATTAAAGATCAGGGATTGAAATGCAGTGTTGCTAGAAGTGAACATTTTGGAGGGCGCAAAAGAATGATGGTAAACCAGCATAAGACCGGTATTGTCATCAGAAGTGTAATGGTGGATACACTCAGGGAGAGATCGAAGCAACTATGGATGTATCCAGTTTGCAATGATGATGATCCAACAACTAACTAACTAACGAAAGCCAAATATAAATCTTAGTTATGTTCCGTCGCTCTTTCTGAAAGTTGTTTGAGGGCGAAGATTGCATCTGTACAGATTTTATTTTTTTCTAAAGCCCATTTGTTACTATCAATAACCATCAAGGCAGTAATAAACTTATTTCAAGATGAAGATGATGTCAATGAAGCTAAGAACGTACACATACAGAGAATGTTAGAAATGGGAGCATCTAGAGGGGAGGGAAGGAAAAGTAAATATTTTTTGGTCCTGAGATCACACAATAAACACCTGACCAGGACTCTGAGCCTACATACACTGAGATGGCTGCTGGAACAGAGAGCGGAGCACTTATGGGAATGCCCCACGTTCTGTGAAGCTAGTTTCTAATCAAGAATCAAGATTATTATTCTTCTTCTTATGGCCCATGCCATGTAGTATTGTTACCATGTCTTTCCACAGCCTTCTATGTCGTGTGATGTCAATAATTTCCAATACTGATGTTCTCCATGAAAAAATGCCAGGTTGTCAAGCATCTTCTCTCTTTGATTATTACATAAATGTTTTATCGGTCTGGATCAATTTGTTATGCAGGAATTCAACTGTACATACTTGACATGCATGATCTCATAAAGACCATAAACAATTGTACAGACATGTGCAATAATAATGCATATATGGCCACAATCAGATTAGGAGTTTAAAACTTGTAATGTCACAAAATATAGACCGTATATCAGAAAAGCATTTGATAAGGTCTGGAAAGAAGGGCTCCTAAAGAAATTGCGAAATTGCAGGGTTAGCTCAAGAATGTACAAATGGGTAAAAGCATACCTGCATAATAGAAGAGCCAGGGTACAATTAGATGGTCGCAAGAGCAAGAAAGTTCTACTGCGTCATGGAGTCCCCCAGGGAGGAGTCCTGTCGCCCACACTTTTCTTGGTTTACATCAATGACCTAGTTGCTGAATTACCACACGGGATCAAAGTGGCAATGTATGCTGACGACCTGGTGATCTGGTGCACAGAAGAACATGCGACAGTGGCCACTAAACAAATACAAAGAGCTATCGATGCCCTAACCTTATGGGCTAATAGATGGTGCATCAGCATTAACACAGATAAGTGCAGCACTACACTTTTTACCCTCTCACCAAAACAAAAAGCCGGTCATATCAAAATAGATGGAGAGCTCTTGAAAGAAGACAAACAACCCACATACCTCGGAGTTACTTTTGATGATAAACTGACATGGAAGCAGCACATAAACAAAGCAACAACAAAAGCCAGGAGGAAGTTAGCTATCCTGAGAAAACTAAGTGGAACCACATGGGGAGCCAGTGGGAATATACTCAGTAAAGTTTACCAGCAAGGCATAAGACCACACCTGGAATATGGTTCAGCTGCGTGGTGTCCTGCATCAAACACCACATTACAAGATCTAGATAAAGTGCAAAACCAGGCACTTAGAATAATGTTGGGAGCAATGAAATCAACACCCATAGCAGAGATGCAGAAAATGGGAAGAATGCAAACACTTGGCGAACGCAGAGACACAAAAGTACTAATTCAGGCAGAAAAGTTTCAGTGTATGCCAAGTCATCCAATGAAGGAAAGATTCCAAAATCTAGCAATGGGACGACTGAAAAGAAGCAGCTTTATCCATCAAGCTAAACGACTCCGCAGACAACTTACAGACCTACCTGAAGTTGACAGCCCCTTAAGGCCTGTACCAGAACAAACCCCGTGGAGAGAAAGACATGGAATGCCAATATACATTCAGACCCATGTGAAAGGAATACTAAGCGTGGACGAACAGAACAGTGTGCAGCGAAGGACAGTCACCCTCAGTTTCCTGGATGAGGAATATCCACAAGATATATGGGTCAGAGTATACACAGATGGATCAGCACAGAATGCCGTGAGGAATGGAGGTGCAGGTGTATATATAGAATATCCACACAAGCCTAGAGATACAATCAGAACACCGACAGGAAAATTCTGCAATAATTATGATGCAGAAATCCAGGCAATTAGTGTGGCAGCTAAAAAACTGCTGAACTCCAACTCTGACATACAGCCTGTGGTATTCCTGACAGATGCAAGGTCAGTGCTTCAAGCTCTCCAGTCTGAAAAACTAACAGACATGAAAAAACTACTTAGCGAATTGTCTTACCAGTATAGGGTAACCATGCAGTGGATACCCTCTCACTGTGGAATACCAGGAAATGAAAAAGCAGACCAACTGGCTAAGGAAGGTGCTGCCGAAGACCAACCAGATATACCAATCACCTACCATCAGAAAAAACAGATGATCAAGTCAATAAGAAAGCCACAAACACCAACACAAGATGACTATCATATTATGAACAGACCAGAACAAGTTATAATTCTGCGTCTCAGAACAGGACACAACCGACTCCGCAGTCACATGTATACAAAGTTCAAGATTGGCAACACGGCCATGTGTACATGTGGACAGGCAGCACAGAGTGCCAAACATATACTTCAAGAGTGTTCTGAGCATGAAACGCTGAGGCAGACATATTGGCCAGAGGAAACAACACTGGAATCAAAACTCTATGGGACACTGTATGAACTACAAA
This sequence comes from Meghimatium bilineatum, assembly GCA_034231615.1. Lineage (NCBI taxonomy): Eukaryota > Metazoa > Mollusca > Gastropoda > Stylommatophora > Philomycidae > Meghimatium > Meghimatium bilineatum. The sequence continues at coordinate 28,488,947 of CM067305.1, read as the reverse complement.
AGACAGTGAGTTTTATTAAGGAGACAGAATTACAGATATAGACATGTTTCAAGTGAACGAAAGAAGAAGAAGAAGAAGACCGTATATATTTAATTTATAACAGATATTTTTTTTAAATATTTAAGTTAATAAATAGAAACACAACAGTATAAAACATAAATGTTTATTTTGTCCCAGTGTTTGTGGCTTATGACAATCCTATCGCTTACAAATTAGCCTGGGTTCTCATCCTGGTAAAGTCACACAGTTCATATACTACTGCGAAAACTATTGAGATGAAAATTCATCTTATTTATTGAAATTACAAGTAAGACAATCTTGTTTACTTTCTCCATATCTATTTAATATATATAAGCAGAAAATGCAATGAATTGATGAACACTGGAAATTTTGCTTCTTTAGCCATCAATGGATAACACAATTATCGTTATAGAATTATAACGAATAGCATTATGATCAGATCATTTAGTTTGTCGGTCAAAAGATGCAGTAAACTTTATTTTGTTTAACATCATGAAAAAAAAATGTTCTTTAGCAGAACATGATACCAACTGCAAATTTTCTGTAAAACATTGAATACCTTGGTTCCACAATTAACAAATGAAATTTCTCAAAAGAAAACCAGATGACAAACCAGATATTGGTTAGAGAATTTTAAGAGCATAAGACAATACATCATCAAAGATAAAATTAACGTTTCTATAGTGCATTTCAAAATGCTTGTTGTCAAACTTCATTTAATATTCAGTAACCTGTGCTTGCAATAACATAATTATTTGTGTACAATTTTATATTTTATATATTCCCATGATTTTATCCTTTACAATTCCACAATTATTGTCATTTTATAACAATGGTATATTCATTGGATCTGTGCATGAGCTGTAATTATTTTATTTTATCACTGAGAATGTATTCATGGTAATTACACCATTGGATGACATTCCATGAGCCATAGAGTATCACACATTTTTGTGCAAATATGAATTTCAACACTGTATCTTGACACATTATAATAAATCGGGGGGGGGGGCAGCGCTACAGACCCCTACCAGGAATGTCCACAGGTGGCGGATAGTGGAAAAGCCTCTATAGAGGCCAGCTGTGAATAAGCCTCTGGGCAAATAAGCAGCCGCTGACCAGATGGGTGTTGCTGACTATGAGGATGGGGCAGGATATCAGGCGGTGCTGATATTCCCACCGAAATACCCCATGTGTCCAGTGACTGGCAGCAACTAACGAGTATGAGTCGCTTTAAGCTCAGGTTGCTGGAGTGGGGTCACTGATACCACCCCAAGAACACGTCAATATGGGGGGGGGTGGGTGGGTTTGGGGGAAAACACTTGGGTAGGAAAGGCTCATAAGTCCAGTAAGACAGCTTTCCTAAGAGAGAACACTCTATACAAACAACTACTGCCTTGTAGGTACCATCAGGAGATGGAAAGGCTATGGGAGACATCCCTGATAGAAAAACACAACCCATCCTGACAAAGATGGAGTGTGTTAACCAGTGAAGGCACAGATACTGGGACAAATTAGGGCAAACACGCTATTACAGAAATGTGATCATGCGACAATCAACCCTGTCATCATGGCGTCACTCCTATCAGCTAAAACCGGGGAGGAGCGGAGCAGGGTCCCTTGCCTAAAAGGGCCCACCCAAGCGACCGGTGCCTCTGTTAACTAAAAGGTCAGGGGAAAGCAGAGTAGTGCTACTGACCAAATCAAATGCCTCAAAATTGCTCAGCGGAATGCGGAAGGAGTGCGAAACATTAAAGCCTGAACTACAGGAATTCCTGAGGAAAAACCAGATTGACATAATGTGCATACTAGAAAATCATCTCAAGTACACACAGAGATTCTTTATTCGGGGTTATAAGTCTTTTCGCCAAGATCGATCAAAAAGAGTCAAAGGAGGAATACTGACATTTGTAAAAAACATCAATACCAGCAGTAGAAGTAAAAAAATCTGGACAAGAACTTGAACATATAACAGTGAAATTGCTGCTGCCTGGCGGAGAATTATCAATCACAAACTGTTACAGCCCTCCTGCCACAAAAATAGAACTTTGTAAACTATAGAGGAAACATTTGATATCACCTAATAGTGGGTGGTTTTAATGGCCACTTACCAAGCTGAGGCTACAAGGATATGGATTAATGAGATAGAGTTGATGATGGAAAATAAACTAATTCTAATAAACCAGCCAGACGATACACCAACATTCTATCCAGAGCCTGGAAAAAAACTAGCTCACCAGATCTTGTCAAGGCAATAGATGACATAGAAACATTACAAGAACAGTAGAAAGTCAACTGGGAGGAAGTGACCATGTACCAGTCATCCTGCAAATCTCCAAGACTGGAAGTACAGGACAACATAGCATGTCCACAAGCTGGAACTTCAAAAAAGCAAATTGGACCCTCTTCAATAAACAAACAGACCAGCTTTACCAGAATATCACCCTCACTAAACAAAAACCACAACATCTTGCAATAAACAAAGCGATACTCCAATTCGCACAGAAGGCAATCCAAAGAGAATGCAAACCCTATTGGAGAGAGACTTTAGAAAAATTGTATAACGAGCTGAATGATGCAAGACATACAATGGAGCAAAACCCTACAGTAGAAAACACAATGAAATCAAACACATGTTCAATGAGCAGAAAAAAGATCAGTGATTCAAAAGAGCTAGCATGAAAAGACCAGCAGACTCAAAAGACACAAGAAACCTATGGAACCTTACAAGAACTCTAAATGAAGAAAAAAAGAATTCACACTACAAGACTGCCATCAAAAAGTGGGGAAATTCCACACAGGAAAAATGGCAGCAAGCATTTTAGCTGACTTCTACAAGGAAGAAGGCACAACAACACTCTCATACACGTATCAAAGAAGTAAAAAAGAAATTAAAAGAAAACTTAAGAATAAAAATCCAGAGCCATTCATGAAGACACCTTTTACCATCACAGAACTTAATGGTGCCATAGGAAAACTAAAAACCAAAAAGGCCCCAGGAAAGGATGGCGTAACCAATAATATGATCAGGAACCTAGGGCCAATCAGCAGAAACAAGTTCCCTACCATCTTCAACCAATCATAGATAACTGGTAAAATTCCAGACTTATGGCGTGAAGTTGCCATCATCCCAATTGGTAAAAAACAAAAAGATAAAACCAGCAAATCAAGCTACCGACCGGTCAACCTCTTGAGTTGTGTAGGAAAAGCAATGGAGAGAATGGTAAACTCTAGACTAATAAAATAGACTAGAGGAAAACCAAAAGCTCACAAAGACACAGTCGCCTTACAGGAAAAATCGAAGCATTGAAGACCAGATCATACACCTAACACAGGAATTAAAAAATGCCTTTCAAAAGAAGGAAATAGTGCTGGCAAATTTTATGGACTTGAGCAAGACCTTCGATAAGTTGTGGAAAGATGGTGTCCTCTTCAAGCTTCTCCAAAACAAAATTAAAGGAAGAATGTTCAGCTGGATAAAAGATTTCCTCTGCTACCGCACTGCAAGAGTAAAAGTAGATGGTAAACTAAGCATACAAGTTACTCTCCAACAAGGAGTGCCTCAAAGAAGAGTGATCTCTCCTACCCTTTTCCTAGTATTCATCAATGATATTGGAGAGAGACTGTCATATCATATTTCAAAGAACCTCCATGCAGATGACTGGCGTTTGAAGTGTGGAAGGCAACCTATCTGCTGCAAAGAACATTATGCAGACCGAACTTGACACCCCAAGTGAATGGGCATCTGATTGGGGAGTCCAGATCAACCTCTCAAAAACTGTGACAATCATCTTCTCACTTTCAAACCACCAAGAAAAAGTAAATCTAAATATAAATGGAAGTGAGTTAGCACATGAGGAGAACCCTACATATTTCAGGGTCAAACTAGACACACCTGGTAACCAATGAAAAAAAAGTAACCAGGAAACTATCCTTGATGAAGAAACTTGCAGGCACAAGCTGGAGAGCAAATGGAAATATTCTCCGAAAAGTCTACGTGGGTACAGTCAGACCTGTAGTAGAATATGGAATGACAGCCTGGGCATCAGCATCAAATACAAATACTGATTGTCTATCTAAAGTACAAAATGCAGGACTTTGACTTATCTCTGGAGGGATGAAAACCACTCCAATCCATGCAAAGGAAAAACATGTAAACATCCACCCACTGAATGACAGAGGAGAAGAAAGAGTGCTTGTGCAAAGGGAAAACAATTAAGCGCATGCCAAACCATCCGATGCATGTGTAAATTTCCAGATCAACCACAAGCTTCTGTCACATCTCCAACATCAACACAAAGATATCCTCACAAACCTCCCAACTGAAATGGAAACACTAGCAGATTTTGAAAAGCCAGACAATAGTCTCCAAAACGTCTCCATAATAACACAGGTTCCTGGAATAATTAATAAAGAATACCAGACTCCACCTCAACTAAAAGCATTGACACTGGAGATGATAGAAATAAAATACAATCCCAAGGAATTGATACATGTCTACACAGATGGATCAGCAGAGGGAGCAGTAAGGAATGGAGGAGGTGGAGATTTTATAAGACTCAAAGATGGGAAGACAATATCAAAAGCTTTTCCAACTAGGAAAATTAACTAGCAGCAGGCAAAAAGGTGATACAAATCATTATCAAATTGAGGGAGATCGTTACTACGACAGGTCTAGCAAACCAGCAGTCAGTAAATCATTGCTAAGAATAGGTATGTATTGTTTCAACTTTTAATATGAAAAATAGATGGTAAAATACAAAATAGTTGATAAGTTTCATTTTAATGTCTTTGTAAGGTTGGATGATCATTATAATCATATATGGAAATATAATCAGCAATGGAAAATGCAAAGCAGAACTAAAAATAAGGCTGGTGATGGCTTTAGCATCCTTGTCAAGGCTAACTGTGATTTGGAAAAGCAACATCAGTGTTGGAGTGAAAATCAAACTGTATAAGTCGCTAGTGCTTTCTCTTGTGGTGTATGGTTGTGAGAGTTGGACACTCACTGCAGACATGGAGAGAAGATTATTTTCAATAGATACATTGGAGATACATTGCTTTCAATAGTGAAACGACGAAAACTAGCATGGTTCGGACATGTATGCAGGCACGATTCCTTGTCAAAAACAATACTGCAGGGAACTGTCGAAGAAGCAGAGGAGGGAAAATAAAGGCATGGACAGACAACACACGGAATGGACAGGACAAGATATTTCCACACTCATCTGCATTGCTGAGGATAGAATTCGCTGGAGGACTTTGTGTGCTGAAGCATCCAATGTGGTACCCCTACGACCCTGAAGGGTTACGGGTTTATTGATTAATTGATGGTTGTGAGAGTTAGACACTCACTGCAGACATGGAGAGACGATTACAAGCTTTCGAGTACAATTGCTACATACAAATTCTACGAACTTCCTATAGGGAACATAAGACCAATTTGTATGTAAGAAATAAAGTAGAGATGTATGCAGGTGTACAAGAACCATTGCTTTCAATAGTGAAACGACGAAAACTAGCATGGTTCGGACATGTATGCAGACATGATTCCTTGTCAAAAACAATACTGCAGGGAACTATCAAAGGGGGAAGAAGCAGAGGAGGACAAATAAAGGCATGGACAGACAACACAAGGAATGGACAGGACAAGATATTTCCACTCATCTGCATCGCTGAGGATATAATTCGCTGGAGGACTCTGTGTGCTGAAGCACCCAATGTCGTACCCCTACGACCCTGAAGGGTTAGGGGTTTAATGATTAATATTGATTGATAATTATATATATCAGTCTCTCCAAGCTTTAGATCGACATCTGAAACTTCTTCATGACATCAGCATTTTCTTAATACATTTTGAATGTGGCACTTTATATGCAATAATATGCAATTTTTTTTTACCCCAAATCACATTGTTAGCAATTATCATAAATTCTGATCACGTGAAATAAAGGCATGACAATGGACATTTTTGCAGTAACCAAAGCTTTGAAATGGATGTTGCCTGCAGACTGTGACACATGCCTGTATCCTCAGTGACTTGATGAGCATGATTGTGAAAGTGCAGGTGGGGTATATTTGGGAATAGTGGCTGGATGCAGGGAAGAATTCCTGTGTGCGTAAAGTGACATTTATTTTTGTGCTGAGACATACGGGAGTCCGGGGTAATAAGAGAGCAGATATTTTGGCTGTGCACGCTGCTACTACGGCTGTTGGTGGGGTGATGGATCGGGCAGACATTTTGAACGCCCTATAGGAAAATGCATGAACAAATGACCATATAAGTGATGATGACTCATGTTCCATGACTAGAATAAGAGAGCTTGGTTTCTTCTTCAGAGTTCATTCTCAAACTCCTGCTGGATCTCCCTTGTAGCAGGACCACTGTCCTCTAGATTTCCAGCAGGATGTAGTCCAGAGAGTGGAAATGCGTTGTGTCGCCGTTTTATTAGCGCCAATGGCCCGACACATCCTGCTTTGGCAGAGAGCTTGGTTTGGAATGTAGTGTCGCTAGAAAGGAGCAGTTTCATTAGGCAAGGAAGAATGATGGTCAGTCAATGGCGTACTGGGACCGTCAGTCAACGTGTAATGGCGGATACACTCAAGGAGAGATCTGAGCACCTATGGACTTGTCTGGAGTGCAGTGACTATGATCTACCGGTAATGACTAACTAACTAGCTAACTAACTAACTAACTATAAATTTGGATGAAAAAACAAAGTAGCCTGACAAGATAATGTGTTTGAGAACATTATCTTAACACAATAGATATTTCAGTTAAACATTAACAAAATTATTAAGAGAATATTGAACATTGAAAAAATATTTTTCCATTGTTGAAAATTGAGATGTCCTTGACCTATCAAACTTTATTGTGTCAAATATTGGAATGTTGCCATCTGACGTAGTCATGTATGGTATCATGAAAACCCATAGAAATAAACTCGCTGCGTCATTTTATCCGTTGCAGTTTTTTGCTCCAGACTAACTTAATACCGCAAAGGCGTAATGACAAAAAATGAGACAATAATATGCCAACTAGAAAAGAACATTCAATGACATAACCATTCATCATCAATGTTGGCAATAAAAAAATATTTCTTCTTCAGCGTTCATTCTCAAACTCCCGCTGGATCTCCTTTGAGCAGGACCATGGTCCTACTAGATTTCCAGCAGGATGTAGTCCAGAGAATGGAAATGCGTTGTGTCACCATTTTATTTGCGCCAATGGCCCGACACATCCGTCTTCGGCGGAAAAAAAATATTTAAAACATATGAAATCAGTACTGAAAGCTAGATTACACAACTACCGGCAAGCTATTTATTACATTATATTGAAGATTTAATTTATAATAATGCTGTGATTGTTAAACAATAATATCATTTTAATGTAAATATTACAACAAAGGAAATGATGGAAAGAACCAAGCAAACTCTAGTGAATTGCTAGATTAAGAAAGTATGATGGTGATGGTCAGAGCAAATACAAAAACACGTCTTTTAGCAGAACATGGTAAGTTCTGTCTTAAAATCCACAGTGAGAAAAAAAATTAATAAAGTTGGAAAATACTAAGGATGATATAGTCCTTTTACCTATGAGCATTTAGCTCTTGACAGCCCATATCCTTTCTTACAAAAGCACAGGTTCATCTCAGTTTTGTAACGAAGGCAACACTCACTCATACAAGGTTGTCTTAAAGGCATGGCTGTGGGGGGGGGGAAGAGGAGGTGTTTATGGATGCATGTTTAGTCCCTAAATGGAGCCATTCCAGTGTGCCAGTATCCCAGGATAACCATGTTCTGCCAGGAGCATGGAACACACTTTTGGGCTAACTATCTCATCATTTTCTGCCAGTTTTGTTGGCCCATCCACATTGATGGAGCACTTAACTTTTCCCTATCACCTGGGGAAATGTTTCAGATCACCTAGTCTGCCACAAAAGGACAAAGGTACAAATTCCACTGGCCTACATCTCTTCATCATCTATGGAGATTATTTGATAGAAGACAAAAGTAATCAATTAAAACAAGATTTGAAATGATTTTTTTCAAAGGTGACAAGTTGTCAGTCTATTCCCCAACTTTCCTTAGTCACCTCCTATGACATGCCTGGAAAGAAGTTAGTTGTCCTATTCTTTGCACCCTGAAGTTAAAAGTTGCACTGTGGTTGACCTTTGGGCATTTACCTAAAATAAATGAAAGGACATGAAAACAGATAGACAGAATAGCAGATGCCAGAAAAGAATGGTGTATGGTTGCTAAGGACTGGTCTTTCATAGGGGGCTGAAATAATTTTATTTTATTGAGAAGTGTGCACATACATATGCACATCAAAAAATTACGAACAGGAATGACACAACTAAGGTTCACATGGTTAGAGACCTAGTTTCAATCTGACCTAGTTTCAATTCTTCCAGTCATTTCAACATTTTGATTTTTAGCCATGTGAACCTCAGTTGTCATTCCTGCTCGTTGTTTTTTTATGTATATGTGTATGTAATCTTGATAAATGATATGTTGATTTGCGTGTGTGATTATGTGTTTCCAATGGAAATACAAGTGCAGAGAGAAAGGGTTCAGCACTCGATGGGCTCAGGCACTATTGGGACAAGGTCGCTCAGCTCGAGTACACCTTGCTCTCAATCGCGTGGTGTGAGAGTCGAACTTGGGCGAGGGGTTCATGATGTCTGTGAACGACACCTCGGGTAGGAGGGCGAAAGAGCCAGGGTTAAACTCTTTTGGCAAGTTCTTCCTCATACGGAACCAGGCTCGCAGATGAGAAATGGTTCAGTACCCAATGGGCACAGGAAATCACAAGATATAATCGTTGTGGTTATATGAGAGCGACCGCTGAATAAGAATGTGTTTCCAATGATTAGCAAAACTTCATTACCATGTTTCTAGATTATCCTGTTGGATTTCAGTTTTGCACACTAAGTACATATTCGTCGGATATCCTCTGCCACTTTGGTTATCATTATATAACTATTATCTATCTGAGCTGGTATCCTAAGCATTGACACGATCCTGATGCAGACACAGATTCGTTGGGCAGGTCATTTGGTGCATATGCCAGACCATCGTCTGCCAAAGATACTTCTCTATGGTGAGCTAGAGAAGGGTATACGATCTCAAGGTGGCCAAAGGAAGCGCTACAAGGACTCGTTAAAGAACTCACTGAAAGCCTTTGAAATAGACCACGATACATGGGAAGAACTTGCACAAAATAGATCTACATGGCGTTCTAAAATAAAAAAGAGCGCATCACCTTGTGAAAAACAGAGAAATGCAGCAGCTCAACAGCAGAGAGCAGCTAGAAAGTCACGGATAGACCAAGATCAGTCGTCATTCCATGTCCGAACTGTCCAAGGACATTTACAGCTCGAATAGGGCTCATTAGCCATCTACGAACTCATAATCAAGGACATTACTAAAATTGAATTTTCAAAAGTGGATGTAACAAATGGTCATCATCACTTGTGATGGACGAACAACAACAATTATCCATCTATCTATGTGACATGTCCTTTACAGAATATTGTCCTCTGTAAGCCTCTCATTTCTGTACAAGTTGCCCAGCCTATTCCAGTGTAATGTCTTTGATATCCTATGTCATCGTAGACTTGGTATGACTCATGTTTTATTTTCTAGAACTCTTCCCTCCATGATTAATCTTTCTAAACCAGAAACAAAACATCTTATTTGGATATGGTGGAGACTGTCAAGAGCATGCTGCAGCACTCCCAGTTCTTTCGTAATTCTGGCCTCTCATGCAGCAAATGCTTCAGTCTCACACTTTATCCAGCTATGAAGTTTTATTTTATTATCATTGTTTATACTTTCATTTTCTTTTTTGTATATTTCTTGTGTACTGTACCTTCCCACACATAACCACTAACATTCCCATTGTTCTTACATCTCGTCATATTTTTGTTGTATTCCTGATCTGTCAATTTTCATTTGGCTGACATGTTGTCTGTGTTTTATTTGTTTGTTCCATTCGTGGGTTGTTTGTCTGTATCTTGATATAGACTTTTTGGTCGAAATGTAGATTTTGTGTATTGTTTCATATAAAACTGCCATTTAACCCTTTTTATATATTTGCTTACCAACCCCCCTTAGTCACATTCTGTGACCAAAAAAAGGTTTTCTTCCCTTTCAGTCCATGGAACACATAAGCAGGCCACAATCTAGAAGAGCAAAAGTGAACACTTGATAACCAAAAAATTGTCATAACATTCTGTTTGTCTTGAGACAATTGATATAGCTTTTATTGGGTAATTTTGTTTAACCCATTCAATCCCTGATAGCCCGCTAAATAATTATTCCCAAATAAGCAGTTGGCTTATTTTGACTGGTTCCATACAAATAAGACATGCTAAATTTAGCCCTGGCATGATAACTGGTGATGGCAGCTTCCAGTATTGTTTTCAGATCATTTCTAATAGCTGTCATTTCCAAACTGCAAAAGGTTTATTATGAACTTCAATTTTCATCAAAACTTGGTAAAAATGGACATACTTATGATTCAATTGATGTTAATACACTATTTTTTTTTGAAATTTCAGAGAACATGAATGAATCAGATATTCATAAGGAATTAGTTTAGTATTTAGAATATGAAGAAGCAACAATCATCAATCTATAGTGTAGACCTATTTGAAGATGTGCTCATCTCCCCCACACCATAGACCTAGTAATGATTGATAATAGTCAAAACAGCCAATCTATATTAATATTGATCAATTTCATAAGAAACTAGATCCTGCAAACAACATTGATCGAAATTACTCTGTTTTTGGTCACACTATTTCTATGTGAATCATTCTTTAGGGGCACAAGCAGAACATTGTGTATGCCAATATCAAAATTTTCATAGAAACAAGATCTATTTTGGAAACCTGTTTCACCAGATATTTAGGGCTTTCTTTATGTGAACTAGGCCTATATGTTTGGAGTAGCTAACAGTTACAGAATGTTGTTGTCATGCTGTGAAAGGGAGACTGCTTTGCAGCTTTCATTTTAACAGTTTGCAGTGATGATGATGATCTGATGACTAACTAACTATTTTAACATTCATCAACAAACAAATTGACACAAGTAAATGAAGCCGACATGAAACTGGTGCTCATTATTTTTTCTCTCGCATGTTACATGACAAGTAAAGCTATCTTACATGACATTCACAAAGATGTGTTCACAAATCAGTACCTCTTCCATTTATCTGTTAATTGGACTTTGAATCATAAAAATTGATTACAAATTGCATTTTATATTAATTTTCTTGCACAATCACTTCTATTTTTGCTGAGTTACTTCCGTGGCCCTGGGAATTAAACCTGAAGTTTTTCCTAAATGGCTGGGATTGAAAGGGTTAAGTTCATCTTCATCCAGATGTGCTTTATATAAGAAAGTAGCCTGAGTCATCAGACTTCACATGGTCTCAGACCAATGCTCTGCTTCAAGTTAAACTTATCCCTGGCAAACTCTTCTCAGCATTTCCACCAAAAGTCAGTACTATGCATGAAAATCTTTAGGAATCTTTCAATAGTCCATTTGGCACAGTCCATGCTAGATGATGATGGGCACTGATGAGGCTGGGAATTCCATACAATTTCAAAACATCAGTGTTTGTTTAATAATCACTTCAGATATCAAGTAGAGCCTTCAGACTGATCACTCCAGAAGATCCCATGAACATACCCTATGCAATGCATAGGGGGTCTATATTAATTTCTTGTTGCCATCTTGTTTTCAAAAATATTTATTTCATACAAATGCATTTACGACATTAATTTTGCTAAATAAAATAAAATTGCTTAGCTGTGTTCTTATCTTGAATATGGCAGAATACTTTACAAAAGCACTAATGACATGATATTTTGTGACAAGTCTGAAATGTTCACCAAAGATCACAATTTCAGGGGTGATCCAAATCTAATGACCCACTAAGAAAGTTGGTGATTCAGTAGATCACCTTTTTCTCAGCAGAGATCCTACATTCATTGTTATGAAATACTGGCAACCCTAGAGTAAAGTTATTGAAGTGATGTACATTCATTGCATCAAGCAAAACATCTTCACTCAACTGACAAGTATTTTAGTGCTTTGATCCCATATCTTTTAGACATATCTCTCTGAAACTCTCCTTTGAGCAGCTTTAGACATCTGAGGACAAAAGCAGAATAATATTTTTTTTTTCAAAACTCAATTTTGATATTTCCCATTTTTCTTGGAATTCTAAATGCAATTAATTAAAAGTAAAGTGGATACCAGTAATGATCCTACATATGTCAAAAAATGAACTATCTACCATATCAACAACCCCAAACATATTCTAGGAAATAAACTATCAACCAGATCATCCACCTCACCATATTCCAGGAAATACCTAATGACTACATTTGTTAGCCTCAATGTTGGTAGGCTATATTCCAGGTAAACAGATTTGGCACAACGTTGCCGTATTCGCACGATTTGGCACAAGTTTTTTTAAAGTTTTGATAAATGAAGGAAGACATGCGCTGCTGCAATAGACCTGGAATATGCTTATAACAGAGTTCCCTTGGATTTCTTGATGACCATAATGCTGCAACTCCAAGTTAGTCCTTTTATTTTCAGGTAGAATAACTTGGAACTTTTTCAGAGACAGGTTGTTCTTAAGTGTGGAAGTTGGTCTTCGGCACCAACAGTCATAAATCCAGGACTACCACAAGGGTCACCTCTGTCGCCAGTATTATTTAATGTGTGTACAGATCAAATTACAAGCTGTTATATTGCAGGACCAGGGAGAACTATGTCCTATGCTGATGACATCTTGGTATATAGGCAGGTAAGATATAGAGAAACATTTGCAAGGAATTTGCAGAGGGAGCTTGATCATATAGGGGAGTGGTGCAGTAATTCTTGAGCTTTTGTTAATCCATCAAAAGCATCGATAACATGGTTTTCCCTAAATAATCAGGGGTGCAAAGGGAACGCATTGCTCTAGGCGGACCCAGGGTTAGCAGATAACCAAGATCCCAAATGTACCTCCACGCGGTGCACCCTGGAAACAGAAATACAGCAGCTCGAGCTGATTCTGGCCAAATCATTTGGGGATCATGTCCGAGAATGTGGAGGTAGCAGATGGAAAGAGATTTGACTGCACAAGAGACAGACAATATCTCCGACACCACCAGCATCACCACATATAGCGACACTGTCGACATACAGTGAAGCTAGTCAGTCCAGTCCGAACATTGGAGGGGCGGCCAATGTAAAATGCACGTAAAGGTAGATGCACGGCGAGAGACAAATAGATTTCATACCGAGTACAATGAAACAATGAAAGGGCAGAACAGCGCTAGAGGGCAGCGCGAACTGCAAATAGAAAGTGAAAAGTCCCTAGGAAAGGGGAACTACAAGCTCCGTCAGCTCGAGACGAGCTTCTAGTTACCGGTACCTGAGTTCCTTACAGGCAGAGACCCAGACCATTCATTGGCGTTTGGTAAAGCAAGAAGACCTAATCCAACTCTAATGTCGAGCCTTCCAAAACCGGAAATATGCTCGCGAAGAGAAAGGGTTCTGTACCCGATGGGCTTAGGCAAGAAAGGGACAACGATGGTAGTCCTGGCCCAACTCTACTGTCAAGGTTTCCTATACCGGAAGTACACTTGCAGAGAGAAAGGGTTCTGTACCCGATGGGCTCAGGCACAAAAGGGACAACGATTTAGCCCTGGCCCAACTCTACTGTCAGGTTTTCCTACACCAGAAATACACTTGAAGAGAGAAAGGGTTCAGTACCTGATGGGCTCAGGCGCTATTGGGACAAGGACGCTCAGCTCGAGAACGCCTTGCTCTCAAACGCGTGGTGTGAGACTCGAACTTGGACAAGGGGTACACGATGTCAGTGAATGACACCTCGGCTAAGAGGGCGAAAGAGCCAGGGCCCAACTCCTCTGTTGATTTCTTCCCCTTAAGGAACCAGGCTCACGGATGAGAAACGGTTCAGTACCCAATGGGCACAGGCACAGCACGTCCAATTACACGAGGCAAGTTCATAGACAGTGGAACACCTCGTGCAAGTCAGACGAGAGCAAAAATCGTCTGGGCGAAGAGTCGCCACTACGCGTGCCTGGAGACAGATATAGAGGCTGTCACAGGCTAAGGGTAGCCCACCCGAATTGTCAAGGCATGCCGAAATCGGATGTGCTAGGCCTACAAGGCGCATAACGGTGGCAAAAACGTAATCATGCTCCCGGCGGAAATCGCACGGATATCCGTGATGGTTACAATGGAGCGAACGCAAAACAAACAAACAAACCTAAATAATCAGATAGTAAACACGTCCATGCCATCGGTTATTTTGAGAGGGAATGTTCTCGAGAGAACCAGCACAATGAAGTACTTGGGGGTTATGTTGGACCGAAGTCTGAGTTTCAAAGATCATGTTGACCACATCATTGTAAAGGCTTATAAAGGTCTTGCGGCGATGAGAATGATGGCTGCTGCTCAATGTGAACAGAGGCTGATATTTCTGCTTATCAAAGATTGGTGGTGGCGGTGGTAGAGTACGCACTGGCGATTCTGACACTGAATCAAACTCAAACAGAAAGATTAGATAGAATCCAGAATGATACAATGCAAATCATTTTGGAGTTTACAAGAGATACATCGGCACGGGCTATGCAATATTTATTGGATTGCCCAACTGCAGAGAAAAGAATACAAATGTGCAGGGTGCGGGACTACCTACAAATCACCGCTGATAAAGAATACCCTCTACACCCTGAAATTCTCAAAGTGAAAGGCAGTTGACTTAAGAGAGGAAATTCATGAATGTGCAGAGGATATTATACAGATTGTGTGCAGATTGGAGGATGTACTACCTGGTACGGAATGGAGTCGGGCGCCCTTAGATTGTCCGACAGCCTTCAAAGTAATAATAACACTCAATAGAGAATGCAGGGAATGGTGTCCGACAGTAGTGGAGTTGGAGTTGCTCACTCTGATCAGTGAGAATTTCAGGGAAGGTGATATGATTATATATACAGATGGGTCGGTTGATAGACACATCAGGAGTGCCTGGGCCTTCATGGCTCAAAGGTGGGGGGAGAAAAGAAATCAGGGAGAAAAGCGGTGCATTCCCTCAGATGACAAACAGCATGACAATGGAGATTTTGGCAGTAACTAAAGCTTTGAAATGGGTGTGCTCGCAGACTATCTACAAGCATGCCTGTATACTCAGTGACTTGATGAGCATGATTGTGAAAGTTCAGGCAGGGTACATTTGGAAACAGTGGCTGGATGCAGTGAAGAATTCCTGTGTGTGTATAGTTACTTTTATTTTTGTGCCAGGACATGAGGGAGTCCAGGGTAATGAGAGAGCAGATAGGTTGGCCGCATACTCTGCTACTACTGCTGTTGGGGGATCGATGGGTCGAGCAGACATTTTGATCGCCCTACAGGAAAATGCACGAACAAATGACAGTATAAGTGATGATGACTCTTGTTTCATGACTAGAATAAGAGATTTTGATTTGAAATGTGCTGTTGCTAGAATGGAGCGGTTTCATGGGCAAGAAAGAATGATGGTTAATCAACAGTGTACAGGAGTGTCAGTCAACATGTAATGGCAGCTACACTCAAGGAGAGATCTGAGCACCTATGGACTTGCCCGGAGTGCAGTGACGATGATCCAACAATTAACTAACTAACTACCGACCAGATCATCAACACAACATATTTCAGGAAATAACTACTGTATATTTCTGAATATAAGCCAAGTTTCATATTTTAATCCTGCTATTCTTGTAATGATGTTATCAGAAAACGCAGTTGGTCCTACATCAGGCATGTCCTATGCGCAGTCATCAACAGAATACACCACCAATCTCTTGAATGGATACCTATAGGTAAAAGAGCCAGGGGTAGACCAAAAGAACACTCAGAAGAACAATACTTAGAGAAAGTAAAACAATCAATATTCATACTATTCAAGAACTGCACAGAATAGCTTTGAGCAGACAGGTTTGGAGATATCTGACCTCTGCCCTATGCGCTAACTTCAGCGCAAAAGGAAAATGAATTAATTCTTGTAATACATGCCAGTAATACATATACACAGTATATGATGACACAGTACTGATCACAGGAAGCGAACATGAACTACAAGCGCTGTGAGATAAAGTAGTGAAGGAAAGTGAAAACTAAGGCCTCAGTTTAAACAAGAAGAAAACAGAAATAATGGTTGTATCGAAGAGACATACACCACCAAGATGCAACATAATAATTAATAACACAAAATTGGCAAAAGTTGAAAAAGTGAAATATCTTGGCACACTGTTAACATCAGAAGGTAGATGCTCAAGTGAGATAAAGAGCCGAACAGCACAAGTCAAATCAGCATTCCAAAAAATTAGAACC
Source organism: Meghimatium bilineatum (assembly GCA_034231615.1). Classification (NCBI taxonomy): domain Eukaryota; kingdom Metazoa; phylum Mollusca; class Gastropoda; order Stylommatophora; family Philomycidae; genus Meghimatium; species Meghimatium bilineatum. Next base: position 28,472,519 of record CM067305.1, on the reverse strand, counting down.
ATTTTTTGCAATAGAAGTCTATCAATGCAGACCCGAATTCAAGTGCTGAGATGTTATATTGAACCAATTCTTTTTTATGGATGTGAATCATGGACTGTAAACCCAAAAAAAACTAAGCGAATTAGAGGCTACAGAAATGTGGTTTCTGAGAAGAATGATGAAAATACCATGGACAGCCAAGAAAACTAATGCAGAGTTTCTCATTGATGCGGGCGTAAAAATATCAATCATATCAAACATTAGGGGCAGACTGTCATGGTTTCTAGACCATGTGCTGAGAAGAACACAGCTTGAACACTTAATAACCACTGGAAAGATCAAAGGGGGAAGCGATAGGGGATGACAAAGAGACATTTTTTTAGATGGGCTTGTATCGTGGCATGGTAGAAGCTCACCAACCGAGCTTATTGACAACAAGAGACAGAGAGTCATGGAGAAACATGATCACCTACGCCATTCGGCATGGCACTTGATTGATTGAATATATATGCCATCAAAACTTGTCCATAACAGAATTGTCTCGCTTCATCAACAATTTCAGCCAAGCTATTCAATTCACATCAAACATCTCCACTAATTCTGTCTACTTCCTTGACAAATTGTTACTATTCATCTGCCTTACCTCAGCACATCTGTCTACTATAAACCTACTGATAAACATGGCTTTCTGCTCTTAATTTCTTCTCATCCTCCTTCGTGTCGCAACTCTCTGCTATACTCCCAGCTTCTTCGTATAAGCAATGATGATGCCTTCTCAACAAATCCTCTGAGATGATGTATTTTTCCGTAGACATTTGTTCCCCGACAGCATCCTTTCATCAGCTTGGCTCCATGTACGCCAATTATCTTGCTTCAATACTGTGATTAATTCCCAGGGTTTTCCTCCTCTTCTGATAGAATTAAACTTGTCCTTACCTTTCATCCTCATAACTTAACTGTCCGTCACATCCTGCTTAAACATTATTCCCTTCTCAAGTCTCATCCTAACACCCAGGACTTGCCTCTGGTTGCCTGTAGGTGTGACAAAAATCGTAATGACATGTTGGTCCACAGCCACCTTAGGTCTTTTGTTCCTGACCATTTCGGTACTGTTCGATGCTCACACGGTTGTTGCTACACATGTCCTTATGTGGTTCAGATGCGCTCTGTTTAATTTCTTACGGCCACTTTTACCATTGATGAGGCCTTCACATGGAATCCTGTAATGTTATTTATGTAATCATATGTAAATACTGTGGTAAGCAGTATATCAGTGAAACTGGCTTAAGATTGAGTGACAACTTCTGTAACAATCTTCATGCCATCAAGTACAGAATACCTACTCCTGTTGCCACACACTTTAATGTGATGGCCACCATGGTGTTCTTGATAATCAGGTCACTACCATCAGATCCTGTACCACCGATGATAATTCTTGGTATGCACTAGAAAATTGTCTTATTTTTGATTTGGGTACCCTCAAGCCACTTGGGCTCAATTCCGACCACTCTTTTGTCTAGTTCTCGGTTGGTGTGATCTTTGTCTTTATTCATTGTGTTCCGTCAATTACATCATCTTTTTGTTTATTTCGTTTCTACATATATTTACGTTTTTATGTACTTCCTGTTCCTATCCTTCTGGCATCTAACATCCACATTTCGCTCGGACACGTTTGTGTGTAGTTGTCATTTCTACTCATCATCTTTTGATGTTATGTGCTTATCTTGATAAAGGCCTTTTGGTCAAAACGTTGATTATTTCGTGTGTATTGTTATTTATATGATTATATCCTATGTATTGCTATGTCCATTATTTCATGTGAGCATCCAACAGTGACAGTGTGTTAGTCGTCATTCAGTAAGACTTCATTACCTGTTTCCTATGTAAGTACATACAAGACACAACATTGCTACATAAGTAAATCGATGTGACAATAGGGAAAATAATGCAAACAGTTACAGAGTATCTAAAATCTATGACAGGGCAGGTATTAATCAGAAAAGATCATATAGTACAGAGATATACTATATGTACAGAGGGTATATATCAACAAATTTTATGATGACAATAGACCTGAGATAAACATATAGAATAACAGTATTTTATACTCTGTCAATACACACAGACAAAAGATGAATAAGAATAAGAGAAGAACAGGCAGGTTTTAGACCAAACAGGTCATGTGTTGACCAAATATTTACATTCAGGACAATAATAGAAGAATCAGTAGAACACCAATCACAGCTTTTTTGACTTTCAAAAGACCCTTGATAGTATACATAGACCTTCACTCTGGAACATTATTGAAATATATGGATTCCAACAGAAATATGTGAACATTATAAAAGCATTTTATGACAACTCATGATGCTGTGTAAGAACAGAAGCAGGAAATTCTGAATGGTTCCCAGTAAATACAGGAGTGAAGTAAGGATGTGTCATGTCAGCAATGTTATTTAGTATTGCAATGGAAATACGAAAAGGGTCATACGAAATTGCACAGCTGATAAAGATCGTGGTATCGAGTGGCTCGGAAATAAAAGTCTGGAATATCTCGACTTTGCAGACGACTTAGCGTTACTCACGAAGATGCCCAAGAAAAAACAAACAGCCTTCAATTATTCTCTGCACAACTTGGGTTTAAAATCAACACATCCAACACAAAAATATTTGACCGTACCAACAAACCAACAGACCTCAAACTAAAGGGCAACACTCTTGAAAATGTCAACAACTTCACATACCTTGGCAGCAAGCTATCAACAACAGGAGATTCATCAACAGAAATATCACACCGTATTGCACTGGCTGCTAACTCATTCAATAAACTATCAAATATCTGGCATTCAAAAACACTAAGAAGTAACACAAAACTCAAAATCTTCAAATCCTGCATAATTCCAACATTAACATATGGATGCAAACGTTTGAAAGCAACATCAAACTTAGAAAAAAGACTAAACACCTTTGAAAATAAATGTCTTTGAAGGCTACTGAACATACGTTGGTCAGACTTCAAATCAAACACAGTTGTCATACAAGAATCAAAACAAGAATAGGTATCCACCTATATTAGAAAGCGTCGCTGGAATTACATCAGACATGTGATACAAATGGATACCGAAAGACACCCCTGTCAAGCTTTGATGTGGTCAACAAAGGGCAAGAGGAAACGAGGAAGAACAAAAGAAAAAGTAGAACTATTACAAGAGAACGTTTCACCATTGGTATCAGAAACAATGAAGATCTAAAGGAAATTGCAATGAACCGAGAGACATGGAAATCTATAACATCCACCCGATGTGCCATCTTTGGCCCTAGAGGAATAACTAACTAACAATACTCACAGCAGAAGTAAGCCACAAGGAACATGAAATATGGCAAAGTGCAAGGACAATATTACATCAGATAAATTAGTAGCTTTAGGTGACTTTGCAGTAGAAATAATCACCAAATTGCTGAATGACGTATATAATAGCGGACACATACCCGATGACTTAATGTAATCCATTTTTATAGCCTTACCAAAGAAACAAGGGACCACTGAATATGAAGAACACTGTACAACCAGCCTCATGAGCCAAATAACAAAAATACTTCTCAGATTCATCATGAATAGAGTGAGAAACAAAACAAAAACAGAAATAAGTCTAGAACAATGTGGCTTTTTAGAAGGCAAAGATACCACCAATGCTATATATGTATATTTTTAGAACAATAAGAGAGAGGTCTATAGAGGTAAAGACAGACCTGTAACTATGATTTATAGACTACAAAAAAACATTTGATAAAGTTAAATATAGTGAAGTTACATTATAGAGAATTTGAACATCAACAGTACAGATTTAAGAATCATCAAGAATATGTACTGGCAACAAACAACAGTAATACAATTAGGAAATCAATTTGGCCCCTTTCAAAAAATAAAAAGAGTTAGACAGGGATGTATACTTTCACCAGACTTGTTCTCTTTATACAGTAAAGAAACATACTGTGTGCAATAGTTGATATTCCAGGAATATCAGTGGGAGGACATAACATAAATAATTTAGGATATGCGTATGGCACTGTTCTGATTACTTAAAGTGAGGAAGACCTTCAAGAAATAAGGATATGCGTATGGCACTGTTCTGATTGCTTAAAGTGAGGAAGACCTTCAAGAAATAATTAATGTAGTAGTGACAGAAAGTAAGGAGAAATAGCTCTTCCTAAATATCAATAAAACAGATATAATGATTATTTCAAAGAAACAAAATACCACAGCTTGCAAGATCAAAGTGAATGATTAAGTATTAAAACAGGTCCACCAATTCAAGTATGTAGGTACAACTATTATAGCAGATTGAATAAGTTCAATAGAAATAGGAAGTAGAATAGGATAGGCAAAAACAACATTCAGAAAAATTAAAAATATATTGTTTAATATGACCTTGTCATTAGAGGTGAGAAAGAGAGTTCTGCAGTGCTATATAACCTATACTAACATATAGATGCGAGTCTTGGGCAATAACAAACAGGAAAGTGGGAAATTAGGGGCAGTAGAGAGGTGGTTATACAGCAAAATGGCTTGTAATCCAAGCGCTGAGAATACCATGGACTTTCAGGAAAACTAATGTGGAGGTGTTGAAAGGGTCAAATGTGAGACAGAGCTTAATCAATAATATAAGAAAAAGACTTCATTTTTTGGCCACGTTATGAGACAGGAAGGTTTGGAGAACATAGTCACAACAGGCAAGATTGAAGGCAACAGAGACAGCATGCAACAATGAGAGAAAATATTAGACAGTTTAACAGCCTGGCACGACAGGTAAACAACAATGATCCTGATACCTAATACTGAAGATAGAGAATTGTAAAGAGCCATGATTGCCTATGCCAGCAAGCATGGCACCTGATGATGAATCTTATAAAAAGTCAGTATTAGTAATAATTACTGCAATTTAAAACCCCTCCCTGTCCTCAATCAATAATAGGTCTAGTATACAAAACATTACCATGTTTCAAGCTTTACCTAGTACACAAAATAAACTCATTTTCTCTTACAAAATGAAGTGCACACTTGATTATTGTAAATTATTTTTTAACCTTTAGAACGCTGTATTTACATTTACGTAATTTCTGTCCTGCCGCTGAATTAATTTTTGGAAATGTTACGTAATAGTTGGTGACTGTTTTTAAATCATGATACAATTTTTGCTGTTAGAGATATTTAAATAATTTTTGCACATATAAATAAAGAATTGAATTCTGCATATATTGCTGTAGGTTTTGTTTGTGTGTGTGTGTGTGTGTGATACAAGACATGTAAGACAGTCTCAAAGACAATTTTAAAAAACCCAGCGATTTTTTTACCTTTAGAACGAAAATACAATTGCAAGAAGTTTATTAAATATTCCAGAGTGGAAACAGTATAATATAGACCGAATTAGCGCGCCATTCACAGATTAATGATTATAATTTCATGGATTACACCTTCAGGTATGTCTGAAAATCCTTCTATAAAGCTAGATCTAGTCCAGAAATGTATCGTTCGAACTTGGTTGATGTTTTCATATCAAATTAGATAAAACAGTGTGGTGTAACAAATTTTCGAGTGTGGAAATAACTTATCTCTCCATAAATAATCTTTTGAATCACAATCCATAATAATTTTAATGAAAATTTGATTAAATATATGTCTATAAAACAGAATTTACCATCATGGCGATGCTTTTGTTTGAAATTATCAATATGTTGCAAAAATATTAATATTTACATGACATTAGGCATATGGTTGCCTCTAAAACTGCTGGAAAAGGTAATCAATTGAATAAAATGCTGGAGATATTAATATTGGAGATTTTTAATTGATTGAAGTGTACCTAGCAACTGCGGTCTACTGTGGCAAATATACTCGCCACTCGCTAACCAGAGAAGGGGAAATGCCGGTGAATAAAATTGCAGCACGTGTTCTAAAGGTTAAAGATAAGAAAATTAACATCAGTTAGCTGGTTTACACTACTCACAATTGACATTAAACGTTCTATAGACTGTAGGCAAAATAATACTAGGCATATGGCCTAACTATTGATAGCCTGTAACTGGAATGCATAAGATAGTTGAGGGCAAAATGTAGCCCTTTTCACGTTTTAGCGCATTATGACAACTAGACTTAATTCCTTAGCTGCGCTGAGTAAAAAGATTAAATTGTAACTGCAGTGCAGGGAAATTTAAAAAGCTGTTACATTTTTTTCCCCTAACCAATTTGCTGACTGCATTTTCACGTTAATGAATTTGAGGGTAAGCCTATTATTACTGTGTGCTCTAATTTATGAATTTACAAGTATAATGCTTCTTTATATTATGGAGGAAATGTGAAAACCTTTATATACATTTGTCTCATAAAATATTATTTCAAACAGACCTAATTATAATAACCTGTTTTATTCCAGGTGCAAAGTTTTTCCTATCAGTAATATACTTGTCAGCATATTTATTTGGCGCATTACAATTATTTTATATAATACTATCATGTGATATACATTCAAATTTCTTTCCTCATAAACTTTCCTCTAAATGTTTATAATTTTAAAAATTCATTGAGTGTACGTTGCGCCATAGTGTCAAGGCAAAATGGCTACCCAAAGAAAGGCCACCTGTGTCAAAATATAGAATGTAATAATTATGCTTCCAAACGTGTGCAAATACAGAATTTCAATTGTTAAATGACCTTTAGACAGCTTGAACTAGCCAATCAGAGTATTTGAACACTTTGAGGTGCTTTCAGGGATAAATTATATGAATACATGGCCCATCGCTCCTTAAGGAGATGTCCGCAAACTAGAGGTAACTTTTAATCATATCCTTAAAGATGTCTCCACAGGGAAGGGGTTAACTATGAGAGACCAAACTACCATCAGTGTATAGCTTATTCATTCATCTTACATTAGTGTGATTATAGAAAACATACAGTTGCATGTACACGGTAGAATGAGAATTTATTAACATATGTAACAAAAAAAAAATTATTTTCCCCATTTTTGGGGAAAAGTGACACAGGCAAAAAGGTGATATAAACCATTATAAAATTGTGGAAGATAGCCACTGTGACAGGTCTTGCACACAGGGAGTGTGTAAATGTGTGCTTAGAATAGATAGCATAAATCAATAGAACTAGTTTCAAAACTTTAATCTGAAAAAAAAGTTACAGTTTGTAAGTTTTGTTTCAAAGTTAATAATGTCCTTGTAAGGCTAGATGATCATTCTAGCCATATATATCGGTCTTTCCCAGTTTTAGATTGGTATCAGCAACTTCCTCATGACATCAGTATTTTTTCACACATTTTGAATGCAACACTATGCCCCAATAACGTGCGTCATTTTACTCCAAATCACATTGTTAGCAATTATAAATTCCCATAAAAAAAACACCAAAGTAACCTGACAAGATAATGTGCTTAAGAACTTAACATATATTTCAGTTTAAACATTTAAAAAATCATTATATTAATGATAACAGCAGGCAGAAGGCGAGAAGTTAAAAAAAACAACCAACATAGTGAGAAATTATTATTCCGCATTGTTGAAAATTGACTCGCCCTTGAATTACCAAACTTCGCTGTGTCAAAGATTGGAATGTTGGCATCTGACCTAGGAAAAAAAACCAGCTGTGACGTTTTGTCCTGTGCGACACTTTGTCCCCTGCTAACCTAAGCCTACTTGCTTTAATTTAGATCAAGATCAAAATAAAAAAACAGACAATATCTACAATTTTTATACCAACACTCTGTTACCAATGTGAAACATGGTCTGTAACAGCCTCGCAGCAGAGGAAATCATAACATGTGAAATGAAGTGTCTGAGAACAGCTGTAATGATTACTGTACTAGGTGAAATAAGAAATTAGGAAAAGAGTTGGTATTATAATATCATGTATTGAACATATTGAAAGACAGCAAGTGAAATGGTTCGGTCACTTTATGAGAATGAACCCAAACCAAATACCAATAAGAGCATAACAAAAGATAAAAGAAGATCAGGGCATGAAGCCGAAGGTAGATCAAGAAAACGGTGGATAGAAAACATCAAGATAGCTTTGAACAAACATGGACTAAATGCACCCACAGTGACACATCTAGCCTTGGAATGACATGTCCCTCACAAATGAAGCTCCCACCCCTATTCTTAACGGCAAGTATGAATAAGATCCACCATCATTCACCTGGGAACAGACAATAGACAAGAGACACACTTTACCCATTGTACAAAATAAATATACTTGCACTAACTACAGCAAATATGTAGTACCAACCAGATCATCAAGCTGGACATATTCCAGAAAAGAAACTACCAACCTGATCACAAACCTAAACTACTGGCCAGAAAATAAACTACTGGCCAGATCATAAACAAAACATATTCCAGAAACTACCAACCAGATCATCAACCCCATGCTCCCCATTTGGGCTGAAGCAGCATATTGATAGTTCTCCATTGTTGAAATGATCACAGGTTATGTGTGGCATACTCTTTCTTCTCCCCTGCCAAAGGTACTCTGTAAGCTCTACCAGTTATGTTACAATGAAACATGATTAAGTGTCACAGATATTTAAACTCATGATATAGTTTATTCACCAGTTTATCAAGTAATAGAATATGCTTAAAAAGAAGGCCAATTAGTTTTAAAATAAAATGATACTAACTTTCTGTACAATGAGCTGGACCTGAACTTGGCAATATCAAAGCTTGGAGCATGAGGCATATGGATAACAAAAGCATTTGGCAGCACCACAAACTCATATCTGAAAATAGAGAAATGGACTTAATGATTGTGAAACATTTCTCCACAATGATCTTAGGGCTATTGTTGGAATAGAAAGGACAGGACTAATATATAATACCAAGAAAACAATTAATGGTGAATAATTTGAGTTTTTTTCATGGGTCAGCAGTCTTATAATGTACACCATCATTGCATTGAAATGCCCAAAAGACGAGCAAAGAATCAAAACACTGTTTACCATTCATGCATTCATAAGAGGTGACTAAGCTGGTTATGGGGTGGAGGGCTGTCCCAACCCATATAGCAGGGATTTGCAACCTAAGGCCTGTGGACTAGACCTGGCCTGCTGTCCCAAATCCTCGGGCCCAAAAGTCCCCGAACAAAAATTGTAACACCTACCCGCAGTGCACCTAACAAAAGTAATCCAAGTGCTTATTTCAAACCTGATTTAGAACAGCCTGACTTTAATCAATTTGTCTACACCTAGATAAATGTCCATAAGTTTAAAAATGTTAAAATGTATAACATTAATGCACTTTTCAAAAGTGGCTAACCTTGCTTCTTGCAGTCACAGTTGACAATTTTATTACTGGTACATTCCTTAAATTAATATACACATTCATTGGGTTCACACCATTTCTGATCTCACTGATTTGGTGTGAAGAAAGCCAAAATGACTCTTTTATGAATAGGTCAGTTTAGCCAGCTAGTTGATGTTTTTTCTGTTCAGTTTAAACTGACCAATGAAATAGGTAGTTGTTATAATAACAATACACTGGGATAAATATTTTTGTCTTATGCTTTGCATGTGAAATAATTGAAAATATTATTTAACAAATATTTCTAAATATTTAACGCAGAAAGTTTGATACAAAGTGCAGTCTTCCAGAATATGTGGACAGAACAATAATTTTTCTCACAGCATTTTGGCAAACCTACATATCTAATTTGTCATGAAAACGTTGCTGTCAATAAGGAGTTCAACATCAAATGACACTATGAGACGAATCATAGAAAATACAATGAATTTAATGGACAAGCAAGGAAGGATGAAGTTCAAAAACTTAGAATGAGTCTGGAAATTCAATCTTCTGTGTTTCAAAAACAGAGTGCAGAGGTGGAATTCAATACACAGACTAGCTATGCTGTGTCAAAGTTAATAGCAGAACACATGAAGCCATTCACTGATGATTTCGCTTAAAAAATGTCTGTGTTTTCAAATGTTAGTCTATCTGCTCCAGACTAGAAAAAAATAAAAAATAAAATCAGGATAAGAATCGGTATAACACCATGCACAGAATACAACAAATAAAACTGATTAACAAAACTAAATTACTGTTTTCAAGTTTCGTCTGTCAAATTATAGTTATACTGCGGTTATTACCAAGTATCGGTATGAAAACAGTCATATTGAAGAAAATAATAAGCAAACAAAATATTTGGGGGAAAAAACTGCATCATGTCTATCTCACCTACTTCAACAAGGTGTCATACCTTGTTTAAAACCTTACTTGAAGATAAATTTAAGGGGATTAGCACAAGATTGATAGATATAAAAATTAGAAGGCAAAGGAAACATTATGAGATAGATGAAATAAAGTATGCCATAGTAAACTAAGCTCTTAGTAAACGAATACTTTTAACTAAGGCAAGAGATAAATGTATGCTGAAGCTTCATTGCAGCTAACTTTTACTGCAGAGACAACACTTGCTGATGATAAAAAATAACTTTTCTGGCTTGATTGTTCTCTGACTAGTGTAAACATCTAGTTCAGTGTTTATATTTGGCTGATGTATTACATGTGTTAAAGTTGCATGGTTTATCTGGACATTGGTACATTCTGATTTTCTACTTATTGTTACAGTAGCCTTTTAAATCTGGCAGATTATATGGTAGCCTAGAGGTATCATATTTGTTTGACTACAAACAATAACTGTCTCTTAAAATCATTGCACAACTTGTTGCTAAGCTTTTTTAGATTTTTTTCTACATTGTTTGCTTTCAGATTTCATCATTGATGGCTGACAAAGGTAGCAGGCAAGACCAGGTTACGACAGCTTCAAAAAGTTTTTCATGAAAGGAAACAAGATATGGACATTGCTTCCCCAATCACCATCACATGTTGAGTAGGTCTGAAACAAGCATTTGACTATCATATGGCCAATATAACAAATGTGCAGATCTGTTGTGTCAATACTGTATTTGTGGTATAAATAGTGATAGTCTATTGTTCAACAAACAAAACTGGTGAGCACTTCGGGGGCAGGGCACATAAGTATTAAGGAGAATGCAGCTGACCACAGCTCACCTAAAGGTTTTTATAATCTGAATATCCTTCTTCAAAGTACCAGGACTGATTCTATAAAATCTTTTAGTAACAGTCTGAATCAGACAATTAATGCTTGCCTGTGGGCAATTCCTTTACTGTTATCATATTTGACCGGTTAGCAGGCATTACTGACCCGACATATTTATTAATTAGTGGCTGATTTAATTATCTGGTGCTGAGGCAGGGCCAGGGAATTTTTATCTGAACACTGGTGAAGCGAAACTACTGAAAATTCTTCTACATACAATTGTTAAAACTTTCAACTAACTATATTAATTTTGGCAGTATTTCAAACAAAAAAATTGCAAATTTCACTTTGGATTGCTGTTAATTGCTGTGCACATTTAACAGGTAAAGCAGTATCTTTATTTTTCATGTTAATTCAGTAGGCCTAATTTCATTATTTTATAGTGTCAAATTTGTTAGCATAGTTGAAAAAATAAATGTGCAAAATAAACTATTATTTCACCAATAACAATAATGTAGCAATCATCTATAGATAGATCTTATTTTTGTTGTTTTAATACGATTGGAATTTTACATTTTACATATCTAGATCATTAAATAAGATTAATATTTTGTTAGCATGCATGCAACGGTTTCCGTTGGGCACACTTTACATACGTGGAGTAGATGTGGCTAATTTTGGCATGCAACTCCAAGAATATTTAAGTCACCAATGCAAAAAACCAGAAAAATAAAACAATGAGCTGTGCACAGGTCTTCTATACTAGATGGTCATGCAGTAGACCTATACATTTATTTTGTCAGGTTTTGTCTACCCTTGGAATCACCCATACAGTGTTAATAAATTCTATGGGTTAACACTTTACTTGTGGAATTTCTTGTTGTGCCCTTTGAATAGTGCTAAGGACAATTGAGTGGTCTCTCTTATCACCCATGCATCAGTCTAATGGCACCTGAATGGTTAGTGGGCATGACAGCAGCACACCTTCTGTAAGTTTATTGTAAAGCTTACCAAGAGCATTTATTCCTAAGGGTTTATTGAAATCTTGTGGAAAACTAAAGGTCCACACAGTTTCAGGTGTGTGGTAGAGCAAACAAAGGATGCCACTTACTCACTAAAACTAGAGATAACTTTCCCACATATCTGGACAATAATCATACCCATCTGGGAAGATACTGTGAGTGAGTCAACAGGTGGACTGTCACATGTTGGATCTTAATGGTGTGTTGAATTTGACAAAAAATACTGTTGGCTCTAAGCTGTGCAGAGTCCAACAATTGACAAGTGGAATTGAAGTTGAGAGGTTGGATAATTTTGTTTGATGTAACTAGTAGAAAAGGAGTTGATTAGGCAAAGTGTGCAAATTGAGAGGTTCTTATATCCTTTGCTCATTCTGTCCACTGAAACATTTATAAGTGTTTAGACTGAGCAATTATGAATAAACAAATGGTCGGAGGGTGTCCGACAAAGTGGAGGGTGCCGCAGTAACCGAACGAACAAATAGCAAAGCAAAATTAATGAAACTGGTTACTAAAAACACTTACCTTGCCTATGAATAAAAATATATAAAAAAGTATATATAAAAAAACATACAATAAAACTACACAGGACAAATCTTCAAGTATCGGTCCAAATGCTAGATGCATTTCCATTTCTGCGTCATGGAGACATGGCTTGATGAAATCTAAGTCATCTATTTTGTTTATTATTGTGGAGTTTATTGTTATTAGTCTCTTGAAAAAAGTTCTATTTGGACCAATATGTGGAGATTTGTCCTGTGTAGTTTTATTGTACGTTTTTTATATATACTTTTTTATATATTTTTATTCATAGGCAAGGTGTTTTTAGTAACCAGTTTAATTCATTTTGCTTTACTATTTGAGCAATTGTGAAGAGTTTTACAGGAGTATTCTCTGTTTAAAGAGATTCATCAGTTCTTCAGTTGAGTGTTATTAGAAAGAATCATGAGTTATTTGTAAGTAGTGATAATTTTTTCCCTTTGTTAGCTGAATCTAATTGCTAGTGAAATTCTACTCAGATTCCTTGTCGACAATTGGTTAATTTTAATGCATTAATATAGTTATTGCATTTTGATGGTCGCTGTAACTGTCTGACTTGTTCATTGAAGCTAGTGGCCGGCTGCCATTTGGAGTTGCAAAGGACGTGATTTATTCAAATTTGATACTTGTCTGTATACTCTTATTAGTGTGAAAAGTAATATAAATATATATATGGCACAACACACTTTGAGCTAGGAAACCAGCATGTAAGTTTGAGAACCAGTTCTCTTGTACTGCTAGCTGATTATACTATCAATACAAATGGATAAGTCCACCCAAGATTTCGAAACTTGTTTGAAAGTAGTAATATCACTTAGCAAGGAATGCAGGCTTTGGCCAGTGAGAACGCCAAAGAGGGAGATGTGATTATATACATGGATCTGAGATTAGACATGTTCGCAGTGCTTGGGCCTTCACAGCTCAGTGCACAGGTAAAACGATCAGGGAGGAGAGTGTGGCCTTTGCAGTTACTACGAGTAGCATGACCATGGAGGATTTGGCGGTGACCAGGGAATTTGAGTGGGTTTGCACACAGAACGTAAAGCAGGTCTGCATCTTGAGTGACTCTATGAGTATGATTAGGAAGGTACAAGTGGGTCTCGTTCAGAGCAGTGAATTGAGGCCTTGAGAAATGCAAGGTTGAAAGTGGTTACATTTATTTTCATGCTGGGACATATGGTGGTTCGAGGCAATGAAAGAGCAGATCAACTGGCATATGCGCAATTGTGGCACAGGGCGATGGGACAATGGATTGAGCTGACGTTTTGAACTCCTTAAGAGATATAACACACGAGAGTGAGACTAGTGTGAATGGTGATTCCTTTTCAATGGCTAGGATTAAAGATCAGGGATTGAAATGTGGTGTTGCTAGAAGTGAACATTTTGGAGGGTGCAGAAGAATGATGGTCAACCAGCATAGGTCCTGTACTATCAGTGGATGTATCCAGTTTGCAGTGATGATGATCCAATGACTAACTAACTAATTATACTGTCAATATGGTTAGAGACATAATTGAAAAGTGGGTGAGGTAAAATCACTGAACGTATTAGTTAACACTGAAGTCTGATGTGAGTCATTGGTGAAAATAGAATGCTGACACAACACATTTCGATTCTCTGGACTACATCTTGTTGGAAATTTAGTACAACTTTGTCCTGCTATAAGAGAGATCCAGTGGGAGCTTGAGAATGAACACAGCCAAAAAACATATAGGACATTGAGACGCTGCATTCGAATCAGGGGTTGTTAAACTTCGGGGTGTAACATTGAGGACAATATCTTTAAAAGTCAAAAGCCACAATATTCACTCAATTACTACTAGCAATCTGTTCTCTCAGCCTAGGAGTCAGACTGAGAAAGAGTGTGGTTGAATGAGAAAGAAAACTATGTTGATGCATACATTCTTTGTGAATAAATGTCATTTCATTTTTATTTATCACAGACTTGTATTATCAATCTTTATGTGTAGCCCTCCAGAGATTGCCTGTGAGTGAGTAAGCTATGAAGGGCTCTGGTATACATCCACCTTCAAGTTGTAGTTATTAAACAGAGTTCTCAGCATATGTCCTAGTCCTCCCCAGTATATGTTTAAGTATGAGAGTACAACAACAACAAAAATTATACATATATTATTGTAGAGACAGATATTGAGTACTTACCCTTGAGCATCTAACTCCATGATGTGTGAAACTTTATTCCAGCCAAACCCCAGAAACCTCTGGTCATACAATGGAATGTCCTTGCGAACTACAACATATGGCTCAAAGTCTTGCTCCCATGATACCTAGCCATAACAAAAATATAATTCATTGTGCTATCTTCTTTTATTAGACACTTTACCAATTGTAATAAAAGTAAACTTAATTTACTTGCCATACTACTTTTTGAGATGGGAAACAAGGTATGACCATATGTCTAAGAGAACATCCAGAAAATTATTTGAGAGATGCGTACTGCTCATTGCCAAGAAAAGACCAGATTACAATCTTTGATTTAGAACTGGTCATTTTAGACTGAACTATAGTCTGTACAAACATATATTGATATTGATTTTCACACATCCTCTAATGTTTCCTTGAAGTCCTGGCTTCAATCCACGGTTGGGACAGGACTTTTTTCTTTCGGAGGTACAATAAAAATCCTTCCCGTACATGTCGCAGCGTCTTCTATGGAAAAGCGGCCTTTATTTCCGCAGCCCATAGAAAGTCTCTCTGCACTCCTTCACAGGAAAACATCCAGTAATGAAAGTTTTTTTTTCTAATTAGAGTCTACAGACAACTATCAAGTCTGAATATATCATGTTCCTTGCAACTCCACGTGGAACCATTGCAACACCAATTACTTCATGAAAATGATTGGAAGTACCCCAGCAATTATTTTATCCAAAACTACCTGTTAGAATGCAGATATCTATGGCATGCAAATTTTTAATATCAATGATGTTAAAATATTACTACTATTTAGTCTGCGGATGCTAAGGATTTTGCACATCAACAAATTCTTTTGATGTTTTAGGACCATTGCAAATGAGTGTTGTCAAACTTTAGATTTTATGGTACAAAGGCTATTTTATTGTTACATTGTATTCAGTCAGATCTCCATAATGCTTTGATAGGTAAAGAAAGTGTATTTGTTGGCATTAATGTACAATTATAAATGTGGCTCCAATATGCAACAGTTAATTCTGCCTTTCGGTCACCATTAGACACCAGGGTATCTTAACTGCACTGAAAATTGTATGATTGTAGATAAATTTGTACTAGGAAATGTATTTGTTGCTCCTTTAATCATCACCATCAAGTGCAGTCTCCACAATGAAGGTTGGCTGCAACAGACCTTCAACATCCCCTGTCTCTTGTTTCAGTGGCGCTCTCTGCTAGACGTAATCTGTCCAATTTGTGAAGTTACTCTCCCACTTGTATCTCTGCCTACCTCTTGCTCACCTCCCTCTGACTTTACCCTCAAGTAAGGTTTTCAATAAGGTATTGTGTCTTTTAATGTATCTAAAATATTTTATTTATTTTATTTTTATTTATTGTTTCCTATGAGCGATATTACTTAGTACTATTTCACACGAGGGCCATCTTCAGAGAACTCTTCTACCTCTGGTGCTGAAAGGCAATAAAGGGTTTAGCAAATAGATAGATAGAATAGATAGATTTTTATTTCCTTTAATAATTCTTTCTTCATAATAAGTGTTTTTAGAACCTCTTTGTTTGTTTTCTTCTCTTTCCATAAGGTTCTCTTATACCTATATACCCACATCTCAAAGACATCAATTCTGTCTTCTAATTATTTGTTTATTGTCCATGTTTCTGAGCCATACATTAATATAGAATAGATGCAGCATTTTATAATTCTCATTTTTAACTTGTTTGTGATGTGTTTAGATGTTAATATTTTCCTCATGTCATTGAAAGTAATTTTAGCCAATCTTATTCTCCTTTTAACTTCTGTTTCACATCTACCATCATTTGTATTATGTGTCCAACATTGATAATGTTCTACTTGTTGTAGAACATCTCTTCATGTATTTTATGTTTAGTTCCTTTAAATACACTAACAATATAGGGCCTATATTTATTTATCCCTGGCTTATTTATTAGTTTTGTCAATGAAAAATGGCCTTCATCATTCTGAATCTTCGAATCTGATGATTCCAAGAGGTTGATAATTGTTAATAGCTGGAGAAATTGTAATCTTTCTCGGTGTCAGTAGTCGTATTCCTCTCGAAGCACACGTTCAATACATGTCTTCTAAAAATGTCTATTTTGAGGTACTCAAAAGAGCAAGAAGGGGGACTAGCGACCAACAATAGTTACTGTGGCTTAGTACATGAAGAGTTATATTCATCCCTGATGGTAGGCTGCTGCATGGGACCTACCTTACCTTCAATCAATCAAGTGCCATGCCGAGTGGTGTAGGTGAACATACTTTTCCACAACTCGCTGTCTCTTGAGTTATTAATAAGTTCAGTTCATGACTTCTTTTTATGCCACAGTGACAACCCTTCCAGAAATTCTCTCTTTGTCTTCCTCTGTCTCTTCTCCCCTTGATCTTTGACAGTTACTATACTAAATGTTCAAGTTTTACTTTCCTCATCACATTATCCTAAAAATTGTGATTGTCTGCTCTTAATTTTTGCTATAAGTTGTCATTTTACTCCAGCATCTCTGAGAACTTCTACAAATTGTTGAGACTAACAGGAATTGAGCCAGTCCATTATAAAGGCACAGAGTTGCTTTGAAACGGGTTTTTCCTTACTTGACTAACTGCATCTCTAAAAAAATGTGATTTTGTCAAGACATTCAAACTGTGTACTCAAGTCACTGAGAATGGACCAATCGAAACAAGGACTATTACAAGAACAACAAATATCCCGTACAAGTATTGACGTATCATCAGTAACACAAACATATAACATCCGTATTCATACTGCAAGGACCAATAGGTCTTCTTGTAAACATAAATAACATAGCATCATAGAGACAGTACAATGTTTCTTCAAATAATTACTTATACAAGTAAATTCAAGTAGGAAGCAAGAGGATACATTAAAAATTCTTGAAATTAACGAAAATTGAACAAGTAAGTTCTAATGGCACCAAATCGCCTTGCAACTCGAGTAGTAAACAGGTTGTCTCAATTGGTCTGTTCTCATTGACTTGAGTACACAGTTTGAATGTCTTGACAAAATTGCATCTAGCCTGTGCTATCCTGTTCTTGATCTCAATGGAGTACTGGCCATCTGCTGTAAAAATGGTGCCAAGATACTTGACTTTATCCGCTTGATTTAATTTTGTATCGACAGTAATATTGAATTTTGGCGGTGTGTATTTCTTTGAAACAATCATTACTTCTGTTTTCTTCTTATTTAGAATTAGGCCTTTGTTTTCACTTTCTTGTACTACCATATTTAATAGGACACAGTTTTTGTTCGCTCCCTTCAGTCAGAACTGTATTGCCAATATATCTTAGATTATTTAGATTGTAACCTTCAACTGCTATTCCTGGCATGCTTTCTATGTTTCACATAATACCCTCTGTATACATGGAGAAAAGATCTGGTGACATCACACATCCTTCTTTGATGCCCATCACTATCTTCTAGAATTCTCATAAATTACTGTTAACCTTCATCACAGCTGTTTCCAATACATATTTCTTACTATCTTTAGATCTTTCCCCTCAACATTGAGTTTTTAACATTTTTACCATTTCTGAATGCTTCAATTCTTTACTATAATCTATGAAGCATAAGTACTGATCATTTTTTATTTCTATTGCCTTCTCCATCAATGTTCATATTATATATAGGGCATTTCTTGTGCCGTTTCCTTCCACAAATCCACATTTAATGCTTTTCTGCAATTTCTGGTCTTAATTTTCCTCTTATTCGTCTTATGACTAAACGAATGAAGATCTTGGTCATCTAGCTCATGTCTGTTTAGAGGTCTTCACATTCTGCTGAACCAGGTTTCTTCAGTAAGGCTATGAATATTGATTGCAATAAATCAGATGTAATATCACAACTGTTATAGATGTCATTTAGTATTTTGTTGATTATTTCTATGTCATACTCCCCCAGCACTTCTAATTCTTTATTTGTAATATTATCTGGTACAGGACATTTATTGTATTTCAAGTGTTGTATAACTTTTTCCACCTCTGCAGTTAATATATGGGAACCTCTTTTGTTGTACAGTGTATCTGTTTAATTTCTACTATCTTTGTAAAGTTCCTTAACGTATTCATCCCATCTGTACATGATTGCATTTTCTCCTATTAACATATGCCCTTGCTTTGACTTCAGTCACTCAGTTTTGTGAACTTGCCTTCTGCCTGTTGATTCATTTATTTGTTTATGTGTGTGTCCCTTGTATTTCCATGAGGATATTTTTCTATTTCACAGCACTTTGCATATAACTGTATTGCATTTATGTTTACTTTCTTTATCTTGTTATATTCTGTAATGTTAGCCTTCAGCTTTCTTCTTTGTTCCATCAACTTTAAAATATCTTTTTTCATTTAATCTTTCTTTGCAAGATGTTTCTTAGGTGGTAGGATCTCTGCAGATGTTTGCTGTATAGATTCTTTTAACATAATTCACTGTTCATTGATGGTTTGTACTTTCTCTTTGCCATTGTATCTCATTTATTGCTATATTGTACTGTGCTTGTAAATCTTAGTTCTTTGTTAACAGATTTACTATCTATTGTCTATTGGCATCATGCATGATTGTGGCACAGGGTGATGGATCGAGCTGACATTATGAACTCCATAAGAAATATAGCACACGAGAGTGAGACTAGTGTGGTTGATGATTCCTTTTCAAAATCCAGGATTACAGATCAGAATTTGAAATGTGTTGTTGCTAGAAGTGAACATTTTGGAGGGTGCAGAAGAATGATGGTCAACCAGCAGAGGACCATTATTGTCAGCAGAAGTCTAATGGCGGATACACTCAGGGAGAGATCGGAGCAACTAGTTTGCAGTGATGATGATCCGATGACTAACTAACTATTGTCTATCCTCAGGTGGTGTTGTCGTAGTTTCCACACTTGTCGTTGAGCATAGCGATTTGTGAAGGAGATGTAGGGTCTGCATTCCAGAGCCAGGTGTGTTGCTCTGTTTGAGGTGAAGTCATGTTTATTCAGGATGGTCGTGATATTGTCTATCCTTCTTTTCCTAGATCTACTCTTGGCACTGTATCCTAATTCCATTGTTATAAGCTCTTATGGGAAATTGATAATTCATCTTCATAAGATGTCCAAACCATTTTATCTGTTGTTTCTCTATATATTTGATGCATGATGTTATACCTATTATCTTTTTGATGTTCACACTGCGCATTTTGTCCAGTCTGATGACTCCAGTAGCCTTCCTTAGACATTTCATTTAGCAAGTTTTGATCATTCTCTTATGTGTAGATGCCATTTGCCAAGTCTGGCATTGGTAGCATAGTGTTGGTATAAAGATTCTCTTAATCATTTGTTTCTTTACTTTCATGTTGATATTTGGGGTGCAATAGCAATGGTGACAGCTGGTATGTCATAGCATTTGTCTTTGACATTTTGTTCCTATCTCTCTATCAAGTCGTCCATCTTCTGTGAAGATACTTCCTAAGTACTTGAACTGTTTGACTTATTTTATTTTTGTGTGCTTAATTTGGACGTTTAAATGATCTCGTTATTTGCATAGTTTCTGTCTTTTGTGTGTTAATCAACATGTATTTATTGCATATTTTTGAGTCAGTTGATGTGAGTTTTCAGTTTTTTAAATAGATTTACATCTGGGGTATTATCTTTCCTGGTAGTTCTTAATCGTTTTAATTGTATACTTAACTTTTCCACAACAGGAACATGGTCACTATTGCAATCTGCACTTGGGCAAGTTTTTACAGACAATGAGTTTTTGAATCTTCTATTGACCTGTAGTCTATCTGATTGTGAGTCTTGTTATCTGGGCTTGTCCATGTCCATAGTCATCTAGGATGCTAATAGAAAATGTCCTATTATGTTATTACTTCTGGTCCAGTCCATTAATATCTTTCATTTCTGATGCCTATGTCAAATCTACCAGTGACAACAATATCTTATTCTTGCCCCACTTTACATTGACATCTCTCATCGCAATATTTACCTTATGATGCTTGCGCTCTCTCCTAGCTGTGTTTAAATCTTTGTAAAATTGCAGTATGTCTTCATCAAAACTTTCTGATGTTGGTGTGTATACTTGAATAATATTTATGTTAATTGGATTCCCCTTTTAATTAACTAGATATACTTAGAATTCCTTTACAGATCTTGCTTCTTATCTAAAACTACCACAGTCATGGAGAGAAGTGTCCTATTATAAAGAAAGGCAAGTACAAACAGAAGCCTGACAGCTACAGACCAATAAGTCTAACCAGTTGTGTATGCAAGACAATGGAAAGGATAATCAACAGAATAATGAATTGGTACCAAGAATCAGAGAAGCTATTGGTGCCAGAACAAACTGGATTTAGAGTGTAACAACACAAAAGACCAAATAACATTCCTGTCCCAGATCATAGAAGATGCATTTCAAGAAAAAAAGAAAGTTTTCACCCTATGGATAGATCTCCAAAAAGCATTCGACAAGGTCTGGAAAGATGGACTGATAGTAAAGTTGCAATGTAATGGAATTAGGGGTAACATGAGTAAGTGAATATGATCCTTCCTACACAATCGGAAACGAGTCACTATGGAACATCACGTAAACAAACAAGTTCTCCTAAAACATGAAGTTCCTCAAGGCTCAGTACTGTCAGCAAATCTGTTTCTTGTGTTCATAAACTATCTAATCTGCGAACTGCCACAATGTATAAGAGCTGCTGAGCTGCTATGTATGCTGATGACTTGGTGGTGTGGTGTGTAGAAGAACATTTGAAGATTGCTAACAACAAAATACAAAAGGCATCCGACAACATAGCAGCATAGACAGAGAAATGGATGGTAAAGATAAATGCTGAAAGGTCCTCCAATCAACAACACTCTACACACTCTCAAATAAGGACAAAGCGGGAGAGATAAAACTTGGAAATGTACATATCCAAACAGAAGATGAGCCGGTGTACTTAGGCACAACACTAGATGAGAGACTGACATGAAGGCCTTATATTGAGAAAATAGAAGCAAAGGAAAGAAAGAAACTTGCCTTCCTGAGGAAACTGGCAGGAACAAATTGGGGGGGGGGGGGGGGTGTGTGTGTGTGTGTGTGTGTGTGTGTGTGTGTGTAATGATGTAACCTTAAATAAGGTATATACAGGTACAATTAGACCATTACTAGAATATGGATCAACAGCATAGACTTAAGCAGCCAATTCCCATCTACAAGACCTGGACAAGGTACACAAATTAAGCACTTTGCTGTATCAGAGGTGCCATGAAGACCTCTCCCATAAATGAAATGGAAAAAAAAATTACAGCCATCACCCCTTTACCATGCAGGGGAGACACTAAGACATGGTCCATGCAGAAAAATACAAGAGCATGCCAGCACATCCAATGAAGGCCAGATTCGGTGACCTAGCTAGTATAAAGCTGAAGAGGAGCAGTTTTATTCATGGATCCAAAGAAAACAAATTAAACCTACAATATAAGGAAGAACTACCAGATATAAAAAGAGAGATAACATCAACACTTTTAACCCCCATCAAGGCCAGCACCTTGCAGTGGTGATGGGGCTTAGTTCAGCCATCAGGGGCTGGAAACTAAGACTGATCGGGCAGTCCCATTCGAGCAGGACCATAGTCCTGCCCAAGTAAGCAGAGTGCTGAAGACGGAGGCATCCAGCCAAAAGGCACACAGATAATCAGGATGCCACGCACAAAACAAAATGGAAACATGTCTGTATCTATAAAAAGTTATGGTGCCTGCCCTGTGGCGGACGTTCAGGCAGGGACGGTGCCGGGCCCTATACCTCGAAAGGGCCCAACCTCAGTTACTGAAAGTCCTTCTCAATTGCCTCGAGGAGCCAGGAGGCAAGGGAATAGAGCTACTGGCCAAACAAACAAAAGACCAATAAAAATAATGCACTGGAATGCTGAGGGTGTCAACAGTAAAAGAGATGGATACAGCAAAAAATTGGAACTTGAAAATGTCCTCAGTGAAGAACAAGTTAATATATGCTGTATCCAAGAAACACACCTCAGCAGCGACATAGCCTTCAAAATCAGAGGCTACCAGTGCTACCGATCTGACCGAAAGGACAGGCGAAAGGGTGGAATTCTGACACTTGTTAAAAACAATATCAGCGCATGTCAGCTGGAAGTATATATGGAAGGGGCAGAATACCAGATGCTCCACCTAAAAACAGACAGTGCAATCCCTACTGGAATGATGAACTGGAAAAGCTGCAAGATGAGATGGAAACATCTAGACAGCAGGCTGAGAACAGACCTAGCCAAGAACATCACAAAAAATAGCAGCAAACAAAGGCTAAATTTCAAAGAGCCAAGTTACAAGCCAGACGGAGTAGCTGGAAAGAAAAAACAGAGTCGCTGAACCTAGAAAGAGATACTAGGAAATTATGGAAACTTGTAAAACAACTAAATGATGAAGGTACAGGGAGAAATACCAGGATCACACTTTATAAAGATAGAAACATTTTAACAGGTAAACATGCAGCTGATTACTTTGCAGAAGACAATAACATCAAAGTCAGCCCAGACAAACAACAGGAGGTTCGAGAGAACCAGCAAAACATTGGACAAGGCGATCCTATACCGGAAGTCATGGAGGCACCAATCACAATGAGAGAACTGGAGCATGCAATATCCAAATTGAAAATGAAAAAGTCCCCTGGAGCTGATGGAGTGTCCAATGAAATGATTAGAAACCTAGGAATTGCAGCAAGAGCAAAGCTACTGCAGATCTTTAACACAAGCTGGTCCACGGGTAATGTACCACAGGCGTGGAGAGAAGCAATAATGATACCACTCCTCAAATCAGGAAAAGATGGCAACACAGTCCCCAACTACAGGCCCATCAGCCTCACAAGCTGTCTATGCAAAACAATGGAACGCATTATCAATCTTAGGATGCAGTGGTACCTTGAAAGTGAAAACCTTCTGGTATCATAGCAAGCAGGTTTCAGACAGTGCTACTCTACTGAAGATCAGGCAACCTACCTCTCCCAAGAGATTGAGGATGCCTTCCAAGATAAGAAACTGGTACTAGCAGCATAAATAGACCTCAGAAATGCATTTGATAAGGTCTGGAAAGAAGGGCTCCTAAAGAAATTGCGAAATTGCAGAGTTAGCTCAAGAATGTACAAATGGGTAAAAGCATACCTGCATAATAGAAGAGCCAGGGTACAATTAGATGGTCGCAAGAGCAAGAAAGTTCTACTGCGTCATGGAGTCCCCCAGGGAGGAGTCCTGTCGCCCACACTTTTCTTGGTTTACATCAATGACCTAGTTGCTGAACTACCACACGGGATCAAAGTGGCAATGTATGCTGACGACCTGGTGCACAGAAGACCATGCGACAGTGGCCACTAAACAAATACAAAGAGCTATCGATGCCCTAACCTTATGGGCTAATAGATGGTGCGTCAGCATTAACACAGATAAGTGCAGCACTACACTCTTTACCCTCTCACCAAAACAAAAAGCCGGTCATATCAAAATAGATGGAGAGCTCTTGAAAGAAGACAAACAACCCACATACCTCGGAGTTACTTTTGATGATAAACTGACATGGAAGCAGCACATAAAAAAAGCAACAACAAAAGCCAGGAGGAAGTTAGCTATCCAGAGAAAACTAAGTGGAACCACAAGGGGAGCCAGTGGAAATATACTCAGTAAAGTTTACCAGCAAGGCATAAGACCACACCTGGAATATGGTTCAGCTGCGTGGTGTCCTGCATCAAACACCACATTACAAGATCTAGATAAAGTGCAAAACCAGGCACTTAGAATAATGTTGGGAGCAATGAAATCAACACCCATAGCAGAGATGCAGAAAATGGGAAGAACGCAAACACTTGGCGAACGGATGTCAAGCATACATGTCTAGCATTCGCAGGTGTATAGTAAGGTTGGTATAACAGCAGCATGATATACTTGTAGTTTGGTGGTTGTTATTATACCTCTTCTGTCCCATACATTGTTGCGTAATCTGCCAAATACTGCACTAGCTTTTGCCAGTCTATTGTTAATCTAGTATACCATGGTAGTGACCACCTACCATGCTCGGCAACAACAAGGGTAGAACTGTAGAAATAACAAGAGACAACATACCTTTAAATATAGACGCAATGAAGAGTAAATCTTGAGCAAGTTGTGACAACTGACATTACAAAGAAACACAGTGAGACCAAACATACGACAACCATTCAGACAACCCCCATGGTGTACTGAAGAGATACAGTGCATGAATAAAGAAGAAGCAAAGTGTCAGGGAGTGGCAACATAAGAGACGACAGACACAAGTCATCATGGAAAGCAGAAAAGAGATTACTATGAAGAAGACCGCTGAAGCCTTTAAACAAATCGTAAAGGAAGCCAATAAAGAACGCTGGGATAATTTTGCACAAGATGTTGCAGTCGACGGTGCCCTATATACATTTTGGAAATTACACAAGTCAATGAATCGAAAAACAGACACAAAATTAAACTTGTGCTTGAAAGATGAGTTGGGGCTTATACTAATCACAGATGAGAAGAAGGGCAGCTCTTTCTTCAGCAGATACCTCCAACAATCAGATCAGAACAATATCGATGAATGTAAGACTATAGTGGCCACTTTAACAGCATCACTGTAACAAGTGATGCCACTGGTGAGGAACTGGTCTCATTGGAGGATATAAAAGAGACCATAAAGAAAACATCAGATGGTGCACCAGGACCCGACGGACTATGCTACAGCCTCCTGAAAGATATTGCAGATGACCAGCTTAAAACAATTGTTTATTTCAACACGTCTGAAAACAGGACGCATATCAGAAGAGTGGCTACACAGCTACCTTCTCCCCCTGGCAAAGCCAACTCCTACATCAAGAGTTATCATATCATCACCTTACAAAATGTTTAAGGCAAGGTGCTGGAGAGGATAATTGCTAGAAGACTGGCCTTCGATTTGGAAAATAGAGACCTACTAAAAAGACACTGAGTGCATACAGGCTGAGAATAGACACGACCACCAATGCAGCAATCCTCACCTATGACATCTTCAAGAGCATTCAGGCATAGGAGGAAACAGTGGTTGCCACGATCGACCTAGAAGATGCTTACAACAGAGTCAGTTTTGGCCAGCTGATACATTTGCTAAGCAAACTCAGCATCAATGTAGATAATTTGATTGATGATGTTCGTCCGTTGTGATCGACGATGACCAAAAACTCAACCATAATAATAATAACAATAAATAATAAAATAATGAAGTTAATAGTGCGTTTTTAAATGACTAGCAAGTCCAATGCGCGCACAAAATGTTCTTTTACAGAATTGACAACAATAGAAGGTATCTGTGTGAGGTTGAGATGTTTTTTCTTTTCTACGTGTCCGCTTCTGTCTTGCAGTTTCTTGTCTGAATTCTTCTGCCGCTAGTGCTCCCGTTCTAATGCTGTAACGCCATGCTGTTCAATTTTATTGATAGCAATGGTGTTAATGTCCAGACCTGTGGCTCTGAGATTGGTATCCTGTACATCAGAGATCAGAACTATAGCACTGGGATTGCCAAAGGGATCACCACTATCACTTGTACTCTTTAATGTCTACACATAAACAGCACAGCTTCAGGAGATTCGACCTGGCAGGATAATAACATATGCAGACGACCTCTTGCTGTACAAGCATGGCAGAAACAGAAGAGACATGATTGATGGCATCAAGAGTAATCTAGAACATTTGTTGCTCTGGTGCACTGACAAGGCAGTCATCAATCTCACCAAGGCAAAGATCATCTGGTTCTCGCTGAACAACATGGTCACAGACACAGTACCAGCAGCCACCTGCATGGGCATCAACATTGACAGGGAGCAGACTATGAAATATCTAGGCTTCACTTTTGATAGCAGTCTATTTTTTGTGAAACATATGGACAATATCATTCAGAAATCTGGGAAGGGTGTCAGTGCAGTCGAAATCATGGCATCTGCAGAGATGTTGCAGCGAACCCTTTTTCTGATGATGTAGGCAGTGGTATTATCTGTGTTTGACTATGATTTAGGTTTACTGACACTGTCGCAAACACAGGTGGATAGATTGGAGAGAGTTCAAAATGAGGCAATGAGAGCTGTCTAGAATGCCCAAGAGATACACCTATCATGACCATGAGGTTTCTCCTAGACCTACCAAGCATCAAAGCAAGACATAAAATAGCTCAGGTTAAAGAATATTTCAAGGACGCCAATAATGATCATCACCTCTTACACCAATCTCTAGACAACACAGCAGGAAGATGTATCAAGAGAGGAAGGTATTGGATAGCAGAAGCAGAACTCCGAGTTTGTGAGCTGGAAAAATTGGGAAGAGGCTGTGAATGGGTGACATTTGGCAAAGAGAGAAAGTTATTGACAAAAGTTGTGATACCAATGGGAAGAGAGTTTCGCGACTGGTCTGTCAACAAAACAGAGGGAATGACCCAAGAACTCATATTGCAGCACTCAAAGCCACATGATACAATAATTTGTGTTTGGGGTTTCGTAGCCTACCAGAATGGCAAGAAATCAGCGAAGTCAACTGCTTACCCCACTACAACATCGAGTATGAGAATGAAAATAGAAGCGGTGATAGCAGTTCTCACTGGGTTGGCGACGCAACCACCAACAGATGCAGTGATTCTATCAGACTCTCAAAGTATGCAGCACAAGATAGAAAAGTGTATGAACAGAACTGAATGGGTCACTCTGCTCAACAATACACAGAACATTACATGGATCTACTGTCCAGGTCATGCTGGAGTCAGGGGAAACGAAAGTGCCGATCTGGTAAAGCATTGGTGAATGGCACCGAGATAAAAAGAGACCGGAGCATATATGGGAATGGCCCCAGTGCTGTGATGCTTGTTCCTAATCAAGAATCAAGTGTCTGACCATGAATTTGAAACGTGTCCTGCAAAAATCACCTGAATCTTCTTCATCGTTCATTCACAAACTCTCGCTAGATTTCTCTTATATAAATAAAGAGCAGCACAATGATTAGATTTTAATTAGAATGTAGTCCAGAGAATGAAAATGTGTTATGTTGCTGTTTTATTTGCGCCAATGGCCAGACACATCCGACTTCTGTGGATCTGAATCTAGGTCTATATCCTCTGAATCGCAATACAAACTAACACTTTCTAAATAACTTCCTGCATCAGATAAATTAATGCTAGAACTATCAGAAAAACTTTCAAACGTTTATAAATTTCCAATTCATTAGTCTATGCTTATATTAGTCTATATTTGTAGGTCTAAGTACGATGGTTACACAAAAAAGGTATAACAGACAAGAGTTGAAACGACACTTACAAGCTTACCAAATTACAGAATCTCGATTTCAAGGTGACCTTTAGATAGCTTGAACTAGCCAATCAAAGAATTTGATAGCATTGAGGTGCTTTTCAATACTTGACCCATCGCCTTACAGATGTCCGCAAAATGGAGTTAACTTTTCTTTGTATCCTTAGGATGCCTCTGCAGCCAAGGGGTTAACTGGCTTTATAAGGTGTGATTGTTGTTCTACAATGTTAACTTAATGTATAAGGTATGGGTGCTGCTCTACAATGTTAACTTACTGTATAAGGTGTGGTTGCTGTTCTCCATTTAGCAAAGTTTGTTGGTTCATGACCTTTAGGCCATACATGGTATCTGCAAAAAGAAAATGCCATTGATGTCTTAGGATAGTCTTATAGGCTTTATAATATTGATAAATGTTGCTATATTTGTTGCTATATTATGTTGCCATATTTCTTCATGATACTCATATAGTTTTTTTATGGATGTCCGTCTCTGTGAACCAGTGCTCAGTCTGCAACTTATTTAATGTACAGTAGTCTTGCAGGATATCGAAACTATTTGAGAAGCTGAACACCCAAAAGACAACTATCACTATTTTGATACAGCAAATAAAGTTATCAAGCTCAATACCAGGACAGGACACAACAAACAGTCACTTACATTTACTGAGACTGGTTCTTCTATCACATCTGTGCTTATGTAGACAGGCAGCACAGATGGTAGAACATATCCTGCAAGACTGTAATAATATAATCTGATTATGCTTTCGCAGAACCCAATTGTTGATGGTTCTTTTTTAATTCAGCATTT
The DNA here is from genome assembly GCA_034231615.1 of Meghimatium bilineatum. Lineage (NCBI taxonomy): Eukaryota > Metazoa > Mollusca > Gastropoda > Stylommatophora > Philomycidae > Meghimatium > Meghimatium bilineatum. Next base: position 28,443,640 of record CM067305.1, on the reverse strand, counting down.
CTCAATTTGAAAAAAATGGCCTGAAACATAGATGCAGTCGCTACTAAAACCACTTCCACAAAAAAGGAGATTTGAGTCATGTAAAAACTATAGAACAATCAGTCTCATTTCACATCCACGTAAAGTTATGCTGAGGATTTTACTCAGTAAATTAAATCATAAAGCGGAAGAATTTTGGTGGAAGAACAAGCCGGATTCAGATACAACAGAAATACCAAAGAAAATTTTTTTTCACTCTACGCCTAATAAGTGAAAAGCAACACCAACATGATCTATTTCATAACTTAATTTATTTCAGCACAGCTTTTAACTGTATTTGGTATACAGGCCTGTGGAATACTATGAGAGAGTTTAATTTTGACAACAACATCATCACTGTTATAGGGAACTATATAAAGAAACAAAAAGTTTGTATTAGATATTAGTTTGTTGATTATACTCTTAGCACACCGGAGATGTCCATAGGTGTTCAGATCTCTGCTTCAGTAAATCTCTCAGAATATAACGGCTGACTGTTCCGGTTCTATGTTGGTTCACTGTTCTTTAAAATCTTTGTCAGGTCCATGGGCCATGTCCATCTTCATCTCTATGGGCCATGCCCATCTTCATTCCCAATCCGCACATTCTTAATATTGAATCATGCTCACTCATCTAAAATTCCTCTGATCGTGCAGACTCATGCTGAGCAATGAGCATGTCTGCTGGGTCCAAAGGCTGACCATCTGTTATGGTGGCGAGGCTAGCTAATTTGTCAGCTCGTTCATTTCCCTCTACGGCTGCGTGTCCGGGGACAAAGATAAGGTTTAGTTTCCACAGTGATGCATACATTTTAGATCTCTCTAATGACTCCACCCATCCCTTATGTACATCACCTTTTTTGACTTTCTGAATCATATTCATTGAGTCACTTAGTATGCACGCATGGGAATAGGCTTGTGATTACAGCCAGTTAAGTGCCCGTGTTACTTCCATTGTGAGACTGCTTGTTGTTGCGGTAAAGGCTTCACTGGCTTCGTGCACTATTCTTTCATGTAATCTGGCATTAAAGGTCCATGTGCATCGGTGGTGATGGATGACCGACCCGTGTGTGTAAATCACAACATGTGTCATCGGCATGTTTGCAGATGAGGGCTTGGAACTCAGCATCCACGCTCACAGGGCTGTGTTCCCTGCACTCTCTATTGAGTGTAATGACGGTCTTGACTGCCTTTTGAAAACCATAGGAATAGGTATGCATTCCTTGCCAGATGTTATGCCTTCTGGAGTGCAAATCTGTTTAACGGTATCCTCGGCACATCAATTCCACGATTTGCCTCTCCTGAGCCTGCTTCTTTCACATGAGGGAGGTCACTGTGTAGTGGGTGATCTATGTCATAATTCACTCTGAGGTATTCATGGGCATTCACATATAAATTCTGTGAGATATGCTAGGATATCAATGAGAAATTTCACAGCCACACAGGATGTGTCCCGTGTACAACCAGGGATAACCCGCATCGCTTCATTTTAAATTCCCTTCAGTCTCTCCCATGTGTGTGACTGAAAACGTTCGGTGTTCATAGACACCAAAATTGGTGAATTTTCAGAACTAATGTTGCTATTCAACAAGGATGCTTACTATAACCAACACTTTTAACATCTACCTAGAAGCAATCATGATAGAAGTGTTAGATGAATTTCATTTAACAACATTGATCAGTGGGCGCCAAATTTCACAATCACTGTTTCGCTGATGATGTTGATTTGATGGCGACAAAAGAGTCAGAACTACAAGAGTTAACAACAAGACTGTAAATATCTAGCAAAAAGCTTGGCATGGAGATCAATGCAGATAAGAGTACAATTTTAGTGAATAGGAGTACTCATATAGTTCCAACCAATATAAAGTTTAACAAATAAAGGCTTGAGGAGGTTTCAAGTAGATTAGTGGTGATGAGGAATCAACAGCAGTAGTTAAGAAAAGACTGACAACGGCCATGACCACCATGACAAAATTAACCACCATTTGGGAAAGTAGGATCACTACCCATGGTAAGATTAACTTATATCAATCTTTAGTTTTTTTTGTCAATATTTTTGAATGGTTGTGAGACCTGAACTCTAACTGCGGACTTAGAGTGAAGAATCCAGATGTTTGAAAACAATCGCTATAGACGTGTATCTGTTACTGAGAACATAAGAACAATGTGTTTGTGTTCATGACAGAATTAATGTATTAGTGGGTCAACAAGTACCACTGTTAATAATCATGAAACCTCGTAAACTCCGGTGGAACGGGCACATGATGAGACATTCCCTGATGACAATAGATGTTCTTCATGGTACGGTGGAGGGTGGAAGAAGATGAGGTGGCCAGAAGAAAACATAGCTGCTTAATATCAAGGACTGGACAGGATGTGAAATTTCTAAACTTATCAGGATAGTAGAGGATAGATATGCATGCAGATCTTTTTGCACCAAATGTCTCAATATGACAACCACTACGACAGGTTGTGGGTTTTATTATTATTATTATTAATGTGAATGTTTCTACATGATTACAGAGTTAAAACTGTTCTCAGACATCATCTTCCCATCGATTATGCCCTCCAATATCTCTCTGTAGCAGGCCATTTTGTCTAATACTGTAACCAAGCAATAACAGTTTTTTCTGCACCCTTTACCTGTTCAATATGAGAATGGAAGTTGTTACTGCAGCCCTCCAATAGCTTTTTGAGATTCAATTTACTAAGGCAGTTATAGTTCAAATTCTCAATCCTTCCATAAAAAGATTCATAGCAGTCTGAGTCTATATGAATGACTGGCATCTACAGCTTTTTTCAAGATCTTGGGTATAACGTGGATTTACTGTCCTGTACATGCTGGAGCTCACGAAATTAGAGAGAAGATAGACTTAATCAAATGATGGTAAGTTAAGTATAAGGAAGACACTGAAGTTGCTTAGCGAGTGCCTACTGGATATGTCAATGCGATAGATGATGCATCTAGGATGCTTGTGGGAGAAATTGGTATTAAGTGTGGCTTGAGTAAGACTGGGCATAAAATGATGAATGTGTTTAACCAGTGAGACATGAGAACCACCAGTATGCATACATTTCAATTCTCCACACTTAAAGAATTGAGAACAGATAGACATGGCAAAATTTGTGTGATGATGTTTCCAGAGTGGCACCACTACAATCCTGAAGAGTTATGGGTTTGATGGTGGTGTTGGTGGATACATTTCAACATTTACTGGAAAAAAACTACAACCATCTAGATATATATAAGGTCCTTTTCCTGCATCACATAAACAGGCAGTTGCTACTATAAATAGGTGGAATTTTTTCCTTACAGTAAATATCAAACCCTTCTCCAGAATAGTCCTGCATGCTGATCTCAAATAGCGTCACTATTTTTTTGGCTGATGCAAGTATTATTGGTCACTTTGCATGTACATAGTGTCACTAGCCAATAAAAAATTCACAAAAGAAATCAGTTAAGCAAAAATAATTGGCCCTGCATGAGATTAGTACACAAGAATATCCTGGAGAAGGGCTTGGTTTACACGAAGCTCATACATTTTCCAGCTATACTTGTGAAACTGATTGAAGCTCAGGACATCCTGGCAATGCTTCTTGACAACCAACACATTTTTGAAGCCATAGCATGACCTTTATATATATATATATATATATATATATATATATATATATATATATACACACACACACACACACATGATCTGCCCATGTGGCTTAGACTTCTAATTCAAAGAGTAGGGTCACTGTCTTCTTCCTTCCTAGGCATATCATAGGAGGAGACTAACATACCTGTCAACCATATGACATAAAAATCTGCACTGTATACAATTTACAATTAAAAACCTGTAAAGTTCAGTAAATCCCTAAAGTAAATTTTAAAAAGTGTTTATCATGCATATTTGTACATAAATTTCACTATTGCATTCCACATTTAATCACCTCTTAGAGAAAAAAAATGTCTGGTGGTGCTTTGGCAAAGTTTCTAGTACTAAGCTACATCATTTTTGGATTTGCTATGGGAAAAGAGTTTACCCCATAAGTGTCAGCTAGTACCGATTTACCGTATTGATACAGATTTACAGTTGTGTGTATCTCACACATATGTATTGTCTGTCATTAAAAAAATAAATTGTTGTTTGCCTAGTTTATAGAATTTTAAATTTAGATAATGAATAGTGAAAACCTACAAACTGATGTTAATTAATTTATCTGTAAAGAATGTTTTGCAAGATCAATGACAATTAGACCTACAATATTTTTATTCCGGGGGAGAGGTAAAGGACATTAAATTTTAGTAGCTGTTACTAATAAGTATGTTTTTATAAGAATACGCATATCATTTTAAAATAACCCAAATTAAAGGCCCTACAATTAAAACCAGCAAAAAGACCGCAACCCTTTTTTTCTACAGAAAATACTGCTTCACAATTTTTTTTAAATAAGAGAAAAAGGATGCAAAATGAAGTTGACTTGTGTTAAGAAAACAAACCATTCAAACTTATGTCCATTTCAATTTAAATCATTTTGAACTGGGGTTAGGAATATCAGCAACCATACCTACATCATTTTGAAGTGCCCATAGAAAAATGCAATAAAAATATCTGACTATTTGCGATAAACCAATCCATCATTCCCATTACTCATATTTGATTCCTTATGGATTTTATAGAAAAATTTCTTAAATCCGGGTAGACCTATTGTCTCTGCTTGCTCTTGTCTCACTGAGTGCATCTCCTACTTCCTTGACAGCATTTTCCAGCCGTTAGTCGAACAACTGCCTTCATTCTTGAAAGACACCAATCATGCCCTGACCATCTTCTGACCTCAGTTGGCTTCAGTTATCATCTGTTTCCCCCATCGAGGCCAGCACCGTGAAGCGGTGATGGGGCTTTGTTCAGCCATCAGGGGCTGGAAACTAAGACTGGTCCGGCAGTCCCAAGTAAGCAATGTACTGAAGACGGAGGCAACCAGCCAAAAGGTGCACAATTAATCAGGATGCCACAAACAAAACACAATGGAAACATGTCTATATCTAATAATAGTTATGGTGCCTGCCCTGTGGTGGATTTTCAAGCAGAGATGGTGCTGGGCCAAATACCTCGAAAGGGCCCAACCTCATTTACTGGAAGTCATTCCCAATTGTCCCATGGAGCCAGGAGGCAAGGGAATAGAGTTACTGGCCAAACAAACTAATGACCAATAAAAATAATGCACTGGAATACTGAGGTTGTCAACAGCAAAAAAGATGGATACAGTAAAAAATTGGAGCTTGAAAATATATGTGAAGAACAAGTTAATGTATGCTGTGGGCTAGGGCTAAATTATGAATCATCCTTCTAACGTCATGCATTTGACTTTTCTGTGAATCTCACTGGCTATCGGCACAAGGTATACACAAAGTAACCAATGAAAATCACAGGGGAAAAATTCATATGTGTCACTTCAGAAGGATGAACTCTGGATAGCCAGTAGGACTCTATATTTGAGGAATTATCTGCGTTTTTTAAATACTCGTATTATGGATTATTATTGTCTTTGGGGCGAACATGAGGCAAACCAAGAAGAAGATGGATGCAAAATATCAAAGACCACCTGAACATGACAGTAACAGAAGCAGGCAGACTGGCTCAAGATTGACAGAAGTTTCGAAAGGCTGTGATGACTGTTAGATCCTGTTCAAGATATGCTACCTGATGCTGACTATGGACAAGATCACATGGTACTGTTTCACAAGAAGAGACCAAAAAAAATAATACTAGTGGGAAATAAAAACGTTGAGACTAGAAAACTCATAAGGACTCCAGAAAACTTGTAATATGGCTCTTACATCCGTAAGGATTCTGAAAAGAGCAGTTATCTATAAAAAACAAGAATCCATAAGGTTGACAGAAATGGACAAAGGAAAGTTGGGCAATAGGTTGACAACCTGTCACGTGGAAAAAATCATTATTGTCACATCTTGCCTCAATTTATCACTTTTGTCTGCTATCAAATAATCCCCATCGATGACAAAAAGATGCAGCCTAGCGGACATTGCACCGTTGTCCTTTTTTTTAGCAGACTCAATGGTTGATGCGGAAGGCTAGATATGGCATCACTGTGGATGGGTCAACAAATCTGAATGAAGAATGATGAAATAATTGGGTCAGAAATGTACTCTGAGCTCCGGGCAGGACATGGTAATATTGGGATACTGTTGCAAGGAATACCTCCCTTCAGGCACTAAATATGCATACATAAACCTTACACAACCATGTCTTTGAGGCAATCTTATGTGAGTTTGGATGTCATGTCAGGTACAGAACTGAAAAGAACCTGTGTCTTTGTCTGAAAAAGTATGGGCTGTCAAGAGCTACCTGTTCACAGCTAACAGGATTATTTCATCAGCATCATCGTCATAAGATGACCAAGGGGAAACTCAGCACCTATGGGTTTGCCATGAGTGTAATGGTGTCAGCTAATAACCAAAATCTGTCCAGTCAAGTAGCTCCATTCTATCTTATCTAAGAAAGCAATAATGTAATAACAAAAACAAATGAACATACAAATAGACTTGAGCCAGGAACATTTAAAATAGACTAACCTGAATGTAAATAGAGTACCCATATCTAGCATGGAAAGTAACTCTGTCTTAGACTTGGGAAACTGCAGACGATAACGTTGGGTTTCAAATGCTGGTATAACCAGGGCCTGTGCAGGAAATTTATAAATAATTAAATACACCATAAGGCTGTCCAAGAAAGCCATATACAAGATAATTAGTACTTCTGCGTTCATGTTAGATAGTCAGGCCTTCGTTAGGGCAAGTCCACTGTCTTCTCCAGATCAGAGTGATTGTCTCATAGCATATGCCATAAATCTGTATTCTCTGACCGGACCTGTCATTTCTGCTCTTTGTGAGCAGTCCTGAAGTTTGGGTTCTGGATCCACATGAACATTCATCTGTGTATGAGATCCTCAGTTGGTAAAGGTGACTCAAGAGTCTGCAGTGGCCTGTTCAAAATAGTGTGGTTTGTTGATATCTTTGGAGTTGATGTATTGCATCAGGTTTGTCTTTCACTTTCATTTGTTTCTTCCACTTTGATATGTATATGTTTTGGGTTGTTTTTATTTCTCTGTAGAACAGTGGGCATCTGTGTTGCTCAATCTCACTACCTGTACTGACAGTGCATCCACTTTCTCATTTCTCATTTTTGCACAGTGATAATAATAATAGACCCATAACCTGTTAGGGTTATAGCGGTGCCACACTGAATACATCAGCATAAAAAGCTCTCCAAACAACTCTATCCTCAGCCATTCAGAGTAGTGTTGAAAAATCACACCCAGACCATTTCTTGATGTTAACATCCCAGAATTTCCTCTGTCCTCTTCTTCTCCCTTCAGCCTTGATGGTTCCTAGAAAAATAATTTTAGAAAGCCAGTCGTCTGGCTTCATGTCCAAACCAAACACATTTATGACATTTCACCACTGCCTTGATAACCTGCAAGTTTGATTATTTGCGGCCGGACAAATATATTTGTCTTGTGTTCTATATAACCAATTCTGAACACAGTTGGATGGTATCCATTGGGGAGTAATAGCTGAGTATTTTTGAATTTGTCTGAGCAAGAGTCTGATGTTATGCATGAGGCTTTCATTTCTGGATTGTTTCCAGTAGGAATCTGCAGTCTGTGAATATAGCTATCTTCTTTGGTATTTGCAGTTCTGGTTCTGTGAGGACTTTCAGTGCTAGATCGAGTGCAACTGCTTTTGCTTTAAAGTTGAGGGAGTATTTCCCAAAAGGAGAATCTTTAGATATTGTCTTCAGGTCTTTGAGTCTTATAAATATTCCACCTCTGTCATTCATTACCACCTCGGCAGCTCCATCTGTGTATACATGTATCCATTCTTTGAGATTGTATTTTCCTTCTATCATCTCTAGTGTAAATGCTTTAGATTTTATTTTCCTTCTATCATCTCTAGTGTAAATGCTTTTAGTTGAGGTGGAATCTGGGATTCCTTTTTAATTATTCCAGGTAGCTCTGTTATTATGGAGAAATATTGGAGACTGTTTTATGGCTCCTCAAAGTCAGCTAGTATTTCAGCTTCTGTTGACAGATTGTGAGATCTTTGTATTGTTAGTGGAGATTCTTCTTCTTTTGTTCACTTGAAACATGTCTATATCTGTAATTCTGTCTCCTGACTAAAACTGTCTTTTGCAATTAATACAGTTGGCCATAGAGCTTTGATTCAAGTGTTATTTCCTCTTGGCAATATGTCTGCCTCAGTGTTTCATACTCAGAACACTCTTGAAGTATATGTTTGTCACTCTGTGTCCACATGACTGTGTTGCCAATCTTGAACTTTGTGTACATGTGACTGCAGTGTTAGTTATGGTTTGGTGTTTGTGGTTTTCTTATTGACTTGATCATCTTTTATCTGATGGTAGATAATTGGTATATCTGGTTGGTATTCGGCAGCACCTTCCTTAGCCATTTGGTCTGCTTTTTCATTTCCTGGTATTCCACAGTGAGAGGGTATCTACTGCAAAGTTACCCTATACTGGTAAGACTGTTCATTAAGTAGTTTTTGTAAATCTGTTAGTTTTTCAGACTGGAGAGCTTGAAGCACTGATCTTGCATCTGTCAGAAATACGACATGCTGTGGGCCAGGGTTGAGGCTCAGCAGTTTTTTAGTTGCCATCTGATTGCCTGGATTTCTGCATCATAATTATTGCAGAATTTCCCTGTTGCTGTTTTGATCATATCTCTAGGCTTGTGTTGATATTCTATATATATACCTGCACCTCCATTCCTCACTGCATTCGGTGTTGACCCATCTGTGTATACTCTGACCTATATGTCTTGTGGACATCCCTCAACCAGGAAACTAAGGGTGACTGTCCATCGCTGCACACTGTTCTGTTCGTCCTCGCTTAGTATTCCCTTTACGTTGGTCTGAATGTATATTGGCATTTCATGTCTTTCACTCCAAGGGGTTTGTTCTGGTACAGACCTTCAGGGGCTGTCAATTTCATGTAATCTGTAAGTTGTCTACGGAGTTGTTTAGCTTGGTGGATAAAACTGAAGTTTCCCCATTGCTAGATTTTTAAATCTTTTCTTCATTGGATGACTTGGCATACACTTAAACTTTTCTGCTTGTATTAGTACCTTTGTATCTCTAGTTAGTTAGTTAGTTAGTCGTCGGATCATCATCACTGCAAACTGGACACATCCATAGTTGCTCTGATCTCTCCTTGAGTGTATCCGCCATCACACTTCTGCTGACAGTACCGGTCCTATGCCGGCTGACCATCATTCTTCTGCGCCCTCCAAAATGCCCACCCCTAGCAATACCGCATCTCAATCCCCGATCTTCAATCCCAGCCACCGAAAAGGAACCATCATCCACACCCGTCTCACTCTCGCGTGTTATATCTCTTAAGGAGTTCAAAACGTCAGCGCGATCCATTGCCCCATCGCCCTTTGCCACAATCGCACACGACGCCAGCCGATCCGCTCTCCCATTGCCTCGAACGCCCACATGTCCTGGCACGAAATTAAATGCAACCGCTTTCACGCTCGCATCTCCCAAGGCCCCAATCCACCGTTCGCGAACGAGACCCACCTGCACCTTCTTAATCATACTCATAGTCACTCAAGATGCAGACCTGCGCCACTCTCCGCGCGCGCAGCCACCCAAATGCCTTGGTCACCGCCATAGTCTCCATGGTCATACCACTCGTAGTGACCGCAAAGGCACCACCCTCCTCCTTGATCGTTTTACCTGCGCACTGAGCTGTAAAGGCCCAAGCACTGCGAACATGCCTAATTACAGATCCATCAGTGTATATAATCACATCCCCCTCTTTGTTATTCTCAATGATTAAAGCCTGCACCTCCTTCTCCACAGCCGTGGGACACCACTCTCTGCATTCCCTGCCAAGTGATATCACCACTCTCAAACAAGTTTCGAAATCTGTGGGCAGACCCATCCACTCTGCACCAGCCGCCACATCCCGCAATCAGCACACGCTTTGTATTACATCCTCAGCACGTCCCATCCACGACCTTCCTCTCTTGAGTCTGCTGCCTTTAACTTTCTGTATTTCGGAATGCAACGGGTGTTCCTTATCTGCATGTATTTGAAGGTACGCCCGTGCACGGCAATACTGTAATCTATGCTCAGCTGCCGGGCAGTCAAGCAGGCATCGCATAGCTCCTGTCGATGTGTCTCCCGCGCATCCCAGAACGATACGCAAAAAAGAAATAACAATCTTTGCTCACACTGCGCAGCAGCCACAACCTCCATTGCTGCCAAGCCCTCGCCTGCCCCTATGACAATGTGGCCAACATGTTCCCTGAAACCCAGGCTTCTGTCAAAAAACACACCCAGATATCCCACTGCGCCAGTTCTTTCTAAACTTTTCTCGGACAACGAAACCCGTGGCATGGGTGTCTTTACCATGTGATTGCCCAAGGAAAACCACGCCACAAATGCCCCAGACGGACCAACCACCGCTCCCGTATCTCGACACCAACCCATCAGCCCGTCCAGCTCCTTCCACATCTCCACGACGCACTCCCCTCGATCTCTGCCCCGTCTACACACCAGGACATCATCGGCATACAACATCGTTCTGCCAAAACCTGCGATCCGACTGCCAGCGACACGTACTGTGCATACATTGAAAAGCACAGGAGACAGAGGCGATCCCTGCGGCAGGCCAGGGCCAACAACCGCTGGTGTAGATATCCAGTCACCACACCTAAGAACTACAACCCTGTGCACCAGGGCGGCGCCAATCCAACGCACGACAAAAGGACCAACTGCAAGACCTAACAGCCGGCGCATCAAGATATCCAAGGACACCCTACTGCACGGATCCCCAAGGTCTATTGCGACCGCACATGTCTCCATGCGCGAATCAAACCCCTCAAAAACATCCTGCGCAAATATGGCTGCACTCCGCCATGTCCTCCCTCCCGGACGATATCCTCCCAACAATGTTGGCAAACACCTATTTCTTTCAAGACAACACGACACCCTCCGGGCCACAATTTTTTCCAAAAGCTTGCCAATCGTATTCTGCATAGTTATTATTCTGTAGCCATGTATCCTGGTGTGGTCCTTCCCAGGTTTGTGTAGTGGAACTAAATAGCTGTGCAACCAGTCTTCTTTCACTGTGCCCTTTAGAAGGCTATTATTGAACATGTCCGCCAACTCTCCCAACTCCTCATCCGTTCTTCGACTAATGTCATCGTATCTAATGCCATCTGGCCCTGGTGCTGTATTTTTTGTACTTTTCAGTGCCTTCCTGATTTCTTCAACTGTGATTAGCATATGGTTTTCCATGCTCAAGTTCTTACATGTATAAGACTATGTTCTCTTTGTATCTCTACGTTTGCCAAGTGTTTGAGTTCTCCCCATTTTCTGCATCCCTACTATGGGTGTAGATTTCATTGCTCTCAAAATGATCCTAAGCACCTGGTTTTGCACTTTATATTTAGATCCTGTAATGTGGTATTTGATACAGGACATCATGCAGCTGAACCATATTCCAGGTGTGGTCTAATACCTTGCTGGTATACTTTACGGAGTATATTCCCACTGCCCCCCCCCCCCCCGCCCATGTGGTTCCACTTTATCAGGATAGCTAACTTCCCTCTGGCTTTTGTTGTTGCTTTGTTTATGTGCTGCTTCCATGTCAGTTTATCATCAAAAGTAACTCCGAGGTATGTGGGTTGTTTGTCTTCTTTGAAGAGCTCTCCATCTATTTTGATATGACCAGCTTTTTGTTTTGGTGAGAGGGTAAAGAGTGCAGCGCTGCACTTATCTGTGCTAATACTGATGCACCATCTATTTGCCCATAATGTTAAGGCATGAATAGCTCTTTATACTTGTTTAGAAGCCACTGTCACATGTTCTTCCATGCATCAGATTACCAGGTCATCAGCATACATTGCCACATCCTCAATCTCTTGGTAGAGGTAGGTTGCCTGATCTTCAGTATAGTAGCACTGTCTGAAGCCTGCTTGTTGCGAAACCAGAAGGTTTTCACTTTCAAGCTATCACTGCATCCTAAGATTACTAATGCATTCCATTGTTTTACATAGACAGCTTGTGAGGCTGATGGTCCTGTAATTGGAGACTGTGTTGCCATCTTTTCCTGATTTGAGAAATGGTATCATTATTGTTTCCCTCCATGCCTGCAGAACATTACCTGTGATCCAGCTTGTGCTGAAAATCTGCAGTAGCTTACCTCTTGCTGCAGTTCCCAAGTTTTTCATCATTTCATTGGACACTCCATCAGCTCCTTGGGACTTTTTTAATTTGATGGAGATCATTGGAAATATATAAGAAGCTGGATATCTCCAGTTGGCTGAGACAGTTGGAGATGTGACAGAAGCTGGATCTCTTCAGTCTATTTGTAGTTACCGGTAATCTAGAAACTTAGGCATGTATCAGATGGTTTGGCATGCACATAGTTTGTTTTCCTTAAGGACAAGCACTCTTTTTTCTATCAGTCATCCAGTGAGCTCTAATGAATTGGAGTGATCTTTATCCCTCCTGAGATTAGTCTAAGACCTGCATTTTGTACATTAGATAAGTCGGTATTTGTTTTGGATGCTGATGCCCAGGCTGTCATTCTATATGCAACTATTATTATCCTCACAGACTTCTATCCTCAGCAAGGGGCATAAATTAATACTCCTCTGTCCCACATATCATTGTGACACTCTTATACGGGGCGTGCATATGGATGTTATATGCTACCTAAAATTCACAAGTCCTTCAATCCTGGCAGGCCTATTTGTCTCTGCTTGTTCTTGCCCAATGTAACACATCTCTGATTTCCTGGATAGTGTCTTTCAACCATTAGTGGAGCAACTTCCTACATTCCTAAAAGACACTAACCACACCTGACTATTATGGCCTTTATTTAGCTGTCCCATGCTCACACTTATCGTCTCTTCCAACTTGATGTCTGCTCCCTTTACACATCCATACCACACTCAAGAGGGTCTCAGGGCCCTGAAGTTCTTCTTTGACAAGAATCATCATCTATCTGTCTAAATCTACTCTCATCCATCTTGCAGATATTGTGCTCACTCTTAACTACTTTGAGTTTGATGGGCATTTCTTTGACCAAATAAGTGGTGTCGCCATGGGCACCAAGATGAGGCCAAGATATGCCTGCTTGTTTATTGGTCACCTTGAGCACTAAGTATGGGAATCCTATGGTGGGTACTTCTCATTGCTGTTCTATAGATACATCAATAATGAAACTCGCATCACGGACATGTCTTCGATCTATACCTCCCATGTATCCTTGGCATATCCATCATTATCCAACTGTCTTAGCACACTGGTGATACATCTCCTCACTGCTCTACCTGTCACAATTCCCTGCCATTCTTTAAACTTCTTCACCTGTGGCACCTGTGTAGTGGGGAAGAGGACCATTGAAGTTGCATGATATTCATGTCTATTCCCAGGTAGATGATGGTCAGAATATCCACACTTGCCGTTAAGTGTAGGGGTTGTGACTGGGAATGTTAGTTGTCTATCCAAGCCCATATGTGTCGTCTTGGTTGTGTTGAATCTGTACTTTTTCATTGTTGTCTTTATGTTACCTATCCATATTGTTCTAGGTCTTCCTCTTGCCCTGTATCCAGATCTTCTTATGTTGTATGTTCTTGTTAGTAGTTGGTTATGGTTCATTCTCATAAGGTGTCCAAACCATTTTATTTGTTATTTCTCAATGTATTCTGTGCATAGTCTTATACCAGTTCTTCTCCTGATTTTATCATTTCTCATTTTGTCTAGTTTGGTCACTCTTATGGCTTTTTTCAGGCATTTCATCTCACATGTTGTAAGTTTTCTCTGCTGGGCTGCTGATATTCATATGATGGCCATTAGCCATTAAGTGATACTTCTCAAATGATCAAATACGACATAATGCTTGCAAACTCTATTTATCTATCTATTCACTAAACCCTTTGTTGCCTTTCAGCGTTAGGGTAGATTAGTTTTTTGGAGATGGCCCTCTTGTGTGCTGAGTATATTGTGGAATTTGTTGCCTCTTTTATCTCTGTGGTTCATTGTTTTCGTGGTCGCTAGGCCTGCCTTCACTGTATCTGTGTAGCATAGCTTGCTGTGGTATGCTGTCTGATGGTAGTCTATTGATGTGTGCAAACTATTTTATCTGCTGTCTCTTAATATATTTCAAGATTGAGGTGGTGCCTGTTCTTTGTCTAATATCCTCATTCCTCATTCTCTCTTAGTAATATCCCTAGGATTCTGCGCAAACATGCCATTTCAGCTGTCACAAATATGCATTTGTCTTGTGCTGTTTTTGTTCTTCAGAAAGCTCTCCATTTTACCACAAGAAGTTTTGTTCTCACTGATGGTTTGCTAATCTTGTTTCAGTGTTGTAACAGGAAATTCACAGGGCTACACCGCGATCTAACTAACACATACAGAAAGAAACCACATATTCCGTGCGAACTTTTCTAGCCCTGCTGCTGTAATGCAAAGTGGAAATAAAGAATATTTGTGATTAAGTTTTTAGTTTTTCAGTCTATAATCTTTTTCATCATATATGTCAGCTTCCAAAAGAATAATTATGTATTTCAGCAACATATGGCTAAAATGTAGTATTTTTACTTGAATCTGTGCCCAAACTCTGTAAAGTGCACTTCACTAATGATAAATACTGAACTGATGGGACAGTCAACTCGACCTCAAAAACCTCCTAAGTCACCTCTTACGACATACATGGCAGGTATTAATGCCAAGACCTGTAGATAGTGTAGATAATGTTCAAATTAAGACATCTGCATTGTGCTGAAGAAGTCTGAGATTCAAATTCCGCTTGCAACATCTTGTTATCAAATTTGATTTTTTTTCTGAGATCTCTAGTAATTATCATTTGAAGCTACAGAATTATATAATATGAGTGATATTCTTGGCAGGTGACATACCATTACCATTGAAAGCGACAGAGTACTGCAAATATTTATCAATAAATTATTGATTACTCTTGTAATCAATGATTACTCTTGTTTACTTTGCATTACATGGTCCAGAGTTGATATTGAATGATGAGTTATGGAAGAGAACACATCAGTACCAGGTAGAAGTAGAGATAAAAAGTAGAAGAAGGGAATGGAAATCAGAAATAAACCTGATAACAGGTCCCACAAGCCCTGATCTAGAACCCATGGGGAAAGTAGAAGAGTAGAAAAACCAAAGAATACCTGGAGAAGAGCAGTGGAGGTAGAGACCAAATCAATTGGGAGGTCATGGGTATAGATGAAGAGAAAAGTGCAGTACAGAAATTTAAGAGAAAATGTTGAAGTCCTATGTTCCACAGGGAACTGAAAGGAAATATAGAGAGATTGTATATTTCACATGCACCAAAAACCTTCTGAAACGAATCTTGCATATATGTTTCTATGTTACAGCAGTATTACCTTTCATGTTTTACTTAGAATATCAATAAAATTTACTAGTAGCCAATTAAGAGATGATGAATTCCACTAACTCACCTTCTTTTGAGAATTAAGATCTACCATTGGGATTGCCCTCTTCAGATATTCGTACAATCCATACATTGGCAGGAAGTCAATATCTGAGAGGAACATGTATGGAGTACGGACTTGAGAAATGGCCACATTCCTCAAGTAGTTTACTGGATAGAATTGCTAAAAAAAACCAAGAGATTAAACATTTAAATTAAATAAATCATATAAATTGTTGACCAAATTTAACTAAACTAAAATTAAACCCATTTGTCTATAGCAGGGGTCGGCACGCCAAGCAATTTCAAATAGCACGAAGAATCTTCAGTTGGAAATATTTAGTTTGATGGATATTGATGACTTTGAAATGCAACAGATTGACTTCAGATCTTCAGAATTATGGACATCAAAATTTGTTGAACTACGGAAGTCTCTGGAAAATGAAAATCTAGAAAAGTCTGCAGCTATTCTCAGCTGTTAGAGATCCCTTCCAAATTACTACATCTGTTTGAAAAAAATTGCTTTTGCTCTTCTTTCAGCTTTTGGATCAACCTATTCCAGTGAGCAAATTTTATATCACATGAAAGCAGTGCTAAATTCACAGCGCAGTTGCCTAACGCCTGAACATTCATAAAATTGTGTCAAACTCAAAGTGACAAAGTATGTTGTCGATATTGAGCAACTGACCAAGACCATGCAAGGGCAAGGCTCCCATTAATAATAAAAAAAAGTTTTACAAAAATTCTTTCAAGAAACTCCATTTCTTTTAATGTTGTTTACAACTTTACATATTATTGAATTATCACTATATATTAATTAATTAAAATATAAAAATAAAATATATGCTAAAAAAAGAATATTGGCCTCGATTGTATAAAATGATATGTGATGTTGGCACTCTGAATAATTTGGAACCTTAAGTTGGCACACAGTTAGCAAAAGGTTGCCAACCCTTGGTCTATAGCATTTACATTAGCAGATAAATTTATTCTTGGGAAAAATAGGCCGAAAAATCAATTAACAGATCCATTTTGAGTATAAGCTGGGTCGAAATCTGCTGTTTTCTTACACAAGTGCAGTGTTTTGTGTAAAATAATTTCTTGATTAATGCTAGCACAATCATTTTAGTACTTTGGAAAACAGTTATTTGTATTTCAATCTCTTCCTTGCACAAGAATATTTGAGTGGCAGTGCACAAACTATAGCACCAGTGGATGTCTTCGACATAGTTTTAAAGAAAAACATTTTTTGATGGCATCTTTTTATATTAATAAAAAAAATTGGAATATAAAATGTTTCTATCTGGGCAGCAACTTTACTCTTCTTTATTTAAGATCAGTCAATGGTTCTTTAATGTGCACAACTCAAACATGAGACTCCAGAATTTATTGTCCAATGCTTAATGGCCCAAAATACAAAGATAATTTAAGTGACTGTTTTTGAGGCAAAAGAAGAATGATGGCTAGTGTGGCTTGTACAATTGTTCTGATGTTTGTGTTTAGCATGCTATATCTATGCTGACTGGTTTAATCAAAAATTTGTTCTTCTTTGCTTGCACTTCTTGAATAACTAGCATGATTTCTTATGAAATTTATTTCAGAGTGTGAATATGTTGTGCTACCCTTTTATTTGCTTTGTATGGTCCATTACATGGAATTTCAATATTTTTTGGTTTTAGTTTGGTTAGGTTTTCATTTTCACTTGCATTTTCACTTGTACCCACAGCCAAAATCATGCTTAAGTCAGACATTGTGTTCAACTGCTGGTGAACTAGTCTCATATTCTAAAATAGTCCCAAAATATTAATTTAGCTCTCTTACCAAGACAGTTTATTGCTCATTTCGCCTGCAGATGATTCAGATATAATTTTCTCATTCATACTTGCGCATCAATGCAGACAAAAACCATCTATTAATGATGTTATTGTATGTTATTGTAAAAGAAAAAGATTAAAAAGGGGACAGTCATGGCGTGACAATGTAGAGGTTATTAAATAGGGTATGCAAATTAGGGAATATAGAACTTGGAGTAGTGAGGGAAAGTAAGCATATAAACTTCCATTCAAGTGGTCATCACACATTCCAGGAAACATGACACAGTCATTCCAGTACATATAGATTCAGGTCCAGGCTCTGATCAGTGAGAATTCCTCAGATGGAAATATTATTGTCTACACTGACGGATCCGTGGTTTGGCATGTGTGCAGTGCTTAATTAACCTTCACCAAGCCTATATAAACCCCGGCCGACGAAAAACAAAATGGCGACCCGCCCCCATCCAACGAGAATATTGTGAGATTTACACGTACCACAGTCCGTGCACATAGCTGGGGATATGCGCAATCGAAGCCGGTACATCCCCCACTTCCGAAATGATCGTTGTTGAGAATGGCTAGCTATTCGTAAACGTTTAAGAGCAATTAATCTGACCACATCTGTACACCGGTACGATGCCATGATGGTGGATCGGTTTTATAGACCTTTATTTCATCGTATTTCGAATAAAATAACATTGAATCGTGGCTTGAATCATGAATTATTAGGTTATTTAGTTTCACAGCAGTGAATATACAGAATGCCATGTTGGTTTGGGGACTTGTATGTTTGATATCGAATATGTTGAAGTGGCACAAAAAATAACTCTAGGCCTTAGCTCAAAGAACTATTTTACTGCAAATCTACATGTTTTATACAGTTCCCCCGGCTATATTTTGATAATTTCACAGTGAAAGAACATAAATACAACAGATTTGCGTGATTTAGTTTACAGTGTTGCCAAGGAATTCGATATGTAAGGTAAGTTTTTTTTTTACTTATTTTTTCCCTCTTTATTTGTTATAAAATATATGTTTTTTGTGAAAAACGTCTTTACCACTTTCTCATACATCTGGTATTACACACACACGTACATAAATTACACCAATATATGCATAATTCAATTATTTATTTATATGTGCAAATATTATTTAAATATCTCTAACAACCAAAAAATTATCACATTTTCAAAACAGTCACCATCAATAACGCAAATTTTCAAAAAAGAATCCGGTGGCAGGGAGATGTTTCGTATTTTTTAATCTGGCTTGCTAAAGGTTAAGCAATCATAGTTCAATGCAGAGAGGAGTGTGTTAAGAAATTCAGAATGGTTCAGTGTCGACATAGGAGTGAAACATGGTTGTGTATTATCACCAATGCTATTGGAATAGCCATCGATTGGATCATGCGTCCTGCGGGGGATACCGACCCCTACCAGGAGCGTCCACAGGTGGCGGATAGTGGAAAAGCCTCCTGAGGCCAGCTGTGAATAACCCTCTGGGCAAATAAACAGCCGCTGACCAAACGGTGTCACTGACCACGAGGATGGGGTGGGATATCAGTCGGCACTGATATCCCCACTGAAATACCCCATATGTCCATTGACTGGCAGCATCAAAGCGAGTATGAGCCGCTATAAGCTCAGGTTGCTGGAGTGGGGTCACTGAGTGAGAGGTGTCTTAGATTACAAGAAATAAACCACAGAGGAGGATAATGAATACCTGGCAACAACAAAATTATCCTATGAGAGGGGAACTCTACCTCAAAACCCCAGGCAGATGGTGCTCGTTAACCGTTAGGCAAGCTGTCTAGGAGAAGGAAAACTCCAAAATGTAACCTCCACTGCCCTGTGGACAATCCTTGGATGGATAAGGGCTAGGGAAACACATCCTGACTCAAAAGTAAGATGGAAGACGGAGACACTGGACTGAAAGGTACAAAATAGTCCAGCCAAAGCTGAAAACCACAGTGTCACGCAATGACTTCACATGTCAAATAAAAGGTTACAGATGATTCGTTTTGGTGCTTCATCTGTGGAATCCCATCAGGCGGATGAAGTGCCGGGCTCTAAGCCTCGAAGGAGCCCACCCTCAGCGACTGGTGGTACCTCTGTCTCAATTTGTTGAGCCAGGAAAAGAGATCAGAGAAAAAAAACTACTGGTTCAAAAAAAATTACATATAGATCATGATGCAGACAAAGACATAAATAAGCACTTAAAAATATTGCAGTGGAATGCAGAGGGCGTGTACAATAAAAAGACTGCACTTGCAAACCGATTACACACAGAGGAAATCGACATAGCATGCATACAGGAAACACACCTCACAAACAACAATAGATTCAACATCCGAGGATACCAAACATTTCAGAATGATAGAGAAAAAAGACATAAAGGAGGAGTTCTTATACTTGTGAAAAACAATATCGTTGCCTCTGAAATTCGAGTAGACACAGAAGAACAGGCTGAAATCATTGGAACCTGTCTAACCCTTCCAACTAAAGAGGTCACAGTATATAACTATTACTGTCCACAAGACAAGAGCCTATCTCTACACACAATTAACACAGAAAAAGATAACTGTCTTGTAATTGGTGACTTCAATAGCCACTCACAGAGTTGGGGATATACAGAACAAGATACTAGAGGAGAAGTGGAAGACTGGCAGTGTGAGGTGAAACTTCAACTGCTTAATGAACCTGAAGACCACCCAACTTTCTACTCTAGAAGATGGCACACTACCTCAACCCCTGACCTAGCCTTTGCAACAGACGCCTTAGCGAAAATAACATACAGGGAAGTGCTGGAGCAGCTTGGTGGAACTGACCATCGCCCCATCAAACTCACCATTGACATTAACCATACCCCTGCTGGCCCTACAACGACACCCAGATGGAACTTCAAGAAAGCAAACTGGAGTAAGTTTGCTGACCTGACAGACAAATTCACATAAACCTTAAATCCAAGGATTAAAAACGTGAACAAAACTGCACAACTCCTGGCTTCTGCACTTCTTCAAGCAGCCAAGCAAACCATACCAAGAGGTGCTAGGAAAAATTACAAACCGTACTGGTCTGACGAACTCGATGAGTTGGAGAAAGAAGTGTCAAAGGCCAGAGACACAGCAGAAAAAAGCCCATCCACAGAAAACAACATATCACTAAAAGCTGCTGTAGCCAAACTAAGAAAAACGACAATTACAAACACAAGGAAAAGCTGGCATGAAAAAACAGAAAATTTAATTTCGACAAAGAGGGAAGAAAGCTATGGAAAATAATAAAAATGCTCAACAACGAAGATAACAAAACAGCACCAGTAGCTATAGAGAATGGTGGAGATGTACTCACAGGAAAGAAGGCTGCAAATCACTTTATACGGCATTACCAAAGTACTGCCTGCCACAAAGTCGATGAAAATAGGAGAAGAGAAGTAAGAAAAGAGATCTACGGAATATAGAAAAAGAGATCAGCAAAGATAAACAAGATGTCATGAATATTCCATTCACGATCAATGAACTAAATGAAGAACTAGCAGTATTAAAACTTAGGAAATCACCTGGCCCTGATGACATACCAAATGAACTGCTAATTCACATCGGACCATCAGCAAAAAAGAAATTAATAAAATTTTTTAACAACTGTTGGGATAGAGGTCTAGTGCCACAGGTGTGGAAAACCGCCATAATGATACCCATCCACAAGAAAGGCAAGCCAAAAAATAAGGTGGACAGCTATCGCCCAATAAGTCTGACCAGCTGTGTTTGCAAATTAATGGAGCGCCTGGTAAACAAAAGAATGATGTGGTTCCTAGAAAAAAAATCCTGCTAAATCAGCAAGCTGGCTTCAGAAAGTGTAGATCAACTGAAGACCAGATTACACTAATTGCCCAGGAAGTAGAGGATGCTTTCCAGGAAAAAAAGCAGACATCAGTGGTGTGGGTAGATATGGAAAAAGCCTTTGATTGTGTATGGAAAGATGGACTCCTCCTTAAACTACAACAAAACAAAGTGACAGGGCGCATTTATTACTGGATAAAACACTACCTGCACAACCGAAAAGCAGCAGTGAAGCTTGAAATGAAGCATAGCAGAAAGAAACTCTTTAAGCATGGAGTACCACAGGGAGGTGTTCTATCCCCCACTCTATTCCTTATATTCATGAATGACATTGACCAAATTCTCTGGCGTAAAGTAAATGCTGCAATGTATGCAGACGATCTGGAAATATGGTGCAGTGAAGAGTGCGTAGGCACAACAAAAATAAGGTTGCAAGAAACTATGGACAATTTGGCCAAGTGGACAGACCAATGGGCCATGTCTATAAATGCCCAAATAACTACCTATACCATCTTCAGCATGTCCACCAAACCACAAAAAATCCTACTAACCATAAATGGTCAAACATTGCCAAAAGATGAGACACCTACATACCTTGGAGTCACTTTTGATCCAAGACTTACATGGAAACAGCACAAAGACAAGTGCCAAACAAAAGGTACAATGAGGACAGCACTCCTTAAAAAATTGGCTGGAACAGATTGGGGTGCAAATGGAAAAATTCTAAGTAGAGCATATACAGGTTATGTAAGACCAGCTTTGGAATATGGAATGTCAGCATGGGGGACTGCAGCCAAGAGTAACACTCAAAAGATCTCAAAGATACAAAACCGCAATCTCAGAATTATAACAGGAGGTATGAATACTACCCCAATCACAGAAATGGAAACATGCACAGGTTTGCCATCAATGGAAGAAAGAAGAAATGAAAAAATCCTCACACAGTATGCAAAGTTCAAATGTTTGGAGAGTCATCAAATGAACCAAAGACTAAGCAGACCTACAAAAGAGCGGCTCAAAAGAGGTAGCTTTCTACACTCCGCTAAACAGCTCCAGAAATCACTCACAGATACAGACCTACAAAACCTAAAACCACTAAACACCTTTAACACATACCCAACATGGGACAGGAAAAACTTCCCAAGAATTATGGACAATATACCAAGCATTATTTTGAAAACAGAAACTACTATACAAGTACTAAAGGAGACAACTAAGAATCACATACAGAAAGCATACCCAAAGGATATATGGACACATGTATATACAAATGGATCAACGAAAGAGGCAGTATTAGATGGAGGATCAGGAATATATATAGTAACACCAGATGGAAAAGAGAGAAATCCATACCCACAGGCAAACATTCCACAAATTTCAAAGCAGAAATGGAAGCCATAATAGAGGCAGCCAAAATGCTCATGAATTGCTTGCTGAGTCACAACAGACATGTAGTATTTCTAACGGATGCAAAATCAGTATTGCAGGCATTGAAAGATCCAAAGAACACGAGCATGAATGAACTTACGGCCTGCTTACTACACCTCAGCAGTACCACCAAAGAAACAGTACTGCAGTGGATCCCAGGTCACTGTGGCATAGCTGGAAATGAAAAAGCTGATCTCCTGGCAAGGAAAGGGGGATCACTGGAACAAATAGAAAATGATAATACGTACTATGAAAGTAAGACCATGTTAAAAGCAGAATATAAGAAAAAGTGGAAGCAAAGGCACCCAACTGCAGAACCAAATGACCCCTACCACCAAATGTCACGCAAGGAACAAACCATCATTTTCAGACTACGAACTGGTCACAACAGACTGAGAAGTCACATGTTCCGAAAGCTGAAGATTGGTGAGACAGACCTGTGCAACTGTGGACTGAGCCCAGAGACTGCAGAACACATTCTTCATGCCTGTCAACTCTACCAAGAAGAAAGGGAGAAAATATAGCCTACTGAGATGGCACTGCTTCCAGACTTGAGGGGTTCCATGGATGACCTGAAGCGAATCACACAATTCATTGAAGCTATTGGTGCTGTAACCTGATATCTGACTGAAGAACGATGAAGAAGAAGAAGGATCATGCGTAAAACCATTCAAGATGAAAACACAGGTATCTAATGTCTCAAAAACAACACTTTAACTGATACTGTTTTTGCAGATGACATCGCAATCTTAAACTCTACTCACCAACAAACACAAGATATAACCAACAAGCTATGCACACTCGTAGATCAAATTGGCCTCCAGATCAACACATCCAAATTTTAAAAAAATGAAACTTACCAGTTCAACAAATAACATCTCACTAAACAACCAAATACTGGAAAAAGTCTGAGAGATGGGGTCGATCTGAGGTACAGAGTCAGCACTGGGAGAAGGTTGAGCTTATGGTTGTGCTGAGTGTACATGAAGTCATGAATGTGAATGATGAGTCAGATGAGCTCCATACCATACTCAGAGGGCCTCATGCCTTGAAGTTTCTCAACAAGCATCCTCATCCCTCTGTGTCTATCTCTATTCTCATGGACCACTGGATCAGCAACCAACCTCTATTCTCATCCATCTTGTAGAGCTTGTACTCACTCTTAACTCCTTTGAGTTCAATGGGCACTTCAACCAAATCAGTGGAGACGGTATAAGCACCAAGATAGACTTAGCTATGCCTGCTTGTTTATGGGCTACCTGGTGATCAGGTATGGGAGTTCTATGTTGGGCTCTTTCCATTGATGCTACACAGGTGTATCGATGATGGAATCAATATCATTGACATGGCTGAGGCTGATCTGTTACACTTCATTGATAACTTCCACCTGGCCATCAAGTTCATATACAAGATCTCTACCCCCCCATGTGAACTTCCTGGACATATCCATCATAGTTCAACCCCTCCTGTCTCAGCACATTGGTACACTAAAAACTAACTGATGCCCATAGCTTTCTCCTATACACCTCCTCTGATCCCCCTGCCTGTCGTGATTACCTTCCATTCTCTCAACTTCTTCATCTCGGACATCTGTGTAGTGTTTGAGGACTTTCTAGAGAAAGCCCACAAGATGATGGATTTCTTCTGCGGTCACCTATACCATGACAGGGTCCTCCAGTCTGCTCTATTTCAAGTGTGCAGCCTCTTCTGTCAGGATACCCTTTAGAACACTTGGAGGTCTTCCTCTTCAGACAGGGTCTAATTTGTTCTCACTTTCCAACCTCATAGTGTTGCTGTTCATCATGTCCTACTCCGACACCTTCCTCTTCTCCAGTCGGATCCTAGGATGCTTGAAGTTTTCGGCTACTCCCCTCTGGTTGCTTAAAAATTCTTGAGACTAACGGGAATTGAACCAATCCGTTCAACGGCACCAAATCGCCTAGCAACTATTGAACACGCGT
The DNA here is from genome assembly GCA_034231615.1 of Meghimatium bilineatum. Taxonomy (NCBI): domain Eukaryota; kingdom Metazoa; phylum Mollusca; class Gastropoda; order Stylommatophora; family Philomycidae; genus Meghimatium; species Meghimatium bilineatum. The sequence goes on along the minus strand of CM067305.1, from coordinate 28,419,070 downwards.
TCTTCCGTACTTGACTAACCGCATCTCCAAAAAAAGATGCGATTTCATCAAGCCTTTCAAACCGTGCACACAAAGTCACCAGAACGGACTGATCGAGACAAGGACTATTACAACAACAACAAACATCCCATACAGGTATTGAAATATCCTCAGTAACAACAAACATATAACATAATATCCGTATTAGGCGATTTGGTGCCGTTGAATGGACTGGTTCAATTCCCGTTAGTCTCAAGAATTAAAAAAAAAATTGTCCTCTGGCTTCCTACTTATATTTACTTATTATATGTTTGTTGTTACTGAGGATATTTCAATACCTGTACGGGATGTTTGTTGTTGTTGTAATAGTCCTTGTCTCGATCGGTTCGTTCTGGTGACTTTGTGTGCACGGTTTGAAAGGCTTGATGAAATCGCATCTTTTTTTTTTTGAGAAGCGGTTAGTCAAGTACGGAAGAATGCGTGTTCAATAGTTGCTAGGCGATTTGGTGCCGTTGAACGGACTGGTTCAATTCCCGTTAGTCTCAAGAATTTTAAGAAAATTGTCCTCTGGCTTCCTACTTATATTTTACTCTGGTTGCTTATAGATGTGACCAGAACCTCAGGGATTTACTGGTCCAGAGTTATCTCAAGCCTGATGTCCCCAATTATTTTGGCACCATCAATCAATTGCAAACACAAAAAATGCTACATCAGTGTCTATGTCACCCAGACCTGGTCTGTCACATTCCTCAAAGCCACCTTCACCATTGAAGGAAATTTGGTGAGACTGGTAGGAGGCTTGCTGACCGGTTGTGCAAACACCTATACAGCATTAAATATCAATTTGGTTATCCTGTTTATGTTCAATTCAATGGCAAAGGCCATCGGTGCTCCCAGGATATTCAGGTGACGCCATTAAGGTATGCTTGTCTGACAACCGGACCAACATGCACTTGAGAACCACTCTATATATATGAATTTGGCACACTTAAACCTTTTGGAGTCAATGAGTGCCAGTCATATGGATGATATCATGTTGTTCCATCATTTCTGTTTGTCTCATTTCACATGTATTGGATGCGTTTTGTATATTTTCTGTATGTATGGGCATTCAGATCTGGGAGCTGCTGATCCTCACAATTTCTGTTTTTATATGCTCATAATGTCACTGAAAAACTAATGCATATTTTAATAATCATACCCCTTCCCGGTAGACAATGTGGTATCCAATGTTCTTTCGAGACATTATTGTTTCTGAGCCCATTGCATATCGAAGAAACTGTTGAGCTTCAGCATCTGACATGTAAATTGCAATGGAAACTGGACCCTCCCAGTGTTTGCAGATCAATTCCAGCATCTAGGTCATGAAAGATAACAAAAACGTTACTTAAAATTTCATGGGTATTATTTAAGGTCTTATGAGATACATAATATAACAAAACGTTACATAACAGTTTGATTTTTACTCTGGGGAACTTCGGATAAAAGGAAAATATTTAACACCACATTCAATCAAAAGTGTGAGATAGGACTTTCTCTATATCTATATGCTGTGGCCCTAATGGCCTTGCAGACTTATTCATTCCGCACCTGTTGCCACATCTTGCAATCATCACACGCTTTGTATGATGCCCTCAGCACGTCCTATCCACGACTTCCCTCTCCAGAATCCAGATGGTGTCTTTAACTTTCTGTATTTCGGAATGCAACGGGTGTTCCTTATCTGCATATATTTGAAGGTATGCCCGTGCATGGCAATACTGTCATCTGTGCTCTGCTGTTGGACAGTCTATCGCATAGCTCTTGTTGATGTGTCTCTTGTGCACCCAAGTATGATATGCATTGCTGCATTCTGGATTTTATCCAGTCTTTCGATCTGAGTTTGGCTAAGAGCCAGAATTGCCAGTGCATATTCCACCACCAAACCTTGGTACAAAAGAAATAACAACCTCTGCTCACACTGTGCAGCAGCCATATCATTCATTGCTAAGCCTTTGCCTGCCCTTATGATAACATGGTCAACATATTCCCTGAAACTCAGACTCCTGTCAAAAAACACACTCTGATATCTCATTGTGCTGGTTCTTTCAAAACCTTTCCCAGACTACAAAAAATGTGGCATTGTTGTCTTTACCATATGATTGTTCATGTGATTACAATGCAGAATACGATAGGCAAGCTTTTGGAAAAAATTGTGGCTTAGAAGGTATATATCGTGTCATCTAGAGAAAAATATGTGTTTACCAACATTGTTAGGAGGGTATCGCCCAGGAAAGAAGACATGGTAGAATGCAGACATATTTGCACAGGATGTTTTTGATTGGTTCAATTTGCGCATGGAGACATGTGCGGTCGCAATAGATCTTGAGGATGCTTACAATAGGGTGTCCTTGGATATCTTGATGGACCAACTGTTAAATCTTGCAGTAAATTCTTTTGTCATGATTTTGGTTGGTGCATCCCTGATGCACAGGATAGTGGTTCTTAAATGTGATAACTGGGAATCGACACCAATGGTTATTAGCTCCGGTCTGCCACAGGGATCACCTCTATCTCCTGTGCTTTTCAATGTATACATAGTAAATATTACTAGCAATCAAATTGCAGGTGCTGGCAGAATTATGTTGTACGCTGATGACATCCTAGTGTATAGGCAGGGCAGAAATCGAGAAGAGTGTGTTGTAGAACTACAAAAGGAGATGGACAGACTGACTAATTGGTGTAGAGATACGTGAGCAGTGGTAAATCCTTCCAAGACATTCGTGACGTGGTTTTCCTTGAACAATATTAGATGATGATGAATATTAGATCATCATCATCAGGTGCCATGCCAGTTGTCGTATGCGGTCATGGCTTTCCATAGCTATTATGTATCAAGGTCATTGTTGTTTCCTTGCCGTGCCAGATTGTCAAACTGTCTAATATTTTCTCACGTTGTTGTTCTCTGTCTCTGTTGCCTTCAATTTTGTATGTTGTAATTATGTTCTCCAAACCTGCTTGTCTCATTAAGTGGCCAAAAAATAAGACTGCATTTTTCTTATATTGTTGATTAAGGTCCGTTACGCATTTGACTCTTTCAACACCTCTACATTAGTTTTTCTGGCAGTCCATGGTATTCTCAGCATTCTTCTATAGAACCACATCTCTGTTGCCTCTAATTTTCCACTTTTCAGTTTGTTTATTGTCCAAGACTCGAACTCATATGTTAGTATAGGGGTTATATAGTACTGCAAAACTCTCTTTCTCACCTCTAATGACAAAGTCATATTACACAATATATTTTTCATTTTTCTGAATGTTGTTTTTGCCTGTCCTATTCTGCTTCTTATTTCTGTTGAACTTCTTCCATCTGCTGTAATTGTTCTACCTAAATATTTGATATTGGTGGACCTGTTTTAATACTATAACATTCACTTTGATCTTGCAAGGTGTCTTGTTTTGTTTCTTGAAATAACCATTACTTCTGTTTTATTGATATTTAGGAAGAGGCCTTTCTCTGTAAACTTTTAGACAGAGCCTTGACATTAGAATCATCTTACCTTCTTGAAGGTCTTCCTCACTTTTTGTAATCAGAACAGTGTCATCCACATATCTCAAATTATTTATGTTATGTTCTCCCACTGATATTCCTGGGATATCTACTATTGCACACATTATGTTTTCACTGTATAAAGAGAACAGGTCTGGTGAAAGCACATAAATCTGTCTGACTCCTGATGCATGACATATCAATTATTAAATACAGTTAAGGTTCTCACACAACTTCTGTCCTAATGATGTAAACAATCAAACAAAACTAATACCTGCAACCTGTCCATTGATAACTGCAATACTAATGTAACATCATCTTCACTGAAAGGACTTTCCTGGTAGTCTAAGTAGTACAGATGGGTGCGGTGGACAAGTTCTCTTTCAGCTCGGAAATCATAGCAGTCATCATCTTCCATGGGGTCACTCAGCTGTCAAGAGTTACAAGAAGGATTACAAAAATAATTCTGCGTAACACAAATATTTCCCAAAAAATTGTCAATCTTAAAAATCACAAATGTTACTACTGAGTTCTTGTGTGACATTTAACTTGTTTAAATGTTTATTGAGTCAAATATCTTCTGTTCTCAGTTGGAAGATTACTCTGATCCTTGCATTCTAGTTTTTGTGTTGATGTTGCCAATCGTATCTGGATGAGTCATTTTTCTGCACTTGCAGCACCCAATTGTCTATAAATCTGTTTGATGAAATGTTTTTAAAAAAATCTGCTTAACTGTCTACATATTGATTGCTTTGTTCATTTGTACTTGTTTGCACATTTTTAATGAGTCTGTCCATTCTGTAACTGTCACATGTTTCCTAGTATTCATTAGAGAGTACTACTTACGTGCTTGTGTGTTTAACTGCGTAAAGTGTCGGAAATGTCGACACTAACACGTCTTATTGACTACACCAAAGCATTAAATTGTGTACAACATCAAAAACTTTGGAATATCATGAAGGAGTTTCCTGCTACACCTAATCTGCCTCATAAAAACATGATATCAAGATCAGCAAGCAGCCATAAGAGTAAATAGTGAAACATTTGATTGGTTTGGTATGGAAAAAGGAGTCAGACATGTGTCCTATCACCTTATTTCTTCAAAATTTATGCACAGTACATAATGAGGAATGTAAGAAATGACCAACAGAGAAATAACTTCGACTCACACAACATCAGATGTCACGAGATACCAGAACTAATATATGCTGATGATACAACATTATTGGCACACAGTCACGCAGATCTCGAACACCTCATAAACTCCATTCAAGAACATAGTAAACAAAACAAAACTTATTTCTGAATGGAAATAAGACCAAGATTATGACAAGCAATAAAACCACTAGCAAGTTCTTAATCAGTATTAACAACAGCAAATTAGAAAGAGTCACCAATTTTGAATGCTGAGAAAAATGAATATAAAAGAAAACTGGTTAAACAGCATGGTTCTTTCTAGAAAACTACAATATTTTGGCCATATCAAATTCCATGACAGCCTAGAGAAGACCATAATGAAGAGGAGGATGACAGGGAGATGAACAAGAGGCAGACCAAGAAGATGGATGCAAGACATCAAAGACCATCTGGACATGATTGTAACAGAAGCAGGAAGACTGGCTCAAGATCAACAGAAGTTTCAAAAGGCTGCGATGACTGCTACATTCTGTTAAGGATATACTACCTAATGAATATGGCTAAGATTGCAGATATGAAAGTATATGAGCCTAGTAAAACAAATCATTATCATGGTGACATTTAAAACTTTATAATAAAAAACAATCTCACCACAATATCTTGAGTCTGGTTGGATGTGCTGTTAGAACAGCCAAACAACTCCTTGCGTAGCAGATTTCCATCATATTCCAGAAATGTCAAGTACATGTTACGAAAGAACTCCACATGTTTGTTCTTCACTTTTAACTTCATGGGAGAATTCCAATGGATGATCTGTAGACAGAGAGATCTTGAAGATTAATCACTCATGACAGCAGCAGTAATAATATTTGTCTGTATGTATTACCTATGGATTTACTTGTTATTTCTACAGCATACAATTTCACTGAAAGATAGCCCAAAGACAGTAGGAATACTAAACAAGAATTAATTAGAAAAATGTACAGCGGGTACTGGACATAGTTAGTTAGTCATTGGATTATCATCACTGCAAACTGGACACGTCCATAGTTGCTTCAATCTCTTCCTGAGTGTATCCATCATTACACTTCTGCTGACAGTACTATCCTATGCTGGTTGACAATCATTCTTCTGCAACTTCTGATTGATATAGACCTCATGTAATCCCGAAGATAAATTAAAACGTAGATCAAGAAAATGTTGAGGTATAAAAAACATCAAGTAACCTTGAAAAGATATGGACTCAATGCAACCATGGCAATGATCCAATCTGGCTTTGGAATGACAACTGAGTCTCCCACCCCTATGCGTAATGGCAAGTGTGGATATGAACCATCATTCACATTCGGAAAGACAATAGACAATAGTAATCCTCAAGGGTCTCCTCCTATATTATGTGCTCCAGGTATATGTTGAAAAGTACTGGAGACATTATGCATCCTTGCCAAAGTCCCACATTTGTTTTAAAGAACTCACCAATTCTATTATTTGATAAGACAGAACTACTTGTGATTCTGTAAAGTGACTCAACAATTCCTATGATGATGGTGTCAAAATTAAATTGTCTCAGTGTGTGCCAGAAACCTTCATGCAAGTCAAAAGGCTTTGTAAAATAGATTAAATTGTGGTATAGATGACACTGGTGCTGAATATGTTCTTCAATTAATATTCTGTTAAATATTTTATATCTACAGTACAGTATCTTCTGTTTGATATAAATCCAACTTTTTCTTCTGCAATTACTTCCTCTGACTGGCTTTTTATTTTTATAAGCATTAGAATAAATGTCCACATATTTAGAAGCACCAGAACAAATGTCTACAAACTTAGAAGCATCAGAAAAAAAATCCACATGTTTAAAAGCATCAGAAAAACAAATCCACATATTTAGAAGCATCAGAAAAAAATGCCCACATGCTTAAAAGCATCAAATATGTCTACATTCTCAGACATGAGAACAAATGTCCACATCCTTAGAACAAATGTTCCCATGCTTAGAAGCATCATAACAAATGTCTACAAGATTAGAAGCATCAGAACAGATGTCCATCTCCACATGGTTGTGATATGTAAATTAACTTTTTCCGAACCAATCATTGATATATCGTTAAAGTAGTTCTATGATATAAGTAGTCCAAAATAAATGATATTTCAGTTTTGGTTTTCATCAATAATTTAATCAGTTTATACTTCATAGTTAGTAAATATGGATCTTTATGTAAACCTAATTCTTTATTACTACATGCTACATTCTTCAGTTCAATTTGCACTAAAACAAACGCCTTTTGTTTATAAAAATTGACTGTTTTACTCTAACATTTACTGTTTCTTTCAAAGAAATAATGACGTCCAACTTCTTCTAGGCACAGTGGGAAACAAGCTATTATTCTTATTTAGGGCCTGTTCAGAGATAGAAAACTGCAGTAGAAATTATAATTACAGTTGCAATCGGCTCAATAACAAAAACTATCAAAACGGCATAGATTAGGTTTATGTAATTTTGATAATGGTCACTTATACAGAAATTGCTAACACTACTGAAACATCAAAGAGCAGTGATGACATACCTATTCCAGAAGATAGAATACCTAGTTCAGTTCAAACTAGTGGAAGTGATAAATGCATGGAGAAGTAATTTACTTAAATTATGGTAAGTTGTAAAAGCAACATAATAAATTTGATAAATAATTAAATTGTAATGATGTATAATTGTATATTGTATATATATTTTTTTCCAGTGAATACGTAGCTAGCTATATGCCATGTACAGTAGTAAGAATTGTGAGTCATTCCTGTCACTAGAAGAATAAACGTTCGCTGCAGTATTCTGCCGACATGTTAGGCTGGATGAATGGTAAAATATGTCAATTCTCTATGTACGTTTTTCAAAATGGCGGTAACTACGGATGTTTGACAACGGATACTGTGTTTACAAGTGAGTAAGGTGGAGACAAAAGCCAATATTTTCATGTATAATCAACAAGAAGACCTAAAATATAACGACAAGGAAAGATGGCAGCGGACATGTTCTCTTGTGCTTGAGATTTAACATGTTTGTTTATTTGTTTTGCGTTCGCTCCATTGTAACCAGCACGGATATCCGTGCGATTTCCGCCGGGAGCGTGATTATGTTGTGCCACCGTTATGCACCTTGTAGGCCTAGCACATCCGATTTCGGCATGCCTTGACAATTCGGGTGGGCTACCCTAGCCTGTGACAGCCTCAATATCTGTCACCAGGCATGCGTGTATGTGGTGACTCTTCACCCAGACGATTTTTGCTCTCGTCTGTCTTGCACGAGGTGTTCCACTGTCTATGAACTTGCCTTGTGTAATTGGATGTACTGTGCCTGTGCCCATCGGGTACTGAACCGTTTCTCATCCATGAGCCTGGTTCATTAAGGGGAAGAACTCATCGGAAGAGTTGGACCCTGGCTCTTCCGCCCTCTTAGCCGAGGTGTCATTCACTGACATCGTGTACCTCTTGTCCAAGTTCGAGTCTCACACCACGCGTTTCGGAGCAAGGCGTTTTGGAGCTGAGCAACCGTGTCCCAATAGCGCCTGAGTCCATCAGGTACTGAACCCTTTCTCTCTGCAAGTGTATTTCCAGTATAGGAAAACCTGACATTAGAGTTGGGCCAGGGCTAAAATCGTTGTCTCTGTTGTGCCTGAGCCCATCGGGTACGGAACCCTTTTACTCTGCAAGTGTATTTCCGGTATAGGAAAACTTGACAGTAGAGTTGGGCCAGGACTGCCATCGTTGTCCCTTTCTTGCCTAAGCCCATCGGGTACGGGACCCTTTCTCTTCGCGAGCATATTTCCGGTTTAGGAAGGCTCGACATTAGAGTTGGGTTAGGACTTCTTGCTTTTCAAACGCCAATGATTGGGTCTGGGTCTCTGTCTGTAAGGAGCACAGGTAACTAGAAGCTCGCCTCGAGCTGACGGAGCTTGTAGTTCCCCTTTCCTAGGAACTTTTCACTTTCTATTTGCAGTTCACTCTGCCCTCTAGCGCTGTTCTGCTCTTTCATTGTTTCATTGTACTCAGTATGAAATCTATTTGTCTCTTGCCATGCATCTGCCTTTACGTGCATTTTACATTGGTCGCCCCTCCAATGTTCGGACTGGACTGACTAGCTTCAATGTATGTCGACAGTGTTACTATATGTGGTGATGCTGGTGGTGTCGGAGATGTTGTCTGTCACTTATGCAGTCAAATCTCTTTCCATCTGCTACCTCCACTTTCTCGGACACGATCTACAAATGATTTGTTAGAATCAGCTCGAGCTGCTGTATTTCTGTTTCCAGGGTGCACCATAAGGAGGTACATTTGGGATCTTGGTTATCTGCTAACCCTGGGTCCGCCTAGAGCAATGCGTTCCCTTTGCACCCCATTTAACATGTGATTTTCGTGGTATACATAATGCTATTATGATAATTATCACACATCAAGTCTGTATACTTGGGTTAATCTTCAATGCGAGGTGTTATTAAATATATGAGGATTCATTCTGCTGCTAGTTACATTGTTTCAAGAGATTATACTGTCATCCCTTCTTCTCAAGATCTACTATGCTCCTGCTCACAATCGGACCCATCAGCTACTTAAGGACTCAAACAACCAACTTTGACATTCACAATTATAACACTGCTTAGTGAAAATTGTGATGTGATAACTTTTGATATATAGGAATATATGACTGTTGACTTTTAGTATTCTAAGCATTATAGTGCAATTTTATAGTTAGTTTATTGGCATATTATATTGTACTGTACTTGTATATTGTATTATAATGTAAATTTTTCATAATTCATTGATTCTTGGCCATGCTACGGAGCTTCGTGCACTGGCCGAGTTCCGCATAGGTAATTTCTCTCATGGTATTTCAGCTGATATGATTGTTGATGAAAGAAGCAACGACGACCACCGACCTCTACGCGGACGTAGACAGGGAAGAGGAAGAAAAATAGAGCCGGGGCAAGAAGGCAACAACGTAAGTGTGACAGGCTGGGCCGAAGTCACATGCGCATCTTGTACTGGAACAGCTCGAGCGTTAACCAACGAAGAACCACACTTGATAAGCTCATATACAGCGCCGACATAATTGCTTTGCAAGAGACAAACCTTGGGGCAGGCACGATTTCAGTCACGGGATTCACAACCTTCTACAATCGGACTCACCTTGGGCAGGCAATTCTCGTACGCAGCAGTATAACAGCTTCCGTGATGGACATGTCTCAGTGGAACGGCACCGAGATGCAAGTTCACACTGTTAGGGTACAAGTGCCGGTACCTATGGTTATTGTAAACGTATATGCTCACAATGGCAAGATAGGAAAAACCACATGGGATAGCTTACTTGAGCAAGACGAAAAGCACAGTGTTTTTTGCGGAGACTTTAATGCCAGAGGAAGACAGTGGGGAAACAACATTTCCAATAAGCAAGGGAAAGATCTAGAGGATGCCTTGGTAACCACTAATGTCGTGTGTCTCAATGATGGCACGGTAAATAGGACTGCCAGCTGATCTGGAGACACTGACAGTAGCATAGACCTGGCATTGGTTTCCTCCGCCTTGGCCCCTCTATGCAGGTGTACTGTGTTGGGGCACCATGGCTGCGATCACTACCCGTGCATTATCCTTATCAAGAAACACAACCATGGGAAATGTAGCAACATTCCAAGGGCTTTCCAGTATGACAACTTGGGCCATGACTCGATAAGCAAAATTAGGTGCAGCAAGTCGCCCAAGGAGCAGCGAGTTGAACCAACCACCATGGTGGAATGATGACATAGAGAAAGCATGGAGGAACAAATGGCAGGCCGTCAAGGCGTGGCAGAAAGCACGCCACTCCGGCTGCGTATCATCCAATAACGTAACTGCATTTAAGCAGACCGTTGATGACACCATGTTACTCTTCAAGACAAGTGCCCAGCAGACCAAAGAAGAAAGCTGGAATGAATTCTGCAAGCCGATCAGCTCAGACAAGTCTCTTAAGATGTTCTGGCATTTTCAGAGGAGCATGAATGGAAATGTTCATAGAGTCGGCATACCTGACTTTCAATCCACTGATCTGACATGGAAGAAATCAGACGAAGATAAGGGAATGGCCTTCCGTGAGCGTTACGTTCAACAGACGGACCAAAACAATCTAGATGTTAGGCGGAGGATTATCACTATGCTGTCTAGTCTATGTACGGAGGCTAAGTGGAATGAGATCATATGCATCACTGCTAAGAACGTCCAGTCCACTCTTAAATGGTCGCAGAACACTGCCCCAGGCCCTGATGGTATACGATACGAGGACTTCGCCATCCTTAAGGAGAATGACATAACCGACCTGGTTGGCGAGTTTAACGGAAGCATCACGAACGGTACCATCAAGGAAGAATGGCTGCACAACTACCTATTGTCACTAAAGAAGCCCAACAAAAACCACACCCAGATCAATGGCTACCGAATCATAACGATGCAGAATACCATAGGCAAACTGATTGAGAAGATTGTAGCACAGCACCTCACTCGAGAACTGGAAGAGAGTCGCATCTTTCCGGGCACACTCAGAGAATACAGATGTCAAAAAGAGACATGGCGCAATGCCGCGGTTTTCGCCTATGACATATTCAAGGGCTTCAATGCAGGTACAGAAAACGTGTGCTGTCGCAATTGACTCGGAGGACGGATATAACAGAGTGCCGTTCGAATACATCAACAACACGCTCTTGCTCTTTAATGTTGACCCTTTTGTCGTCAGATGGATATCAGCGGTGTTGCTTGAGAGGAATTTGGCTCTGAGGTGCGGTTGTTGGACATCTAAACCCATAACAATACACCCAGGCCTTCCACAGGGATCTCCCCTCTCACCCGTATTATTCAATGTTTACACTGTGGCTATCACACAGCAGCAGCTTGTCGGGAGAAGTAGAACAATGTCTTTTACGGATGATATCCTGGTATACAGACAGGGAAGAGATAGAACAGAAACTGTTGGATCACTGCAGAAAGAGCTAGACCGTATTGTCTCCTGGTGTGATGGATCAGGAGCACAGATCAACCAAGAGAAGGCTGCGGTGACATGGTTCTCTCTTAACAATCACAACATAAAGTCTGTGACACCGACTGTGGAGATGAGAGGGTACGATATAATCAGGACCTCATCCTTACAATACCTGGGCATGCTATTTGATTGTAGTCTGTGTTTACAAAAACACTTTGATCATGTTATCGCTAAGGCCCGCAAAGGACTTTCTGCGCTGAGAGTAATGGCAGCGGTTGACACTAAACAACCACAGCTCGAAATCTTATACAAGGCTCTTTTCCTCCCTGTCATTGAATATGCAGGCGCTACTATCACCACCAGTCACACACAGATTGAGAGACTGGAGATGATTCAAAACGAAGCGATGCGGATCATTCTTGGATGCACAAGGGACACACCCTGTGTGGCTATGAAATTTCTCCTTGTTTTTCCGAGCATATTTCATAGAATTGATCTGTGGCGTGCAAGTGCATACCTTAGAGTGAGTTCTGACATAGACCATGCACTACACAGCAAGCTCCCTCTTGTGAAGGGAAACAGCCTCAAGAGAGGTAAATCGTGGATGGGTCGGGCCGAGGATACTGTTAAACATATCTGCGCCCCAGAAAACATAGCTCCTGGCAAGGAATGGATACCTATTCCTACGTTCTTTCAAGAGGCAGTCAAGACCATCATTACACTCAACAAAGAGTGCAAGAAACACAACCTCGTAAGTGTGGATGCTGAGGTCAAGGCACTAATATGTGATAATGCTGATGATTCAGATGTTGTGAATTACATGGATGGGTCGGTCATCCATCACCAGTGATGCGCATGGGACTTTACAGTCAGATCAAAAAGGAATACAGTACACGAAGCCAGTGGTGCCTTTACCGCAACAACGAGCAGTCTAACTATGGATGTATTCGCCGTAACGCTGGCACTTTACTGGCTGGAGTTGCAAACCTATTCCCATGCTTGCATATTAAGTGATTCACTGAATATGATTCAGAAAGTCAAAACAGGTGATATACATAGGAAATGGGCGGAGTCATTGGAGAGAGCTAAAATGTGGGCATCACTACGAAAACTCACGCTTATTTTTGTCCCCGGACATCCGGGCGTGGAGGGAAATGAATATGTCAACAAATTAGCTAGTCTCGCCACCGACCGAGCAGACATACTCACTGCTCTTCGCCAGTCCTCACGATCAGAGGATTTTGAGATGAATAAGCATGAATCAATATCAAGAATTGGGAGTGAGGATGGGCGTGGCCTGAAGAGAACCCCTAACAAATATTTCAAAAAGAGTAGTGAACCATCAGCCGTTATACCCTGAGAGATTTACTGAAGCTGAGATCGGAGCACATATGGACGTGTCCAGTGTGCGAAGATGATAATCAACATACCTAATACCTAATTTGCATATATTTTTTCTGATGTCATTGAAAAAATATTCATATGGTTAAAATTTTTGGACATAAATGCATCAAATAAATTGTGTATATACAACTAAATTTGCCCTTTAACTTTGACAAGTTGCCCGTACAGGCATATAACCAAATGAGATCAGGGTACAAAGCCAGATGAAGACCACGAAAAAGACGGATAGAAAACATCAGGGATATCCTGAACAAACATGGTCACCACACAGCCGAGGCCACATATCTGGCCTTGGAACATAAGCTCGAGCTTCAATCACTTCTATTGTATATCACTTGTATATTATTATAAATATACATCATTACAATTTCATTATTTACCAAATTATTTGTATGCTTAACAGCAAGAACACCACCTGGGGAAAGACAATAATTGCCCTATCACAAAATACCAGAAAACGTGATCTGAAACATTAAACCGAATCAAGTCAGAGGCAATATTTTTATTTAAAAAACTATAAGCTATCAATAATTTTTTTATTTTATAATTGTAATTATACTTTTCAAAAACGATTTTTCAACAATTCACTGATATGTTGTATTTCTGTAACCATTTTCCTTTCCAATGATTTACAATATGCACACCATTTATCAAGTATGATAAATCATGATCACATTACAAAAAATTTGATGAAACTTTTATGCTACTGAAAATTAATTTCATTGAAACCTAAAATAAAACATGTCCTGAAAGAATTAAAAAACACAAACTAGCATACTTTCAAATCTGATGCCTCACTGTAGCACTGCTCACTTTGAGTGTTCATACTAAGCTGAACATTCCATTGGCATGGAAGACGGTACACAAGGTAATTATGTTGCTTTATCACAGTATTGAAAATGTCCTGTAAATACGAAAATAACAACATTAAAAAGGTAATCCCAAAATAAAAGTAGATACCAAACTGCAATATGGTTCTACAAGAATAAGAAGAAAATGATGAACTGATATTGGATATGTACTTAGAATGAATAAAAATAGACTACCACTGCAAGCATTACTATTTTTAGCTTTCATGCCCCTGCATTTCATTCAAGTTCTGGTTGGCCGCATGTTGTCTTTACTCCTGGCTTATTGTCTAGTCATTATGGCCCTTTCTTGCCTTCAGGTGTTTTTCTAACCTACTTTTTTTCTGTTGGAGACTGCATCCCTTGCTAACCTGTCACAAGGGCTGTGTCTATTCATCAGTTACCTTTGACTTAATCCATGTGAAATTGCACTATGTCTGTTTTCTTACCCGGCGAGATGGTCACTTAACTTTTGTATTCATCACAATAGTGCTGTCTACTTCCAACTTTCAGTCCAATGTTGGGCTCATTTGTTCTTAGTGGAACAACACGTATCTGAAGCTAAGTTACATATTATCACTAATATTTCACTATTTTCACCTTCATATATCATCACTACATTTTCTTTCCACCATTGTCTGTTCCTATTAACCCTCTGATCGTGTATTTATTTCCGGAAGTTCTGTTTAAAAAATGTAATAGCAGGCAAGTAATGTCAGGCACATAATCGCTATCATCATCAGATTTCTCTTCAATTTCATTAGTCCTTCAAATACATATACATTCAAGAGTAAGAACATATACATATACATATCGTGTTCAAATACATTCATGAACAGTGGCTAGATGCAGTGAAGAATATTAAATATAATATTAAACTCTGTTCTTACCTCAAAGCAAAATTCTGAATATTATCAGTATTTAAATTGTGGGATAGCAATGCAAAGAAACATAAATAATTGCGAGCACACGGAAATCGTGGGATGCGTAAAATTAAGCCAGTAGGTGCTGAACGGGGAAATCGTGGGATACCCGATCGGAGGGCTAATCGAGATGATTAACCCTCCGACCGGGTATCCCGCGATTTCCCTCTGCTCTATATTTGCACTGTCTCTCCCTTTCTCTACCTCACACTCTCTCTCTCTCTTTCTCATCTGATCTCTCATACCTTCTTCTTTTGCTCTTTCCTTATATTACGACTGTATATCGGTTATACTCATTGCCTGTTGCTACTTTCGAGGTAAGTATTTTAATTTAATTTAATTTAATTCAATTTATTTTTATTTTTATTGAATTTATCTTATTTTACTTGCTATTACATTTTATCTATTTTCACTTCTCATTTTCTTCTGTACACTTTCCCCTCCTACTTACCACTATACTCTCCCTATACCTTCTTTTTCCCTGTCATGCTGCTCCATCTTTGCTTCCTCCGCTATCCATTCACTTTATCTCCTTTTCCTTCCTCCATAGCCATGATTGTCTCCATGTAAGACTCGTTGTATTATGGTGTTTGGTTTGTCCTGATAAAGGCTTTTTAGTTAAAAAATCGTCTGTCTTTGTATCTCATTGTTAGGTTGCTTTATGTTTTATTTTGGTAACACATCTACTTATTTTTGTTTTTCTTGATATTTACAATAGATACTAGATGGCACAAGAAAGTGAGGAAGGAAAAGAGAATGAGTTATGACTTGCAGATTATTACCAGCGCACACCAAACAAGTGCATAGGTACCCCAAACCCCATTTCAATAAATCCATCAGAGTGTAATGGCTTATAATTTCAGTCTGGTGTTGATATATCAGTCTCTTCATGTATTTAGTATACTTCTCTTTATGGGCTATTCCAATCCTGACACCAATCTGGCACAATCTTGAGAGCAACCACAATTCATACTTTTGAAAATATTCTGAGTTAACAAGGTCCTTTTGACAATTAATCATTAACTCATTATCCATTTGACAACTACAGTCGCAGGGCGTCACCTCTATTGGTATATCACTAAATTCACCGGAAGTCACTTTAACAAAATATGTTTCACTAAGATTTATATTATATTTTTAGTCTGCCCAGTTAGTTAGTTAGTCGTTGGATAAGTCCATAGGTGCTCAGATCTCTCCTTGAGTGTAGCCGCCATTACACATTGACTGAGGGTCCCAGTACGCAGTTGATTGACCATCATTTTTTTTTTACCACGAAACTTCTCCTTTCTAGCGAAACCACATTTCAAACAAAATTCCTTTATTCTAGTCATGGAACAAGAGTCATCGTCACTTATACAGTCATTTGCTCTTGCGTTTTCCCGCAAGGCATTCATAATGTCTGCTCGATCCATCACTCCACATTGTAGCAGCGTGTGCTGCCAACGTATCTGCTCTCTCATTACCCTGGACTCCTGTATGTCCCAGCACATAAATGAATGTCACTTTACACACACAGGAATTCTTCACTGCATCCAGCCACTGTTCATGAATGTATCCTGCCTGAACTTTCACAATCATGCTCATTGAGTCACTCAGTATGCAGGCATTCTCGTAGATAGTCTGCGAGCAGACCCATTGCAAAGCTTTGGTTACTACCAAAATCTCCATTGTCATGCTGCTTGTAGTCTGAGCGATTGCACCACTTTCCTCTCTGATGGTTTCTTCCCACTTTGAGTCATGAAGGCCCTGGCACTTCTGATGTGTCTCTCAACTGACCTATCTGTATATACAATCATATCACCTTCCCTGGAATTTTCACAGATTAGAGCGAGTACCTCCGACTCCACCACTGTCTGACACCATTCCCTGCACTCTCTATTGAGTGTTATTTTAAAATTGAGTCTGCCCATGGTTAATTTAAAACAGTACCTTTGCATAGTTTAGAGTTCATACTTCCTCTTCATGTTTACATCACTAGAATATAACATCAAAATGATTTGCTACAGAATTTAAAACATTTGCAATTTTGAGACAACTTGTTCACAGTGGAGCATATTATTCATATGTACTCTGATAACACAGCCATAGTTACAATTGAAATACGTACAATTAAGTGATTTATGTAGTAAATATAATGTGGAAAATGATATTGAAATTCTTTTGTTAGATAGGTCTAGTGTTTTGGACAAAGTGGAGACAATTTGTGGTACTAATTGTGGTATCACAAATCTACTGACTGATTTAGTTTTTCCAGTAGAAGTTGAGAATTTTGTAGAAAATATTGCAATTGTACATAATCTTGATGAGATTGTTACACATTTTGAATACTTTAGCCTCATTGTCAACAAGCAGCTTTATTAATTTGCTGCTGACCAGACAAATTGGTATGCAACTGAATGCAAAGAACAAGCAAGGAAAGAAGACATGTGCTGGACATCTGTAACAAAATAAATTGAAATAAAATGTTTTTCTAATATTTATGTTATGATATATGCATACATATCCTCCCTGAGTATATCATGTATTGGAGTACAGAGGAATGGTTAAATGTTTCAAGAATATCAACCTGTTTGAGAAAAAGGAGATTTGAGAAAATATCTCAATATTTTCATCTCAATGTAACTAAAAAACCACACAGTTTGAAATACTGGACAAATCTAAAGATATTCTGATTTCAGTCTCAATTCATCAGAGTGCAGCAGCTGACAGTTCCAGTTTGATGCTGACTTATCAGCCCCATCATATATCTATTACCGGCATGTCTCTCATTTACAGGCTGCTCCTACTTTACACCAATATTATACAGTATTGAGAGCAATCATGATTCACACTTTTGTGATTTAATGCATTATCTATGACAAGCCATCTAGGTACAAATGAATGATAATTTTTTTCCGACCTAAACTATTCTCCCAGAAAAAAAAAATACAATGAATTTAAATGAGAACTATATCTAGCTGCAATTGATTTCCCTTATGAGTAAAGGAGAATTTACCTGATATTACATTCTTCATCTATATTCTTATTCACATCCATACCTGGTCAGCTAGTGAGACGGCCAGCATGTTCATCAGTTCCTTCTCTGCAATCAATCTCCACATCTGCATCCAACCAATTTCTCTCAACATCTTCAGGTCTAGTAGTATAACACCTGTGTTGAAACCTCTGCCCTGGATAACACAAATTATGTTTAAGCATAATGTTATTTCATGTATTTTGATAAAATATGTAATATGTAAGATTGACTTAATTCAGAAAGTTTAAAACTTTCACCACTTGAGCAGCAAAATTACACACTATTGAGATACTGCAAAAGAGATTTATACTCAAATTGTGTTGGCATCTAGTGTATTCAACCACCTAAATAACATTAGAAAATATACCAAACTACAACTGTTTAACCACAATGTAATATCCGTATTATGGATATCAGGCTAATCTCTTGATCTCAGGAAGATGTCCTGGCAGCTGTGAATCACAGAGCTCATCTACAACCATTAGTCTTAATGGGTCAGCAGGAGAGTGCATAGGACTAATGAGGCTAGCTCCCATACAAAACCCACTGCCTCACAGGTAGCACAGGAATAAATCATTCCTAAAATGTCCACTGTATAGCGGGTCAGCATGGGAGTGCTTCAGACTAAAGGAGTAAACCCTATATAAAAGTCACAGAAGAGACCCCAAAGTAGTTGACAGCATGTTTTAAACCACCATCTAGCATCTTATACAGTTTTGCTTGATTCCAAACATATTGGTTTCGCCTTTCACTTGGATTTAATCAGCAGAACTGAAAGGGGGGTTAGTGCAAAATGGACAAGGCACTTTCTCCATATAACCTGCCTAGACAAGCAAGCAGGTAAATCACCAATATAAAGCAACACACACAAAACAGCTTTGCTCAGATTTGGTTCATGTATCGTTAAGTACTAGGCCTATGTGTCCCAGACTTAACATCTCAAAAATGATAAAGGATATATTCATCAGTAAAACTGTAGTCATTGATATTGATTTATAAAAGTTGACATTGCTTTGAGTTGATATTGCCCGAAAACCACAGTATGGGGGTAAAACGGCGCTGTACATACCAGATGAAAATTATTCAGTCAAAGTCAAACAACTGATAGCTTTGGCCTTCGTGCCAGAAACAGATGTCATTACTGTTTCCGAACAACTCACCAGTATTGATGGTTTCTCAGATCTGGATTTCCTCATCGATTACTTCAAAGATTTTTACATTGGACGGATTCGTCGTAGTCACCGTTCGCAGCCTCAATTTCCAGTGAGCTGTTGGAATCAACGCAATTGTGTCATGAATAAACTGCCAAGAAGCAACAACGCTGCTGAAGGTTGGCACAATGCATTTAACTCAATGGTTAATGTATCTCATCCAACAGCAGCAAGACTTGCCCAGAAGTTACAGCAACAACAACATACATCTGCACTTTTGAGAAGTCAGATTGTCACTGGTCAGCCAACAACAAAGAAACAAAAACTTTACCAACGTGTCATGTCGTTGATGCTATTAAAACAATGGTTGAACAATACGATCCAGCAGAACCTATCAACTTCTTGAAAAACAGTATGTGTTTTGAATATTAATGTTGTATGGTTAATTAAAGAACTTAATTTCATGTCTATCATTTATGAGACAATTCATATCACTTGAAGATTTTATTATCATTATTTACTAGCTATATTTTTCCTTAGTGTTTATTACAGTTTGTATGAAATATTTAATATATTATCTTTGCATTTAGTCTTGGGGATATTTTTTCTGGTATATTTTGTTTGGTAATTTTTGTCTGGTATATTTTGACTGGAATATTTTGTCTGGAATATTTTGACTGGAATATTTTGTCTGGAATATTTTGTCTGGGAATATTTAGTCTGGAATATTTTGTCTGGTATATTTTTTCTAGGGATATTTTGTCTGGTTAAATTTTGTCCGGTTACCCATCAAATATGTATGAGTAGATGTAACTTCAGTCACAGGAAAGTTAAAAATAGTAATGTAAAATTAGATAAACAAGTTACTGGGAATACCTAACTATGAACAAATTTAGATGAAAAGGTTTATAAAAAACATGCAATAAAACAAAACAGAACAATTTTCTATGTTGCGGTCCTATTGGGACCTTTTTGAAGAAGTACAAAAAGCTACAAAAAACACCAAACCGTAAATATATGAACCACTAGAATGACTTGGTCCTGTCTATCTTACCGAAGAAACAAGGTCAAATGAAAATTAGTAGAGCGTGTCTAATAAATATCACATTGAGTGCATTCAATATTCCGCCATGAATTTGCACACTATTGGAAGACAGGGAATATAAAAGAATAAATGAGTGCTTTCAATATTCTGTGGATATATTTTTGTGCACTATAGATGAGTAATCATACGGTTGTAAGGGCAGGAGGAGGGGGGTTTGATAAGGAAAGAGTAAGAAATTGGTCACAAAGGGGGGTGGGCTACCAATAGAAGTAGAGACTTTAGAAATATACAAGAAGGATAAGCATTTGACAGCGCATGGAATAGATATGCAAACAAATACAGACATAGACATATATATATATATATACATCTACACATACATAAAAATATGTACAAACAACAATAAATAAGAAATACATATAAGACAAAACAAAATCGAAACATAGATGTATGAAAGATACCAGCACAAAATGCACAAGCATGTAAATATATTTCCAAACTCAAGTCAGAGCCCACACAAGAATAGGCATACATATTGACACATAATGGAGATATGTGCATTAACATAAACAAACACTCACATACAAATATATATATGTATATTCACTCACTCACATTCACACACTCACTCACTCACGCACGCACGCACACATACAGAGAGAGAGAGACATACATATATATATATATATATATATATATATATATATATATACATACACACACACGCATACATCCACATATTTTCTCACATAAATAAATGCAATAACATGAACATTCGCACATATATATATATATATATATATATATATATATACAAGTATTCCCATAAACATTCGTTCACATGAAGATATGAACATGCAATGCTAAATATGTATACATACAAATGTGTGGTCCAAAGTAATAGTATAGATACATAGAACCATGTAAAACAAAATGTATATACAAATAACTATACATGTGTGGGCAACTATCAATGAGGCAATTACAATAATAAATAGAAGAAATAAAAGTCACGATATGTAAATTATTGAACACAATTATTACAATAAGATATACAAATGATGAACTAGAGTGCAAAATAATTACATGTTAACATTAAAACAACCACATAATACAAATATACAGAAGTCTGACAAACAAAAAAATAATTAATACTGAACGTGTACAAAGACAAACAATGGCAAGATCAGTACAATACGGAAGTAGAGGTTATGAAGAAGAAGCAGATAAATCAAATGAAACGGTGATTGATGTTCATATCGTGTGGTTGTAAGACTCCCATGTGACAAATGAGACGATATTCCAAAGACTGACGTTGCCGATCACCAGTGTAACACCGTAACAAACCAGTTAAAGAGACATCAGAGCTACCATGATGTGACGGGCTGTTGAAATGATTAGCCACTGGGGAGTCATGATGATTCATGATATCTCGCAAATCTCTCGCGAATCTATCGGCTAAACGTCTACCAGTCTCACCAATATACTTCATATCACAATACTTACATATGATAGAGTATATAAGATTACGGGACAGACATGAGAAAGAGTCCTGAATATCAAAATGTGATTTAGGGAATTGTAGCATAGAAGTAAGAATAACAAAAGGGCACATCAAACAATTTCGGTAGCAGTTCCTAGTTGACTTTCGGTAGCAGTTCCTGAAGTGCACAGGCTGGAATGAACCAAGAGATTATGAAGGTTCCTGTCCCTCTGAAAAGCAAATAAGGGAAGAGAGGGAAATGTAGGACTGGAGATAGGATCTAATTGGAGGATAGAGAAATGTCGTAATAAGATACGTAGTGATAGCATATTATAAGGATGAAAAGTAAGTCAATATAGGGTGATCAGATGTATTTTTAACAGATGGTATGAGGGCCACAGAATGGGAAATAGTAAGAACACGTTGCAAAGCTGATGACAGGATATCCTCAGGATACAAGCAACAGCATCTTATGAGCTTGAACCAGGAAATCCCCATAGTCTTGGCAGACACGACGAAGACATGGCAACTGAGAAAAAGGGAGGGAATGACGACAAGACCTTGGGTGAGATGATGTATAAAGAAGAAAACTATGAGAAGCAGTGGGCTTATAATGAACAGATGTGGTAAGGGATGTGGATCCTATGGAAACACAGATGTCGAGGAAGTCAACAGAAGTGGGGGAAATAAGAGAGGTAAATTTAATAGCTGGATGGAAACCACTCACAAAGTCAATGAAATAGTTGAGGTCAGTAAGTGAAATATCAGTGACCCCAAACCCATCATCTATGTAGCGACAGAATATGTAAGGGACAGGGCCCTGAAATGTGGTAAAGATAAGATGTTCAAGGTGACCCATAAATAAGCAAGCATAACTGGGTCCCATCTTAGTACCCATTGCTACACCACTGATTTGATCAAAAAAGTGTCCATTGAATTCAAAAGAATTCAAGGTGAGGACTAATTCAGCCAATCGAAGAATAGTGGAAGTAGCAATAGACTTATGTGGATTGATGTTAAGAAAGAACTGCAAGGCCAGAAACCCATCATTATGAGGAATACATGTATAGAGGGAAACAAAATCTAGAAGGAAAGTTAAGCTGAGTATATGAAATCTGCTGCTTTGGAATCATAAGATTAAATAGCTTTTAGATCGAATCAAAAACAGAGTGTATGAGTTATGAAGCAATGGGATAAAGTAGGGCTCACATGACAATATACAAGGATATAAGGATACAATAACCAGATCTATCTTCTTGACACTTCATTGGTTATAACCTGGAAGGATTAAAACTAGGTCTTTACAATCAAATGCCATTTGAATCTGGGAAAACTGAAAATTTCATCTGGGCAACAAGCCCAACAATCTAGTATGACCAATGACTAACAGAAGAAAAATGTTGGTATATGGCCTGATCATTTTCCCTTCTAACTTTTATCAATAATGATTGAGACTGTTGTAAATCTATATAACAATAGCACTTATATAAAACACAAGGTCGTTTAGCTTTACAATGAAGGCTCAGACTATAGGGTAAGGGTATGAAAAAATACAGATAAAAGTATACAAGATTGTTTCAACCATAATGTCTTCATCAAGAAGATATAAGGCAAACTGTGAACAAAAAAGTAAAAACAGTACAAATAAAGGCACTATCACAAATGCATTAAACTATTATGACTAGTTCACTGGGAATACTGGGGAGCATCATGCTTTTGAAAGTGAATTCAATGAGAATGTGTCCAATATGGAACAAATATGGAAGAACAAAGGAAACAAAAAAGAATGCTAATAATACAGAAGTATCTCCTTACTAAGTCACACAGGAAAAATATATGCCAAAATATGAGAAATATGTCTAAGATACATCACAGATCCACAATTAAGCTTCTCCGTTTGGATTCAGGAGAGAAGTTTACACATGCTCTTTTTTTCTTGAGACAAATAAGTTAAAAAGCAATAGAATATCTTTTTCTTCTTCATCATTCATTCTCAAACTCCCACTGGATATCTCTTGTAGCAGGACCATGGTCCTATTAGATTTCCAGAAGGATGTAGTCCAGAGAATGGAAATGTGTTGTTTGCCGTTTTATTTGCTCCAATTGCCCGACACATCCATCTTCGGTGTGCACTAGAATATGATCAAGAACTAGACATAATATTCTTAGACCAGGGAAAAAAACACTAGAAAACTATGGAATCAGAGGTCAATTACCGGTATTAGCAAATATAAAAGCCCTTTACCAGAACTGTCAAAGCTCAGTAAGAACTACTGATGGAATGATTGCATCTTTCAAAACATAATCAGGGGTAAGACAAGGAAGCTACCTATACTTTTTAACATATACATGGACAGAATAACAAAAGAATCCCAAAACAAGAAAGTAAACAGTACAGCAATGAGATGAGGAATTAAATAACGCAATCATCGAATTGTTATTTTCTGATGATCAATGCCTTATCTATGAAGAGGAACAGCAGTTACAAAATCATATTAACACACTCACGACAACATGCACCAAGTATAATATCAAAATGAATACACAGAAAACAGAAGTAATGAAAATCAGCAATGATTTTACACTATTCTGATGCAGACAGATTCATTGGGTGAGTCATGTGGTACTTATGCCAGATCATTGCCTGTCAGATACTTCTCTTTGATGAATTGCAGAACGGCATACGTTCTCAAAGTGGCTAAAAGAATTTCTACAAGGACTTGTTAAAGACCTCACTGAAAGCCTTTGAAATAGACCAAGATACATAGGAAAAACTTGCACGAAACAGATCTACATGGCACTCTACAGTCAAAAAAGGTGTAGCAAGTAAAAACAGGAGAAATACAGTAGTTCAACAGGAGAGAGTATCTAGAAAGTCATGGGTAGACTAAAAACAAACTGCAGTGGTTATCCCATGACTGAACTGTCCAAGGATATTTGCAGCAAGAATAGTTTTATTAGCTATCTACAAATTCGTCATCAAAGACAAACCTCTAACTGAATTTCAAAAGTGATTGTAACAAATGATTATCATCACTTGTGATGGTTGAACAATAAAAAAAGATGGTCACAGCTTATGTTATTTATTAATTACCTGACCAATCCTATGGGTGCAGGCATTTTCAAGCACGTGAGATTCATATCAATATACTTGTGGTCACCAACTGCATCGCAACTACCAACTTTGTTGAAATTCTATTTTCAGAAAGTTGCCCCATCAGATCTTTACTAATTATATCCACATGATAGCCCTACATGATAGCCCTATATCCACATGATAGCCCACATTGACCTACATTGAATGATGACTGCCATGGTCAATATGTTTATTCATACTTTAAATGAAACAGCTGTGTTTGTTGTGAACCATGTGTGACCAATAGTGAATGTGTCAACTCTCAGACACTTGTTAGAATTGTATGGACAGCTGAACATGGTATTTTACACTACATTTATGTATTATAATGCTGCTACATGATATTGAATCTGAATCTATAAAGTAAAGTACTAACCACTAAATTCTCAAAATTCTTCACCCCCTTATTAGTAGATCAATATTACTCTAGCACTGTTATTCTTATATTTGGTCTAAGTTTTTTGAGAACCCTTAATTTCATCTTCTCATCTCAGATAACTTTAAAAAAAAAACATTAGCAGTTAACATAAATTCTTCATATCCCCCTAAGCAAAAATAATTACTTCTTCCTGGGCTTCTATGAACATACTCCTACAAATTCCAATTGTATATCCTTGTGCAATTCACAACATACATAATTTCAATTTCACCCATGGCTCAACATTTTCTCCATAAATTTCACAAGCATTTTCCAATATCACAATATCATAGACTTGCAACAATTAACTCCAACCAATCTAGATTTTGAAAGACAACATTTCTTCAACATTAATCAATATACAAATCAAAAATTCTATCACCACTAATTACAAATGTATCAGCAATAATTCACCAACCCATAAGAGATTGACAGTTTCACAAACCAATCCTAATCTGTATCTACCTAATATATACATCTTACTACCATGTTAGTCGTATGAATGGCAATCTTGTAACCATACTATCCTCTGTGCTTATGTTACACCAAATAGTTATTCTAGAAAACCATTTCTCAATTAGGGTTTATCTTTATGTGGTTCAACTCTCTCAGAGTGACAATCACAATTACACAATTTACAACTAAATTTCATCACACATCCCAAATATCCTTCAAGTCACATCTTACTGAATGATCCACAAGCTTCTTGTCAAGTATTCAATATTCAATATAGTGCCCAGATTACATGAAATTATTCTTCCCTATGAGCTGACAAGTATCACAGTAATATGGTTCTTGGACAATCTGGAATGTTCTTGCCTATGAGCTAACAAGTTTTCATAGTAATATAAATCATGGATAATATGAAATACTCCTCCCTATGAACTGACAAGTTTTCATAGTCAATATGGTTCTTAGATACCAATTGCCCATGAGCTGAAAAGTTTTCATTAATTGAACAATATAAAATAATCTTCTCTATAATCTGACAAGTTTTCATTAATCATACACTCCTTACAGTCACTGCACATCACTTCTACAGGTAGAAAACTACACTCGTTGCTGATTGCTTTTTTTTTCAAACTTGTTTTGTTGCAATCAATATTACATTTCTAGTTGGCACTGGGTTAATCCCTGGCCATGACCTTTGTGTAGGTCACAGTTCACGCTTTCTTTGTGTATTTACATGTGGAAATATTATGTCAGAATGATGTCTTATGAAAGTTTCAAAATTTGCGGAATTTTGACTCAATTGGTTTGCAATGGAGTATATTGTTCGTATGTACACTGATGATGACAGCCATAGTTAATATAGAAATATACACAATGTAGATAAATTTAGTACCAAATATAACATGGGAAGTGACAGGGAAGTTCTTTGTTAGATATACCTAATGTTTCTGACAACGTGAAGAAATTTTGTGGTATTAATTGTGAAATCGCGAATTTGGCCAGGGTGATGTAAGTGTTTCAATTAGAAGTTGAGATTTCCTCCAGAGATATCAACAGACCACAATATTTCGCCTCAGAACAGGCCACTGCAGACTGTTGGGTACCCGTTATCTATTAAGGATCTCATACACAGATGAATGTCCATGTGGATCCGGAACCCAGACTCCAGAACACATACTTCAGGACTGCCCAACAAACAAAGAGCAGAGATAGCAGACCTGGCCAGATGATACAGGCTTGAGGCAAAAGCTATGGGGCGGCCACTCTGACCTGGAGAATACAGTGGACTTCGTCTTGACGACAGGTCTGACGGTATAGCATGACCACATGCTGAACGCAGAAGAAGTTGAGAATTTTGTAGAAAACGTTGGGCCTGTACATAATCTTGATGAGATTGCCACATGTTATAAATACTTTAGCCTCATTGTCAACGAGGAGTTTTATCAATTTGTAGCCAATCAAACATATTTGTATGTAACATAATGCAAAGAAAAGCAAGGAAAGAAGACGTGATAGATATCTGTAACATAAAACATCTCTTTTATATTTATATTATGATTGGCCTGAGTATTCTGCATGTATTGGAGTACAGATGGCAGGTTCAAAATTTCGGGCATATCAACCTGTTTGGGAAAAAGGAGATTTCTGAATATATCCTAATATTTTCGCCACAATATGACTTCACTACTGAGCACCCTAAAGGTGAAAAAAGTGGTTCCCACGTTATGTTGAGTTTGACAGTTTATTTAAAAAAAATATATATGTATTAAATTATCTTTCATGTGAGACTATTCATTATTCTGTCTGTATGATATGATGAACAGTTTGAAAGAAAATACATTTTAAACTCTTTCCACCCTTAAAAAATGATATATCGTTGCAGTAGACATAATTGTGTAGACATCCATGAGCGTATCCACAATTATTCGTTCTTGCAGATATGCTATTTAAATTTGTTTTGTTTCAATCGTAAATGAATTAGTATTAAGTTATTTAGTTGTTTAAACTTTAGAAATCTGGCTAACGAAACAAAACCTTCATGGTACTGCATGATTAGATGCATGTGAAATATTTATTTTAAATTAAAATTCAAACAAGGCAGGTTCAGCTTTTCTGAAATTAGCAAAATGACTTCATCTTCCACTAGTAAGAGAGCTCAAAGTTTAGCAAACATTGGGCTTTTGAGAGTTTCATAATAAGATATTATTTCAAGAACCTGGCACGGCAAGGAAACAACAACGACTGATACATAATACCGTGGAACAGAGGGCTGTGGAAAGCCATGACCGACTACGCCAGCCAGCATGGCACCTGATGATGATTATTTCAAGTGATGTGTTGGACAACAAAAGTGTTTTATATTGTGACAGTGAAGATTACAGACTTGTTGAAAATTGGAAAATAAATAGATCTAATATTATTGGTAAGGGAAAAGTAACAGCTAAACAATTCTAAAACTGTTTCCACTGCTGTTGTTTCTGAAGAATCATATAGGCCTAGTGACAGTAATTATAATCTTGTACTACGTTATACAGAAAATTACTGTTACACCTAATGATAATATCGAGTGGAATAAAGCTCAACTTTGAAAATCCAATACTTGGGAATATTTTATAAAGTTTCACAAAATTTTGTTCAGTTCTGAAATTTGACATGAAACACACAAAAATAGCATAAAACACTAGGCGGTTAACAGATTTACTTCAAATAAACTAATAATGATCAGGAAATGGATTGTCAAGTTATCTACTTTAGTAAGATTGGATATCAGCATTTTAACACAAGTAAAATTGAAGGTGAGTAGAACAAAATATGTGTAAACAAATTAATGTTGATGTAACATTCCTGTTTGTGGTGTACTTTTTGTATTTTGTGGTTACAATTCTTAAATTTTTATATTGTATATGGATTCCACATTCAATTATCTTTCGTTTGATACCTTATATGACCTTCCATAGATAATACTTTGTTTTCAGTAAGCTTGCGCCTAAATCATGTTGCAGCCCAAAAATTTAACTTAAAATTAATTATTCCTAAACCCCAGGAATAATTCCGTTCTGAAAGAGTTAACATTATCATATCAACAATTTGAATGAAAGGACTAGGATATCATGTTGATGTCATGCTGTTTAAGAGAGACTGCTTTGCAGCTATTTTATTTGAACATTTTATCAGCAAACATTTTGACACAACCAGGTAAATGATGCTGACATAAAACTGGTGCTAATTATTTTTCCTCTTGCATATTGCATGATAAGTAAATCTGTTTTACATTACATTCACAAAGATATGTTCACAGATCTCTCCATACCTTTCAACATCTACACAGAAAATATAATGAGGAATGTGAGAGAAGACATACAAAATGCTGACTACCACGCTTTAAACATCGGTGGTTTGAAATCCTTGAACTACGCTACGCAGACGACACTGTACTTCTTTCAAATGATATAAAGGGATTGGAACAACTAATCAAGAACACAAAGAAATACAGCAAATCCAAAAACTTATATTTAAATGTACAAAAAACAAAAATCATGTCAACAAATATAACAACAGAACAACCAAAAATCAGAATAGACAATGCCGAAATATAATGTGTGGATTAAATTTGAATACTTAGGAACAAACATCAACTGTGCAGGAGACTACATGGCAGAAATAAGAAAGAGATTGGCAATGGCATATTGTAAAATAACACGGTTCAAAAACATATGGAAAAACAAAAAAGAGAAATGAAACTGGTAATGCTACATACCGGTACTTTTCTTTTTCTGGTTGCAAGCTGTGAAACATGGACCCTAAGTAAAACAGCGGCAAAGACGATTAACTCCTTTGAGAAAAATTCTATAGAAAGATACTTAGAATATCATGGAAAAAGAGAAACAGATATTATAAACACATTGAAGATGCAGGAGTGTTGGTTACTAAACACAATAGCAAAAACAAAACTACACCTGTCTGGTCATATAAATAGACACAACTGATTAGAAATACAAATAATGGAAGGCAGAGCACTTGGGAGGAGGAGGAAAGGCAGACTAAGAAGACGATGGACCAACAACATTAGATATAATATGAATAAGTCATTGTAAAATGCAAGCAGCATCACCCAAGAAAGATAAGGGTTTGGGGAGTTCATTAGGAAGACAACATTCTGGAGAGAATACATCACATGGCATAAGTTCACATATCAGTACGTCTTCCATTTATTTTGAATCATAAAAATTCATTGCAAATTGTATTTTATTTAAACTAATTTTCACAATCACTGATTATTTTTGCGGAGTTATTCTCCTTGGTATTAGTAATGTGAAATTGCACTGCCTATAAAGATTGCGGTATCAAGTGACTTGGAAATAAAAGTCTGGAAGATCTCGACTTTGCAGATGACCTAGCGTTACTTAGCCCAACTCATGAAGATGCCCAAGAAAAAACAAACAGCTTTCAATTATTCTCTGCACAACTTGGGCTTGAAATCAACACATCCAAATTAAAAATATTTGACCTTACCAACAAACACATCGGACATCAAACTAAACTGCAACACTCTTGAAAATGTCAACAACTTCTCATACCTTGGCAGCAATCTATCAACAACAGGAGATTCATCAACAGAAATATCACACCGTATTGCACTAGCTGTGACAAGGACGCTAAAGCCGTCTCCAGCCTTACTTTAGCACATTGTCATTCATTCACAAATATATGATGTCCTGGAGATGGCTTTAGCGTCCTTGTCAAGGCTAACTGTGATTTGGAAAAGCAACATCAGTGTTGGAGTGAAAATCAAACTGTATAAGTCGCTGGTGCTTTCTGTTGTGTTGTATGGTTGTGAGAGTTGGACACTCACTGCGGACACGGAGAGAAGATTACAGGCTTTCGAGTACAAATGCTACAGGGGAATTCTACAAATTTCCTATATGGCCTATAAGACCAATGTGCACGTAAGAAATAAAGTAGAGATGTGTGCAGGTGTTCAGGAGCCATTGCTTTCAATAGTGAAACAACGAAAACTAGCATGGTTCGGACATGTATGCAGGCACGATTCCTTGTCAAAAACAATACTGCAGGGAACTGTCGAGGATGGAAGAAGCAGAGGAGGGCAAATAAAGGCATGGACAGACAACATCAAGGAATGGACAGGGCAAGATATTTCCACACTCATCCGCATCACTGAGGATAGAATTCACTGGAGGACTCTGCGTGCTGAGGCATCCAATGTGGTACCCCTACGACCCTGAAGGGTTACGGGTTTATTGATTGATGATTGATTGATATGATGTCCACAATATTCCCAGTGAATAGTCACAATAGTTTAATGCATTTGTGATAGTGCCTTTAATTATACTGTTTTTACTATTAGTTCACCATCGTTTCATTTCCTTGAACGTACTCATATAATATAAACGCACTCATTAATTAAACTAAAGCAACTACACTGTTCGACAATTGATCTAGTCCACTCTATACACTGTGAGCAATATCTTTTCTGCCCATGCCCGTGTTGTATGCCCAAGTTGTATTGTATAGTAGGATATCATCAGCATACCTGTATGTTAGAACTCTACAAGACTCTCGGGTTTGTAATTGAACAATGTTTAAGGTGTACACATTAAACAGAACCAGAGACAAAGGATATCCTTGTGGCAGACCAGGTGCTATTGTTCTATCTAAGATGTCAAAGATCCATACTGCAGAGCAGTTTTTCTACAGATTCGCTACCCAGCGTATGACCCATAGATGGATATGGTACTCCTGTAACATGTCAAAAAGATGAATGTAACTCTATTGTACACATCTTCTAAATCTATCTACAGAAATGACTTGCTGTTGTTTGAAAGATCATCTGCATATTATACTATTACATCGAGTATGAGGATGGAGATAGAGGGAGTTATAGCAGCACTGAGTTGGTTGATAACTGTTACATCAACCCACTCTGTAATACTCATAGACTCTCAAAGCATGCTGCGCAAGATAGAAAAGAACATGATGATAAAGGAATGGGTTGCATTATTGAACAATGCAATTGTACAGAGCATTACTTTGATATACTGACTTGGTCGCACTGGAGTGAGAGGTAGCGAAAGAGCTGACTCAATGGCAGATAACTGCAAATGATGGTACTTTACTGAAACGCTGACTTAAAGAAGGCAGCCATAAATCATTGCAAAATGAAAATGTTGACAATGAGCCTAAAAATGTACATATACAAAGAATGACAGAAATGGAAGTGATTAGAGGAGAGAGAAGAAAATATACTCTTTTTGCAAAGAACTGAAAATCATGTAATCAAGACTGGACTGAAACTTTGAGTCTGCATACACTCTAAGGCTGCTGAAACGGAGAGCGTACTTATGGCTTTTTGTAGTGTCATGTGACGTATTCCTTCCAGAACGTTGTCTTCCCAATGAACTCTCTGAACCTCTCTCTGTCTTGGGCGATGTGGCTTGCATTTTCTAGCGATGTATTCATATTATCTTCTTTATCGATATTATATTCTCTATCGATATATTCTTTTTGTAGTACTTATGGGAAAGACCTGCGTGCTATGACGCTAATTTCTAATAAAGAATCACGAATCAACCACACTGTTCTGTCTTTATTTTTGTTTATACATGTCTCAGAGATTCTTCAAAGTTATCACAGTATTTCCCAGTGACAGTTGGTAGTGACAGATCCTCAACCTTCAGTATTATCAGTATTTCCTCTCTCACACTTTCTAGCATACTTATCAGTGTATACATCCTCAAGTGACAGTGGAATATTTTAGTCAATAAACTTTGCTGCTATAAGCTTTCTTTATTTTTCAGATTGCAGCATCTTTTTGTTTGAATGTCTGGGATATTGTGGTATAGTTTTAGGAAGCATTTTCTTAATCATGGGTAAAGACTTTGCAGTTGAGCTCGCTAGAATGGCATTGTTGTTTTTGTATGAGACACAAAGAAGCTTGGTTTTAGTCTCCCTTTCCCAGACTGTTTATCCATTAGTGCATGGGATTTCCTATGAGTCTTTAAATTTCTCAGATTGTTGCGTACTCTTGTTTTCTCATCTGTCTTCCACTGGCCACAATCCAGTAATACACTAAATATGTCATGAAAAATAGTATTGACAATAGCAAAATATTGGTGACTAGTGATATCAAGCAAGATCACAAAAATATCTGATTAAACAGTCACAAACTGGAAGAAGTTATCACTTTTAAATATCTCAGGTCCCAAATATATGATAATGGCAATTCAGAAAATAAGATCAAGCTAAGACTTGAGATTGTAATGGCTACCATGGCGAGATTTGGAAAAGTTCAATATTACAGTAAATATCAAACTATACAGATTGCCAGTGCTAAGTATACTTTTACATGGATGTGAAAGCTCGACACTCAATGCAGACACAGAAAAAAGGATTCATACTTTTTAATATAACTGGTTTAGGCATTTGTGAAAAATTAATTATATAAAACACAAGATGTGTGCATGTGCGTGTGCGAGTGCATGTGTGTCTAACAAAAAATAAACAAACTTGCAGGATATAAAAACTATATTTGAATATAGTTAAATAGTGTATTCTTATGTGGTAAACATGTAATGAGACATGACTCAGTTTATAAAACTATTTTGTAGGAACAAGTCAAAAGTAGAAGTGGAAAAGGTGGACATAGAAAATCCTGAATTGACAACATCAAGGAATGGTCTGGGCATGAGTTTTCTACACTTATCAAAATGGCAAAGACCATAGGTGTTTGGAGGGCTTTTTGTGTTGATGTTTTCAGTGTGACACCCCTACCACTGGATGAGTTATGGGTCATTACTATTATCATTTCTATACCATGCTTAAAGTTTGCCATAAGTGCTGCCTGCCTTAGAGAACTAAGTATATACTTCATTATCAATTGTTATAATTTTTAATAGTGCACTACCAAAGTATATGAATCTATTTATAACTTCAATCAAGTGCCATGCCAAATGGTATAGGCGATCATGTTTCTTCACTACTCTCTGTCTCTTGTGTTACAATAAGCTCGGTTGGTGAACTTCTACCGTGCCACAATACTAGTCCATTTAGCAACTTTTCTCAACCTATCTCTTCTCCCCTTGATCTTTCCAGTGGTTATTACGTGTTCAAGCTGTGTTCTTCTCAGCACATTCATAATTTAGTATTTTTTTAAAAGTATATATTAATCTAAAGATAATTACATGAATTGTGACATGATTATACACAATGATGGTTTGGTTGTTAGATACATGCCTACTTCATATACATTTACAGTTCAGTGTGTAGGCGAGATTAAAGAAGAGAGAAGATATATTTTCTGTGACTACATGTAGCAAGACTGTGGAGATATGATAGTGACAAAGGTCTTGAACTGGGTGAGTACACAAATAATGAAACTGAAGACTTCATCATCAGTGAAGTGTTTGTAAAGCTTTTTGTGCTGATGATTCCAATGTTGTACAGCTGTCACAGTGACAAGTTATGGGTCTTATTATTATTATTATAATTATTATAGTAATACTTTACATGTGTTGAACTTTTTGATTTAGCTAATGTAGACCAGACTGTGACACCATATTTTAATGTAGACTAGGCTGTGGCACCATATTCTAAGACAGGTCTTACTCTGTCTGCAAATAAAAACTTCCTGAGGATGCTCTCTTCAGCATCACAGGCGGTACAACCTAATTTGTTCATTGTGATCAAGTGCAACTTTGCTCTCAATTCCATGTTGTTAATTTGTTTGGTGCATATCATACAGTGGTCTAGTGTACTGCCTAGGTATATAGGAGTATTTTCTTCTCGTAATTCAAACCAATATCATATTTCCAGCTGAAGATCATGATTTGGAGTAGTATTCTTTTGGCAGTAGATCCTATTACATTAAGCATGTTGTTTGCTAGTCAGACGATTTCTGAAGCTTTAAAGAATGTATGACTGGTTCAAGCTTTTTCATGGCTTGTTGTGTCATAACTCTTCTGGAAAATCACTGATTTTATGTAATTCTTGAACTTTGATTACCTCTTGATTTATTTCAGGTAGAATGGTAATCTGGTTGACCTGTGAGAATATATGAGCAAATATGTTTGTTGCATTATTCATATTTATTCAGGATGGTATTGATATTGTCTATCCACCTTTTCCTAGGTCTGCCCTTGGCTCTGTATCCTGCTTCCATCTTGTTATATGCTCTTATGGGGAGTTGATCAATTAGTGATTTGACACCTTGACTAATCTCCAATTTTCTGTCACTTTTGTCCAGGTTGTTTTGAATTATGTTTTTTTTAAAATAAAAGATTAGGTTTCTAGAGAATTGGTTCCTCATCATCATCAGGTGCCATGCCGGCTGACGTAGGCGGTCATGGCTCTCTACAGCTCTCTGTCCACAGTATTATGTATCAAGGTCGTTGTTGTTTTCCTGCTGTGCCAGGTTGTCAAACTGTCTAATATTTTCTCATGTTGTCTCTGTTACCTTCAATTTTGCCTGTTGGTGACAATGTTCTCCAAACCTACCTGTCTCATGAAGTGGCCAAAAAAAAAGATTGCCTTTTTTCTTATATTATTGATTAAGGTCCATTTCACAATTGACTCTTTCAACACCTCTACATTAGTTTTTCTGGCAGTCCATGGTATTCTCAGCATTCTTTTATAGAACCACATCTCTATTGCCTCTAATTTCACACTTTCCAGTTTGTTTATTGTCCAAGACTTGCACCCATATGTTAGTATAGGGATTTTAGAGCACTGCAGAACTCTCTTTCTCACCTCTAATGACAAGGTCTTATTACACAATATATTTTTCATTCTTCTGAATGTTGTCTTTGCCTGTCCTATTCTGCTTCTTATTTCTGTTGAACTTCTTAGTTGTAATCGTTGTACCTAAATATTTGAACTGGTGGACCTGTTTTAATACTACATCATTCACTTTGATGTTGCAAAGTGTGGTATTTTGCAATCTGGTCCTGGTGCTGATTTCTTCAACTGTGATTATCATATGTTTTTCCATGCTCAAGTTCTTACATGTGTCTGTGATCGTTTTCCTGATTTCTTGATATGCCTCCACATTTCTCTGACCAATTTGGTGGTGTAGCGTGCCAACAACGCTGCACCTTTTGTCTCGTCCGTCTTCTGCCAGATCGTATTGTCGCTCTGGAAATTGGCAATAGTCATGTGTTTTGGCAAACCATTCATGGATTTGTGTAAACTCCAGAACAATTTTGGTGACTTTTCACGTCTTATCTCCTGGCAAAATTTGTCCCATTTTGACGCCTTTGCTGACTTTGCAATCTATTTGAATGTTTAGACTAAGATATATTTCTTCTGTTTCCAATTTGCGACCTCCATGGGCTGAGCCACAACACATTTCCTTGCCCTCTGCCATAGTGCTACTGCTTTCCGTTTCTCACTCCATGCCCTTTGCACCTCTTCGTTGCACCAGGGGGGCTTATCCCACACCTAATTTCCCACTTCTTGAGCCCTACGTTTTTCTTGTCGAATTCTGTTCACAACATCCACTCCTCTGCAATCATAAAAGGACCTGACCTTTGGCCTCATCTGCCTACTTTTGTAATTTTTCAAGAGCACAACTGGAAGTGGTCACTACCATGATGCCTCAGCACATCCCATTTGCAAATAGCCATAGAAGCAGATGACACCAATGCCAGGTCGATAGCGCTATCATCATCACCATTCCTGCTTGCCATTCTTGTTATACGGCCATCATTAATGCACAATAGGTTCGCATCTGTCAGGGTCTCCTCAAGCTCTCTTCTTTGTTTGTTAGAAACATTATTGCCCCATGATGTACCTTTCACATTCAAGTCATCGAAAAAAGGTCTGCTTTTCCTGTTCCATTATCTCCCTTAGAATTTTCCATCCCTGAAGTTCAACGCTCGTGTTGCAGGCATACATATTTATGATCACGAATGGGTGCTGGACCCTCTGGACCTTCACTGCCTGTAACTGGATATTGTCACTATCCCACTTGGATATATCAACCTCGCATACACTAATACACTGGTGTACTAAGATTGTCTGTCCAAGGTGTCGCCTGTTGTAGAAACACTGAAAACCGGCTATCCTGATGTTACCACTTTCACCTAACTTGATATCAGCGCAATAGGTCAGTTTGTCTAACTCTGGTCTACACATAACTATTTTGTTTTATGATTTGCATTTAACCATTGTTTATTCTATTTTACAAGGAGGATGTTGGTTCTGTTGATCTATACTTGTTGTGAAGGGATGGTAGCTTTAATTTGTCAACTGTTCTGGGTTGACTATCCATTATTTTCTTGAAATAAATTCAGCTCTCTAGCCTAATTTTCTTTTGTTATATGTGCTACATAGAAGAATGCATGCACATGTCTTAAGCCAATGCAGTTCTGCTTGCCCAGAACAGAGAGGCATTCAGAGTATCCACGATGAAGAAAACATTCTTGAAAGAATAAGTCACTTGATATATATTCTTACCGGTAACTAGTTGCGGTTCATTCTCGTAAAATATATAAACAATTGTATTTATTATCCCTTGATTTATTAGAGCAAGAAGGGGAAGCAAGCTGTACAGACGCACTTTTCACACTGAGTGAAAAAGAAATAGAATACAATCAAGATTTAACCACATTATTTGTAGACCAGGAAAAGGCATTCGACAGAGTAGATAAAAAACATTATATGGGAAACCTTAGAAATGTATAACATCAGAGGACAACTGTTAAAAAATATAAAAACGATATATAAAAAATTACAAAGCTCAGTAAGAACAACAGACTGAACCGTTTGAAACAATATCTGGAGTAAGACAAGGATACGTACTTTCACCCCTACTTTTCAACATATACATGAACAGAATAATAAAAGAAGCTCACATCAACAAAGAGGAAAACATTGCAAATAAACCTGATGAAGAACTTAATAAGGAAATCAATGAACTATTATTTGCTGATGATCAAAGTTTAATATACAAAGATGAGGAAACTTTGCAAAAGCACATCAATGCATTGCTGTTAGCATGTCAGAAGTACAACATGAAAATTAATTGACAAAAACCAGAAGTTATGAAAACTAGCAAGTCTTCAACACCAATGAATATAACAATAGATAACACCAAAGTGAAACAAGCCAAAGAATTTAAATATATAGGCAGAATTTTTTCCGAAGATTGAAGACTAAACAGAGAAATAGAAACAAGGTGCCAGAAAGTAAACACAGTGACTTACCAACTTTTACCATTACTTCTTCATCCAAAGATCAAGATGGAAATTAAAAACAAATAATATCTACAATTTTTATACCAACAATGTGCTACCAATGTCAAACATGGTCTTTAACCTTTAGCAAGCCTGATTAAAAAATACGAAACGTCTCCCTGCCACCGGATTCTTTTTTGAAAATTTGCGTTATTGATGGTGACTGTTTTTAAAATGTGATAATTTTTTGGTTGTTAGAGATATTTAAATAATATTTGCACATATAAATAAAGAATTGAATTATGCATATATTGGTGTAATTTATGTACGTGTGTGTGTGATACCAGATATATGAGAAAGTGGTAAAGACGTTTTTAACAAAAAAATGTTATTTTATAACAAATAAAGAGGAAAAAAAATAAGTAAAAAAAAATAACTTACCTTACATATCGAATTCCTTGGCAACACTGTAAACTAAATCACGCAAATCTGTTGTATTTATGTTCTTTCACTGCGAAATTATCAAAATATAGCCGGGGGAACTGTAAAAAAATGTAGATTTGCAGTAAAATCGTTCTTTGAGCTTAGGCCTAGAGTTATTTTTTGTGCCACTTCAACATATTCGATATAAAACGTTCAAGTCCCCAAACCAATACAGCATTCATGTATATTCACTGCTGTGAAACTAAATAACCTCATAATTCATGATTCAAGCCACGATTCAATGTTATTTTATTCGAAATACGATGAAATAAAGGTCTATAAAACCGATCCACCATCATGGCATCGTACCAGTGTGCAGATGTGGTCAGATTAATTGTTCTTAAACGTTTACGAATAGCTAGCCATTCTCAACAACGATCATTTCGGAAGTGGGGGATGTACCGGCTTCGATTGCGCATTCTCCCAGCTATGTGCACGGACTGTGGTACGTGTAAATCTCACGATATTCTCGTTGGGTGGGACGGCCGCCAACAGCGCGCGCCGCCATTTTGTTTTTCGGCAGCCGGGGTTGATATAGGCTTGGTGAAGGTTAACAGCTTCACAACAAAGAAAAATTATCACATGTGAAATGAAGTGTCTGAGAAAAGCTGCAATGGTTACCAAACTAGATAAAATAAGAAATGAAGAAATTAGGAAAAGAGTTGTATAATATCATGTATCGAACATATTGAGAGACAGCAAGTAAAATGGTTCGGTCACCTTATGAGAATGAAGCCAAACCAAATACCAATAAGAGCATATAATACAAGAATATCCGGGCGTAAAGCCAAAGGTAGACCAAGAAAACGGTGGATAGAAAACATCAAGATAGCCTTGAACAAACATGGACTAAATGCAACCTCTGTGACACAGCCTTGGAACGACAGCTAAAGCTCCCACCCCTACACTTAAGGCAAGTGTGAATGCGATCAACAATTATTCACCTGGGGAAAGACAATAGGCAATAGATTTATTAGATGGATGGTTCTATTATCTTCCTGATCTCATTTACTATTCTGTCTAGTTTTTCTAGCCCATATAGCTTTTCTTAAACACTTTATTTTCTGTTACAAATTTTCTCTGCTGTGATGATGTCAGTAATCATGTTTGTTTCTGGCAACAATAATTTAGCAAACTTTTAATTAAGCAGCTGCAATATTTAATCCCTCAAATGATGCAGGAATTGACATGGAAAATTGATTAACTAACATACTTCTTCCTTTTAGCTGGGATATCTGCGCCTTCTGACTTGCACATCAAAATCATCTATGCATGCACGGTAGCTTTGACCTTCTATGAGATGGACAGCCCACACCACCAACACGACATACATGGCAGGTAACAACAGTGTTATAATCTTTATTTCAATTTTCGGTCATGACAACACATATGCAGGAAAAACATACAATGTACAAGAGATTTTTAGCAGAAAATCTCTAAAATAGATACCAATTAAAACAGGTATATCTGTCACAAACACTGATACTTACCAATGCAGGCCATGGGCGATGATTCTTCCATAACTTTCCCAAATACCAATCACTCTGATTCTCAACAAGACCTATAGCCTACACAACAGAGGACACATTAATTACATCAAAATGAACTGTACAAAACAACTATGAAATTTAAAAAATTAAATTCTTCCTTTTTATTCTCATACCTGGCTCTGTGGCTGCATTGTACAAAGCTTATCTGTAATGGTCAAGGTACCGGTTTCGAATCCCGCCACAGGCAATTGTGCATCCGGACCATTCAGAAAGCAATGGAAAACTACTGAACATATTTATATTGTCTAGAAAATCACTACAGTAAAAAAATGCTGGGTTGATGGCTACATCCTGAATAGGATATGCTACCATTTTTAAAAATGTATTCTCATGCTCCTGAAGATTAGCAGTATCAGTAGTATACCCTAGAACCAACTGGCTTCCAGAGGTGCTGCAGAGGATATGTCAACACACAGAGATCTCCATTTTCTACTGCCATCTGTGGTGCAGATTGGTCCTCATGATGTGTGAAATGTTCTTTGGCCCTCTTCCTGTTGCTTACATATGCGACCAGAATCTCAGAGATATCTTGGTCCACAGTTGTTCAGGTCATTTTGGCATTGTCAGCTGTATACCTAGTAGGTGATATAGCTGTTGATGTTAGTGATTCTTGGAATTCTGTTTATATGTTTCTTTTATCTCTGACATTCATTTGTTGTATGACCTCTAGAGCACATGTGAACACATGAAGTAAAGTATCTAGAGCAATTATGTTAAAATGCTTGTACCCTTTTCTCTAGACCTGCCATGAGTGTTCAACTCATGCAATGCACTTGTACGAGTTTGTCTGCACTCACTCTAGCATAACTACATTGATTTCTCTTGAAATTAAAGCGATGAATGTAAATACATTGTTACGTTTTATTTGCACCATTTGGCCTAGCACATCTGACACATTCAGCATGCATTTTGTTTGGTAAGATTCCCTAGTTCATGATACTATCCAACTTGTTGAAAAGATGTGGTTTGATACCCATATCATAATCAATCAAGTGTCAAGATGAGTGCATTTGACACAGTAAGTAGAGAGGGTCTGTGGAAGATTCTGGCAAAGTATGGATGCCCACAGAAATTTATCTCAATGGTGCAGCAATTGCATGATGGAATGCAAGCTAGAGTTCAGGATGATGGAGAGTTATCTGAAACGTTTCCTGTCTCAAATGGAGTAAAACAAGGATGTGTATTAGTACCTACCCTATTTAGCATCATGTTCTCTGCTATGTTGGATGATGCTTTCAGAGATCTAGACCTGGGAGTAAACATCACCTATCGCATAGACGGAAAATTGTTCAACCTTCACCGGCTCCGAGCAAAAACCAAAGTTAAATCACACAGAATCAGGGATCTTCTATTTGCTGATTGACTGTGCCCTAAATGCCAACACTGAGACTGATCTACAATGTATTATAGACAGATTCTCCAAAGCCTGTACCTTCTTCTTCTTCTTCTTTCGTTCACTTGAAACATGTCTATATCTGTAATTCTGTCTCCTTAATAAAACTCAGTCTTTTGTAGTTCATACAGTGTCCAATAGAGTTTTGATTCCAGTGTTGTTTCCTCTGGCCAATATGTCTGCCTCAGCGTTTCATGCTCAGAACACTCTTGAAGTATATGTTTGGCACTCTGTGCTGCCTGTCCACATGTACACATGGCTGTGTTGCCAATCTTGAACTTTGTATACATGTGACTGCGGAGTCGGTTGTGTCCTGTTCTGAGACGTAGAATTATAACTTGTTCTGGTCTGTTCATAATATGATAGTCATCTTGTGTTGGTGTTTGTGGCTTTCTTATTGACTTGATCATCTGTTTTTTCTGATGGTAGGTGATTGGTATATCTGGTTGGTCTTCGGCAGCACCTTCCTTAGCCAGTTGGTCTGCTTTTTCATTTCCTGGTATTCCACAGTGAGAGGGTATCCACTGCATGGTTACCCTATACTGGTAAGACAATTCGCTAAGTAGTTTTTTCAAGTCTGTTAGTTTTTCAGACTGGAGAGCTTGAAGCACTGACCTTGCATCTGTCAGGAATACCACAGGCTGTAGGTCAGAGTTGGAGTTCAGCAGTTTTTTAGCTGCCACACTAATTGCCTGGATTTCTGCATCATAATTATTGCCGAATTTTCCTGTCGGTGTTCTGATTGTATCTCTAGGCTTGTGTGGATATTCTATATATACACCTGCACCTCCATTCCTCACGGCATTCTGTGCTGACCGATCTGTGTATACTCTGACCCATATATCTTGTGGATATTCCTCATCCAGGAAACTGAGGGTGACTGTCCTTCGCTGCACACTGTTCTGTTCGTCCTCGCTTAGTATTCCTTTCACATGGGTCTGAATGTATATTGGCATTCCATGCCTTTCACTCCACGGGGTTTGTTCTGGTACATGCCTTAAGGGGCTGTCAACTTCAGGTAGGTCTGTAAGTTGTCTGCGGAGTCGTTTAGCTTGATGGATAAAGCTGCTTCCTTTCAGTCGTCCCATTGCTAGATTTTGGAATCTTTCCTTCATTGGATGACTTGGCATACACTGAAACTTTTCTGCCTGAATTAGTACTTTTGTGTCTCTGTGTTCACCAAGTGTTTGCATTCTTCCCATTTTCTGCATCTCTGCTATGGGTGTTGATTTCATTGCTCCCAAACTTATTCTAAGTGCCTGGTTTTGCACTTTATCTAGATCTTGTAATGTGGTGTTTGATGCAGGACACCACGCAGCTGAACCATATTCTAGGTGTGGTCTTATGCCTTGCTGGTAAAGTTTACTGAGTATATTTCCACTCTAAGAAATTTAGCCTCTGTTTGCTGATATTTGTTATGATGTTCTTGGCTAGGTCTGTTCTCAGCCTGCTGTCTAGATGTTTCCATCTCATTTTGCAGCTTTTCCAGTTCATCATTCCAGTAGGGTTTGTAGTTTTTGCGTGCCCCCCTGGGTATGGTTTTACTAGCAGCATGTAGTATACATCTATTAAATTCACTCACTGCTCTATTGATGTCTTTGTCCAAGTTCATGTCCTTAGCTAGAACACTGGTTAAATGCTGGTACATTTTCCAGTCTGCCCTCTTATAGTTCCACCTAGTGAGCGTGCTGCTGTCCTTGGTAAATTCATTGTGGATTTCCAGAAATACTGGTCTGTGGTCACTACCCCCAAGCAGCTTTCCAACGACACGTGTGATGTTCGATTCCAGGCCTGGTGAGTGGAATGCCAGATCTGGTGTAGAGGTGGTGTGCCATGCTCTCGAGTAGAAGGTTGGTGAGTCAGCTGGCTGGTTAATAAGGATGAGATTATTTTCATCCTGCCAGCTCTCAAGTTCCTCACCTCTCTTGTTGATATGATCGTAGCCCCAGCTCTGAGAGTGGTTGTTGAAGTCACCACACACCATAAGTCTCTCTTTATCTGGAATTGTGTCTAGTGCCAATGGTCTAGACATTTGGGCAGTAGTAGTTCAGGAGATGGAATTCTGCACTGTCTGTTTTTAGGTGGAGCATCTGGTATTCTGCCCCTTCCATATATACTTCCAGCTGACATGCGCTGATATTGTTTTTAACAAGTGTCAGAATTCCACCTTTTCGCCTGTCCTTTCGGTCAGATCGGTAGCACTGGTAGCCTCTGATTTTGAAGGCTATGTCGCTGCTGAGGTGTGTTTCTTGGATACAGCATATATTAACTTGTTCTTCACTGAGGACATTTTCAAGTTCCAATTTTTTGCTGTATCCATCTCTTTTACTATTGACACCCTCAGCATTCCAGTGCATTATTTTTATTGGTCGTTTAAAGTTTGTTTGGCCAGTAGCTCTATTCCCTTGCCTCCTGGCTCCTCGAGGCAATTGAGAAGGACTTTCAGTAACTGAGGTTGGGCCCTTTCGAGGTATAGGGCCCGGCACCGTCCCTGCCTGAACGTCCGCCACAGGGCAGGCACCATAACTTTTTATAGATACAGACATGTTTCCATTGTGTTTTGTGCGTGGCATCCTGATTATCTGTGCGCCTTTTGGCTGGATGCCTCCGTCTTCAGCACTCTGCTTACTTGGGCAGGACTATGGTCCTGCGCGAATGGGACTGCCCGACCAGTCTTAGTTTCCAGCCCCTGATGGCTGAACTAAGCCCCATCACCACGGCACGGTGCTGGCCTTGATGGGGAAGCCTGTACCAACTTTGGGCTTACCATTAACACAGAGAAAACAGAAGTCATGTTACAACCAGCACTTGGCAAAAGCTATCTCGAGCCCTGCATAAAGGTAAATGGTGTAGCACTGAAAGTTGTGAATAGATTCATACATATATAGGCAGTACGTTATCACAAAATGCCAACGTTGATGATGAAGTGTATACAAGGATCGTCAAAGCAAGCAGTACTTT
This sequence comes from Meghimatium bilineatum, assembly GCA_034231615.1. Lineage (NCBI taxonomy): Eukaryota > Metazoa > Mollusca > Gastropoda > Stylommatophora > Philomycidae > Meghimatium > Meghimatium bilineatum. Next base: position 28,374,979 of record CM067305.1, on the reverse strand, counting down.
CGACAGATTGTACGCAAATGTTTGGTGTATAAATGGCATTAATCTACAAACTAAGCTGAAAGTTTACAGAGCAGTTGTACTTCCAGTGCAGTTATATGCTAGTGAAACATGGACCGTGTATAGACGTCATGTGAAAAAACGCAATAATTTTCATACAAATTGTCTCAGAAAAGTTATGAACATCAGATGGCAAGACAAGATTCCAGATACCACAGTCCTTGATAGAGCTGGTATCCCCAGCATTGACACGATCCTGATGCAGACACAGATTCATTGGGCAGGTCATTTGGTGCGTATGCTAGACCATCGTCTGCCAAAGATACTTCTCTATGGTGAGCTAGAGAAAAGTATATAATATCAAGGTGGCCAAAGGAAGCGCTACAAGGACTCGTTAAAGAACTCACTGAAAGCCTTTGAAATAGACCACGATACATGGGAAGAACTTGCACAAAATAGATCTACATGGCGTTCTAAAATCAATAAGAGCGCATCATCTTGTGAAAAGAGGAAAAATGCAGCAGCTCAACAGCGGAGAGCAGATAGAAAGTCACAGATAGACCAAGATCTGTCTACTGTCGTCATTCCATGTCCGAACTATCCAAGGACATTTATAGCTCGAATAGGGCTCATTAGCCATCTACGAACTCATAATCAAGGACATAACTAATATTGAATTTTCAAAAGTGGATGTCACAAATGGTCATCAGCACTTGTGATGGACGAACAACAATATGCTCTGACATAGACTTATCAGATGTTGTGGAACTCCATATGTCTGTAATGTTATCCATAACTGTGCTCTATCCACTTTGTCAAAAGCTTTCTCTTGATTCACGAAAGCCAGATATAAGTCTTATTTATGTTCTGTCGCTCTTTCTGAAAGACGTTTGAGGACGAAGATTGCATATTTACAGATTTTGTACAAATACCCATTTGTGTGTTGTTGAGCTGTGGTTCTATATATGCATGCATCATTCTCTCTAGCATCTTGCAAAAGACATTTCCTATGTGACTTAAGAGTGATATGCCTCAATACTTAGTGCAGCCGCTCTTACTGCCTTGTTTCTTCCAGATGGGAACAATCACTGCTGTATTCCATTCTTGTGATGTCTTGTGTTTTCCATATCACATTGAACAGTCTGTGTAGCCACTTTATACCTGTCACTGTTAGCATTTTTATTAGTTCTATAGGTATGTCGTCTATTCCTGGTACTTTGCTGTTTGGTGCATGTTTAACTGCGTCTTCAATTTCGGATTTCAAGATGCATGGTGTCATGTGACGTATTCCTTCCAGAACGTTGTCTTCCCAATGAACTCTCTGAACCTCTCTCTTCTTCTTCTTCTTTCGTTCACTTGAAACATGTCTATATCTGTAATTCTGTCTCTTTAATAAAACTCACTGTCTTTTGTAGTTCATACAGTGAACCTCTCTCTGTCTTGGGCGATGGGGCTTGCATTTTCTAGCGATGTATTCATGTTATCTTTAATGTCGTCTGTCCATCGTCTTCTTGGTCTGCCCTTTCTCCTCTTCCTAGGTACTCTTCCCTCCATGGTTCGTCTTATTCTATTGTATTTGTTATGATCGCTTCTCCTTCCTTCAAGTTTAACAATTTGAGTTGGTTTAAGTCCTTTTAAGTTGGTTCATAAATGTCTTTTTTACTTCTCATGTTTTGTACTTTCTTGTAGAGCATCTTTGGTGCGTTTTGTCAAGCATTTCTACATATTCTTGCCATGACTTAATTTTGTGCAGATTTGATGATTTTCTTGGTGTTAATCTTTGCTGTCTTGTATTGTTAAGTAATCTTCATGCATTTTGCTTGTTGCCCAGTTCTTGTATTTTTATTTTTATCTTTAGTTGCATTCTTTACCTCTTCTGTCCACCAAGCTGTCATTTTTTATTTCGTTCCTTTATGGTTTTTATATCCGAATATGTTTCCTGCTGTTTGTATGATGGTATTTGTGAAATATTTCCATTCTTCTTCTATGTGCTGTGTGTTTTCTGGCAGCTTTGCAAATTCTTCGTTAACTTCCTGGATATATTTTTTGCGCATTTTAAGTTCTTCCAATTTCTGTATATCTAGTTGCCCTTGGTGCTTTGTGCTTTTCTTGTGCTTGATATTTTTCGCTTTGTTTTGACTGTTATTATTACTGTCTTAAGGTCAGTATCTGCACACATGTTAGGTATTACTCATGTGTCTGTTCTTTTTCATGTATTGTTTCTTTTTGTGAGTATTAAGTCAATCTTACTCTTGCATTCCAAGCAGTTACATTTATACCATGTGTACACTTGTGACTGTATATGCTTAAAGAAGGTGTTCATTATAAAGAAGTTGTGCTGTACGCATGTATCTATTACTTTATAACCGTTGTTGTTAAACTTGTTTCTTGTATCGCCAAAAGGTCCTTTATATTCATATATTACTTCTCTATTTGTGCCAAGATGTGCATTAATCTCCCAAAATATATAAAATATATAGGTCATCTTCATTGTTGCTGTTTATTTTTTAATTTGAGTGGCTGTTTAATCTGTTGTCTCCTGTTCTGAGGCGGAAGATAATAACCTGTTCTGCTCTGTCGAGATAGTGGTAATTGTCTTTTGGGTTGTCGACTTTCCTGATGGCTTTGATGAGGATCTTCTTTTCTTGCTAGGTGATTTCTTGGCCTTTTTGTTCCTGTGTTGCTCCATCCTTTGCCAGTCTGTCTGTCTCTTCATTTCCTGGTATGCCACAGTGGTTTAGTATCCACTGTAGTACTACCCTTCTTTGGATGCTCACTTCTCGCATAGCTTTCTTCAGGTATGGCAGCTTATCGCTGTCAAGGGCTTGTAGGACAGACATAGCATCAGTAAGAAATACCACCTGCTGGCATTGGCTTGTTGTGTTTTTAATTATTTCTGCAGCCATGTTTAAAGCCTGTACTTCTGCAGAGTAGTTGGAGCAGAATATTCCAGTTGGTGAACATGTGGATTCATTTTCTTTTTCTGGATATTTTATGTAGACGCCAGCACCTCCATTCTTCACTGCTCTGGTTGCTGATCCGTCTGTATATACTTGTATCCATACTTCTCTGGGGTACATATCTTCAATCATGTTGCATACTATTGTTTTCTTTTGGAGATTATTCAGTTCTATCATAGTGTGGTAGTTGTTTATGGTGGTTCTGATAGTGAGATTTGGGTATTGCTCCCACGGAACTGGAAAAAGTGTTAGTGATATCTCTTTTGTTGTGTCTGGTAGTTCTTTATATTTTCTGTTTAGTTTTTTGGATCGGTGTATAAAACTGCTCCTCTTCAGTCTTCCACTGGCTAGGTCACTGTGTCTGGTCCTCATTGGATGTGCTGGCATGCTCTTGTAATTTTCTGCATGTACCATGGTCTTAGTGTCTCGCCTGTATGATAAGGGGGTGATGCTTGTAATTTTTTCCATTTCATTTATGGGAGAGGTCTTCATGGCACCTGTGATAAGGTGAAGTGCTTGATTTTGTACCTTGTTCAGGGCTTGTAGATGGGAGTTGGCTGCTGACGTCCATGCTGTTGATCCATATTCTAGTACTGGTCTAATTGCACCAGTATATACCTTCTTCAAAGTTGCCTCATTGGCTCCCCAGTTTGTTCCTGCCAATTTCCTCAGGATGGCAAGTTTCTTTCTTGCCGTTGCTTCTATTTTCTCAATTTGAGGCCTCCATGTCAGTCTCTTATCTAGCGTAGTGCCCAGGTACACCGTCTCGTCTTCTGTTTGGATATGTACATTTCCGAGTTTTATCTCTCCTGCTTTGTCCTTATTTGAGAGTGTGAAGAGTGTTGTTGAAGACTTTTCAACATTTATCTTTACCATCCATTTATCTGCCCATGCTGCTGTGTTGTCTGCTGCCTTTTGTATTATTTTGTTGGCGATCTTTAGATGTTCTTCTACACACCACACCACCAAGTCATCAGCGTACATTGCAGCTTTTACACCTTGTGGCAATTCACAAATTATATCATTTATGAAGACAAGAAACAGAGTTGGAGACAATATTGAGCCTTGAGGAACTCCGTTTTTTAGGAGAACTTTTTTGCTGTTGTATCCTTCCATGGTGATTCTTGCTTTCCTATTGTGTAGGAAGCAATGGATCCACTTGCTCATGTTGCCCCCAATTCCGTTTCTTTGCAGCTTTATTATCAGTCCATCTTTCCAGACCTTGTCGAAAGCTTTTTGAAGATCTATCCACAGGGTGAAAACTTTTTTCTTTTCTTGAAATGCATCTTCTATGATCTGGGACAGGAATGTTATTTGGTCTTCTGTTCTGTTACATTCTCTAAACCCAGCTTGTTCTGGCACCAATAGCTTCTCAGATTCTAGGTACCACTTTAGTCTTCTGTTGACCATCCTTTCCATTGTCTTGCAGACACAACTCGTTAGACTTATTGGTCTATAATTCTCAGGCTTCTGTTTGTCCTTGCCTTTTTTAATAATAGGACACATAAACGCTTCTCTCCACGACTGTGGTACATTGCCTGTTTCACAACTATAGTTGTATATCTGTAATAATTTGTACATTGCTGCCTGTCCTAGGTTTCTAAGCATTTCATTGGTGACACCGTCCGGTCCTGTTGATTTTCTATCCTTTAGTTTCCCTATAGATGTCTTTAATTCTTCTAATGTGAATAATTTGGACATGTTGTCTGGACAGTTTCTGTTGTTCTTATCATTATTCATTTCTTGACGAATGCTTCGTTGTCTACATGTATTGATGGTAATTGTGCTTTCTTTTCTGTAAGATTCCGCAAGCTTGTCTGCTGCTTGTTTGCCAGAGTGGAATTTACCTGAATCTTCCAGCGTAATTTTTTGTCGCTGGGTATTGCTGTCTTCATTTATTTGCTTGGTTAGTTTCCACAGCTTTCTCCCTTCCTTTTCAAAATTTAATTTTTGAGTTTTTTCCCTCCAACTTCTCTGTGTTTCTATCTTTTCTTTAGTGAACTTTGCTTTGGTTTTTTGTAAAGCGATGTGGTTCTGTTGTGATGGTTGCGTTTCTGCCATATTACGTGCTTCAGTCAGTTCTTCCTGTAGTTTTTGAAGTGTATTGGTCCAATATGGTACATAATTCTTTCTTGCTCCTCTTGGTATTGTCTCCTTAGCTGCCTGAAGTATTCCTTTATTAAACTCCATGATAATAGTGTTGATGTCTCTGCCTGTTAATTTTATGTCTTTTGTAAGTAGGTTTGCTCTATGTTTATACATGTGCCAGTTTGCTTTCTTGTAGTTCCATCTTGGCTTAGTTGGTCTTGTAATTGTTGATTTGTTCACTTTGATGATAACTGGACGGTGATCACTGCCACCAAGTTATTCGCCTATTGTTCTTTCCATTATTACAGCCAGTTCTGATGTGCAGAATGTCAGGTCTGGGGTTGAGGTGCTATGCCATCTTGAGTAGAAAGTTGGTGGATCATGTTCAGGAGGATTAGGTTGTTATCATCTTGCCAACTTTCTATCTCTTCTCCCCTTCTGTCTAAATTGTTATATCCCCAGCTTTGGGAGTGGCTGTTAAAGTCTCCCACTGCCAGAAAGTGTTTGTTCGGGATGTTAATACTGGTCATATTTAGTGGGATTTCATTTGGGCAGTAGAAATTTAGTATGTCCAGTTCAGGGGAGTTATCTTTTATATGAATCATCTGGTATTCGGTGCCTTCCTCTTATGTTTTCATTTCTATGGCGTTGATGTTATCCTTGACCAGAGTTAGTATGCCGCCTTTACTCTGATCTTTCCTGTCTACTCTAAAGCATTGGTACCCTCATATTTTGAATGTTATTTTTTTGTTGAGATGGATTTCCTGTATGCAGCAAATACTAATTTCTTTCTAGTGCAAGGTGTTTTCTAGTTCAGTTTTTTTATTTCTAACTCCCTCTGCATTTCAGTGCATAATATTCAGAGGGGTTTTCATCCTGTCTGGTTGGCCAGTCACTTTCCTCTTCTGCCTCCTGGCTCCACGAGGTAGACTAGAGGGACCTCCAGTAGCTGGGGGTGGATTCTGTCGAGGTTCAGAATCCGGCACTGCTCATGCCTGGGGGAACTTCACAGGGCGAGCACCATGATGATTTTTATAATTTTGTCATGCAGATATGTCAACTATTCGGTTTGCATGATGCCATGGTTGCTGGTGTGCCTCTCGGCCTGGCATCTCTGACTTCAGCACCTGTGATTGTTTGGGCAGGATTGTGACCCTGCTCGATATTGGGTTGGCCCGACCAATCTTAGTTTCCAGCCTCTGTTGGCTGCACTAAGCCCCATCTCCACGTCAAGGACTTGGCCTCGATTGGGTCTGCGCCAGTTATATACTGGTAATGTCCGATCAGCAATTGACTACACACTTCCTGTACAGGCAATAGCAAGCAAAAGCCTCCTACAGAGATTGGAAAATGTCCAAAATAACGCACTGCAATGTATATGCTGTGCCATGAAAACCACCCCAACTGCTGCATATGAGATCAACATAGACATAGAACCACTGCACTTAAGAAAAGAACGAGTGGTAGTAGAGACCTTTGAACATGAGAATGAACACCACAGAAGAAAATAGAAAAATGATAGAAAAGTGGCCGGAAAAACACAGAATACTCAAAACATCGTTCCTCAATAGCACAAGACAAGCAAGCATAAAATACCATCTGCCAACAAATAGAGAACAAAAGGAATTGATAGACATTGAACCACCCTGCAGGCAAGCAATAACCCCTACCATAAGGACTGAACTCTCTAACCCCTCGGCAGATAAGAACACTGTAACTCCATTCCTGAAAACCATTGTCTTAGAAACAATCCATATATACCCACCAGAAATAATCCACGTATACACAGATGGATCTGCACAAAATTCTACCAAAATTGCTGGATATGGAGCTGTGATAAAATACCCAAAAACAGACCCAGAAGACTACCCAAAATTGTTCGGCTAATGCGGAGATATCTGCTCTAACTACACAGCAGAGATAATAGCAATTGAGAAAACTCTGAATCGAATTATTGTGGACTTTGAGAACGGAACTACTCCACCTGAAGACATAGTCATCTTCTCCAACTCAAAATCAGCACTCCAAGCTCTGAAGACCAAAAAAACACCCCCTGGTTGCAATATCAACAGACAAATTGACCAGCTGTCCACATCATATGGTGCAGAAGTCACCCTCCAATGGATACCTGGCCATACTAGAGTCCTTGGAAACGAAATTAGCTCAGAGAGGTGCTGCCGCCCCCCACTCTTTTCCCCCCAAAATCTACCTACATGCAAACAAATCCTAAAAAACAACTACGGACAAGAATGGTTACAACAGTGGTCCAGCTCAAAAACTGGACGCTCACTGAACACCAACAGATACCCAACCCAACGAACCCTTTGAAACAACTCGAGTGAGCAAACCAGAGTCTCACATTCCAACTAAAAACAGGCCATGCCCCCATTAATAAACATCTGAACAGAATAAACCCATTACACGAACCAAATTTCAGACAGTGCAACGCACAAGAAGAGACTGTTGATCACCTCCTCACATTCTCAGAACACATTCTCAGGTTTAATACTACATTGAGAAACAGCAAACAAGGTGGTCTGGCCACCTCATGAGAATGGAACCAACTGTAACCAACCCTTTGTGCATACAACAGCAGAATATTGGGCTACAAGGCATGAGGTAGACCACGAACTAAATGGATGGAGACAATCAAAGAAATCTTAAAGAGGTATAAGCAAACTATGGCCAAAGCAACACAAATAGCTAAAGATAGACAACTTCAACCCCCCCCCCCCCACCTAAAATTCTAATTACGAAATGAAATGTGTTCAAACCTGTTTCCCTCTCAGCACTCTAAAAATTTTCCACAATTCTGCAATGTCTGTGGCAAAGGTAACATCTGTATCCAACACAATAACCTGTGTGGATAAGATATAAGTATACTTTTAAAATGAAATGCATAAGATACCAAATCCTTTTGTATAAGATAAAAGTATACTTTTTAAAAGATAAAAGTAAACCTTGACACTATAGGTGTCCTTTTAAGCTGCACCCTTTTATGGACAGAGGGTCAGATGCCCAAATACAAAACTGGTCATGGACTGGACAAAAATAGCTAACCTAAAAGCTCAATGACACGTTACATGCTATATTTATATAAAGGTAATATTGAGCTCCAGCTCTGTGGAGGGGTAGAACAGGGAGCATCTGTGGCGGCCAAGGTATCGAGTTCGATCTCCACCACAGGCAATTGTGCATCCTAAATGTTCAGAAAGCAATGGCAAACTACTGAATGTATTTATATTGCCTAGAAAATCACTACAGCCAAAAAATGCTGGGTTAATGGCTACATTATAAATAGGATACACTACCAAATTATTTTTAAATATTGAGCTCAGACTGTGCATTGGTTTATGAAAAGAACAAGTAATTAAAAACTGTCTACCTTAACAGCAAAGAGCGACTTCAAGTTTTGAAATCCATATTAATATTACTGGTACTAAATATTCGTAACAATTTTTTAAACCTACGGTCATTTACATGTCGCCTATATTTAGGTGCGAACAAAATATTTTTATTTTTAGATATATTTATTAAAGCCATGTGATTCTAAAATATGCAGAGCAACAGAACAGCTAAATGTGTATGTTAGTGGAACAAAACTAAAACAAGCATCAGAAATTAAATATCTAGGAATTTTTATAGAAGACGGCAAAATTGATAGAGAAATTCAGATGAGGTGACAAAAAGCAAATGTAACTGCTGCTTAAAAACTGAGCAATCAACATGGATAGCAAACGACATATAATGAACACCATCTTTATTCCGACATTATGTTACCAGTGTCAGACAAGAACATTCATGAGAAAGATTACATGTGAGATGAAATGACTGAGAAAAGCTATAAATGTCACCAGAAGAGACCGAATGAGAAATGAAAATATCAGAAAGATAGTAAAGACCATATCATGCAAACAATATATAGAGAGTCAACAGATGAACTGGTTTGGCCACCTTATGCAAATGGAACCATAACAACCAGCCATCCAGGTCAAAGCCCATCTTTCTAACAGTAAAAAGAACAGCAACAAAGCAAGAGGACGACCACAAACAAGATGGGAAGAATCTTCTTCAGCGTTCATTCTCAAACTCCCGCTGGATATCCCTTTATAGCAGGACCATGGTCCTACTAGATTTCCAGCAGGATGTAGTGCAGAAAATGGAAATGCGCTGTGTTGCCATTTTATTTGCACCAAGATTCAAGATTGTTAAAAATCATGGCCTAACCACGGCAAGTGTAACAAAGTTGGCTAAAGTCCAAAAACTTCAACTCCCCATGAAGCCTAACAGAATTTGTGGAAAAGACAATAAATAGATAGGTTCTATGTCTGGCTTGATAGAAGCACCTGCATTATTATTTTAGTAACACTGTGAGTGACCATATTGTTTCAGGGTTGGTGGGCCGTGTAATTTGTACAGGTGGGCCGGGTCAAGCCTGTGGGCTATAGGTTAGATATAGGCGCAAGTTGGTCAAAATTGACTACACAGTACTTCGCTCTTTCAATACAGCAGCAAGTTGCCCATCATGGATATGACCCAGAGCACGTAATTGTAGCTCAAACAATAATTTCCATGGATTTCAAATATATGTACTTGTGAATAATGGCTTCACTGTCAATTTTCCAACTATTCACCTCACCAAAAAAAAACAATTGACCTGAACACTTTCCTTAGGACATCTATTATGACACTACAAATGATACTATTAGATACTATATATATATGATACTATAAATTATATTACATATACTATAGACAACTTACTATAATTCACTTCAAGCAGTGTTTCTGCAGAAACTGAGATAAGATTATGACAGTGACTCAAGAAAACAGTAAACAAAGACAGTAACTTGAAATAACACTATACAGACCAACCTTGTTTATGTGGCTAGGTAGTGTCTTTGGTAAAACCAGTTTCATTAGACCAAAGACTCCTGAGTAATGCCGATTGGGTATCCAGGAAATGTCCGGCTAAAAGGAAGAGCACAATACAGCAAATATATTGTATAAAATATATAAAGCTAACAGATACGCAGGGTTGATAGTGAAAATATTGTAGCTTTGCATACAAAAATATTTAACAAATAACATGCATGTACTCAAATGGCTAAAATCACAAAAAGAAATCTAAGTAATTATACTTGAGAGAAATTCAGGGTACAATCATGATGGTGTAAATATGTGTTTATGACTCCAAAGCACGAACTTTCCTATAATGGTTGTTCAGTCTCATTCCAGCATGTTGTGCCAAAATATAGTTCACTCTCTAAGGATTTTTGCAGGTGCTATGGTGTCTGTGTATCTATGCTGAAATTTTATTGAGTGCACATGTGGTATTGACATCATGATTGCTGTAACTCGCAAAGATGAAAAGACCATTGTTGTAGAAGAAAATGAAGTCCAGGCAGGATGAACTAAAGAGAACACGCAGGAAAACAGAGTGCTTAGCTATGAAATATCTGAGGATACTGATTTGGAATGCCGCAAACGTGCAGAAAAAAAAACCTTTCCTCGATTCAATCAATCAAGTGCCATGCTGACTGGCATAGGCGATCATGTTTCTCCACGACTCTCTGTCTCTTGTGTTGTCAATAAGCTCGGTTGGTGAGCTTCTACCGTGCCACGATACAAGCCCATCTAGTAACTTTTCTCTTTGTCGACCTCTATCTCTTCTCTCTTTGAACTTTCCAGTGGTTATTAAGTGTTCAAGCTGTGTTCTTCTCAGCACATGCCCTAGAAACCATGACTGTCTGCCTCTAATGTTTGATATGATTGATCTTTTTACGCCAGCATCAATGAGAGCCTCTGCATTCCTCAATTGCTAGATTATTATGAGCCAACAATGTCACTCTTCAGGAAACACAATTTTGAAAAAGGGCATACTTTGAATAATTGGTTTTACCAGTTTATAATAGAGACATAAATTTTTGTGCATGACCTTTGTTAGCCAATTTCAAGCTGTCAATAGGGTGTCCTTGGATATCTTGATGCACCAGCTGTTAAATCTTGCAGTTAATCCTTTTGTCGTGCGTTGGGTTGGCGCCGCCCTTATGCACAGGGTTGTAGTTCTTAATTGTGGTAACTGGATATCTACACCAACTGTTATTGGCCCTGGACTGCCACAGGGATCGCCTCTATCTCCTGTACTTTTCAATGTATACACAGTACATATTGCTGGCAATCAAATCACAGGTGTTGGCAGAACGATGTCATATGCCGATGATATCCTGGTGTATAGACAGGGCAGAAATCGAGAAGAGTGCGTCGTGGAACTACAGAAGGAGCTGGACAGACTGACAAATTGGTGTCGAGATACGGGAGCAGTGGTTAATCCGTCTAAGGCATTCGTGACGTGGTTTTCCTTGAACAATCACATGGTAAAGACACCCATGCCACAAGTTTCGTTGTCCGGGAAAAGTTTAGAAAGAACTAGCACAATGAGATAACTGGGTGTGTTTTTTGAGAGAAGCCTGAGTTTCAGGGAACATGTTGACCACATTATCATAAGGGCAGGCAAAGGCTTAGCAGCAATGAAGGTTATGGCTGCTGCGCAGTGTGAGCAAAGATTGTTATTTCTTTTGTACCTGGGTTTGGTTGTGGCTGTGGTGGAATATGCACTGGCAATTCTGACTCTTAGCCAAACTCAGATCGAAAGACTGGATAGAGTCCAGAATGCAGCAATGCGTATCATTCTGGGATGCACAAGAGACACATCGACAAGAGCTATGTGATACCTACTTCACTGCCCAACAGCTGAGCATAGATTACAGTATTGCCATGCACGGGCGTACCTTCAAATACATGCAGATAAGGAACACCCGTTGAATTCCGAAATACAGAAAGTTCAAGGCAGCAGACTCAAGAGAGGAAGGTCGTGGATGGGATGTGCTGAGGATGTAATACAAAGCGTGTGCAGATTACAGGATGTGGCAGCAGGTGCGGAATGGATAGGTCTACCCACAGATTTCGAAACTTGTTTGAGAGTAGTAATATCACTTAGCAGGGAATGCAGAGAATGGTGTCCCACAGCTGTGGAGAAAGAAGTGCAGGCTTTAATCAGTGAGAATACCAAAGAGGGGGATGTGATTATATACACTGATGGATCTGTAATTAGGCATGTTCGCAGTGCTTGGGCCTTTACAGCTCAGTGCACAGGTAAAACGATCAAGGAGGAAAGTGGTGCCTTTGCGGTCACTACGAGTAGTATGACCATGGAGACTATGGCGGTGACCAAGGCATTTGAGTGGCTACGCACACAGAAAGTAACGCAGGTCTGCATCTTGAGTGACTCTATGAGTATGATTAAGAAGGTACAAGTGGGTCTTGTTCGCGAACAGTGGATTGAGGCCTTGAGAAATGCAAGCTTGAAAGCGGTTACATTTATTTTCGTGCCGGGACATGTGGGCGTTCGAGGCAATGAAAGAGCAGATCAACTGGCATCATGTGCAATTGTGGCAAAGGGCAATGGGGCAATGGATCGCGCTGACGTTTTGAACTCCTTAAGAGATATAACACGCGAGAATGAGACTAATGTGGATGATGATTCCTTTTCAATGGCTAGGATTAAAGATCAGGGATTGAAATGCGGTGTTGCTAGAGGTGAACATTTTGGAGGGCGCAGAAGAATGATGGTCAACCAGCATAGGACCGGTACTGTCAGCAGAAGTGTGATGGCGGATACACTCAAGGAGAGATCGGAGCAACTATGGATGTGTCCAGTTTGCAGTGATGATGATCTGACGACTAACTAACTAAGCTGTTAAATTCTGTATTCTGATATTTCTATGTTAGTTGTAAATGCTTATGCATGCTGCAGGATGATGACTACCCAAAAATGGAAATGTTTTTCTTAGATTTATGAAAGGATGGTTACACTATTTTTGTGGTGATTTCATTGTCAAGAGCGAGTGGTGGGGCAATACTTCAACCAAAAAGCAAGGGGAGGAACTTGGAGGCAACAATGGGCTTTGACCATTGTTGTATCATGGAGAATTGATATCTAAATATGGCACTGATATTAGTGTTGACGAAAGAGAGATATTGGTGACTAGTGATATCAAGCAAGATCCCGCAAATATCCAATTAAACAGTCACAAAAATGAAGCAGTTATCACCTTGATATCCTGATATATAGTCAGGGAAGGGTTAGAGCAGAAACTGTCAGATCACTGAGCAATACCGTATCGCCTCCTTGTGTGATGATTCAGGGGCACTGATAAATAAAAAGATGGCTGCAGTGACATGGCTCTCTCTTAGCAATCACATCGTAAAGTTTGCAACAATGAAACATGCTTTAATCATGTTATTGCAAAGAACTTTCATCTCTGAGAAAGATGGCAGCGGCTGATACTAAACAATCACAGTTCGTAATCTTATATGAGGCTCTTGTCTTCCCTATGCAGGCGCCACTATCACACAGATTGAGAGACTGGAGAGAATTCTTCTTCTTTCATTCATTTAAACATGTCTATATCAGTAATTCTGTCTCCTGAATAAAACTCACTGTCTTTTGTAGTTCATGCAGTGGTCCATAGAGCTTTGATTTCAGTTTTGTTTCATCTGTCCAATATGTCTCTCTCAGCATTTCATACTCAGAACACTCTTGAAGTATATGTTTGGCACTCCGGGCTGCCTGTCCACATGTACATATGACTGTGTTGCCAATCTTGAACTTCGTGAACATGTGGCTACGAAGTCGGTTGTGTCCTGTTCTGAGGCGTAGAGTTACAACTTGTTCTGATCTGTTCATAATGTGATAGTCGTCTTGCATTGGTGTTTGTGGCTTTCTTATTGACTTGATCATCTGTTTTTCCTGATGGTAGGTGATTGGTATGTCTGGTTGGTCTGCAGCAGCACCTTCCTTAGCCAGGTGGTCTGCTTTTTCATTTCCTGTTATTCCGCAGTGAGAGGGTATCCACTGCATGGTTACCCTATACTAGTAAGACAGCTCCTTAAACAGTTTTTGTAAGTCTGTTAGTTTTCCAGACTGGAGAGCTTGAAGCACTGACTTTGCACCTGTCAAGAATACCACGGGCTGTGGGCCAGGGTTGGAGCAACAGTTTTTCAGACCTAATTGCCTGGATTTCTACATCATAATTATTGCAGAATTTCCCTGTTGGTTTTCTGATCATATCGCTAGGCTTGTGTGGATATTCTATATATACACCTGCACCTCCATTTCTCACTGCATTCTGTGCTGACCCATCGAGAGAATTCAAAATGAAGAAATGCGGATTATCTTTAGTTGCATCAAGGACACACCCTGTGTGGCTAAGCGTTTTCTCCTTGATTTTCCAAGCATATCTTACAGAATTGATGTGACATGCCTGTGTATACCTCTGAGTGAGTTCTGACATAGATCATCCACTACACAGTGAACTCCCTCCTGTGAAGGGAAGCAGGATCAAGAAAGGAAAATTTTGGATGGGACATGCCGAGGATACAGTAAAACAGATTTGAGCACTAGAAGGCATAAATTCTGGCGAGGAATGGATACCTATTCTTATGGTCTTTCAAGAGGCAGTGAAGACCATCATTACACTCAATAGAGAGTGTAGGGAAGACATCCCTGTGAATGTGGATGCTGAAGTCAAGGCACTCATCTGCTAACATGCAGATGACACAGATGTGATTTACATGGACGGTTTGGTCATCCGTCACCACCGATGCGCACAGGCCTTTACTGCCAGATCACACAGAAGAACAGTACATGAAGCCATGTGGAGACTTTACAGCAACAAGCAGTCTCACAATGTAAGCATTTGCCATAACACAAGCACTTAACTGGCTGGAATCTCAAGCCTAATCCCTTGCATGCATGCAAGTGACTCAATGAATATGATTCAGAAAGTCAAAACAGGTGATGTACGTAAAGGAATGGTAAAGCCATTAGAGAGTTAAAATGCGGGAATCACTAAGGAAACTAACCCTTATCTTTGTCACTGGACATGCAGGTGTAGAGGGAAACAACCAGGCTGATCAATTAGCTAACCTCGTCACCACAATAGAAGGTCAGCCTATAGACAGAGAGGACATACTCATTGCTCTTTGTGAGTTCGCATGATCAGAGGATTTTGAGATGAATGAGCATGACTCAATATCGAGAATGCACGAATTGCGATAGGTGTGGTCCATAGAGAATACCTGACAAAAATTTCAAAAAGAGCAGTGAACCAACATAGAACAAGAACCATCAGCCATTATACCCTGAGAGATTTACTAAAGTGGAGATTTGAGCACCTATAGACATGTACGACATATGAGGATGATAATCAGCAAACTTATACCTAATACCTTCAAATAATTCAATTAGGCTCTTTACGCCATCAATGGTTTGAGCCAATAAAGATTGTGCCGAATAGAGTTCTCTTAATCTTTTCTACTTGTATATATTTGTGTTAGGGGAAATGAAAGAACAAACTTGCCAGCATGGCCACAGTGACTAGTGGCAGTTCAATGGAACATGCTGATATTTTGAATAAGCGATAAAGACTAATAAAGTTAAAGATGTTACTATAATACTAACTACTACCTTTACTATTAAAATAAACAAAACAATGTAAAAACTGAATAGCAATAAACATAATAACAAGGACTGTTTCCACGTTGTGGTTCAATTGAACGCATTTCCCCTAGTATCTATTTACCTCCTTTCTGTCTATATACAGGGATATCTTGGTATAAATATCTCTGTAAATAAGCTTTTGTTATTGTGTTTCTTAAAAAAGGGTCTTGTTGGAAGGCACATTCTGAGCCTCTCGCTGGATTTCTTTTGTGCCAGGACAATGGTTTAAGAGATTTCTAGCAGGATGTAATCCAGAGAACAACAATGTGTCGTCATTTCATTTGCATCAATGGCCAGACACATCTGACCTTGGTTGTTGTCCATGATGAGAGTGACATTGATGAGAGCCATCTTGATGATAACCTTTATGTAGGTAACATTAATCTTGAGTATAACCGATTGGATAAGAAAGTGTGACAAATTAAACAATAGTACCGGTAGTTTCAAAAGAAAGTGAAACAACAACAAAACATTTCTTTGGATCAACAAAATATTCAATTAATAACCTTAACTGTCTAAATGCTCAAGCAACACTTACAGCGATTTATCACACAAAACTCTAAATTAACCTTCATTTACCATTAAATACCAGCAGCTGATTTATTATCCAGAACAGTAATCATAATATTATCAATTATAGAAGTACATAAGCATGAAAGATTATGCCTTTTAACGAGTCATGAACAGAGATATGTCTTTCGCTTTGTGGGGATGGGAAGTTTCCCTTACAAAAACTTGGTTATTTCCTTTCAGATGATTATTATTTTATTTTGAGAATCATTTGTTTTATTAACATGAGAAAAATATTGACATCTAAACAAATTACAAACTAACTAAAAATGAGAATTATAAAATGCTACATTTATTCTATATTAATGTTTGGGTCTCAGAAATATAGACAATGAACAAACAACTGGAGCACAAAATGATGCTTTTGAGATGTGGACAAAAAGAAGAATAGAGTGAAGTTCATAAAAAAGAGAGGAAAACAAAGAATTTCTAACAATGCTTCATATGAAAAAAAACACTATTAAAGGAAATAAATATTAAACAAATAAAGTATTTTGGACATATTAAAAAACAAGTGTTAATTCTTGAATGAAACTACAATAGGACAAGCAAACCAGCAGGGGATTTGAGCGCTCACAGAAACCTGCTCTAGATATTGTGCACGAACGTAAGGAAATTTGAAAAATCTAACGACCAAACATGCAATAGCCCAAAAATCATCATTAAATCCTGCAACGTCTTACAGCAAAAGCAAAGAAAAGACAATAGATAAAAAAGACATGATACTTTATTGAAGACCTTTCTCAAGGGTAGTCAAGGGGAGGCGAGTAAGAGGTAGGCTGAGATACAAGTGGGAGAGAAACATCATGAGATGGACAAACTGCAGTCTAGCAGAGTGCCCACCACAGATGTTGGAGGTCCATGGCAGTCAACCTTTGTTGCGGAGACGGCACTTGATGATGATGGCTTTATTAAGTCTTATGAGAGAGGGTGAGGAAAGTTTATGTATTTTTTCATGTGTATGCGTTCCCTGTAATGTTTTATTATAGTGTTCTATTTTCATAAGGAAGGGGGGAGGGGCTGTGAAGAAGAGTGTTTTTAAGTCCCTCAAATTTCTTTGATTTACAGACTTGTGGATGAACATAAAAATATAAACATAAAAATGTCAGCTTCTTACCTTAACAGAATCAGCAGGATAAAAACTGACTTGTACTGCAATGATTAACACAAAACAAGACAGCATACATTAAAGTTTCAACATTGTAAGTAAAGTCCTACAAAAGCTGTTGAGACAAACAAGGAATATGGTATTATGCATATATTTTTGGGTGACGAACAGTACACTAGGGGGGTGATATGATCAGCATCACACTGTCACACTGGATGTCTTTACTTTCTCACATCTTTTCTGGTATCCAGTTTCCAGAAACTCGGTCAACTTAGAAACATCTTATGGCTTTTAATAAAAGTTCAAGTATTCTAGTAATAAAATTGTCAACAATAGGACTAAAAGCGATTGTACTAAGCATTCGCTGCTTAATATCCACACCATCAGACAAATCTTCTGGATGAACTCTATCATTGTCTGGGGGATTTGGTTCCAGACATCTTTGGCTATATAATTTGACTAATGAGATAGAAAATGGAGTTCGTGATTGAACTTGCTTGAGATTCTTAGAACCACATTACTGTTGAAGGATTTACTAGACAATGGCACAAATTTAATTTCTCGAGAATTATAAGGCATTATTAATTTTGACAGATAGAAAGCTTGTATAAGTTGGAGTTGGGTAGCAAGTGTTGGCTATATCTGCCAATCCATGGTTAGTTAGTTAGTCATTCAAGAGATCATCATCACTGCACAAAGGACACATTCATAAGTGCTCTCCCTGAGTATATCCAAAATTACACAACAACTGACTGTTTCAGTTATCTGTTGGTTAACAAATATTCTTTGCTGATCATAATATAGTTCATTTTTGTTATGCTACTTTTCAAGCTCAGCTTCATTATTCTGGGCATGGAAAACTTCTTTATTCATCATCTTCATTAATTTCATTTGTTGTGCAGTTTCTCTCAGTTCAATGTCAGAGCAATCTAATGTACTGCCAATCAATCAGTTCTTTCATTGCCTTTAGCATTCAAATGACCAGCACAAAAATAAATGTTACCCCCTCTAACTTTGACCTCCCACAGCATTAAAACATGTTTATGAATACAGCCCGCTTTTATTTTTCTGATAATGCTCATTGAGTCGCTGAGAATGCAGACATGATGTGTACTCTGTATGCCTATCCAGTTCAAGGACCATGGTCACTACCATAATGTCCATTGTCATGCTAATTTTAGTTACATTGAAGTCTTCCTTACACACTGCACTGTAATAAATAACCAAAATATCAGAGGGTGTCCGACAAAGTGGAAGTGTTTTACCTTCTCACCAAAATAAAAGGCCGGTCATATCAAGATAGAGAGCTTTTGAGAGAAGACAAACAACCCACATACCTCGGAGTTACTTTTGATGATAAGCTGACATGGAAGCAACACATAAACAAATCAACAACTTAGGTCAGGAGGAAGTTAGCTATCTTGAGAAAACTAAGTGGAACCATATAGGGAGCCAGTGGAAATATACACCATAAAGTTTACCAGAAAGACATAAGACCACACCTAGAATATGGTATTCTGCATCAAATACCACACTACAAGATCTAGATAAAGTACAAAACCAGGCACTAAGGATAATCTTGGGAGTAATAAAATCAACACCCACGGTAGAGATGCAGAAAATGGGAAGCATGCAAATACTTGGCAAAGGCAGAGACAGAAAGGTGCTAATATAAGCAGAAAAGTTTAAGTGTATGCCACATCATCCAATGAAGGAAAGATTCCAAAATCTAGCAATGGGGTGACTGAAAAGAAACAGCTTTATCCACCAAGCTAAACAACTCCGTAGACAACTTACAGAACTACCTAAAGTTGACAGCCCCTTACGGTCTGTACCAGAACAAACCCCTTGGAGTGAAAGGTATGGAATACCAATATACATTCAGACCCACATGAAATGAATACAAAGCGAGGACAAACAGAACAGTGTGCAGCGAAGGACAGTCACCCTCAGATTCCTGGATGAGGAATATCCACAAAACATATGGCTCAGAGTATACACAGACGGGTCAGCACATAATGCAGTGAGGGATTGAGGTGCAGGTGTGTAAGTAGAATATCCACAAAAGCCTCGAGATACGATCAGAACACCAACAGGGAAATTCTGCAATAATTATGATGTGGAAATCCAGGGAATTAGGGTGGCAACTGAAAAACTGCTGAACTCCAACCCTGGCCGACAGCCTGTGGTATTCCTGACAGATTCAAGGTCAGTGCTTCAACCTCTCCAGTCTGGAAAACTAACACTTACAAAAACTACTTATGAACTGTCTTACCAGTATAGGGTAACCATGAAATTTATACCCTCTCACTGTGGAATACCAGGAAATGAAAAAGCAGACTAACTGGCTAAAGAAGGTGCTGTTGAAGACCAACCAGACGTATCAATCACATCAGAAAAAACAGATGATCAAGTCAACAAGAAAGCCACAAACACCAACACAAGATGACTATAACATTATGAACAGATCAGAACAAGTTATAATTCTACATCTCAGAACAGGACACAACCGACTCCGCAGTCACACGTACACAAAGTTCAAGATTGGCAACACGGCCATGTGTACATGTGGACAGGCAGCACAGAGTGCCACACATATACTTCAAGAGTGTTCTGAGCATGAAATTCTGAGACAGACATATTGGACAGATGAAACAACACTGAAATCACAGCTCTATGGGCCACTGTATGAACTACAAAAGACAGTGATTTTATTCAGGAGACAGAATTACTGATATAGACATGTTTCAAGTGAATGAAAGAAGAATAATGTCTTTATTACATAATCGTTTTCTCATGAAGTAGAAACTGTAACTTTTGACTAAATATATATAACAACAAAAGCTGAAAGTTTACAGAGCAGTGGTACTTCCAGTGCTGCTATACGCTAGTGAAACATGGACTGTGTATAGACGTCATGTGAAAAAACTCAATAATTTGCATACAAATTGTCTCAGAAAAGTTATGAACATCAGATGGCAAGACAAGATTCCAGATACCACTGTCCTTGATAGAGCTGGTATCCCAAGCATTGACACGATCCTGATGCAGATACAGATTCGTTGGGCAGGTCATTTGGTGCATATGCCAGACCATCGTCTGCCAAAGATACTTCTCTATGGTGAGCTAGAGAAGGGTATACGATCTCAAGGTGGCCAAAGGAAGCGCTACAAGGACTCATTAAAGGACTCACTGAAAGCCTTTGAAATAGACCACGATACATGGGAGGAACTTGCACAAAATAGATCTACATGGCGTTCTAAAATAAAAAAGAGCGCATCATCTTGTGAAAAGAAGAGAAATGCAGCAGCTCAACAGTGGAGAGCAGCTAGAAAGTCACGGATAGACCAAGATCCGTCTACAGTCATTATTCCATGTCCAAACTGTCCAAGGACATTTACAGCTCGAATAGGGCTCATTAGCCATCTACGAACTCATAATCAAGGACATAACTAAAATTGAATTTTCAAAAGTGGATGTAACAAATGGTCATCATCACTTGTGATGGACGAACAACATAACAACAAACATATCCAGATTTATTGACTTCATAAAATATAATACCGTAAAGATCCGACTATAAATCCATCTGATTATAGGTCGAGAAGGTGACTATACCTTTCCGAAAGTGTTGAAAATCTAAGATCCGACTATAGGCCGACATCCCAAAAACGTAACAATGCCGGAAATAATGAACTTCGTCATCAAAAGAAAGAACGGACAAGCTAAATGGAAATTAACACAAACTCTCGCACCTGTAAGAAAAGGACATTCCTTTCATTTGCCTCACTCACATTACTTGAATGAAAGAATCAAGGAATGAATAGTCCGCTTGTATTATGAGAACAATACATCCAAAAATAATACCACTCTGCCTTCCCGAACCACGGCTATAGATGGTTTGCGAGACTTTGGAACAACAGATCATACTGAACGAATTGTTTGTGTTGGGTGACCCGACGTTATGATGCGGAACTGCACTAGTGAATAGTAATTATTTATGTAACTCTTTTGCCACCAGGTTCACACAAAAATACAGCAGACAGTGAGGTCTAAGCGGGCAAACGATGAACGGCGAGACAAATGGGCACTGTCAGATCATGTTTGTTTTTAAAAGATACAGAAGTTTGAACTTTGCTACTCGTATGTTTACCTTGTGGAGAATATGCAGTAATAAAATAAACATGACAGAGGATTGTGAAATTGATCTCATCTGCCACTAAATGTGCAGTGGTTGGGGGAGGGGAATCAATTACTGCGGAATTTTACTACAAAATGTCTATGATGTATCGGGATTTGGAACCTCGTTTCAAGTATTCTATAAAGAAAGATTGCATTAGGTCACTTATCTGAATGGCATTATCAAAATGTGAGGGAAGCTTGGATTGGTTGAGCCAATTGAAATGGGTAGGGCCAGTAGTCAATCTGCGGCCTCAGTGGGCTGGACTAATTAACATATTACCAGATAGCTAGCCAAGAATACTGTACAAGTAGTTTAGCTTCCAATTCATAAATTTGTATTGTCATTGTGATTTTATTCGTGTTTTATAAGAAGGATGCCTGGACAGAAACAAATATCGTATACTCCTGGTTTTAAGTTGGATGTTATCGCTTTTGCAGAGAAATCCAACAATTCCATGGCTTCCCGTCACTTCATTGTTAACGAGAAGAAAGTGTGAAAATGGAGTGAAAAAAAGGAAGAATTATCTTTGATGCCAAGGTCAAAGAAAGCCTCATGCGGCCATACAGCTTCATTCCCTGCGCTGGAGGAGAAATTATCCAAATGGATAATGGAGTATAGGTAGAATGGATTAATTATAACCCGCACGAATATTTGAATCATGGCACTCTTGATATTGAAAGATCCTGCATTCCAGAAACACAAATCTGGGGACTTCGTTGCATCAATGGGATAGTGCAATCGCTTCATGAACAGACATCACTTGTGTGGGAAGTTGTGTACGAACACGCAATAAGTTGGCGCAAAAGTTTAAAGGATTTCAATGACTGTTTGGACTGGCACCGGTCAGTTTTTCCTCTGTTTTCGATATTTGATGTTATTCTGTGTTCTGTTTTTGTGTGTCTCTATAGCTAATTTTGTTTAAAGATTTTGTTTTACGCAAGCCAAACCCCCTATAATTTAGTCTGTTACTATCAAAATACTACCCAGTAGGGCCAGACTACAAACGGCAGTTACCGTTATATAGACGTCATTTGTTTTCACAGACGACATCATTATTTATAGACCTATGTATCTGGTAACTACCTACACTTTACCGTAGCTAGGTTAATAAATAACATAAGATACTGGTATGCTTTCCTGACCAATTTCAATCATTCAAACCGTTATGATAGAGCAGAAATAGTAATATTCGGTAATACCCATCCCAATAACATTACTAAAAATAGCGTTTCCATGGAAATTATGTTTTAAAAAATGGCGGCACATGTGGAACAAAGATATATCATTTTATCATGAAATATTGGAGATTTCGAAGATAATATTGTATGATATATAGAAATTAATGTAAATCTAGGCCTAGCATTCTGATAAGTACACCCTGGATTGCTGGTGAGCCCTAGTCATTCAATCCTGGCTTGAATATATCGGATAAAAACATGTGAGTCACTGGCTTTATTTTTAACCGGTGTTTTTTCTCCTTTGTTACTGGGATTTGATGTAATTTTTTTAAATATTTGGGAGTATTCGTTTCTAAATCAAGTTCTGATTTTTTTCCATAAATTCTCTGTTTATACACAATTTTTAACGGTATGTCTATTATATCCTGATTATTGTAGTTATGGTTAAAGGATCAACTTTAAGGCACACTTGGTGGAACCATAGCATTCTATTGAATGCTGTATTTTGTTACACACTTCTAATCTGTTCTTTCAGGTGAGCCTGTTCGATCTAAATTTCTGCAGTCTCTAGTTGCTTCAATGATTGGTTCATCATAATCCAATGTTTGAATGACTTCAGTGTGTATCTTGATGGTATCTTATCAGCTCTTTTGAAGTTAATGCAAACCTCTTGTCAATATCATGATTCACACAAAGAGACTTTAAACTGAAACAACATCCATTATTTCCATAGTCACCACACTGAATATTTGACAAGCATGGACAAATGGGGAAGGTCTCACTATTGGCATATCGGACCAACCATTATGCAACATAAAACTCTTAGTAGATTAAATGCCAATATGGTGAGGTTTTCTTCTTTTGGAAGCCCCACAGCACTTATGTGTGCAATTACGTTTTTCTTTGTGGTGCAACATTCAGAGAACATAGCATTGCAGATCTGGAAGTCAGATAGGCTCCTGTCTGAACATTGTCCTAACTGCCAATGTATACATGGTGTTTCAGCTATGAACAGGGAGACTATGATACTTCTCAAAGGTTTCCACACCGTTGAGAGTTGGAGACTTCTGGGTATGAAATAAAGCCCTGGAGAATCCACCCCATTACAAATAGATAGTCAGAGCTAATCGCACATAATTCCTGGGGATTGAAACAACAACAGCAAACATAGACTGAGAATAGAATTATTATTATACGGAAAAAAACCCAGTAGCTGCAACAGTCTCCATACTGCTAGTTACTATCTTATAAACTCTGATCTACTCTACAATATACCTCTTTCACACTAGCTGAGAACCTCATCTTGATTGCACATTATCAAAAATTTACAGCATACATACAAACTTTATATAGAACAAAAACAAACATTGTATCTGCAAGTGTTAATGATGAAACATATGATCTCACATTCTGCAACATTCCAAGTTTGGAACAAATTCTGCAAAATTAATTCTGCCACACTGTTTGACAGGAAATGTATATGCAGGGGATTGCGACGATAAAAAAGAACTGACTTGATCAATGTTACAACATCTCTGGTGGCATTGTGTCCAGCACAGACAATTGCTACATGGATAACCTGCAAGGGAAATTAATATACATTTCTATAAAACTAAAACACATTAACTTCAGATAAATTTTTCCAACAACTTCTACCTCCATAATAACCATTCTAATACAGCTGTTGATTACCTCATTCTTCAGTTTACACTTCTTAAGTAGCCTTAAAAAGTGAAATTGACAATAAGGATTTAAAAATCATCAAGAACATGTACTGGCAACAAACAGCAGCAGCAAAGAGTAGGAAATCAATTTGGCCCTTTTCAACAAATAAAACTCTTTATACAGTGAAAACATAATGCGTGCAATAGTAGATATCCCAGGAATATCAGTGGGAGGACATAACAAATAATTTGAGATCTGCGGATGACACTGTTCTGATTGCAAAAAGTGAGGAAGACCTTCACGATTTAATTAATGTAGTAGTCACAGAAAGTAAAGAGAAAGGCCTCTTCCTAAATATAAAGAAAACAGAAGTAATAGTTATTTCAAAGAAACAAAATACCACACCTTGCAAGATCAAAGTGAATGATGTAGTATTAAAACAGGTCCACCAGTTCAAATATTTAGGTACAACAATTACAGCAGATGGAAGAAGTTCAACAGAAATAAGAAGCAGAATAGGACAAGCAGAGACAACATTCAGAAGAATGAAAAATATATTGTGTAATATGACCTTGTCATTAGAGGTGAGAAAGAGAGTTCTACAGTGCTATATAACTCCTATACTAACATATGGATGCGAGTCTTGGACAATAAAAAAACTGGAAAGTGGGAAATTAGAGGCAACAGAGATGTGGTTCTATAGAAGAATGTTGAGAATACCATGGACTGCCAGAAAAACTAATGTAGAGGTGTTGAAAGAGTCAAATGCGAAACGGACCTTAATTAATATAAGAAAAAGACAATCTTCATTTTTGGCCACTTCATGAGACAGGCAGGTTTGGAGAACATAATCACAACAGGCAAAATTGAATACAACAGATACAGAGGGCGACAACGTGAGAAAATATTAGTATAAATAACCAAATGGCCAGAGGGTGTCCGACAAAGTGGATGGTGCCGCAGTAACCTAATGAACAAATAGTAATGCAAAATGATGTAAAAAGGTTACTAAAACACTTACCTAGCCTATTAATAAAAAATATATTAAAGAAAAAAAAAACATACAATAAAACTAAACAGGACAATTCTCAACGTATCGGCTCAAATTGAACCTTTTTCAAGAGACAAACAACAGAAAACGACAAAATAAAAAAATAAATAGATGTCTATATTTCATCAAGCCCTCGTCTCCATAATAGCGCAGGGATGGCAACGCATCTAGTCAAAGTGAAAATGCGTGCATTCATTATAAACAAACCGAAAGTGGGAAATTAGAGACACTATAGAGGAGTGCAAGAATAATAAAAGAAAAAGATAAGAAAAATACCCCTTTTGTCACTCTATCAGACAGGCAGGTTTTAAGAACATAGTCACAACAGGCACGACTGAAGGGAACAGAGACAGAAGGGGACGTGAGAAAATATTCATGTGACAACCTAGCAAGGCTCGGAAACAACGATCCTGATAACAATACTGTGAACAGAGAACCATGGTCACCTACGCCAACAAGAATGGCATATGACAATGATAGATGAGTAATGATGAGGTTGTGTGGTGGTGGGGTGAGTGGGTTTGGGGAAGGAAGGATAGAAGAAGAATCAACATTTGAAAACGCATGGAATGAATGTGAAACCAAATATAGACATAAACATATATATAAAACCAAACCAAAACATACATAGAAATATAAACACACACCAAGAGTCAAGAAATAAACACATAACAAGATGGACACAGATGTGTGAAGGATACCCACACAAAATGCACAGGCATGTAAATGTATCCACACACAGGAAAGGGCTCACACCAGAATAGGTATACACATTGACACAGAATGGAGATACGTGCATTAACATAAAAAAGCGCTCACATAAATATACATAGATATATGTATACACAAATATGAACATTCATGCACATAAACACTTTCTCGTATAAATAATAACATGAACATTCATACACATAGAAACATATACATATATTAATGTAAATATAAACGTTCGTTCACATAAAGATAATGCTATAACAACTGCATATGTATACATACAAATGTGTGGCCCAAAGTAATTGTGTGGATACATAGAACCATGTAAAACGAAATGCATATACAAATAACTATATATGTGTGGGCACCCATCGAAGAGACAACTGCAATAAAAACGAGGACATCAAAATCGAAATATGTAAACGATTTAACAATAACAAAATGGCAGAGTACAAAATAGTCACATATTGACATACACAAACGAAAGAAGACATAAAGGAATGATATAGAAGAACGGCAAACACAAAAATAATAATTATTCACGAAAGTGTACAAAGACAAATAATTACAAGAATCAGTGCAATACGGGAGTAGAGGGTATAAAGAAAAGGTAGGTAACTCAAACAAAACGGTGATTAATGTTCATTCCGTTTGGTTGCAAGACTCCCATATGACAAATGAGACGATATTCCAAGGACTGACGTTGCCGGTCACTAAATTAGATGTCTATATATTGATGAAGTATATTGGTGAGACTGGTAGACGTTTAGCTGATAGATTCGCCGAACATTTGAGAGATATCACGAATCATCGTGACTCCCCAGTGGCTAATCATTTTAACAGCCCGTCACATCATGGTAGCTCTGATGTCTCTGTAACCGGTTTGTTACGTTGTTATACCGGTGACCGGCAACGTCAGTCCTTGGAATATCGTCTCATTTGTCATATGGGAGTCTTGCAACCAAACGGAATGAACATTAATCACCGTTTTGTTTGAGTTACCTACCTTTTCTTTATACCCTCTACTCCCGTATTGCACTGATTCTTGTAATTATTTGTCTTTGTACACTTTCGTGAATAATTATTATTTTTGTGTTTGCCGTTCTTCTATATCATTCCTTTATGTCTTCTTTCGTTTGTGTATGTCAATATGTGACTATTTTGTACTCTGCCATTTTGTTATTGTTAAATCGTTTACATATTTCGATTTTGATGTCCTCGTTTTTATTGCAGTTGTCTCTTCGATGGGTGCCCACACATATATAGTTATTTGTATATGCATTTCGTTTTACATGGTTCTATGTATCCACACAATTACTTTGGGCCACACATTTGTATGTATACATATGCAGTTGTTATAGCATTATCTTTATGTGAACGAACGTTTATATTTACATTAATATATGTATATGTTTCTATGTGTATGAATGTTCATGTTATTATTTATACGAGAAAGTGTTTATGTGCATGAATGTTCATATTTGTGTATACATATATCTATGTATATTTATGTGAGCGCTTTTTTATGTTAATGCACGTATCTCCATTCTGTGTCAATGTGTATACCTATTCTGGTGTGAGCCCTTTCCTGTGTGTGGATACATTTACATGCCTGTGCATTTTGTGTGGGTATCCTTCACACATCTGTGTCCATCTTGTTATGTGTTTATTTCTTGACTCTTGGTGTGTGTTTATATTTCTATGTATGTTTTGGTTTGGTTTTATATATATGTTTATGTCTATATTTGGTTTCACATTCATTCCATGCGTTTTCAAATGTTGATTCTTCTTCTATCCTTCCTTCCCCAAACCCACTCACCCCACCACCACACAACCTCATCATTACTCATCTATCATTGTCATATGCCATTCTTGTTGGCGTAGGTGACCATGGTTCTCTGTTCACAGTATTGTTATCAGGATCGTTGTTTCCGAGCCTTGCTAAGTTGTCACATGAATATTTTCTCACGTCCCCTTCTGTCTCTGTTCCCTTCAGTCGTGCCTGTTGTGACTATGTTCTTAAAACCTGCCTGTCTGATAGAGTGACAAAAGGGGTATTTTTCTTATCTTTTTCTTTTATTATTCTTGCACTCCTCTATAGTGTCTCTAATTTCCCACTTTCGGTTTGTTTATAATGAATGCACGCATTTTCACTTTGACTAGATGCGTTGCCATCCCTGCGCTATTATGGAGACGAGGGCTTGATGAAATATAGACATCTATTTATTTTTTTATTTTGTCGTTTTCTGTTGTTTGTCTCTTGAAAAAGGTTCAATTTGAGCCGATACGTTGAGAATTGTCCTGTTTAGTTTTATTGTATGTTTTTTTTTTTCTTTAATATATTTTTTATTAATAGGCTAGGTAAGTGTTTTAGTAACCTTTTTACATCATTTTGCATTACTATTTGAGAAAATATTAGACAGTTTGACAACCTGGCACAGCAGGGAAACATAATAGATCTTGACACATAATACTGTGGACAGAGAGCTGTGGAGAGCCATGACTGCCTATGTCAGCCGGCATGGCACCTGATAATGATGATGAAGTAGCATGGAGTCTGTTAGTATCTGTCCAAGAACCATACAATAAGAACAGAAATATGTAAATTCACAGGTTAACTAGTCATTAGTCATCAGATCATCATCGTTGCACACAAGACACATCCATAGGTGCTCTGATCTCACCGTGACTATATCTGCAATTATACAATTGACAATTCTAGTTCTCAGGCGTTGATTGGTGCCTCAGTTCTTAATGATGTTCATGTCTGGCGACATCACATTTCAAGCCCAGTCTTTCAAAACAAGTATACCCGCCAAAGACGGATGTGTCCGGACATTTGCACAAATAAAACGGTTACACAATGCATTTCCATTCTCTGTACTACTCCTGCTGGAAATCTAGTAGGACAGGAACATGGTCCTGCTCATGCTACAAGGGAAATCCAACGGGTTTTGAGAATGAACGCTGCAGAAGAAAAACAAGTACAGATGTTTTGACTAAAAAGCCTTCATTAGGATAAAAAAACAATGAAAGAATGTTTACGAGCCTACATGAAACGGGTAAGTTTCAACATGTTACAAACTATACAATGAGAAATAAATATAAGGAAGAGATGTAACAGTAATGGTTAGAAGTGGAGAGGTTAGTGCATGGTTAACAACATGTGATAGAAAAATAAATTATTTTTATTGTTTGCTTTTAAGTTCTCACTGAGGAAGGTTCTCCTCGTTCTCCTAGTGAGAAAGGTAATTCTCTTGTAGCAAGACAATGGTCCTAAATAGATTTATAACAGGATGTAGTCCAGAGAATGGTGATGCCCTGTGTTGCTGTTTTACGTGCACCAATAATCTAACACATCCTACTTCAGCAGTGATAACTAATTACATTCAGTATTTTTATCAATTCCACTGAACAGTAGATATCCATAGCCATATCACTAGTAAGTCAGTCATAGGTTACAACATATGCTCATACTGTACATTGGTCACTGACATCATAGCTATTCTTGCTCAAAATTGTCTGACCATTTTACAGCTGTCTGTGTAGCTATTGATATAGCCACAGACACCAAAAAGTAAGATGTTAGCCCTAATAAAGAGAAGAAGAAAGGAGAGAAGAGTAGGAAGAAAGATTGCACTCAGAGGGTGAAAAAGGAATTAATAAGTGTATGGCAAGAAACAGGCACCAAATATTATGTTAAGGCAGGGAAAGAACTGGCATGTAGTTACAAAAAGTACTAGACTGATTGGAATCCTGGTGTTTGAAGTCTGGCACAATGATAAACCAGAAGAAGGCTGCTCTCATGTGGTTCTCACTAAACAATTGCATCACCAGCACAGAATCTCAGTAATCAGAATGAGATCATGAGTATCATCTTGGGATATACTAAGGATTTCTCCTTGATTTTCTGACTGTAGCTGGCAGAATTGAAATGTGGTGAATTCAGGCATATTTTTTCAGTGCCAATATACCTCACTCATTTTAACCAGATCTTAATAAGGTTTCAGGTTCAAAAGTGGCAGATCATAGTTGGGACAAGCAAAAGATATCATAGAATAAGTGTGTAAACATATTTACAATGATCCTAGAGTGGAGTGTATACCAACTCTGTCTGAAATATGTGGTACCTTCTCAGAAGTCACTGCACTTGACAGAAGTTGCAGGGACAAATATCCGGTAACGGGATGTATGCAGAAGTCAGGGCACTCATTAACGATGACACTACAAAGGATGATGTAATACACTGATAGGTCAGTTATTCGTCATCAACGCTGTGGTTGGGCTTTTACCTCACAATCTGGTGGGAAAACTGTCAAAAAATCCAGTGATGCGTTTTAAACCACAAGAAGTCTTACAATGGAGATAAAGCTGTAACTGAGGCACTGTCAGGACTGATGTCACAGGACTATTCTCATTGCATGTATACTTAGTGACTTAATAAATATGAATCTAAAGTTGAAGCAGAAGTCATCTGCCATCAATAGGTGGAGCTATTAATACAATGTATGACTAGAAATATTACCTTTATATTCATGCCAGGACATGCTGGGGTCGAAGGTAATGAGCGAATCAATATACTGGCGAGCATGACCACGAGTCAATAGGTACATCAATGGATCAATCTGACATAGTTAATGTATTGAGGGACCTCATCCAAGAAGATGATTTTGAAAAGTGTGAATCATGGTAATTCTCAAGAATGTGAGAGATTGATGTAAAGACTGGAACAGCCCATAAAGAGAAACACTAGATATACTAAGGGACTGATAAATCAATAAATATGATCCATAAAGTTGAAGCAGAAGTCATCCGCCATCAATGGGTGGAGCTGTTAACACAATGTATGACCAGAATTATGACATCTATATTTGTGCCAGAAAATGTGGGGGTCAAAGGTAATAAGCGAGTTGATACACTGGTGAGCATGACCATAGTGTCAATAGGTGCATCAATGGATCGATCTTACATAGATAATGAAGTGAGGGACCTCGTCTACTCAGTAGATTTTGAAAAGTATGAATCATGGTCACTCTCAAGAATGTGCTCAATTGGTGTAAAGATCGGACCAGCCCATAAAGAGAAACATTCTAGATATACTAAGAGACTGATAAACAACATCGATCTATAACTGTTGGACACTACACTCTGATGGATTTATTGAGACAGGAATTGGAGCACCTATGGACTTGTCTGGTGTGCACTGATAATAATCTGCAGTCATAACTCATATATGTTTTTATACTATAATATTTTTCTATGGAAAATTGATGCCCATAAGGTTACTAGCAATTGAAACATTCATTCTTAGTCACGGTCTATGATATGCTAAATATTGCACAGTGGTTTCAATCTGTCCATGTGAGTAAGTGGTCATTACTTATTACAATAATACCAATGTGGAACAACCATCCGTAATCATTCTCTACTACATGCTATGTGTGTGACTCATCTTTATCTAATCATATTTTAATATTTTAATTTATGCTTCCATCATATTTTTTTTCATACAAAGAAATATAATTTAGCAGAGTGATTGCTAAAATTCTAGATCGACATTAGAAATATGCACACCAAAAAAACAAGAAAATGGAGAATACAAATTGGTTCTTGATTAGGAACAAGCATCACAACACTGGGGGCATTCCCATATATGCTCTGCTTGCCATTCCATCAGCCATCTAATAGTGTATAAGCTCAGTGTCCCAGTCAGTTGCTGATTACGCATTCTTCTGATATTTCCGGAGAGGGAGCACTTTATCTCATCATCTCTAGTCACTCCAATTTTTACCACTCTCTGAATATATGTACATTGTCACATTCGACTTCCTCCTTGTGTTCTCGTAGGGTATCCATGACTGCTCTAATAAATTCAATCCTGTCTCTTCTTATCTCGGTGTCGTTCACCAAAGTTTACCATCCAAAACATCAACTCTTTCGTATCCCCTGACCCCAGCATGACCAGGAAAGTAAATCCATGTAATGCTCTGCGCAATGTCAAGAAGAGTGACCCATTCAGTTCTGATCATAAACTTTTCTATCTTGCACAGCATACTTTGAGAGTCTGATAGAATCACTGAAGTCTATTGGAGGTTGCATCGCCAGCTAAGTGAGAGCCGCTGTCACTGCTTCTATTTCCATTCTCATACTCGATGTTGTAGTGGGGTAGGCAGCTGACTTTTCAGTTAATTTTTTGCCATTTCGGTAGGCCACAAAACCCAAACCACATCTGTTTGTTTCTTGTGTTACTGAGCCGACTGTATAAATTATTGTATCGTGTGGCTTCGAGTGCTGCAGTATGACAACTTAAAAAAGAAGCACTCAATTGCAAACGGAAAATAATTCAAAATAAACTACGCCATATGAGGGACTCATGGCTGAATAAGAAAGCAGATGAGATACAAAGATTTGCAGACACAAACGATTTAAGAAACTTCTATGATGTGCTTAAAATGTTATATGGTCCAACCTCATCAGGATCTTTTCCACTTCTCAATGCAAATGAAACAAAACTAATCGTAGAAAAAGATAAAATCCTGCAGCGCTGGGTAGAACACTTTGAGCACATTTTGAATAACCCATATCAATAAATGAAGAGGCTATCAACCAACTACCACAGGTTCCTCTCAATGAAATGCTAGGTGACATCCCTACTTTGGAGGAAACTCGTAAAGCAGTTCATCAGCTTTCTAGTGGAAAAGCACCTGGCTCCGACTCAATACCAATCAAAATATACAAATATGGTGGTAAAAACCTTATTGAGAAACTTCACATAATTTTCCAACAGTCATGGATAAGCGAAAAAACACAAAATTTTAAGGATGCTACAATTATACACCTGTATAAACGTAAAGTAAACCGTCAGTCCTGTAACAACCATCGTGGTATCTCTCTACTGTCCATTGCTGGAAAGATATTTGCCAGAATCCTTTTGAACCGTCTTAGATCTCATCTAAATGAAGAACTACTACCCGAAAGCCAATGTGGTTTCAGAAAAGAACGTGGAACAACTGAAATGATCTTTGCTGAAAGACAGCTTCAAGAAAAATGTCAAGAACAACACTGTGACCTGTACATAGCATTCATAGACTTGACAAAAGCATTTGACACAGTAAGTAGAGAGGGTCTTTGGAAGATTCTGGCAAAGTATGGATGCCCACAGAAATTTATCTCAATGGTGCAGCAATTGCCTGATGGAATGCAAGCTAGAGTTCAGGATGATGGAGAGTTATCTGAAACGTTTCCTGTCTCAAATGGAGTAAAACAAGGATGTGTATTAGCACCTACCCTATTTAGCATCATGTTCTCTGCTATGTTGGATTATGCTTTCAGAGATCTAGACCTGGGAGTAAACATCACCTATTGCATAGACGGAAAATTGTTCAACCTTCGGTGGCTCCGAGCAAAAACCAAAGTTAAATCACACACAATCAGGGATCTTCTATTTGCTGATGACTGTGCCCTAAATGCCAACACTGAAACTGATCTACAATGTATTATAGACAGATTCTCCAAAGCCTGTACCAACTTTGAGCTTACCATTAACACAGAGAAAACAGAAGTCATGTTACAACCAGCACTTGGCAAAAGCTATCTCGAGCCCTGCATAAAGGTAAATGGTGTAGCACTGAAAGTTGTGAATAGATTCACATATCTAGGCAGTACGTTATCACAAAATGCCAACGTTGATGATGAAGTGTATACAAGGATCGCCAAAGCAAGCAGTACTTTCGACAGATTGTACGCAAATGTTTGGTGTATAAATGGCATTAATCTACAAACTAAGCTGAAAGTTTACAGAGCAGTGGTACTTCCAGTGCTGTTATATGCTAGTGAAACATGGACTGTGTATAGACGTCATGTGAAAAAACTCAATAATTTTCATACAAATTGTCTCAGAAAAGTTATGAACATCAGATGGCAA
Source organism: Meghimatium bilineatum (assembly GCA_034231615.1). Taxonomy (NCBI): domain Eukaryota; kingdom Metazoa; phylum Mollusca; class Gastropoda; order Stylommatophora; family Philomycidae; genus Meghimatium; species Meghimatium bilineatum. Next base: position 28,340,977 of record CM067305.1, on the reverse strand, counting down.
GACAAGATTCCAGATACCACTGTCCTTGATAGAGCTGGTATCCCAAGCATTGACACGATCCTGATGCAGACACAGATTCGTTAGGCAGGTCATTTGGTACGTATGCCAGACTATCGTCTGCCAAAGATACTTCCCTATGGTGAGCTAGATAAGGGTATATGATCTCAAGGTGGCCAAAGGAAGCGCTACAAGGACTCATTAAAGGACTCACTGAAAGCCTTTGAAATAGACCACGATACATGGGAAGAACTTGCACAAAATAGATCTACATGGGGTTCTAAAATAAAAAAGAGCGCATCATCTTGTGAAAAGAAGAGAAATGCAGCAGCTCAACAGCGGAGAGCAGCTAGAAAGTCACGGATAGACCAAGATCCATCTACAGTCATTATTCCATGTCCAAACTGTCCAAGGACATTTACAGCTCGAATAGGGCTCATTAGCCATCTACGAACTCATAATCAAGGACATAACTAAAATTGAATTTTCAAAAGTGGATGTAACAAATGGTTATCATCACTTGTGATGGACGAACAACAAGTAGCATGGATAGTTGTTTTTTTAAAGGTCCCCTCCTCTGCTCCTCACACCTTCCCTCACACACTTTATCCAGTAATTTCACAGTGGGACTTTCATACATCTAACCTTTCATGTGTGTACACACAAACATGCCACTTGAAATTTCACTCCCTTAGACAGTCTTGCATATTTTTTTAAAATCAGGTGGGAAAGGGGAGGTGGGCAGATGGGCGGGCAGCAACAGTGAAATTTGTTTTCTCGTGTCACCATTTTTACACCTTTTCTTTCCACCCTGTGATTTGTGATTTGAAGGCAAATCAAAGCAGACAGAAGTTTCGTCCACATTAGGCCTATACAGCGAGAAGCTATTTTGGGTATACCATATCAGATCCATTTATAACTAGAGCTGGTAAGACTATAAATCAATTATAATGGTTCTTCACTGGTCAGTTTGGGAATGTGCTTTAAATGTCAATACTGATGCTATCTGATACTTGCCAAGAAAATGTTGACCTGATCCATTCATTAACTAGGTTTTGCATTTACTGTAATGATAAATGTTATCCTTGCAGCTAACATTTATTGCAAAGATGGCAATGAATGAATGAATAAGATGTCTCTGAAAGCACTGGTACCTAATCGCTGCAGGTTTTATGAGATTGACGTCTCCGGGCAAAGGTAGCATTATATTATCTTTTATGTTGCATGTGAATACCGGTAGGGTGAGGCAAATGGAAGAAATTAACCTGTGTCTTAACATTTCTAAAGTTTGTGTAATTTTTTTTAGCAATATTTAATTGTCCTTTCATTTATATAACAACGAGATTCAAAAGTATCATTACTGGTATTATTTTTCTACTTTAGTCTATACAATGACATTAAATTTGGACATTAAAGTTACATCCTTGGCTTATATAAGGATTGTTTTGTATTTGGAAATATATGGTATGCAATTTTTACCTCACACTTTGGGACATCTGGCTCAGCATTGACACACTTTATTTTGGTTAAAATTCCTGAGTCATTGGTTGCTGCCAGTGTCATTTGTAGACGCAGCAACTGATTTTGATTTTGACTGTAAGATGAAAATTAGCAGTAATAAAAAAAACAAGAAAAAAAACATTTGAAACATATGAACTATCAAATACAAGTCAGTAGATCAGATCAAGTAAATAACAGAATTATGTACATTATGTTTTTTTTCTCTGGTATTTCATTCAGGTTCTACAAATACCAGCCAAATTTAGTGAGCACTTTCCAAAGCCCATCTTTGTTCACTGTGCCAAATGCCTTTGTGAGGTCTACAATTATTGTGAAAAGTTTCCTTTAGCGTTCTTGGATTTTTTCTTGAAGTTAATGGGCAGAAAAGATCATGCCCACTCTCCCGTGAGCTGAATGAAATCCACATTGACTTTCAGGAAGAAAATAATCTGTAATTGTCAGTGTAAGTCAGTTCATCATTATACGAACTAATATTTTGGGAGGTATGGATAGCAACAATATCCCTTGGTGGTTGTCACAGGACTGTTTATTTCAGTTACCCTTATATAGCTGGACAATTGAGGCATCTTTCGGGTTTTGAGGCAAGGTTTCTGAACTCCAGCACAAAACATACAGTAGATCTTTGTATTTCTGGACAAGCACTTCTCCACCTATCTTGTAGGTGCCTGCTGGGATGGCATCCATATTGGAAGGTTTCCATGTGACATTTGTCTGATACCAGTCTTTACTTCTTGATTTTTTGGTTGAATATCAAGCTCTTCTCTTGTGTTGTGGCATGTGATCTATTGCTTCTTCGCTGCAGACTGATGGCTTATTTAAAATTGCTTCGAAATGTTGTGCCCATTGGTTTAGGATCTGGATTTTTCTGTAAGCAGAACTGACTCATCTGCAAGGGCAGTGATCATGCTGAACTTTGGCCATATATTGTTTTCAATACAATTTAGAATTGCTTGTAGTCACTCCTGTCCGCGAATTTATGGATCTCTTTGGTTTTTTGTTGAAACCACCTTTATATCATCTGCCTTGGTCTCCGTTAGCATGTGCTGCAGGCTCTGATGCATATTGCTTTCTTTAAAGGTGAAGAGGGGTTACATTGAAGATTTCTAAAGGAACTGTTCCACTTCATCATTTCCTAAGGCCACTTTCATTATCGACAATGTCTTATATGTAAATCTCATAACGTCATTTATGATATAATTTGTAAATGCTGTGACATTAAATTTATAGGTGAAACTGGTAAAATAAATGATTGTTTCTGCCAACATCTTCATATCATTAATCCCAGATCACATACTCCCATCACTAAGCATTTCAATGGCACTGATCACTGTGGTGCATGTGAAATTCAGGTGACTGTAAAATAATCTTGCGCCGCTGACGATAAAGCTAGTTATTTCTTTCTTTTCGCTTTATACCCCTTTACGCCTTGCTTTATTAGGTGTTGAAAACTTCCCTGGAGATGGCTTTTTTGTGTGCTTTATATAAGTTTGTTTACATTGATTCTTTTATTTCTGCAATCCATCATTGCAAGGTCTGCCCCTGGCTTTGTATCCATCGTGTCTGTATAGTAATACTTTTTTAGGAGCACTGTCTGATAGCAGTCTGGAAGCATGTGAATACCACATAATCTGTTGTTTTTTTAAGTAACCCAGGATTGGCATTGTGTTTGTTCATCTAATGTTTTTGTTCCTGATTCTGTTTCCTATTGCTACTCCATGGATTCTATGTAGACAAGTCATTTCTGTTGCAACAAGTTTTCTTTTGGATTCTGTTGTTAGTTTCCTCGTTTGACATTTGTAGCATAGTGATGGTATGATTATCATTTTATATAGTGCAGTTGTGGTGTTCATTTTCACATATCTGTTTTTGAAAATAGGAGACATCTGCCTCAAGATCTGGTATGCTTTATTGCATTTATGTTGGATTTCTTTGGTGCTTTCCCATTCAATGATATGATGCTTTCACGATAGGTGAATTCTTTCACCTGTTTAAGTTGTTGATCATCGATTAAAATAGTGGTGTTTCTTTCTGTGTTTGCGATCAACATTACCTTAGTTTTTTTCTGTGTTTATCTTCATGTTAAAGTCCCTACATGTTGTGTGGAGTCTATTTATAAGTTGTAGTTGTTCTTTCGTTGTTGCTATTATTGCTTGATCGTCTGCAAAAAGAAATTTGCTCAGGAGGTTGTTTAGGCCGTCTTCTTCCTTAATATTAGCAATTATACATATGCAATTGATATATGTGATTTTCTTCTTCTTCTTCTTTCGTTCACTTGAAACATGTCTATATCTGTAATTCTGTCTCCAGAATAAAACTCACTGTCTTTTGTAGTTCATACAGTGGCACATAGAGCTTTGATTCCAGTGTTGTTTCCTCTGGCCAATATGTCTGTCAGCGTTTCATACTCAGAACAATCTTAAGTATATGTTTGGCACTCTGTACTGTCTGTGCACATGTACACATGGCTGTGTTGCCAATATTGAACTTTGTATACATGTAACTGCGGAGTCGGTTGTGTGCTGTTCTGAGGCGTAGAATTAAATTTGTTCTGAACTGTTCATAATGTGATAGTCATCTTGTGTTGGTGACTTTCTTATTGACTTGATCATCTGTTTTTTCTGGTGGTAGGTGATTGGTAAATCTGGTTGGTCTTCAGCAGCACCTTCCTTAGCTATTTGGTCTGCTTTTTTCATTTCCTGGTATTCCACAGTGAGAGGGTTTCAATTGCATGGTTACCCTATACTGGTAAGACAGCTCATTAAGTAGTTTTTGTAAGTCTGTTAGTTTTCCCACACTGGAGAGCTTGAAGCACTGACCTTGAATCTGTCAGGAACACAACAGGCTGTAGGCCAGAGTAGGAGTTCAGCAGTTTTTTAGTTGCTACATAATTGCCAGGATTTTTGCATCATAATTATTGCAGAATTTCCCTGTCTGTGTTCTGATTGTATCTCTAGGCTTGTGTGGATATTCTATATATACACCTGCACCTTCATTCCTCACTGCATTCTGTGCTGATCAATTTGTGTATACTCTGATCCATATATCTTGTGCATATTCCTCATCCAAGAAACTGAGGGTGACTGTCCTTCGCTGCACACTTTTCTGTTCGTCCTCGCTTAGTATTCCTTTCACATGGGTCTGAATGTATATTGGCATTCCATGCCTTTCACTCCAAGGGGTTTGTTCTGGTACAGATCTTAAGGGGCTGTAATTTTTTGGAATCTTTCTTTCATTGGATGACTTGGCATACACTGAAACTTTCCTGCTTGAATTAGTACTTTTGTTTCTCTGCGTTCACCAAGTGTTTGCATTCTTCCTATTTTCTGTATCTCTGCTATGGTGTTGATTTCATTGCTCCCAACATTATTCTAAGTGCCTGGTTTTGCACTTTATCTAGATCTCTTAATGTGGTGTTTGATGCAGAATACCACACAGCTGAACCATATTCCAGGTGTGGTCTTATGCCTTACTGGTAAACTTTACTGAGTATATTCCCACTGGCTCCCCATGTCGTTCCACTTAGTTTTCTCAGGATAGCGAACTTCCTCCTGGCTTTTGTTGTTGATTTGTTTATGTGCTGCTTCCATATCAGCTTATCATCAAAAGTAACTCCAAGGTATGTGGGTTGTTTGTCTTCTTTCAAGAGCTCTCCATCTATCTTGATATGACCAGCTTTTTGTTTTGGTGAGAGGGTAAAGAGTGTAGTGCTGCACTTATCTGTGTTAATGCTCATGCACCATCTATTTGCCCATAAAGTGTAGACATCAATAGCTCTTTGTATTTGTTTAGTGGCCACTGTCACATGTTCTTCCGTGCAGCAGATCACCACGTCGTCAGCATACATTGCCACTTTGATCTCGTGTGGTAGTTCAGCAACTAGGTCATTGATGTAAACCAAGAAAAGTGTGGGTGACAGGACTCCTCCCTGGGGGACTCCATGATGCAGTAGGAATTTCTTGCTCTTGCGACCATCTAATTGTACCCTGGCTCTTCTATTATGCAGGTATGCTTTTACCCATTTGTACATTATTGAGCTAACCCTGCAATTTCGCAATTTCTTTAAGAGCCCTTCATTCCAGACATTATCAAATACTTTTCTGAGGTTTATCCATGCTGCTAGCACCAGTTTCTTATCTTGGAAGGCATCCTAAATCTCTTGGGAGAGGTACATTGCCTGATATTCAGTAGAGTGGCACTGTCTGAAGCCTGCTTGCTGTGATACCAGAAGGTTTTCACTTTCAAGGTACCACTGCATCCTAAAAATGATAATGCATTCCACTGTTTTGCATAGACAGCATGTGAGTCTGATGGGCCTGTAATTGGAGACTGTGTTGCCATCTTTTCCTGATTTGAGGAGTGGTATAATTATTGCTTCTCTCCATGCCTGTGGTACATTACCTGTGGACCAGCTTATGTTAAAGATCTGCAGTAGCTTTGCTCATGCTGCAGTTCCCAGGTTTTTAACCATTTCATTGGACACCCCATCAGCTCCAGGGGACTTTTTCATTTTCAATTTGGATATTGCATGCTCCAGTTCTCTCATTGTGATTGGTGCCTCCATGACTTCAGGTATAGGTTCGCCTTGTCCAATGTTTTGCTGTTTCTCTTGAACCTCCTGTTGTTTTTCTGGGCTTACTTTGATGTTATTGTCTTCTGCAAAGGAATCTGCAAAGTAATCAGCTGTATGTTTACCTGTTAAAATGTTTCTATCTTTATAAAGTGTGATCCTGGTATTTCTCCCTGTACCTTCATCATTTAGTTGTTTTACAAGTTTCCATAATTTCCTAGTATCTCTTTCTAGGTTCAGCTACTCTATTTTTTCTTTCCAGCAGCTCTGTCTGGCTTGTAACTTGGCTCTTTGAAATTTAACCTTTGTTTGCTGATATTTGTTGTGATGTTCTTGGCTAGGTCTGTTCTCAGCCTGCTGTCTAGATGTTTCCATCTCATTTTGCAGCTTTTCTAGTTCATCATTCCAGTAGAGCTTGTAGTTTTTGTGTGCCCCCCTGGGTATGGTTTTACTAGCAGCATGTAGTATACATCTATTAAATTCACTCACTGCTCTATTGATGTCTGTGTCCTAGTTCATGTCCTTAGCTAGAACACTGGTTAAATGCTGGTACATTTTCCAGTCTGCCCTCTTATAGTTCCACCTAGTGAGCGTGCTGCTGTCCTTGGTAAATTCATTGTGGATTTCAAGAAATACTGGTCTGTGGTCACTAACCCAAAGCTGCTTTCCAATGACATGTGTGATGTTCCATTCAAGGCCTGGTGAGTGGAATGCCAGGTCTTGTGTAGAGGTGGTGTGCCATGCAATTGAATAGAAGGTTGGCGAGTCTGCTGGCTGGTTAATAATAAGGATGAGATTATTTTCATCCTGCCAGCTCTCAAGTTACTCACCTCTCTTGTCGAGATAATCGTAGCCCCAGCTCTGAGAGTGGCTGTTGAAGTCACCAAACACCATAAGTCTCTCATTGTCTGGAATTGTGTCTAGTGCCAATGGTCTATCATTTTGGCAGTAGTAGTTCAGGAGATGAATTCTGCACTGTCTGTTTTTAGGTGGAGCATCTGGTATTCTGCCCCTTCCATGTATACTTCCAGCTGACATGCGCTGATATTATTTTTAACAAGTGTCAGAATTCCACCCTTTTGCCTGTCCTTTCGGTCAGACCGGTAGCACTGTAGCCTCTGATTTTGAAGGCTATGTCGCTACTGAGGTGTGTTTCTTGGATACAGCATATATTAACTTGTTCTTCACTTAGGACATTTTCAAGTTCCAATTTTTTGCTGTATCCATCTCTTTTACTGTTGACACCCTCAGCATTCCAGTGCATTATTTTTATTGGTCGTTGGTTTGTTTGGCCAGTAGCTCTATTCCCTTGTCTCCTGGCTCCTCAGGGCAATTGAGAAGGACTTCCAGTAACTGAGGGTGGGCCCTTTCGAGGTGTAGGGCCCGGCACCGTCCCTGCCTGAATGTCCGCCACAGGGCAGGCACCATAACTATTTATAGATGCAGACATGTTTCCACTGTGCTCTGTGCATGGCATCCTGATTACCTGTGTGCCATTTGGCTGGTTGCCTCTGTCTTCAGTACTCTGCTTACTTGGGTCGGACTATGGTCCTGCTCGAGTGGAACTGCCCGACCAGTCTTAGTTTCCAGCTCCTGATGGCTGAACTAAGCCCTATCACCTCTACATGGTGATGGCCTCGATGTGGGGATATTTGTGATGAATAACAAGGGAGATAGAGTACATCCTTGCCACACTCCAGAGTGAATGTGGAATTTATCTGAAAGCCCAAAACTCGTTCTTACTGCACATTGACTGCCTGTGTAACTACTTCTACACAAGTTGATTAGATATTGTGGAACCCCTTATTGTGATAATATATTCCAAAGTTGTTGTCTTCTGGTAATGGTGGGGGGTGGCAGTTGCTATCCTGCTCGCCCAAATGGAAGTAAAGTTCGGCGTTTCAGTGCTTTCTAAATGGAATATGTGATTTCTTTTCTGAATGGGATAGATTAGAACACAGTTTAACCATTTAGAGATACTGAAACAACATTGTGACAGGTCTAGCATCATTGTGACAGTGCAGAACTAAAATGCTTGTAGGAAACAGAGTTCTCAGAAGACGACATTCAATAAAGCTAGGTATACCCTGAAAATCACTAACTATTGTAGTGTGGTACCCTTAAACTATTTGGTCTTAACACATATCATTCATTTATTTAGACTTGAGTGGTGGAGCCTTTGCTGTGTTGTCATTTATGTTGTTTTCAAGCATAGATATTTTATTTAATTCTCATTCCCCATATTTTTTTAATGCGATCTCTATGACAATACTTTTGTATATATGTACATCACTGTAACCTACAGTGTAGAACTAAATGTGCTGCTCGTAGGAAACATGGAGAGTTCTCAGAAGGTGACAATTAATATCAAATGTAAACACACCATCAAATTTAGTACAATAAATATCTTAAGACTTAAGGCTTAAGAAACAATACAGAGTATCTTATAGAGGAAATTAAGACGTGATACAAAATTCTAGATACCAGAATTAAAGGTAATGGCTGCAAAGAACTGTATATAGACTACACACTGCTCTATGTAGGAGTTGATCCAAATACAAGAGTTAAACATGGTATTGGATTTATAATTGACTCATTATCATCATCATCATCAAGTGCCATCTTCGCAATGAAGTTTGGCTGCAACAGACCTCCAGCATCCCCTGCCTCTTGTTTTAGTGGTGCACTCTAGTAGACTGTAACCTGTCCAACTTGTGATGTTACTCTCCCACTTGTATCTATGCCACCTCGTGATTTTTTTTCCCCTTCAACTTTACCTTCAAGTAAGGTCTTCAACAATGTGTCCAAAAAATGTATTTTAATGTGTTCAAAATATTTGTATTTACTAGATCTTTATTTCCCTTAATAATTCTTTCCTCATATGTTATTAGAAGTGTTGTTAGAACCTCTTTGTTTGTATTCTTTTCTTTCCATGATATTTTCCCTATTTTTCTATATAACCATATCTCACAGGAATCAATTCTGTCATTGTTTGTTTAGTGTTCATGTTTCTGAGCCATACATTAATATAGAATAGATGTAACATTTTATAATTCTCATTTTTAACTTGTGTGTAATTTGTTTAGATATTAATATTTTCCTCATGTTATTGAAAGCATTTTCAGCCATTCCTATTCTCCTTTTAAGTTCTGTTTCACTTCTGTAATTACAATCTTGTGATTATATGTCCAAGATATTCACAGTGTTCTACTTGCTTTAGTTTCTCTTCATGTAATTTTATGTTTAGCACCTGTTCTTCTGTGACTTTGCTGATTTTTTTGCTGATTTTTGTTTTTATGTCCAATCTTTAACATTTATGTCTAAGCAATATTCTTTACTTGATCTATTAGTCTTTGTAGTTCATAATTGATCAAGTTACATCAAAATGCAAAGTCAATACTACCAATTATGTGTCAAAAAGAATTATAACAGTTGTTATGACAGTGAATGGTGTAAGCACAACTTATATCTAAGCATATGCACCATGTTATGCCCAAAACAGTGAAGATGAATGTGAAGAATTTTTTTTACAATTTAAATGCAGAGGGAGTTAGAAATAAAAAAACTGAACTAGAAAACATGTTGCACCAGAAAGAAATTAGTATTTGCTGCATACAGGAAATCCATCTCAACAAAAAAATAACATTCAATCAAAATACAAGGGTACCAATGCTTTAGAGTAGATAGGAAAGATCGGAGGAAAGGCGGCATACTAACTATGGTCAAGGATAACATCAACGCCATAGAAACGAAAACACAAGAGGAAGACGCAGAATACCAGATGATTCATATAAAAGACAACTCCATTAAACTGGACATACTAAATTTCTACTGCCCAAATGACATCCCACTAAACATGACCAGTATTAACATTCCGAACAAACACTTTCTGGCAGTGGGAGACTTTAACAGCCACTCCCAAAGCTGGGGATATAACAATTTAGACAGAAGGGGAGAAGAGATAGAAAGTTGGCAAGATGATAACAACCTAATCCTCCTGAACAATCCACAGGATCCACCAACTTTCTACTCAAGAAGATGGCATAGCACCTCAACCCCAGACATGGCATTCTGCATCTCAGAACTGGCTGGAATAATGGAAAGAACAATAAGTGAACAACTTGGTGGCAGTGATCACCATCCAGTTATCATCAAAGTGAACAAATCAACAATTACAAGACCAACTAAGCCAAGATGGAACTACAAGAAAGCAAACTGGCACATGTATAAACATAGAGCAAACCTACTTACAAAAGACATAAAATTAACAGGCAGAGACATCAACACTATTATCATGGAGTTTAATAAAGGAATACTTCAGGCAGCTAAGGAGACAATACCAAGAAGAGCAAGAAAGAATTATGTACCATGTTGGACCAATACACTTCAAAAACTACAGGAAGAACTGACTGAAGCACGTAATATGGCAGAGAAACAACCATCACAACAGAACCACATCGCTCTACAAAAAACTAAAGCAAAGTTCACTAAAGAAAAGATAGAAACACAGAGAAGAAGTTGGAGGGAAAAAACTCAAAAATTAAATTTTGAAAAGGAAGGGAGAAAGCTGTGGAAACTAACCAAGCAAATTAATGATGATAGCAATACCCAGCGACATAAAATTATGCTGGAAGATTCAGGTAAATTCCACTCTGGCAAACAAGCAGCGGACAAGCTTGCAGAATCTTACAGAAAAGAAAGCACAATTACCATCAATACATGTAGACAACGAAGCATTCGCCAAGAAATGAATAATGATAAGAACAACACAAATTGCCCAGACGTCATGTCCAAATTATTCACAATAGTAGAATTAAAGGCATCTATAGGGAAACTAAAGGATAGAAAATCACCAGGACCAGACAGTGTCACCAATGAAATGCTTAGGAACCTAGGACAGGGAGCAATGTACAAATTATTACAGATATACAACTATAGTTGGGAAACAGGCAATGTACCACAGTCGTGGAGAGAAGCGTTTATGTGTCCTATTATTAAAAAAGGCAAGGACAAACAGAAGGCAGACAGTTATAGACCAATAAGTCTTACAAGGCCGACAGTTATAGACCAATAAGTCTTACGAGTTGTGTCTGCAAGACAATGGAAAGGATGGTCAACAGAAGACTAAAGTGGTACCTGGAATCAGTGTAGCTATTGGTGCCAGAACAAGCTGGGTTTAGAGAGTGTAACAGCACAGAAGACCAAATAACATTCCTGTCCCAGATCATAGAAGATGCAATTCAAGATAAGAAAAAAGTTTTCACCCTGTGGATAGATCTTCAAAAAGCTTTCGACAAGGTCTGGAAAGATGGACTGATAATAAAGCTGCAAAGAAACGGAATTGGGGGCAACATGAGCAAGTGGATCCATTGCTTCCTACACAATAGGAAAGCAAGAATCACCATGGAAGGATACAACAGCAAAAAAGTTCTCCTAAAAAACGGAGTTCCTCGAGGCTCAATATTGTCTCCAACTCTGTTTCTTGTCTTCATAAATGATATAATTTGTGAATTGCCACAAGGTGTAATGTACGCTGATGACTTGGTGGTGTGATGTGTAGAAGAACATATAAAGATCGCCAACAAAATAATACAAAAGGCAGCAGACAACACAGCAGCATGGGCAGATAAATGGATGGTAAAGATAAATGTTGAAAAGTCTTCAACAACACTCTTCACACTCTCAAATAAGGACAAAGCAGGAGAGATAAAACTCGGAAATGTACATATCCAAACAGAAGACGAGACGGTGTACCTGGGCACTACGCTAGATAAGAGACTGACATGGAGGCCTCAAATTGAGAAAATAGAAGCAACGGCAAGAAAGAAACTTGCACTCCTGAGGAAATTGGCAGGAACAAACTGGGGAGCCAATGAGGCAATTTGAAGAAGGTATATACTGGTGCAATTAGACCAGTACTAGAATATGGATCAACAGCATGGACGTCAGCAGCCAACTCCCATCTACAAGCCCTGAACAAGGTACAAAATCAAGCACTTCACCTTATCACAGGTGCCATGAAGACCTCTCCCATAAATGAAATGGAAAAAATTACAGGCATCACCCCCTTACCATACAGGCGAGACACTAAGACCATGGTACATGCAGAAAAGTACAAGAGCATGCCAGCACATCCAATGAGGACCAGACACAGTGACCTAGCCAGTGGAAGACTGAAGAGGAGCAGTTTTATACACCGATCCAAAAAAACTAAACAGAAAATATAAGGATGAACTACCAGACATAACAAGAGAGATATCACCAACACTTTTTCTAGTTCCGTGGGAGCAATACCCAAATCTCACTATCAGAACCACCATAAACAACTACCACACTATGATAGAACTGATTAATCTTCAAAAGAAAACAATATTATGCAACATGATTGAAGATATGTACCCCAGAGAAGCATGGATACAAGTATATACCGACGGATCAGCAACCAGAGCAGTAAAGAATGGAGGTGCTGGTGTGTACATAAAATATCCAGAAAAAGAAAATGAATCCACATGTTCACCAACTGGAATATTCTGCTCCAAATACTCTGCAGAAGTACAGGCTTTAAACATTGCTGCAGAAATAATTCAAAACACAACAAGCAATGACAGCAGGTGGTATTTCTTACTGATGCTATGTCTGTCCTACAAGCCCTTGACAGCGATAAACTGCCATGGGAGAAGTGAGCATCCAAAGAAGGGTAGTACTACAGTGGATACCATCCCACTGTGGCATACCAGGAAATGAAGAGGCAGACAGACTGGCAAAGGATGGAGCAACACAGGAACAAAAAGACCATGAAATTGTCAAATTAAACCAATTAAACAGCCACTTAAATAGACTAAGACTGGTCCCATCACCACTGTGCCTTTGTGGGCAGGCAGCACAGACAGCTGAGCATGTCCTGCAAGACTGCAATACACTAAACCATTTAAGGGAAGAACACTGGCCCACAGAGATGGATATCCACAGAAAGATTTATGAGAGCACTGAGGAGCTTTCAAATACAGCAGCATTTATTAAGAAAACAGGACTTGCTGTGTAGACATGTCAAACTCCGAAGAGAAGAAGAAGAAGGAAATGATAATGTGATCAATGTGTTTTCTGAAACTCAGACTTCTTTCAAAAAACTCCACCAGATATCTCATTGTGCGTGTTCTTTCTAAACTTTTCCCAGACAACGAAACATGTGGCGTGGGTGTCTTTACCATGTGATTTTTCAAGGAAAACCACATTTTGAATGCCTTAGAAGGATTTACCACTGCTCCCGTATCTCTACACCAATTCATCAGTCTGTCCAGATCCTTCTGTAGTTCACACTCCTCTCGATTTCTGCTCTGCCTATACACCAGGATGTCATCGGCGTACGACATTGTTCTGCCAGCACCTGTGATATGATTGCTAGTGATCTGTACTGTGTATAAATTGAAAAGCACAGGAGATAGAGGAGATCCCTGTGGCAGACCAGGGCTAATAACCATTGGTACCGATACCCAGTTACCACACTTAAGAACTACTATCCTGTGCATCAGGGCAGCACCAACCCACCGCACAACAAAAGGATTTACTGCAAGATTAAACAGTTGGCCCATCAAGATATCCAAGGACACCCAATTTTAAGCATCTGCAAGATCTATTGCAACCATGTCTCCATGTGCGAATCGAACCCCTCAAAAACATCCTGCGCAAATATGGCTGCATTCTGCCATGTCTTCTTTCCTGGGCGATACCCTCCAAACAACGGTGGTAAACACTTATTTCTCTCCAGATGACGCGATACCTTCAAGGCCATAATTTTTTTCCAAAAGCTTGCCTATCATATTCTGCATTGTTATTATTCTGTAGCCTTGTATCCTGGTATGATCCTTCCTGGTGTGATAGGTTTAGGTAGTGGAACTAAACAGCTGTGCAACCAGTTTTCTTTTACCATGCCCTTTAAAAGGCTATTATTGAACATGTCCGCCAACTCTCCCTACTTCTCATCTGTTCTCCGACTAATGTCATCATATCTAATGCCATCTGGCCCTGGTTCTGTGTTTTTTGTACATTTCAGCACGTTCCTAATTTCTTCAACTGTGATTATCATATGTTTTCCATGCTCAAGTTCTTACACGTGTCTGTAATGGTTTTCCTGATTTCTTGATATGCCTCCACATTACTCTGACGAATTTGTACGGTGTAGTGTGCCAGCAAAGCTGCACCTTTTGTCTCATCCGTCTTCTGCCAGGTTGTATCAGCACTCTGGAAATCGGCAATAGTCATGTGTCTATTCATGGATTTGTGTAAATGCCAGAACAATTTTAGTGACTTTTCACGTGTGACTTCCTGGCAAAATTCATCCCATTTTGACACCTTTGCTGACTTTGCAATCTCTTTGAATGTTTGAACTGAGATATCTTTCTTCCGTTCCATTGTGCGACCTCTATGGGATTAGCCACCACAAGTTTCCTTGCCCTCTGCCATAGTGCTACTGCTTTCCACTTCTCACTTCATGCCCTTTGCACCTCTTCGTTCCATCAGGGGGGCTTATCCCAAGCCTGATTTTCCACTTCTTGAGTCCTACATTTGTATTGTCGAATTCTGCTCAAAACATCCACTCCTCTGCGATCATACTTAAAAGATTTTAAGTAACATAGTGATGAAAGTCAAAAACAGCAAAACTAGGAGAGAAAGGTGTGACATTTCATTATCATCTATACTTTCCAAGATGTCATATGAAATACAAGCATCTAATGAATAAATTATATTTGAGAGTCACAAACTAACCTAAGCTGCTTACGTAGAGCCACATTTTGTTCCTCAACATCATGTATTTTTTCTATCAATTTCATCTCAGCTGAACTTATTGACAGTTTTTCACCATAGGCTGGAGACAACTCTGAAAATTGTACAGCAGGATTTGCCTCAAGATTAATGCAAGAAAAAGCAAATATTTTATAACTGCTATTTTATTTTTTCTAATCCTCTAATAAATGTGAACTAAAAAATATGCAAAATACCAAAATGCACTGATAGAAAAGAAAATATATAAAGAAAACACACAGAATATAAATTAAATTTGTTAATATTCCAAATCACAAGTTTACTACAAGTCTACATTTTCTAAAGGACTTCTGGCATAAGATGTGTTAGCCAATTAACCTAACCGAAGTCCTTACAGTCTCTTTAAAAAGAAGGTACAGGGTATAAATTCAACAGTTAATGAAGGTTGATGGCTATTAACATCTATTATGCATCGGAGCAGATGGTCCATGCAGAACTTATGCCAAGCTTGATGTCACATTGCTTCAGTGTCAATAACACAATGTTGCAAACGACCAAGTATTATCATGAGAAAGATTATTACAAGCCCCTGCATGCTAAAAACACTTATTACATATTTCAGTCTGTTCAACTCATTATTACAAACCCCTGCATATTCAACTCACTATTACAAATCCTACATATTCAACTCACTATTACAAATCCTACATATTCAACTCACTATTACAAATCCTACATGTTCAACTCACTATTACAAACTCCTGCATGTTCAACTCACTATTACAAACCCCTGCTTGTTCAGCTCACTTACTATTTCAAACCCCTTCATGTTCTACTCACTATTACAAACCCCTACATTGTTCTACTCACTATTACAAACCCCTACATGTTCAACTCACTATTACAAATCTATGCATCTTCGGCTCACTTATTATTACAAACCCCTGCATGCCCATCTCACATATTATTACAAACCCCTGCATGCCCATCTCACATATTATTACAAACCCCTGCTTATTGAACTCACTATTACAAAACCTCAGCATGTTCAACTCACTATTACAAACCCCTGCATATTCATGTCACTTATTATTATTATAAAAGCTTGCATGTTTAGTTCACTTACTATTACAAATCCCTGCATTATCATATCACAACTACATACATGTGACAAGTATATTTTGGTTATGTTGACCTTGTTGTCCGGCTCTGTGGCGAAGTGGTACAGGGCGCGTCTGTGACGGCAAAGGTACCGAGTTCGATCCTCACCAGAGGCAATTGTGCATCCGGACCGTTCAGAAAGCAATGGCAACCTACTGAACGTATTTATATTGCCTAGAAAATCACCACAGCCAACAAATGCTGGGTTGATAGCTATGTCCTGGATAGGATATGCTACCAATTTTGACCTTCTGGTGGAAAGGTTGTCACCAACCTGTGTCTTTTTTTAAAGTGTGAGTTTGTTCTAAAACATGCACTGGATCTCTCTTGTAGCAGAATATTGAGATATACTAGATTCCCAGCAAGATGTAGTCCTGAGAGCATAACTGCACTGCGTCATGATTTTATTTTCGGTATTGACCTGACACATCTGACTTCAGCAGTGGAATGTTCAGTATTTTATGAATTCTGCTGAAAGGTCCATTGCTATATCATTAGTAGGCTGGCCTGTGTGCGACAATACACTTACCAGCATTGCTCACATTGCATATTAGCCTTTTATGTCACCCCTCAGAATGGTGCCAATAATCAATGATGCTTGACATTTTTGTCACAATATTGGATAATGGCATCATAATTGGGATAGTGATTAACCAGACCACAGTTTCACATGGGATATTTAACATCAGCAGTATTTCTATGCAGGTGTCTTACATGCCTATTGTAACTTGCAAATATTAATTAGCCTTGGATAATAAAAATATAGACATATTTCCAAGCACACACAACATGCTCACATTTAGTGCATCTCTATTGCAGCTCAGATCTATTTCTATATGTTTCATTTTGAATGTTCCAAGCAATCACAATGCAACTTGAATAGAAAAGTGGAATTTCAGTCAGTAGTTGATTGTCAAGAGTAAGAAAGGACTACAACTGATAACACAGTAGTAGCAAAAAGCACTCCATTACAGCTGTCACAGGCTTACATTTGTCTTGTGCTGTCGTTGTCCATGCTGTGCTACCAATGTCAAACATGGACAATGACAGCACAAGACAAATATAAGCTTGTGACAGCTGAAATGGCATGCTTACACAGAATCCTAGGAATATCATTAAGAGACAGGGTGAGGAATGAGGACATCCAACAAAAAACCAGCACCACCCCAATCTTAGAATACATCAAGAGACAACAGATAAATGGTTTGCACACATCAGCAGACTACCATCAGACAGCATACCACAGCAAGCTATGCTACAAAGATACAGCGAAGGCAGACCTAAAGGCTGACCACGAAAACGATGGACCACTGAAATCAAAGAGGCGACAAATTCCACAATATACTCAGCACATAAGAGGGCCGTCTCCAGAAAACTCTTCTACCCCTGACGTCAAAAGGCAACAAAGAGTTTCAGCGAATAGATAGATAGCAAAAAGTAAAGACAAAGTTCTTTTTTAGATATCAAAAATTATAGTGATAGTTATAAGTTATGACTGCAGGTTATTATCAGCACATACTGTACAAGCCCATAGTGCTCTGATCCCCGCCTCAATAAATTCATCAGAGTGTAGCGGCAGACAGTTCCAGTTTGATGCTGATTTATCATTCTTTTTCTATATATCTATTATTTTTCTCTTTCAGACTGTTTCGATCTTTACATTAATCTCATGCAGTCTCGAGAGCAACCATGATCCACACTTCAGTTTCTTTAGATATTTTAGTTTCATCAAAGTGATTATTTGTCTCCTGTGTGTTGCCGGGCCCGAAAGGGGAGCAAAGAATAGCAACACTGTTTACCTTCCACGCATGTCGTAAAAGGCGACTAAAGAGGTTATGGGATAGAGTTGGCTGTCCCAAAGACATGCTGAAGTCGGATTTGTCATGCCGAATTGCGCAGATATCGCAGCAATGCTGTAAACCATGACACAACACATTCCGTTCTCCGGACTACATCCTGCTAATCTGCAGGAGTTTGAGAATGAACGCAGAAGAAGAAGAAGAAGTGATTATTTGTTAGAAATCAAATTATCAAGTGTGCAAGATCAAAATAAATGACATTTCTCAAACAAGTCCATAAATTAAAGTATTTAGGAACAATGATAACATCTGATGGAAGAAATTCAGCAGAGATAAGAAACAGAATAGGGCAGGCAAAAGCAGCATTCTGAAAATGAAGCATACACTGTGTAATATGTACCTGTCAATAGTGGTAAGGCAGAGTTTTTTCAGTGATAAATAATCAATTCAAGCATATGGATGCAATTCTTACACAATAAACAAACAAGAGAGTGGAAAATCAGAGGCAACAGATATGTGATTCTATAGAAGAATTTTTAAAGTACAGTAAACAACTAGAAAAAACTAACAAAGAGGTGCTGAAAAAGCAATTGTAAGATGGGGGTTTCCTAAAAATATCAGAAAAAGACAAATCATTATTTTTTGGCCATGTTATGAGACAGGGAGGCTTGGAGAACAGTTACAGCAGGCAAGATTGAAGGAAAGAGAGATTGAGGACGACATCGTAAGAAAGTATTAGATCACTTAACATCTAATATGACAACGAGTCAATAATGATCCTCATATAATATACTATAAATAGAGAATTGTGAAGATCAATGATGAGTTGCTAAGAAATAAAACCAAATGATGACAAATAGGATGACAAAAATTCTCATGATTGCTTGTTCACCAACTCAATTGTTTCCAGCACTGCTGGATCCCTTCTCATTTCTGTCTCAAATTGATAATACTTGTACAAGGGTTTTGTCATGTCTTAACCCTGATAATGAAGAAGTAGGTAGAAAAGGTTGAATGGCACATAAATAGCTCATTAAATTTGAAATGGATGTGTAAAGTATGAATATCTCACCTCAACTAGTTTTTTCAATATGGTGCATGGTGCAACACACCCTATTTACTATATCTGCAACTACAATGGTTTCTCACAACAATTAAGAAATCAGAGGCCAAGACTGATAAAACTCTTGATGTTACAGGGAAAAACACCAGTAGAAATATGCAGAGAGATGGAACAAGTGTTTGAAGATTTCTGTCTGTACACTTCTGTACAGATAGAAGTAAGATAGACAACATAGGAGTAAAACAAGTATCGGAGTTCAAATATCTCGGTAGTATTTCCACAGAAAATGGAAGCCTCGATAGAGAGATAGAGATGTCAAAAGGCAAATGCAGTAACATACTGTCACCACTACTTCTTCATCCCAAGATTGAGATGGAAGTTAAAGATAAATGATTTACAGTATATTCCTACCAACACTGTTTTACGAGTGCCAAATCTGGTCTCTCTCATCTTCACATTACAGAAAGATAGTGACATTTGAGATGAAATGCTTGAGGAAAGCTGCATGGGTCACCAGACTTGATAGATTACGAAATTAAGACATTTGTATAGGTATAACACCTAATACATAGAAAGGCAGAAGATCAAGTGCTTTGAGAATGCATCACGACAAGTTGTCCGTACAGGCATATAACCAAATGAGATCAGAGTACAAAACCAGAGGAAGACCACATAAAAAATGAATAGAAAACGTCAGACATCTTGAACAAACACGTTCACAGCACAGCCGAGGTGATACATCTGGCCTTGGAATACAAGTTCGAGCTCCAATCATCCCTATGCTTAACAGTAAGAGTGGATAACAAACCACATAGGGAAAGACAATAGATACTTCTGTTAAAAAAACACTGGTATAGGCAGTTTAAGTGTGGCTGTTCCCAATGTTTATAATCTGCCAGGATCAGGATAACCTTCATCAGAGTGCAATGATGTAAATTCAGTTAGAGTGCAGAAAATCATTGACCAGGATAGAAAAATGACAATTGCAGGGATATATAGTGCAGCAAAACAGTGAAGTACATTTTTTAAAATTTTATGTAATAGAATGAAATTGAATGAATAGAATTTTATGTAATAGAATGAAAAGTGTGTGACTGAAGAGTCTCATGTCTGTTGACATGTAAACAGAAACTAACAAGGTTTGTTGTTGTAGATAGTTATTCAAAATGTGGCGGTTAAGAAACGTGTTGACAATAGTAGATGAAACTTGGATTCACCATTATGAACCAAAATCAAAAATTTCTTCTGTTTCTGCCCATGTTGTATAGTAGGATATCATCAGCGTATGTTAGAACTCTACAATTGCTGGGAGTTTGCAATTGAGCAATTCTCAATGTATACACATTAAACAGTACTGGGGACAGAGGAAATCCTTGTGGCAGACCAGGTGCTATTGTTCTGATCTCAGATGTCTAGGATCCACACCTCAGGGCGACTTTTCCACATATTAGCACATTTGCTATCCAGCGTATGATCCAGGGGTGGATATCTTGTTCCCTTAGCATGTCGATGAGATGGGTGTAGCTAACTCTATTGTATGCATCTTCCAGGTCTATCGCTGCAACTGCAGATTCTTCTTTGTTCTGAAAACCTTCATAAACTTCATATGCAAGAACTGCTGCATTTGTGACTGTGTCTCGTCTAGGTCTGTATGCCCCTAGGTTATTTGGGAGAACGCCTTTTATCTCTAGTTCCCTGGTTATGCATCTAGCCACAATTCGTTCCAGAATCTTACCGTATACATTGTGCAGTGTGATATTGCGATAACCTTTTATGTCCGTAGAATCTTTGCCTGGTTTTCGCACTGGTATAAGATAGCTATGTAGCCACTCCTCTAGTACTACTCCTGTTTTCAGACTCGTATTATAATCGTCTGTTATTTTAGCTAGCATATTCTCCTCAATGTCCTTGAGTAAGCTGTACCTGATTCCATCCGGACCTGGAGCGCCATCAGATGCATTCTTAATAGCCAGTTGCACTTCTTTAACATCTGCAAGCTGGTCTTCTTTGGCCCTAAAATCCATGATGGATGTCAGGGTATGCAGCATTTCTTTGCGCTGATCTAAGACACCCTGATTAGTTTGTTGAAGATATCTATCAAAGAAAGCTCTACCTTTCATATCATCTGATATCAATGTCTGCCCTGTGTCGTCCCTCACGCTTGTACTGGGTTTCGATTCTGTTCTCCGCTTCATTGACCAATGTAGTTTCCAAAACTTGTGTAATGCTTTGTCCGCCGTGACCTCCTCAGTGAATTTATTCCAACACATCTTCTTTGCTACTTCGGCAACTTGTTTAAAAGACTATTGCTGACAGTGTACAAAATGGACTAGATCAATTGTTGATATGGTGCAGAGCATACAACGCTGTGATCAATCCCTCGAAAGCAATGGTCGTCTGGTACTCCTTAAATAATAATCTGGTTAATGACACACTGCCAGCTGTGAGTTGCATGGGCTCATTCATTGAAAGAGAACAGGACCTTAAATATCTTGGGATAATCTTTGATAGAAGTCTCTCATTCAACAAGCACGTCACAAATATGATTCAGAAGGCTAGAAGAGGGATCAGTGTTATCAAGGTTATTGCGACCTTCGACATGCAGCAATGGGTACTTTTTCTGCTCCTGCAAGTGGTGGTGCTATCTGTAATAGATTATGGCCTCGGCCTACTAACTTTGTCACAGACACAAGTCAATAGATTGGAAAAAGTTCAAAATGAGGCAATGAGAGCGGTACTGGGGTGTACTAGAGATACACCCATCTCTGCTATGAGATTTCTGCTTGATCTCCCCAGCATTAGAGTGCGACATCAAGTAGCACAAGTTAAGTCGTACCTTAAAGTGACAGAATACAACCACCACCCATTACACCATCGTCTAGATGAGTCAAAGGGAAAATGTATTAAGCATGGCAGATCATGGATGGCAGAGGCTGAAGACACACTGCTAATAGTATGTGAATTGGAAGAAATAGGAAAGGGCAGTGAATGGTTGGAGGTAGACACTGAGAAGAAATCACTGACTAAAGTAATAATACAACTAGATAAAGCATGTCGAAAATGAAAGGCACTCAGGGCTCAGGATACAGTGCAAGAACTCGACCAACTACACTCGAAACCACAAGACATAATTATATACATAGATGGATCTGTTAGCAGAAACACAAATAAAAGCGGTTGGGGTTTTGTTGCCTACAGAAATGGCGTGAAGTTGGTTGAGAAATCGTCAGCATATTCTACTGTCACATCGAGCATGAGGATGGAGATAGAGGGAGTTACAGCAGCTCTTAATTGGTTGATAACTAATACATCAACACACGCGGTAATACTCACAGACTCTCAAAGCATGTTGCGCAAGATAGAAAAGTTCATGCTAAGAAAAGAATGGTGGGACTTATTGAACAACTCAGTTGTCCAAAGCATTACATGGATATTCTGCCCTGGTCATGCTGGGGTCAGAGGAAACAAGAGAGCCGACTTACTGGCAGGCAATGCGGCGATAGACGGCACATTGCTGAGAAGAGATAAAGCAGATTTAATAAAGGCAATAATAAATTCATTTCGAGATGCAGATGATGTCAATGAGGTTGAGAACGTACACATACAGAGAATGTTAGAAATGGGAGTATTCAGAGGTGAGGGGAGGAAAAGTAAATTTTTTGGAAAGTCCCGAAGATCACACAATCAACACCTGACCAGAACTATGAGTCTACATACACTGGGATGGCTGCTGGAGCAGAGGGCGGAGCACTTATGGGAATGTCCCGCATGCTGTGAAGCCAGTTTCTAATCAAGAATAAAAAATTTCTACCATGCAGTGGAAAACCACGAGATCACTAACACGTCAAACCAAGAGCACAGAAATTTGCAAGAAAGGTGAGGCTGTATTTTTTGGGATGTATCATACTGAAATATTATCTGCCTCATTGCAATACCTTTAATGGCCAGTACTATGAAGATCTCCTTACCAAACTAAAAAAAGACTATGATCAGAAAATGAGGAATAGTGCGCTGTTAAATTATGCCTTTGTTTCAAGACAATGCTCACTGCCAAGAAGCAAAGGTATGTGCTGTAAGACAGTTTGTAAACCATGACAAAACAATCAACAATTTGAATATTGAAATTTTTCCAAATCCACTATATTCTCCGGATTGGGCTCCATCTGACAAGACCTATGACAAGCCCCTTATATATATATTTATATATATATATTTATACATATATATACTCAAACATAAGGAAATAATATTTGACATATTAATACACCTATTACAAACACATTATTCATACTTACCATCTTCTATTGCTAAAATATACAGCATGAAACTGACAGGGAAAGCCCCAAGAATTAAAAGTGCAATCAACACTTTCTTGCGTGGTCGAAACATCTAAAAGAGTTTTAAGAAATTCAGATTATGATAATGGTACCACAATTAATATATTAACTAACAACATGCATCTTGACAAAACACAAATTAATTATAAATTGTTCGCCCTTGAACATTGCATCATTTAAAAATTCTTCTGTTGTTACTCTACAGGACGAATAAGGTCTAGAACGGCATTTTCAAGCATGGGGCCCCCACACCACCGGGGTATTGTGGCAATTTGATTTGGGGGGGGGGGATTTGAAAAAACCATTATTTTGTACTGGTTTAGTTAGTTTATTGTATGTTTTGAAAATTTACTTACTGTTTGTTTTTCTTAATAATTTCCTAATGATTTATTCATAAAACCTAAGTAGTCTTGTGTCCTGAGCAAGTTGTAATTAGACTTCATTTAGGGAATAATTCAATTTTTGAATATAAAAAAATATGGATATGTTATATAGCATCAGAATTTTAGAAAGACTGCATGGTAAAAAAAAAAAGGTTGGGAAACACTGATCTAGATGGTGGACTTCATATACACGGTCAAGGGTGTCATCATATATACTTTGTCAAAATAAACAGAGCAGCATACTGCTTACCAAGAGTAATGAACAGAGTAACCTGGTAGCTCAAGATAAAATTTTCAGGGCCAAAAGACGGTGTTATTTTCTTCTTCTTCTACTTTCGTTCACTTGAAACATGTCTATATCTGTAATTCTGTTTCCTGAATAAAACTCACTGTCTTTTGTAGTTCACACAGTGGCACATAGAGCTTTGATTCCAGTGTTGTTTCCTTTATCCAATATGTCAGTCTCAGCATTTCATACTCAGAACACTCTTGGGGTATATGTTTGGCAATCTGTGTTGCCTGTCCACATGTACATATGGCTGTGTTGCCAATCTTGAACTTCGTGAACATGTGGCTGTGAAGTTGGTTGTGTCCTGTTCTGAGGCGTAGAATTACAACTTGTTCTGATCATAATGTGATAGTCATCTTGCGTTGGTGTTTGTGACTTTCTTATTGGCTTGATCACCTGCTTTTTCTGATGGTAGGTGATTATTACATCTGGTGGTCTTCGGCGGCACCTTCTTTGACCAGTTTGTCTCCTTTATTTTTTTATTTCCTAGTATTCCACAGTGAGCGGGTATCCACTGCATGGTTACCCCATATTAGTAAGACAGTTCATTATGTAGGTTTTGTAAGTCTGTTAGTTTTCCAGACTGGAGAGCTTGAAGCACTGATTTTGCATCTGTCAGGAATATATATATATTCTTCTTCTTCTGCATTCAGCATGTGGTCATGCTTGTCGTCAAGACGAAGTCCGCTGTCTTCTCCAGGTCAGAGTGGCTGCCCCATAGCTTTTGCCTCAAGTCTGTATCCTCTGGCCAGGTCTGCTGTCTCTGCTCTTTGTATGTTGGGCAGTCCTGAAGTATGTGTTCTGGAGTCTGGGTTCCTGATCCACATGGACATTCATTTGTGTATGAGATCCTTAATCGATAAAGGTGACCCAACAGTCTGCAGTGGCCTGTTCTAAGGTGAAATATTGTGGTCTGTTGATATCTTTGGAGGAGATGTATTGCATCATGTTCGTATTCCCCTTCCATTTCTTTCTTCCACTTTGCTGTGTACGTGTTGCGGATTATTGTTTTTACTTCTCCGTAAGACAGTGGGTGTCTATGTTGCTCAATTTCGCTTCCTGCCTTTGACAGAGCATCCGCTTTCTCATTTCCAATGATTCCACAGTGTGATGGTATCCACTGAAGGGCAATAGCTGTTGATTTTTGGATCTGTCTTAGCTCATGTCTGATGTTGTGCAGAAGGCATTCGTTTCTGTTGCTCTGGATTGATTCCAGTAGGGATCTGCAATCTGTGAATATGGCTATCTTCTTTGGTCTTGGCAGTCCTGGTTCAGTGAAGGCTTTCAGTGCTTGATGGAGTGCAACTGCTTCTGCTCTAAAGTTAGAGGAGTATTTCCCGGTTGGAAAAGCCTTTGATTTTGTCTTCCCATCTTTGAGTCTTATAAAAATTCCACCTCCTCCATCTGCCGATCCATCTGTGTAGACATGTATCCAATCCTTGGGATTGTATTTTATTTCTATCATCTCCAGTATCAATGCTTTTAGTTGAGGTTGAGTTTGGTATTCCTTATTAATTATTCCAGGAACCTGTGTTATTATGGAGACATTCTGGAGACTATTGCCTGGCTCTTCAAAGTCCGTTAGTGTTTCAATTTCATTTAGGAGGTTTGTGAGGATTTCTTTATTTTGTTCATGGATATCTTTAGAGATGTGACAGAAGCTGGTTCTCTTCAACCTGCTTGTGGTTGATCTAGAAATTTGCGCATACATCGGATGGTTTGTCATGCGCTTAATTTTTTCCCTTTGAACAAGCACTCTTTCTTCTCTTCTGTCATCCAGTGGGCGGATGTTTACATGTTTTTCCATTGCATGGATTGGAGTGGTTTTCATCCCTCCTGAGATCACTCCTCCTTGTTGGAGAGTAACACGTTTGCTTAGTTTACCATCTACTTTTACTCTTGCAGTGTGGTAGCAGAGGAAATCTTTTATCCAGCTAAACATTCTGCCTTTAATTTTGTTTTGGAGAAGCTTGAAGAGGATTCCCTCTTTCCACACCTTATCGAAGGCCTTACTTAAGTCCATAAAAGTAGCCAGCACTTTTTCCTTCTTTTGGAAAGCATTTTCGATTTCCTGTGCTAGGTATGTAAGCTGGTCTTCAGTGCTTTGATTTTTCCTATAGGCCGACTGTGTCTTGGTGAGCTTTTGGTTTTCTTCTAGGTATTTTATCAGTCTAGAGTTGACCATTCTCTACATTGTTTTCCCTATGCAACTCAAGAGGCTGACTGGTCGGTAGCTTGACGTGCTTGTTTTTTTGTTTTTTCCCAATTGGGATGATGACAGCTTCACGCCACAAGTCTGGAATTTTACCAGTTTTCCATGATTGGTTGAAGATGGTAAGGAGCTTGTTTCTGCTGATTGGCCCTATGTTCCTGATCATATCATTGGTTATGCCGTCTTTTCCTGGGGCCTTTTTGGTTTTTAGTTTTCCTATGGCACCATTTAGTTCTGCTATTGTGAAGGGTGTCTTCATGCAGGGCTCTGGATTTTGATTCTTCAGTTTTCTTTTAATTTCTTTTTTGACTTCTTTGATACGTGTATAAGCGAGTGTTGTTGTGCTTTCTTCCTTGTAGAAGTCAGTTAAAATGTTTGATGCCATTTTCCCTGTGTGGAATTTTTCCTCTTCTTCGATGACAGTCTTGTAGTGTGAATTCTTTGTTTCTTCATTTAGAGTTCTTGTAAGGTTCCATAGTTTACTTGTGTCTTTTGTCATGTTTAGGCTGCTGGTCTTTTCATGCCAGCTCTTTTGTATCTCTGTTCTTTTCTGCTCATTGAACGTGTGTTTAATTTCATTGTGTTTCTTTGTGTTTTCTGCAATACTGTAATCTGTGCGCAGCTGTTGGACAGTCAAGTAGGTATCGTATAGCTCTTGTCGATGTGTCTCTTGTGCATCCCAGAATGATACGCATTGCTGCATTCTGGACTCTATCCAATCTTTCGATCTGAGTTTGGCTAAGAGTCAGAATTGCCAGTGCATATTCCACCACATCCACAACCAAACCCTGGTACAAAAGAAATAACAATCTTTACTCACACTGCGCAGCAGCCATAACCTTCATTGCTGCTAAGCCTTTGCCTGCCCTTATGATAATGTGGTCAACATGTTCCCTGAAACTCAGGCTTGTCAAAAAACACACCCAGATATCTCATTGTGCTAGTTCTTTCTAAACTTTTCCCGGACAACAAAACTTGTGGCATGGGTGTCTTTACCATGTGATTGTTCAAGGAAAACCACGTCACAAATGCCTTAGACGGATTAACGACTGCTCCCTTATCTCGACACGAATTTGTCAGTCTGTCCAGCTCCATCTGTAGTTCCACGACGCACTCTTCTCGATTTCTGCCCTGTCTATACACCAGGATATCATCGACATATGACATTGTTCTGCCAACACCTGTAATTTGATTGCCAGCGATATGTACTGTGTATACATTGAAAAGTACAGGAGATAGAGGCGATCCCTGTGGCAGGCCAGGGCTAATAACCATTGGTGTAGATATCCAGTTACCACAATTAAGAACTACAACCCTGTGCATCAGGGCGGTAGATTTGTTGTGGTGTTCTTGGCTAGGTCTGTTCTCTGCTGCTGTCTAGATGTTTCCATCTCATTTTGCTGCTTCTCCAGTTCATCATTCCAGTATGGTTTGTAGTTATTACGTGCCGCCACCTAGCAGCATGTAGTATGAATCTATTAAATTAACCCACTGCTCTATTGATGTCTTTGTCCATGTTCATGTCCTTAGCTAGAACACTAGTTAAATGCTGGTACATTTTCCAGTCTGCCCTCTTATAGTTCCACCTAGTGAGTGTGCTATTATCCTTAATAAGTTTATTGTGGATTTCCAAAAATACTGGTCTGTGGTCACTTATTTCAAGCTGCTTTCCAATGACACGTGATGTTCCATTCAAGGCCTGATGAATGGAATGCCAGGTCTGGTGTATTGGTGCTAAGACATCAATAGAGTAGTGAGTGAATTTAATAGATGTATACTACATGCTGCTAGTACAACCATACCCGGGGGGGGGGGGGGGGGGGGGGGGGAACACGCAAAAACTACAAACCCTACTGGTATGATGAACTGGAAAAGCTGCAAAATGAGATGGAAACATCTAGACAGCAGGCTGAGAACAGACCTAGCCAAGAACATCACAACAAATATCAGCAAATAAAGGCTAAATTTCAAAGAGCCAAGTTACAAGCCAGACGGAGCAGCTGGAAAGAAAAAACAGAGTCGCTGAACCTAGAAAGAGATACTAGGAAATTATGGAAACTTGTAAAACAACTAAATGATGAAGGTACAGGGAGAAATACCAGGATCACACTTTATAAAGATAGAAACATTTTAACAGGTAAACATGAAGCTGATTACTTTGCAGATTCCTTTGCAGAAGACAATAACGTCAAAGTCAGCCCGGACAAACAACAGGAGGTTCGAGCGAACCAGCAAAACATAGGACAAGACGAACCTATACCTATGGTCATGGAGGCACCAATCACAATGAGAGAACTGGAGCATGCATTATCCAAATTGAAAATGAAAAAGTCTCCTGGAGCTGATGGAGTGTCCAATGAAATGATTAGAAACCTGGGAATTGCAGCAAGAGCAAAGCTACTGCAGATCTTTAACACAAGCTGGTCCACGGGTAATGTACCACAGGCGTGGAGAGAAGCAATAATGATACCTCTCCTCAAATCAGGAAAAGATGGCAACACAGTCTCCAACTACAGGCATATCAGCCTCACAAGCTGTCTATGCAAAACAATGGAACGCATTATCAATCTTAGGATGCAGTGGTACCTTGAAAGTGAAAACCTTCTGGTATCACAGCAAGCAGGTTTCAGACAGTGCTACTCTACTGAAGATCAGGCAACCTACCTCTCCCAAGAGATTGAGGATGCCTTCCAAGATAAGAAACTGGTACTAGCGGCATGGATAGACCTCAGGAAAGCATTTGATAAGGTCTGGAAAGAAGGGCTCCTAAAGAAATTGCGAAATTGCAGGGTTAGCTCAAGAATGTACAAATGGGTAAAAGCATACTTGCATAATAGAAGATCCAGGGTACAATTACCGGTAGATGGTCGCAAGAGCAAGAAAGTTCTACTGCGTCATGGAGTCCCCCAGGGAGGAGTCCTGCCACCCACACTTTTCTTGGTTTACATCAATGACCTAGTTGCTGAACTACCACACGGGATCAAAGTGGCAATGTATGCTGACGACCTGGTGCACGGAAGAACATGCAACAGTGGCCACTAAACAAATACAAAGAGCTATCGATGCCCTAACCTTATGGGCTAATAGATGGTGCGTCAGCATTAACACAGATAAGTGCAGCACTACACTTTTTACCCTCTCACTAAAACAAAAAGCTGGTCATATCAAGATAGATGGAGAGCTCTTGAAAGAAGACAAACAACCCACATACCTTGGAGTTTCTTTTGATGATAAGTTGACATGGAAGCAGCACATAAACAAAGCAACAACAAAAGCCAGAAGGAAGTTAGCTATCCTGAGAAAACTAAGTGGAACCACATGGGGAGCCAGTGGAGATATACTTAGTAAAGTTTACCAGCAAGGCATAAGACCACACCTGGAATATGGTTCAGCTGCGTAGTGTCCTGCATCAAACACCACATTACAAGATCTAGATAAAGTGCAAAACCAGGCACTTAGAATAATGTTGGGAGCAATGAAATCAACACCCATAGCAGAGATGCAGAAAATGGGCAATGGGGCGACTGAAAAGAAGCAGCTTTATCCATCAAGCTAAACGACTCCGTAGACAACTTACAGACCTACCTGAAGTTGACAGCCCCTTAAGGTCTGTACCAGAACAAACCCCATGGAGTGAAAGGCATGGAATGCCAATATACATTCAGACCCATGTGAAAGGAATACTAAGGGAGGACGAACAGAAGTGTGCAGCGAAGGACAGTCACCCTCAGTTTCCTGGATGAGGAATATCCACAAGATATATGGGTCAGAGTATACACAGATGGGTCAGCACAGAATGCTGTGAGGAATGGAGGTGCAGGTGTATATATAGAATATCCACACAAGCCAAGAGATACAATCAGAACACAGACAGGAAAATTCTGCAATAATTATGATGCAGAAATCTAGGCAATTAGTGTGGCAACTAAAAAAACTGCTGAGCTCCAACTCTGGCCTACAGCCTGTGGTATTCCTGACAGATGCAAGGTCAGTGCTTCAAGCTCTCCAGTGTGGAAAACTAATAGACTTGAAAAAACTACTTAGCGAATTGTCGTACCACTATAGGGTAACCATGCAGTGGATACCCTCTCACTGTGGAATACCAGGAAATGAAAAAGCAGACCAACTGGCTAAGAAAGGTGCTGCCGAAGACCAACCAGATATACCAATCACCTACTATCAGAAAAAACAGATGATCAAGTCAATAAGAAAGCCAAAACACCAAAACAAGATGACTATCACATTATGAACAGATCAGAACAAGTTAGAAAAACTACTAACACATCTTACTGCAAGAAATATACAGAAAGATGCAAAATTAATAACAGGAATAATCCTGGAAGCTGCCAACAACAGTATACCTAGAGGAAGAAGACAAAACTACAAACCCTTCTGGAACAAAAAACTCCCGGCTATGCATGATGAAGCCTCTGCTGCAAGATCCAAGATGGAAACTAGACCAACAGAAACCAATATCATTGAACACAATAGACTGCAAGCAATTTTCAGGAGAGAAAAGCTAAACAGCATTAGATCCTGCTGGAAAGAAAAAACAGCAACACTCAACATGGAAAAAGACTCAACAAAAATGTGGAAACTTATCAAGTGTCTCAATGAAGAAAACAACCCCCAAAGTAGTATCATCATAGAAGACAAGGGAAAGTCCTACACTGGCACACAATCTGCAAATATTATAGCAGACTCCTATGCTGAAGAAAGCAAAATTAAGATAACTAGAACAAGAACTGCTGAAGTAAGACGAGAGACAAAAAAACCTTGTAAATAAACATCAACCTTGCCCAGGCACAATGACCTCACCTTTTCACAAATCAGAACTTAACATGGCAATTCAAAATCTAAAAAAGAAGAAAGCCCCTGGACCTGATGGAATCACAAATGAAATGCTCCAACACCTAGGTCCTGTGGATAGAAGCAGAATCCTAGACCTTTTTAATGAATCATGGGCGCAAGGGATCTTCCCAGAAGAATGGAAAGAGGCAGAAATAATTCCAATTGCCAAGAAAGGAAAACCAAAAACCATCAAAACAAGTTACCGCCCTATCAGTCTACTTAGTTGCTTAGGAAAGGTCATGGAAAAAATGGTGAATAACAGACTCTTAAACTACCTGGAGGAAAACACTCTTCTAGATGACTGCCAATCAGGCTTCAGAAAACACAGATGCACTGAGGACCAAACAACATACCTTGCCCAGGAAATAGAAGATGCTTTCCAGAAAAAATCAAAACTCCTAGCCACCTTCTTTGACCTTACAAAGGCCTTTGACAAAGTCTGGAAAGAGGGGCTATTGCTAAACCTTGCCCAGAAAGGAATCAGAGGCAAAATGTTTCAGTGGATAAAAAGCTTCCTACGAGGCAGACATGCAAGAGTCAAACTCCAGGGAATGAAAAGTAAAATGGTCAACATAACAGAAGGTGTCCCACAGGGAGGAATTATGTCCCCCACACTATTCATAGTTTTTATAGACAATCTGCCAAAACTATTCACACGATATATCCATAGAGCTCTCCATGCAGACGATCTTGCTATCTGAACCCAATCAGAATACATTGGAGTTGCAAAAGTTAGAATGCAGGAGTCAATAAACAAAGTTGAAGAGTGGGCAAAAACCTGGGGTGTTCAAATAAACAAAAGTAAGACCGTCACTACACTTTTCACCCTCTGCACAAAGCCTGAAAATTATACTCTCACTCTAGACAATACCCCACTCCCAAAAGAAAACACTCCAGTCTACCTGGGGCTAAAATTTGACAAAAGACTTACTTGGGGATCACACATTGAAGAGACAGAAAATAAAGCCACACGCAGACTACAAATAATGAAAAAACTATCTGGGACAGATTGGGGAGCCAACATAAAAACCATAAGACAAGTCTATGTAGGTCACATTCGTCCAACTCTGGAATATGGATTGACCACATATGCAACAGCAGCAAATACCAATCTTCAAAAGCTGGACAAAATTCAAAATGCAGGTCTCCGAATCATAACAGGAGGACTAAGGAGCACACCTATAACAAAAGAACTAAAAAAAAACAGACTGAAAAGACCAAGCTTCAATCACCTATCAAAAAAACTTATGAAAGCCAATAAAGAAGTAACCAGCAACAATCCGGATGAATGGGAACAGCTAGAAGCATATTGCAACATCACAAACACTTCACCCATATATACTGCAAAACTTACAATACCAGACATTGAGAGCAAAACTATGGAAACCCCTACTGCCCTTAAGGCAAAAACACTTGATCACCTAGACACCCAATACCCTACCTCACAGTGGATTCATGTCTTCACAGATGGATCATCAGAGGGTGCAGTAAAGAAAGGAGGAGCTGGGATACTAATACTCATACCAAACACCCCAAAACTAGAACTCTCAATCGCTACTGGCAAATTATCAACAAATTACAAGGCAGAGCTACAAGCAATCTTGGAAGCATCAAAGGCTCTAGAGGAACGGAGGCTCAAAGGAGCTAACATAGTTTTCTTGTGTGACTGCATGTCAGTACTCCAAACCATCCAAAAGGAACCTAAAGATCTCCTAACAAAAACAACTGTAGAACTTCTAAATCAACTATCTGCCAACAATAAAGTTGTGCTGCAGTGGATCCCTGCACACTGTGGAATAGCAGGAAATGAAGGAGCTGACAGACTGGCAAAAGCAGGTGCAAAAAAGGAACAATTCCACCACAGAATATCACTGACTGAAGCAAAAACCCTCATCAAAGGAAAATACAAACATACATGAGAGTCAGAGAACAGGCAGTAACTTTCCACAGGACCCTATTCTAAAGCTAAACAGGTCACAACAAACCACAATTTTTAGACTTCGCTCAGGACACTGCAGACTACAAGCACATCTCCACAAAATTAAGGCTGCCCAAACTGACCAATGCCCATGTCAAAAGGGTCCCCAGACTCCAGAACATATTCTGCAGACTCTTTGATGACGTGAGAACCAAAATATGGCCACAAGAGACAGATCTGAAGGTGAAGCTGTGGGGCAACCGTGAGGACCTTCTGCTGATGACTGAATTCATGGAGGCGGCCCACCTTCCTGTATAGACTTATGAGCATAGGAAACTGATCGCAGAAGAAGAAGAAGAAGAACAAGTTATAATTTTACGTCTCAGAACAGGACACAACCAACTCAGCAGTCACATATATACAAAGTTCAAGATTGGCAAAACGGCCATCTATACATGTGGACAGGCAGCACAGAGTGCCAAACATATACTTGAAGATTGTTCTGAGCATGAAACACTGAGGCAGACATATTGGCCAGAGGAAACAACACTGGAATCAAAGCTCTATGGGACACTGTATGAACTACAAAAGACAGTGAGTTTCATTAAGGAGACAGAATTACAGATGTAGACATGTTTCAAGTGAACGAAAGAAGAAGAACTAGCACAACATCACAATGTCTGCACAACTTTCAATCACATTTTATGAATAACCTTTATATCTGCAATCTCCATATTTGCACCATCTATATGAACATGTGTATTGCATTGCCATAATTTTTAGATACAACCAAAGCTGATTAATATTCAGAATGGCTAATTTGCATAATTATTTTTTTTTTAAATATAGGATTTTTAAATATCTTAGTTATTTATAATAAAATGTTTCTGTGCTTAAAATGTGACAAAACATTCATGGATTATGTGCATAGTAATGAGTTCAGTTAGTTTTGTGAGTAGCTTGTGTGGAGGAATATTATTCATGTGCATCAACTGGTAAGTAGAGATTTTATTTCTACTGTTTTAATTCCCCCCCCCCCCCCAACAAAAACATCTCATTATTCATATAATTATTGGTAGCATTATTGTGCATAGTCATGTTTTAGGAATAATAGTTAAAGAATTTGTGGGAAAAAAATTGTAACAAGAGTAACTTGTAGGGCCTAAGTCAGATTTCTTGATTATGAGCTTAATTTCCATGTCCTGAAGCATGGAACAAATTTTGCATACAATTTTTCTTCCCCCCCCCTTTCCACCAACTACGGGTTTGTATGTTACCTCAGATCATCTATGAACCTTTGGTCAGCCATTACATTTATGAAATTATATTTCTAAATAACTTTTTTAACAAAAGAAAAAAAAACTGATGTTCACTATGCAGATTTGATAGCAGATAAATGCCAATAATTAGGCCTAGTGACTATAGAGTTATTTACAGGTAGCCATAGTAATGACTGTGCAATTACACGACATGCTTAGTCGGTACAGTAGGCCCAGCTATATAATATATTATTCAATACTACAAGCCTTAGTAAATTTGTGATCAGTCTACATTTTTAATTGCTACAATGTATTTATTAAGCCTATGCCATAAATCAAATACAAATCAACAAAACTATATATTTACATTACATGCGTAGAAATCCGACATGGCCAACATAATTAATAGAACAGCCATAATGGCCGCTGACAACATGAAATATCGATGTCTTTAAAAATTCTTCTCATCTTCCTGAATGTCAAACATTCTTAAAAGTACCAAATATCAACATTAAAATGATTAAAGAAATTATTAAGACTACTAAATGTGTTGTCGTAGGAATTGTAAGTTAATGAAATGGTTATAACTCACATTAAAATTATAAAACAGAACCACAATATGGGCGATATAAGCAGAAAATGGCGAGGTGTTCAAAAATTATTTTTGTCTTCCTGCACTGTCAAACATTCGTAACAATTGCACATATCTATATAAAAATGGTCAGAGAACTTTATAAAACTATTAACAAACTTGTCGCAACACACAGAAAAGTGAAAAAATTGTGATAATATACCTATGAGCAATAAACTCGTAATTAATTAAATGTATCGTGACATTTTCACAAAAAACCGATGTCTCAATTTCGCGCTAGATTTAGCCGATCAAGATTCATTCAATCTTTTCAATGTACACAATAATTTAGTATCAAAATTCCTGAAGAAACCACATTATATCATCTAGGTACTTGATAAATGCATAGCCAAATATTAATTGCCAAAATGCGAAAATCGATTACATAATTTCAGCCGATGTCCAAGTACCTACTTGTTGTTTATTATCAAATTTGCTCAATTTTCTATGTAAGCCTATCTACAGAACAATGTAATAAAGTATTTAATTATATAGGGCTAATTAGGTATCACTAAAATAAGAAAAAGTATATTCATAATGTGTCAAACCATTTTGAAAATTATTTCACCCATACCTTTGACATAATATTGTTTATGTACATGTGATACCAAATGCCAATAATAATAATAATCAAATATTATATTTCAGATACAAAGAGGGCTGAGATGACAGATTGCCAGCCATATGCATGTTGCCATAAAGGGGAGCATAGAAGAGATTTTAATTATGCTAATTAGACACCATTATTAAAAATTAATTGGCTCTGGTTACGTCGGAACATTAATACAATGTAATCAACAGATGCGTCTTGTCTTTACAAACACAAAAATGTACAGTTTGCAATATATTTTATCCTAAATAATTAAAAATGTAATAAATATATATTAAATATTACAATGTAATTATGCTAATTAGATGCCATTATTAATTATTTATTAACTCTGGCTGCGCCAGAAAATTAACAGAATGTAATCAACAGATGCGTCTTGTCTTCCCAAACAAGAAAATGTATAATTTGTTAGGTTTTTTAGTACAAATAACTTTGATATTCAAAAATTAGTTGCTCGGCTCCAAGGCAGGGCCACAACTTTTTGACAACTGTCATTTCATATTTCCTTATATGTTCCATGTAATTATCTTGAGGCAAAAATTAATGTGAAAAAAATGCATAACTTCTCTCAGGATTGACGTACAGACTTGGTTTAGGTATCATTGGATTGAAATTTTCAAGGGCTATCTAGCTGGGGTATTTATAATGCTGTAAGACCATTTTGAAAAATGTGTGTTTAATGCCTGATAGACTATGTAAGATAAGACTATGTAATGACTATGACATTAGGAAATCGTAAGGGGACGTGAAAGTGAATGAGCTTAAATTACTTCCCTTGTTTTGGTAGCGTCCATGATCGATTTTTGTATCACACGAAACACTGACCACAGCAATTGTCTTTAGGCTTCGCGTCTTGTCTTCCCGAACAAGAGAATGTATAATTTGTTAGGTTTTTTATCCCAAATAATTATTAGATGTGAGAAATGAATATTAAACGTACAATTGCATTTATGCTAATCAGATGCCATTGTTAATTATTTATTAACTCTGGCTGCGTCGGAAAATTATCAGAATTTAACCAACAGATGCGTCTTGTCTTCCCAAACAAGAAAATGTATAATTTGTTAGGTTTTTTAGTACAAATAACTTTGATATTCAAAAATTAGTTGCTCGGCTCCAAGGCAGGGCCACAACTTTTTGACAACTGTCATTTCATATTTCCTTATATGTTCCATGTAATTATCTTGAGGCAAAAATTAATGTGAAAAAAATGCATAACTTCTCTCAGGATTGACGTACAGACTTGGTTTAGGTATCATTGGATTGAAATTTTCAAGGGCTATCTAGCTGGGGTATTTATAATGCTGTAAGACCATTTTGAAAAATGTGTGTTTAATGCCTGATAGACTATGTAAGATAAGACTATGTAATGACTATGACATTAGGAAATCGTAAGGGGACGTGAAAGTGAATGAGCTTAAATTACTTCCCTTGTTTTGGTAGCGTCCATGATCGATTTTTGTATCACACGAAACACTGACCACAGCAATTGTCTTTAGGCTTCGCGACGTAACCTTATTTCTTGAAAAAGACAACTGTTTAAGCTTTCTAATTCATTTGTGCATCCGATTCTGAAGGTTTAAGTTGGAAATACATTGTGTGAAATTTACAGCAAGCAATTAAACGAGCCTAGGTAAGTGTTTTTCATCTTTGCACATGTGTAACTTTTTAGTTAGTATGTCATACCAAGTTGTAACCATGTCCAAAAAATTTAGCAACCATTTACCTCTTTATATACGAAATTTCACTATTTTTGGAAGTTGCCCGTAATTATTATCAAATTTTAAACAAACACACTGCAGATCGGTCACACGTTTCTCAGCCGCCATCTTGTTTAGCGCTATTTTTTCCTGCCGCGTCGATAATTCTGAAATGTCTCATATTAAAAGAAATTGACGTTTAACAACTACAATTCTTGCCTCTTTTAATTTCTTTAATTCATTTTTAAATGATACTAGTAAAAAATCTAAGATTTATATGTAAAATCATTCAAAATATTAGTACTAGACCATGCCGGGTGCGCATACTATCCTGTGTCCGCCACCATAACGACTGAAGTGTTTTCTTAGTCACATCGGCCTGTTTCATGTGGATAATTATACAAGAAACACATTTCACATTAAATATATATTATTTATGAAGTCTAATTACCTATAATTCTCTCATGAATATTTTGTAAAATTCACTTTTTATTGAGAGATGCTTTCTCCTTTCAGTAGGCCTAAAAAATCAAATCATCAATGCAGACAATGTCAACTTCACTCAGCATCTTCCAAACTTTCTCACTCTTTTTTGATATCTTTGTCTCTTGTTGTTTATTATCAAATTTGCTCAATTTTCTACATAAGACTATTTACAGAACTTATATAATAAAGTATTTAATTATATAGTGCTAATTAGGTATCACAAACATAGGGAGAGGCATATTCATAATGATGTCAAACCATTTTGAAAATTTGGTGCACATACCTACCTAGTATTTCTCCCATATAAATAACCAAATGGAGCCGATACGTGGAGAATTATCCTGTTTAGTTTTATTGTATGTTTTTTTATATATACCGTTAAATTCTGAATATAAACCCATCTGACTGTAGGCCGAGAACCTAACTATCCCTTCCCAAAAGTGGAGAAAGTCGAAGGTCCGACTATAGACCGACATCCCCAACTTAACAAAGCCAGCAATAATGAACTTCATCATCATAAGAAAGAACCGACATGCTAAATGGAAATTAACACAAACTTTTGCAACTCTAAGAAAATGGCATTCCTTTCATTTGCTTCACTCACATAACTTGAATGAATCAAGGAATGAAACCCTGGTGGCTACTGTATTCTGGAACAATATATCCGAAAATAATGAATACCCTGTAGGCTGACTTCCCTATCCATGACTATAGACAGTTTATGAGGTGGCGAGACTTTGGGGAACAAAGTTTTTCCTGAATGAATTGTCTGTGTTGGGTGTCTGGGCCTTATGACGCGGAACAGCGCTAGTGAATAGTAATTACTATGTAACTATTATGTCACCAGCTGGCTTCTGACAGTGACATTTAAGTGGGAAACGTTTAAGTGGGAAACGATGAAAGGATGAAAGGCAAGACAGCAAGATCACATTTGTTTTTATAAGATACAGAAGAGTTTGAACTTTGTAACTGGTTATGTTTACCGTGTGGGGAGAATACGGTAATAAAATAAACATAACAGAGGATTGTGAAATTGATCTGGTCTTCCACTAAATGTACAGTGGTTGGGGGAGGGAATCAATTACGGCGCAATTTTACTACAAAATGCCTATGATGTGTTGTGATTTGGAACTGCAGCCTCAGTGGGCTGGACTAATTAACAGAATATACGGCTGACTTAGCTAGCCAAGAATACTGCACAAGTAGTTTAGCTTCCAGTTCATACATTTTTATTGTCATTGTGATTTTATTCCTGTAAGTGTAAGCGGGAAACGGGAAAGATGAATGGTCAGACAAAAACATGCCAGATCACGTTTGTTTTTAAAAGATACAGAAGAGTTTGAACTTTGTCTGACATGTATGTTTACCTTATACGGTAATATAAACTGAGGAAAGCTCAGACAGTTTAACTATTGATTTATTTCCTCCATTCTCCTCCCTCCAACACTGCCTAAGCGGCAAAGTTTTGGATGTCAAAAATGTGTTTGTGCAAGACCGTAGGATGTAGAGTAAGACCTCTGTACAGAATTAATTAGGACTTCATTCTATGTTTCTGATTATTGTCTTGGTCAATATTTATATACTTGGAGTCCCATGTTAAAAATTGGCAAGACCGACCAGCGACATGCACAGAAATACTCAAAATCTGCCTTTGAGGTGTTGTTTTAAATTTTCTGTACACAGGTATTATAGCCTAGTAGACGGTCAGTAACTGTTGTAACATTTGGTTTACCGCAACAAGAAAGTGTGTGACAGTGTTTAGATTACTGGTAGTTAGTGTTTCCCTACACAAACAAGACTAGGCCTAAGCTACCAATCAGCTTAGGCTATGGTATTTCATTTGTTTTTTCCACAGACCATTACCGTATTTTGGTCAATAAATATCAGATACTGGTATACTTTTCTGACCAATTTCGATGATCAATTGAAACCTTTATGATATAAATATATGTACTATAAACGGTAAATAAAACTGGCAATACCCATTGCTAAAAATAGCGTTTCCGGGAAATTATTCTAAAAAAATGGCTGCGTCTCTGAAATAACGATATAGACCTAGTAAGTGAGTTTTTATCAAGAAATATCAGAGATTTTGAAGGAAATATTGTATGATATATAGAAATTAATGTAATTAGAGGCCTAGCATTATGGTAAGTACGCTCTAGATTGCTGGTGAGCCCTAGTCATTTTATCCTGGCTTAATATATCGGGACATGTGACTGTAAATTTTTTTTAAAGTGTTTTTCTCCATTCTTACTGTGATTTGGACGTAATTTTTTTTTAATTTGATCTTACTCTCGAAAATAAGCCTAGGAGTATGAAGTCATCTCTGTTTTTAGTCCAAAAATTCTCGGGTTATACACGGAATTTAACGGTACTTTTTTAATATATTTTTATTAATAGGCAAGGTAAGTGTTTTAGTAACCTGTTTAATTTATTTTGCTTGACTATTTCTCCCATACCTTTGACATAGAATTGTTTATGTACCTGTGATACCAAATGCCAATAATAATAATAATCAAATATTATATTTCAGATACAAAGATGACAGATTGTCAGCCACATGCGTGTTGCCATAAAGGGGAGCATAGAAGAGATTTTAATTATGCTAATTAGACACTATTATTAATTGGCTCTGGTTGCATCGGAAAATTAACACAATGTAATCAACAGGTGCGACTTGTCTTTCCGAACAAGAAAATGTATAATTTGTTATATTTTTTATCCTAAATAATTAATAAATGTGAAAAAAAAAATATATGATACATTCAATTGCAATTATGCTAATTAGACGTCATTTTTAATTATTTATTAATTCTGGCTGCATCAGAAAATTAGCATAATGTAATGAACAGGTGCGTCTTGTCTTCCCGAACAAGAGAATGTATAATTTGTTATATTTTTTAATGCACATAACTTTGATATTCATAAATTAGTGGCTCGGTTCTAAGGCAGGGCCGCAAATTTTTGACAACTGTCATTGGTGAAAGTACAGAATAGTTCTCTGTTGTGCTATAAATAGCACACTGCTGACAATTTTCTGCCCGCTATACAATACATACACGAAGGGATGTGTGCGCACACATTAGTCTTAGAAATATTATTTCTAATCCTAACCTTACTCTAAGTACTTATCCGTAAGCTTGCCAAATCACACAACAACGGTCAGAAAACACATCGAAACTAGAGCAAAGGTCACAGCGGAGAACTATAATGTACTTCAGCCCTGTCATTTCATATTTCCTTTATATGTTCCATGTAATTATTATCCTGATGTAAAAATTAAATCGAAAAAAATAATAACTTCCCTCTGAATTGACGTAGAGACTTGGTTGAGGTATCGTTGGATTGCAATTTTCAAGGGCTATCTAACTGTGGTATTTATAATGTTGTAACCCCATTTTGAAAATTTTGTCCTAAGGCCTAGCCTATGACATGCCTGACACTAGACACTCTAACTCTAAGACACTGCTGATGGTGCCATTATGATTAATGATTAAATTAGTTAGTCGTTAGAAAAAGTATAGATAGTAAGTATCTTAAGTATCATACTATGTAAGTATGTATTGTATTGTATGCCTATCGAAAATAAAGAACCTAACAATTAGCATGACTAAAGAACTTACATCCCACCTGTCAAGCAGTCCGTGTGAATATTTTTACACAGTGTTCCAGTTTCTAGTTAGTTATGTAGTACTAGTAGTAGTAGTAGGGGTATATTATAGTATATACGTATATAATAATATTTCATTCATTTCTTTCTGTTCTGATGTTAGAGTTACTGCCCGTGTGAATATTAGACATCATCATCAAGTTCCGTATCCACAACGAAGGTTGGCTGCAACAGACCTCCAACATCCCATCTCTTGTTTTGGTGATGCACTCTGCTAGACTGTAACCTGTTCATCTTAAATGTTACTCTCCCACTAGTATCTCTGCCTACCTCTTGCTTGCTTCCCTTTGACTTTACCCTCAAGTAAGGTCTTCAATAAGGCGTCTTGAGACTAACGGGAATTGAACCAGTCCGTTCAACGGCACGAAATCGCCTAGCAACTATTGAACACGCGTTCTTCCGTACTTGACTAACCGCATCTCCAAAAAAAGATGCGATTTCATCAAGCAAGCCATGAAAACCGTGCACACAAAGTCACCAGAACGGACCGATCGAGACAAGGACTATTACAACAACAACAAACATCCCGTACAGGTATTGAAATATCAACAGTAACAGCAAACATATAACATAATATTCGTATTAGTTATACAAGGGCCGCCGATAGGTCTTCTTGCAAACATGGATAACATATATAGACGATACAATTTTGCTTCGAATAATTGTTTATACAAGTAAATATAAGTAGAAGACAGAGGACATTTAAAAAAAAAAATTTTATGATATTATGTTATATGTTTGTTGTTACTGATGATATTTCAATACCTGTACGGGATGTTTGTTGTTGTTCTTCTTCTTCTTCTTTCGTTCACTTGAAACATGTCTAT
Organism: Meghimatium bilineatum; assembly: GCA_034231615.1. Lineage (NCBI taxonomy): Eukaryota > Metazoa > Mollusca > Gastropoda > Stylommatophora > Philomycidae > Meghimatium > Meghimatium bilineatum. Next base: position 28,298,933 of record CM067305.1, on the reverse strand, counting down.
ATCTGTAATTCTGTCTCCTTAATAAAACTCACTGTCTTTTGTAGTTCATACAGTGTCCCATAGAGTTTTGATTCCAGTGTTGTTTCCTCTGGCCAATATGTCTGCCTCAGCGTTTCATGCTCAGAACACTCTTGAAGTATATGTTTGGCACTCTGTGCTGCCTGTACACATGGCCGTGTTGCCAATCTTGAACTTTGTATACATGTGACTGCGGAGTCGGTTGTGTCCTGTTCTGAGACGTAGAATTATAACTTGTTCTGGTCTGTTCATAATATGATAGTCATCTTGTGTTGGTGTTTGTGGCTTTCTTATTGACTTGATAATCTGTTTTTTTCTGATGGTAGGTGATTGGTATATCTGGTTGGTCTTCGGCAGCACCTTCCTTAGCCAGTTGGTCTGCTTTTTCATTTCCTGGTATTCCACAGTGAGAGGGTATCCACTGCATGGTTACCCTATACTGGTAAGACAATTCGCTAAGTAGTTTTTTCAAGTCTGTTAGTTTTCCAGACTGGAGAGCTTGAAGCACTGACCTTGCATCTGTCAGGAATACCACAGGCTGTAGGTCAGAGTTGGAGTTCAGCAGTTTTTTAGCTGCCACACTAATTGCCTGGATTTCTGCATCATAATTATTGCAGAATTTTCCTGTCGGTGTTCTGATTGTATCTCTAGGCTTGTGTGGATATTCTATATATACACCTGCACCTCCATTCCTCACGGCATTCTGTGCTGACCCATCTGTGTATACTCTGACCCATATATCTTGTGGATATTCCTCATCCAGGAAACTGAGGGTGACTGTCCTTCGCTGCACACTGTTCTGTTCGTCCTCGCTTAGTATTCCTTTCACATGGGTCTGAATGTATATTGGCATTCCATGTCTTTCACTCCACGGGGTTTGTTCTGGTACAGGCCTTAAGGGGCTGTCAACTTCAGGTAGGTCTGTAAGTTGTCTGCGGAGTCGTTTAGCTTGATGGATAAAGCTGCTTCTTTTCAGTGGTCCCATTGCTAGATTTTGAAATCTTTCCTTCATTGGATGACTTGGCATACACTGAAACTTTTCTGCCTGAATTAGTACTTTTGTGTCTCTGCGTTCGCCAAGTGTTTGCATTCTTCCCATTTTCTGCATCTCTGCTATGGGTGTTGATTTCATTGCTCCCAACATTATTCTAAGTGCCTGGTTTTGCACTTTATCTAGATCTTGTAATGTGGTGTTTGATACATCTATTAAATTCACTCACTGCTCTATTGATGTCTTTGTCCAAGTTCATGTCCTTAGCTAGAACACTGGTTAAATGCTGGTACATTTTCCAGTCTGCCCTCTTATAGTTCCACCTAGTGAGCGTGCTGCTGTCTTTGGTAAATTCATTGTGGATTTCCAGAAATACTGGTCTGTGGTCACTACCCCCAAGCTGCTTTCCAATTACACGTGTGATGTTCCATTCCAGGCCTGGTGAGTGGAATGCCAGATCTGGTGTAGAGGTGGTGTGCCATGCTCTCGAGAAGAAGGTTGGTGAGTCTGCTGGCTGGTTAATAAGAATGAGATTATTTTCATTCTGCCAGCTCTCAAGTTCCTCACCTCTCTTGTCGATATGATCGTAGCCCCAGCTCTGAGAGTGGCTGTTGAAGTCACCACACAACATAAGTCTCTCTTTATCTGGAATTGTGTCTAGTGCCAATGGTTTATCATTTGGGCAGTAGTAGTTCAGGAGATGGAATTCTGCACTGTCTGTTTTTAGGTGGAGCATCTGGTATTCTGCCCCTTCCATATATACTTCCAGCTGACATGCGCTAATATTGTTTTTAACAAGTGTCAGAATTCCACCCTTTCGCCTGTCCTTTCGGTCAGATCGGTAGCACTGGTAGCCTCTGATTTTGAAGGCTATGTCGCTGCTGAGGTGTGTTTCTTGGATACAGCATATATTAACTTGTTCTTCACTGAGGACATTTTCAAGTTCCAATTTTGTGCTGTATCCATCTCGTTTACTGTTGACACCCTCAGCATTCCAGTGCATTTTTTTTATTGGACGTTTAAAGTTTGTTTGGCCAGTAGCTCTATTCCCTTGCCTCCTGGCTCCTCGAGGCAATTGAGAAGGACTTTCAGTAACTGAGGTTGGGCCCTTTCGAGGTATAGGGCCCGGCACCGTCCCTGCCTGAACGTCCGCCACAGGGCATTCACCATAACTTTTTATAGATACAGACATGTTTCCATTGTGTTTTGTGCGTGACATCCTGATTATCTGTGCGCCTTTTGGCTGGATGCCTCCGTCTTCAGCACTCTGCTTACTTGGGCTTGACTATGGTCCTGCTCGAATGGAACTGCCCGACCAGTCTTAGTTTCCAGCCTCTGATGGCTGAACTAAGCCCCATCACCATTGCACGGTGCTGGCCTTGATGGGGGTTGTTGTTGTAATAGTCCTTGTCTGGATCGGTCCATTCTGGTGACTTTGTGTACACGGTTTGAATGGCTTGATGAAATCACATCTTTTTTTGGAGATGCGGTTAGTCAAGTACGGAAGAACGCGTGTTCAATATTTGCTAGGCGATTTGGAATAGATGCTACATCTATTCCATATTAATGTATGGCTCAGAAACATGGACACTAAATAAACAATTAGAAGACAAAATTGATGCCTTTGAGCTGTGGGTATATAGAAGAATAGGAAGAACATCATGGAAAGAGAAGAAAACAAATAAAGAGGTGCTAAAGACACGTAATATGAAGAAAGAACTACTAAGAGAAATAAATATCAGGCAAATAAAGTACTTTGGACACATTAAAAGACATGACACTATATTGAAGACCTTACTTGAGGGTAAAGTCAAAGGAAAGCGAGCAAGAGGTAGGCAGAGATACAAGTTGGAGAGTAACATCACACGATGGACAGGTTACAGTCTAGCAGAATGCACCACCAAGACAAGAGACAGGAGATGTTGGAGATACGTTGCAGCCAACCTTCGTTGCGGAGACGGCACTTAATGATGATGAGGCGATTTGGTGCCGTTGAACGGACTGGTTCATTTCCTCAAGAATTTAGTCTCGAGAATTTATTTTTAATTGTCCTCTGGCTTCCTACTTATATTTACTTCAATAAGGCGTGTCTATTAATGTGTCCAAAAATATTTTATTTGCCTGATTTTTATTTCTCTTAGTAATTCCTTCTTCATATTAAGTATTTTAGCAACTCTTTATTTGTTTTCTTCTCTTTTCGTGATGTTCTCCCTTTTCTTCCATATACCCACATCTCAAATTCATAGTTGTTGCAATATACAATAATTGTTGCATTTTATAATTTTCAGTATTCTCATTCTTAAACAGTTAAACTTGTTTGTAATTTGTTTAGAAGTAACTATTTTGTCCATGTCATTGAAGGTACTTTTAGTCATTTCCATTCTCCTTTTAACTTCTTCTTCTGCGTTTGCTCTCTTGTAACCACATCGAATAAACCGTGTGATTTCTGCCTGTGAGTGTGAAGTACGTTACACTGTACGTTGATTCTTGATTAGAAACTGGCTTCACAACACGCGGGACATTCCCATAAGTGCTCCGCCCTCCGCTCCAGCAGCCATCCCAGTGTATGTAGACTCATAGTTCCGGTCAGGTGTTTATTGTGTGATCTTCGGGACTTTCCAAATAATTTACTTTTCCTCCCCTCACCTCTGAATACTCCCATTTCTAACATTCTCTGTATGTGTACGTTCTCAACCTCAATGACATCATCTGCATCTCGAAACGAATTTATTACTGCCTTTATTAAGTCTGCTTTATCTCTTCTCAGCAATGTGCCGTCTATCGCCGCATTGCCTGCCAGTAAGTCGGCTCTCTCGTTTCCTCTGACCCCAGCATGACCAGGACAGAATATCCATGTAATGCTTTGGACAACTGAGTTGTTCAATAAGTCCCACCATTCTTTTCTTAGCATGAACTTTTCTATCTTGCGCAACATGCTTTGAGAGTCTGTGAGTATTACCGCGTGTGTTGATGTATTAGTTATCAACCAATTAAGAGCTGCTGTAACTCCCTCTATCTCCATCCTCATGCTCGATGTGACAGTAGAATATGCTGAAGATTTATCAACCAACTTCACGCCATTTCTGTAGGCAACAAAACCCCAACCGCTTTTATTTGTGTTTCTGCTAACAAATCCATCTGTGTATATAATTATGTCTTGTGGTTTCGAGTGTAGTTGGGCGAGTTCTTGCACTGTATCCTGAGCCCTGACTGCCGTCCATTTTCGACACGCTTTATCTAGTTGTATTATTACTTTAGTCAGTGATTTCTTCTCAGTGTCTACCTCCACCCATTCACTGCCCTTTCCTATTTCTTCCAATTCACATACTATTCGCAGTGTGTCTTCAGCCTCTGCCATCCATGATCTGCCACGCTTAATACGTTTTCCCTTTGACTCATCTAGACGATGGTGTAATGGGTGGTGGTTGTATTCTGTCACTTTAAAGTACGACTTAACTTGTGCTACTTGATATCGCACTCTAATGCTGGGGAGATCAAGCAGAAATCTCATAACAGAGATGGGTGTATCTCTAGTACACCCCAGTACCGCTCTCATTGCCTCATTTTGAACTTTTTTCAATCTATCGACTTATGTCTGTGACAAAGTTAGTAGGCCGAGGCCATAATCTATTACAGATAGCACCACCACTTGCAGGAGCAGAAAAAGTACCCATTGCTGCATGTTGAAGGTCGCCATAACCTTGATAACACTGATCCCTCTTCTAACCTTCTGAATCATATTTGTGACGTGCTTGTTGAATGAGAGACTTCTATCAAAGATTATCCCAAGATATTTAAGGTCCTGTTCTCTTTCAATGAATGAGCCCATGCAACTAACAGCTGGCAGTGTGTCATTAACCAGATTATTATTTAAGGAGTACCAGGCGACCTTTGCTTTCGAGGGATTGATCACAGCGTTGTATGCTCTGCACCATATCGACAATTGATCTAGTCCATTGTGTACACTGTCAGCGATATCTCTTCTGTTCCTGCCCATGTTGTATAGTAGGATATCGTCAGCGTATGTTAGAACTCTACAATTGCTAGGAGTTTGCAATTGAGCAATTCTCAATGTATACACATTAAACAGTACTGGGGACAGAGGAGAACCTTGTGGCAGACCAGGTGCTATTGTTCTAATCTCAGATGTCCAGGATCCACACCTCAGAGTGACTTTTCTACATATTAGCACATTTGCTATCCAGCGTATGATCCAGGGGTGGATATCTTGTTCCCTTAGCATGTCGATGAGATGGGTGTAGCTAACTCTATTGTATGCATCTTCCAGGTCTATCGCTGCAACTGCAGATTCTTCTTTGTTCTGAAAACCTTCATAAACTTCATATGCAAGAACTGCTGCATTTGTGACTGTGTCTCGTCTAGGTCTGTATGCCCCTAGGTTATTTGGGAGAACGCCTTTTATCTCTGTTTGATTGTCCTTGGCTTTTCTTATTTGTCAATTTTCATTTGATATTTGAATAATTTTTCTTAGACTGTCCCATTTATTGTCTATTTTCTCTGCTGGATTTTCCCAAAAAATCTTTTGTATTGTTTCATGCATTCAATCATTGGATGTTCATATCTATTCCTTACATCTACAAGGTATTTTTGTTGTATGTCTGATTGTTTTAGTGCTTATGCGTCTATCTGTGGATCTTGAACAACTCTATGTTCTATCTTTTTAAGTGAATAATAGTACATAGTAATGAGCTTTTTCTTTTCCTTTCTTTTAGCTTTATATCCCTTTACGACTTGCAGCGTCTGTGGGATAGAAGAGTTCTCTGGAGATGGCTTTTTTATTTGCTTCATATATGTTTGTTTTCGTTGACTTTTATTTCTGTGATCCATCGTTTACAAGGTCTACCGCTGGTTATATATCCATCTTGTCTGTATAGTAAAACATTTTGAGAGACACTGTCTGATGGTAGTCTGAAAGCAAGCGAAAACCCCATAATCTGTTGTTTTCCGATGTACTCCAGATGGAATACCCAACGAAGCCATTAAAGCATGTAAAGCTATTGGGGTAAAATGGCTGAAAAGAATATTCACAATATAGTGGAAATAAGGGGATGTCCCAGAGTACTGGCAAAAGTCAGTAATCATGACATTGTGGAAAAAAATGGCAACAAAAGAGAGTGCGAAACATACCGAGGCATCTCGCTATTAAGCCACACCAGGACAATCTATGCAAAGATAATAGAACAACGTGCAAGATACATCGTCGAACCCAATCAATTTGGCTTCAGAAGAGGGGTTAGCTGCACAGACTAATGAGATCACGCTGAGACAAATGAGTGAGAAATATAATACACCAACAAACTAAACGAAACATTTATTGATCAAGAGAAAGCGTTTGATAGATTCAGAAGAGACGTACTACGGGAAATTCTAGAAATGTATTGTATCAAAGGAGAATTGTTAGAAAGCATAAGCACTTTGTATCAAAAATGTCAATGTGTGCTAAGAACATCATATGGTATTACAGACGCATTTGAGACAAAAACGGGAGTGCGTCAGGGTTGCGTTCTCTTACCCTTGCTTGTCAATATATACATAGACATAATAATAAAAGAGGCAAAGGGTACAGGGGGCAACATCACCGACTCAGAACAAGATAATTCAGAGCAATTGAACAATGAACTAAATGAACTGCATTTCGCAGACTACCAGAACCTCATATACGAAAAAGAAAAACTACAAAATCATGATAACTCACTCTCTGCAACATGTAGAAAATACAACATAAAGATCAATACACAAAAGACGGAAACTATGAAAATATGCAGAACACCGAGCCCACTAAACATAAAGATAGACAACATAGGAGTAAAACAAGTAATATAATTCAAATCTCGGTAGTATGTTTACAGAAAATGGAAGCCTCAATAGAGAGATAGAGACGAGATGTCAAAATGCAAATGCAGCAACATACCAACTGTCACCTCTACTTCTTCACTCCAAGATCGAGATGGAAGTTAAAAGACAAATGATCTACAGTATATTCCTACCAACACTGTGCTACCAGTTCCAAACCTGGTCACACTCATCTTCACATTACAGAAAGTAATGGAAGACATGTGGGACGAAATGCTTTAGGAAAGCCATAGTGGTCACCAGGCTCGATGGATTACGAAATGAAGATATTAGGGAAAGAATAGGTATAATGCCTTGCACAGAATACATAGAAAGACAGCAGATCAAGTGATTTGGTTACATTATGAGAATGCATCACGACAAGTTGTCCATACAGGTATAGAACCAAATGAGATCAGGGTACACAGCCAGAGGAAGACCACGGAAAAGATGGATAGAAAACGCCAGGGACATTCTGAACAAACAGTCATGTATCATGTACAGCCGTGGCCACATTTATGGATTTAGAATGCAATCTCGAGCTCTAATCACCCCTACACTTAAAGGCAAGAGTGGATAACAAACTTCCCGGGGAAAGACAATATACAAAAAAATCCAGGACTGTCCATGTTTGACATTGGTAGCATAGTAATGGTATGATGAACTTCTATTGATTCTTGATTCTTGATTAGAAACTTGCTTCACATCACGCGGTACTTTCCCATAAGTGCTCCGCCCTCCGCTCCAACAGCCATCAGCAGTATGTAGACTCAGAGTCCCGGTCATGTGTTTTTATTATGTGATCTTCGGGACTTTCCAAACAATTTATTTTCCTTCCCTTACCTCTAGATACTCCCATTTCTAACATTCTCTGTGTGTGTACGTTCTCAGCCTCATTGACATCATCTGCACCATCAAATGAATTTATTACTGCTTTAATTAAGTCTGCTTTATCTCTTCTCAGCAATGCGCCATCTATTGCCGCACTGCCTTGCCAATAAGTCGGATCTCTCGTTTCCTCTGCCAGCATGACCAGGGCAGTATATCCATGTAATGCTCTGAACAACTGAGTTGTTCAATAAGTCCCACCATTCGTAAGACCATTTTTGACCTTTTTATATACCGTAATGCAGTTTCGGTGTTCATGTTCACGTATTTGTTTTTGAAAATAGGAGACACCTGCACCAATATCTGGTATGCTATGTTGCATCTATGTTGGATTTCTTTTATTTTTCCAATTCGCTGATATATGCTTCCAAGGTAAGTGAATTATTTCACCTGTTTAAGTTGTTGGTCATCGATTCGAATAGTGGTGTTTCTTTCTGTTTTTGCGATTGACATTACCGCAGTTTTTTTTCTGTGTTTTTCTTTATGCTAAAGTCCTACATGTTGTGTGGAGTCTATTTATGTTGTTGTAGTTGTTCTTTCGTTGTTGCTATAATTGTTTAATCGTCTTCAGAAAGAAGTTCGCTCAGGGGGTTATTTAGGTCGTCTTCTTCATTAGTGTTGGCAATTGTACATATGCAATCGATATATGTGAGCAATAACAAGGAAGATAGAACACATCCTTGTAGCACTCCAGAGTGTATGTGGAATCTATCTGAAATCCAAACATTCGTTTTAACTGCACATTGACTGCCTGTGTAACTACTTTTACACAAGTTGATTAGATGTTGTGGAACCCCATACATACTGTTGCGACCTTTCCATAATTCGTTTCTGGTCATTGACTGTCTTTATTCTTCTTCTCATTCTTTCGTTCACTTGAAATATGTCTATATCTGTAATTTTATCTCCTGAATAAAAATCACTGTCTTTTGTAGTTCATACAGTGGCCCATAGAGCTTTTATTCCAGTGTTGTTTCCTCTGGCCAATATGTCTGCCTCAGCGTTTCATGCTCAGAACACTCTTGAAGTATATGTTTGGCACTCTGTGTTGCCTGTCCACATGTATAGATGGCCGTGCTGCCAATCTTGAACTTTGTATACATGTGACTGCAGAGTCGGTTGTGTCCTGTTCTGAGGCCTAGAATTATAACTTGTTCTGATCTGTTCATAATGTGATAGTCATCTTGTGTTGGTGTTTGTGGCTTTCTTATTGACTTGAACACCTTTTTTTCTGATGCTATGTGATTGGCATATCTGGAATATCCACAAGATATATGGGTCAGAGTATGCACAGATGGGTCAGCACAGAATGCAGTGAGGAATGGAGGTGCAAGTGTGTATATATAGAATATCCACACAAGCTTAGAGATACAATCATAACACCAACAGGGAAATTCTGCAATAATTATGAGCAGAAATCCAGGCAATTAGTGTGGCAACTAAAAAATTGCTAACTCCAACTCTTGCCTACAGCCTGTGATATTCCTGACAGATGCAAGGTCAGTGCTTCAAGCTCTCCAGTCTGGAAAACTAACAGACTAGCAAAAACTACTTAGTGAATTGTCGTACCAGTATAGGGTAACCATGCAGTGGATACCCTCTCAATGTGGAATACCAGGAAATGAAAAAGCAGACCAACTGGCTAAGGAAGGTGCTACTGAAGACTATTTATAATTTTTATGATCTAGTTATAATCTTCTTGCGCTTTGCTTGCAGCCCATTTCTTGAATTTTTGTTACATTCGCCGCTACCTGGAACTTTTCCTTTTTTCAGATTTCTGATTGAATGTCTGACTTCTTCCATTGTAGGTTCTGGTTCTTGTTCTAATTCATTGATGCTATCATTTGAAGACTGGCTTGTTCCTTTATACATTTCTTGACAATATTCCTTTCATCTATGTAGAATATCTGTTTTCTCTGTTAGGGTATTTCCTTTTTTATCCGTTATTAATCGAAGTGCGGGCTTGAAGTTATTATGTTGTAATGTTCTTACAGCATTGAACATATTCTTGCTATTTCCTTATTGTCTTTGTTCAATTATTTCTCTGCCTGTATTCATTATGTATTGTGTGTCATGCCTAATTCGTTTCTTAATTTGTTTTGATAGCTCTATGTAGTCATTTTTTCTGGCGGTTTTGCACCTCCTTCTATCTTCACTTAAGTTTATTGCTTATTCTGAGATGTATTCTTTAATTCTGGGTAGTTTTTTTAAATTTTTTGTTTTGTTTTAGTAGAAGCTTTTCTGCAGTGTTGGAGATAGCTTCACTTATTTTGTTGGCAAGATCGTTTGGTGTCAATTCTTCTTGTATATAAATTGAAGTGTTGTAAATCTGGTTATTTTAAAATCTCGTTGCTGTATTCATTTGGTATATCTGATGTGTCATATCTATTGCCATAATGTCGTATCTAAGGATGTTGATATTCTTTATTTTTACTTTAGGCCTATACTTCGAAATAAGCAGTTCTGGGTCCGTGTCGCAGTCTGCTCATAGTAATCTTTTACTTAAGGAATACTTGTTGGGTTAATATGTAATCTATTTGATATTTACTTTTTCCATCTAGTGACCTCCACGTGTATGTTGTGGGATGTTGTTCAAATAATGTATCCATGATTTCTAGATTGTTTACTAAGCAAAAATTGAGCAATCGTTCACCCCTTTCGTTTCTATTTCCTAAGTCATACTTCCCTTGAGATATAATTTAACAATGTGCTCTTTCTTTCCCTACTTTAGCGTTGAAATCCCTCATTATTATAATAATGTCTTGTCTATTCGTTGAATATAATGTGCTGTAGTTGTTCGTAAAAAGTGTCAATCTCTTGGTGATCCGCTGCTGTTGTTAGTGCGCAGATGTGGATAACAGAGATATTTTATTTTACCCTTAATTATGAATGTAAAATTTACTTTCGTAGGTTGCCATTTGTATCAATATCTATCTAAAGTGCGTAAAATTCAGGTGGGAACCTCTATTACATGTAACTAAATATGAGTGTGCCTTTTTCTCTTTTCTAATAAAATGCAGTGTGTTGGGGTTGTGAGACCATTTGTTAGTTGTCTGGCAGTGAATATAATGTCAACAGTACCTCTGTCCTGTCGGAAGCCACATTGGCTCTCTGGGAGACCTGTCTCAAGATAGGCTTGCATCTGTTTAATAGGACCCTAGCCAGAATCTTTCCTGCTATAGAGAGCAGGGATATGTCTCGGTGGTTATCACAAGATAGGCGATTTCCTTTTCTCATGCACAGATGTATGATGGAAGCATCCTTAAAGTCTTGTGGGATTGCTTCCAGGTTCCACATTGTCTGAAAGAGTTCTGTGAGTGTAAAATTATTTAATTAATCTTCTCACTCTTTGTGAGAGAGGAAATTCTGAAACGCTGTGCTAAACATTTTGAAATTGTGCTAAACTGCCCCTCCAACATCAACGACGAAGCGATTGCGCGCATCACGAAAATACCAATCAATCATTCATTATCGAATCATCCATGCCTTGAGGAGGTGGAGAACGCAATCTCAAATTTGTCCGTAGGAAAAGCATCAGGTCCAGACTCCAATCCAGCTGAAGTTTATGCCATCAGTGGCCCTGTTATGACTTCTAAATTCACATAGCGCCCGTGTGTTGCCGGGGCCCGAAAGGGGAGCAAAGAATAGCAACCCTGTTTACCTTCCACGCATGTCGTAAAAGGTGACTAGGGAGGTTATGGGATGGAGTTGGCTGTCCCATCCCATATAGGGTCAGTGACCCAAAGCCATGCTGAAGTCGGATGTGTCAGGCCGAAAGGCGCAGATATCGCAGCAATGATGTAAACCATGACACAACGCATTCCGTTCTCCAGACTACATCCTGCTAATCTGCAGGAGTTTAAGAACGAACGTAGAAGAAGAAGAAGAAACTCACATAGCTCTTCCAGATGATGTGGAACATGGATGTGATACCAGAGGACTTTAAGGATGCTTCCATCATACATCTATACAAAATATAAGGAAATCGTCTATTTTGCGATAATCACCGAGGAATGTTCCTGCTCTCTATAGCAGACAAGATCCTGACTATGGTCCTCTTTTGCAAGCGCATATTGAGACAGGTCTCCTCCCAGAGAGCCAGTGTAGCTTTCGAGAGGGCCAAAGTACGGTTGACATGATATTCACTACCATGCAACTACAGGAAAAGTGTCGCGAACACAACACTGGTCTCTACATCACATTTGTCGACCTAACTAAGGCATTCGACATTGTAAATCACGAAGGAAAATTCACCAACATGGTTCGCCAGTTCCATGATGCATTCGGGACATCCAAATTTGTTCCATGATGGTATAACAGCCTGTGTGCAAGATGACGGCGCACACTCAAACCCGTTTCCAGTAACTAGCGACGTTAAACAGGGTTGCGTCGTGGTTCCGACGCTCTTGAGCATGGTGATCTGTCATGTTAAATTATGCTTACTGGAAAAACAGTGCAGAAATTTGCCTTCGTTATCGAGCGGATGAAAGGCTTTTAAAGGAGGGAGGGACACCTAGGAGATGGTAGGGGTACAAAAAAATTTATATTTAAAACAAGGTTATAGTTACATGGTTGCAACGTTCACAGTAGATACCTGAATGAATACATTATAATTAATAGTAAAATATTACTTTCTGTATAACAGTAAAAGTAATGGCAACCTACGGGAATATTGTGCCTAGAAATTTCCAATGGATTAACCGAACTTTTTCTCTAGGATTGTGATCTTGTGGTGTAGCAATTAGCATGAATATTCATAGAAAATTGGCGGTGAACAGTAATAGGCTTTATTCAACATCATGGATATCAATGTAAACAGAAACGTCAAACACATTAAATTAGGAACATGGAACGTTAGAAGTTTAAAACACGGGAAACAACATGTAGTAATAGAAGAGATGAAAAGAACACAAGTAGACATAATGGGCATAGCAGAACATAGATGGGCAAAGAAAGGTCATTTCACATTAACAAATGGAGAACTGTGTATTTTCTCCGGATCAGAAAATGGCGGGCTTAGCGGTGTCGGATTCTACCTCTCCAAAAATATCAAATCATCTTTATTGGGATATTACCCAATAAACGAGCGTATAATCACCATCAGAATTAAGGGAGAAACAAGAAACATCTCTATTACACAGATATATGCCCCAACATCAGCGGCAGACGAAACAGAAATTGATAATTTTTATGAGCAACTACAATTCGCGCTTGAAAAAATAAACAAACACGACATAAAAATAGTTTTGGGCGACTTCAGCGCAAAAGTAGGTCAGGTCAGAGATAAACATGACCCGTGTCAAGGTACACACGGCCTAGGCATTAGGAACAATAGTGAGAGCGTCTGCTAACCTTTTGTGCAGAGAACAGCCTAGCTGTAATGAATACATTTTTCAGACAACACCATAGAAGACTATACACCTGGACGTCGCCAGACGGAAAGACCAGAAACCAAATAGATTACATATTAATAGATCAAAGATGGAAAACAAACATTCTTCAATGCAAGACACTACCAGGCGCAGACTGCGACACCGATCATGATTTACACATCGCAAAGTTCAAGGTAAAGATAAAAAAGACAACAAAACCTTCAATGATTACCAGATACGATATGACGTCAATACCGAAAGAATACAACATCGAAATTCAAAACAAATTCGAAAAATTACTAGAAATACAAGAAGAATACTCTCCATATGAACTTGAAAACAAAATAAGTGACATTTTCAATGACTGTGCAAAAAACATGCTAAACAAAAAGAGCAGGAAGAAGAAAGAGTATATATCAGAAACAACTATGAGCATTATCCAAGAAAGAAGACACATCAAAAATAGTTGTAAAAACAGAACAAATTATAGAATCCTGTCAAGAGATATACAAAGAAGAATTAGACAAGACAAGCAAAACCACATAAACAAAATATGCATGGAAATAGAAGGGCAGAAAAGCCAAGGTAACAGTAAAACGATGTTCGAAAATGTACGACACCTAAGAGACAGCAAACCTCAACCATCATTAAAAGTGCTGAAAGATAAACAAGACAGAAGGGAAGCATATCTTACATAGATGGAAGGAATACTGCAGTGAGATGTATAATGACCCAAGAAAAACCAAAAACAGAACAATAAACGAATATGAAAAGGAGCCAGAACCCACAAAGGAAGAAGTAAGATACGCAATAGAAAGTTTAAAGAAAGGTAAAGCCCCAGGCAATGACGGCTTAACAACTGAAATGATACACGCAGGCGGCGAGGCCGGAATCAAGATTTATCACAAACTCTGCTGCAAAATATGGGAAAGCGGTACATGGCCGGATGAATGGTAAAAAATCATTATATATACCCCTCCCAAAAAAAGGCGACCTTCAGAAAGAATCAAACAGAAATTAGAGATGGAGATAAACGAAACACATGCTGGTTTCAGGTCGGGCAGAGGAACAAGAGATCACATTCTTAACATGAGATTGATCATAGAAAAGTGTAGGGAATTTTCAACTGACCTGCACATGTGTTTCATAGATTACTCAAAAGCGTTCGACTGCGTCCAACACCAGCAACTATGGGAGATAATGAACAGCATGGGTTTCCCAAGACATCTGATTCATCTAATAGAGGAACTTTACCAAGATCAAAAGGCTGCAGTGAAGTTAGAGGACGATCTCTCAGAGTGGTTTGAGGTACAGAGTGGAGTAAGGCAAGGGTGCACACTCTCCCCATACCTTTCAACATCTACGCTGAAAGTATAATGAGGAACGTGAGAGAAGACATACACAACACTGACTACCACGCTTTAAACATAGGTGGATTCCTAATCCCGAAACTACGCTACGCAGACGACACAGTACTTCTTTCAAACAATATAAAGGGATTGGAACAATTAATCAAGAACACAAAGAAATATAGCGAAGCACAAAATTTGCATTTAAACACGCAGAAAACAAAAATCAAGTCAACAGATATAACAACTCAACAACCAAAAATCAGAATAGACAATACCGAGATAGAATGTGTGGATAAATTTGAATACTTAGGAGCAAACATCAACGGTGCAGGAGACTGCATGGCAGAAATAAGGAAGAGATTGGCAATGGCATATTGCAAAATAACACGGCTGAAAAACATATGGAAAAACAACAAAATAGAAACGAAAGTGCTAATGTTACGAACTTTTATTTTTCCGGTTGCAACATACGGCTGTGAAACATGGACTCTAAGTAAAACAGCGGCAAAGAGGATCAACGCCTTCGAGCTGAAATGCTACAGGAAGATACTTAGAATATCATGGAAGGATAAAATCAGAAACTCAGATATTATAAACACACTGAATATTCCAGAGTGTTGGTTACTAAACACAATAACAAAAAGAAAACTACGCCTGTTTGGTCATATAAAGAGACACAACTGTTTAGAAAGACAAATAATGGAGGGAAGAGTACCTTGGAAGAGGAGAAGGGGCAGACCAAGAAGACGATGGACTGACGACATTAAAGATAACATGAATACATCGCTAGAAAATGCAAGCCACATCGTCCAAGACAGAGAGAGGTTCAGAGAGTTCATTGGGAAGACAACGTTCTGGAAGGAATACGTCACATGACATTTCAGTAAATAGAAATTAGTTGGTCTTGAACAAAAATGTTACAATTTTCATGTTCAAAATGCTTAGGTCAGTTCTGTAAAAGTTTTGAGAAGATATTAAGTACAAATGGGTAATAATTAAAAATTTATGCATACAAATGGAATAGCTTTGTACATACTACGGATATTAGAATATATTTTCGTACTTTTCATACAAGCTGGTTCAAAGTTCACTAAAAATTTTCCAAATTTGAATGGTTGCAAAAATTGTAAATATATATAGATAGCAAAGTTCTTAGTGTGTGCTATATGGCACTATGTAAGCAATATGCATGCAAAATTCCATCAATATTGGTTATTATTTGAAAAAGGTATGAGCGAAGAAGTGACAATTACATCAAAATTTTGTGCACGAATGATCAGAAAATTTACACATTAATAATATAATTCTTTACCTTAATAACCTCCTGCAAGGTATATATACCCTTCAGTTTCAACTTGTGCTTCATCTAGACCCAATCTCCTTCTTCTCATGGCTCTTCTGACTTCTAGGGTGCCTCTGTAACCTTATTTTGTGCATTTAACAGTCTCTTAGAATCAGTTCTTGCGAAACAATCGAATGTGATTATTCTGCATGTCACTTACAACATCCTAAGTGGAGCTTGCAGAGCTCGTAATCCATCATTAAAAACTAAGGTTGCAATGCCCACGGCAATATTAAAAGCAGTCAACCCATAAGTGCTTTGGGCAGATCTGCGATATCATACTGTTGAAGTATTTCTGCAATCTATATCATCAATATTTCTGCAGTACTGAGAAATATTTTTTTCTGACATTTTGAATTAATAACTTGACTACAAATTGATACATAAACTTGGCATTTGTGTGCAAGAAAAATTTGCAAATTCAAAACGAGACTTTTTACCACAATTACAGAGGGAAGTATTCATTGTTTTAATATTAGTATGAACTATTCACTGTTTCTCTCAAAGATACTGAAAATTTTTGCAATATTTCTTTAAAATCACTGACAAGACCCACATATTTCAAAAGTCGATATCTAAATACTATAAATGCTATGACCAATATTCTTTAAGCAAAATGTGCATACTCTTTAATTTGATACCAATATCTTCGTACAATTAAAAAATAGATGGTTTTTTTCAATTTCCCCAGTGTATATTTGCCCCTCAATCTTAGTAGATTGAAGGCCAAGACCAAAGCTAAGACGGACATTGTTCGCGATCTCTTGTTCGCCGACGATTGTGCACTAAACGCTACCAGTCTGAAAGACATACAAGATAGCATGGGCCTCTTTTCTTTGGCCTCTGATTCTCACAATCAACACCGCAAAGACATTAGTAATGTATCAACCAGCGCCAGGTATCTCCTACACAGAAACAGTAATCACTGTAAAGGTACAAAACCTCAATACTGCCAATAAGTTCGTGTACCTCGGCAGCACCTTATCACAAACTGCGAAAATTGACGAAGATATCCTGCGTATTGGTCGCGACAGTGCGGTATTCGGGAGCCTTCGTGTCAACATCTGGATCAAGCATGGTCTCAGTTTGTCAACTAAGTTGGACGCGCAGTGGTTCTGCCAACACTGCTTTATGCTGCGTCATCCTGGACTGTCTATGCGAGACACACTCGACAGCTTAACTCTTTCCACCTTCGGTGCCTAAGAAACCTCATGGGAGTACGTTGGCAAGATCGAGCACCAGACACGGAAATTCTTCAAAAGTCCCGTAAGAAAAGCATATCTTTGCCCTGCTGACTAGGCCCCAACTCTTCTTGACTGACCACATTCACTTTATACAAGACAAGCGCCTTCCAAAGGAATTATTCTATGGAGAGATGTGCGATGGTAAACATTCAAGATAAGAGCAGAAAAAAGGGCTTTAATGATCACCTAAAAAACTCTCAAAAGCACTGCAGCATCGATCATAGCTTCTGTGAGACTACAGCCCTTAATCACTCAGATTGGCACACCCATATTACTGCTGGCATCACTAAAGTTGAAAAATAAAGAACACTGCGGGCAATTTGCATGCGGCGGAAGGACAAATCCTAAAACTCTCCTACCCAGAACCCTCTGTACTCCAGCATGCACTGCAATAGAACTTTCCTAACACGAATCGGACTAATCGGGCATCTACGACTCACAAACCAAATTAGACAATCACACAATGTTTTGTTGTCTCTCTACTTGTTTATCACATTTATTGTTTTTCAGGACATGCTCATCTTCGCTTGGGAAGGACGAAGATAATCAACATTCATAACAGGGCCACTGGCTGCATTATCTTCGACTGGAATTGTAGTCTGGATCTGGCGCTTTTCCTGCTGACAAATAGGAGATGGCTTTCTCCACCCCCTCAAAGCAAGGGGGCTTCTATAATCAATGATTGATTAGTATTTTCGTGGTGCGCGCAATCGCTTCGTCGCTGATGATGGAGGGCAGTTTAGTCCATTTTCAAAATGTTCAGCCCAACGTTTGAGAACTTCGTCTCTGTCAGTGATGGAATGCTTTCCATCTGCGCTTAGAAGAGGAGACATTCGTGAAGACTGAGGGCTATACATTTTTTTAGCGCTGAATAAAATGTCTCTATATAATTGCTGTCGGCGTAATGCTGTATCTCTTTGGCTTTGTTACTAAAACCGTGAGTCGCGCATCCTTCTTTTTGAGCGTTTTTCTTTGAATTTTCGTACAACGACTTCTTGCTGGTTGACGTGGGTTCGTTTAGATCAGCTATGTTACGTCAATCCTGCAATCCCAACACACCACGGTGAAGCCATTCTCGTTAGGCAAGGATTCCCACAGACACCATTGAATTTAACAGCGTGGGATATAGAGAGAATAGAGAGTTTCAGGGAGTGCAGATAAAATTCCATGATAGAAGGTGGAATATCGTGAATATCTACATGGGAAATTGCTCTCACATAATCCCGAAGACTGTGAGTTCATTAGTGAACTAGAGCATCTCCCTGGAGAAATGCTACTGATTTGCGGGAATTTCAATCTACGAAATGTATCTTAGGGAAACCCAAACAACAACTCCCAGGGACTAGCTTTAAATCAAGCGCTACTATATTATTCTTGATTCTTGATTAGAAACTGGCTTCACAGCACGCGGGACATTCCCATAAGTGCTCCGCCCTCCGCTCCAGCAGCCATCCCAGTGTATGGAGACTCATAGTTCCGGTCACGTGTTGATTGTGTGATCTTCGGGACTTTCCAAATAATTTACTTTTCCTCCCCTCACCTCTGAATACTCCCATTTCTAACATTCTCTGTATGTGTACGTTCTCAGCCTCATTGACATCATCTGCATCTTGAAATGCATTAATTACTGCCTTTATTAAATCTGCTTTATCTCTTCTCAGCAATGTGCCGTCTATCGCCGCATTGCCTGCCAGTAAGTCGGCTCTCTCGTTTCCTCTGACCCCAGCATGACCAGGGCAGAATATCCATGTATTTGCTCTGGACCATATTTTTGCTCTGGACAACTGAGTTGTTCAATAAGTCCCACCATTCTTTTCTTAGCATGAACTTTTCTATCTTGCGCAGCATGCTTTGAGAGTTTGTGAGTATTACCGCGTGTGTTGATGTATCAGTTATCAACCAATTAAGAGCTGCTGTAACTCCCTCTATCTCCATCCTCATGCTCGATGTGACAGTAGAATATGCTGAAGATTTCTCAACCAACTTCACGCCATTTCTGTAGGCAACAAAATTCCCAACCGCTTTTATTTGTGTTTCTGCTAACAGATCCATCTGTGTATACAAGCGCTACTAGAGACTGACCAAACTCTTCTGAACTGCGTGAGCATGACTAGATTAGCAACCAAAGATATAGACTAAGATTTCAACATTGACCTCGCTTTGATGTCGTCATGGAGCGACAGATGCGAGATGGAAAGCTCTTAAATACTATGGGAGCGACCATTTGCCATGCACCATACGCTTCTAGAAAGGACGGCAAGACAGATTGATCAAGATTTATCATCATCATCAAGTGCAGTCTCCGCAACAAAGGTTAGCTGCAACAGATATCCAACATCCCCTGTCTCTTGTTTTAGTGGCGCACTCTTGCTAGACTGTAACATCTCCATCTTGTGATGTTTCTCTCCCACTTGTATCGCTGTCTACCCATTGCTCGCTTCCCTTTGACTTTACCCTCAGGTAAGATCTTCAATAAGGTGCCATATCTTTTCATGTGTCCAAAATATTTTGCCTATCTTTATTTCTCTTAGTAATTTTTTTTTTCATATTAAGTGTTTTACACCTCTTTATTTGTTTTCTTCTCTTTCCACGATGTTCTTCCTATTTTTCTATATACCACATATAAGGCAACAATTCTGTCTTCTAATGGTTTGTTTAGTGTCCATGTTTCTGATCCATACATTAATATAAAATAGATGTAGCATTTTATAATTCTCATTTTCAACTTCTTTGTAATTTGTTTAGATGCCACTATTTTCCTCATGTCATTAAAGGTACTTTAGCTATTCCTATTCTCCTTTTAACTTCTGTTTCACATCTGCCATCATTTGTGACTATGTGTCCAAGATATTGATAATGTTTTACTTGTTGTAGTTTCTCTCCATATATGTAATATGTTTAGCTCTTGTTCTTCTGTGTCTTTGCTGATTATCATGTTGTTTTTTTTTGATATTTATATCCAGTCCATATTCATTACTTGATTTATGGACTTGATATATTAGTCTTTGCAGTTCATGTTCACTGTCTGCTAAAAGAACAGTTGTATCTGCATACCTCAAGTTATTTATTATTTTCCCATTGATCTTGAGTCCTGGCATTTCTTCTATGCTTTTAAAGATATTCTTTGTGTAGATATTAAATAGACGTGGTGATAAAATGCAGCCTAGTCTTACACCTCTACTTATTTCTATGTATGGTGAGTAGCTGTTTTAACACCTTATTGATACAGTCTGTTCCAAATATATATTTCTAATCAGTCTGATGTCTTTTCCAACTATGCCTATTTCTTGAAGACATTCGATTAATTTTTCATGTTGGTCTCTGTCAAAGGTCTTTCTGTAGTCTATGAAGCAAATATAGCAAATATAGATACTTTTTTAGACTTCTATATATTTATCCGCAGTTGGATACTAAGTATAGCTTTTCAGTTGCGTTTTTCTTCCTAAAACCGAATTGCTCTTCACCGACCTCAATGTCTATCTTGTTTTTAATTCTTTCATGTATTATTTTGTATATAAAGCAACAGGCTCTGATAACAAACAAACATAACTTATCAAAGCAACAGTAGACTGCGGAAAAATGGCTACACAGACTTTTCAATGTAATATGGAAGAAACAAGAAACACCAGATTTGGAGAAACGCGACAATCATTCTCATATGGAAAAAAAGTACAGTAAGATAGATTGCACAAAATACATAGAGATATATTTACTAAGCCACACAGGGGAAATTGTTAACAAAATATTAGAATAACGATTACGTTCATACATTTAACCACAATTTAAAATCACTTAAATGGACCTCTGTAAGAACAAAAGCTGCATGGATGCTATCGTTACACTTAGACAACTAACAGAAAAAGCCACAGAAAACAACAAAGTATTGTACGTCGCATTCGTCTTCCAAGAAAACGGCTTCGACAGAGTAGACAGACAACAACTATGGAAAACACTACCAATATACGGAGTACCAAAACATTTAATCAACATATGCAAGAGCATAAGCACAAATACAGGATTGATCAATAAGTCCCAAATCTAATCAGGAGTTCGCCAAGAGTGTGTCCTATCCCCTCTACTTTTTATAATATATATCGACCACATCTGTAAACTAACAAGTACTAACGAAGAAGATAACATGAGCGACAAATTGAACGAACTACTCTTTGCAGACGACCAAATACTAATAGCGACATCAGAAGACAAATTGCAAGAACATATGAACAGATTCCACACAACATGTCAAAAATTAAACATGCAGATTAATATTGAAAAGACCGAAATAATGACAATAGTAAAGAAAGAAAGAAATATAACTATCTCCATCGAAAATAAACATATTAAACAGGTAAAGGAGTTCTCTTACTTAGAAATCATTATATAGAGTGAAGGGGAAAACAGTAAAGAAATACAAAATAAATGCAACAAAAAATACTAGATCCTAGGACAAGTATTTTTAAGAACAAAAAGAAAATAGACACTAAAGTTGCATTATACAAGACTATTATTATCCCATCACTATTCTACCAGTGCAAAACCTGGACAATAACAGCACAAGACAAAAGTAAAATAGTGACAGCAGAAATAACATATCTATGAAGAATACTCGGAGTGTCAATAAGAGATAGAATTAGACACGACAATATCAGAAAGATAACCAAAATAATACCAGTATTAGAACACATCAAAAGACAATAGATCAAGTGGTTTTCACCCGCTTCCAGATTACCAAAAGACAGCATGCCACAGATGGCCATGACACATAGACATCACTACAATAAAGCCAGAGGCAGACCATGTAAAAAATGGACAGCACTCAAGAAGGCTATCTCCAGAGAACTCTTCTAAACCTGACGCCGCATGGCATCTATCTAATAGATAGATAGACAAATGTATTATCTTGAGTAGTATTTTAGTTATAGGACTCAATAACATTGTTATATATCCTGTTCAGTCTACAGCCCTGGTTAACTCAGGCAGGGCCGATCTTAGGCCAGTGCAACCTATGCGGCCGCAGTGGGCCCCGCACTTTCATAGGCCAATAAATTCATATTATAATTTATTTTATTATCCTCTTCCCTACCCAGAATGGGCCCCGCGCAATCCGTTTCGCATAGGGCCCCGCAATTATTAGGGGCGGCCCTGATCTCAGGTGGTGGTATGCATATTGATGATGTCGGGTCTTTAGGTTTAGGCCTATGGCCTGTTTCATATATGTCATTGCAAAGTTCCATGATAGTGTCCAAACCAAATTCATCTAGTTTTCATTATGTCTGCTGTTATGTTGTCAGAGTCTGCTGCCTTTCCACGTTTTATTGATTTTATTGCGTTTTCCACTTCTGCTTTCAGTATGGCTGGTCCATTGTTGTAGTATGCTGTAGGTTTTTTGTTCCGTTGATCATCAAACAGTTCTGTTACATAATTTGCAATATTGAAGTACTTCTGTTTTATCAAATATAATTTTTGTTCTTTTATCTTTAATGCAGCCATTTATATTCTCCATTTATATGATTTTTCTTATTTTTGATCTGCCCTATCTCCTTATGCATTGCTTTTGTCTTTTGTTGTACTGACATCTCTGTTTTACTGTATTTTGTTTCTGGCCATTGTTTTGTTCCGCTGTTCTGCACATGTTATTTATCTCATTGTCTATAATTGAATATTTAGGGGTATTTTTAGCTTTCTTTCTTTCTGACAATTCATCTAATGTTATCCATTGTCATCTGTCATCCATTTTTGTTTGTTCTTGGCTTTTCTATTGGTCAATTTTCCTTTGATGCTTGAATACTTTTCCTTAGGCTGTCCCATTTATTATTCATTTTCTCTTCTGGATTGTCCATTATGTATTGTTCCATACATTCTACCATTAGATGTTCATATCTATTCCTTACATCTACAAGGTATTTTTGTTGTATATCTGGTTGTTTTAGTGCTGCTGTGTTTATCCTCAACGAAGGTTGGCTGCAACGTATCTCCAACATCCCCTGTCTCTGGTCTTGGTGGTGCACTCTGCTAGAATGTAACCTGTCCATCGTGTGATGTTACTCTCCAACTTGTATCTCTGCCTACCTCTTGCTCGCTTCCCTTTGACTTTACCCTCAAGTAAGGTCTTCAATAAGGTGTCATGTCTTTTAATGTGTCCAACATATTTTATTTGCCTATCTTTATTTCTCTTAGTAGTTCTTTCTTCATATTAAGTGTTTTTAGTATCTCTTTATTTGTTTTCTTCTCTTTCCATGATGTTCTCCCTATTCTTCTATATACCCACATCTCAAAGGTATCAATTTTGTCTTCTAATTGTTTATTTAGTGTCCATGTTTCTGAGCCATACATTAATATAGAATAGATGTAGCATTTTATAATTCTCATTTTTATCTTGTTTGTAATTTGTTTAGATGTTAATAATTTCCTCATGTCATTGAAGGCACTTTTAGCCATTCTTATTCTCCTTTTAACTTCTGTTTCACATCTGCCGTGTCAGAATGTTGGTAAATCCTTTAATTTACCTTCTTCTTGGTCTTCCTCTGTATCTTGCTATTTCCATTTTCATGTTGTATGCGCTTTTCGCTGGCCAATAAGGTTTCATTCTCATTAGTTGGCCGAACAATTTTAATCTTTGTTTTTCAATATATTTGACCAGTAATGTTGTTCCAACAGTGACTGTAATCGCCTCATTTCCCACACGATCTCTTTCATGTTGCAATAAAGATTTATCATCTTAGTCTTTTGTTCAAGAAAATAGTTTAGTTGTTAACCAATAATTTTCTGCAAAATTATTATATGGATCAAAATGGCTGACCTATTGCAGAGCTTCTATGAAGAATATAAAAAAGCAGTCAGCAGTAATTCTGCTGTTATAGCTCAGTTCGAGTCAGCGTTTCGATTAGTATCTTATGTAATTGCAGGTAATGTGTTGTTTGGAAGTAAAAATTGAAGCTAATTTTTTTTTACTTAGTTTACCAATTGAGTTTGCGGTTGCCAGCTTTTTGAACACTTGTTTACTACAGTAGGCATTAGGACAAAATTTTCAAAATGGGTGTACAGCATTTTAAATACCACAGTTAGATAGCCCTTGAAAATTGCAATCCAACGATACCTCAACCAAGTCTCTACGTCAATTCTGAAAAAAGTTACGAATTTTTTTCGAATTAATTTTCGCATCATAAGGAAATATGAAATGACAGTTGAGTTGTCAAAAAGTTGCGGCCTTGCCTTAGAACCGAGCCACTAATTTATGAATATCAAAGTTATTTGCATAAAAAAATCTAACAAATTATACATTTTCTTGTTTGGAAAGACAAGACTTGATTACATTCTGCTAATTTTCCGACGCAGCCAGAGTTAATAAATAATTAACAATTGTGTCTAATTAGCATAATTGCAATTGAATGTATCTATCATATACCATATACTATACATTTTTCACATTTTTTAATTATTTAGGATAAAATATATAGCAAACTGTATGTTTTTGTGTTCGTGAAGACAAGACAATTACATTCTGCTAAGTTTCTGATGCAGCCAGAGTTAAATAATTAATAATGGCGTCTTTCTTCTTCTTCTTTCGTTCACTTGAAACATGTCTATATCTGTAATTCTGTCTCCTTAATAAAACTCACTGTCTTTTGTAGTTCATACAGTGTCCCATAGAGCTTTGATTCCAGTGTTGTTTCCTCTGGCTAATATGTCTGCCTCAGCGTATAATGCTCAGAACACTCTTGAAGTATATGTTTGGCACTCTGTGCTGCCTGTCCACATGTACACATGGCCGTGTTGCCAATCTTGAACTTTGTATACATATGACTGCGGAGTTGGTTGTGTCCTGTTCTGAGACGTAGAATTATAACTTGTTCTGATCTGTTCATAATGTGATAGTCATCTTGTGTTGGTGTTTGTGGCTTTCTTATTGACTTGATCATCTGTTTTTTTCTGATGGTAGGTGATTGGTATATCTGGTTGGTCTTCGGCAGCACCTTCCTTAGCCAGTTGGTCTGCTTTTTCATTTCCTGGTATTCCACAGTGAGAGGGTATCCACTGCATGGTTACCCTATACTGGTAAGACAATTCGCTAAGTAGTTTTTTCAAGTCTGTTAGTTTTCCAGACTGGAGAGCTTGAAGCACTGACCTTGCATCTGTCAGGAATACCACAGGCTGTAGGTCAGAGTTGGAGTTCAGCAGTTTTTTAGCTGCCACACTAATTGCCTGGATTTCTGCATCATAATTATTGCAGAATTTTCCTGTCGGTGTTCTGATTGTATCTCTAGGCTTGTGTGGATATTCTATATATACACCTTCACCTCCATTCCTCACGGCATTCTGTGCTGACCCATCTGTGTATACTCTGACCCATATATCTTGTGGATATTCCTCATCCAGGAAACTGAGGGTGACTGTCCTTCGCTGCACACTGTTCTGTTCGTCCTCGCTTAGTATTCCTTTCACATGGGTCTGAATGTATATTGGCATTCCATGTCTTTCACTCCACGGGGTTTGTTCTGGTACAGGCCTTAAGGGGCTGTCAACTTCAGGTAGGTCTGTAAGTTGTCTGCGGAGTCGTTTAGCTTGATGGATAAAGCTGCTTCTTTTCAGTCGTCCCATTGCTAGATTTTGGAATCTTTCCTTCATTGGCTGAGTTGGCACACACTGAAACTTTTCTGCCTGAATTAGTACTTTTGTGTCTCTGCGTTCGCCAAGTGTTTGCATTCTTCCCATTTTCTGCATCTCTGCTATGGGTGTTGATTTCATTGCTCCCAACATTATTCTAAGTGTCTGGTTTTGCACTTTATCTAGATCTTGTAATGTGGTGTTTGATACAGGACACCACGCAGCTGAACCATATTCCAGGTGTGGTCTTATGCCTTGCTGGTAAACTTTACTGAGTATATTCCCACTGGCTCCCCATGTGGTTCCACTTAGTTTTCTCAGGATAGCTAACTTCCTCATGGCTTTTGTTGTTGCTTTGTTTATGTGCTGCTTCCATGTCAGTTTATCATCAAAAGTAACTCCGAGGTATGTGGGTTGTTTGTCTTCTTTCAAGAGCTCTCCATCTATTTTGATATGACCGGCTTTTTGTTTTGGTGAGAGGGTAAAGAATGTAGTGCTGCACTTATCTGTGTTAATGCTGACGCACCATCTATTAGCCCATAAGGTTAGGGTATCGATAGCTCTTTGTATTTGTTTAGTGGCCACTGTCGCATGTTCTTCCGTGCACCAGGTCGTCAGCATACATTGCCACTTTGATCCCATGTGGTAGTTCAGCAACTAGGTCATTGATGTAAACTAAGAAAAGTGTGGGTGACAGGATTCCTCCCTGGGGGACTCCATGACGCAGTAGGACTTTCTTGCTTTTGCGACCATCTAAATGTACCCTGGCTCTTCTATTATGCAAGTATGCTTTTACCCATTTGTACATTCTTGAGCTAACCCTGCAATTTCGCAATTTCTTTAGGAGCCCTTCTTTCCAGACCTTATCAAATGCTTTTCTGAGGTCTATCCATGCCGCTAGTACCAGTTTCTTATCTTGGAAGGCATCCTCAATCTCTTGGGAAAGGTAGGTTGCCTGATCTTCAGTAGAGTAGCACTGTCTGAAACCTGCTTGCTGTGATACCAGAAAGTTTTCACTTTCAAGGTACCACTGCATCCTAAGATTGATAATGCGTTCCATTGTTTTGCATAGAAAGCTTGTGAGGCTGATGGGCCTGTAGTTGGAGACTGTGTTGCCATCTTTTCCTGATTTGAGGAGTGGTATCATTATTGCTTCACTCCACGCCTGTGGTACATTACCTGTGGACCAGCTTGTGTTAAAGATCTGCAGTAGCTTTGCTCTTGCTGCAATTCCCAGGTTTCTAATCATTTCATTGGACACTCCATCAGCTCCAGTGGACTTTTTCATTTTCAATTTGGATATTGCATGCTCCAGTTCTCTCATTCTGATTGGTGCCTCCATGACTTCAGGTATAGGTTCACCTTGTCCAATGTTTTGCTGGTTCTCTCGAACCTCCTGTTGTTTGTCTGGGCTGACTTTGATGTTATTGTCTTCTGCAAAGGAATCTGCAAAGTAATCAGCTGCATGTTTACCTGTTAAAATGTTTCTATCTTTATAAAGTGTGATCCTGGTATTTCTCCCTGTACCTTTATCATTTAGTTGTTTTACAAGTTTCCATAATTTCCTAGTATCTCTTTCTAGGTTCAGCGACTCTGTTTTTTCTTTCCAGCTGCTCCGTCTGGCTTGTAACTTGGCTCTTTGAAATTTAGCCTTTGTTTGCTATTTGTTGTGATGTTCTTGGCTAGGTCTGTTCTCAGCCTGCTGTCTAGATGTTTCCATCTCATTTTGCAGATTTTCCAGTTCATCATTCCAGTAGGGTTTGTAGTTTTTGCGTGTCCCCCTGGGTATGGTTTTACTAGCAGCATGTAGTATACATCTATTAAATTCACTCACTGCTCTATTGATGTCTTTGTCCAAGTTCATGTTCTTAGCTAGAACACTGGTTAAATGCTGGTACATTTTCCAGTCTGCCCTTTTATAGTTCCACCTAGTGAGCGTGCTGCTGTCCTTGGTTAATTCATTGTGGATTTCCAGAAATACTGGTCTGTGGTCACTACCTCCAAGCTGCTTTCCAACAACACGTGTGATGTTCCATTCCAAGCCTGGTGTAGAGGTGGTGTGCCATGCTCTCGGTTAGGAGGTTGGCGAGTCTACTGGCTGGTTAATAAGGATGAGATTATTTTCATCCTGCCAGCTCTCAAGTTCCTCACCTCTCTTGTCGATATGATCGTAGTCCCAGCTCTGAGAGTGGCTGTTGAAGTCACCACACACCATAAGTCTCTCTTTGTCTGGAATTGTGTCTAGTGCCAATGGTTTATCATTTGGGCAGTAGTAGTTCAGGAGATGGAATTCTGCACTGTCTGTTTTTAGGTGGAGCATCTGGTATTCTGCCCCTTCCATATATACTTCCAGCTGACATGCGCTAATATTGTTTTTAACAAGTGTCAGAATTCCACCCTTTCGCCTGTCCTTTCTGTCAGACAGGTAGCACTGGTAGCCTCTGATTTTGAAGGCTATGTCGCTGCTGAGGTGTGTTTCTTGGATACAGCATATACTAACTTGTTCTTCACTGAGGATATTTTCAAGTTCCAATTTTTTGCTGTATCCATTTCTTTTACTGTTGACACCCTCAGCATTCCAGTGCATTATTTTTATTGGTCGTTTGTTTGGCCAGTAGCTCTATTCCCTTGCCTCCTGGCTCCTCGGGGCAATTGAGAAGGACTTCCAGTAACTGAGGTTGGGTCCTTTCGAGGTATAGGGCCCGGCAACGTCCGCCACAGGGCATGCACCATAACTATTTATAGATGTAGACATGTTTCCATTGTGTTTTGTGCGTGGCATCCTGATTATCTGTGCGCCTTTTGGCTGGATGCCTCCGTCTTCAGCACTCTGCTTACTGGGGCAGAACTATGGTCCTGCTCGAGTGGGACTGCCCGACCAGTCTTAGTTTCCAGCCCTTGATGGCTGAACTAAGCCCCATCACCTCTGCACGGTGCTGGTCTCGATGGGGATATTGGCATCTAATTTGCATTATTACATTGTCATAATTACACAACTAAGATATTATAAACACACTGAATATTCCAGAGTGTTGGTTACTAAACACAATAACAAAAAGAAAACTACGCCTGTTTGGTCATATAAAGAGACATAACTGTTTAGAAAGACAAATAATGGAGGGAAGAGTACCTTGGAAGAGGAGAAGGGGCAGACCAAGAAGACGATGGACTGACGACATTAAAGATAACATGAATACATCGCTAGAAAATGCAAGCCACATCGCCCAAGACAGAGAGAGGTTCAGAGAGTTCATTGGGAAGACAACGTTCTGGAAGGAATACGTCACATGACACATTGTCATATTGAATATATATTTATTAAATTTTTTAATTATTTAGGATAAAATATATTGCAAACTGTACATTTTTGTGTTTGTGAAGACAAGACACACCTGTTGATTACATTATGCTAATTTTCTGACGCAGCCAGAATTAATTAATAATTAAAAATGACGTCTAATTAGCATAATTGCAATTGAATGTATCATATACATTTTTCACATTTATTAATTATTTAGGATAAAAAATATAACAAATTATACATTTTCTTGTTCGGTAAGACAAGACGCACCTGTTTATTACATTGTGTTAATTTTCCGATGCAACCAGAGCCAATTAATAATAGTGTCTAATTAGCATAATTAAAATCTCTTCTATGCTTCCCTGTATGGCAACATGCATGTGGCTGGCAATCTGTAACCTCAGCCCTCTTTGTATCTGAAATATAATATTTGATTATTATTATTATTGGCATTTGGTACACATGTACATAAACAATTCTATGTCAAAGGTATGAATAAATTACCAGGTAGGTATGTGCACCAAATTTTCAAAATTTTCTTTTTGTTTTTCCTATTTTAGTGATACCTAATTAGCCCTATATAATTAAATACTTTATTACATTATTCTGTAGATAGGCTTATGTAGAAAATTGAGCAAATTTGATAATAAACAACAAGAGACAAAGATACCAAAAAGAGTGAGAACGTGTGGAAGATGCTGAAGTTGACGTCTGCATTGATTTGATTTATTAGGTCTATTGAAAGGAGAAAGCATCTCTCACATAAAAGTGAATTTTACGAAATATTCATGAGAGAATTCTAAGCAATTGGACTTCATAAACAATATAAATAATATATATTTAATGTGAAATGTGTTTCTTGTATAATTATCAACATGAAACAGACGGATGTGACTAAGAAAACACTTGAGAGAAACAGCACAATGAAGTACTTGGGGGTCATGTTGACCTTGGGGGTCAAGTCTGAGTTTCAAAGATCATGTTGACCACATAATTGTAAAGGCTTATAAAGGTCTTGCGGCGATGAAAGTTATGGCTGCTGCTCAATGCGAACAGAGACTGCTATTTCTGCAGTATCAGGGATTGGTGGTGGCGGTGGTAGAGTACGCACCGGCAATTCTGACACTGAGTCAGACTCAAACAGAAAGATTGGATAGAATCCAGAATGAGGCAATGCGAATCATTTTGGGGTGTACGAGAGATATGTGGCCTTGGTCTATGCGATACCTACTTGATTGCCCAACTGCGGAGCAAAGAATACAAATGTGCAGGGTGCGGGACTACCTAAAAATCACCACTGATAAAGAGCACCCTCTACACCCAGAAATTAATCAAAGTGAAAGGCAGTCGACTAAAGAGAGGAAAGTCGTGGATGGGGCGTGCAGAGGACGTTATACAGAGTGTGTGCTGTTTGGAGGATGTACTACCTGGTGCCGAATGGAGTCTGATGCCCTTGGATTATTCAACAGCCTTCAAAGGATTAATAACACTCAATAGAGAGTGCAGGGAATGGTGTTCGACAGTGGTCGAGTCAGAGGTGCTCGCTCTGATCAGTGAGAATTCCAGGCAAGGTGATATAATTATATATACAGATAGGTCGGTTGAGAGACAATCAGGAATTCCTGGGCTTTCACGGCTCAAAGGTGGGGGGAGACTATCAGAGAGGAAAGTGGTGCATTCGCTCAGATGACAAGCAGCATGACAATGGAGATTCTGGCAGTAACCAAAGCTTTGCAATGAGTCTGCTCACAGACTGTCTACTGTATACTGAATGACTCCATGAACATGATTGTGAAAGTTCAGGCGGGGTATGTTCGAGAACAGTGGCTGGATACAGTGAATAATTCCTGTGAACGTACAGTGACTTTTATTTTTGTGCCGGGACACGTGAGAGTCCGTGGTAATGAGAGTGCAGATAGATTGGCCACTCACGCTGCTACTACGGCTGTTGATGGAGCGATGGATCTGGCAGACATTTTGAATGCCCTACGGGAAAACGCACGAACAAAAGACTGTACAAGTGACAATGACTCTTGTTCCATGATTAGAATAAAGGAACTTGGTTTGAAATGTAGTGTCACTAGAAAGGAGAGTTTATGTGGGCGAAAAAGAATGATGGTCAATCAACGACGTACTGGGACTGTCAGTCAACGTGTAATGACGGATACACTCAAGGAAAGATCTGAGCACCTATGGACTTGTCCGGAGTGCAATGACGATGATCCAACGACTAACTAACGAACTAACTTTCAAAATGGGTTTACAGCATTATAAATACCACAGTTAGATAGCCCTTGAAAATTGCAATCCAACAATACCTCAACCAAGTCTCTACGTCAATTCTGAGGGAAGTTATTAATTTTTTTTTCCATTTAATTTTTAAAAATTAAGATAATTACATGGAACATATAAGGAAATATGAAATGACAGTTGTCAAAAAGTTGTGGCCCTACCTTAGAACCGAGCCACTAATTTATGAATATCAAAGTTATTTTTATTAAAATATATAACAAATTATACATTCTCTTGTCCGGGAAGACAAGACGCACTTGTTCATTACATTATGCTAATTTTCAGACGCAGCCAGAATTAATAAATAATTTAAAATGACGTCTAATTAGCATAATTACAATTGAATGTATCATATACATTTTTCACATTTATTAATTATTTAGGATAAAAAAATCTAACAAATTATACATTTTCTTGTTTGGAAAGACAAGACTGTTGAGTACATTATGCTAATTTTCTGACGCAGCCAGACTTAATTAATAATTAAAAATGGCCCTTATTAGCATAATTACAATGTAATTATTTTGTTAATTATTTAAGATAAACTATATGGCAAACTGTACGTTTTTGTGTTTGTGAAGACAAGACGCATCTGTTGATTATATTGTGTTAATTTTCCGATGCAACCAGAGCCAATTAATAATGGCGTCTAATTAGCATAATTAAAATCTCTTATAACATATTACCTCTAATTTATTCCCAGGCAGATTTCAGGACTCTACGATACTTTCTGAATTGTTATACTCAGCTTCAAATATTCTCGTCCTCTGTAATGATGCAATTGTTAAGAAGGCTGCAGGAATTCTACCAAAAGTAGTAAGTTCACTACATTATTTTTGTTCCACATTAATTTTATTCCATATTCTCACTCCCAAATCACCCATAATCCCTATTCTATCTTCTGTTTCTGCTGTATTCATTCTCAGACATCCTGCAGATTAGCAGGCTGTAGTCCGGAGAATGCAATGATTTTGTCATGGCTTACAGCTTTGTTGTAATAATTGTGACTTTCAAACCTGACACATTTCAGCATAGCTCCTAAATTTGACTCTTATGGAAGGGATAGCCAACACCCACATGTAGAATCTCCTTAACTGCCTCATTTGACATGCATATATGGTAAAAGTACCACAATTTGGGCCTTAGACAACACATGGATAATTTTCTATCCATACACATTTCAGCTCTTTACAGAGGTACTCAACAAACCACTCTTATCTTGTTCTGTCTTTAGCTGTTGTTTCCAGGTTTTTTTCTATACTCTACGCATCTTTGTTATCTTTATCTAATTCTTTCCTTCAGGTATCTTGTTAATGGATCATATACCTCCTTCTTGGAGGACCTGACTTGTTGCATGTGATTAGTTTAACCATCACCACGCTTTGGTAAAGCGTGATCGACAAAAAAAAGATGGCGGCTGTTTACTGTTGTCGGATGCGCTCGCTCAATGATACATCGTGCGAAATAGGCCTACCACAGCCTGTATATAGTTTGGGCATGCGCAATCGAAGCTGGGACATTCTCTCCTTCCGACATGATCGTTGTACAGATGTCAAGTTAGAAAGTACACGTGTAATAGCAATTAATCTGACCACATCTACACACCGATACGATGCCATGATGGTGGATCGGTTTTATAGACCTTTCTTTCATCGTATTTAGAATAAAATAACATTGAATCGTGGCTTGAATCATGAATTATTTAGTTTCACAGCAGTGAATATACAGAATGCAGTGTGGTTTGGGGACTTGTACATGTTTGATATCGAATATGTTGAAGTGGCACCAAAAATGACTCTAGACCTAAGATCAAAGAACGATTTTACTGCAAATCTACATGTTTTATACAGTTCCCCCGGCAATATTTTGATAATTTCGCAATGAAAGAACATAAATACAACAAATTTGCGTGCGATTTAGTGTACAGTGTTGCCAAGGAATTTGAAAAGTAAGGTAAGTTATATTTTTACTAATATTTTTCCTCTTTATTTGTTATAAAATATATGTTTTTGTGTGAAAAACGTATTTACCACTTTCTCATGTCTGGTATCACACACACACTTACATAAATTACACCAATATATGCATAATTCAATTCTTTATTTATATGTGCAAATAATATTTAAATATCTTTAACAACCAAAAAATTATCACATTTTCAAAACAGTCACCATCAATAACGCAAAATTTAAAAAAAGAATCCGGTGGTAGGGAGATTTTTCATATTTTTTAATCTGGCTTGCTAAAGGTTAAGTATTTCTTTTTTTTGGGTATCGATAGTTTGTTAATTTTTGGCTTTGCATTTTTTACGGTATGAGATAATCAACTTCTTAGACATAAATGGTTAAGCAAAATAAGTTGAACAGGTTACTAGAAAAACTTACCGTAACTATGAATAAAAATAGATAAAAAAGTATAAAAACATACAATAAAACTAAACTGGGCAATTTTTGATGTATAGATCCAAATGGGATCTTTTTCAAGAAAATAATGTTTAAACTAAACAAAAACCTCACAAAATTATTAGCAGAATTGACGATGCCATATTTCTCTTACGCAGAAACATAACCTGGTGTATATTTTTTACAACACAGTCATGTGTACATGTGGACAAGCACCATAGACTGCAGAACATGTACTTCAAGAATGTTATGTATATGAGATGCTGAGAAAAACACACTGGTCCATAGAAACTACACTAAAAATTAAAGCTCTATGGATTCCCGTATGAGCTTCAAAAGACAATTACATTTATTGAGGAGACAAAATAACAGATATAGTGAATAATCTTAAGTGAACAGAACAAAA
The DNA here is from genome assembly GCA_034231615.1 of Meghimatium bilineatum. NCBI lineage: Eukaryota > Metazoa > Mollusca > Gastropoda > Stylommatophora > Philomycidae > Meghimatium > Meghimatium bilineatum. The sequence goes on along the minus strand of CM067305.1, from coordinate 28,264,868 downwards.
AACTGTCAATACTGCATTTTACCAGTTCAGGTTTTGCAGGGAGGGGATTGAATAGCTGTGTGATAAAGGCCGCATGCTCTTGCTGTCGCCACGTCATGTACAGGGTGAGTTTTTTAATTTACCCTCCAACAGAAAAAAACCCAGTCCTTACCGGGGGATCGAACTCTAGACCTCACTCGTGTGAGACTGTTCTAACCTCTCTGCCATGCGCCGCTCTAGTGAACGAAAGAAGAATTAATTCAATCATTGTGATTGTTATTGCTGACTCAAAGGCTTAACCACAATACATTATATAAAGTGAAATATTTAAATTATCATCAGTTTCTCTGAAGTAGAAATCATGAGGATCACAATACAGAAGAAACATTAGATTGCAGTGGAGAACATGTACATGAACAAGTCATAGATGTAAGAAAATGGAAAGTAAGCATCAAAGAAGAGATGATTGCCTGATGAGCTGTAGTCAGATGTTCTCCTTTTTCTGTGTTATTTCTCCTGATTAGCAGGATGAAGTCTACAGAACAGAATGTGTTGTATCAAGGTTTACAGCTTAACTGCGGTATCTTCACTTTTCAGCCTGACACATCTGACTTCAGCATGGCTTTTTTCTTGGATCCTACATGGGATTGGACAGCTAACTCCACCCCAAAACCTCCATAGTCGCTTCTTATGTCATGCATTGACATTACACACGGACTAGTCAAGAGACTAAGAGACTATTCCAAGAAGAAAAATTGTTCAAGTAGCATGAAGAGATAATTCTTTAGAAACCAGCATCGTGGCATATAAGATATTTCCATGAGTGCTACATTCTTGATTAGAAACTAGCTTCACAGCACGTGGGGTATTCCCATAAGCGCACCGCCCTCCGTTCCAGCAGCCATCCTAGTGTATGTAAACTCAGAGTCCCAGTCAGGTGTTGATTGCGTGATCTTCGGGGCCTTCCAAAAGAAAATTACTTTTCCTTCCCTCCCTTCTAGATACTCCTATTTCTAACATTCTCTGTATATGTATGTTCTCAGCCTCATTGACATAATTTTCATCTTGAAATGAATTTATTACTGCCTTGATCAAGTCTGTTCTCAGCATTGTGCCGTCTATCGCCACATTACCTGCCAATGAGTCTGCTCTCTCGTTTCCTCGGACCCCATCATGACCAGGGCAGTATATCCATATAATGCTCTGGACGATTGAGTTGTTCAATAAGTCCCATCATTCTTTTCTCAACATGTGTTTTTCTATCTTGTGCAACATGCTTTGAGAGTCTGTGAGTATTGAAGAGTGTGTTGATGTATCAGTTATCAACCAATTAAGTGCTGCTGTAACTCCCTCTTTTATCTCCATCCGATTTGACAGTGGAATATGCTGAAGATTTCTCAACCAACTTCATACCGTTTCTGTAGGCAACAAAACCCAACTGCTTTTATTTGTATTTCTGTTGACTAAGCCATCTGTGTATATAATTATGTTTTGTGGTTTTGAGTGTAGCTGGGCAAGTTCATGCATTGTAACCTGAGCGATGACATCCGTCCATTTTAAAAATGCTTTATCTAGTTGTGTTATTACCTTAGTCAATGATTTCTTCTGTGTCTTCCTCCACCCATTCACTGCCCTTTCCTATTTCTTCAAATTCATATACTCTTTGCAGTGTGTCTTCAGTCTTTGCCATGCATGATCTGTCACACTTGATTTGTTTTCTCTTTGACTCATCTAGACGTTGGTGTAAAGGTTGGTGGTTGTATTCTGTCACTTTAAGATGCTACCTAACCTGTGCTACCTGATGTAGCACTCTAATAGTGAAAAGATCAAGCAAAAATCTCTTTGCCGAGATGGGTGTATCCCTAGTACACCCTAGTACTGCTCACATTGCCTATTTTTGAACTTTTTCTACAAAACGACTTGTTTCTATGCCAGTGTTAGTAGGCAGAGACCATAATCTTTGACAGATAGCACCATCACTTGTAGAAGCAGAAATAATACCCATTGATGCATGTTGAAGGTCACCATAACCTTGATAACACTGATCCCTCTTTTAGCCTTCTGAATCATATTTGTGTATAACACAGGTTTATATAATCGCTTCAATCAGATATGACAGACTATAACTAAAACTAGTGGGAAATGATGTGCACACAAGAAAACATACAAATTACAATACAAAAATCATATTCAACGTTTCAATCAAAAGGTCTTTATCAAGATACATCAAAAGGTCTTTATCAAAACATCAAAAGACGAATGGAAAAGTTATCACAACAAACAAACGTATCCAATGGAAATATGGAAATGAGATGCCAGAAGGTCAGGAAGTACATAAAAAAATGTAAATATGTGTGGAAACGAAACAAACAAAAAGATGAATAAATGACAGAACAAAAAGAATAAAGACAAAGACCACACCATCCCAGTACTAGACATAAGAGTGGTTGGAATTGAGTCCAAAAGTCTTGAGTGTACCAAATTAAAAAATGAGATGATTTTCTAGAGCTTACCTAGAGCTATCATCGGTGGTGCAGGATCTGATGGTGGTGACCTGAATATCAAAAACACCATGATGACCATTGCCGTTGAAGTGTGTGGCCACAGGAGTGGGTGTTCTGCGCTTGATGGCATGAAGATGGTTACAAAAGCGATCGCTCAATCTTAAGCCAGTTTCCCCGATGTTCTGTTTGCCGCAGCGTTTACATATGATCACTTAAATGACATTACGGGACTCACATGTAAAGGCCTCATCAATGGAGAAAGTGGCCTTGGGAAATTAAATGGAGCGCATCTGAACCATGTAGGGACATGTATAGCAACGACCACGTGAGCAACGAAGTGCCAAAATGGTCTGGAACAGAAGACTTAAGGTGGCTATGGACCAAGATGTCCTTCAGATTTCAGTTGCGCCTATAAGCCATCAGAGGTAAGTGGTGGAAAGTGTCGCCGGTGTCAGGATCAGACTGGAGAAGAGAATAATGTTTAAGTATGATGTGTCAAACAGAATAATTATGGGGATGAAAGGTAAGAACAAGTTTAACCCTATCAGAGGAGGAAGAACCCTGAGAATTAGTCAAGGTATCGAGGCGAGACAAACGGAGCCAAGCGGATAAAAGAATGCTTTCAGGGAACGAACGTCTACAGAAAAACTCAATCATTTCAGAGGACTTGTCGAGAAAATCATTATAATCGCTACATAAGTGACGCAGGCAAAGAAGCTGGGAGTACGGTAGAGAGTTGTGACAAGCAGGAGAATGAGAAGTGTAGAGAAGAAAGCCATGTGCATCAGTAGGTTTATAGTAAACGGATGTGCTAAGGTAAGGGGGATGAATGGTGACAAGGAAGTTGACAGAGGTAGTGGTGATGTTAGATGTAAATTGAATAGCAGGGTTGAAACTGCCGATGAAGTTGATGAAGCGAGACAATTCCACTTCGGACGTGCCGGTGATACCTATCCCATCATCAATGTATCTGTGGAAAAGAGGTGGGAACGGACCATCATAGGTAGACCAAACTAGAAGTTCAAGATGTCCCATGAACAGACACGCATAGCTAGGTCCCATTTTATTTCCCATGGCAACGTCACTGATCTGATAAAAAAAGTGCCCATCAAATTCAAAAGAGTTGAGCGTAAGCACCAGTTCAGCAAGGTGGATAAGAGTAGAAGTGGATACAGAGAAATGGGAACTCTTGTCAAGAAAGAACTGCAGAGCCCTGAGACCATCTGCATGGGGTATAGAAGTGTACAAAGAACAGACATCAAGCAAGAACAGATGATAGGTACGGTCAGAAGACAACTGCACAGAAGAAAAAATGGTTAGGGCATGCTTAGTGTTTTTCAAGAATGAAGGCAGTTGTTCGACTAACGGCTGGAAAATGCTGTCAAGGAAGTAGGAGATGCACTCAGTGGGACAAGAGCAAACAGAAACAGTATGTCTACCCGGATTCGATGCCTTATGGATTTTAGGCAGCATATAGAAAACAGGTCTGTCTAAACAGCTTTGATCGATGCAAAAAGCCTTGGCAGTGGTAGGAAGGTGGTTGCTAAGGATATGGTTTTTCACAGTGCTGTTAACAACCTTCTGGCTAGTTACAGTCGAGTCAGATGTGCGTGCAGTGTAGAAAGAAGGGTTGGAGAGTTGTTGGTGGCCCTCCTGGAGGTGAGGTAAAGGTCCTTACGCCACACCACAATGGCCCCCACCCTTATCTGCTGGTTTGATGACAATACCATCACGCAGACGAAGATGTGCCAAGGCACGAGATTCCTCAGGGGTGATGTTTGAGCGATGAATGCAGTTGTGATGAAGTGATTTAATGTCATTGAGGGTATTCTTGATGTAAAGATCAAGAGCCTGAGATGCACCGGACTTGGGAGTCCAAGGATATTTCTTCTGTTCAAAACAAATCGTTAGTACAAGATGACACTTTGCCAAAGAAATGATAATGAAGCCGAAGACGACGATGGTATCAGTGGATATCCTGAAGAAGAGAGTATTGAAGCGATTATATAAACCTGTGTTTTACGTAAGTACGATTGTTGTTACGATTCACGCAGTTACCTTGTATTGATTGTCATATTGAATCATATTTGTGATGTGTTTGTTGAATGAGAGACTTCTATCATCCCCATTTCTGTTATACTTTGTATGTTCATGTCATTACTTCCATCATTGTCTTCTTCCATCATTGTACAACATTGTGGCTGAATGGCTGCGAATTTCTCTTCTCTCGCCAAATTGTGTTTAAATACACTGAACTATGCCTTCCAACATGTGTTATACCGTGTGATGTATTTCCAAGTCATGGATGTTACTTCTATTCGCTAAGGATTACAATATTAACTTGTGTTTTTATGTATTCTTAAGTGTGCAAAGAAAAAAATTCTGCAACCTTGGATAGTGAAACTGTTCACACACCAGTCAACAGGTATCTACACACTGCTCTGTTCACTCATGTACACGATGTCACCCGGTCAAGCTAGGCTCGTTAGCTATAAATATGTTTAGCACTGGCAAAATGGAGAGCAAACTTCATCAAAAAAGCCCCGTTATGTTTACGGGTATTATATGTGCCTTATCACATGAGCACAGTGCCACAGGTGTTCAGTCGGAAAACCTTTACCAGGGGCGGAGAAACATCAAGTTATGTTTAACGGCCATAGTGATCACTTGAGTAGAACAGGGGCATCTTCAAGTGCTATAGCCCCAAATTCTACCTCCTTCAACTATTCTTCTATCTAGCCTTTACGAGTGGAACATAATCGCTGTCAGCATGCAACAGCAACCACACCTCTGAAACCGCTTCGGCGTGTTAAATCAGTGAAGGCGGCAAATGGGATCTGTGCCCAGCCTCTGATGTATGGGCCCATGTCTGCCTAGCATGTAAAGTCTGGACGCGGTGTACTGCACAAAGGAGCTCAACTAACATTGGCCACTGGGCAGAAAGGCGCCATTCAGCTAGCGTCAAAGAGCACAGTGAGACAGTAAGGCACCCTGGTCGTCTACTGCACCCCGACACACACTCAGTCGTCTTGACTCGTCTTGCCACTGAGACCATATGTGTAGGGGCGAGAGAGTGAGGCTGATGACAGTGCGCAACTCTCCCTCACTTTAATCCAATTTTTCATAGCGCAAGTCATGGCTTTCATCATCATCTCATTAATCATCAAAAAAGTCATGGGCGAAACCTCATGGGAGTACGTTGGCAGGATCGTGTACCAGATACGGAAATTCTTCAGAAGTCCCATATGCAAAGCATCCATGCAATGCTGACTAGGTCCCAACTCTGCTGGACTGGCCACATCGTCCGTATGTCAGACAAGCGCCTTCCAAAGAGAATATTCTATGGGGAGTTGTGTGAAGGTAAACGTTCAAGTGGAGGGCAGAAAAAGCGCTTAAAGGATCACCTAAAAAGCTCTCTCAAGAACTGCAGCTTTGATCCTAGCTCTTGGGAGACTACAGCACATGATCGCTCAGCTTGGCACACTCAGATCACTGCTGGCATCACGAAATTTGAAAAAGAAAGAACATTGTGGATAATCCACAATCACAAGAAGCGGAAGGACAAATCTGTAAATTCTCCTACCCCGTACCTTCAGCACTCCTGCATGCACTATAATAGAACTTTCCGTGCACGAATCGGACTCATCGGGCATCTACAAACTCACAAACTAAATTAGTTAATTACCAATTTTAATTATTATATATATATATATATATATATATATATATATATATATATATATATATATATATATATATATATATTGTTCCATCGCATTTAATGTTTTTTCATGCCATGCTCATCTTCGCTTGCGAAGGAGGAACATCATCATTGTCTTCTTCACTTTGTAGTAAATTGATGATTGCCCCTATCATCGTCGTTAAGTGCCGTCTCTGCAGCGAAGGTTGACTGCAACGGATCTCCAACATCCCGTCTCTTGTCTTGGTGGTGCATTCTGCTAGACTGTAACCTGTCCATCGTGTGATGTTACTCTCCAACTTGTATCTCTGTCTACCTCTTGCTCGTCTCCCTTTGACTTTGCGTTCAAGTAAGGTCTGCAATAAGGTGTCATGTCTTTTAATGTGACCAAAATATTTTATTTGCCTGATCTTTATTTCTCTTAGTAGTTCTTTCTTCATATTAAGTGTCATTAGCACCTCTTTATTTGTTTTCTTCTCTTTCCATGATGTTCTCCCTATTCTTCTATATACCCACATCTCAAAGGCATCAATTCTGTCTTCTAATTGTTTATTTAGTGTCCATGTTTCTGAACCATGTTTACATTAATATAGAATAGATGTAGCATTTTATAATTCTCATTTTTAACTTGTTTGTAATTTGTTTAGATATTAATAATTTCCTCATGTCATTGAAGGTACTTTTAGCCATTCCTATTCTCCTTTTAACTTCTGTTTCACATCTGCCATCATTTGTGACTATGTGTCCAAGATAATGATAATGCTTTACTTGCTGTAGTTTCTCTCCATGTATGTTTATGTTTAGCTCTTGTTCTTCTGTGTCTTTGCTGATTATCAAGGTTTTTGTTTATTGGATATTTATATCCAGTCCATATTCATTACTTGATTTATTGACTTGGTCTATTAGTCTTTGTAGTTCATGTTCACTGTCTGCTAAAAGAACAGTGTCATATGCATATCTAAAGTTGTTTATTATTTTCCCATTGATCTTAAGAAATGGTAAGTTGTTTCCCTTACCCCTCTTCTTATTTCTATGTATGGCGAGTAGCTGTTTTCACATCTTATTGATGCAGTTTGTTCCCAATATATATTTCTAATTAGTCTGATGTCTTTTCCATCTATGCTTATGTCTTGAAGACATTTGATTAATTTTTTGTGTTGGACTCTGCCTTGCACATCTATGAAGCACACATATATATATTTTTTTGAACTTCTATATATTTATCTATCACTAGTCGGATACTCAGTATAGCTTCTCTGGTTCCTTTGTTTTTCCTAAAACTGAATTGTTCTTCACCGACCTCAGTGTCTATCTTGTTCTTAATTCTTTCATGTATTATCTTGAGGAGTATTTTAGTTAAATGGCTCATTAGACTTATTGTTCTATGTTCTGTACAGTCCACAGCCCTGAGCTTCTTAGGCAGTGGTATGAATATTGATGTTGTTAGGTCTCTAGGTATGTGGCCTGATTCATATATGTCATTGCAAAGTTCTGTGATAGTATCTACACCAAAATCATTTAGAGTTTTTAATATGTCTGCTGTTATGTTGCCAGAGCCTGCAGCCTTTCCACATTTTATTGATTTTATTGCATGTTCTACTTCTGATTTCAGTATTGCTGGTCCGTCGTTGTTGTGTATTGTTAGTTTTCTGTTTCGTTGGTCGTCAAACAGATCTGTCACATAGTCTTCCCATCTTGTAAGTATTTATGTTTCATCAAATATTATTTTTTCCATTTTTATCTTTAATGCATCTACCCCCATTTATAGGTTCTTTCTTAATTTTATCATTTGTATCTCCTTATGTATTAATTTTGTCTTCTGTTGCATGGACATCTCTATTTCACTGGATTTTGTTTCTAGCCATTGTTTTTTCGCTGTTCTACATATGTTACATATATCTCCTTGTCTATAATTGAGTATTTTGGGGTATTTTTATTTTTCTTTCTTTCTGACAATTTTCTCTAATATTTCATCTATCATCCATGTTTGTTTGTTCTTGGCTTTTATTATTGGTAAATTTTCATTTGCTGTTTGAATACTTTTCCTTAGGCTGTCCCATTTATTGTCTATTTTCCCTTCTGTAATGTTCCATGCATTCAATCAATAGATATTCATATCTATTCCTTACATCTACGAGGTATTTTTGTTGTATGTCTGGTTGTTTTAGTGCTGATGTGTGGTTCTTGAATTCTTCTTTGTACTTTCTTTTTAAGTTTGATATGTATTTTGCACAGCACTGGATTGTGGTCGGAGTTGATATCTGCACCTGGTTATGTTTTGGTGTTTTTGACATTATTTCTAAATCTGTTGTTGATCATAATATAATCTATTTGGTTCCTCTTTCGTCTCCAGGACTTTTCCATGTATATAATCTTCTATTTTCATGTTCAAAGAATGTATTGCATATGATCATGTTGTTCTCCTCTGTCATTTCTTGTCCCTAGTCCAAATTGCCCTACAGTGTTGTTGTGTCTTCCTTTCCCTATTTTTGCATTCATGTCTCCCATGACTATTAAAATGTCTGTTGATTTTACTGGCTTGAGTACCGTAGTTGTTGTAGGTCTTCATAATAATGTTCTATTTCTTCTTCAGTGTAATCTGTAGTTGGTACATATGTTTGTATAATGGCTAGATCAAACGGTTTTTGCTTTGATCTTTAGCATCATCATTCTGTCATTATATGTGCAGTACCTGCTGATATATTTTTCTATTTCTTTCTTGATCAGAATTCCTACCCCTTGTTCATGGTAATCTCCTCCTGAATGTATAAAACTAAATTTTTCCTTTCTTGTGTACCCAGCATCTTTCCATCTTGTCTCTGCTATTCCTAGAATATGTACATCTAATGCTTCTGCCTCCAATATTAAATTTTCTAGCTTCCCTGACTGGTGTAGTGTTCTAACATTCCATGTCCCTATTCTAATATGTTGTTTCCTAGTCTTTAGATGTTGTTGATCCGTTGCTTGGCTTTGGGGTGTACGTCTTAAGGTCCCAGTCTTTTCCACGGTGGCCAGCCAATATTCATTCTTATGCCCAGAACTTGTCTCTTGTGCGCCACACACTTTGCTGTTTTGCCATTTGAGCCGTTGATCCATTTGAATTCCTCCGCCTCGCGCGCAGTCACAGACTTTTTGTCTAGGGATGGACATTCCCTATTGTTGACTTTTAGGTTGCCTCTTTGCGAAGAAATTATACGCTGTGAACTTAGCCATTAACTGGAGTAGTCAAGACACCATTTTTTGGTCTGTATCGAAGATGATGATGATGTTCCTCCTTCGCAAGCAAAGATGAGCATGGCATGAAAAAACATTATATGCGATGGAAAAAAAATATATATATAATAATTAAAATTGGTAATTAACTAATTTGGTTTGTGAGTTCGTAGATCCCCGACGAGTCAGATTCGTGCACGGAAAGTTCTATTGCAGTGCATGCAGGATTGCTGAAGGTTCGGGGTAGGAGAATTTACGAATTTGTCCTTCTGCTTCTTGCGCTTGTGGATTGCCCACAATGTTCTTTCTTTTTCAAATTTCGTGATGCCAGCAGTGATCTGAGTATGCCAGGCTGAGCGATCAAGTGCTGTAGTTTCCCAGGAGCTAGGATTGATGCTGCAGTTCTTGAGATAACTTTTTAGGTGATCCTCGAAACGCTTTTTCTGCCCTCCACTTGAACGTTTACCATAGCACAACTCCCCATAGAATAATCTCTTTGGAAGGCGCTTGTCTGACATACGGACGATGTGACCAGTCCAGCGGAGTTGGGACCTAGTCAGCATTGCATGGATGCTTTGCTTACGGGACATTGTATCGAAGATAGAGAGTTCGCAAGTCAGAACAACTTGAATGAAATACACTCCACCTATAATCGACTAAGAACAAAAAACACAGATCCCATCGATTGGAACTAAATTTGACATCACACTGTCACCAGTAATGCCCCTATCACTATCTCTTTATTCAAGATAGCAGCATTACTGACTATGCATGTGATATGCTTGTGATTACATTTCTATTAAGTCTTCCATAGCTGTAACCTCTGAGAACTGTTACTTTCTTGGTCTGATATGCTAATGCTGTTTCTAAACTCAAAAGCCTAAGGAGAATTGCTACCAGTAGTGGTAAAGGTAAAGCTAAAATCACTAAGAGATACTATTCAGAACCAGATATGTTATATTCTTAAGTTAACTTCTCTTCTACAGATTATTGTATAATTATAAAATGATTATAGATATTCTCCCTTTCTAAAGACCTTTTGGTTGGTTGATCCCTTGGTCAACGTAAAGATGCTATTTAACCTTTAGAGCCCTGGCTTAAAATTACATAATTTCCCCCTGGTCCTGACTTCTTTTTGGAAAATTTGCGTTATTTATGGTGAGTGTTTTGAAAACGCAATAACTTTTTTGTTTTAAAAGATATTGAAATAATTTTTGCACATGTTAATAAACAATTGAATAAAGATTAAATCTGTAATAATTGTGTGTGGTATGACAGGTGTGAGGTCAAGGTCAAGATGGTTTTTCACAAAAACACACAAACATAAAAGACTTACCTAGGTATTATGCAGCTCAGGAGTGCAATCAACTTTGAAATCCAGCACAGTATGATATCGTGTGAAGCAGGGGTAGGGACACAGAGCAACCTGACACACTGGACACACGTACTGGGTCTGATGGCGCTTCTTTTCCCGATTGGAACAGACCATGCAATTGGGCCTTGAAGGCATACCAGTGGTCAACCGATTCGGATTGATAGCCATAGGATGTACACCAACCAGAAATCTATCTGAAGCCCATGGACAATCTGCAAGCGAAATTTGTCCGCCTTACTGGACCATGTTTGGCCCTCCACAGGACTAGTGAATTTGTGAAACAAGTTTCTAATAGGTAAAAGAGAATATTCTTCCACCACTTGCAGTACCTGTGGCCTAACAAATAATATGTTAGCTGCTTGTCAACACGATCTACACCTCCCATGTGATAGGTATAGGATTGCAGAGCGTAGGGTTTCTCCACGACCCGAACATGATCAGCATGTTTCTTTGATCGGACCCTCTTAGTGAAGGTCTGTGCATCGTGTGCAGATGTCATCAAATTTACAGGCATCCTGTCAATGTGCAAATGGGCTCTAAAGGTTAATACTTTTTATAGTTGTTTTTTTCAATATTTAGTTACCAGATAGTGCACATTTTTACTGCATTCTTGCATTCACTAAATTTTAGAGCATTTCCAGTTCATTCTTTGATCTAATTTGTAGAATAGAACTGGGAGACCACAGGTCAGGAACTGATTGCTGGAAGACCCAGAATACATAAATTCAGGCAGTTCCAGAGGGGCAGATGATTGACTAAAAGTGGACCAGAATAGAGGCACATGATAGGATCTATAGATGACCTCTGTTATATATATTTCATCTACTTTATGTTTTTGTCTATTCTATAACATGGGTATTAAATTGTATACCTTTTTCCCTATTATATCTATTTTTCAGCCAGAATCCTTTATACGACTTCAAAATATAATCACAGTCCTGGAGTATGTAGGTGTATTCATTGAAATTACAGCAGAAAGGTTGTATGGTGAGGTGGGGCGATGGATAGCTGTCTCTGTTTTGCAGGTTGCAAAGTATGTTTTATGATATTTAGATGAATTTAATATCAGCAATACAGCACTTTAGGTTTTTATAGCAACATATATGTTATCCTCATTATTGACACATATAACAGCATTGATCTCTCTTATAAAGTTGATTTTTTTTTTCTTGTTGGCAGTGTAGTTTTTCTGGTAGATTATGAAAGACCATATCTCCAATTAAGTTTCTGTCCTGAAATTTTGACTTGTGCTGTTAACTAATCCATTTATATTTGTTTTATGGCACTTAGATCTTTGTGCTGGACCTCGGACGTCCAGATCACAGAGTGGCCAACCGAGGTACAAATAACACATTTCTACTGTGGAACTTGCAGCACAACATACTTCACACTCCCCGGCGGAAATCACACCATATGTTCGGTGTGGTTATATGAGAGCGAACGCAGATGAAGAAGAAGAAGAGGCTGACTACAAAAACGTTGGACCACCGAAATAAAAGAGGCGACAAACTCCACAATATACTCAGCACATATGAGGGCAATCTCCAGAAAACTCTTCTACCCCTGACGCTGAAAGGCAACACTCCACAATATACTCAGCACATACGAGGGCAATCTCCAGAAAACTCTTCTACCCCTGACGCTGAAAGGCAACAAAGGGTTTAGCGAATAGATAGATACAGAATTTAGATACAAAAATCTGGTAACGATCTATCGGGGTAAGAGCCATAAAACAAATATTATTGATGATGCTTCAAAATGGCTATTTGAAACTTTCTTGAACCAGAGTATACAGATGACTCAGCAGATGAGGCAGTGAGAAATGGTGGTGGAAATATAGAATGGTCCAACAGAAGCAAACTTAAAAAATCAATAGCCATGTGTTAATTCTACAAATTTCAAGGCAGAGTAAAGTAATTAAAGAAAAAACTCTTTTGCTTTTGGGATTAACCTACATAGGAAAATAAAGGGTAGTGATCCTGGCCAATGCCAAATCTGCTTTGCAAGCTCTCCAGAACACACATTCCACATGAATGACTTAAAATCACTATTATGTCACCTAAACAACCATGCAAAAGGAGTAATTCTCCAGTGGATTCCAAACTACTTACAAATCAGGGAAAATAAGATAGCAGACCAGCTAACAAAAACTGGAATAATTACCAACAACAACAGATAGAAGGTTCAGTATCTTTTCAGAAGTGAAGTCCATCATCAAAAGCTCCATTAACATGGAATGGAATTCAACTCACCCATGCATCCAAACGATTTCTATCCACAAACACATGCACTTAGTTCTTTGAAATAACCAATATTTCTGTTTTCTTGATGTTTAGGAAGAGGTCTTTCTCCTTACTGTTTGTCACTACTACATTAATTAATTCTTGAAGGTCTTCCTCACTTTTAGCAATCAGAACAGTGTAATCAACAAATCTTAAATTATTGATGTTATGGCCTCCCACCGATATTCCTGGAATATCAACTATTGCACGCATTATGTTTTAACTGTATAAAGAGAACAGGTCTGGTAAAAGTACACATCCCGGTCTTACTCCTTGTTTTAAACGTTGAAAGGGTCAAATTCATTTCCTATTGCTGCTGTATGTTGCCAGTACATTTTCTTGATGATTCTTAAATCCTTACTGACAATATTCAAATTCTCTAGCATGTGTATAACTTCACTATATTTAACTTTATCAAATGCCTTTGTGTAGTCTATAAAACAGAGGTACAGAGGTCTGTTTTTACCTGCATAGACTTCTCAATTAGTGTTCTCAAAATATATATAGCATTGTTGGTACCTTTGCCTTCTAGAAAGCTACATTGTTCTGGACTTACTTTTTGTATTTTTGTTATTTGGCTCATGAGGCTGATTGTATGGTGTATGGTGTTCTTTACATTCGGTGGTCCCTGGTTTCTTTGGTAAGGCTGTAAATATGGATCCCATTAAGTCATCAGGTATGATTCCACTATTATATACTTCACTTAGCAATTTGGTAATTATTTCTAAAGTCACCTAAAGCTACTTCTTCTGCGTTCACTCTCATAAAACCACAACGAATATATCGTGTGATTTCCGCCAGGGAACGTGAAGTATATTGTGCTGCAAGTTCCACAGTAGAACTGTGTTATTTGCACCTCGGTTGGCCACTTGTGATCTGGACATCTGAGGTCCAGCACATCTGTTTTCATCATGCCTTTAATTCGGGTAGGCTTCCGTAGTCCGTATCAGCTTGTCTATCTGTCGCCGGGCACGCTGGTGTGTAGTGCCTCTTCGCCAAAATGCATGTCTATCTCGCACGAGGTGTTCCATCGTCTATGAATTTTCGTGTAATTGGACATACTGTGCCTGTGTCCATCGGGTACTGAACCGTTTCTCATCCGCGAGCCTGATTCCATATGAGGAAGAACTCGCCAGAAGAGTTGGACCATGACTCTTTTGCCTTCTTACCCGAGGTGTCATTCACAGACATCGTGAACCCCTCGCCCAAGTCGAGTCTCACATCACGCGTTTGAGAGCAAGACGTTCTCGAGCTCAGCGACCTTGTCCCAATAGCTCCTGAGCCCATCGAGTGCTGAACCCTTTCTCTCTGCAAATGTATTTCTGGTATAGGAAAGCTTGACAGGAGAATTGGGCCAGGACTGCGATCTTTGTCCCTTTTTTGCCTGAGCTGATCTGGTATGGAACCCTTTCTCTTCGCGAGCATGTTTCCCGTATAGGAAGGCTTGACATTAGAGTTAGGCCAGGTCTTCTTGCTTTGCTAGACTTATTGGGTCTAGGTCTCTGCCTATAAGGAGCACAGGCAACTAGAAGCTCGACACGAGCTAACAAAGCTTGTAGTTCCCATTTCCGTGGAACGTTTTCACTTTCTATTTGCAGTTAGCGCTGCCCTCTAGCACTGTTCTGCCCTTTCATTTTTTGTCCCTATTGTACTCAGTATTAAATCTATTTGTCTCTCGCCATGCATCTACATTTTCATGCCTTTTTCATTGGTCGCCCCTCCAATGTTCGGACTGGACTGACTAGCTTCACTGTATGTTGACAGTGGCGCTGTATGTGGTGATGCTGGTGGTGTCGGAGATATTGTCTGTCTCTTATTAAATAAAATCTCTTTCCATCTGCCACCTCCACATTCTCGGACACGATCCCTAAATGATGTGGCCAGAATCAGCTCGAGCTGCTGTATTTCTGTTTCCAGGGTGCACCACGAGGAGGTACATTTGGGATCTTGGTTATCTGCTAAACCTGGGTCCGCCGAGAGCAATGTGTTCCCTTTGCACCCCTCCCTAAAATACTAATTCCTCCAATGTTATATTGTCTGGTCCTGGGGCGTTGCCATATTTCACGTGCCTTAGGGCCTCCCTTACTTCTGCTGCGAGTATTGATGGACCCTCGAAATTATCTTGTATGCTTATCTCAGGTCTTTTGTCATCATTGTGGCTTGTCACTCATGCATTAGGAGGCGATTCAGGAGGTTGGGTGGGGAGGTCATATATGTCAGGCTAATAGGCACAGATATCACAGCCTTGTTGTAATATAGCTGTGATATATTCTGACCATCTCTGTACTGTATGATCTTTGCCCATTAATACCTGCTATCTTTTAGACTATAGACACCCTGTAACTGTTTGCTTTCTTTTCCCTGTTATCACATCAGTTTGTTTACGTAGTAATGTTGTATCTTGATGTTAATGTGATTCAATTTCTGTGCACTTCTTGTTCAGCCAGCTTTCTTTTGCTACTTTATATTTCTCTCTTATCTCATGTATTTTCTGATATTCCTTTATTGTGTATTTATTTTTCTGGTACTGATCAATAGTAATATTTCTTCAGTCATCCATTTTTGTTTTGATGTATGTTTTACTTTTGGTATTATCTCTTTTGATGTTTGGTTTATTTAATGTTTTAGCATGTCCCATTGATCTTCAATACTCTGAATCTTTGCTTTCTTTAACCTTTAGCAAGCCAGATTAAAAAATACGAAACGTCTCCCTGCCACTGGATATTTTTTTGAAAATTTGCGTTATTCATGGTGACTGTTTTGAAAATGTGATAATTTTTTGGTTGTTAGAGATATTTAAATAATATTTGCACATATAAATATAGAATTGAATTCTGCATATATTGGTGTAATTTATGTATGTGTGTGTGTGATACCAGACGTATGAGAAAGTGGTAAAGACGTTTTTCACACAAAAACATATATTTTATAACAAATAAAGAGGAAAAAAATTAGTAAAAAAATAACTTACCATATTGAATTGCTTGGCAACACAGTACACTAAATCACACGCAAATCTGTTGTATTTATGTTCTTTCATTGCGAAATTATCAAAATATTGCCGGGAAAACTGTATAATACATGTAGATTTTCAGTAAAATCGCTCTTTGAGCTTAGGCCTAGATTCATTTTGGTGCCACTTCAACATATTCAATATCACACATCTACAAGTCCCCAAACCAACATGGCATTCTGTATATTCACTGCTGTGAAACTAAATAACCTAATAATACATGATTCAAGCCACGATTCAATGTTATTTTATTCAAAATACGATGAAAGAAAGGTCTATACAACCGTTCCACCATCATGGCATCATACCGGTGTGTAGATGTGGTCAGATTAATTGGTCTTAAACGTGTACCTTCTAACTAGCCATTTTCAACAACGATCATGTCGGATGTGGGGATGTACTGGCTTCGATTGCGCATGTCTCCAGCCATGTGCACGGTCTGTGATACCTGTAAATCTCACGATTTGGTGTGGTGGGGTGTGTCGCCATTTTTTTTTATTGACCGGTGTTAATATAGGCAGGGTGAAGGTTAATGTCAGCATCTGATTTCAATAATGCTAAATAAATGTAATTTCATATTCTTGGTGATCTGTTGATTATTCTTTTTAGAAATATATAAAAAATAATAAAGAATTATTCACTTATCAAAAAGATGGAATATCATTAATAATTTCATGGGAAAAGCCTGACAACTAGGAGTTCATTAACAAGCTAGATGATCTCTCTGGAGAAATGCTACAGGGGTGCAGAAATTTCAATGCATGCAATGTCTGTTGGGGAACCCAAACAACAATCCACAGGAAATTACATTAAATCAAGCGCTTCTCAAGACTGAACTAATTCTTCTGAACTGTGAGAGCATGACTAGATTAGCTACCAAAGATACAGACTCAGTTTCTAACATTGACCTCGCACTGGCGTATGTCATTGAGAGACAAATGCTAGATGGATAGCTCTTAAAATACTATGAGAGCGACCATCTGCCATGCACCATATATACATAATATGAGTTAATAAAATAAAAAAAAAAAGACTTTAGTTGAATAAGTATTTAACTTATAAAATTTCAGTAATATATTACAAGAACATACCTCTAAAAAATTTGAGTTTAAAATATTGTTTAAAAATTTAGTTGGTTGTTTGCTAATTTTTGGTGGGATTTCTTTTTGTGTCCTAAAGATCTGTATGCAGGTTTCTGTTATTCATGAAACACCAAGTAGGAATTCAGGCTGTGCCACCACTGTCTCCAATCGACAGAGATGCTGTTTTGAAGGAGTCTAGTGCATACAAGGTAAAATATCTTGCTTGTTATTGACCTTTACAGGCCAGATATGTCATGAAAATAAATTATTACTTTTTTGGCCATGCAAAAGAATATGATGTTTTCCCTCCACATACTTTCTTTTCTAAATTTTAATCAAACGCATCGATACAAAATAACTAAGTAATGCTTACAATTACACTTATGTGAACCTGAAATAGTGGTAAAGAATATCAATATAACATTGTGACTTCTCACGCATGTATTAGCAGGCGATTCAGGAGGTTGGGTGTGTGTCATGTAACATTCTTTCCAGAACGTTATCTTCCCAATGAACTCTCTGAACCCCTCTTTGTCTTGAGCGATGCATCTTGCATTTTCCAATGATGTATTCATGTTTTCTTTAATGTCGTCAGTCCATCGTCTTCTTTGTCTGCCCTTTCTCCTTTCACAGGTACTCTGCCCTCCATTATTTGTCTTTCTAAACAGTTGTGTCTCTTTATATGACCAAACAGGTGTAGTTTTCTTTTTGTTATTGTGTTTAGTAACCAACACTCTGGAATCTTCAATGTGTTTATAATATCTGAGTTTCTATTTTTTTCCTTCCATGATATTCTAAGTATCTGTAGCATGTCATCTCAAAGGTATTAATCTTTGCAGCTGTTTTACTTAGGGTCCATGTTTCACAGCCGTATGTTGCAACCTGAAAAATAAAAGTTCGTAACATTAGCAATTTCGTTTCTATTTTGTTGTTTTTCCATGTTTTTTAACCTTGTTATTTTATAATAAGTCATCATTAATCTATTGGAAATTTCTAAGCACAATATTCTCATAGAATAACGTCTAAACGAACGCTGCAAAGAGAACGCAAGGTTGGGTAGGGAGGTCATATATGTCAGGCTAGTAGGCACAGATATCACAGCCTAGCTGTAAACATGACACAATACATTATGTTCTCTGGGCTACTTCCTACTAATCTGCAGGAGTGTGAGAATCAATGAAGAGGTATTTAAAATATTTATTTCTGTGTATTTTATTTTTAAATATTATGTTTACCTAGGTAACAATACCATCTATCTATAAACTTGTAACCCGTCAGGGTTGTAGGGGTACCACATTGGATGCTTCAGCACACAGAGTCCTCCAGTGATTTTCTATCTTCAACGATGTGGATGAGTGAGGAAAAAATCTTGTCCTGTCCATACCTTGATGTTATCTATCCATGTCTTTATTTGCCCTCCTCCGCTCCTTCCCTCCTTCAATTGTTCCCTGCAGTATTGTTTTTGACAAGGAACCATGTCTGCATACATGTCCAAACCATGCTAGTTTTCATCATTTCACTATAGAAAGCAATGATTCTTTGACATCTGCATACATCATTATTTTATTTCTTACGTACAAATTTGTCTTATGCTTCCTAAAGGAAATTCGTCTGTAGCATTTGTTTTCCCAAGCTGTAATCGTCTCTTCATGTCCTCACTGAGTGTCCAACTCTCACAATCATACAGCACAACAGAAAGCACAAGTGAGACTTCCATTCCAACACTGATGTTGCTTTTCCAAATCACCGTTAGCCTTGACATAGTGGAAGTTTCAATTTGGAGTTTTCTTTCTGCTAGACAGCTTGCCTACCAGGGTTAATGAGCACCGTCTGCCCGGGGTTTTGAAGTAGAGTTCCCCTCTCCTAGGATAATTTTGTTGTTGTCAGGTATTCATTATCCTTCCTCTGTGGTTTATTTCTTGTGATCTCTAACTCAGGGATGGTGATTTAAGAGCATTGCTCTCTCTTGTTCCAATATCCATAATTCCCCTTTGCCCTACGCAACCCTCTAACCCTACCTAAACCCTATCCTTAACACCCCACCCTACCTGAGCTTATAGCGGCTCATACTCGATTGATGCTGCCTGTCACGAGACACCTGGGGTATTTCAGTGGAGATATCAGTGCCACCTGATATCTTACCCCGTCCTGGTGTGCAACATCGCCAGTTTGTCTGCGACTACTTATTCGTCCAGAAATCTGGGTTATTCATCCAAAGATCTGACTTATATCGCAGACAACCACCAGATATGGAGGGTTGAGACCCTCCATATCTGGAGATTGTTCCACGATCCGTAACCTGTGGACACCTGGTAGGGGTTGCACCCCCCCCCCGACACCACTTGATTACAACACTTCTATATTGATCTGATTTCACCCTATTTGCATCTTGCGTTTTGCTGATGATATTGATCTTATAGCTGGATCAGAAACAAAAAAATTGGAAAAAATTGCCAGCAAGTGTGGAATGTAAATCAACACAGAAGAGAGCAAGATCTTTGTTAACCTTTAGCGCGCTAGTTTACAATTACGTAATATTTTCCTCGGCATTGGTTTTCGCAAATGTTACGCAATCGTTGGTGGCTGTTTTGAAATCGCGATAACTTTTTATAGATATCAAAATAATATTTGCACATATAAATAAAGAAGTAAATTCTGCATATATTGGTGTAAGTTTTGTTTATGTGTGTGTGATACGAGACGTGTGAGAAAGTGATAAAGTCAAATTTAGACCGATCTAGACCTACCATATTTTTGATTGATCGTAAGCTGTGAAATCTGTTTAATATTTTATATTTAACATAATGGAAACACTGGAATACTGTAACCTTTAGCAAGCCAGATTAAAAAATAAGAAACTTCTCCCTGCCACCAGATTCTTTTTTGAAAATTTGCATTATTGATGGTGACTGTTTTGAAAATGTGATAATTTTTTGGTTGTTAGAGATATTTAAATAATATTTGCACATATAAATAAAGAATTGAATTCTGCATATATTGGTGTAATTTATGTACGTGTGTGTGTGATACCAGATGCATGAGAAAGTGGTAAAGACGTTTTTCACACAAAAACATATATTTTATAACAAATTGAATTGCTTGGCAACACTATACACTAAATCACACGCAAATCTGTTGTATTTATGTTCTTTCATTGCGAAATTATCAAAATATTTCCTGGGAAACTGTATAAAACATGTAGATTTTCAGTAAAATCGCTCTTTGAGCTTAGGCCTAGAGTCATTTTTGGTGTCACTTCAACATATTCGATACCACACATCTACAAGTCCCCAAGCCAACACGGCATTCTGTATATTCACTGCTGTGAAACTAAATAACCTAATAATTCATGATTCAAGCCACAATTCAATGTTATTTTATTCAAAATACGATGATAGATAGGTCTATAAAACCGATCCACCATCATGGCATCATACCGGTGTGCAGATGTGGTCGGATTAATTGGTCTTAAACATGTACCTTCTAGCTAGCCATTTTTAACAATGATCATTTCAGATGTGGGGATGTACCGGCTTCGGTGGCGCATGTCTCCAGCTATGTGCACGGGATGTGGTACGTGTAAATCTCACGATATCTTGTTGGATGGGGTGTGTTGCCAACGGCTCATGCCGGCATTTTTTTTTGGTCATCCGGTGTTAATATAGACGCTGTGAAGGTTAATAATCACAAATGAAGAACTTACCTTTGATAATTTTCGAATTTCCATCTGTTTAATCTTTCAAATAGTATAATAAACACGATTCATTGTCTTGTCGCTTCAACATGAGGCAGAAAACCACAAATTCCTTGAATTTCCATGACAACAGCACTTCATATTGGCTTTAGCGCCATTTTAACCTTTAGCAAGCCGGATTAAAAAAATACAAAACCTCTTCCTGCCACCGGATTCTTTTTTTGTGAATTTTCATCTTTTCTGGTTGGTGTTACGGAAATGCAATAACTTTTTTGTTATTCATGATTAAAAAAAAAAAAAAATTCCGTGCAAATGCAGAATTGAATACCGCAAATGTATGTATATTTTTTAAATTTTTATGTAACATACCTGGGGTTTGCGCAAGAAGTGAACACCTTTTTTGCGCAAAAAACCAACAGAAACAACAAGACATGGGTGTTCGGAAAACTCAATAACATTTTTGCTATTAGAGATTTTAAAATAATTCTAACAGATTTAAATGCAGAATTGAATACTGCAAATGGGTGTGTAATTGGTTTTCTTTAATGTATCTTACCCGAGTTTTGCGCAAAAGGTGAAGAAATTATCTCGAAAAAACAAAATACATGCAAAAAAGACATGGATGATCGGAAAACTCAATAACATTTTTGTTATTAGAGCTTTTAAAATAATTTCAACACATGTAAATGCAGAATTGAATACTTTAAATGGGTGTGTAATTGGGTTTTTTTTTATGTATCCTACCCAAGGTTTGCGCAAGAGGTGAAGACAATTTTTATTTTAAAATTACATAAAAACAAACAACACAAATGACTTACCCACTGGCCATGCAGCTCTGGAGTAAACCTACAGGCTGTGCGCTGCTCTCCTACTTGCTGTGCAGCTCAGAGGAACAATCAATTTTGAAATGTACCAATGTGTGGTATCTATGGAAGCAGGGGTAGGGGCACAGAGTGACCTGACATGCTGCGCACACGTACTGAGTCTGGTGACGCTTCTTTGACCGATCTGAACAGACTAGACAGTCAGGAAGCGCAGGCTTGCCACTGGACAACCGTTTAGGATTTATAGCAATATGGTGTGTTGGTCCTATTGTCAATCATGCTTTCATCGATACTGATTTCTTTGGAGAGGCCATAATACTGTTGGAACAGAGGAATAAGTTTGTCAACAAACCCCTGTATCTTGAACGCCTTGCTGTGACCCGGTTGCCCTCGTGCAACAGCTGTTGTGTTGTCTACAAGGTGCAGGAATGAAAGAATAGCTAAAAATCTATTCCTACTCATGATATTCCTGAACCCAGGCATCTTGATGAGACCATCATTAGACCAATACAATTCAAAGGAGGAACGTTTGGTCAGTCCCATCAAGAGCACCAAAGCAACAAAAGCTGTCATCTCATCAGCTGTGACTTCCTTCCACATCTTCACACGAGATGCATTGCCGGCGGCCTGTCCCTTCGAATCACTAACCTGCTTAGCGTAACGATTAGTTTCAGTTACCAACATGTTCACAATATCATCTGTAATAAACAGACGAAACACGTCTACCGCACTGTCATCAGCTAAGCCTATAGGTCCAACAACTTCATCGAAGTTGCTAAGCCAATCATGGCTATACCCCGAAGGAACACTAGAATTTCCAACAATTTCTTCTTCCAATATGTCGTTATCGGCCACGCTGCCAACTGAATCAGTATCACTATTATCTCTATCTAACAACACATCATCTATTGGAGCGATATCTGCATCTGTTAACGGCACACTTACCTCCTCATCCGAATCGGGATCCATTACAAACGCAAAATAAATTGTATCCATTGTAGGCCTAGGTTGCTGTCGGAAAATGCGATGGAACAATGTCTGGACGCTACAGTAAATTATATCAAATAGACAGGATGGACGTGAACTGGTACCGGCTTCGATTGCGCATGCCCTGAACTACATACATGCTGTTATTAGGCTGTCGTAGGCCTATTTGGCCCAATGTCTCATTGAGCGAGTGCACTTGACAACGGCAAACAGCAGCCATCTTTTTATTGTCAATCACACTTAACGACGGCGCGGTGAAGGTTAAACAAAATGGCCATTAAATTTC
Source organism: Meghimatium bilineatum (assembly GCA_034231615.1). Lineage (NCBI taxonomy): Eukaryota > Metazoa > Mollusca > Gastropoda > Stylommatophora > Philomycidae > Meghimatium > Meghimatium bilineatum. The sequence goes on along the minus strand of CM067305.1, from coordinate 28,241,929 downwards.
TACCCAATGTTGCCATCGGATTCTGTCAAAAAGCTACAAAATTTTCAGATCTCGATTTTTTCGTTCGGTTTCGGGTTTAGCGATTTCGACTTCAGTGATCACTATATGCCAAATTCCGGCCTAATGCTTTACCCAAATTGTATACACAGCGTGATAAAGGTTAACAGCAGAGACCATCATCATGATGAATGGATATAAGCTTGAGGAGGTGAACACTTTCAAATACTTCGGATCCAGCATATGCAGCGATGGAAAATGCACAGCAGAATTAAAAATAGGACTGGAGATTGTCAGTTTCCTTCTCCTGTGTGCTGCACAGTATCTCGGGTTCCCTCCCAACCACAGATGGTGCATACATATATAAAAATATACAAAGCAGCACATTGCAAGAACAAAATAAAAGCATGTGAAACATAATTGTATAGATGACGTATCATGAAACTTCAATAAGAAGAGAACCTCAATATAATGGCATGTCATCTTCTAAGGTTTTCTGTTGCATGCGTGGTTTGTCTAGTGGACGATTGGTGATACCCACAGACACGTGTGTTCATTCAGTGAATGTGAGTGGGGCAAATGAAAGAATTTTCCTTGCATCTTAAAGTTGCTAAAGTTTGTGTTAATTTCCATTTAGCATGATTTTGCTTGACTATTCATTCTTAAAATAATGAAATTCCACAGTATTATTGCCAGTATTATTTTTTTTTTCTACTTCAGCCTATAAACAAATTTTGTATTTTTGTTACATTTCGGACTTTAAAATCATGTCCATGTTTTAAAAACGGATCGGTTTATACATATAAATATACAGTAAAATGATCTTGAAAGAATTGTTTTTACACATGTGCACATATGTTTACACAATTTCATGACATTGTACACAGTGGTGTCCCTTGTATATCACAAATTTCATCCATATGGCCAACAGTAATTGCTTTGGTGATTGCTGTCAATCTTTTAATTTTCCTTTCCTTCTCATTAGCAGTTCCAACATGTCTACACAGCAAGTTCGTTTTTCTTGATAATGTTGCTGTATTTAAATTTTCACGACTCCCATATAGCTTTCTTTGGATGTCTGTCTCTTTGGGCCAGTGCTCCTTTTCAATTGGTTTAGTGTACTGCAGTCTTGCAGAATATGCTTCACAATTTTTGTATGCTGCATGTCTGCATAGAGCTGATGGAACCAGTCTTACTCTATTTAACCTTTAGGACCAGGGATTGCAATTACACAATATCCCCCAGGGCCTGTATTTTGAAAATTTGCATTATTTGTGGTGAGTGTTTGGTAAACCCGATAACTTTTTTGTTTGTAAAGATATCAAAATATGTTTTGCACATGTAAATAAAGGAGTGAATAATGCATATAATAATGTTTTTTTGTTGTTGTATGTGTGTGAAATGACAGTTGTGAGCAAGTTGTAAAGTTGAAAATTGGGGAGGGGGGAATTTCAAAACGACATTTAAAAAATTGCAAATATAATTTCTTGACGACCCTAATACTTGAGCAATGTGTGGCAACATTGATAAAATCCTTCTAAATACTTATTCCTGTTGTATATATATTGTTTCATATCCAAACTAATATAATATGGACTGAGCAAACTAATAAAATATGATGAAATCCCATATAATGTCCGTATGTCCAACATTAGGTCTGGAACTACATACAACATAATTATATTTCATGCATACACGTGGTACCCCTGTTCCATATTGTTTGTCAATAAATAAACAAACTTAAAATATAACAACAAATTAAAAAAACCAATTAAAACATGTAGTCATGATCACGTACCATGCCACTCCGTAAAATATGGCATAGTAAAATCTGGCATCAAAAATAGACAAAGTTATTCCAGAAATTCGTTGACAAAATCAGCCAGCTTTCTCCCTTCTTACAATCGTAATGTGTAAAGGAATTTACCTTTAGGCTGCAATGAATTCCTAGCTTCGTGTGGCAAAAATTCTACATCATATGAGCTTTACTTCATGAAGTTCTGTACTCGGGAATTAGGCCATAACACTGGGGGCATCATTGCACCTGTAGGCCCCTAGTAACGTATACTCATTGGCAAAATATTGCTCCTGTAGGGTCCGTAAGGTTAAGTGGGGAGTCACGTGATCATCATAGAGGGGGACGGTTGCAAAATGTTTGCTCTTTTGCAAAATTGATTTTTAGTATGCTGGATAAGGCCATCCAAAAGTGTTATACTTGTGTGATATGTTCCAACGATCTGATATTTCCTATGTTCTTTCTGGAATTTCATATTAGCATGTGTTTTTATGTATTTCTAGTTGTTTGTGGACAGTAAAAAAAATTCATAACCATGTATAAGTCTACTACACACATGCTATCAAGCATTTTCAAACTGCTATAAAAATGTTTACTTTTTCATGACCATAAGTTGGGACCAATGGTTAAAAATAGCGTCAATAACTGGAGAGGTAACTTCATAAACAAACACCAGCATATGGGAAACATTGTGCTACTATCATGAGTGGAACACATGCTTTCTCTGAATGGACCTTCCCAACCTCTGATCATACCTGCCACATTACTCTCACGTGTATTTTCATCAGCTGTAACATGCACATCGACTATAATCTGGGATAACACTTCGACTGGTGGACAAAACCAAATTGAAGTAAGATCAACCAACATAATTAAGATTGTTGCATTTAGGGTTTGCCTACCCAAGCATGTAAAGAATGGTCTCTGAGCTACAAAATAGATGCCACTTCCTGGTACAATGGTGACTCAGCGGATTGGTGTTGACCACATAGAGTATGTCAAGGCACTCAGAATAAACATTGCATCCAGGGCTATTTTCCATAATAATTGGTCTTTATTCTTGTTTCTTGATTAGAAACTGGCCTCACAGCATGTGGGGCATTCCCATAAGTGCTCCGCCCTCTGTTCCAGCAGCCATCCAACTCGATGGTGTTTCGAGTCAAATGCCGCTGAAACAGACATTGACATCAGGGCACAACTCTGGCCCTTGTGACAGGTTTATTTTTTGTTCCGTCCACCCACACCGTGCCTGTAACTAGTTCAAGCACAACGTCAACCTGCCGGAACAACATGGTAACTGTTATCGAAGGTTACGACTACAGGAATAATTTGTCTTTACTATGTCTTGCCACTGATATTAAAAAAGGTTGGATGAGAGAATGAGGTTGATGAATAGCAAAACTTTTCCCCATTTTAATTCAAATACAGCGCAAGCTACAGTTAAGAAACCTTTACAAATAACACATAAGACACCAAAAATGAACATGAAGTTGAAGTTTCTCAACTTTGACACATTGAAAGTGCATTCACTACTTGGCACCACCAGTGCTGAGATACCAGAGAGAAGAACTGCACTTATTGCTAAAAACTGGCATTTTATAATGTTCACATTGCTACCTTGAGTGAGATGTGATTGTCTGACAAGGGTCGGCTATCTGAGATAGGTGAAGCATACATCTTGTTTTGGTGTGGGAAAACCAGTGGAGAACATCATGAATCTGGAGTGGGGTTCACTATGAAATCTCACCTACTTTGCACCATTGTCAAATTCCCAAAGGGCATCAATGATTAGCTTATAATAAATACTACAGATTTTTCTAGGAAGAGATAAAAACACCACTTTGATTAGTGTTTATGCACTAACAATGACCACCTCATCTGACATCCAAGAAAAATTCTAAGAAGAACTCGACTCTCGTCTTATCAGATCTAAAGTCTGTCATATTCATCATTCTTGGTGACTTTAAAACCTGAGTTGGGACTGACCACCAGTTTTGGAAGGGAACATTAAAATAGCGTGGTATATGCAAGTACAACAGTAGGCTCCTGCTACTGAAATTATGTTTCATCACAAACACATCTGTTTTTCCTACCATCTCAAAACAAAATAACATGGATGCGCGTACGTTTTGAACAATGTCTTATTCATTATTTTATCATAAGTAAGTATAACAAGTGAGATGTAAGATGTGCATTTATGGACATAGGGTTCATAATCTCTTTACCCAACACCAATCTTAGATGCCAATGGCACCAAGCTGCTAAATGAAAAGCCTCAGATATTAGAACATTGGGCAGAGCTCTTCTAGGCTGTCCTCAATAAACTATACAAATTGAAGCTACAGCATGCACACCAGAAGTTCAAATAAGAAGCAAGCTGGATATCCCACCCAATATGTATGAAGTTACAATAGCAACCAACCAACTGTTCAATGCAAAGCATCTGGTGCTAACTTATTGCCGGCAGAAGTCTACAAGGCAGGTGCTCCCATGCTGATACAGAAACTGTCTGATCTTCTCCACTCAATCTGGATCAACAAACTTATTCCACAAGAAATGAAAGATGTTTCTATCATCCACCTTTACAAGTGAAAATGGAATTTCTAGTCCTGTGAAAACCACAGGGGAATCTCTCTCACATTGATTTCTGGCCAGATACATGCCCAAGTTCTTCTCAACTACCTAAACAACCACCTAGAACAAAATCAACACCATTATGGCTTAGAGAAGTCAGCGAAACTGTCAATGTGATATTTGTAGCTCGACAACTCTAGGAGAAATGCCAAGAACAACAGTGCAATTTCTATATGACTTTAATAAATTTAACAAATGCTCTTTCGCACTGTCAACAGAAATGGATTATGGGAGATCATTTGAAAATTCGGCTGCACCACTGTGGATCTTTTGTGCTTTTCTAGTTTTAACAAGATATAATCCCATGAATCTTAACAGCACAAGTATAAATGACGATAGATATTTAGAACAATAGATAAAACTTCTGTGTCAGAAAATAAATGGAAGATCTTGGAGGTGTCACCAGTTTGACATACCAAGTAATTTTATGACCTTGCACAGGTCAGCAGTCCAATTCAAGGGAGATAAGAAATTCCAAGAGAGATAAGAACTGACTTAACCTTACGGACTCTACAGGCGCAATACTGCGCCAATGAATATACATTACTAGAGACCTGTAGGTGCACTAATGTGCATGGCCCGATTACAGAGTACGGAACTTCACGTAGTAAAGCTCATATAATGTAATATTCCTGCCACACTAAGCTAGGAATACATCACAGCCTAAAGGTCAAATTCCTTTACACATTATGATTGTAAGAAGGGAGGAAGCTGGCTGATTTTGTCAACAAATTTCTGGAATGACTTTGTCTATTTTTGATGCCATATTTTACTATCAAATGGAGTACTGTGTGGCATGGTAAGTGATCATGACTACATATTTTAATTGCTGTTTTTGTGTTATTTATTATTATATTATAAGAATGTTTGTTTATGTGTGATTTGTGCGCATGGACTGTGAAAGGATCCAGATTGTTAGTGTGACACAATAGTTCGAAATATGGTGATCTGCGATTGTTTTCATTGTATATTCCTGATAGATGGAGTTCGTTAGTTTTGGGAGGGCAATCCATCTAAGAGAGGGCCACTCTAAAATCAAACCACTGCTGCCTTGTAGGTTAGGATATTTAGTCAAAGGCTAGTGGAGAACACCATAAATAAACCGGTAGAAAGCCAGAGGGACTACTACTGTAATATATCCCTAGAATACATTATGTTTCATAACGACTCAGATAATTTACCAGTTCCAATAAGCAAGTCCATGAAATGCAAGTCAATCAAGATTGATACCTGGAACATTCGGACACTGACAGGTTTAGGAAAATTAGATAATATAAAACAGGAAATTAGCAGAATGAATATCAACATACTAGGTTTAAGTGAGATGAGATGGCTGGGAGCAGGCAGGATAGTATCAAAAGATCTTAGAATAATATACTCAGAAGGAGATCAATATAGGAACAGTGTGGGAGTAATATTGGATAAACAGAGTGCAAGATCTGTTATAGGATTCTGGAACATATCAGACAAAGTTCTATTGGTAAAACTAAATTGGCAGCCTTTTAATATAAATTTCATCCAAGTTTATGCACCAACGTCAGAGAGTACAGAAGAGGACATAACAACAATTCTGCAAGGACTTGAACACCATGATGAGGATGTTACTGGCAGATTTGGATTAGGCACCAGAAATGAATGAGGTGAGGTCCTGGTAGATTGGGCCAGAAATAATAATGTGGTTTTATTAGGGAACACATTCTTTGCGGATCACCCAAGACGACTATGGACATGGAAAAGCCCAGATAATAAGATAGGCAATCAAATAGATTACATCATAATAAATAAAAGATTCTGAAATTCCTTGAAGTCTATTCAGACATGTCCAAGTGCTGATTGCAACAGTGACCATGTTCCGGTAGTGGGAAAGATTAATATTAGGTTAAAGAGATTAAAAACTACAAGGACAGATAACACACCTAATGTGAATATGTTGACACAGAACTACAATAACAGTATAACATAATAGTTCAAAATAGGTACAATGCGATAGAAAAAATAGCATTGAAGAACAGTGGATGATGTTAAAAGAATCATTGCAGCAAATATCTAAGGAGATTCTGCCACTTAAGAAATATCTCAATAAGAAAGACTGGATGACAGAAGATATTTTGAATATGATGAAGCAAAGAAGATAGATGAAGAATAACATTGAAGAATACAAAAGGATTAGCAAAGAAATTAAACATAAATGCAACAAGGCTAAAGAGGCAAAGTGCAGTGTAATAGAAAAATATCTTCATAGAAATACAAGTGATACACATTTACAAATAAAGGAATTAACAGGCAGAGGGCAGGCTCACAAGACTGGGTGTCTGAAATCTAAGCAGGAGCACATACTAATGGGAGAAAATGAATTCATGCACAGATGGGAAGAATACATTAAGGAACTGTATGAAAATGGCAGAAATTATACTAACTTAAATTATAACAATGAAGGTCCAAATATATTAAAGGCAGAGGTAAAGGAAGTTATACAGCACTTGAAAAACAACAAATAATCGGGTCCGGATAAGATTACAAAAGAAGAATTAGAAGCTCTGGGAGATTATGACACTGAAGTTATCTCCAAAATTTTAAATGACATCTACAACAGTAGCTATATTCCGTCTGATTTGCTACAATCAATTTTCATAGTCTTACCAAAGAAACCTGGTGCAGTAGACTGCGAAGACCACAGAAAAATCAGCCTTAGAGTCAAATGACCAAGATTCTACTGCCCATAATAATGAGGCATATGAGAAGAAAAATAAAACCAGAGATAGCAGAAGAACAATGTGTATTCGTAAAAGGAAAAGGCACAAGAAATGCCCTATATATAGTAAGAAAATTAATAGAGAGAGCCATAAAAGTGCAACAAGACCTTTATCTGTGCTTCATAGATTACAGCAAAGCATTTGACAAGGTGAAACATTCTGAAATTATAAAACTGCTAGAAAATCATAATGTTGATGGAAAAGATATAAGAATAGTACGAAATATGTATTGGAAACTAACGTTGGTGATGAGAGTTAACAACACTATAGGTAGATTTCAAAAGATAGAAAGAGGTGTCAGGCAAGGTTGTGTAATATCACTGGAACTTTTCTCACTGTATGCAGAATACATTATGAGAAATATTGAAGATATGCCAGGAGTAAAAGTGGGAGGATGCAATATAAATAACTTGAGATATGCTGATGACACAGTACTGATCGCATTGCAGGAAGCGAACTGCAACTACAAGCGCTGTTAGATAAAGTAGTGAAAGAAAGTGAAAACAAAGACCTCAGTTTAAACCAGAAGAACACAGAAATAATGGTTGTCTCGAAGAGACATACACCACCAAGATGCAACATAATAATTAACGGCACAAATTAGTACAAGTTAAAAAAAGGGGGAAATATCTTGGCACCCTGATAACATCAGAAGGTAGACGCTCAAGTGAGATAAAGAGCCGAATAGCATAAGCGAAATCAGCATTCCAAAAAATGAGAACCATTTTGTGCAATGGAAGTCTATCAATGGAGACCTGAATTCGAGTGCTGAGATGTTATATCGAACAAATTCTTTTTTATGGATGTGAAGCATGGACTGTAAACAGAAAAATTCATAGCTAATTAGAGGCTACATAAATGTGGTTTCTGAGAAGAATGATGAAAATACCATGGACAGCTAAGAAAACTAATGCAGAGGCTCTCATTGATGCTGGCGTAAAAAGATCAATCATATCAAACATTAGGGGCAGACAGTCGAGGTTTCTAGGGCGTGTGCTGAGAAGAACACAGCTTGAATACTTAATAACCACTGGAAAGATCAAGGGGAGAAGAGACGGGGATGACAAAGAGAAACGTTGCTAGATGGACTAGTATTGTGGCACGGTAGAAGTTCACCAACTGAGCTTATTGACAACACAAGAGACAGAAAGTCGTGGAGAAGCATGATTGCCTATGCCACTCGGCATGAAAACAATTTGTATCAGGGAACTCCACGTCTGCATGGAATATTATTACATCGTATGTAGTTCTAGACCAAGTGTTGGGCGTACTGACATTATATACAATTTTGTCATGTTTTATTTGTTTGTTCAGTCCATATTAGTTTGGATGTAAAACAACAGGTATAGGTATTTACGAGGAAGGAGGGGGAGGGAGACATTGCGTAATTTTAATATAAGGTCCTAAAGGTTAACTATTTCTGCTCGTAATCGTTCTATCTGTCTATCTATTCGCTAAACCCTTTGTTGCCTTTCAACGTCAGGGTAGAAGAGTTTCTGGAGATGGCCCTCATGTGTGGTGAGTATATTTTGAAGTTTGTCACCTCTTTTATTTCATGGTCCATCGTTTTCATGGTCAGCCTCTAGGTCTGCCTTCAGGTCTGATACAGAGATCTGAGGTCTGATACAGATCTGTGTAGCATAGCTTGCTGTGGTATACTGCCTGATGGTAATCTGTTTATGTGTGCAAACCATTTTATCTGTTATCTCTTAGCGATATTCCTAGGATTTCAGCTGTCACAAGTTTACGTTTATCTTGTGCTGTCATTGTCCATGTTTGGCTTTGGTAGCACAGCGTTTGTATAATAATTGTTTTGAATAGTGTTATTTTTGTTGTTTAAATCTACCTTTTTGTTCCTGAAGATTGGTGTCATTAGTTATAGGTCTTGGTATGCTTTACTACATCTATTGTGTATTTCTATGCTGCTCCTGCAGTCTGTTGTTATATTGCTTCCTAGGTATGTGAATTCTGTCACTTGTTTAAGTCTGTTGTTTCCAATATATATGTTGGTGTTTCTATCTGTTCTTCCTATCTTCATTACTTCAGTCTTCTCTATATTTATCTTCATGTTAAGGGTTTGGCATGTTTGGTGTAATCTGTCTATTTGTCTTTGTAGTTGCTCTTCTGATGATTACTTGGTCGTCTACAAATAGCAATTCGTTTAAGCTATCCTTTAATTTGTTTTCTTCCGTTGTCTTTGCTACTTTGAAAATGTGATCTATGTATATTATGAAAGTACACATCCCTGTTTCACTCCCCAGTGAATTTGGAAAATCAGTGAATTTCCCTGTCCTTCATTGTGGTAAAATAAGATCATTGGATGACCCTGAGCGCACATATTTTTTTTGGTACATATTTTTTTCTCTAGTTTGTAACAAATGTACTGTATCTTTATCTCTAGCTGGTGAGCTCAGCAAACAATCTGTAATTGCATTAGCTATTTTGTTTTATCTGTGACTAGTCTGCTAGTCACATGAGATTTCTGTGATGACACAAAATATTCAAACTATAACAGAATTTAAATTGTTCTTCGCATAACATTAAAAAGTTAGACTGTGGACACATGATGTGGCCTCATCTCCCCGTAAAGTACAGTGGATGCTTTAGATTGTTGAGAAGGTTGTTATCATCTTGCCAATTTTTTGCATTTCTTCTCGCCTTCTGTCTGAATTTTTGTATTCCCAGGATGTTTATAGTGGTTATTAAAGTCTCCTATTGTCAGGAAGTGTTTTTTTAGGAAGGTTATACTGGTCATGTTTCATGGGATGTTATGTGGACAATATAACTTTAGTATGTGGAATTAAAGGTTGTTATCCATTGTGGATTATCATCTCAGCACCTTCTATAACCATTTTGGTTTCTGTGACATTGATGCTTTTCTTGACCAGCCTCTTTTCTTCCGATCTTTCCTGTCAACTCTAAAACATTGGTACCCAGTTCCCTTGTATCTTTAAGGTTTTTTTCTACTAAGGTGGGTATTCTGCTGCATGCTCTAAATGCCAATCTCTTTCTGGGAACATCACAGGGTTAGCACCATGATGATTAAAAATATTTTGTTGTGAAGACATGCTATCTTAGTGGGTTTCACGATACCATGGTTGCTGGTGAACCTCTTGGTTGGGTATCTCTAACTTCAGAACCTGTGCTTGCTTGGGCAAGACTGAAATCCTGCTTGTTGTAAAAAATACCCAGTCCTAACCAGTCTTAGTTTTCAGCCTTTGTTGTTTGGATTAAGCTCCCATCTCCACATCACAGAGTTTGACTCAATGGAGATTACTGTAAATAACTTAGTAACTGATGCAGTATGTGCATAAGGAGAAGAAAATTTGCTGTTTTAAAACATTTAAATTGTTTGTGTGATGCCTGGATGTGAAGGGGGCATAGTATCAAAGAGTAGCACTTTATCATACCCATAATAAGATGGTTGGTTGGTTGCTGATCTTGTCCATGAGCTCATGCATAATAAGAATAAGAGCACTGTTACCTACCACATATGTTATGAGAGGCTACTTGACAGAATGACCCAGAAGTCAGATGCGTCAGGCCAAAATGCGCACATATCACAGCCAGTCTGTAAATTATGAAAGTACACATTCCATTCTGGACTACATCCTGCTAATGTGTGAGAAGGAATGCAGAAGATTCTTTAAATTTCATTATTACTTCAATATTTCCAGAATGAAGTTTCAGCAGAACTTCAAGCTAAGAGTGATTTAAGTCCGTCAGTGACTTTTACATTGAAACGTTCAGGAAAAGATATGAGGACATTATCTACAGGTAAATGTTTTTCATTTTTAATTGTTCCCAGTACTGCTTGTGTGTTACATTGTAATTGTCTTGACTGATTAGCACCTTGGAAAGAGCACATTGTGTTGATAACAGACGCAGGTAAAGCTTGAAACTGGGTAATGAAGTTTTGCTAATAACTAGACACACACTTAATCACACACACAAATCAACATTTCGAACAAAAGTTTCGACACATACATCTAAAAACAAAAAGAAGAGAGGATACAACTGGCGTTCACATGTCTAGCAAGATGTGGAGGTGGCCGGAAGAATAAAAATTAGGTCAGAGGTGACACAAACAGGAAACGTACAGAAATAGGAAATATAGAACAAACCCAAATAAATGTGAAAACAAGACAAACAAGGAAAAAATGGCACAACCTGATATTATGCATATATCTGGCGCTCATTGATCTCTAAAAGTTTCAGAGTTTCAAATTCATATATATATAGCAGTTCTCAAGCACGAGATGGATTCGGTCGTAGAATCCATTTCTACGTATGAATTTCTATACATCAGTAGACACACACTACACTCGCATGATGTAAAAGCAAAACTAATAGCTTTGCATGCTTCTTTGACAGTCGTGCAAAAAACACAGATCTAGTTCAGCAGTCAAGTTCAACAAGAGATACGTGGTGTGAGGGTTCGCACATCACATAAATTATTGGCATGTTTTGCTTTAAAACTTTGGTAACCAATTTTGATGATCTGAATTTCCAGTATTGGACCTTGGTGACAGATTTCGGCGATCATCGAAATTACTATGATGCATCAGAAATACGGCCGCCCTAGTGATATTGTTGCTAAATATATCTCATTCGCTGCATTACGTCATTTCAAAATGGATGCTCCCATGCGTTACAACGTTTGGCAGTATTCAGTGGTTAAAATTTATTAAAATCTCATTTTCTTGTGCGAATCTGTAGCTGAAAGTGATGTTTCATGGAGCAGTTTCGATAGCCTAAAGGATAGGCCTAATGGCGAGAATTCAGTAATCACAGCATAAGGTATGCAGGTGATTTAGTAAGTGTGAATAGGGTTGAAATTGAAAGTAGGTGTGGCAAATGAGCCATGAAAGGACTGACATGCAAAACAATCATTGGGCATGGAGAAAACTTACTAGAAACGAACTTATTGAGCTGAATACTATTGCTCCATACAATGAACAACAAAGTCCACTGATAGATTTCAGTGCATCAATTTTTTTAAAACATTTTCCCGGACACTGTAATTCATCATATCACAGAAGAAGTGAATAGATATGGTGAAAACCACCTAGCTTAGTATAACAGGCAATGCTAAATTCAAGAAGTTGTCTTGCAACAGAACTGATACAATATTTTAGATCTCTGCTTTCATTGGCCCCAACATTCCCATAATGCAATGGGAATGTGTTGCAAACCAGCAGTTTCTGACTACTTGTGCAAGAACTATTGGTTAAATGTCACACCCAATTCAAAACTCATGAGTAAGAACAGATATCAACTGCTTCACAGAAACCTGCACTTTGATAATAATCAGGTTAGAATTTCAAGGGAACAGCTTGGCTATGATCCCCTATTTAAGATAAGACCTCTTCTTGACATCATTTTGCCGACCTGCACTCAACAAGAACCTGAAAGTTAAAAAAGCAGATAGTGCCATCTTTTGTGTCACAGAAGATAAAAATATGCTCGCCGTCACTTAGCATGATACAAAAAGGGTTAACCTTATATCTACTGTCCACTCCAGTGAAGTTACTGACTAGACCATCAGAAATAGAGGTTTTCCTGAAGGTAGGACAATTAACAAACCTTTTCTTGCAGACAAATATAGCAAATACATGAGAAGAATTGACCACTTCAGCCAATTGAGGGCAAGCTATCAATACCCACACAGAACCTGTATGTGATATCTACCATTGTACCATTTTCTAGTTGAAACTGCACTGGTAAATGGACACATCATCTACACCAGTGTTAACCCTGCTATCACTGCAAAGAAGTTCAGGCAGAATATCGGTCTTACTCTTCAGAACAAGATGTTCTTTGATGAAGAATGATAACATCATTTACACAGCCTACAACAGAACTACTTACTACTGGGTGACATTTTCCTGACAAATATGAAAGGGCAAGGTACAAATCAGACTGTATAGTGTGTAAAGTTACAGGAAAAAGAAGTCAGACCTGCAAGTACTGCCCTGATTGCAATGTACCTCTATGCTTGATTCCCTACTTCAAATTATATCACACTGTTGAGGATTATCAGTGGCATCAAAGGAGACTCATGCCTACAACTTCAATCACCGCTAATGAAGATAGCAGTTCAGACTAACCAGATGAAAAAAACTATTCAAAACATTCACAATTATTCATTAGTAGACTCCATAGACACATAATTTACTCAAGAAATAAAAATACAATAACAAAGAAAAAATTTCATGTTTTATTATGAAATTTTATTGTAGTTTTCATATTTAAATGTATGATCATTTGTTGAATTTGTATGTAAATAATGTCCATATTCTTAACACGAGTTCTATGACTATGAGCACATTCATCTTATAATCAGGGAAAATATATGATATCGAAAAGCACCTGCAAATATTTATATAAATAGCCTATTAAATTCAAGATGGCCACCATGATCATGTGACTAAGTTGCATAAATTAAGTTTATTGCGCATAAAAAACATCTGTTGTGACTTTGAAAATTTCATTTTGATACAATGTGTTTTCAATTTTTTATGAATTTTCAAACACAGCACTCAAAATTTCTGTAAGATTTACCAATTCCCTTGGTAATGAGAGATAGAAATACTCAGGATTGTTGGTCAGTAAATTGTTAAATACAGCATGGAAAATTACCATTGGAAACTAAGAAAAGAAATTTATATTGTTGTTGAATGAAATACTGAAAATTTTTTAGATCCGGGTTCCATAAATCCAATCTCGGTATTTTGAAGCATCTGTTGTTAGTCCTGTATCCCGGTATTTTTGACGAGAGTCGTGATCCCGGTTTGCGTTCCCTAGTAGCCATAATAAGAAGAAGATAGTAGACTTTGTCCTAGCTACAGGATTGACAATATAGCATGACCACAGATGCTGAACATGGATGAACTTCTTCCATGAGATAAGATATAAATAAAATAAATAAGATCTTCAATAAGATATAAAGAATAAACTTTATGTGATAGTGATAGTGCAGCCTACCCTCAATGCAGAGGTTGCACTTGATGATTATGATGGAGGTAGGTGACATTGATAATATTAATTTGTCTGCTATAAGTTTGCTTTCTTGTGAACCTACCATATTTTCTTTCTAAAATATTTTCTCTGTGGAATAAGCAAGAAAGATTTTGCTTAATCTAGTTTTAAAAATCAGTGTTGCCATGACCAAAAAGGGGAGTAAAGAATGAAAACACTGCTACCTACCATACATGTCATAAGACATGACTAAAGTGGTTTTAACAAGGGACTGGCTATGATTCCTCATGACCCCTGCTATGATGAAGACCCATGATTGAATTGCTAGAAGGAAATTTGTATCTACAATATGAATTGAGATAGTAATGGCAAAGTTCCTTCCAGGATAGAAGAGTGCCAAGCTTGTGGTTACAGCCATATTTGAGTAAAACAGTGTGCAAAAATCTGCAACTTGAAAAAGCACTGGTAAACTTTTGCACAAATAATAATGCTAATATGATCTAAAATTAAAATTTCACCACCTGACAAAGGGAACAAGGATAGACGCTTATTGCAGTTGGGGTTCTATCATCTTCAACATATTTTTTTTTAATCACTTTTTGTTTTTACTACACATTTTATTTTTCTACATTACAGCTCCTCCGATTAACCTTAGAGATTGGAAACTCCCAAGAAGACCATACATACTCACATCCAGACGAATAACAGAGAACCAGAAACCAACTAAATTGACAAGTTCTCAAGTGTGGGGAGAATGCTTCTACATTTTTAAACCCATTATTCATTGTATCCTTTCTTGTTTGGATATTTCTAGGTTTTTTTAAATTGTATATGTTTATTAGACATTTCTTCTTAAAAGAACATGTAAATCCATAACTCATGCTTGTATCCATACCCACTCTTGTAAACCAGATGTCAATGTTTGATTTTGAATCCATAACAACTTCATGAACATACAACAAACATCTTGACAACTTTTGCCATAGAGGAAAAAAAAGTGGTGAATCCCTAAATAAGCAGCTTATGGGAGTAAATTTTTAAAGGTATGGGCTATACAGAAACTAAGCATACCCTGCCAAGAGTGGGAATATTGGAACCACCTGTGTGTGGACACATCTGGAATTCACATCTAGGAACCTCCCTGGAAATCCACTTTGTAAAAATTAGTCACAGGGAACTATTGCTAAAAATGCAGTGTATTTGCATGAGACTATGATAGTCGTGTTTGACAATACATCTAATAGAAGGAAACACAAGTGAATTAGAATGCAGAAGATATCTGACAAAGAAGATTGTAAATGGAAGCTAGAGGACAAAATATGAAAATGCAAATTAGTTAAGTTTTATCAAACACAAACAATGTCCTATTTAGTATAGTGTGTTCCTTTAGTGCCAAGGGTGGCACATAGGCAGATGTTACATTTCTTTATGCCGTGCGGTTCACTACAAGTTGTAGTTCTTGGGTGGTGTTAATACCCATTGTCATTTCCTCGTTCTTCATTGCTCTTCATAGTGTTGTCCTGAGTTTGCTACATTTTGGTTTTCCTATTGCAGACCATGACAGCTTGGTGATAAGTCTGTTCTCATCTGATTTAAGCACTTCGCAAGTAGGAGAAAACACAACCTCCATCTTGTACCAGAAACCCACCGGTATTTGATATACAAAAAACTGCAAATGGCAATACAGAAATTGGTCAGAAATGAATCTTTAGGGTCATATACAATTAAAAATGAAATGATATGTAAGCTGGGACTAAAGATAATAGAAACACTCCAATGATTTATGAAACAGAATTTGAAATGATGAACAGTTGCTATGTGCATGACTCTCAGCAACAATTAAGAAAGGAAAATCAGCAGGAACACCAAGAAGTTATAGACTCGTATCTCTCACCTCATGCATGAGAAAGCTGCTTGAGAGAATGGTTAATAATAAATTATACAGTGGAATCCCATTATAGTGAATCAAGTTTTAATGTATTTCCCTCTTTATTTACACTTTCAAAAATCCCTGATTATAACTCTTTGTCTTATTTTAAAAACCTAATATTATGCATGCATTTAAGCACATATTCCTGTATAGTGCACTATTTACAAATTGTTTCTGGAAAAAAGTACAGTTTGAACTTGAAAAGTTGCACAAGACTTAGACACCATGTACCCATGAGGCATTAAATCAGAAACAGCATTGTTTACTGGACAAATGCATGTGGACAAAGTCTAATTTATTACAGGTGTGCTCAGTGTAATGCATCAAATATACAGTCTCACTGTCATCTCGGACCCTTCTTTTAAAGTGAGACGTTTTGCTTTTCCTGTAATTTAATTTGTCACTTTGTGTTAACAGCGAATGAAAGCCATCGGAAAAATCAAATGTGTCAAGTTGGATGATTTCTAATTTAGCCCACAGGTCATATGAATGAAAGTTCAAGTGAAACCTGGCCATGCTATTGCCGATGGTCATTTGGTCAGCAGAAATAAACACACTAAAAATTGGAGGCAGGTAACATTACAGTCCATTCACCTGAAAGCTGAAGTTAACCTGTAACCCACTGTAAACAGTTGTCATAACAATTATCAGATTACTCGGACTTCATTGTACGGGATATGCTAATTATGTTGTCCGACTCATCAGACTATAGCGTTTTAAACTTTAAACACGCATAGCTTGCGTTGCTTGTTAAATTCCTGTGTTGGAAAACCTAAGCCTGTTGGAAAAACACTTTTTATCGCAATAGCTTCTGCTACTTTCATAAAATATAAGTATTTATCTTCCTAAACTAAATTAATCAATAAAGTTACAATAAAACTACTTCCTGTACATGTCGCGGCATCTGCTATGACAAAGCGGCTTTTATTTCCACAGCCCATAGAAAGCCTCCCTGCATCCCTTCAAAGGAAAACATGCAGTAACGAATGCTTGCCTTTTTTTTAAAAAAACTGAAATAATGTTAATAGAGACAGTGGATACAAAAATTGAAATAATGAGCAGAAATATGCTGGGGGCACAATATCTGAAATATCACACTATATAAATAATAAGCATACTGCAAACAATCTTCAAGGACAGAAATATTGGCATTTACAAGTGGCAATTATCTGCAGAAGAGAATGAAAATTAGGAAGCCCAATTACAAAAATTTTGATTATTATTTGCAATCAACATGATTCTAAACAGCTAAGAGCAGGAATATTCATATTTCAAGACCTATCCTTATTGAAAAAAGAAAGACTTTGCTGAAAGCTTAGGCCGTACTGACCTTAACTTTTAGTACCCTGTAGGTAGTAAAAATCACAGACAGATGTCTTTCTGTATATGCCTGTCAGCAGCTCCCATCGCTATGCACTAATTTATCAACAAGGAACTACATGATGTTTACTATTCATGTGACCGGGAATATGCACCCATATGTTAGTATAGGGGAACTATAGTATAACACAGCAGAACTATCTTTTTCACCTCTAATGGCAAGGTCGTATTACACAGTATATTTTTCATTTTTCTGAATGTTGTTTTTGCCTGTCCTATTCTGCATCTTATTTCTGTTGAAATTCTTCCATCTGCTGTAATCATTGTACCTAAATATTTGAATTGGTGGACCTGTTTTAATACTATATCATTATTCCCGTAATAACATAATTTAATTATTAACTTATGTTAATAATTGTCATAACTGTATATAATGAAATTCGGTTATTACATTTATATTCTATTAGTCCCAACTAGTTCGTTATAATGGGATTCCACTGTACTGGTGGCTGGACGATCATAACTGTCTGGATAATAATTAGGCAGACATCAGGTGCAAGTATTGAACATACAACTCCCTTTTTAGATTCACATAGAATATGATAAGAGGAGAACATACACATTGATTTTACACAGACATAAACAGTGTTCATTGATTTTGAGCTATGCCCAAAAACGGGCTATGTGATACTTACTTTATTGCCACCTGTAGAGCAAAGAATGCAAATGTGCAGGGTGCTGGACTACCTACAAATCACCACTGATAAAGAGCACCCTCTACACCCTGAAATTCTCAAAATTAAAGGCTGTTGACTTAAGAGAGGAAAGTCACATATGGGCGCGCAGAGGATATTACATAAAGAGTGCATATTGGAAGATGTGCTACCTGATGCAGAATGGAGTCGGGCACCCTTAGATTATCCAACTGCCTTGAAAGTAATAATAACACTCAATAGAGAATGCATGAAATGGTGTCCGACAGTGGTGGAGTCGAGTCGGAGGTACTCGCTCTGATCTGTGAGAATTCCAGGGAAAGCGATATGATTATATTTACAGATGGGTCAGTTGAGAGACACATCAGGAGTGCCTGGGCCTTCATGGCTCAAAAGTGGGGGAGACCTTCAGAAATGAAAGTGGTGCATTCGCTTAGACAACAAGCAGCATGACAATGGAGATTATGGCGGTAACCAAAGCTTTGAAATGGGTGTGCTAGCAGACTCTGCAAGCATTCCTGTATACTCAATGACCTGATGAGCATGATTGTGAAATTTCAGGCAGGATGCATTCGGGAACAGTGGCTGGATCAATGAAGAATCCTTGTGTGCGTAAAGTGACTTTTAATTTTGTGACGGGACATGCGAGAGTCCTGGGTAATAAGAGAGAGCAGATAGGTTTGTGGCACATGCTGCTACTATGGCTGTTGGTAGAGCGATGGATCGGGCAGACATTTTGAACACCCTATGGGAATATGCATGAACAAATGTCTATAATTGACAATGACTCTTTTTCCATAACTAGTTAGTTAGTTAGTTAGTCGTCGGATCATCATCACTGCAAACTGGACACATCCATAGTTGCTCCGATCTCTCCTTGAGTGTATCCGCCATCACACTTCTGCTGACAGTATCGGTCCTATGCTGGTTGACCATCATTCTTCTGCGCCCTCCAAAATGTTCACCTCTAGCAACACCGCATCTCAATCCCTGATCTTTAATCCTAGCCATTGAAAAGGAATCATCATCCACATTCGTCTCACTCTCGCTCTCTTAAGGAGTTCAAAACGTCAGCGCGATCCATTGCCCCATCGCCCTTTGCCACAATCGCACACGATGCCAGTTGATCCGCTCTTTCATTGCCTCGAACGCCCACATGTCCCGGCACGAAAATAAATGTAACCGCTTTCAAGCTCGCATTTCTCAAGGCCTCAAAGTGAACCTCGCGAACGAGACCCACTTGTACCTTCTTAATCATACTCATAGAGTCACTCAAGATGCAGACATGCGTTACTTTCTGTGTGCGTAGCCATTCAAATGCCTTGGTCACCGCCATAGTCTCCATGGTCATACTACTCGTAGTGACCGCAAAGGCACCACTTTCCTCCTTGATCGTTTTACCTGCGCACTGAGCTGTATAGCCCCAAGCACTGCGAACATGCCTAATTACAGATCCATCAGTGTATATAATCACATCCCCCTCTTTGGTATTCTCACTGATTAAAGCCTGCACTTCTTTCTCCACAGCTGTGGGACACCATTCTCTGCATTCCCTGCTAAGTGATATTACTACTCTCAAACAAGTTTCGAAATCTGTGGGTAGACCTATCCATTCCGCACCAACTGCCATATCCTGTAATCGGCACACGCTTTGTATTACATCTTCAGCACGTCCCATCCACGACCTTCCTCTCTTGAGTCTGCTGCCTTTAATTTTCTGTATTTCGGAATGCAACGGGTGTTCCTTATCTGCTTGTATTTGAAGGTACGCCCGTGCACGGCAATACTGTAATCTATGATCAGCTGTTGGGCAGTCAAGTAGGTATCGCATAGCTCTTGTCGATGTGTCTCTTGTGCATCCCAGAATGATACGCATTGCTGCATTCTGGACTCTATCCAGTCTTTCGATCTGAGTTTGGCTAAGAGTCAGAATTGCCAGTGCATATTCCACCACAGCCACAACCAAACCCTGGTACAAAAGAAATAACAATCTTTGCTCACATTGCGCAGCAGCCATAACCTTCATTGCTGCTAAGCCTTTGCCTGCCCTTATGATAATGTGGTCAACATGTTCCCTGAAACTTAGGCTTCTGTCAAAAAACACACCCAGATATCTCATTGTGCTAGTTCTTTCTAAACTTTTCCTGGACAACGAAACTTGTGGCATGGGTGTCTTTACCATGTGATTGTTCAAGGAAAACCACGTCACGAATGCCTTAGACGGATTAACCACTGCTCCCGTATCTCGACACCAATTTGTCAGTCTGTCCAGCTCCTTCTGTAGTTCCACGACGCACTCTTCTCGATTTCTGCCCTGTCTATACACCAGGATATCGTCGGCATATGACATCGTTCTGCCAACACCTGTGATTTGATTGCCAGCGATATGTACTGTGTATACATTGAAAAGTACAGGAGATAGAGGCGATCCCTGTGGCAGGCCAGGGCTAATAACCGTTGGTGTAGATATCCAGTTACCACACTTAAGAACTACAACCCTGTGCATCAGGGCGGCGCCAACCCAACGCACGACAAAAGGATTAACTGCAAGATTTAACAGCTGGTGCATCAAGATATCCAAGGACACCCTATTGTACGCATCCTCAAGGTCTATTGCGACCGCACGTCTCCATGCGCGAATCGAACCCCTCAAAAACATCCTGCGCAAATATGGCTGCATTTTGCCATGTCTTCTTTCCCGGACGATATCCTCCTAACAATGTTGGTAAACACTTATTTCTTTCAAGATAACACGATACCTTCCGGGCCACAATTTTTTCCAAAAGCTTGCCAATCGTATTCTGCATAGTTATTATTCTGTAGCCATGTATCCTGGTGTGGTCCTTCCCAGGTTTGTGTAGTGGAACTAAATAGCTGTGCAACCAGTCTTCTTTCACTGTGCCCTTTAGAAGGCTATTATTGAACATGTCCGCCAACTCTCCCAACTCCTCATCCGTTCTTCGACTAATGTCATCGTATCTAATGCCATCTGGCCCTGGTGCTGTATTTTTTGTACTTTTCAGTGCCTTCCTGATTTCTTCAACTGTGATTAGCATATGGTTTTCCATGCTCAAGTTCTTACACGTGTCTGTGAGCGTTTTCCTGATTTCTTGATATGCCTCCACATTTCTCTGACCAATTTGTGCGGTGTAGTGTGCCAGCAATGCCGCACCTTTTGTCTCGTCCGTCTTCTGCCAGACGGTATCGTCGCTCTGGAAATCGGCAATAGTCACGCGTCTTGTGAGACCATTCATGGATTTGTGTAACCGGCAGGAAATTTTTAGTGACTTTTCGCGTGTGATCTCTTTGCAAAATTCGTCCCATTTTGATGCCTTTGCTGACTTTGCAATATCTTTGAATGTTTGGACTAAGATATCTTTCTTCCGTTTCCATTGTGCGACCTCCATGGGCTGAGCCGCAACACGTTTCTGTGCCCTTTGCCATAGTGATACTGCTTTCCGTTTCTCGCTCCATGCCCTTTGAACCTCTTCGTTCCACCAGGAGGGCCTATCCCACACCAGATTTCCCACTACTTGAGCCTTACGTTTGTCTTGTCGAATTCTGCTCACAACATCCACTCCTCTTCGATCATATTTGAAGGATCTTACCTTTGGCCTTATCTGCTTACTTTTGTCATTTTTTAAGAGAACAACACATGGGAGGTGGTCACTGCCATGATGCCCCAGCACGTCCCATTTGCAGATAGCCACAGCAGCTGATGACACCAATGCCAGGTCGATAGCGCTATCATCATCACCATCCCTGCTTGCCATCCTTGTTATACGGCCATCGTTAAGGCACACCAGGTCCGTATCTGTCAGGGCCTCCTCAAGTTCTCTTCCCTGTTTGTTCGAAGCACTATTGCCCCATGATGTACCTTTCGCATTGAAGTCACCACAAAAGAGGATCTGCTTTTCCTGTTCCATTATCTCCCCTAGGATCTTCCAACCCTGAAGATCAATGCTCGTGTTGCAGGCATACACATTTACAATCATGATTGGGTGCTGGACCCTCTGGACCCTCACTGCCTGTAACTGGATATTGTCACTATCCCACTTGGACATATCAACCTCGCATACACTAAAACTCTCGCGTACTAAGATTGCCTGTCCAAGATGTCGCCTGTTGTAGAAACACTGAAATCCGGCTATCCTGATATTACCACTTTCACCTAGCTGTGTTTCTTGCAATGCAATGACGTCAGCCTCATAACACATCTTTTCTAGCTCTGTTCTACGCTTGTGTACACTGGCCACATTCCAAAACAGCACACGCACGTTTTTAATTCCTAGCCTAGCTGTTTTCGATCTCGTTCTTCTAGCACCCGCCCGGTGACTTTTCCTTTTTGAGCCACCTCGTTTAGGCCGCTTGATATTGGCTGCCATTTTTCAAACAGTGTGACAACGATTACACTCACGAAGACTTCAGCTCAGATGCACGCACTCCGTTAGCACCGGCGAAGATCTTAATGAGTGGACCTCCTGGTCAGAGAATAACAACACATCACCACACAATCTCCTAAATGAAAACAACGAATATATCCATTGTTCAAGTGAAACTGTTGGTGACAAACAAAAACACTTGCGTTGCTATCCACCATTTTGACCGGAAGTAGAATTCCATAACTAGAATATCAATCAATAAATCCGTAACCCTTCAGGGTCATAGGGGTACCACATTGGATGCCTCAGCACACAGAGTCCTCCAGCGAAATCTATCCTCAGTGATACGGATGATTGTGGAAATATCTTACCCTGTCCATTCCTTGATGTTGTCTGTCCATGACTTCATTTGTCCTCTGCTTCTTCCACCCTCGACAGTTCCCTGCAGTATTGTTTTTGACAAGGAATCGTGCCTGCATACATGTCCGAACCATGCTAGTTTTCGTCGTTTCACTATTGAAAGCAATGGCTCCTGAACACCTGCTCACATCTCTACTTTATTTCTTACATACACATTGGTCTTATGTTCCCTATAGGAAATTCTTAGAATTAGTCTGTAGCATTTGTACTCGAAAGCCTGTAATCTTCTCTCTGTGTCCGCAGTGAGTTTCCAACTCTCACAACCATACAACACAACAGAAAGCACCAGCGACTTATACAGTTTGATTTTCACTCCAACACTGATGTTGCTTTTCCAAATCACAGTTAGCCTTGACAAGGACGCTAAAGCCATCTCCAACCTTATTTTTAGTTCTGCTTTGCATTTACCATCGTTGCATATACTGGATCCGAGGTATTTGAAGGTATTCACCTCCTCAAGCTTATGTCCATTCATCACGATATTAGTCTGGTTTTTTGTGTCTCTGCTGTTTACCAAGATTTTGCTCTTATCTGTATTCATTTCCATTCCATACTTGCTGATAAATTTTTCCAACTTTGCTGTTAGTTCTTGCAATGATTGTTCTGACCCAGCTATAAGATCAATATCATCAACGAAACGCAAGTTGCAAATATGACGACCTCCGATCAATATAAACGTGTTGTAATCATGTAATGTCTCTTGTATGTTGTGCTCTAAGTATATGTTGAAAAGTACTGGGGACATTATGCATCCCTGTCAAACTCCCACATTTGTTTGAAGAACTCTCCAAATGTATTGTTTGACAAGACAGCACTTTTTGCATTTTTGTACAGAGCTTCAATAATGTCTATAATTGTGGTGTCAAAATTAAAATGCCTCAGTATTTGCCACAGACCATCATGCCGAACACGGTTAAAGGCCTTTGTAAAGTCACGATATTAGTCTGGTTTTTTGTGTCTCTGCTGTTTACCAAGATTTTGCTCTTATCTGTATTCATTTCCATTCCGTACTTGCTGATAAATTTTTCCAACTTTGCTGTTAATTCTTGCAATGATTGTTCTGACCCAGCTATAAGATCAATATCATCAGCGAAACGCAAGTTGCAAATAGGACGACCTCCGATAATGTCTATAATTGTTGTGTCTCTAAGATTTTGAGGCAATACTGCCTCTAATAAATAGGGAAGAGATCTCGAGGAGGCTCTGATTGATATGAATTTAGTATGTATAAACAAAGGGCGCATGACATGGTTGGCTGCTAGGAATGGTGACGACAGTGCAATTGATTTGGGCTTAGTGACAGCTGATATTGCACCCAGATGTAGATGGGATATGCTGAGGCATCGTGGCAGCGACCATTTGCCATGTGTCTTGTTGGTGGACAAAGGAAAAAGTAAACAACAGAAAGCTAAAGTTAAGTCCTTCCAGTATGATCGCACAGGGCCATCCATCGTAAGCAGAATTAGGAAGGACAAACATAGTACACACTCCACCAGGGCACGTGTGTAGAATCACACCCCCCCCCCCCGGTGGAATGATGAGGTTCAATGTGCATGGAAGTGCAAATGCAGCGCAGTTGCAGGGTGGCAAAAAGCAAGGAAAAAAAGTGACAGCACAACCAGATCTTGTTCTGCAATTAAAACAGATCAAAGACGACAGGGTTCAATAGTTTAAAGATATCGCCAAATCTGCAAAGCAAAGAAAATGGGAAGACTTTTGTCATGAGATTGCAAACAAAAAGTCACTAAAACTGTTCTGGCACCTGAATAAATCAATGAATGGCCCAAGGAAGCGTATAACAATCCTCAATTTCCAAAGCACAGACTTAGTATGGCAGAAGACAGATAAGAATAAGGGTGCAGCACTGCTGGCTCATTACAAGGCACAAATTGGTCATAGGAACTTAGGGAATTCATGAAAACAGTCATATACATGTGCAAAAAGCAAGTTATTGAAAGCGATAATGCAATTACTCTTGAAGATATTACAGCAGCACTGAAAAGATCAAGAAATACAGCACCAGGATCTGATGGCATTAGGTATGATGATCTCAGGCAGGTCAGACAAGGACCTTAAGGAGCTGGCAATTTTGTTTAACAAGCGCCTAGTGACTGGCACAGTAGAAGAAGACTGGTTGCATAGTTATTTAATCCCACTACCCAAGCCTGGCAAGAGTCATGCGATGATACAAGGTTTCAGACTCATAACCATGCAGAATACAATCAGCAAGTTATTAGAAAAGATTTTTGCATGGAAATTGTCCCTACATCTAGAGAGGAATAACAGGCTGCCCTCAAATTTGGGAGGCTATCGTCCAGGTAAGAAGACTTGGCAAAAGCGTGCGGTATTCGCACAAGAAGTGTGTGAAAGTTTTGGTGAACAAATGGAGACATGCACGGCTACAATAGACCTGGAAGATGCTTATAATAGAGTTCCCTTGGTTTTGATGACTATAATGCTGCAACTCCAAGTTAGTCCTTTCATTGTCAGGTGGATTATCTCAGCACTTTTTCAGAGACAGGTTGTTCTTAAGTGTAGAAGTTGGTCTTCGGCACCAACAGTCATAAAACCGGGACTACCACAAGGGTCACCTCTGTCGCCAGTATTATTTAATGTGTATACAGTTCAAATTACAAGCTGTCAGATTGCAGGTCTGGGGAGAACTATGTCCTATGCTGAGGACATCTTGGTATAAAGGCAGGGCAGAGATAGAAAAACGATCGCTCGGAATTTGCAGAGGGAGCTTGATTGTATAGGGGATTGGTGCAGTAATTCTGGAGCTTTTGTTAATCCATCAAAAGCATTGATAACGTGGCTTTCATTAAATGTGGTGTCGCTAGAAAGGAGCGGTTTCATGGGCAAGAAAGAATGATGGTCAATGCGTACTGGGACAGTCAGTCAAAATATAATAGCGGCTACACTCGAGGCCTATGGACTTTTCCGAGTGTAGTGACGATGATCCAATGACTAACTAATTTATTGTTTTTCATGCCATGCTCAACTTCACTTGCGAAGGAGGAACATCATTATCAATTCATGTTATTTTGTCATTCCAATTGTTTATCATAGGTTTTTTCTGTTCTCATCTCCCACAATCTTCCATGCATGTCTCAACGGTAATACAATGTGTGTGTGTGTACGTGATTTTTACTTGGCTGTCTGTTGTTAAATGTCTGCCATCTAATCCATTAGTGATGCATGTATTGTCTTTTTTACTGTTTGTTCATTGTCTTGTATTTTCTTGATAAAAACCGTATGTTTTTAATTTTGAAACTGTCTTGTGTACTGTTGTCTGTATTTTTTCATAGTCCTACCCAATAGTGTATGCAATCAATGTAAAGCTGAACGACCTTGTATTATTGTTATACAGTTTTATTACACTCTCTTACTATCGATGTTATCAAGCCAGTATTTTTTTGCTGTAGTGAATTTCTTGAGTGTTTTACTGGAGTAAAATGACAAATTAAATCACCTATTCCACTTGGCATGGCACTTGATTGATTATTTTATGTTTAGTAGTGCAATGGACCCCTGGATATAGAGATCTAGCAGGAAATCAAACAGCAGATAGACTTGTACAAAAATAGATGCCTCAAAGCAACAAAAGCAAATACCTTGCAGTATGAGAACAGGTAAACTGATTCCTTGAAACAATACCAAGAAAATCTAGCTGAACAGATTGACAAATGGGCTGATTAGTCAAAATGCATTTGTTAGAATTTAGTGAAATGACACCACCACAAGACAATGACAACATAAATAGGACAAAAGGCTCAGCAGGAAAAATCAATATCTTTCAGTTTCAAACAGGACATGTCAATTGCCATTTAAACTGTATCAGATCCCAGTGGTCGATAACGTAACGCAAGTTATTATATAACGGCAATAGTTATTGATGTCCAGTCAAATAGGTGGAATTCTCCACTAGGCCAAATTTTCCAGGCATGGTAAAGTCAGATATGTAATGTCGAAAGCTGCAGATATCTCAGTTAAAAGTAAATCTGGACAATGCATTTTGTTCTTCGGACCAAACTCTGTAAGTCAGTAAGATTTTGAGAGTAAACACAGAAGCAGATGGTTGGGGTAATCTTACAATATTAATGTAGAACTTAAGAGTAGTTACCCTTAACTCTTTTGTTAGTAAGCAGCATGTTTTTGTGTGGAAGATCTTCCTTCAAGCCTTGGTTCATGGCATGTGCTTTGGATGTAAGCAGGTAAATATATATCAATCTTTTGTCAATGTGTCTTTAATACCAGTTATTATAATTACATTTTTTGTTCATTGTTGTTCATTATTAAGCCACTCAATTCCAGAGCACCCGAAAACGCCTGCTATAGATTAATTCCCAGGACAACCGTAGCCCGATCTCTACATTGTGATTTCAGTTTTTTGCTTTGCTGTTTATTTGTGACCAGATATACTAAATTTAGCGCTCAAGTAATGGCTGCCTACATAGCAGTTTACCAATATCTTCTAACAGTCGTTGTTTCTGAGCTGTGAAAGAGTTATTATGACCATCAATTTTATTCAAAACTTGGTCAGAATGGACTTATTTATGATTCAGATGATGTTGATAGGCGATTTTTAAAATGGGATTTTAGAGAACAAGAATGAATCAGTCGTTGATGGGTAATTAGTTCAGTATTTAGGAATTGAAAGTAGTGATGATTTGGTAGTGTAGGTCTAATTGATGAAGTGCACCCCCATTTACAACTGCTAGATCCTAGATCTATTAATGATTGAGAATAGTCAGGCAACACAGCTCTTCTGTGTCAATATTGCTAAATTTCACGAGCAAGCAGGTTCTGCAAATGCCATTGATCCAGATTCCTCTGCTTTTGATTAGGCCTAGGCTTATCTTTCACTATACCCCAAAATACTCTATTATAGATAAGGAGATATGTAACATGTGCAGAACAGCGAAAAAACAATGGCTAGAAACAAAATGCAGTGAAATAGAGGAGAAGTCCATACAACAGAAGACAAAACTAATGCATAAGGAGATAGGGCTGATCACAAACAAGAAAAATCCTATAAATGGGGGTGGCTGCATTAAAGATAATAATAGAAAAATAATTTTTGATAAAACAGAAGTACTTACAAGATGGGCAGAGTATGTGACAGAACTGTTTGATGACCAACGGAAATAAAAACCAACAATACACAACAATGATGGACCAGCAATACTGAAAGCAGAAGTAGAACATGCAATAAAATGTGGAAAGGCTGCAGGCTCCGACAACATAACAGCAGACATAATAAAAACTCGAAATGATCTTGGTGTGGATACTATCACAGAAATTTGCAATGACATATATGAAACAGGCCACATACCTAAAGACCTAACATCATCAATATTCATACTATTACCTAAAAAGCCCAGGGCTGTGGACTGTACAGAATATAGAACAATAAGTCTAATGAGTCATTTAACTAAAATACTCCTCAAGATAATACATAAAAGAATTAAAAACAAGATAGACACGGAGGTCGGTGAAGAACAATTCGGTTTTAGGAAAAACAAAGGAACAAGAGAAGCTATACTGAGTATCCGACTAGTGATAGATAAATATTTAGAAGTCCAAAAAAGTATATATATATTTGCTTCATAGACTACAGCAAGGCCTTTGACAGTCCAACATGAAAAATTAATCAAATGTCTACAAGAAATAGGCATAGATAGAAAAGACATCAGACTGATTAGAAATGTATATTGGGAACAAACTGCATCAATATGGTGTGAAAACAGCTAACTGCGTCAATATGGTGTAAAAACAGCTACTCACCATACATAGAAATAAAAAGAGGGGTAAGACAAGGATGCATTTTATCACCAAGCCTATTTAATATCTACACAGAGAATATCTTTAAAAACGTAGAAGAAATGCCAGGACTCAAGATCAATGGTAAAATAATAAACAACCTTAGATATGCAGATGACATTGTTCTTTTAGCAGAAAGTGAACATGAACTACAAAGACTAATAGACTAAGTCAATAAATCAAGTAATGAATATGAACTGGATATAAACATACACAAAAAGAACTATGATAATCAACAAAGACACAGAAGAACAAGAGCTAAACATAATCATACATGGAGAGAAACTGCAACAAGTAAAACATTATCAATATCTTTGACACATAGTCACAAATGATGGCAGATGTGAAACAGAAGTTAAAAGGAGAATAGGAATGGCTAAAAGTACCTTCAATGACATGAGGAAAATATTAACATCTAAACAAATTACAAACAAGTTAAAAATGAGAATTATAAAATGCTACATCTATTCTATATTAATGTATGGCTCAGAAACATGGACAATAAATAGAAGACAGAATTGATGCCTTTGAGATGTTGGTATATAGAAGAATAGGGAGAACATCATGGAAGGAGAAGAAATAAATAAAGAGATACTAAAAACACTTAATATGAAGAAAGAACTACTAAGAGAAATAAAGGTCAGGCAAATAAAATATTTTGGACACATTAAAAGACATGACACCATATTGAAGATCTTACTTGAGGGTAAAGTCAAAGGGAAGTGAGCAAAAGGTAGGTAGAGATACAAGTGGGAGAGTAACATCACATGATGGACAGGTTATAGTCTAGCAGAGTACACCACCAAGACAAGAGATTGGATGTTGGAGATCCGTTGCAGCCAACCTTCGTTGCGGAGACGGCACTTGATGATGATACCGTTCACTATTTCCATGTAAGTCGATCTTTGAGCTAAATGCAGAACAGACCATTGTGTATGCTGGTATCAAAATTTTCAGAGAAACAATATCCTACTTGGAAACTTGCTTCACCAAATAATATAATATTTGGGCTTTCTTTATGTGAACTATATCTATATGTTTGGAGTGTAGCAGTCACAGAATGATGTGGTCTACCTGTGAACTTCTGTTTGTGACTAGTGTCAAATGTATTGTCCAGAAATATATTTCTTCTTCAGTGTTCATTATCAAACTCCTGCTGAATCTCCCTCGTAGCAGGATCCTACTAGATTTCCAGCAGGATGTAGTCCAGAGAATGGAAATGTGTTATATCGCTTTTTATTTGTGCCCTTGGCCTGACACATCCGTCTTTGGCAGGAGAAATATATTTGAAAGTCTAAACAAATATTGTCATCTCAATGAAAATTCCAAATTTGTTCCATGAAGACTAAATGTAATTTATAAGGTTAAATCTTTGTTTGATCTTATGACCAAGTCAAGAAAGCTAATGATGCACGAACAAGATATTAGCATTAATGAAGCTATGATAGATTTTACAGGTGAAGGTATCCCATGGCAGCAACTTGCCATCAGGAATGAAGATAATATTTCATGTACTAAGCCACAGCAACTATTAGGTGGGTGGCCAGTTCTTTTCCTTGCTGTCTTTACCTCACCTAGCTCATGCATCATGTACTCATTTGCAACTGAGTTGACTGAAGGAGTGGTCGTGTCAAGCATGAAATCACAACCTGTTTTTTTTATTATAAAGCTTTTACAGGCATACTCCAATTCAAACAGTAGACCTATATAGTGGAATCCCGTTATAACAAATTGGTTGGGTCTGACAATACATGCGTAATAACTGAAATTTGTTATATACGGTAATGACAATTATTAACATACTTTATGCCCATATCAATTATTGTTTCCCTTGTGCATTGTTTTTCCATGACATAATCACTGCCTGTCAAATAAAAGAAAGGTATATTAAAATTCTGTTGCTCACCTCTTCTTCAAGTATCAGTTGTTTCTTTTGAAACAGATACACATATCCAGCCTTGCTGCCAATTATATGTACTTCATAATAATTTAATGCTACTCTTTCAGCCAACCAATACTTAATTTAGGGTCAGTATGGCCTAAACTTTCAGCCTTTTTCCCCCCTTTTTTAATAAGAATAGATCATGTTTCTCAGACACAGGAGTTTGAACAAGCTAAGTGAGCATTTACTGCACTTTGCATTTAACCAATACTCTTTAGCCTTGTTGCATTTATGTTTAATTTCTTTTTTCATTTTGTTGTATTGTTCAGTGTTATTCTTCATCTGTCTTCTTTGCTTCATCATATTCAAAATATCTTCTGTCATCCAGTCTTTCTTATTGAGATGTTTCTTATGTGGCAGAATCTCTAGATGTTTGCTGCAATGATTCTTTTAACATCGTCCACTGTTCTTCAATAGTTTTTATTTTTTCTATCGCATTGTACATCTTTGAATTGTTATGTTATACTGTTCTTGTAATTCTGTGTTCTTTGTCAGCATATTCACATTAGGTGTGTTATCTACCCTTTTAGTTTTTAATCTCTTTAACCTAATATTAATCTTTCCCACTACTGAAACATGGTCACTTTTGCAATCAGCGCTTGGACGTGTCTTAACAGACTTCAATGAATTTCTGAATCTTTTATTTATTATGATCAATCTATTTGATTGCGTGTCTTATCTGGCTTTTCATTGTCCATAGTCATCTTGAGTGATGGGCAAAGAATGCGTTGTCCATCACCATATTATTATTTCTGGTTCACTCACCTCTTTCATTTCAGTGAAATAGAAAAATATCATCATAGAAATAAGTGATACACATTTACAAATAAAGGAACTAACAGGCAGTGGGCAGACACACAAGACTGGGTGCCTGAAATCTAAGCAGGGGCACATACTAATGGAAGAAAATTAAAATTAAAATTTGCACAGATGGAAAGAATATATTGAAGAACTGTACGGAGGTAACAAATGATACTAACTTAATTTATAACAATGAAGGTATAAGTATATTAAAGGCAGAGGTAAAAGAAGCTGTACAACACTAGAAAAACAACAAATAACTGGATAAGATTTTTTTAAAAGAATTAGAAGTTCTGGGAGATTATGGCATTGAAGTTATCACCAAAATGTTAAATGACATCTACAACAGTGGCTATTTTTCATCTGATTTGCTACAATCAATTTTCATAGCCTTACCAAAGAAACCTGGTGCAGTAGGTTGTGAAGACCACAGAACAATCAGCCTTATGAGTCAGATGACCAATTTTTTACTGTGCATAATAATGAGGTGTATAAGAGGAAAAGTAAACCAGAAATAGCAGAAGAAAATGCAGATTCATAGAAGGAAAAGGCACAAGAAATGCCCTATATCTGGTAAAAACATTAATTGAGAGGGCCTTAGTAGTACAACAAAACCTTTATCTGTGCTTCATAAATTACAGCACATCATTTGACAAGGGGAAGCATTCAGAGATTATAAAACTTTTAGAAAATCTTAATGTTGATGGGAAAGATATAATAGATCTAAGAAAGATCTAAGAATAGTAAGAAATATGTACTAGAAACAAATGGCTGAGATGAGAGTTAACAACACTATAGGTAGATTTCAAAAGGTAGAAATGGGTATCAGGGTAGGTTGTGTAATATCACCTGATTTTTTTCTCCCTGTATACAGAATACATTATGCAAAATATAGAAGATATGCCAGGAATAAAGGCGGGAGGATAAATAACTTGAGATATGCTGACGATACAGTACTGGTTGCAGTAATCGAACAGGAATACAAGCCCTGTTAGATAAAGTAGTGAAAGAAAGTGAAAACAAAGGCCCCAGTTTAAAGAAGAAGAACACAGAAATAATGGTTGTCTCAAAGAGACACCACCAATATGGAACATAATAATTAATGACACAAAATTAACACAAGTTGAAAAAGTGAAATATCTTGGCACCCTGTTAACATCAGAACGTAGATGCTCAAGTGAGATAAAGAGCCAAACAGCACAAGCTAAATCAGCATTCCAAAAAATGAGAACCTTTTTTGCATGGAACAATGGAGACCCAAATTCGAGTGCTGAAATGCTATATCGAACCAATTCTATTTTATAGATGTGAAGCATGGACTGTAAACAAAAAAATTCAAAGTGGATTAGAGACTACAGAGATGTGGTTTTTGAGAAGAATGATGAAAATACCATGGACAGCTAAGAAAACTAATGCAGGGATTCTCATTGAAGCTGGTGTAAAAAGATCAATCATATCAAACATATGGGGCAGATATTCAAGACTTCTAGGGCATATGCTGAGAAGAACACAGCTTGAACATTTAATAACCTCTGGAAAGATCAAGGGGAGAAGAGATAGGGACGACAAAGAGAAATGTTGCTAGATGGACTGGGGACTGATATTGTGGCACAGTAGAAGTTCACCAAACAAACTTATTGACAACACAAGAGACAGAGAGTCGTGGAGAAACATTATCGACTACGACATTCAGCATGGCACTTGATGGATTGATTGAAGCGAGCATTGTATGTTTCGTTCAGGTGAATGGAATGCAAGGCCACCTGTCTACAGCCCCCCTCCACCTTACCTCCCATTTTCAGCACGTATAGTTGTGCACAACCAAACGACCATCAACAATATCACCGCGAGATTTCATTTGAACACACATAGTAAGACCTGTCGGCTAAATTAGAAATTATTCTAACTTGACACATTTGACATTTCCTGTGACTTTCATTGGCTGTTCACAAATAGTGACCAATTAAAATACAGGAAAAGACAAATGTCTCACTAAAAGGATGGGCCAGATAGAAAAGCGAGACTATATTCGAGACCTGACATTGCACACATCAGTAAAAAAAAAATTGGTGATGTATCCTATTCAGGACTTAGCATAGCCATCAACCCAGCATTTTTTGGCTGAAGTGATTATTTTTCAGGACACACATACAGTACTGAATAGGGTTTTATCCAAACGTACTTCCAATAAATGTTTCATGCTGTTTCTTGGTGAATGCCTCACCAGCACACATCATTGGAGTCTTTTGTCCACCTTTTCAAAAACACACACACACACATTTGCTTTTCCCCAAAACAAATTGTAAATAGTTTGTTATACAGGGATATACATGTAAATGAATTTGTTATAAAAAGTTTTTTAAACTAAGACAAAGAAGGAAATAATCAGGGATTTTAAAAAGTGTCATTAAAGAGGGAAATTCGTTAAAACCGGATCCGTTGTAATGGGATTAGACTGTATGAAAAACAAATCCTGAGGAATAAAAATGTTGTGTTCTGCGGATCCTCATTCTGGATATTTCTATAAATGTTAGGTGTGTGCTGGACAATCAGACAAACAGATGAAAGACAGACTAGGATATCATGTCATGCTGTGTAAGTGAAACTGCATTGCAGTTTTTCATTTGAACACTTATCAGCAAACATTTTCACACAAGTAAATAAAACTGACATGAATCTGGTGCTCTTTTTTTTTCCTCTCACTTGTTACATGACAAGTAAACCTGTCTTATATGATATTCACAGAAATACGTTCACAGATCAGTACCTCTTCCATTTATCTGTTAATTGGAGTCATAAAAATTTGTTGCAAATTGTATTTTTATTCATTTTCTTGCACTATCACTTCTCTTTTTGCGGAGTTATTCCCACTGCCCTTGGATTTAACCCGGAGATTTTCCTGATCGGCAAGGACAAAGTATTAATGTGATCGTTAACCTTCATAAATCATTACAACAATCATTGACCATTTCATATTGTTTACAAATAAGGCAAATAGTGAAAACAGGGTAAGACAGTTTTGCATATCAATGTGATAAACACAGAGGAGCACACAGAATGTGTATTTTCCTATGTGTTTCTAGTTTTTCACAAATGTTCATTACTCTGTGTTTTGACTTTGTACCTTGTAGATCATAGTTTTGCTGCAGTTCCACTCATTATCATGTTTTCCGAAATGGAGTCATGTCATTACTCAACTACTGCTCTATCTTATTTTATTTTAATGTTAAATACCATGAAGATATTCTCCTTGTTGTATGGATATATAAAACTAGCATGGTTCGGACATGTATGCTGGCATGATTCCTTGTCAAAAACAATACTGCAGGGAACTGTCGAGAGTGGAAGAAGCAGAGGAGGACAAATAAAGGCATGGACAGACAACATCATGGAATGGACAGGGCAATTAGATATAAATATAGATATTAAAATAGATATTAACACACTCATCCGCATCGCTGAGGATAGAATTCGCTGGAGGACTCTGTGTGCTGAGGCATCCAATGTGGTACTCATACGATCCTAAAGGGTTACGGGTTTATTGATTGATTGATGGATATTTATAAGCAAAACCGAGTGTACAGTAAAATCAGTTCTGCTATTGTTCGCTTAAATGAACCCACTTGAAAATACTCAATTGAGCCATTACTGTTATGTCTTGAGAACAAAGATACTCCATCGAGTCTTGTAGTTTGCGATATTTATTTTGTCGTTTTCTGTATTTATATCACCACAAAGATGGTTCCGATCAAAAGTGTACTATGTCCACATTACATCTGGCATGATTTTGATGTGTTATGATATAAATTTTGTAAGTTATTGATAACTTTTGAACATGGGGTATGTGATGCCATTTTTCCTTATATTCTGTATATATATTTTCTAGCGCTTTTATTTTCATGAAAGTATAACTATTTTATTTATTTGGTCGCATTTATTATTAAAATCCAATCTGACAACATATCTAAGCCCTCATATTGCAGATTTTCACCATTTTGTAAGAAAAATCTTTCAATTGAAGCTGTAGATCTAACTATACTAACACGACATCGCAAGAGCTCTGGTTTTATAATAATTAAAACAGTTTTATAACAGTGGGTTTTATAACAGATAACAATTAAACACTATGCCTATATACTATATATTTTTGTGTTCGTAATTGAATCATCTACAAAACGGATACAGTTTGAGTGGGAGTTACAGATTCTGAAGTTTGGTACGTTAAAATTTCATGTCTGAAATCATTTTTATTTTTCATTTACACATTTTATTTCTTGTTAAAATAAATTGTTAAACGTTAACATTACCTTTTTTTTCAAAATGAACTTGTGATAACAGCATTCTCTATCTATTTCTGTTTAAGAATATATATATTACATTATAATGTAAATATATTTAGAAGTACTATTTCGTGATGGATGTGGAATAAAGAAAAATCTACATTAATTAATTCCATCCAAATGCTTAAAATACTCTGGGGTGAATCAGTTAAAATATGTCATATCTGTCATTTTCTCTGCTCAATAAATTTCACCATTCTTTTACGACTTATATTTGGGTTCATAAAGGTTTGATTCTGTTTAACTTTCCATGGACCAGTATGTTTTTCTCAACATCTAATATTCAGAACATTCTTGAAATATATGTTCTACAGTCTGTGGATATCCCAGGAGTATCAGTGGGAGGACATAACATAAATAATTTGAGATATGCGGATGACACTGTTCTGATTGCAAAAAGTGAGGAAGACCTTCAAAATTTAATTAAAGTAGTAGTCAACGAAAGTAAAGAGAAAGGCCTCTTCCTAAATATCAAGAAAACAGAAGTAATGGTTATTTCAAAGAAACAAAATAACACACCTTGCAAGATCATAGTGAATGATATAGTATTAAAACAGGTCCACCAATTCAAATATCTAGGTACAATGATTACAGCAGATGGAAGAAGTTCAACAGAAATAATATGCAGAATAGGACAGGCAAAAACAACATTCAGAAAAATGAAAAATATACTGTGTAATAAGACCTTGTCATTAGAGGTGAGAAAGAGAGTTCTGCAGTGCTATATAACCCCTATACTAACATATGGGTGCGAGTCTTGGACAATAAACAAACTTGAACGTGGGAGATTGGAGGCAGCAGAGATGTAGTTCTACAGAAGAATGCTGAGAATACCATGGACTGCCAGAAAAACTAATGTAGAGGTGTTGAAAGAGTTAAATGCGAAACGGACCTTAATCAACAATATAAGAAAATGGCAATCTTCTTTTTTTGGCCACTTCATGAGACAGGCAGGTTTAGAGAACATAATCACAACAGGCAAGATTGAAGGCACCAGAGACAGAGGGCGACAACGTGAGAAAATATTAGTCATTTTGACAACCTGGCACGGCAAGGAAACAACAACGATTTTGATACATAATACTGTGGACAGAGAGCTGTGGAGAGCCATGACCGCCTACGCCACCCGGCATGGCACCTGATGATGATGATGATAGTCTGTGGTGCATGTACATGTTGTGAGGAAATTTTGTGTAACTGCATAGTTGGTTGTGTCCTGTTCTGAGGGCATAGAATAGCAACTTGTTCTGGTCTGTTCATAATTTAAGAGTCATCTTGTGTTGGTGTTTGTGGCTTTCTGATTGATTTGATCATTTATTTTTTATCATAAGTGATTGGTATGCCTTGTTGGTCATCAGTTGTACCCTCCTATAGCCATTTGATCTGCTCTCTTATTTCATGATATTCCACAGTAAGTATCCACTCCATGGATGCCTTATGCTTGGTTGTACATTTCAGTCAGTAGCGTTTGTAGGTCTGGTATATTTTCAGACTGGAGCACTTGGAGTACTGATCTTCCATCTGTCAAAAATACCACACACTGTGGACCAAGATTGGAGTTCAACAGCTTTTCAGTTGCAACGTTGATTGCCCAAATTTCTGCATAATAATTATTGCGGAAAAAAACTGTTGGTACTTTGAGTGTATCTCTAGCATTGTTTGTGTATTCTATATACAGTAAAATCTCAGTTATAACAACTTGGTCCAGCCCAAAACAAAATATGTATGTAATAACAGAAAAATTCACTATTAACAGTACAAACAATATGGAATAAATATAATTGAGGATTTTGAAAAGTGTTATTTGTAGAGGGATTCCACTAAATATGCCTGCTCCTCAATTCTGTACTGTATTTTGTACTGACACATCTGTTTATTCCACATCCTATGGATATTCATTGTCTAAGAAACTGAGGGTGACTATTTTACATTGCACTTTGTTCTATTCATCTTCACTGAATATTCTTTTTTACTTTGGTCTGTATTGTTTATGTGTATTGATAATCTTTGCTTATCACTCCAAGGAGTTATTTAAGGCACATACCTTACTGAACCCATTTTGTCTGATCTTTTCGAAAAGTGGCACTAGGCTTAGAACATACATCAGGGGTGATAGAGAACATACTTGTCTGACTGAATGTGATATCTTGAAAGTGTTGTGGTTTATTAGGACTTAGCTTTCAGGCTGTACAGTATTTGAACCCACTGTTTGAAATTGTTGCTTATGTTGCAGTGTTCTATGGTTTTGTGGAGGAAAGTGTGTGAAACTTTGTCAAAGGCCTTCTCCTGATCTAATGATAGGATCACTTTTCACAGCACTTTTAAGACAAGTTTTTAACGTAAGCACCACATCGAGGCATAGTAGCTTTAACGATGGCCACCACAACAGGTTCCAATTCAAGAAAATGAACTCAACAATTGTCACAAATTCACAGGAATGTGAAACACTACTTATCAAGTGACCATCTTGAACCGGAAACGGAGAGTTCATTGTTGTTAGGGCGGAAGAAATAAACTGTGACATACTCAATAGGTCACCTAGGTTGGAAATAATTGTTATTATGTGCAATCTATTTTATAACAAGAGTTCAGGACAACTAACCACAAGACTGGTCAATCAAACAGCCTAGATTTTTTAAAATTCACCAGGAGAGTAATAAAAAAGTTGCTGTTGTCAACCAAACACACAACTACTTTCAACAGCATTGATCAGTTAACAGAATGACAGCTCATTATAAATTATATTAAATCATCATTAGACCACATTAAGCAAGTGTGTAGTTTCAATCCACATTTCACTGACAACACTCAAGACAAAAAGAGCAGTCGCCGAAGCGACGGAGTACATGCTCTGCGAACGACATCTGTTCCGTCAGATATAGGCTCAGGTTCTCATAGATTAAAAAAAATTTTGAACGTCAAGGATGTTTTTCTAAGGGAAGGGAAGGAAAGAGAGGAGTAAGAAAAAAAGTAGACAGAATCAGACTGAATGTCAACATTGGGTATTGGAATTGTTCTAGCAATTTTCAGCGATGCCGGAAGTGAAACGGTTAGCATACGATTTCGATGTAATGCTTCTGCAAGTGACACAAGCCAAACATTAATCATTTCAAGGCTTAGTGAGCTATGTTAACCCGACAAGCCCCACTTATTACGGTGAGTTGATCCTCGTACAGCTTGGCATGCCACACTGTATATTTGAGTTCTTTGGAGATAGGGAGTTGAAGAGAGTACATATTCGAACATATTCATGGACATGTTCGAAACTGTTCCACGTCAAGCCTGAAGACTAGAATTTTCTCAATGAGTTGGAAGACTTCCAGAAGATTTTCGATTAGTGTGCGGAGACTTCAATTCTCAAAATATTGCCTAGGGAAACCCAAACAACACACAGGGAATAGTACTATGCAAGGCCCTGCTAGAGACTGATCTCACTATTCTTAATTGTGACAGAATGACCAGGTTAGCTACCAAAGAGACAGACTCATATTCCTACATTGACCTTGCACCAGTGTCATGTCACAGTGAAATGGAAATGACATGGGGGGGCACTGGCTTACCATGGTAGTGACCACCTGCCATGCTCAGTAACAATCACAAAAGGGCAGAACTGTAGAAATAACTAGAGACAACACGCCTTTAAATATAGATGCAACGAAGAGTTAATCTTGAGCAAGTTGCAACAACTGGCATGGCAAATAAATAAGTGAAGCCAAATGTATGACAACCCCCATGGTGGACTGAAGATATATAGTCTGGATGGGTTAAGAAAAAGCAAAGTTTCAGGGATTGACAGATACAAGTCACCATGGAAAGCAAAAAAAAGTCAAAGATTACTAGGAAGAGGACCACTGAAGCCTTTAAACAAATCATAAAGGAAGCCAAGAAAGAACGCTGGGATAATTTTGCAAAAAATATTGCAGCTGACAGTACCCTATACAAATTTTGGAAATTACACAAGACAATGAATAGAAAAAAAAGGACACAAAATTAAACTTGTGCTTGAAGGATGAGTCGGACGTATACTAACCACAAATGAGCAGAAGGGCAGCGCTTTCTTCAGCAGATACCTCCAACAATCAAATGAGAACAACATTGATGAACATAAGACTATAGTGGCCAATAAACAACATCGCTGGTAAGAAGTGATGTCGCTGGTGGAGAACTGGTCTTGTTGGAGGACGTAAAAGAGACCATAAAGAAAACATCAGATGGTACACCAGGACCCGACAGAATACACTACAGCCTCCTGAAAGATATTGCTGACGACCAGCTTAAAACAGTTGCTGATGATTTCAACACAAGTCTGAAAGCAGAATGGGTACCAGAAGAGTGGCTACACAGCTACCTTCTCCCCCTGGCAAAGCCAGTCAAAGACACCTCTCACATCAAGTTATCGTATCATTACCTTACAAAATATTTACGCAAGGTACTGGAGAGGATAATTGCTAGAACATTGGCCTTTGATTTGGAAAATAGAGGCCTACTTCCTGACACTCTAGGTACATACAGACTGCGAAGAGACATGACCACAAATGCGGCAATCCTCACCTGTGACATCTACGAGGGCTTTCAGGCAAAGGAGGAAACAGTGGTCAACACGGTCGACCTAGAAGATGCTTACAACAGAGTGAGCTTCAGCCAGTTGATAGATTTGCTAAGTGAACTCAGCATCGACTTGTGGATAATTCGATGGATAGCAATGGTGTTAATGTCCAGACCTGTATCTCTGAGATTGAGATCCTGGACATCAGAGATCAGAACGATCGCACAAGGGTTGCCTTAGGGATCGCCACATAGTTTATCACCTGTGCTCTTTATTGTCTACACATACAAAATAGTGTGGCTTCAGGAGGTTGGACCTGGCAGAATACTAACATATGCGGACGGCCTCTTGCTGTGCAATCATGGCAGAAACAGAAGAAACATGATTGATGCAGAGTAATCTAGAACATTTGTCGCTCTGGTGCACTGACTTCAAGGCAGTCATCAATCCTACCAAGGCAAAGATCGTCTGGTTCTTACTGAACAACAACATGGTCACAGACACAGTACCAGTAGCCACCTGCATGGGCATCAACATTGACAGGGAGCAGATATGAAATATCTAGGCATCTCTTTTGATAGAAGTCTATCTTTTGCAAAACATGTGGACAATGTCGTTCAGAAAGCTGGGAAGGGTGTCAGTGAGTCAAAATCATGGCATCTGCAGAGATGCTGCAGCAAACCCTTTTTCAGATGATGCAGACAGTGGTATTATCTGCATTGGACTATGGTTTAGGTTTACTCAAACACAGGTGGATAGATTGAAGAGAGTTCAAAAGGAGAGCTGTACTAGGATGCACAAGAGATACACCTACAGTGACCATGAGGTTTCTCCTAGACCTACCAAGCATCAAAGAAAGACATAAAATAGCTGAGGTCAAAGAATACTTCAAGGTACCCAATAATGATCATCACCTCTTACACCAATCTCTAGACAACACAAAAGGAAGGTGTATCAAGAGAGAAAGGCCTTGGATGGCAGAAGCAGAAGATACCCTACTCAGAGTTTGTGAACTGCAGGAATTGGGTAGATGCTGTGAATGGGTGACATTTGGCAAAGAGAGAAAGTTATTGACAACAGTTGTGATACAGATGGGAAGAGAGTGCAGTGAGAGAGCTGCCAATAGAGGAAATGATCCAAGAACTCATACTGCAGAACTCGAAGCCACGTGATACAATGATCTACACAGATGGCTCAGTAACACAAGAAATAAACAGGTGTAGCAGCATTACATGGATCTACTGTCCGGGTCATGCTGGGGTCAGAGAAAATGAAAGAGCTGATGTGTTGGCTGGTAAAGCCGTGATGAACGGCACTGAGTTAAGAAGAGACAGGATTGAATTGATTAGAGCAGTCATGGATACCCTATGAGAAGACAAGGAGGTCGAACTAGACAATGTACATACTCAGAGAATGGTAGAAATGGGAGTGAACAGAGGCGAAAGTGCTCCCTCTCTGGAAAGATCAGAAGAACATGTAATCACCAACTGACTGGGACACTGAGCGTATACACTTTTAGATGGATGACGGAACGGCAAGCAAAGCATATATGGGAATGCCCCCAGTGCTGTGACGCTTG
The DNA here is from genome assembly GCA_034231615.1 of Meghimatium bilineatum. Lineage (NCBI taxonomy): Eukaryota > Metazoa > Mollusca > Gastropoda > Stylommatophora > Philomycidae > Meghimatium > Meghimatium bilineatum. The sequence continues at coordinate 28,199,973 of CM067305.1, read as the reverse complement.
TTCCTAATCAAGGATAAGATCAACAATTGGCAGTTTTTGTGTGTGTGTGTGTAAGTGATGGTGTCCATAATGAAATGTATGTGTTTGTGAATATTTCTGCTCTGTACACTGCACTGTTGGTATTCGTGTATTAGTGTTGTCATGAAGGGTTTTTGTTTGTCAGAATTTTGTAGTTCACGTTTAGCAGCGATTGGTCAGTAGTTTTTCAGTTGTGTTTTGTCTGTGGGCACCTCAGTGCACACTTTGGAAATCTCAAGGGCAGTGTTTTTTTCCCTGAAAGAGGCTGTGTAGACTTAAGTAGTAGTGTGCCTAGTATATGAAAGAAGTATTGGTAGAATTCTGCAGTGAGTCCATCCCATACAGGCATCTTGTCTTGTTACATTGTCTTCACTGCTTTTGTTATGTCATTTTAGAGTGATTTCTTCTTCTACGAGGGGGAGTCAATAAGTAAGTCACAAATTGATGTTGGATGGCAGGAAAATGCAGTAGGTGGTTTCTAAAGCTGTTTATAGTTGATATCATCATAGAACTTTATGTTTATGTTCGCTAGATGGCGCTAGCTGTACCTTGCGCATGCGCAGCACAAAAAACAAAATGGCTACTGTAATTACAGAGTGTACAATCAATGAACAACGTGCTGTTGTGCGTTTTTTATGGGCAAAAGGACTGCCTGCAAAAGACATTCATAAAGAAATGCTTCCTGTTTATGCTGACAATTGTTTGTCCCGTAAAGCGGTGCACAGCTGGGTAAAACATTTTTCTCAAGGACGCTCTAAAATTGTTGACGAAATCCGATCTGGTCGTGCTGTTGAAATTGCAACAGACGCATCTGTGCAGCGGGTTGAGGAGATGATTCGAGGTGACAGACGAGTAACGATAGACGCTGTAGCAGCTGCAATAGGGTGCTCACATGGTTCAGCATACAGCATCATGCATGACCGATTGAAATTTAAGAAAGTGTGTTCAAGGTGGGTGCCCAGACAATTGACGGACGAACACAAAATGAACCGATTAGGCTTGTCATTGGAGCATCTCTGTCAATACGCAAATGAAGGAGAAGACATGATGAACAGGATTATTACTGGGGACGAATCATGGGTGCATCACTACCAGCCTGAATCAAAGCGTGCTTCAATGCAATGGAAACATCCTTCTTCGCCTTGTGTCCAAAAATTCAAGGTTACACCATCAGCAGGGAAGGTTATGCTGACAGTGTTCTGGGATTGTCAAGGAGTGCTTTTAACCAATTTCAAAAAGAAAGGTGACAATGTGAATTCTGAATCATACTGTGAAGTTCTATCAGTGCTTCGGGATGCAATTCGAAGAAAACGTCCAGGGCTGACTAGAGGAGTGCTACTCCTTCATGACAATGCTAGACCACATACGGCTCGATTAACTCAGGAGAAAATAAAAAATCTTGGTTGGAAAATTCTGGAACATCCTCCTTACAGCCCCGATTTAGCCCCTAGTGATTTTCACCTTTTTGGTCCACTAAAAACCCACCTTGGCGGGAAGCATTTCGCGACTGACGCAGAAGTTGAATGTGAAGTGAAAATGTGGCTTAAAAAGCAGAGCACGCAGTTCTACGCAGCAGGTTTGGGAGGACTCATAAAACGATGGGATAAATGCATCAATGTTGGTGGAAATTATGTTGAGAAGTAAAGGGATAATGTATGTGTAAAAATAAACAGTTTTCAGGTTTTTATCGTCTTCAGTTTTTTTCTAAAGAGCCATTTGTGACTTACTTATTGACTCCCCCTCGTAGTATGATCTTTTCTGTGTGAGAGATTCATTGTGTATTCCATGAAAGTGTCTTGCTGGTACAATGTCTTCTGTATAGAGAACATTAGTAGTCCTGATCAAGACTTCATTAGTAGTCTTCGAAAGCCTGGTCTATGCTCTGTATCTCTGTGTATGTTTTTGTTCCCTTCCTCATCCGTTATGCTTCTTATCTGTCTGCTGTGGTGTATAATCTGCTCCATGCTTATATAATGTCTGCTTGGTGTCTCCTGTGTTATGATGTTCATCCTTGCCCTCAGTAGGGCTCCTTGGAATGTGTGGTACCTGTGTTATTTAAGTTCCTCTTGTAGATAGTATATGTTGGGCGTGTTGTTACTCGTTTTGCTAGAATGATGACATTTTCCACAATGCGTTCTTGTTTCCTGTCTTTCTGGATTTGGGTTGCGATAATTGTGTCTTGTATCTTATGGTGTTTTTTGTAGGTCCCAGTGTGGCTGTATGTTTTCTGAGTGTATATTTTCTGCATATGTGAGAATAAGCTGAGTTATGTGTTCTGTGTATGTTTTGTTTTGGAGAAGTGTGTTGTTGAATTTCCAATGTGAGGAGTGTTTAGGTGTTGAACTGTTGTGTGTGGTGTGTATTGTTGAAATGGCCGCCTTGTGGTCTGTAAAACGTAGGGTTTTCATAGGTGTCTGGTTTGGCTTATATGGTGTCTTTGGGAAGCAATTATTCTGTCCAGTCTTCCTGATGTGAATTGTGTGTGTTGGTGGTTTCAGTGCCCTATGGGTGCTGTTTTCAGTAAGCGTCTGTCAGATTGTGTATATCTATTATGTTCCATAATGTTTCTAGTTGGTTTTTGTACCTAGCCTGTGGTGTGTTCCTGTCCTGCCTTTTATAGTTAGTATACAGTTGAAATCTCCTCCCAGTATTATATTCTTTCTTCTATTCTTCTATAGTAGTTTATCAGTAGGCTGTCCAGATTTTCATAGAATTTAGATTTTTTGTCAGGGTATGTTTACAATTGTATATATACTATTTACTTTGTGTTTTGTTGCTGCTAAATTGAAATATTGTTATTCTACTGTCATTGTCTCTGTTTTCTTTTTGTATTGTCCATCTGTCTCAGGTTTGTAAAATGACTACTCCTGAGCTGAGTAGTTGAGTTAGTTAGTTATTCCTCTAGGGCCAAAAACGGCACATTATACAAAGACTAAAATATGAGTGTCTGAGGCCTAGTTGTGTCGTGAGTTGCACTGCATGTTTGTCAGTGTGTGTGTTTGTTTCATGTAGGAGTATAAAATCTGGTTTGTTTGTGGGTATGAGTTTTATGACCTCGCCTAATTTTGTGCGTAGACCTCTAATGTTTAAACCAATTACAGTGATGTCAGAAATTTTTTATAAATTTAAATATGAAACATAAGACGGATGAAACCTGAAATTTGATATAAATGAATTACATAATACAGTGATATAATTTATAAGAATTATTAGTGTGCCAGCTGATTCATTGGCGCTTATATTCCGTGGTTAGGGGTAGGTTTATCAGTCTGGTGAGTCTGGGAACCAGGTCTGCAGTGATTTCCGCTGCTGAGGTTGGGTGGCTTTTGTGTGTTGTGGAATCATGGTCTGTGTGCTTGATTTCTTGGGAGATTCTGGGCTGGCTGGGCTGAGAGTTCGCTGCATCTCTTGTGCATGACTGTCTGGAAGTCCTCACTGCTTTCTTACTTGACATGCTGGGTGTCCTGTTGTGTGGTTGTATGAGCGACATATGACAGCTTTGCCGCTGTGAGGTATGAGATCTTTTTGGGGGTCTCCTCGGTAGTTGTTGCTGAATATAAATAGCCAAAATATCAGGTGATGTCCAACAATATGGAAAGTGCTGCAGTAACCAGACAAATAAGAGGTAAATACAAAATACAGTAAACAGGTTACTATGAATACCTAACTAAATATAAAATAATAATAAATAACAATAAAACAAAGACAATTATCAACGTATCGGTCCTATTGGGACCTTTATGAAGAAACGAATAACGGTTAAGAAAACACAACCATAAAACAATATATTTAAATTTATAACCAAGGCTGGGACAATGTTTTCCGTACCAAAGATCATTGCCCAGTATCGATGCTAGCACATGTCTTAAAGGAGGCAAAAATAGTGCGTTCAATATAGTGGGCTAAAATTAGCGCAATATTGACAGACAGAAATAGGCATAGGCATAAAGGATGAAATGGAAGCCTAAAGTAAAAGATGAAAACTGCACAAAATGAGCGTGGCCAAGACAGTGAGGTGGGGGGAGGAGGAAGATAAAAGGGGAAAGGATAGAGAAAGAAATTAGTACGCAGGGGGGAAGAGGAAGTGCGCTAAAAATAGATACAGAGAACATAGAAATGTGCAAGGAAGAATAGCAATTGATAGCATATATATATATAAGAAAGATACCTACACAACTACACAAAATGCACAAGCATGTAAATGTATCCAAATACAAGTAAGGTTCACACAGGAATGTGTGTACATAATGCCAGAAATAAGTATTAATATAAATATATGTACATGCATTCACATAAACATTTTCTCACATAAATACATATAACATGAACATTCGGACACATAGTGACTATTAATTTTCACCCGCATAATATGTGGGCACTGCATATTCTATTACGATATTTCTCTATCCTCCAATTAGATTCCCCGCCGAAGACGGATGTGTCGGGCATTGGCACAAATAAAATGGTGACACAGCGCATCTCCATTCTCTGGACCACATCCCGCTGGAAATATAGTAGGACAATGGTCCTCCTACATGGGAGATCTGGCAGGAGTTTAAGAATGAACACTGAAGAAGAAGAAGATCCCAAATCTAGTCCTGTATTTCCGTCTCTTCCCCATGTCGCTTTTCTAAGAGATAGGAACCTTCGTGATCTCTTGGTTCATTCTAGTCTTCGCACCTCTGTAGGTCAATTAGGAACTGTTCCTTGTCCCTGAATTTTGTTTGACTTGCCCTTTTGTTATTCTAATTCACATGCTTCAGTTCCCTAAGTCAAATTTCCAGATTCAAGAATCTTTCTCATGTTTGTCCCATAATTTAATATACTCTATCCTATGTAAGCATTGTGGTATGAATTATATTGGCGAAACGGGTAGACATTTAGCTGATATATTTGCTGAACATATAAGAGATATCACGAGTCATGACTCCCCGGTGGCGATTCATTTCAACAGTCCTTCACATAATGGCAGCACTGATGTTTCTGTAACTGGTCTGTTATGTTGCTATTCTGGTGACCAGCAATGTCAGTCTTTGGAATATCGGCTATTTGTCATATGGGAGTCTTACAACCACACGGTATGAACATTAATCACTTTTTTGTTTGATTTACCCCACTACTTTTTAATAACCTCTGCTCCCATATTCCACTGATCCTTGTAACTGTTTTTTTTTTAAATTTTTATGTGCACACTCATCAGCAATCTTTGTGTTTGCTAGATTTCAGTGTATTTGTATTATGTCTTTGTTGTTTCTGTTGATTACATTGTATTCTAATCTGTCAATTACCATATTATTATATCCTATTGTGTGTAATTGGGTTGCTTCATTTACATATCTTGACTTATTAATTTACCAAGTTATTAATTTATTAATGTAATTGTTTTACAGATTGGTGCATATTGAATACATATATAAGTATTTGTATATGCATATTATTTTTCATGGTTCTATGTATCCATACAGTTACTTTGGGTCACACATTTGTATGTGTTCATATTCTTGTGTTCTAGTAATACATGTATCTTCATGTGAACGAATGTGTATGAGAATACATGTTTATGTCTCTATGTGTGCAAATGTTCATGTTATATGTATTTAGGTGAGAAAATGTTTATGTGAATACATGTATATATATATATATTTATGTTGATGCTTATTTTGTGTCATTATGTACACCTATTCTTGTGTGAACTCGTACTTGTGTTTGGATATATTTATATGCTTGTGCATTTTGCGTAGGTATCTTTCTTATATCTATGTATAGATCATGCTAGATATATACTTGTGTGAGTGTTCTATATCTAAATATGTTGTTGTGTGTGTAGGCACCTATACACATTTATGTGTCTGTATTCTCATGTATGCTTCTATGTCTGTATGTACTTTTATATATATGTTTAGATATTTATATGTATGTATAGATATTGATGTTTATTCAAATGGAATGTATATATATATATATACATATATATATTTGAATAAACATCAATATCTATACATACATATAAATATCTAAACATATATATATATATATATATATATATAAAAGTACATACAGACATAGAAGCATACATGAGAATACAGACACGTAAATGTGTATAGGTGCCTACACATTAATTCCATTTGAATAAATATATATATTTGTTTAGTTGTGTGTATGTATTTTGATGTAAATTTATCCAATATGCTGTCAATTGCTATTCTTCCTTGCACATTTCTATGTTCTCTGTATCTATTTGTAGCAATAGGTAATGAAATGGGGTATTAATACCGTAAACAATATACTCATAATGAAATAATAAACAAATAATATCTGTCAAAATGCTTTCAGCAGGAAGAAAAAACAGTGATGTTCTTTCTACATGGGAACACATATTTTGTAATGAGAAACAAACTACTACATGGAATGAGATGAAAATGAACAAGAGGTTTTAAAAACACTTTGTATGAAAAAGGAACTATTAAAGGAAATAAATGTATGCGGTTGCATCTGTGAGTCTCACCAATGGCCAACTAGACAAACCACCCATGCAACAGAAAAACCTTAGTAGATGACATGCCATTATGTTGAGGATCTCTAATGGAAGCTTTGTAGTATGTCATCTATACAATTATAGACCCCCTCTGAAAAGAAGACTCCTTCAATAGGCACTACACTAAGCAGAAAGCTGAAGTCTCAACTCCTTACTTGAGGAGCTGAGAGGCGAGCAAGAAGTAAGCAGAGATTGTTGTTCATCTATCACAAGTAATGATGACCATTTGTTACATCTACTGTTCAAATTCATTTATAGTTTTGTCCTTGACTATGTGATGTTATATGTCTTACATTAGTGATGGTATTGAAAACATACAATTACTTGGAGACAGTAAAGTAATAATTTAGGAACACCTGTAAAACATCATATTTGCCCTATTTTTTTGGGACAAAAATATGCAGGAAAAAACAATTACGAAATCAAGGAAGAATTGACAGAAACAACAAAATAACTACAATAGCTTGTTTTCACATAGTCACATTGTGTGGAAATTATAGAATATAAAGACTTGGCCTATGTTTTTTTATGTAACTTCATTAAATAAGCCCTATTCTGGTCGCAAATGTTCTCAGAAGCGGGCACATGATGACCACTGTAGATGGTTTTTTTTGGTCTACTCTAGATTTTCTAGCTGTTGAGCTACTGCATTTCTCCTCTTTTCCCAAGATGATTCACTTTTTTGTGATGAGAGCGCTATGTAGCTCCATTTTGTGCAAGTTCTTTCCAGGTACCTTTGTCTAGTTCAAAAGCTTTCAGCAAGGTCTCTAATGAGTCCTTGTAGAGCTTCTTTTTGCCACCTTAAGAATGGATGTCCTGCAACTCAGCAGAGAGAAGTATCTTTGACAGGCGATGACCTGACATACACACCACATGATCTGCCCAGTGAATGTGTGTCTGCATCAGAATAGTTCCAATGCTAGGGATACCAGTCAATACACGTGGCAGAGAAACATCATGATGTGGACAAATTACAGTCTGGCAGAGTGCACCAACAAAGTAAGAAACCAGAGATATTGGAGATCCGTTGCAACCAACCTTTTTTGTAGAGATGGCACCCCTTGATGATGAACAAGCTATAAGAGAAGAGGAAGAGATAATATAAAGAGAGATAATAGTAAGGAATGGAATGTCTCCTTATATATGATATTTCCTCTTTTAATGTAGAATGGGGGTCAATAAAGTGTGATTTTATTTTTTTTGTAATATCAGCCTCTGTTTGATGGAAGTTGGTCAAGACCTCAACAAAATTGAGCAGTCAGAGTTGCGTCGGCGGGCTCTCATGTTGGCCTTGTATCTGTTACGTTCCCCTTTCTATGATCAATACACAAAGTAAGTCACTAAGATTATATTGAATAGCATGTTCAGCTTTTTGTTCATCAGATACAAAACATTGTTGTCTGTTTGTGTATTAATGAATTTTACATTTTTCCACAATATCTTTGGTGATAGCAACAAGTCATTGTGATCAAATGTTGCAGAGAATACTAAATAAATTGTAATCTAATAACAAAATAATTTAATTATGTTCAACTGAAATTGCTTCAATTCCCAGGAATTGTGAGCCCCTCTGAAAGTACTTGCTTAGTACCTTATACCTTATATAATAGTACCTTATAGTACTATTCATCAATAGTACTATAGTACTATTGGCGGGTTCACTGACCGTGTCAAAATGGTCTGCCCTATTTTTACACGGTGTCAACCTGTTACAGTCGATGTGATATTGGGCGACACACTGTAGCTATTATGGACACTCACAGTGCTAAGAAATAAGCCAACCTAGCATTGTTAACAAAGGCTCTGTCTACCTAGGCTTAAAAAGTCTGTTTGCGGCGAAATACTCGGAAGAAGTTGGCAGGTAACTCAACGGGTACATAGGCGCTAACAGCAGAGCTGTGTGGACAGCATAGGGCACAGTTAGACATATAGTACGCTCTGGCCATCCACTGCACCTGATTTTCTCCCAGTTGTCTCGACTTTGTCTTGCCACTGGACCAAGATAAAACTCAGGAGAGAGAGTGTGGTTGACGATTAGTGCAACTCTTCCACACTATAAACCAACTTCAGCACTAGTCATTTCTCAACCCATTTATTTACTTATCTTTACTAATTAAATATGAAGAGAACAAAGTGTGAATCAATCTTAGTTGGTTCATGGAATGTTCGGACACTTACGGATATCTCAGATGTAAACAGACCAGAAAGAAGAACAGCACTAATTGCTAAAGAATTGGCCCGTTATAATCTGGATATTGTTGCACTTAGTGAAACGCGGTTTGCAGATGAGGGTCAGTTGACAGAGAGAGGTGGAGGGTATACATTCTTCTGGATAGGACGTAAAAACACAGAGAGGCGTGAATCAGGTGTTGGTTTTGCTATAAAATCATCTCTGGTGCAGAAACTTCCAGGTCTGCCTCGAGGAATTAGCGATCGCTTGATGTCGTTGCGATTGAAAGTGAGCAAAAATAACTTTGCCACATTACTTTCTGCATATGCGCCGACAATGACAAATCCTGATGAGGAAAAGGATAAATTCTATGAAGAGTTAGATGCCGCTATATCTGGTACACCGAGAACTGATAAACTCATTATCCTGGGTGATTTCAATGCCTGAGTTGGCAAAGACTCCCAGACATGGCAAGGTGTTCTTGGACGTCATGGGATCGGTAAATGTAACAGCAATGGTTCCCTTCTTTTAAAGCTATGTTCTGTGCACGAACTCACTATCACCAACACTATGTTTCGTTTGCCAACGCGCAAAAAGACCTCTTGGATGCATCCACGCTCCAAGCAGTGGCATCTTATAGACTATATCATAACCAGAAAAAGGGACATCAAAGATGTTAGTGTCACAAAAGCAATGTGTGGAGCTGAATGCTGGACTGATCACCGGCTTATAGTATCCAAACTAAATTTCACCATTGCAAGAAAAAGAGGTCCACAGGGACAAAAGATAGAAAAACGCCTAAACACTGATCGGTTGAGTAACCACGATATAAAAAAATAATCTCTCCAAGGATCTCGACGTAGCCTTGGGAGACTTAGATCTTCTTAATACCACATCTGAAGATAGCTGGGCTTCGTTTAAAGGAATTATTTACGCCAAAGCGAAGGAACATTTGGGAGTGAAGGTACATAGACACCAAGACTGGTTTGATGATAATAATTTTGAGATAACATCCTTGTTAGAAGAGAAACACAAAGCTTTCAAGAAACTACAAGGGGCAGCATCTTCACCGTCCAAGAAAGTAGCCTATAACAAGATCCGTAACACTTGTCAAAAGAAGCTTAGAGAGATAAAGGATAAATGGCTAAGTCGAAAAGCTGAAGAAATTCAAATGTTTGCAGACAGAAAGGACTATAAGCGATTCTATGAGGCTTTAAGAACTATCTATGGTCCACACCCATCGGGATCACCACCTCTATTAAATGCTGATTCGTTGAAGCTTCTCACTGATAAAAATGACATCAAATCGTTGGGCTGAACATTTTGAAGAAATCCTAAACAAACCATCAGTAATAAATGAAGAAGTCATAAACAGAATACCACAACTTAGGATAAGAGAAGAACTCGATATACCCTCAAGCAGTCAAGAGGTTATTATAGCGATTAAACAAATGTCAAATGATAAAGCTCCAGGTTTGGATGCCTTACCTGCTGAAATTTATAAAATGGCGGACCACTGCTGATTAAAAAACTAACTGACATTTTTGGTATTTTCTGGAACTCAGGTACATTGCCTCAAGATCTAAAAGATGCTTCTATAGTGCACCTATATAAAGGCAAAGGTACCAAACAGTCTTGCGATAATCATAGGGGCATATCACTTTTGTCTATAGCTGGTAAAATTCTCGCTCGTGTCATACTCAACAGATTAAATAATTCTCTACTAAACGAGCTACTCCCAGAGAGTCAGTGCGGTTTTCGTGCAGGTCGTGGTACAGTTGATATGATATTCTCTGCACGACAAATTCAGGAAAAGTCACAAGAGCAACATAGTGAACTCTTAGCAACATTTGTGGACTTAACTAAAGCATTCGATACCGTTAACAGAGAAGGACTGTGGAAGGTGCTTACAAAGTTCGGATGCCCCCCAAAACTTGTCACGACGGTATGATGGCTAGTGTTATCTGCGACGGAGGAGTATCTCCTGCATTCCCTGTCACAAATGGTGTAAAGCAGGGATGTGTGCTGGCCCCTACTCTTTTCAGCCTGTTATTTACAGCCATGTTAACGGAAACACACCATAGTAATGAAACAGCAGGCATAATGATCAATTACAGAACGGATGGTGGTCTTTTCAATTTACGTCGTCTAAAAGCAAACACGAAAACTAAATCTAGTACTGTTAGAGAATTACTTTATGCTGACGACTGTGCATTGTATGCTGACTCTGTCGTAAACATGCAGAGCACCATAGACCGCTTCTCAAAGGCCTGCAACAACTTTGGTCTCACTATTAACACCAAAAAAACAGAAGTCATGCACCAAGCAACATCAAATAGCCAACATACTGCTACTTCCATCATCGTCAATCAGGAAAAACTGCAGGTAGTCGACAATTTTACTTACCTTGGAAGCACTCTCTCTCGCGATGTCAACATTGATGTGGAAATTAACAATAGACTGGCAAAAGCTAGTGCTGTATTTGGCAGATTACGCAAAAATGTATGGGACAGAAGAGGTATAGGAACAACCACCAAACTACAAGTATATCATGCTGCTGTTATACCAACCTTACTATACGCCTGCGAAACGTGGACAGTGTATGCTAGACATGCAAGAAAGTTAAATCATTTCCATCTTACCTGCCTACGTAAATTACTAAACATCCATTGGTGGGACAAAGTACCAGACTACGAGGTCTTGGAAAAATCAAACTCAATAAGCATCCACACAATACTTATGAAGACGCAGGCACGCTGGGCAGGCCATCTTGTGCGTATGGAGAACTCGCGTTTGCCAAAACAAATATATTATGGAGAACTCAAGGCAGGATTTCGAAAAGCTGGTGGACAGAAAAAGCGTTTCAAAGACACGCTCAAGTCATCCTTGAAACATCTTAACATTGACGTAGGCGCTTGGGAGAGCCTCGCTCAGGATAGGACAGCATGGCGTTACAGCATTAGAACGGGAGCACTAGCGGCAGAAGAATTCAGACAAGAAACTGCAAGACAGAAGCGGACACGTAGAAAAGAAAAAACATCTCAACCTCACACAGATACCTTCTATTGTTGTCAATTCTGTAAAAGAACATTTTGTGCGCGCATTGGACTTGCTAGTCATTTAAAAACGCACTATTAACTTTATTATTTTATTATTTATTGTTATTATTATTATGGTTGAGTTTTTGGTCATCGTCGATCACGACGGACGAACATCATAGTACTATTGTATCCATTTTTTTATGATGAAGTTTCCCATAGTTATGGAATAAATAACAGTTATATTGAAATGAAATAAGCATGTTCTCGTGAATAAACATCAGTTTATGTGTTGTAATATGTTTTTACTGGTTATTTTTTTCACATCACATTGAGGCATACAGTAACAACTGCATTTTTCTTCCATTTGCATGGAATGTGTTACATCTGCAGTTGTGTATCTTACATACACTTGACTGTTTTGTAACTCATACAGAAGTCTGAAATAACAATAAAACAAATAACAAAGACAATTTTCAACGTGTCTGTCCTTTTCGGACCTTTGTCAAGAAACAAAAACCAATTAAGACAACACAACTATAAAAAATACAACAATTCCATTTCCCTACAAAAACCATTCCCGAAGTGGCCATTTTGTCACGGCTTTTAGATTAGGTGCAGAATTAGGCGCGTTCAATATTGACAGACAGAAATGGGTATGGGAAAAATAATTATGAGATTGAAATTCAAATTTTATAGTTGTTTTATCTTAATTGGTTTTTGTTTCTTGACAAAGGTCCCAATAGGACTGACATGTTGAAAATTGTCTTTGTTCTTTGTTTTATTGTTATTTCTGATTTATTTATATTGATAGTTAGGCTATATTCAGTAACCTTTATAATTAACTTCGTATTTACCTCTTAACTGTACAACTGCTTGTCTTCACATAGTTTGTCACATTGTGTGGAAATTATAGAACACAAAGACTAGTCCTATGTATCTTTATGTAACTTTAATATGAAAAAAGCAAATATAAAAATAAAATGTCAATATAAAGATAGGATGCATAGATCCATATTGAAACTATAAAAACATGTTGGTGTGCTTTATAAAGTACTTGACTATAATTTTGACCAGCATATTAAAGTTTGTATTCTCCATTTCTATTATGAGTGTTGATTGTATTGTCACTGTTATGATCCGAAGTGTCTGGTTATGCACTTTATCTACATCATGTAATAAATAAAACATAATACTGCTAGTAAAACTATGAAAATAGTAGTACTTAAGTAGAAAACAGGTGATGAAGTTATCTGACTAGTACACTAGTGTAGTCTCAATACTTCGTCCAGTTTGTCTTCTTGTAAAAGTTTGTTAAAGGACTCACTGAAAGCCTTTGAAATAGACCACTATACATGGGAAGAACTTGCACAAAATAGATCTACATGGCGTTCTAAAATAAAAAAGAGCGCATCATCTTGTGAAAAGAAGAGAAATGCAGCAGCTTAACAGCGGAGAGCAGCTAGAAAGTCACGGATAGACCAAGATCCGTCTACAGTCGTTATTCCATGTCCAAACTGTCCAAGGAAATTTACAGCTTGAATAGGGCTCATTAGCCATCTACGAACTCATAATCTAGGACATAACTAAAATTGAATTTTCAAAAGTGGATGTAACAAATGGTCATCATCACTTGTGATAGACGAACAACAATCTTCTTGTAAACCTAGAGAGAGAGTGCTGCTCTTTAATGTATTTAGAAAGACTGGCTGGTGGTCTCTGCCTCTATGTTGTTTTCCAACAACGTGGTTGATGTTCCACTCCAAATTTGGTTAGTGAAGTGCCAAATCTGCTGTAGGGGTAATATGCCATGATCTGGAGTATAATGTTGGGGGGTGAATTGGTTGGTTGATAAGGATAAGTTCATGTTCATCCTCTCAGTTTTATGGTTCCTCACCTCTCCTGTCCATGTGATCTGGTGACTATTGAAGTCTCATCATCACTCAGTTTTGTCTAGTTCTTATGGACAGTCATTCATACAGTATTAATTGATGAGGTGGAATTCTGTACTTTTCTGTCCTGACGTGGAGCATCTGAATTTGTTTTTCTAGCTGTCTTTTCAATCTGATAGAAAGCATTGGAAGCCTCTTATTTTGAAAGCTACATCCTTGTAGAGATGGGTTTCTTGCAAGCAGCATACTTGCTCTTTATTTAAGATGTTTTTGAGTTGCACTGTTTTCTTGTTCAGTATTCCGGTACTTTATTTTTAAAGGTCTTGTTATTGGCCAATTGCTCTATTCTCATGCCTCCTGGCTCCTCAGGGCAATTGAGAAGAACTTTCAGTAGCTGGGGTTGGACCCTTTTGAGACATAGGGTGCCTGAATATCCATCACAGGGAAGAAATAATAACATACAACAGATATAAACATATTCCCATTGCGTGGTTTGTTGCATGACATCCTAATTACTGTGGTGCGACTCTTGGTTGGTTGCTTATGTCTTCTGCACCTGTACTTGCTAGGGCAGACTGTGGTGTTGCTTGATTTGAGGAGGTCTTGGTCAGTTTTAGTTTCAAGTTTCTGTTGGCTGAACTAAGTTCCAACTCCGTGGGAAAGAGCTGACCTCGATGGGGCTCGATCGCCACAGTGATTAGAAAAAGTGCACTACATACTCTATAAATTCTTAAACAATTTATAATTTTAAAAATAAATCCTGTACATAATTTGCACAGATACTGTACATTCTATTTCCTAGGGAGCTTGTTATTTCATCATGTATGTCAATTCATTCATCAACAGGCAAAGACTTTTGAGTGTTCTTCGTGCCTTTTCAGACATTGTTCCAGGCCTTTCCATTATACTTGGTGAGTAAAACATTTTTGTTGTGTAAAATGTTGCTTGTGATGTCTCTTGTGTTATATTCTATATTATATGTAATGATGATGATTTTCCTCCTTCGCAAGCGAAGAAGATGAGTATGGCATAAAAAAAACAAAATGTGGTGAACAAGTAGAGATAAAAATAAAACATTTATGATTTACTAATTTGGTTTGAGTTTGTGAGTTTGTAGGTGTCCGATGAGTTCGATTCATGTCAGGAAATTTCTGTTACAGTGCATGCAGGAGTGCAGAAGATCATGAGTAGGAGAGTTTTTGGATTTGTCCTTCCGCTTATGTTGTTTATAAATTGCCCGCAGTATTCTCTCTTTTCAAATTTAGTAATGCCAGCAGTGATCTGGGTGTGCCAAGTTGAGCGATCAAGAGCTGTAGTCTCCCAGGAGCTAGGATCGATGCTACAGTGCTTGAGAGAGTTCATAAAGTTATTCTTGAAGCACTTTTTCTGCCATCCGCTTGAACGTTTATCATCGCACAGCTCCACATAGAATAATTTCTTTGGTAGGTGCTTGTCTGGCATGTGGGCGATGTGGCCAGTCCATCGGAATTGGGACCTAGTCAGCAGGGCATGGATGCTTTGCAAATGGGACTTTTGAAGGATTTCCATGTCTGGTACTCAATCCTGTCAATATACTCCCATGAAGTTTCTTAGAATTAGAAACGATGTAGAATTAGAAACGATGTCATAAGAGAAAGAGTGGGTGTCATATCAATTCTACAATACATACAAAACCAACAGATACAATGGTTTGGTCATCTGGAAAGAATGCTGTGTGATTCATTAGTTTATAAATCATATACGAAGAGAGGAGAAGCAGAAAGAAGAGCCAAGGGTAGACCTAGAGTACGCTGGATCGACAACATCAAAGAGACATTACACGAACACCAAATAACATCTGAAGCTGCCAGAAAAGCGAGAACAAGAACATTGTATCTCCCTCGACACCCGTAAAGGGTAAAAGAGGAAGGAAAGAAGAAGTTTCTTAGGCACCAAAGGTGGAAAGAGTTAAGCTGTTGAGCATGTCTAGCATAGATGATGATGATGATGTTCGTCCGTCGTGATCGACGATGACCAAAAACTCAACCATAATAATAATAACAATAAATAATAAAAAAATAAAGTTAATAGTGCGTTTTTAAATGACTAGCAAGTCCAATGCGCGCACAAAATGTTCTTTTACAGAATTGACAACAATAGAAGGTATCTGTGTGAGGTTGAGATGTTTTTTCTTTTCTACGTGTCCGCTTCTGTCTTGCAGTTTCTTGTCTGAATTCTTCTGCCGCTAGTGCTCCCGTTCTAATGCTGTAACGCCATGCTGTCCTATCCTGAGCGAGGCTCTCCCAAGCGCCTACGTCAATGTTAAGATGTTTCAAGGATGACTTGAGCGTGTCTTTGAAACGCTTTTTCTGTCCACCAGCTTTTCGAAATCCTGCCTTGAGTTCTCCATAATATATTTGTTTTGGCAAACGCGAGTTCTCCATACGCACAAGATGGCCTGCCCAGCGTGCCTGCGTCTTCATAAGTATTGTGTGGATGCTTATTGAGGTTGATTTTTCCAAGACCTCGTAGTCTGGTACTTTGTCCCACCAATGGATGTTTAGTAATTTACGTAGGCAGGTAAGATGGAAATGATTTAACTTTCTTGCATGTCTAGCATACACTGTCCACGTTTCGCAGGCGTATAGTAAGGTTGGTATAACAGCAGCATGATATACTTGTAGTTTGGTGGTTGTTCTTATACCTCTTCTGTCCCATACATTTTTGCGTAATCTGCCAAATACAGCACTAGCTTTTGCCAGTCTGTTGTTAATTTCCACATCAATGTTGACATCGCGAGAGAGAGTGCTTCCAAGGTAAGTAAAATTGTCGACTACCTGCAGTTTTTCC
Source organism: Meghimatium bilineatum (assembly GCA_034231615.1). Classification (NCBI taxonomy): domain Eukaryota; kingdom Metazoa; phylum Mollusca; class Gastropoda; order Stylommatophora; family Philomycidae; genus Meghimatium; species Meghimatium bilineatum. The sequence continues at coordinate 28,183,491 of CM067305.1, read as the reverse complement.
TGATTGACGATGATGGAAGTAGCAGTATGTTGGCTATTTGATGTTGCTTGGTGCATGACTTCTGTTTTTTTGGTGTTAATAGTGAGACCAAAGTTGTTGCAGGCCTTTGAGAAGCGGTCTATGGTGCTCTGCATGTTTATGACAGAGTCAGCATACAATGCACAGTCGTCAGCATAAAGTAATTCTCTAACAGTACTAGATTTAGTTATCGTGTTTGCTTTTAGTCGACGTAAATTGAAAAGACCACCATCCGTTCTGTAATTGATCATTATGCCTGCTGTTTCATTACTATGGTGTGTTTCCGTTAACATGGCTGTAAATAACAGGCTGAAAAGAGTAGGGGCCAGCACACATCCCTGCTTTACACCATTTGTGACAGGGAATGCAGGAGATACTCCTCCGTCGCAGATAACACTAGCCATCATACCGTCATGAAATTGTCGTATCACAGTGACAAGTTTTGGGGGGCATCCGAACTTTGTAAGCACCTTCCACAGTCCTTCTCTGTTAACGGTATCGAATGCTTTAGTTAAGTCCACAAATGTTGCTAAGAGTTCACTATGTTGCTCTTGTGACTTTTCCTGAATTTGTCGTGCAGAGAATATCATATCAACTGTACCACGACCTGCACGAAAACCGCACTGACTCTCTGGGAGTAGCTCGTTTAGTAGAGAATTATTTAATCTGTTGAGTATGACACGAGCTAGAATTTTACCAGCTATAGACAAAAGTGATATGCCCCTATGATTATCGCAAGACTGTTTGGTACCTTTGCCTTTATATAGGTGCACTATAGAAGCATCTTTTAGATCTTGAGGCAATGTACCTGAGTTCCAGAAAATACCAAAAATGTCAGTTAGTTTTTTAATCAGCAGTGGTCTGCCATTTTTATAAATTTCAGCAGGTAAGGCATCCAAACCTGGAGCTTTATCATTTGACATTTGTTTAATCGCTATAATGACCTCTTGACTGCTTGGGGGTATATCGAGTTCTTCTCTTATCCTAAGTTGTGGTATTCTGTTTATGACTTCTTCATTTATTACTGATGGTTTGTTTAGGATTTCTCAAAATGTTCAGCCCAACGATTTAAGATGTCATTTTTATCAGTGAGAACCTTCGACGAATCGGCATTTAATAGAGGTGGTGATCCCGATGAGTGTGGACCATAGATAGTTCTTAAAGCCTCATAGAATCGCTTATAGTCCTTTCTGTCTGCAAACATTTGAATTTCTTCAGCTTTTCGACTTACGTCGAAAATTATCCTTTATCTCTCTAAGCTTCTTTTGACAAGTGTTACGGATCTTGTTATAGGCTACTTTCTTGGACGGTGAAGATGCTGCCCCTTGTAGTTTCTTGAAAGCTTTGTGTTTCTCTTCTAACAAGGATGTTATCTCAAAATTATTATCATCAAATCATCAAATCTGGACTATCTATAGCATAGATAGTCCAGGATGACACAGCATGCAACAGTGTTGGTAGAACCACTGCACCATAGACGTCCAACTTAGTTGTCAAACTGAGACCACGCCTGATCCAGACGTTGGTACAAGGCTCTTGAATGCTGCAAATAAATACGCAGGGCAACATCTTCGTCAATTGTCACATTTTGTAATAGGGTGCTACCAAGATATACAAACTTATTGGCAGTATTTAGATTTTGTCCCTTTACTGTGATTACTGGTTCTATGTAGGAGACACCCAGTGCTGCTTGATACATTACTTATGTCTTCGCAGTGCTGATGGTGAGACTGAGCGCATCACAGGCCAAAAAAAATAGGTCCATACTGTCCTGCATGACTTTCAGACTGGTAGTGTTTAGTGCACAATCGTCAGTGAGCAATAGGTCACAAAAAATGTCAGTCTTAGTTTTGGTCTTCAATCTACTAAGATTGAAATGCCCTCCATCAGCTCGACAGCGAAAGCAAATTCGTGCACTGTTATTCCAGAAGGAATCATTTAACATGGCAGAGAACACGATAATGAAGAGCGTCAGAGCCAGGATGCAACCCTGTTTGACACCGTTAATTACTGTAAATGGGTTTTAGTGATCGCCGTCATCTTGCACACAGGCTGTCAAAACCATCATGGGACTGGTGAACCATGTTGGTGAATTTTTCGGGACATCCAAATTTAGTCATTATCTTCTATCTTCCTTCATGATTTACAGTGTCAAATGCCTTAGTTAGATCCACAAATGTGGTGTAGAGAACAATATTCTGTTGACGACACTTTTCCTGTAGTTGTCTGGCAGTGAATATAATGTCAACAGTACCTCTGCCTTGTTGGAAGCTGCATTGGCTGTATGGAAGGAGACCTGCCTCAAGATGGGCTTGCAGTATGTTTAATAGGACCATAGCCAAGATTTTGCTTGTTATAGAGAGCAGGAATATTCCTCCGTGGTTGTCATAAGCTAGGCAATTTTCTTTTTCTCTTGTATAGATGTATGATGGAAGAATCCTTAAAGTCTTGTGGTATCGCATCTAGATTCCACATTGTCTGGAAGAGCTCTTAGAGTCATAACAGGGCCACTGACAGCATAAACTTCAGCTGGAATGGAGTCTGGATCTGGTGCTTTTCCTACAGACAAATTTGAGATAGCTTTCTCCACCTCCTCAAGGCAAGAGGGCTCCAATAATGAATGGTTGATTGATGTTTGCGTGATGCACGCAATTGCTTCGTCGTTGATGTTGGAGGGGCAGTTTATTACATTTTTAAAATGTTTATCCCAGCATTTGAGAATTTCCTCAGTCAGTGATGGTATGCTTTCCATCTGCTCTGAAAAGAGGAGACATTCCTGAAGACTTAGTACCATAGATTGCTTTTAGCGCTCAATAGAATTTCTGCATATTATTGCTGTCATCGTAATGCTGTATCTTTTTGGCTTTCCTACTGAACCATCAGTCTTGCATCCTCCTTAGTTCTTTTTGCATGTTTTTCTTTGAGTTTTCATACAGCATCTTTTTGCTAGTTGATGAGTCGTTTAGATAAACTTTGTGCTTGTTGTCCAGGAGAGCTTTGATCTGTACAACCATTTCATCAAATCAGTCTTTAACCTTTAGCATACTGTAAACAAAAAAAACAAATTTTTCCCCTGCAGCTGGATTCTTTTTTGAGAATTTGCGTTATTGTTGGTACCCTTTTCTAAAAACGTGATAACTTTTTTGTTGTTATATTTAAATAATATTTGCACATACAAATAAAGAATTTAATTCTGCATATATTGGTGTACGTTTTGTTTGTGTGTGTGTGTGATACAAGACATGTAAGAAAGTAGTAAAGACGTTAATTCTAAAAAAACAAACAAATTATAATATGAAAAAATGAAAAATTAATATTAAAATATTATTTACCTTTGGTTTTTCGATTGTCTTTAGAGGGAACCTTGAAATAAAACCTAATTCCACACTATTTTTGTGGATTCATTGTCAAATCATAATATTACTTGTGACAATGAATGAACCTTATAGATTTGCCATACATTGTTCTCTGAACCACAAGACCTACCGTTAAATTCCATGTATAACCCGAGAATTTTTGGACAAAAAACAGAGATGACTTCATACTCCTCGACATATTCGAGAGTAAGATCAAATTTAAAAAAAATTACGCCCAAATCACAGTAAAAAAGGAGAAAAACACTTTTTTTTAAATTAGTCACATGTCCCGATATATTAAGCCAGGATAAAATGACTAGGGCTCACCAGCAATCTAGAGCGTACTTGCCATAATGCTAGGCCTCTAATTACATTAATTTCTATATATCATACAATATTTCCTTCAAAATCTCCGATATTTCTTGATAAAAACTCACTTATTAGGTCTATATCGTTATTTCGACACGCCGCCATTTTTTTAGCATAATTTCCCAGAAACGCTATTTTTAGCAATGGGTATTACCGGTTTTTTTACCATTTATAGTACATATATTTCTATCATAAAGGTTTCCATTGATCATCGAAATTGGTCTGAAAAGTATACCAGTATCTGATGTTATTTATTGACCAAAATACGGTAATGGTCTGTGGAAAAAACAAATGAAATACCATAGCCTATGCTGATGGGTAGCCTAGTCTTGTTTGTGTCGGGAAACACTAACTACCAGTAATCTAATCGCTGTCACACACTTTCTTGTTGCAGTAAAGCAAATGTTACAACAGTTACTGACCGTCTAGTAGGCTATAAGACCTGTGTACAGAAAATTTAAAACAACACCTCAAAGGCAGATTTTGAGTATTTCCGTGCATGTTGCTGGTCGGTCTTGCCAATTTTTAACATGGGACTCCAAGTATATAAATATTGACCAAGACAATAATCAGAAACATATAGAATGAAGTCCTAATTAATTCTGTACAGAGGTCTTACTCTACATCCTACGGTCTTGCACAAACACTCACATTTTGACATCCAAAACTTTGCCGCTTAGGCAGTGTTGGAGGGAGGGGAATGGGGGAGAGAAATCAATAGTGAAACTGTCTGAGCTGTGCCTCAGTTTATATTACCGTATAAGGTAAACATACAGGTCACACAAAGTTCAAACTCTTCTGTATCTTTTAAAAACAAACTTGATCTGGCATGTTTTTGTCTGGCCATCCATCTTCCCATTTCCCGCTTACACTTACAGGAATAAAATCACAATGACAATAAAAATGTATGAACTGGAAGCTAAACTACTTGTGCAGTATTCTTGGCTAGCTAAGTCAGCCTTATATTCTGTTAATTAGTCCAGCCCACTGAGGCGACAGATTGACTACTGGCCCTACCCATTTCAATTGGCTCAACCAATCCAAGTTTCCCTCACATTATGTGATGCCATTCAGATAAGTGACTAAATGCAATCTTTCTTTATAGAAGATTTGAAACGAGGTTCCAAATCACAACACATCATAGGCATTTTGTAGTAAAATTGCGCTGTTATTGATTCCCTCCCCCAACCACTGTACATTTAGTGGAAGACTAGATCAATTTCACAATCCTCTGTTATGTTTATTTTATTACCGTATTCTCCCCACACAGTAAACAACCAGGAACAAAGTTCAAACTCTTCTGTATCTTATAAAAACAAACGTGATCTCATTGTCTAGCCTTTCATCCTTTCCCACTTAAATGTCACTGTCAGAAGCCGGTGACATAATAGTTACATAGTAATTACTATTCACTAGGGCTGTTCCGCGTCATAACGCCCAGACACCCAACACAGACAATTCATTCAGGAAAAACTTTGTTCCCCAAAGTCTCGCCACCTCATAAACCGTCTATAGTCATGGATAGGGAAGTCAGCCTACCGGGTATTCATTATTTTCGAATATATTGATCCAGAATACAGTAGCCACCGGGGTTTCATTCCTTGATTCATTCAAGTTACATGAGTGAAGCAAATGAAAGGAATGCCATTTTCTTAGAGTTGCAAAAGTTTGTGTTAATTTCCATTTAGCATGTTGGTTCTTTCTTATGATGATGAAGTTCATTATTGCCGGCATTGTTAAGTTAGGGATGTTGGTCTATAGTCGGACCTTCAACTTTCTCCACTTTTGGGAAGGGATAATTAGGTTGTCGGCATACAATCGGATGGATTTATATTCGGAATTTAACGATACTCATTTTGGTGATCATCCAAAAAAGTATAATTTTATCCTCTACCTCACGAAAGCAACGTGACCAACACTATATTCTAATGTAAAAACCAACATACTTCTCAAGAATTTAGTAATCCACATCACAAGTCATAATGATTTTACTGAAAATACAATAAAATAAAAGTGTATAAAACCCGCTTCACTTTCATGTCTCCTTTCTGACTTGCCAATGTGGAGAGATGTAAAATATTTCATTATTTCAGCGCCATACACTTCTTCTCGTTCGTAAACAATTCAGAAAAGGAAGTCAAATTTGATAGCTAACTAGGATTGGCAAAATCTAGTTACTTAACTAATCAGGTTTTACGACAAATGTCCCTATGTTGCAAGACTGTCATGTTCAAGATATGCTAATTTTTTGTCTTACTGACAAGACTACAGCGTGGTAAAGGTTAATGCCTGCAAACAGAAATTACCACAACTTCTTTTGTAGTTTTGTAGATAGTGTCATGAAGGTTTACCCATCATTTAAAAAAAAAATCTATGGAATCGACTGAAATGGTGAAGTTTTAGTATCCATTGAGCTGCGCATAAACTGTTTATAAAGTAGATCTTTCAGTTCGGAGATGTCGAAATGTTTTGGCTGTTTGCTCTTTTGAGGTCGCCGGAGATGCTGAGTATGGAGATTCATTTTGGAGACTAGCAGTCTGTGGTCTTTCAGTAGTTGACGCTACACATGGATTTAGTGACTTTCACATCTTGCTTATCACGTTAGCTCACGATTACATAATCAATTTTATGCCACTTTTTTTATCGTGGGTGCATCCATGAAGTCTTATTATGGTGAGGTAGTTGAAAGATGAGCAGGTTAAATGCTGTGCATGTTTTGAGCAGTAGTTGTCCATTGCTATTGCATTTGTCAATGCCATGCCTCCCCAGCACCATCCCAGGACGCCCAGTCCGAACCCACTGTGCGTTAGTCACAAAGGATTTGTTTGATTTTGGGGGTCTCCTTTTTTTGTTTTTTTTTAAATCATCATATAATTTTTTCAAAGAAGATCAATGCTTTTGAAATGAAATGCTACAGAAAAATATTTTAGAATATCATGGAAGGAAAAAATGAGAAACTCAGATATTATAAACAAATTGAAGATTCCAGAGGTTACTAAACACAATAACAAAAAGAAAACTACACCTGTTTGATCATATAAAGAGACACAACTGTTTAGAAATACAAATAATGGAGGGAAGAGTACTTGGGAAGAGGAGGAAGGATAGACCAAGAAGAAGATGGACTGACGACATTAAGCCTGATCACCCAAGACAGAGAGGGGTTCAGAGATTTCATTGTGAAGACAATGTTCTGGAAAGAATATGTCACATGACAATAACTTTTTCTGTTCATTGGGGTTCTTCATAGTCGGGGCATACATGCTAGTGAATGTTCATGCTACTTTTTAGAAAGTGAAGATGAACAGTCATCAGCCTGCCTCAAATGCCCTTTGATGATATAGCCATTTTTCTGGCTAGGCTAGATTTAATTGCAACGCCAACATCAATTTCTGAACGAAAGTAAAACCAAGATTGTCACAAGCAACAAAACCATTCACATGTTCTCGATCTATAACAGAGAACTAGAGCAAGCTACTAGTTTTGAATACCTTAGTTTTCTTATAAGCAGCTTCTGGGATTACTATTAAGAAGACAGATTTGTGTATATGGTTCATTCACATTATGGTTCAATGACATGATGTAATTTGCAGATCTTGTTGCCGGAATTCAAAATTGCTAATAGTTGCTATTCATGGAGATTAAAGCTTGCAACAGTTTAATGCAAACGTTAACATAACAACAGCTTATTTCAAATGATATTAAATCATTGTTAGACTATATCAAGCAAGTGTGTAGTTTAAATTCACAGTTGGCTGACAGCACCATTGGCAGCACTCAAGACAAAAGGAGCAGTCGCCGGAGTGACGGAGTACATGCTTTGTGGTCGATCTCTGTTTCGTCAGTGATAGGCTCAGGTTCTCATCAAACAACACTGACTGGGACACTGAGCTTATACATGTTTGGTTGGCTGTCGGAACGGCAAGCAGAGCATATATGGGAATGTCATCAGGGCTGTGACACTTTTTCCTAATCAAGAAAGAAGACAGATGGTGGTTGGTCATTGCATCAAATAAATTTATACAAGTGAAAACCATATTGCTGACTCACAACAAAATAACAAAACTAATTTTCCTTAGAGCCTGCATATTCCCAGTTGCAATATATGGACATGAGTCTTTGACAATCACCAATAAGGTGAGAAACAAAATTAGAGCATTTGAAACAAAATATTACAGGATAATCCTAAACAAAAAGTGAACCAAAAATGTCACCAATTCAGTAGATACTGAATAGTTTTTTTCACTTTCAGAGTGTGGAAGGTAATTTCCAGCTCTGCATTGACACATCCAAACTCAACTGTGTTTATAATATTCTTTTGTTCAGAGTCTGGAAGGAAATTTCCAGCTCTGCATTGAGTCATTGACCACATCCAAACTCACCTGTGTCATAATTATTCTTCTGCAGTCATTCTCAAACTCCTTCTGGTTTCATGTAGAAGGAGTTTCATGTAGGCTTCATTTACTTATGTCAAAATGTTTGCTGATATGTTATTATGAAAATGTTCAAATAAAATGCTGCGAGGGAAAAAATCCTAGTCCATCTTTCATCTGTGTGTCTGATTTCACACACTAAAATTTATCATCATCATCAAGTGCCGTCTCCGCAACGAAGGTTGGCTGCAACGTATCTCCAACATCTCCTGTCTCTTGTCTTGGTGGTGCACTCTGCTAGACTGTAACCTGTCCATCGTGTAATGTTACTCTCCCACTTGTATCTCTGCCTACCTCTTGCTCGCTTCCCTTTGACTTTACCCTCAAGTAAGGTCTTCAAAAGGGTGTCATGTCTTTTAATGTGTCCAAAGTATTTTATTTGCCTGATCTTTATTTCTCTTAGTAGTTCTTTCTTCATATTAAGTGTCTTTAGCACCTCTTTATTTGTTTTCTTCTCTTTCCATGATGTTCTCCCTATTCTTCTATATACCCACATTTCAAAGGCATCAATTTTGTCTTCTAATTGTTTATTTAGTGTCCATGTTTCTGAGCCATACATTAATATGGAATAGATGTAGCATTTTATAATTCTCATTTTTAACTTTGTAATTTGTTTAGATATTAATAATTTCCTCATGTCATTGAAGGTACTTTTAGCCATTCCTATTCTCCTTTTAACTTCTGTTTCACATCTGCCATCATTTGTGACTATGTGTCCAAGATATTGATACTGTTTTACTTGTTGTAGTTTCTCTCCCTGTATGTTTATATTTACCTCCTGGTCTTCTGTGTCTTTGCTGATTATCATGGTTTTTGTTTTTTGAATGTTTATATCCAGTCCATATTCATTACTTGATTTATTGACTTGATCTATTAGTCTTTGTAGTTCATGTTCACTTTCTGCTAAAAGAACAGTGTCATCTGCATATCTAATGTTGTTTATTATTTTCCCATTGATCTTGAGTCCTGGTATTTCTTCTATATTTTTAAAGATATTCTCTGTGTAGATATTAAATAGGCTTGGTGATAAAATGCATCCTTGTCTTACCCCTCTTCTTATTTCTATGTATGGAGAGTAGCTGTTTTCACACCTTATTGATGCAGTTTGTTCCCAATATATATTTCTAATCAGCCTGATGTCTTTTCCATCTATGCCTATTTCTTGAAGACATTTGATTAATTTTTCATGTTGGACTCTGTCAAAGGCCTTGCTGTAGTCTATGAAGCAAATATAGATACTTTTTTGGACTTCTATATATTTATCTATCACTAGCCGGATACTCAGTATAGCTTCTGTGGTTCCTTTGTTTTTCCTAAAACCGAATTGTTCTTCACCGACCTCCATGTCTATCTTGTTCTTAATTCTTTCATGTATTATCTTGAGAAGTATTTTAGTTATATGGCTCATTAGAATTTATAGAGATATCCAATATGAGGTTCTGCTGAACACAAAATTTAATCCTCTGGGTTTTTTCCATATAGGTCTACTGTTTGAATTGGAGTCTGCCCGTAAAAGCTATCACAGCTTCATCAGTCCTAATATCTTGTTAATAATACACAATATTACTCAAGAATAACATTATAATATTACATAACAACACAAGAAACAAACAGGTGAGTTTGGAGTTTCGTGGCCTACCAAAATTGCAAGAAATTAGCAGAGAAGTCAGCTGTGTATCCCACTACAACATCGAGTATTAGATTGGAAATAGACAGCAGCTCTCACTTGACGACTCAACCACCAACAGACTCAGTGATTCTATCGGAATCTCAAAGTATGCTGCACAAGAAAAGTTCAGAACTGAATTGATCACTCTTCTCAACAACCCGCAGATCTACTGTCTAGGTCATGCTGGGGTCAGGGGAAACAAAAGAGCTGATATGTTGGCTGGTAAAGCCTTGGTGAATGGTACCGAGATAAGAAGAGACAGAATTGAATTGATTAGAGCAGTCATGGATACCCTATGAGAAGATGTGGAGAAAGTCGAATGAGACAATGTACATATTCAGAGAATGGCAGAAATGTGGTGATTTAGAGGCGATGGGAGAAAGTGCTCCCTTTCCGGAAAGATTAGAAGAACGCATATTCAGCAACTGACTGGGACACTGAGCATATACACTTTTAGAGTGCTGACGGAACGGCAAGCAGAGCCCATATGGGTATGCCCCCATTGCTGTGACGCTTGTTTCTAATCAGGAATATCTTGTTCATACATCATTAGCTCTCAGGACTTGTTTAAATCGAACCTTTAAAATTACATCTAGTCCTCAAGGCAGGAAATTGGAGTTACCATTGAGATAAAAGTATTTGTTTATATACTTTCAATAATATTTCTGGACAATGCACCTGACTAGTCACATTTAGCAGATCACCAGTAGACAACATCATTTTGTAATGTAACTACTCCTAACATATAGACTTAGTTCACATAAATAAAACCCTAGATATTATCTGGTAAACATGAGTCTTGATTAGAAAACTGGCCTCACAGCACATGGGGCATTCCCATAAGTGCTCCGTCCTCTGTTCCAGCAGCCATTCGACTCGATGGTGTTTCTAGTCCAATGCAGCTGAAACAGACATCGACATCAGGGCACAACTCTGGCCCTTGCGAAAGGTTTCTTTGTTGTTCCGTCCACCCACGTCGTGCCCGTAACTAGTTCAAGCACAACGTCGGAACAACATGGTAACTGTTATCGAAGGTTACGACTACGGGATTGTATAGATGATGCCATGAATCTTCTATACATGTTTCTATACATTGGTAAACATGTTTCCAAGTAGGATCTTGCTTTTCTGAAATTTTGATACCAACATACACAACATTGTTTTATTCCATGTGTATACCACAGAATGACTCACGTAAAAATAGTGAAAGGTAAGCCTAGCCATCCAGAGAGAAATGAATGTAAATGAAAACTGGCTAAACAGCATGGTTCTTTCCAGAAAACTACAATACTTTGGCCATATCAAACGCCATGACAGCCTAGAAAAGACCATAATGGAGGGGGAATGATGCCAGGGAGATGAACAAGAGGCAGACCAAGAAGAAGATTGATGCAAGATACCAAAGACCACCTGACCAGAACAGTAACAGAGGCAGGCAGACTGGGTCAAGATCGACAGAAGTTTCAAAAGGCTGTGATGACTGCTACATCCTGGTCAGGATATGCTACCTGATAAAGCCTAGTCCTAATCACAAGCAGAATAGTCTGGATCAATGTCGTAGGCAGGACCTGATTTCTTGTGAAATCAATTAATATTGACATAGATCAGTTGTGTTGACTATTCTCATTTGTTAGTAGGTTGGGGTGGGGGGATCTGGGTGCATATCATCAATTAGGAATAGACTAAAGGTCAATGATCGTAGCTAATTTCAGTTCTCAAGTCCTGAACTAATTCCCCATCAACGTCTGATTCATTCTCATTCTCTAAAATTTCATTTAAAAATTGTCTATCAACCTCATTTTAATCGTAAGTAGAATCGTACAAATTCTGACGAAGTTTTAACAAAATTCTAAGGCCATATTAAAAAATTCAGAGATTGTATAGAACAGCTGTTGGCAATGATCCTGAAAACTACAATGATGGGCTAAATTTAGCATGTCTTTTCATATTATCACAATGCTAAACAATGTTACGTATGCCAGATCGCCTGCCAAAGATACTTCGCTATGGTGAGCTGGAGAAGGGTACACAATCTCAAGGTGGCCAAAAGAAGTGCTACAAGGACTCTTTAAAGACCTCACTGAAAGCCATTGAAATAGACCAAGATACATGTGAAGAACTTGCACAAAATAGATCTACATGGTACTCTCCAATAAAAAAGGATGCATCATCCTGTGAAAGGAGAAATGCAGCAGCTCAACATCGAAGAGTAGCTAGAAAGTCACAGTAGACCAAAAACTGTCTACAGTGGTCATTCCATGCATGAACTGTCCAAGGACAATTGCTGTTCGAATAGGGCTTATTAGTCATCTATTCATAGGCAAGGACATATTTCTAACTGATTTTCAAAAGTGGATGAACAAATGGTCATCATAACTTGTGATGGACGAACAACAAACAGCGAATAAAAATAATTTAAATTACTATACAGAAATCGGATGGATTGGAAATGAATCAATAGCAGGTCGATTGCAATTGAGTATGTTAAACAGTGTGACATCCAAGGTGACAAGTAGTCATGAAAGCGAGTTTCATTGAAAAAGAGAATGAGAATGGAATTTAAAAACTATTACTGTAAACATGGACAGCAATAAAACTTGAAATTTAAACATATAAATGGTTGAAATTAAGGCCTTGATTCTTGAACAACGTCGCAGCACTGGGGGCATTCCCATATATGCTATGCTTGCCGTTCCATAAGCCATAATGTCAAGAATAATAATATATAATGTCAAGAAAATTTACAGAAGTAGTAGATGTTAGATGTGAATTGAATAGCAGGGTTGAAATTTTTGATGAAGTAAGACAATTCTGTCTCATTGCCTCATTAGCGGTACATGAGAGCGGTACTGGGGTGTACTAGAGATACACCCATCTCTGCTATGAGATTTCTGCTTGATCTTCCCAGCATTAGAGTGCGACATCAAGTAGCACAAGTCAAGTCGTACCTTAAAGTGACAGAATACAACCACCACCCATTACACCATCGTCTAGATGAGTCAAAGGGAAAACGTATTAAGCGTGGCAGATCATGAATGGCAGAGGCTGAAGACACACTGCGAATAGTATGTGAATTGGAAGAAATAGGAAAGGGCAGTGAATGGGAGGAGACACTGAGAAGAAATCACTGACTAAAGTAATAATACAACTAGATAAAGCGTGTCGAAAATGGACGGCAGTCAGGGCTCAGGATACAGTGCAAGAACTCGCCCAACTACACTCGAAACCACAAGACATAATTATATACACAGATGGATCTGTTAGCAGAAACACAAATAAAAGCGGTTGAGGTTTTGTTGCCTACAGAAATGGCGTGAAGTTGGTTGAGAAATCTTCAGCATATTCTACTGTCACATCGAGCATGAGGATGGAGATAGAGGGAGTTACAACAGCTCTTAATTGGTTGATAACTAATACATCAACACACGCGGTAATACTCACAGACTCTCAAAGCATGTTGCGCAAGATAGAAAAGTTCATGCTAAGAAAAGAATGGTGGGACTTATTGAACAACTCAGTTGTCCAGAGCATTACATGGATATTCTGCCCTGGTCATGCTGGGGTCAGAGGAAACGAGAGAGCCGACTTACTGGCAGGCAATGCTGCGATAGACGGCACATTGCTGAGAAGAGATAAAGCAGATTTAATAAAGGCAGTAATAAATTCATTTCAAGATGCAGATGATGTCAATGAGGTTGAGAACGTACACATACAGAGAATGTTAGAAATGGGAGTATTCAGAGGTGAGGGGACGAAAAGTAAATAATTTGGAAAGTCCCGAAGATCACACAATCAACACCTGACCGGAACTATGAGTCTACATACACTGGGATGACTGCTGGAGCAGAGGGCGGAGCACTTATGGGAATGTCCCGCGTGCTGTGAAGCCAGTTTCTAATCAAGAATTCTGTCTCAGGCATGTCAGTAATACCTATACCATTATCAATGTATCCATGAAAAATAAATGGAAAAGGGCCTTCATGGGTCTCAAAAACTTGATGCTCAAGCTATCCCATGAAAAGACATAAGTGCTTCGCCCTCTGCTCCAGACATAACTGTGTCACATCTTAGTTCCTATAGGAATGCCACTAATCTGATAGAAAAAGTGCCCATCGAATTCAGAAGAATAAAATGTCAGCACCCAGCAACAGTTCATCAAGAAAGATAAGAGTTGGAATGAATACAGTGGTATGGGGACTCTTGCCAAAAAAAAACAACTGCAGTGCCCTTAGACCATCAGAAGTATAATAAAGAACAAACATCAAGTAAGAACAGATGATAAGTGCTGTCAGAAGACAACTGAGCAGAAGAAAATACAGTTAATGCACGATTTCATCCATATACATGTTCCACATAGTCCGATTTTCTGTTGCTCTTCGTAAAACTACGACATAGACTTGTTTGCTGCGTAATTACTATTGATCCCACATCACCTCTCTATACAAACCTTAGTTGCCTGTTGCAACATGCAGGACAGGTCAATGTTGCTATTCTGTTCTTCCCTTTCGGGACCCCAGTAACACACAGAACTGTTGATTCAAGTTGAGCAAACACTATGCTTTGTTGACTCCATCATATGAACAATACTTCAATGACTGTCTAAGCTAATACATAAATATAAGTTTACACATATGTATCAGACATCTTCATTTGTACCTTTATTATATTTTGTGCCGTTTCTTTATATATTTAACATATATGTTGTTTTTTTTTTCAATAGTTCCCCTCATGGAGTATCTTCCAGTGTGGCAGAGAATCTACTTCTACACATGGTCAAGCTAATTGAAACATTGATAAAATTGTAGAAATTAGTCAACTACTGACCAAAAGAGAGACATATTTCTTAAAATCATCATTATAACTCGCCAGAATATACAATTGATAACAAATCAAACATCCAGTCTTTAAATATATAGTGAGCCTCCAACATCCACTCATAATTTGTTTCACAAAATCTCATTTTGTGTTCAAAATATTATGAGCTGAAAGCTTAGACATAAATCATTTTGATACTTGTAAGAGAATGCTGCTAAGAACATTAGATCAGATGTCCTTGTTGCAAGGTCAATTGCTTGCCGTAATTGAATATAATTATGTGTGCACTTGTTTAGTTTTTTTAATGTAAACATGTACAAGATGTTACCAAAAAATTTCTAAACTACCGGTACCTGTTTAGAATAACTTTATTTCATACTTACCTGGAATCTAGTCCACTATATTTTCAAAATACACATCTCTGCTATCTGTAAATAGCTCTCAGTGCAGTTTCCATTTCTGGCAACAGTCTTGGTAAAGCATTTTGTGGATTGTATGTAAATCGGTACACTTTGCCTTATTTTTATCAGTAGTTGGACAGTTATATTTTAGTTTGAGAAATACAAAAAGTATGCTTGTGTTGGTATATGATCAGGTCTTATTGCCTCCTTGTGTCAACGGGATTGTCATGTCATGCAAACCTTTTTTTTTCACAGAGTTGTGGGTAGTATAGTGTGTTGTTGATGCCAAGTACAAACTGATATTTTCGGTTGTACTTATGCATAAAATGATGTATGTTCTAGGAAGAAGACATTTGATAGCAATTTCTTAACTGTTTTGGAACTTTATTGTTTTTTGGTTTGAACAAATTAATTTTCAGTAGTAGAAAAATTTCATCGCAATTTTAAAAATAATTTGATATGATTTGACAGTGTAGTCCCTCTTTAGCATTCTTTTATAAGAAATTTCCTCATATAACAACAATTTTCCAAATCCCCAATTACACTTATTCTATATTTATTGTACTGTATATAGCTAATTTCCGTTATTACATACATATTTTATCTGTCCAGACCAAGTTATAAAGGGATTGTATTGATAAATAGTGTGATTGTTGTACATTATTGAAAAGAAACACGGTTGTAGAAAATCAACATAGTAAATTGATGAAAATGTGTTTTTGAAAAGTATAATTTACTATTTGTAAAATATAAAAATGATTATTAGCTTATCATTTTTTAAATAAAAATATTTCAACTGACTTAATTTGTCAATGGTTGAAGTGTTCTAATTATGTTTTCTGGTACTTTATGATAGGTTACTTAGTTATAGCCATACGCAATTTATGTCCAAAATATTAACTTCATGAATATTTTACTCAATGACATCAGAAACAAAAAAAACATATAACATTAATATAATATCACAATTTCATTATTTCCAAACTTTGTTTACCGGTACTTACTGCAAATTGCCTTAATTTATGTCTATTGAGTAAAATACCTCCCTATACAGATTTATCACTTTCGCTAGTTTAAAATGATTCTGTATTTTATCTTTTAAAATAGTTATGTCATCACATCTTTTGAAGAAGTGACCAGCATCAATATTACCTAAACCTAATCCCAGCCTCTTTGATCTTTTTGTTACTGAGCATTTGCAACTAAAATTATAATTGCTACTGCAATTTCCTGTCTGAACCATTTATAAATAAGAACAATAGCTTGTTCCACACTCCTGATCAGAAGTTGGACTTGGATATTATTTCTCAGAAATACATAAGCAATGTTTGAGTAATAACAATCAGTTTTTAAAGACAAAAGACCACAAAGTATAAACTGATAAAATTATAACATTGAATCCAAAACAGATACTGTATAGCGAGTATTGATTCAGTAAATCTTCTTTAACTCTTTGGGGACCAATCCACAATATTTCGGCTCAATATTTTGGGTCTACAGGACCAATCGCCACTTTAACGGTTTTTATTTTAGATTGATCATATATTGATCAGTTATATTTTGTTTTGCCTAGTACAAGTTTTTATGCTAACCTCAAAACATCCTAGATACAATTACTTCCATTTTCATATCTTAGAGGGAAGCGCATGCATACCTGTCAACCAGTTGAGACTAAAAACCATACAAAACATTCTGAAAAAACCATAATTGAGCATCAAAAACTGTACACAATGTTGAGGGAGGGGGGGGGCCTCCACCCTCACAAAAAAGGTCATCCAGGTGTTTTTTTTACCACCCTTTTTGCCTGTGTCAATTAACAGTAGCCTGCTCAAATTCATAATCTGTTTTGCTGGGAGGGTGTGAACATCCTCCTCCTATCTACTGCCTTGTCATCAGCATGGCGTAATAAGCAATTTATTATTCTTAGAACCCTATTATTATATTTTTGGTGGAATGTATATTTATCCACATTTGTTTGTGAAAGTTTAGTTGTTTGTGCAGGTTTACCCCTTACTTGTTGCTGTGTGTAAATTTCATGATTTACATTGACCCCCCCCCCCCCCCCCCCCATCCCTTTTACAAAATTACAAAAAAGGGGTTTGAATGACAACACCAAGCATCACAACAAACAACATTATCAATATCTTGGACACATAGCCACAAATGATGGCAGGTGTGAAACAGAAGTTAAAAGGAAAATAAGAATGGCTTACAGTACCTTCAATGACATGAGGAAAATAGTAACATCTAAAGAAATTACAGAGGTAGGAAGAGATACAAGTGAGAGAGTAACATCACAAGATGGACAGGTTACAGTCTATCAGAGTGCACCACCAAAACAAGAGGCAGGGGATGTTACAGCTGACTTCGTTGTGGACGCGCCACTTGATGATGATTATTTTCTAGGCAATTATAAATACGTTCAATAGTTTGCCTTTGTTTAACATAGACAGTCATAGTGTGGGAAAATTATAGAGCACAAAGACTAGGCCTATGTATCTTTATGTAACTTTAATATGAAAAAAAGAAATATGAAGAAAAAAATTAATACAGAGAATGGATGCTTAGATCCGTTTGAAACTATAACAACTTGTTGGAGTGCTCTATAAAGCGTTTGACAATAATTTAAACTATCCATGAATAACGCACATCATGCATTTATGATCAGCAGAGATCGTACAACTATGACAGGCAGAGATCATGCAACTATGACCAGCATTGATCATGCATCTATGACCGGGGAAGAATGTGCATCTATGAACGGCAGAGAATATGCATCTATGACAGGCAGAGATCGTGCAACTATGAATAGCGGAGATTGTGCATCTATGAAGAGCGGAGAACGTGCATCTGTGATAGGAAGGGTTATTTTTGTGCATCTATAGCAGCGACAGCTTCATTTTCAGTCAGCGGCATCATTTTCCGTTTGTAATTCCTAAAAAGAAACATAACGTGACAATAAAATATTGGTTTAAGATAAGTCTAAAGTTCAGATTTAGGCCTACATAAACAAATAACATATTCTATTATTTAACTATAGGCCTACCTACACTACCTAGGTCTAGGAGGCAAACAAAAACAATATAAATTAAATGATGTAGGGCCTATATAGTAGACCTAGATACAAAATACATGTGTTACTATAGTCCGTTCAGAATCGTTTGCCGAGATGTTAAATTATTTTTATCAAAAACGTATTGTTCATTTGGATTGATCATTTGAAGTTAGGTTTAGAATAATAATGTCGCTATAGAAATATTTTTTTATCAAAGAAATGTGATCCAGTATCAAAGATACCTTATTTAACCTATATTAAAAAAAAGTTAATCTAAATTATAAACAACCGCTGGATTATGTAGATGCTTACATCTCACAGCTGATTATTAAATATAAAGGCATGACCCTCACGGTAGAATGTGCACCGTTCTAAAAATAGTTGTTTCCACTGTACATTTGTATAAAGCAATGTTACATATGGAAATTCCCGTTTAGCACCAAATATTATTTTTCCTGAACTTAGAATTATGTGAAATCAAAAACGGCTATTTACTCGATTTCAAGTCACAAGTCAGAGGCACGTCTCAATATTTACAGAAAGTAGGCGGCACTAAGCATATTACCTTCTGCAAGTCTATGTGAGAATGAATCTGAAAGCGAAATATTTTACTGAGCATAACATTGCTATAAAGATTTATCAATACTTCTGCAGAGAGCGTAAAAAGGGACATCTTTATTGTTCTTTATCAAATCCTGAGAAGAGAACAATGCATATTTTAGGTTTGTGTAAACGTTCATTTGATCGAATAGTGGAAGCAAGCGGATATTTATTGCCAACAAATTCACGAAAGCAAGGAAGGAAAGAAAAGATAGACAGTTTCGATAAGGACCTAGTAAAAAGAGAAATATGTAGAATGTTTGATAAAAACGAAGAAGTGACACTTAGAAAGTTGAAGATTTGGCTGAAAACTAATAACGACATTGAAATATCAAAAACTTTATTATGGAAAACTGTAAGAAATGCAGGCTTCACCTTTAGAAAGTATGCTGGTGGAAAAAACATTATTTGTGAAAAGCCACATCTGGTAGCTCTTAGAAGCAAGTATTTACGTGAAGTGAAGGGAATGCGCGAGAATGGTTATGATATTGTATATTTAGATGAAACTTGGATCAACGCTCATCATACAAATGAAAAGGAATGGCAGTTAGCAGATGGAAGTATTAAAAGATCAGTACCAAGTAGTAAAGGGCAATGTTTGATAGTTGCACATGCAGGTAGCAGACATAATGGGTTGTTGCAGAATGCTCATCTAATTTTCATTTCAAAATCCATTGACAATAGAGACTACCACTCCGAAATGAATGGGCACATATTCGAAGACTGGATCGAAAAAAGTATTCTTCCAATATTAGATAGACCTTCTTGTCTGATAATGGACAATGCTTCATACCATAACGTAGTGAACGTAGAAGATAGAATCCCAACATCATCAAGTACAAAAGATGCAATCAAAACGTGGCTCATAAAAGAACACATACCAGTTACCGACAGGTACTTGAAACCCGAATTGCTTAACCTTGTAAAACAGACACAACGAACAAAGATATTTAAAATAGACAAGTTAATTGAAGAACATGGTCATAGATGTTTGAGACTACCTCCATATCATGCACACTTAAATCCTATAGAGCTAATTTGGGCAAAAGTTAAAGGACACGTAGCATCTACAAATACAACTTTCAAATTATGTGATATTGAGACACTTACAAATCAGGCTCTATCAAATATACATAAAGACTACTGGGTGAAATGTGAGGATCATGTGTTACGCCAAGAAGAGGAATATTGGAAAAAGGAAGGTTTGTTGTTTGTTCAGCCGAAAACAGTAATCGACCTATTTGACTCGTCTGATTATGAATGATCATTACTCTGATTAAGTCTACACTAAAAAAAGTTTGATTTGCAAAATTTACAAGTTGATTTGTAAAACATTTCATTGCTCAATACCACCCAAGCAATTCAAAAAAATGTTATAAGCAAACCATCAACCATTACTTATAAAAATTAGCCCGCTTGATTCAATACAGAAGTTCAGATATCTTGGATCAACTATTACAGACAAAATTTCCTTACATGAAGAAATATATGTACTTATTTCAAAGGCAGCGACAACATTTGTGAAACTCACACCAAGAGCATGGAACAATATCAAATTGACTCTACGAACAAAAGATATATTTTAAATTTTTTTTACACCTGCCACCATGTAAAATTTTGTGGACACGCCTATGGGTCATCATTGCACTAGATTACTGTAAAATATTTTGTTTATGGTCGAAATAATATTTACATGGGCAAACATCAAAAGAATTCGCCGCTTTCAAATAACCGTTACAGCTAGACATCAAGTAACACATATGTTTTCGCGACATGGACATTTTAACAACGTATGCCAAAATTCATGTGAAATCATCAAGAACTTTTTGAATTATAAATCATAACATCTCGGCAAACGATTCTGAACGGACTATAGTATTTGTGTACTGTAGATACACTGAGTAACACTGTCAATGCATGTGGACAAAAATTCCTTAAGTTCGGTATAAAGACAACTTCTCCAGCACAGAGAATAATTAAAGTACTGGGTAGTGTGTTAAAAGCATTGTTTCCAATAACACTTCATTCACCCTGAGACCAGATCAAATGAAACCCGCAAATGACACTATTGTGAATAAAACCACACAAATCTTGTTTGTTTGTTTGTTTAGTAGGGGTTTATGCCTCATATGGTCGAGGCCCGCCTCTTTCAACCTAGGACTGGTGTCCATAGTGGTTATATCGAGGCGGTTGGGGACCTGTAGTTTTTGTGGCTTGTTTGCCTGGTTGTTGCTAGGATGTGGCTCTGTTAGCCGGGTTCGCTGTAGGGCCTCCTAGCTTCAGTCCTTGTATGGACTATGTTGTGGCTCTGCCTGTCTCTGGTATGTTGAGATTATAAGGTGCTAGTCCTAAGAAGGACTTTGTGGTGATTGGTTGGAGCTCTTTCTTCTATTCGGAGCTATTTGCTGTGTTGTTCCTTCGCTGTGTCGATCTGGATTAGGTGGTAGTCCTTAAAAGGACTGTGTGCAGTATTGGTTGGAGCGCTTTCTTCTGCTTCTTTCCAGTGCTGTTCATTTGCTTAGTGGGTCTGGACCACATGTTGTCTATAGTTGTCTAGGCTGACATTGTTTGTGCAGAATCGGCTGCTGATTGTACCTGTGGAGAAAGATTTTTTTTTTTTTTTTTTTTTTAATTAAATTATGAAAAAAGTTTATAGCCCTTATAAGGACTTTATTCTGTCTGGTTGGTGCTTTTTGTTGTGTCATCTCTGTGTTGTTCCTGTCTGGGTTGGCTGTTTATTATATGTTAAGTTGCTTGTCTGGTGTTACCTGTGGATATTTTTTTTTTTTTTTAATTTATTTTTTTTTTCTTTAATTTTTCTTTTTTATTTATTTTTTTTTTTTTTTTTTTTTTTTTTAAATTAAATTTTTTTTTTTTTTTAAACTTTAGATTCCCCCCCTCCCAAAAGCATATATATTCATACATATATAAGGTTTTGAATTTTACTATATGTATACCATATACCTGTACACCCACAATTGGGTCTCCATAGTCATATATACGCACATACCTCCCTTATACACATACTTATATATACATACATATATATATACATACACACACACATATATATCTAAGAACATAATATACTTAATTAAAATTACAATACAAATTATATACATACAATGGTATACATCTCTATTCTTCATTCGATACATGTTGTGATTATACTAGTCTAGACATGACAATATATGGTATATGGTACAATCCTTTAAAGTCTTCCTGTTACATAGAGTACAAGCTTCTGTCAATTGTGATTAGATTCCTATTATTCAGTCTTTCTCCTGCATTCTCCCCTTCTTACATACCGTATT
Organism: Meghimatium bilineatum; assembly: GCA_034231615.1. NCBI lineage: Eukaryota > Metazoa > Mollusca > Gastropoda > Stylommatophora > Philomycidae > Meghimatium > Meghimatium bilineatum. The sequence goes on along the minus strand of CM067305.1, from coordinate 28,161,461 downwards.
CACTCACCCATTCTTATAATTCTTGTCTGTTCTATTACATTTTCAGTCCCTATCGTTGCATCATTCAATCTCGACCGTGTACTTTATTATGTGTTATTTTCCGACTTTTCATTTATACTTACATACTCTCTCATGTATTTCTCTTTTGTTCTTTGCCATATTCAAATCTTTTATATGGATGTCTCAATGGTTCTATTTTTTCTTATACTTTGTGGTTTTCACTCATTCTATACATTTCAATCAATATATCACATACTTGACTAATTATATATTGCTTAGTCAGTCATTGCCAATATTCACCTCAGATTTCCAACTCCTTAAAATATCACTAATAGTCCTATATTTATACATTGTTATATATCATTTGCTAATATATTTCCAAGTTTCATTTAATATGCATTACTGGTTATATTATATCCAGTGGTTCACCTAATTGTTCTTTCTTTCATAAGGTATTCTATCTTCACTTGTTAATAGAATCTTTCTCATGCAATTCTTATATGATTGTGGTCTAGTGTTGATGTATGTGCTTATTTTGTTTTGTGTGTTGTTGTTCTATTGGGTTGCGTATGTGCTATTTTGCTTTAGTTGGTGTGAAACTCTGGTCAAGCACAAGGATGTCTTCCTGGGGGTATAGAGTGTGTTTGTGTGTGATATTTTTAAGAGGTTGAAACTCTGGATCAGCACAAGGTTGTCTTAATGGGGGATGTAGTTTGTTGTGTGTGCTAAATTATGATAATGTGGTGACGCTTGTCTGTGTGTGGTTCTTGTTTAGTGGGTTGATGATCCTTTGGACTAGCACCAGGGTGTCTTCATGTGATATATCTTGTTTGTGTTACCTGTTTTACTAGGTTGAAACTCTGGTATAGCACATGGTTGTCTATATGGGGTGTGGGGCATGTATGAGTGAGATGTTATTGTTGTGGCTGTTTGAAACTCTGGGCCAGCACATGGTTGATTTCTTGGGTTGTCTATCATGTATATGTGATATTTTGTTTTAGCGGGTTGAAACTCTGGTCAAGCACAAGGGTGTATTCTTTGGGTTGGGTATCCTGATTTTGTGTGATCTTTGGCTTGGTGGATCGACACTTGTAGACAAGTGAGTCTATGCATGGTGTTTTTGGTGAATTTGATATTGTTGTTATTTGTATATTTACTTATCTACACATTTATGTAGATTTACTGTAGTTTTTATATCTAGTTTAATTTACTTTGTGGAATTCAGTTATTACTTATTAAAATATGGACTCGTACATCACACTCCCATTTATACTCTTTCATTCCTTATTGTACATTTCAAGGTTAAATTTATATTCACTCTCGTGTTCTTACACATTCACTTCATAGATTTTATATAATCCTAATCATTCATGTCCTAGTACTAGTTATGTAGTCATGCAATTTACACACATGTGTAGATTCCTTTCCTTAAAAAACATCATACCTAGAGTCTCCATGTATATCCCCCTGGGTTATACATGTCGAGTTATATTATGATGTTGGTTCTGCATATAAATTGCTTCACCAACATTTGTATTACTTGGGAGACTTTATGTCCTAGTACATTTTGTAAGTTGTACTCTATCCTCCAGTCCTGGATGTGGTCTTTGAGGTCCTTCCTGTGATCTTGGAATTTGGCACAGTGCAGGAGGTAGTGCTCGATACTGTTGTCTTCTTCACAATCTTCGCAGATAGGTTCTTTAATCTTAAATAGTGGTGATCCGAGTCTTAGTCGCCATAGTTTTTTATTCGACGGTATTTTCATTTTGTCTGTTATTTGGCTTGATCTTGATGGTTCTTTTAGCATCTTATGTGCATGTCTGCCTTTATTGCTGTTGTTCCATGCATCGATCCATTCCTTGTTTATCATTTTCCTAATTTGACTTTTAATTTCTCCTTTTCCTAGTCCTACTTTAATTTCTCTACCTTTTATTCTACCAATTTTAGCTTCCTTATCTGCTATTTCATTCCCTGTTATGCCAACGTGGGCTGGTATCCACATTATCGTTACCTGGCTATCCATGTGGTGTAGTGCTGTGACGGTGTGTAGGATCTCTTCTATTATGTCTGGTCTCTGATTATCATGTTTGATCTGTAAAGCATGTACTGATGATAAGGAGTCAGTGAGTATAGTTACTTTTTTGGGAGGGTTTTCTGCTACTAATTCTAGTGCCTTGAGTATTGCTATTAATTCTGCAGTGTATACAGATGTATTTTCAGGGATGCAATATCTTTTTGTTATCTTCCATTCGGGTATTGCTATTCCGGCTCCTGTTGGTCCTGTCTCTCCTTTCGATCCATCTGTGAATACCCTCAATCTATGTTGAGTTTGTATATTTATGTGCTCAACAGCGATGTTTTTATTTTCTTCCTTACTCTGTTTTGATTTTATTTGGAATGCTAGTGCTGTGTCTGTTTCTGGTATTATTAGTTCACTAAAATATATACAAAAATATCAGTGTCACCACTAAATTCAGTAAAAATCCCAAAAACGTACAGAACTGCTGAAATTCACGTAAAAACCCGTAAATGCCGGTGTACGCCAGTGAAGCCGTACAGTTTGGAAAAAACTGTAAAAAATACGGTGATTGACAAGTATGCGCATGGTGTCAAAAAGTGTTTTTATGGTGAAATCATCATCAAGTGCCGTCTCCACAACGAAGGTTGGCTGCAACGTGTCTCTTGTCTTGGTGGTACACTCTGCTAGACTGTAACCTGTCCATCGTGTAATGTTACTCTCCCACTTGTATCTCTGCCTACCTCTTGCTCGCTTCCCTTTGACTTTACCCTCAAGTAAGGTCTTCAATAAGGTGTCATGTCTTTTAATTTGTCCAAAGTATTTTATTTGCCTGATCTTTATTTCTCTTAGTAGTTCTTTCTTCATATTAAGTGAACTCATAAGTTGTGTTATTTATTTCTTAAAAAATGGCAACGTCCACTCCTTCCAGATACAGTGAAGAACAAGCTATGGTTATGCTTCTGAGCCTTCTAATTAATGTTTCAAATAGTGGGCCTAATGTTGATTTGCTGAAAAGCAAACTGGCTTAGGTTTTATTAAAAATTTAGCAACTGCTTGCATCCGATCAAGGAATGTCAGTTCCTTTGAAGAAGCATCCAATTGTTGTGATGAATATACTGATTAGAGGATTTAGCTGGTACTTCTAGGCCTACTAATGCTAAGAATAGGCATATGCTTCAAACTAGTACAAATGGACACGCTAGGACTGATGATGTGTCAACGGTGTGGTGTGAAGCCCTAGAATGAGGGAGTATAAGAGTGTCTCACTTCAGGCAGATACATTCTGGCAGCAAACTTGACCTTCCTAACAATGTCTCACCTCTCCAGTATTTACTATCCTTGATTACAGAACCAATAATTGACAATCTAATAGCAACTGTCAATTCTTATGCCCAACAGAAACTGAATACACCTCGAAGGAAATATTCTACCTACCTGTATTCGAAATTGACTCCGCTTGACATAAATATTTTTATGAAGTTTCTTGCCACCCTGATAAACATGAATTTAGACCCCAAACATTCTATAAAAGACTTTTGGTCCACAAAAACACAAAGAAGTAGCCCCTTGTTTGGATGGTTTGGATCAATTTTCAGCAGGACCAAATTTTTATTGATTTACCAATCAATGCTTTATGCGGCTGGAGCTGATGCACAGGGTAAATGTAAAATAGAGCCTTTCATAAATGAATTAATTGCGAGCTTTCAGAATGCATTCTATCCTTCTGAAAACATATGCATAGATAAGATGGTTATAGGTCACAAGGGAAGATTTAGGCACAAGCAATATAATTCAAGCAAGCCAAAAAAATACCATATAACGTCATATGGACTCATATCAACGGATATGTTTTCAACCTGCTGGTATATTTTGGTGCTGACACGACATGCATGCTGGAAACTGACACAAGTCTACCCAATGTTGTCAAAATCTTTGACAAACTACTAGAAGGCATCACAGGACATCACCATTTGTTTGCTGACAGGTATTATTCTTCCTTACCTCTTGTCCAGTTTCTGTGGCAGAGAAATCACAATTATACTGGAACTCTCAATGTGAACAGACTTGATTTCCACCAAAAAACAAGAATAAGAAAATAACTGTTAATGAACCAAAATCGTTTTTAAATGATGAAGATCAAGTTATATGTGTCAGCTGGAGAGATAAAAAAATCAAAGAAACCTTGCCAACTAGTAACAACATGTGGAAGCCCAACATGTGAAATTAGAATTGAGAGAAGAAACCTTGCCAACTAGTAACAACATGTTGAAGCGCAGCATGTGAAATTAAAATTTAGGGAAGAAACCTTGCCAACTAGTAACAACATGTGAAAGTAGAAGTCCGGAAACCATCACTCATTCATAATTACAATATGTCAATGAATAGATCTGATAAGAGTGGATAAGATGATTTCATATTATGGAAACCACAAAAGAAAAACAGTAACGTGGTGGAAAAAAGTATTTATGTGGGTGTTGGAAATAACACAACTCAATGTCCACATTTTATACACACTGAGCCGCCATCACACAGAGAAGCCTATGCCCTTTTCAAACTTCAAGGACATATTGATAGAGGAACTCTGTAGTTTATTTGAACCAGAGGCACCTAATAACATTGATGCTGCTTTATTGTAAAAACCAGGGAAAAAGCCAGTAAATACAAAAAAATCAAAAATATGTACTCATTACGCAAAACTGAAATCCGACAGGTAAAGCTTCAAACAAGGTAATAAAGTTTTACTAATAACATGAAACACACATAGGCACACACACAAATCGGCGTTTCGACCGAAGGCCTCTATCAAGGATCACAAACACATATAAATTAAAGATGACAAGTAAGGACGACACAACTTGCGTTTACATGTCTAGTAAGTTAGTGGAAATGATAGAAATGATGTCAAAGGTAACACAAACAGGAAATGTTCAGAAATAGAAAGCATACAAAAACAGAACTGAATGCATGTTAAAACGAGACCGAGTAATTACGGAACAACCCGATATTATGCATATGTCAAGCGCTCATTCATAACCAAAGGTTTCAGAGTTCCAAATTATATATATAGCGGTTTTCAGGAGCAAGATGGGTTCAGTCGTCGGAGAAGCATGCTTTGATGGACGTCACCTGAATATCCTGGGCGCCCCGATAGCCTGTGCCGTTGAAATGAACAAATGGTGTTTGATGCTGTGCAGGTGCTCGCAGAAACGGTTGCAAGTCTCTATCAGTCTCACCTCTGTACGTCATGGTGCAGCGCTTGCAGATGATGACATAGATGACATTCCGGGACACACAGGAGAAACTCTTCTCAATGGAGAAAGTGGCCTTGGGGAATGTGACGGACTAGGTCTTTTTTACATACGGACAGGTGTAGCATCTAGGGCGATTGCAGCTGATAGTGCCAGAATGAAAGGGGAAGTCAGGCCTAAGATGACTCCGAACCAGTAAATCCCCGAGGCTCTTGTCCTGTCTGTACACAACCAGAGGGGGGGGGGGGGGGGCACAGAACACTTCATGCATCTCAGGATCAGACTGGAAGAGGGGAAGGTGCCGGAGTAGAACATGACAAACAGAAGCGCTATGCAGATGGAAAGTCAGGGCAATTTTGACCCTGTCAGAGGGAGAAGACCTCCGAGTGCTAGAAAGGGTATCCTGGCGGGAGAGGCTGCACACCTGAGACAGGGCACACTGAAGGACCCTGTCAGGGTGTGAGCGGCAATGGAAGAAGTCCATCATCTCGTGGGTTTTATCGAGAAAGTCATCATCACCACTGCACAGATGCTAGAGACAAAGAAGTTGAGAGAATGGAAGGGAATCACGGCAGGCAGAAGGATGAGATGAGGTATATATGAGAAAACTGTGGGCATCAGTTGGTTTGTAGTGTACTGATGTTCTAAGACAGGAAGGTTTAATAGTTATAGATATATCCAGGAAGTTCACATGGGAGGTGGAGATCTCAGATGTGAACTTGATGGTCGGATGAACGTTATCAATGTACTGAATGAAGCGTGATAGGTCAGCCTCGGCCATGTCAGTGATACCGATCTCATCATCGATATACCTATGGAACATCAATGGGAAGGGTCCGCCATAGGACTCCCACATCTGGTCATCAAGGGGACCCATAAACAACCAGGCATAACTGGGTCCCATCTTAGTGCCCATGGCGACCCCACTGATCTGGTCGAAGAAGAGTCCATCTAACTCAAAGGTTTTAAGAGTAAGTACAAGCTCAGCAAGACAGATAAAAGTGGAGGTAGACCAGAGGGATGAGGGTACTTGTCAAGGAAGAACCTCAAGGCCTTGAGGCCATCAGTGTGAGGTATGGACGTGTAAAGGGAGCAAACATCGAGAAGAAAGAGACGATAGGTATGAGCAGGGAATAGTGAAATGGAGGCCAAGATAGACAGAGCATGGTTAGTGTCTTTAAGAAATGTAGGGAGTTGTTGCACTAGTGGCTGAAAGACACTGTCTAAGAAGTCAGAGATGAGTACCTTAGGGCAGGAACACACAGAGACAATAGATCTGCCGGGGTTAGAAGGCTTATGAATTTTAGGTAGTATATAGAATTCCGGTGGAGGCGGAGGAATCCAAATGGATCAACGGCTCAAACGGCGAAACAGCAAAGTGTGTGGCGCACAAGAGGCAAGTTCTGGGCATAATAATGAATATTGGCTGGCCACCGTGGAAAAGACTGGGACCTTACCACGTACACCCCAAAGTCAAGCAACGGATGAACAACATCTAAAGTTTAGGAAACAACATATTAGAATAGGAACATGGAATGTCAGAACACTACACCAATCAGGAAAGCTAGAAAATTTAATATTAGAGGCAGAATCATTAGATGTAGATATTCTAGGAATAGCAGAGACAAGATGGAAAGATGCTGGGTACACAAGAAAAGAAAATTTTAGTTTTATACATTCAGGAGGAGATTACCATGATCGAGGGGTAGGAATACTGATCAGGAAAGAAATAGAAAAATATATCAGTGGGTACTGGACATATAATGACAGAATGATGTTGCTAAAGATCAAAGCAAAACCGTTTGATCTGGCCATTATACAAACTTATGCACCAACTACAGATTACACTGAAGAAGAAATAGAACAGTACTACGAAGATCTACAACAACTACTCAAACCAGTAAAATCAACAGACATTTTAATAGTCATGGGAGACATGAATGCAAAAATAGGAAAAGGAAGACATAAGAACATTGTAGGACAATTCGGACTAGGGACAAGAAATGACAGAGGAGAAAGACTTATACAGTTCTGTGAGGAGAACAATATGATCATATGTAATACATTCTTTGAACATGAAAATAGAAGATTATACACATGGAAAATTCCTGGAGACAGAAAGAGGAACCAAATAGATTACATTATGATTAACAATAGATTTAGAAATAGTGTTAAAAACATGAAAACAGGTGCAGATATCAACTCTGACCATAATCCAGTGCTGTGCAAAATAAATGTCAAACTTAAAAAGATAGTAAATAGAGGAGTCCAAGAACCACAGATAGACGCATCAGCACTAAAACAACAAGACATACAACAAAAATACCTTGTAGATGTAAGGAATAGATATGAACATCTAATGATAGAGTGCATGGAACAATACAGAAGGGAAAATCCAGAAGAGAAAATAGACAATAAATGGGAAAGCCTAAAGAAAAGTATTCAGACATCAAGTAAAAATTTACCAACAAGAAATACCAAGAACAAACAAACATGGATGACAGATGAAATATTAGAGAAAATGACAGAAAGAAAGAAAGCTAAGAATACACCAAAATACTCAAGTATAGACAAGGAGATACGTAACATATGCAGAACAGCGAAAAAACAATGGCTAGAAACAAAATGCAGTGGAATAGAGGAGATGTCCATACAACAGAAGACAAAATTAATGCATAAGGAGATAAGGCTGATCACAAATAAGAAAAATCCTATAAATGGGGGTGGCTGCATTAAAGATAAAAATGGTAAAATAATATTTGATAAAACAGAAGCACTCACAAGATGGGCAGATTATGTAACAGAACTGTTTGACGACCAACGGAACAAAAAACCAACAATACACAACAATGATGGACCAGCAATACTGAAATCAGAAGTAGAACATGCAATAAATTCAATAAAATGTGGAAAAGCTGCAGGCTCTGGCAACATAACAGCAGACATAATAAAAACTCTAAATGAATTTGGTGTAGATACTATCACAGAAATTTGCAATGACATATACGAAACAGGCCATATACCTAAAGACCTAACATCATCAATATTCATACCACTACCTAAGAAGCCCAGGGCTGTGGACTGTACAGAATATAGAACAATAAGTCTAATGAGCCATCTAACTAAAATACTTCTCAAGATAATACATGAAAGAATTAAGAACAAGATAGACATGGAGGTCGGTGAAGAACAATTCGGTTTTAGGAAAAACAAAGGAACCAGAGAAGCTATACTGAGTATCCGGCTAGTGATAGATAAATATATAGAATTCCCAAAAAGTATCTATATTTGCTTCATAGACTACAGCAAGGACTTTGACAGAGTCCAACATGAAAAATTAATCAAATGTCTTCAAGAAATAGGCATAGATGGAAAAGACATCAGGCTGATTAGAAATATATATTGGGAACAAACTGCATCAATAAGGTGTGAAAACAGCTACTCTCCATACATAGAAATAAGAAGAGGGGTAAGACAAGGATGCATTTTATCACCAAGCCTATTTAATATCTACACAGAGAATATCTTTAAAAATATAGAAGAAATACCAGGACTTAAGATCAATGGGAAAATAATAAACAACATTAGATATGCAGATGACACTGTTCTTTTAGCAGAAAGTGAACATGAACTACAAAGACTAATAGATCAAGTCAATAAATCAAGTAATGAATATGGACTGGATATAAACATTCAAAAAACAAAAACCATGATAATCAGCAAAGACACAGAAGAACAGGAGGTAAACATAAACATATAGGGAGAGAAACTACAACAAGTAAAACAGTATCAATATCTTGGACACATAATCACAAATATGGCATATGTGAAACAGAAGTTAAAAGGAGAATAGGAATGGCTAAAAGTACCTTCAATGACATGAGGAAATTATTAATATCTAAACAAATTACAAACAAGTTAAAAATGAGAATTATAAAATGCTACATCTATTCCATATTAATGTATGGCTCAGAAACATGGACACTAAATAAACAATTAGAAGACAAAATTGATGCCTTTAAGATGTGGGTATATAGAAGAATAGGGAGAACATCATGGAAAGAGAAGAAAACAAATAAAGAGGTGCTAAAGACACTTAATATGAAGAAAGAACTACTAAGAGAAATAAAGATCAGGAAAATAAAATACTTTGGACACATTAAAAGACATGACACCCTATTGAAAACCTTACTTGAGGGTAAAGTCAAAGGGAAGCGAGCAAGAGGTAGGCAGAGATACAAGTGGGAGAGTAACATTACACGATGGACAGGTTACAGTCTAGCAGAGTGCACCACCAAGACAAGAGACAGGAGATTTTGGAGATACGTTGCAGCCAACCTTCGTTGCGGAGACGGCACTTGATGATGATGATGAGAATTCCGGTCTACTAACGCTGCTCTCCTTGATACAAAGAGCGGTCGCAGAGGCAGTGAGAAGGTTATCAGCGATCTGAGTAAATACAGAGTTTGAGAGGTATAAGGGGACCGTCCATCTCATTGACTTCAGTGGAAAAGACAGGCAATTTGCTCATTGTGCTACTAATCAAATATAAAAGCGCAGTAGCTACTACTGCATAGGATGTTCACATAAGCCATATCTGTGTGCTAAATCATGTTTAGGGACACATACACTATTTATCGATGAGAAATACACGTAGGGAAAATTTTCTACACCTGAAAATTAATTTGGTCCAAATCTAAAAATAATTAAGTCCTGAAAGAGTTTAATAAGTGATATATCAGTTTTACCATGTGTGTAATTCAAACATTTCGGTGAAAAATGTCAATTCTACCAGATATTACATGCAGTTAACCACTCCTACCCAGTTCCCATCAAGGCCAACTGCTTTCTGTGGAAATGGGAGGCTTAGTCCAGCTATCACAGAGGCTGAAAACTAAGACTGGTCAGACTCTTCTACTGTGAAAAAAATTAATGAATTAATTGTCATGTATGGCCGCCAATGGCTATTATGGCTCGTGTCGTTCGAAGGGCCAAAATTCAGAATAGGTCTCCATTGTGACCTTTGAGCTGCCTTTGTTCTACTTTCGAGGTATTACCTAACTGTTGCAGTGTTAGATAAGTTGCATATAGTTATAGATTTTGGTTTAAAAGTATTAGAATTAGTTTATAGATGTTTGTGGGAAGAGGAGAAGGATTAGAATTAGTGTTTGGAATTAATAAGTCTCTAACAATTTTCGTCCAAGGCGTGAATCGATATGATTGGTTGTTCAATGGAAATCCGTGACGTTAATGTAAACAGTGCACTATTTATAGCCCAACGGAGACCTATACTGCATTTTCACTGTTCGAAGCAATAGTAAATACTTCCACCTGTGGTCCTATCAACTACTGTTATCAATAATTATCTTAAATTATCTGATAGACAGATCTCTCTTACAGTTCTCTACAAACAACACTACACATAAAGCAAAGGTTACATGTAGGCCTATGTATTCAATTGTTAATTACCTCCTCCATTCGTATAATACATACATTCATTTTAACATTTATCACAAAATCATAACAAAAATGTTAACTTACATAACAAGTATAGCTAATTAAAAGCTTCCTAGCCTTTCCTCTACTTATGTCATCATATTTCAGTTAGTAGTGTCAAGGTCAACCGCCCAACATATAGTATGCGATGATCTGGTTTCATGGTACACTGATATCTGCTAGTGCATCACCTCTGCATTCCTGGGAACATCCTTCATGGTTGTCGTTGATTTGGTGACTATGGCTTCAATGAAATGGTTCTGGATACTGCATGTAATACTATAATGTAGTATTTGATACTGGACACCATGCAGAAGACCCTTATTTCAGGTGTGTCATATTCCCTGCTGGTAAACTTTACAAAGTATTTTTCCATTTTCTCCCTATGTTGTTCCACTTAGTTTTCTCAGTGTGGCTAACGTTCTCCTGGCATTTGTTGTTGCTTTGTTAATGTGTTCCTTACATGTAGGCCTACTGTCAATTGTGACTCCAAGATATGTTGGTTGTCTTCCTTCAAGAGCTCTCCATTTATCTTGATGTTACCAGCTTTTTGTTTTGGTGAAAGAGTAAAGAGAGTAGTGCTGCAATGACTATGCTGATGCTGACACACCATCTGATTGCTCTTGTAGCTAAAGGTATCTTAGCTCTGTGTGTCTGTTTGGTAGCCACTGTCGCATGTTCTTCCATGCATCATATTACCAAGTCATCAGCATACATTGCCACTTCTATGCCATGTGGTATTTCATCAACCGGATCATTGATGTAGAAGACCATGAACAGGGAACATTCTACCCCACTGTTCATAGGGCAATATCAATCTCTGTGGTACCCCATGATGTAGTAGGACTTTCTTGCTTGTGTAACCATCTTGTTGTACTCTAACTCTTCTGTTCAGTAGGTATGCTTTTATTCATTTATACATTCACTTTATAATTTCTCAATTTCTTTAGAAGTCCTCCTTTACAAACCTTATTGAAAGCTTTCCTCAGGTCTATCCAGGCTGCTAGGACCAGTTTCTTATCTTGAAATGCATCCTCTATCTCTTGAGAAAGGTGTTGCATGATCTTCAATAGATTAGCATTGCTTGAAGCCTGCTTGCTGTAATAGAGAAGTTTTTTGCTCTGAAGATACCAGTGCAGCCTGTGGTTAATTATACGTTCTATATGGTTTTGCATAGACAGTTTGTGAGACTAATTGGTATGTAGTTGGAGACTGGTGTTGTCCTTTCCTGATTTAGAGAATGGTATCATGATTGCTTCCCATCAGCTCTGTGGAGTATTGTATGTAGTCCAACATATATTGATGATCAGCAGTAGCTTTGTTTTTGCTGCAATTCCCAGATATTTTATTGGACACTCCATCTGCTCCAGGTGACTTCTTCATTTTCAGTTTCAATACTGTATGCTCCAGTTCTCTGAGTGTGATTGATGACTTCAGATATGATTCAATTGTGTTAAATGTTTTCTCGCTTCTCATGAATGTCCTGTTCTCAAAATTCACTGGGCAAATTTTAATGGTGTTGTCTTCAGCAAATGAGTCTGCAAAGTAGTTAACTGACTGTTTTCCCATAAGAATTTTTTCATAAGAATCCCATCTTTTTGTAATGTGACATTTCTCCCAGTACCCTCATCATTTAGTTGTGTTACCAGCTTCCACAGTTTCCTGGTATCCCTCTCAAGGTTCAATGATTATGTTTTCTCTTTCCAGCTTTGCATGGCTTGTAGCTTGGCTCTCTGAAATTTGGCAGTATCTTGTTGATATTTATTGTGGTGCTCTTGACATAGACTGCTGTCGAGTTGTTTCCACTTCATTATGAAATATTTCTAGCCCACTACTCCAAAAAGGTTTGTAGTGTTTGCGTCCTGATGTGGAGCATCTGATATTCCGCTCCCTTCATATATGTTTCTAGCTGGCATGCACTAATATTGTTCTTAACCAGAGTTAGTATTCCATCATTTTGCCTGTCTTTTCAGTCTGATCGATAGCATTGGAAGCCTCTTATTTTGAAAACTACATCCTGTAGAGATGGGTTTCTTACAAGCAACATACTTGCTCTTTAAGATGTTTTTGAGTTCCACTGTTTTATTGTTGACACCTTCAGTATTCCGGTACATTTTTTTTAACGGTCTTGTTTTTTGGCCAATTGCTCTATTCTCATGCCTCCTGGGGGCAATTGAGAAGAACTTTCAGTAGCTGGGGTTGGACCCTTTCGAGGCACATGCCTGAATGCCCGTCATAGGGCAAGCTACAAAACATACATAACAGATATAAACATATTCCCATTGCGTGGGTTGGTTCATGACATCCTGATCCTGAAAACAATGGAATGCATTATCAATCTTATTATGCAGTGGTACCTTGAAAGTAAAAACCTTCTGGTAATGACTTCTGGCAACAAGCAGGCTTCATACAGTGCCACTCCACTGAAATTGAGGACGCCTTCAAAGATAAGAAACTGGTACTAGCAGCATGGATAGATATCAGGAAAGCATTTAACAAGGTTTGGAAAGAAGGACTTGGCAAAATTGCAAGGTTAATTCAAGAATGTACAAATGGGTAAAAGCATACCTGCATAATAGAAGAGTCAGGGTACAATTGGATGGTCGCAAGAGCAAGAAAGTCCTACTGCGTCATGGAATCTCTCAGGGAGGAGTTCTGTCCCCCACACTTTTATTGGTTTAAATCAATTACCTAGTTGCCGAAGTACCACACGGGAACAAAGTGACAATTTATGCTGACGACATGGTTATGGTGCACGGAAGAACATGCGACAGTGGCCACTAAACAAATACAAAGAGCTATTGATGCCTTAACCTTATGGGAAAATAGATGGTGCGTCATCGTTAACACAGATGATGATGATGATGTTCCCCCTTCGCAAGCAAAGATGAGCATGGCATGAAAAACATTAAATGCGATAGAAAAAAAAAAAATTAAAATTGGTAATTTACTAATTTGGTTTGTGAGTTCATAGATGCCCGATGAGTCCGATTCGTGCACGGAAAGTTCTATTGCAATGCATGCAGGAGTGCTGAAGGTTCGGGGTAGGAGAATTTACGGATTTGTCCTTCCGCTTCCTTCGCTTGTGGATTGCCCGCAGTGTTCTTTCTTTTTCAAATTTCGTGATGCCAGCAGTGATCTGGTTGTGTCAGGTTGAGCGATAAAGTGCTGTAGTCTTCCCGGAGCTAGGATCGATGCTGCAGTGCTTGCGATAGCTTTTTAGGTGATCCCACAAACGATTTTTCTGCCCTCCACTTGAACGTTTACCTTCGCACAGCTCCCCATAGAATAACCTCTTTAGAAGACGCCTTTAACACTGATTAGTTTAGCACAGATACGTGCAGCACAACACTCTTTACCCTCTCACCAAAACAAAAAGCCGGTGATATCAAGATAGATGGAGAGCTTTTGAAAGAAGACAAACAGCCCACATACCTTGAAGTTACTTTTGATGATAAGCTGACATGTAAGCAACACATAAATCAACAACAAAAGCAAGGCGTAAGTTAACCATCCTGAGAAAACTAAGTGAAACCACATGGGGAGCCAGTGGGAATACACTTCGTAAAGTTTACCAGCAAGGCAGACAACACCTGAAATATGTTTCAGCTGTGTGGTATTCTGCATCAAACACCCCATTACAAGATCTAAAGTACAAAACCAGGCGCTCAGGATAATGCTGGAAGCAATGAAATCAACACCCATATTAGAGATGCAGAAAATGGGAAGAATGCAAACACTTGACGAACGCAAGGACGGAAAGGTGTTAATACAAGCAGAAAAGTTTGTGTATGCCAAGTCATCCAATGAAGGAAAGATTCCAAAATCTAGCAATGGGGTGACCAACAGCTTTATCCAACAAGCTAAACGACTCCGAAGACAATTTACATACTTATCTGAAGTTGACAGCCTCTTAAGGTCTGTACTAGAACAAACCCATTGGAGTGAAAGGCATGGAATGTCAATATACATTCAGATCTACGTGAAAGGAATACTAAGCGAGGACGAACAGAACAGTGTGCAGCGAAGGACAGTCGCCGTCAGTTTCCTGGACGAGGAATATCCACAAGACATATAGGTCAGAGTATACACAGACGGGTCAGCACCGAATGCATTGAGGAATGGAGTTGCAAGTGCATATATAGAATATTTATACAAACTAGAGATACGATCAGAACACAAACATGGAAATTCTATAACAAATTATTATGCAGAAATTCAGGCAATTAGAGTGGCAACTGAAAAACTGTTTAACAACCATGGCCTACAGCCCGTGGTATTCCTGACAGATGCGATGTCAGTGCTTCAAGCTCTCCAGTCTTGAAAACTAAGAGTTACAAAAAAAAACTACCCAGTATAGGGTAATCATGAAGCGGAATACCAGGAAATGAAAAAGCAGAACTGGCTAAGGAAGGTGCTGCTGAAGACCAACCAATCATTTACCATCAGAAAAAACAGATGATCAAGCCAATAAGAAAGCCACAAACACCAACACAAGATGACTATCATATTATGAACAGATCAGAACAAGTTGTAATTCTACGCCTCAGAACGGGACACAACCAACTCCGCAGTCACATGAACTCAAGATTCGCAACACGGCCATGTGGACAGCAACACAGAGTGCCAAACATATGCTTCAAAATTTTTCTTTGTATGAACAGATATAATGGCCAGAAGAAACAACACTGGGATCACAGCTCTATGGTATGAACTACAAAATACAGTGAGTTTTGTTCAGGAAACAGATTACAGATATAAACATGCTTCAAGCGAACGAACGAAGATGAAGAAAATTATGAAGACTTATGTTTGCTATGCAAATATTTGTTCAGGCTATTTACTACCGTTTGCACTAGTGAAATAATTAAGAGCAGAAACAGTGGCATTCATTCTTGATCACATTCAGTATTTGCAACAATGACTTATTAATTAGGATCAGCTAATTTCTTAACTTCTGACGTTCCCTGCACTGCCAATTTCTTTATTTGCTACTTGGCTACGTTTTATGTCCCGTGTTCATTAAGGGTCACTGGTGTGCTATTTTTAATTGTCTAATCTACACAAATGCAGTCCTCTTCCTAAACATCAATAATACAGAAGTAATGGTTATTGTAAAGAAACAAATTAACACACCTTGCAAGATCAAAGTGAATGATATAAGTAGTAGTATAAGGATGGAACAAGGAGTGGATAAGGGTGATAAGGTACAAGATCCAATATGGCGAGTGGATCACGTGCCGGCGCGAGAGGGGCGGGGTCACAATATCGGCGCGATCTCCTTAAAGCGGGTGGAACCGACCCAGTCAACTGGAAAAGAGGTGAGTGGTAGTGGAATTTTTCCTTTAGTTTTCGTGATAAAGAAAATGTCCGTGAAAAATTACAACGAATGAGGTCACCATAACCTGGTCACACGGTGGGGGGGGGTCATATATACCACTCGCCTGTGTGTTGCCGGGGCCCTAAAGGGGAGCAAAGAATAACAACACTGTTTCCTTCCACGCATATCGTAAAAGGTGACTAAGGAGGTTGTGGGATGGAGTTCGCTGTCCCATCACATATAGGGTCAGTGACGCAAAGCCATGCTGAAGTCGGATGTGTCAGGCCGAAAGGCGCAGATATCGCAGCAATGATGTAAACCATGACACAACGCATTCCGTTCTCCGGATTACATCCTGCTAATTTACATGAGTTTGAAAACGAACGCAGAATTTAAAGAAGAAGATATATACCACTACTATATTTAGATCTGGCTCAAACTGTACGATGACATAACACTGATGCATGTGCCGCTTGTGTTTAACAAGCGAATTTTGACCAGAAAAAACCCATAAAACTTTACCTTACAAGGTCAATTAGCCATCTGTTAGGGTGCGGAAACTTACACCGAAGGAGGTCAGCATAACTCGGTCACGCGGCAGGGGTTATCCATAACACTACCCTATTTTGATCTGGTTTAAACTGTGCGATGAAATAAAACAGACACGCACTTTTTCAAAAAGAAAAGGGTATGGAAACTTAAAAGAAATGAGGTCAGCAAAAGCCGGTCATGCGGCCGGTGTCATACACAACACTACCCCATTTAGATCTTATTTAAATAGTTTTAAGCCATACCACTGATGCACATGCCACTTGTATTTAACATTAATATTCTGACAAGAAAAACACCATAAAAGCTTATGTTACAAGGGCGAATAGCCACCTGTTAGGGCACGAAAATTTACACCGAAGGAGGTCACCATAACCCGGTCACGCAGCAGGGGTCATCCATAACACTACCCTACTTATATCTCGTTCAAACTGTACGACATAACAATATGACATAACACAGAAGCGTACTTTTCCACAAAGAAAACGACCATGGAAACTTGGAAAGAATGTGGTCAGCATAACCCGATCACGAGGTCGGTGTTAGTCCTATAAATGCTCTATTTAGCTGTGTTTCATTGTGTTGAAGCTCAAATTATGGTCCGAAAACATCATAAATCATGAGGTTACAATGCCACATAGCCACCTGTTAGCTCACGAAAAATTTCAAGCTGCTTTTCGATGTGAATGTTAAACATCATCAATTAGATCAGTGGTATAACAAAAGATCCGCTCACATGAGAATAGTACACACCCACAAACGCACACACAGTAATGGGCCATAAACAATATAGGAAGGCGAACACTCTTTATCTTAGCTGTCTCTGTCTGTATATAACCACTCTAAACATGGTTGGTGTCCACATGTATGGACTTCGGGTCGTGATCAGGTTATATTATTATTAATGATATTAATATACTGATACAAATGATATTTAAATTATAAGTTTAAAGTTCAAGCAGTATTTTACAAAACATTTCCGAATGAAATAGTTTTAAACAAGAAAAAAACAATCCCCTGTATAAATAAATGTTACATGCCAGAAATAAGCCAACAGGTAAAACATGGGGCCTTAATGACGAGTTTGAGCCCGTGAACGAGTGTCAATCGATAATCACAAAGCGTGACGGCTTGACCGTAAGTAAAAGGTATATCTTTTAGGTAGATCAACGAAGACAAAAGCAAAATACTTGGGGAAAAATATATAAAGAAATATATATATATATATATATATATATATATATATATATATATATATATATATATATATATATATTATGCAATTGGGTCTAAGCGTTCTCTCTCTCTCTCCCTCTCTCTCTCTCTATATATATATATACAGATGGCTGACGAACTGTATTATATTCTTCCACAGACCACTATCACTACAAGCAAACACCTGTGCGTCGTCTTCATGTGGATATCATTCACAGCAGAAAACGCTATCCTTGTGCGATGGAATCAGGTTTATACATTTCTACCGAATCTAAATCGGCATATCAAGTGGGCACAAAAACCCACAAGGCACCGGTAAACACAAGTCCTAGCCCGTCAAACCACGTTTAACACCAACTTTTGGTATCCACATCACTAGATACCACTATAACAACACCGATTACTATGATGTCTATAATATCAAACCTACCACTACAACCTATGGATACATCACATACAACCAAAAAACGACTAGCTGAACGAGAGGTTGGTCTGGTTAAAAAATTTAAAATGAATGAACTTGTCGGGATACCATCTGATATTCACCAACTGTATAAAGACAATTGGGATACACTTAACACTTATTAACGCATACTTACACAGATAGCACACTATATAATCTTTCAATCACTCACAGAAAAACACATAAATAACTAGCATGACACACTAGTCGCAATTCACAACGCTCAAACCATGCGTTACACAATTATTCTTATAAATCATATACTACTACGCCATAAAGAGACACTATAGCCCAGGTTTTTTTCACGGCTCAATCAACAATACTTCTGTGTTGGAGAGCCCTGTAATCACAATCAATCGAGCTGACCTGGACCGCTTCTTCTTTTTTTTTTTACTGAGATGGACAATACCAGAGTCAGTCTTAGTGTGCGACCCGACTCCAAGCATGAGTTAGACAATATTTGTGACACATAATTGTATTTATACTTTCTCTCTAACCACACACTAGGCTGTTCTATCGACTCACTCCCACCACATATCACAAATAATAAAGCCATTTTTACATTACAAACCAACAACGCAACACGAACACCTTACCATGACAATCTCTGTTTCTTTTGCTGTTTAGCTCTGTATCACAAACATAACATCACAGCACTCATCATACCGACACGTAGTTTACTGAGCGACTGATATACTTACCAAGACACAGAACCACATATCAACTTGCCTTGTGTGACACTTGACATCCTTCCAAGCTTAGAAGACTGCTACCAACTTAACATTAATGTGTACGAATTTAACGAGCTGAATATCTTGATACCCATACTCCGTAGCGGCAGCATATTTCCCAATACTATGTACCTCCTCCAGCATAAAGAGAACTTTATGTACATCAATAATTTTGACGAAGCTAGCCACTTCTTCGGATGTCCCAAATGCGAAAAAGCCTGACGATATACCTTTAGGCTCACCCGCCCCGAAAAAAACCACGTTAAGGTGGTAGCAGCACTGGCGTCCACCCCGGCAGGGTATACACACCACACGAAGCTATCTTTGAGGCGATAGCAAAAATTCTACCAGTCGAAGATGTTGAGACTGCGTATATTTAGCCTTACATAGCCACCTTCGATTTTGAATGTTATTTCTACTCTGCCGATAAAAAGTCGACGAGTAACACGACATACAATGCAAAGCATATCCATATGTCGTGTTCTGTAGCATACAATGTTTGTGGTATGACAGGCCTAGTCTGTTTCGACAGCACAGGAGACCCTCAGAAGTGGTCAATCGAGTGTTAAAGTATTTAGAAAAGATTGCTGAAACCGCTGGGAAATGGTTAAGAAAACAGTTTAAATCATAACGCCAGGCCTTGCTGACTGATGGACATGGTAAAGAGTTGGCTAAACTCTAGGGTTATCTCGCCCAACTGCTCGTGATGGGTTTAACTTGGGGAAATATGATGTCAATTTGATTTAACCATATTTCACCGGTTTTTTTTCTAAACCACCCCAGTGAAGATTTCGCTGTAAAGCGAAATAATAACTTTATGTGCCTAGCCACTGACACATTAAATCTTTTAGATGTTGTCAATTACCTCGCGCCAGGTTTTAGCTACAGTAAGTATCTGGCGGCTTACAAAGTAGTCAAGCAGAATGATTTTTCTGTTACGAGTATGTAATAGACATGACGCAGTTGAAGGAACCATGTTTACCACCACACTCGGCCTTCTATTCAAACTTTAAAAAGTACATCATATCTATTAATGTATGAATACTGCTAAAAAAAATATGGCAGGTCAATAAATTACGAAGTTGCAGGATTTTCTCGAGTGGTACAACAACAAAGATGTCGTTCCCATGTTGGATGCCTTGGCCAGCGAAGTTGAGTTCTACGCTGAGCTCGGTATTGCCATGATAAAAGATGCCCTCTCTGTTCCCGGAATCACCCTTAGGTACCTGTTTAAAACCCTACTTCGCGTAATCGTATTTACGTTGTGTGCCAAATATGAAAAAGAACTACACAATATTATACAACACAATATTACCGATGGGGCTTCAATTATAATTTTTCATAGGTACCATGAGGTGGATAAAACAAATATTCGTGGTGGAAAGTTGGTTAAGAGTATTAAGGGGTATGACGCTAATGCTCTTTATTTGTAGGCATTAATGCAGGAACTGACCACAGATTTTACAATCAACCGCATCAAGGATAATGGTTTTAAGCAACACAGACGGAGAATGTACACCAACCAATGTAGGGAGTGGCTCGCGTGGATGAAACACTAACAAACACAGAGTTAATAACTTAATTCAACGGCAAGGAAATGCGGTTAGGTGAGCGTAATATTCCAGTGGGTGGCTATTCTGCAAAGAAACACACCGTCTACCAATTTCATGTGTGCATGTTCCATGGACAGCCCAACTGTCCAATCACCACAGGCCATGTCATCAACCCACTCAACAAAAAACCACTGGCTGCGTTGTATGCCAAAACACGTGAGATTCAGGCGATTTTGTCTGCAGCGTGTTCTGGTCGGCTTGTCGAATGTTGGGAATGTGAATGGCAGGCTTTAAAAAAAGAAAGAGAAAGACATCATAGACTTTCTAGCTGCTACATTCACTCGACGAAAACCCTCCTACGCAAAATACACGAAACCCACCCAAGAACAAATTCTTGCAGCAGTTGTCGACGGAGCAAGACTTATCACTGTTATGGCCCCTACGACAAGACATCGACATAGGGGTTAAGCAAGACGCACAATAAATTTGACGCAAAGACATTTTCTGACATCCAGACAGAGTAGTGGTGGTAAAAATATGGGTTTTAAGACGACAGGGACAGCTGTTTACACTTAAACACAACACAGAGCCTAACTTTCCTACTTTTATAATAAACGACAGGTACAGCCATATAAGTTGTACTATAGCCATTATAAGTCAAACAAGTAAAATAATGTTAAACATCATGATGCAAAGAATCAAACAGAAATTAGAGATGGAGATAAACAAAACACAGGCTGGTTTCAGATTGGGCAGAGGAACAAGAGATCACATTCTTAACATGAGATTGATCATAGAAAAGTGTAGGGAATTTTCAACTGACCTGCACATGTGTTTCATAGATTACTCAAAAGCGTTCGACTGCGTCCAACACCAGCAACTATGGGAGATAGTGAACAGCATGGGTTTCCCAAGACATCTGATTCATCTAATAGAGGAACTTTACCAAGATCAAAAGGCTGCAGTAAAGTTAGAGGACGATCTCTCAGAATGGTTTGAGGTACAGAGTGGCGTAAGGCAAGGGTGCACACTCTCCCCATACCCGTTCAACATCTACGCTGAAAGTATAATGAGGAACGTGAGAGAAGACATACACAACACTGACTACCACGCTTTAAACATAGGTGGATTCTTAATCCCGGAACTACACTACGTAGACGACACAGTACTTCTTTCACGCGATATAAAGGGATTGGAACAACTAATCAAGAACACAAAGAAATATAGCGAAGCACAAAATTTATATTTAAACACGCAGAAAACAAAAATCATGTCAACGGACACAACAACCAAAAATCAGAATAGACAATACCGAGATAGAATGTGTGGATAAATTTGAATACTTAGGAGCAAACATCAACGGTGCAGGAGACTGCATGGCAGAAATAAGGAAGAGATTGGCAATGGCATATTGCAAAATAACACGGCTGAAAAACAACAAAATAGAAACGAAAGTGCTAATGTTACGAACTTTTATTTTTCCGGTTGCAACATACGGCTGTGAAACGTGGACTCTAAGTAAAACAGCGGCAAAGAGGATCAACGCCTTCGAGCTGAAATGCTACAGGAAGATACTTAGAATATCATGGAAGGATATCATGGAAGGAGAAACTCAGATATTATAAACACACTGAATATTCCAGAGTGTTGGTTACTAAACACAATAACAAAAAGAAAACTACGCCTGTTTGGTCATATAAAGAGACATAACTGTTTAGAAAGACAAATAATGGAGGGAAGAGTACCTGGAAAGAGGAGAAGGGGCAGACCAAGAAGACGATGGACTGACGACATTAAAGATAACATGAATACATCGCTAGAAAATGCAAGCCACATCGCCCAAGTCAGAGAGAGGTTCAGAGAGTTCATTGGGAAGACAGCGTTCAGGAAGGAATACGTCACATGACACAGCTAGATAATGTCTCAACAACACCACTCATTATATAACCTTTCTCTAACTTGTACTTGGTATCGGAATTTTATTATAATTTCATAATGTATTGATTATACCTTTAGTAATTTGTATGTCCTTTTCCTAATTTCATGATCTTTATAAATGTGTATGTATTTATGGTCTGTTCATAATTTTATGCGTTTTATGACATTGTACATTTTTATTTGATAATTTAATCTTGTATTAATGACAGGACACATACTTAACTTGATTTATGAAAATCCATGTCCGTTTTTCATTATGATATCCCTTGATACGTACCAAAATATAAAAAGTACGTAAATAAAAGTATGTCCTATGTTTATCCATTTTTGTTTGTTTTTTATTTGGGTGTTTTTAAATGTATATACTCTCGAGTCTAACACTCGATATAATTAATATATTCTAAAACTTGTTTTAAAACAATATTTAGAACAAAAATATACTTAAAATATTCTTGTCTGTTCTCCCGCTTTCCAGCTTGCCCTGTATCTGATCCCTGATGTAACCCGGCTCTGGTCGAGTCGATATTGTTTGATCTGAATTTCTTGCCCTGTGGATAACGTCTGGTGTTTAGCTGGTGTTCTTGCCCTGTGAATAACCTTGAACCTCTGGGTTTACAGAGGCTTCTTTGTACAAGATAACGAAACACACACAGTACACACAACAAGTAAACGAGAACCAGAAAATAGTTGACAGACACATTTTATTGGAGATATAAAACACTTTTATTTATGATACGCGAACATTTGCCAAAATAAATAAGAAAAAAAACGTTCATTGTATAATTGACTGTTGATAAAGCGTCGCCATAACAGGTTGCGTTAATTGTCTCTTCGCTGGTTTGGGTTCGGAATTTTTCTTCTCTGGTGCTGATACAGATGGTTCTGGTACATAGACAGGTTCGTAGTCAGGTGTGAGAAACATCTCTAGGTTACCACAACCATATGTGAATGAATCGTCATAGGTTTTTGAAACTGGAGCAGATGAACAGCCGCACGTGTTTGAAACTGCCGCTGATGAATCGTAATATGTATTTAAAACTGGAGCATTTGAAGTTTGTTTTGTGGGGAAAATACAGGAAACTATCACATTCATTCAGAATAACATCTCGTAGTTCTACTCGATCGAAAAACTCTTGTCAACTCATCGTGATGGCTGTTTTAGTAGGATACTTTATGTTTGTCTCACCATAGTATCACTGAATCTGGATAAGCGGCATCTTGAAGGGTGATACGGCCAGAGAATTAACACCATATCCAAATGGTTTTATCATATCGTTGGTTCTGGAATCGTATGTAACTGATGAATCCATCTTCTTGATACAACAGGACTTTAAATTAGCACTTCTAGACTGGTAGTACGTTATGATGTTTTAGAACAAGTGAGCTTCTTATTTATACACACAACGGAGTCCGGGGACCCCGTGTTATCGATCCGATTGGTCGATAGTGGGTAATGACACATGGATGAACCCACGCCAGCATGACATTTGTAGGTCACAGTTACTGGTAGCTTTTTTTATTTATGATGACACATGGCGTGGGTATGCCGTGGTATCTGGGTCACAGATGTTGTATGCATGCCCTTTGTTTGAGGTGATTCACAACTAGTGCATATACAAGGTTATTATTTTTCCATTGCTTGACTGTGAAAAAACGCAACACAGTGGTCATAGACGCACCGCGTGCTTTTAACATTAAGAAATACACAACGTATAATCCACAAGTAGAACTCAATTCTTGTAATACTCTTAGGTTGTAAACATAAGGTCTGTTTGAATTTCTTTCTAGAAATTTGGTAATATCTGAATGTCTTGGTGGTAGACCAAATGAATCGAAATATATAAATATTCCAACACCATCGTAATATATTGCCACCGCTGTTCACCCGGTCTATAACTGGGGTCTGTATTGACAACCAAAGCGGTTGTCAAAGTTGGTTCAATGTAGATTGGTAACTTATCTAGTGGTACGACTCGTACTAACTTAAGGCGACGAATCCAGATTTCTTGCCATAACAGACCATAGATTTGGTTAGTATTCATTCTCTCAAGCTAAAAAATATGTAAGAATTGATCTGGTCTTGGATATCTCCAAAACACTATCAACTTCAAAGTAGATTAAAACTTGAATGGCCGATGTTGTCACGGTGGCAAGTTTAAGTTCAATGGCCAGTGGACCCGTCTTCACCATCTCAAATTGAACACCATCAAGAAAGCTAGGGGTCAGATCAAAGGCGTACAGATTATAACCATGTTTAAAACCTCTAAAGTCAATGGTATTCCCAGCGTCCTTGCCTACGAAACCGAGGACTCCCAAAGAAAGCTCTTATGTACTGATCGTTGGTATAATTAACAGTTAGTGGTTTACCACTCACATTGCGCCCCGCCCATCTACCATCAGGCTTGACTACGTCAGTTCAAAATGATGAGAAGTGAATGGATTTTTCTTCAGGTGCCCATTAAACGCCCCAGCGTTAACCACACCGATAACGACTCTTGTAGGTGTCTGCGATAAGAATAAATTGTCTTGAACGTGTGATAGCATCCCATTAGGAATGGAAAATTTTTTCAAACCAATATGTTTTATCGGGTACGTGGCGTTACTTCGCCTATTTGATTGATTGAATTCATCAGGAAGGGGGGAACATGTGACAACTGAGCAGAGAATATTATAGAAAACATGAACCTTGTGTACTAGGCGGCAGCCAATGACCAAGACATTGTAGGCAGGTCAAAAGCAAGAAGCTAGTATAAATATATTTATGAACACCTACGAATCTTACATGCATAATGATAGAAGGACGTGGGCGGGTGTCAATATTTGAAACACTAGAGAATCCAGGTCAGAAGTTTGCGCCTGGATGTCTCATGTCGAAACTTCGAGGACAATTCTGGCGGACAAAAATAAACTCGAAAGATTGGAGCAGCCAATCAGATTAATTAGAAAGTTCACGAGATTGACAGTGAGCCTAGCTTTTTAAGTGGGAGAGTGAGACAGAATAATCAGTTTTGGGCCGTGCATAGTCGAAGAAAGACGTGTCACTCGGCTAACAGAAACTCGCAATGGCTTTGAACAAAATCACGCATATGTGTTGTTAGGAATGCCTAAGTTCTAATTTTGAAATCAAGTCTAAAATCAGAAGGGAAATGTATGACGAAATTGTGCAACTGCATTCATTATTCGTAAGTAGTTATGTTTTTATGAGATTCATATGTCGAACGTGCCAGCAAGTTAGATAGGCATTCTTTAACCAAGCAATGTTGAAGGATGTAGAAAACCAAATATATTCATTTAATGACCAATGTGTCATAATAACACATCATATTATCATGTCTTGCATGAAGTTATTTTGTGAGAGAATCAAGATGATCCTTTCAACGTCAAGTTTGTTGCAGTAACACCTTACCATTTTACCATGTCTTGCATGAAGTTCATTTTGTGAGAAACCCAACTATAGTTATTTAATATCCAATGTGTCATAATAACACACAATAGTATTATGTCTTGCATGAAGTTCATTTTATGAGAGAATCAATCAGATTCTTCCAACGTCAAGTGTGTCGTAGCAACACTTTACCATATTATCATACCTTGCACGAAGTTCATTTTGTGAGAGAATCAACCAGATTCTTCCAACGTCAATGGTGCCGTAGTAGCACACTATATTTCACGATAATATTATTATGTTTATCATATGAAGTTATGTGGAGAGATGATCACATACCATCAGCGTGTGTCCTTACGTAAAATGAAACCAAATCAAAGGAAATTCCTCAGCTTCAAATTGTTGTGAAACTTGGGGATAGGAATTTACTCAATGAAAACCCAAGTGGTTATGCTCCATAACAACACTGAATGCTACAGAATTAATGGTCAACATAAGGAGAAATTCTCAAACTAATTTTACTCCAATCAACCATCATCGATAAGGAGGACATCAGTTGATTCAGATTAAATGCCTATTGAATTTACACAACAAGCCATCGGATTAACTATTGGACTTGAGGATCCAGAATTGGACGTCAACTACTATCAAGGATAAGTATTATTTATCTACTAGTTAAACATATTGATTTATCATGTTACTGATATTGATAGGAAGAGTAGAAATAGAAAAGATATCTGAATTGGGTAGAGTTCTGAGAGGGTTTTTTCCCCACTCATTTTCCTAAAAGTGTGCTTGTGAATCAATTTTGAGTGAGAGGATTTTTATAATTAAATGGAATTGCATTTGCCATAACGATTGATTTATGTTAATAAAGATCCAGACCATTGTATAACTCCAAGGTTATAGTGTCATTTATTAAGTTAGTTTGTCTAGCAAATGTAATTGTTCCTTGTGTTGTCTGTGTTCCTGTGGTCACATTGATGAGTAAATATTAGAAAGCCACTATACGACTTTGCTGAAGGATCACAAGAGGAAATAGGAATAACTGAAAAGAGTGAGGAGGAAGAACACAACGCGCTTCATCACATCCACACTCATCCACACTCTTGTCTTCCTACCCTTGGAAATTAAAGTACATCTTTAATGGTGCCCTGTATCCAAATTCCTTTATTACCTCGCATTAAGGCTTTCTCGTGTGCCAGTGAGATTGCTGGATTCAGTTTGACTTTTCTAAGTATTAGCGCTGCGTGGGTAATAACACTTTTGTATTCACTCGTCGCATCGGTAGCCACCAAGTTAAAAATATCTTTAGAGTGTGTTAGATTGATCCACACCATTCAACATATATCTGTCTTGGGCGAAAATATCAGCGTGAAATTTACCCACCATATCCATTTCCTGACTCACAGCTGCCAGTTGGCGGATAATTTTTAAGCCGTTATTTATATCCCCTTGGGTATCGTCATGCGTTCGTTGTGTATCTCTGTAGTAGAGCGCGGCAGACAGATACCCCTTTTTAGCATCGTCGTCGTAATTCAGAGTCGCTTCAATATAAGCACGGTAAGGGTAAGTGTTTTCGCTAGCTGTGATAAGCGTATCATTCAATGAGACGTCGACTTGAGAAAATAAACTGTGCATGTAATAATTCACAGACCCAACTTCAACATTTGGTGGTAGACTATCACCGTTTGGTAGCGTCACTTTAGCTCTTACGTGTAAGAAGGTATTGAAAAGATCCAAGTAATCCTCCCTATTTCCCAAAATGACAAATTCGATGGATGCCCCAGGCGCTATTGTTGCCAGAGGATGAATTTCCACGTATTGACCCTCGTCTACAGCTGTATGGGTTGGTGGTACACTAAACAAATCAGGTACAGAATGAAGAATTCACAAGAATAAGGGCCATTATCCGAATATATCTCGAGTCTTGTTCTTCTTGGAATGAGCTAGTCGGCGTTTAGCGGCTGGTTTTATTCGTGTCCGACAGGGTTCGCCCGGTGGGGCTGGTCGCTTTTGACGTCTACCACTAGCCGATTGGGTAACGTAGTTGACAGCACCAGCCAATAGGCGCTGTCCAGCTTCTTTGGTTCTATCTCGCATAGAATCACGAATATTCGCACCACCTAAAGCATCCTGAGCCACTTGTAAACCAGACGTCACACCTTCACTAAGTAAGACTTTACAACCTGTTTTTAACCATTGTGGTACCAGTATACCCAGACCGCTAAAGAAACTACCTAGCCCCTGACCTTTTTTATGTCTACCATCGACAAATACAGGTAGACCATTCCCAGCTTGGTTACAGAAAAACTCTTCATATAGTTTGGGGTTTCTGTGAATTGTGGCGTGTCTAACCATTGTTTAGTCCAAATCGAAGCGCTTACGTGAATGAAAGTAAAGTGTCACCGTTGACGTCCCGGCGGTAAATGCGATCTGTGGTTAAAAGGATTTCGACGGTGTCAAACGAGAAGCGACTCAGATGTGCGTAGTGTAGTTTGTCATAGAGTCGAAACACTGAAGTAGATGTCTTGTCAAATATGGGTACAGAACGTAATAGTGGAACCATCGCATCACCCACTGACCGGGCAGATACAATGTCTGCGTACAAGTAGACATTTTTCATGTCACGATTCATACTTAACATATCTTGACTAGTGCGATCCATGTCATGATATGTCAGACGTGTTTTTGACAGCGCAAAAATATGTTTTTAGTATCTCACTCAATACAAGCTCAGTTCCTTCATCGAGAATGTTAATCGTGGCTCTCTTTGAGGCTTTATTGTAATATATTTTCGCAATGCGACCCGCATTGGTTAGCTTATAGTTGAGTTTGTAAATAAAATCTTTGGGTGAATCGTATAGACCAGCTGGAATAGTTATTACACCATTCAGGTTATTGGATGGTGGGTGGACATACGACAACCACACCTCATCATCGAGAACGTTGAAATATGTGTTTGGAAACTGAATTTCAGCTAAACCAACTTCATATTGCGAGTTCATCTCTATAGTTTGTGGCATTTTGACAAAATAATGACTGGGGTTATTGTCAGGATAAATATTCATTGAAGAATTGCTGAGTAAGGTAGCGTAAAATCTCATCCTAGCTTTAGGTTGGGTAGCATTTACCCCGAACAACTACTCATTAATGCAATCCAAAATATAGCGTCAGTTGCGTCGAGGTCGGTTCGAGACAGATTAAATAATGAAACACCAATCACCAAATATATAATAATCATTTGACAGAGGAAAACAATTTCTAAACGTCGTACTAGCTTGCCGAATAAGATCCAGAGTGATGAGCGACTCTCTGTTCTTTCTTCTTCTTCTGATCGTAATACTGTTTCAATTTGATCAATTTCCATTAGTATCTGGTAATGTCTTTGACCACCACCCAAGAATTGAATGACAAATATACCCGAACCACTTGACTAAATACTGTTTCCGCGTTGTTTGGATTCAAAAAGTTGTTTTATCAGCAACTTTGTGCAGTTCCTCTTTGTAAAATGACCCTTGCACTCCTTCACCCACATCATCTTTTATTGTATAAGTTACAGGGGTTGTCGGTTTTATCTGACTGACGGTAAAAAGTTCTTCTGTCCAGGTGAGTGTATACCCTGTCTTAAAAGTTTGTCTGCCTAGACCGATGCGCACCCTATAACCAACATTAAAATATACTTTTCTGTCTGTTGGCTGATCTCCATATAACGTATTCTAAACTTGTGTTTGATTATCCATATTAACTTCTACTGGCGCCATCTGAATAATCCTATGAAATGAATAATTGCAATTTCAAATCAACGAGTTTATCACATCGACGTAACGAGGTTTGTTGATTTTAGTGAAATAGCGTCACATGTTTTCCTTTAATGTACGATTGAACCGTTCGACAATAGATGCTTTGACGTCCTCATTTTCAGATGTGAAGAAATGAACGTTATTGTCTTTAAGAAACTTGAGAAATGTTTTATTGGTAAATTCTGACCTTTGTCAGTTTGAAAATGTATCGATTTCCTTTGCTCGAAAATATCACTCACAGGTTCGACTAAAGCTTTTCCCGGTTTGCTCTTGATCGGAACAGCCCACGCAAATTGACTAAACACATCAATACACGTCACCATATACGAATATCCATGGTTGTATTTTCTTAACTTTGTTAGGTCAATTAAATCGGCTTGAAAAAAGTATCCTGATGATTTAACCAATCTTTGACTTGTTTTGATTTAAGTTTGGTGGTACGTTGTAAGCCACTAACACCACCATGCGCACCTGCTTTCTTAGGATTGTTTTAATGACGTGTCAGCATTTCGTCTACCATGTTTCCCAAATGGGTGTTTTGGTATGCGAAGGAATTTTACTTCTCCGTTTCTTCCTGAGATTGCGTGTAGG
This sequence comes from Meghimatium bilineatum, assembly GCA_034231615.1. Lineage (NCBI taxonomy): Eukaryota > Metazoa > Mollusca > Gastropoda > Stylommatophora > Philomycidae > Meghimatium > Meghimatium bilineatum. The sequence goes on along the minus strand of CM067305.1, from coordinate 28,131,149 downwards.
TCGGTCGGGCGTCACTTCAACCTTGTCTGGAATTTTCTCAGCTGTTTTATGTACTGTTTCCACATGGCAAATCGGCATTGGTTTATTATCTAGTGGTAAGTTTATTATCTGAATTTTCTCAGCTGAATTTTCTCTAACGCACCGGCGGTGGTTTGATGTCTTATATGCCCAGTGAATTGTTTTTGTACTGGTCAAGGCGTGTTAAATACTTGTGTTATGTTTGTTGATAGAGTCTAGCTTTATCAGCGTTAGATCACTCCAATCCTAAACCACATGTATTTGTTCATCCATGTCCCTCGTGTTATCGGTTAAACTATCAGGTACACCTATTTTTGCTGCAAAGTTTCTAATAGTAGATGATTGATCAGCAACATTTTCTTGGCCATTATACACCCAACAGGCTACCCAAGACACTCAGGACAGGTTTCAGTAATACGCCAATAAAACCCCCTTGCTGTAGAATATGTTTTTGTCTTTTCACAGTAGTCTGTTTACTAGCGACGACTGAGCTTTGTCTAGTGCCGATGTAGTAACTTCTTCTGCTGCTTGGTAAGTTGAACATGCCCTTTTAAGATATTGTGTAAACATTCACACCGAGTATGAGTTCGGGTGATGCCGTTTTTATTATACGCTTAACGGCAGGCGGTTTCGCCCGACACAGGACTGTTAATATTGGACAGTGACGTTTGAATTTATCACCCAATTTTTTTTCATTTTGGCACATATACAACCTGATTTTCTCCAGGAAATATATGCCTCCGCAATCTCAAATGATCAGGTGTTGCCTGTCTAAGATCTATCAGCAAATAACCATGCGCGCTCGCTATTGCATCTTTAAAACTATCTTGCACGTATCTGTTGCGACCAGGGTACGTCTGCTTGGCCAAATCTATAATCTTTGAGCCGTCACACGGTTTCTTGAAAAGTACAATATAGTGTGAATTGAGGCTAATTGTTCTGTGTTCTTTATTTTTCATAAACACATTATAGACAATATACAACACGCTCAGACTACAATGATGAATTCCTTTAGTGAACAATTTAGTAACCTGATCATCCTTTTAACTCATCAAATCATCAAGAATCGACAGTCTTGGTTTATCACCATGCCATTGCTTCACGTCTGGTAGCCCTTCAATAAATTTAACACCAGGCAGGGTCTCATACCCAGACTGCCATTCACCATAACACAAAATAATTTCCGCTGGTATGCGGTGCACCATCTCATTTACATGTTTTAAAAACGTTTAAACAATAACAGTTTTCCACATCCGGTCAGACCTGCAATCATAACTGTAAAAGGAACTGCCCATCTCGGGTCAAGTTCTATTAATGATCATTTTCATTCCAAGGAATTTTATTATATCACCACACACGTCATCATAATTAATTACATATTTTAATGGGTTCATTTGCTTCCCGCTGGTTTTGGGTGACCACACCGCGCTACCAGCGCCGATATCATGATCTCCCCCACCCTCCCACGACCAGCCGCGACCCTACCGCCATATTGGATCTCGTACCGTATCACACGTATCACATTAATAACCCTTATCACTCTTATCATTCTTATCCACTCCTCGATCCATCCCTATACTACTACCGATATAGTATTAAAACAGGTCCACAAATTCAAATATTTAGGTACCATGATTACAGCAGAAAGAAGAAGTTCAATAGAAATAAGATGCAGAATAGGACAGGCACAAACAACATTAAGAAAAATGAAAATATACTGTGTAATATGACATTGACATTAGAAGTGAGAAAGAGAGTTCTGCAGTACTATATATTCCCTATACTAATATATGGGTGCAAGTCTTGGACATTAAACAAACTGGAAAGTTGGAAATTAGAGGCAACAGAGATGTGGTTCTACAGAAGAATGCTGAGAATACCATGGACTGCCAGAAAAACTAATATAGAGATGTTGAAAGAGTCAAATGTGAAACGTACCTTAATCAACAATATAAGAAAAAGGCAGTCTTCTTTTTTGGCCACTTCATGAGACAGGTAGGTTTAGAGAACATAGTCACAATAGGCAAAATTGAAGGCAACATAGACAGAGGGTGACAACGTGAGAAAATATTAGACAGTTTGACAGCCTGGCACAGCAAGGAAACAACAACGAATTTGATACATAATACTGTGGACAGAGAGTTGTGGAGAGCCATGACCGCCTACGCCAGCCGGCATGGCACCTGATGATCATGTATCTACCCAAATTACTATCACACTGTTATACTACCAGCATACAAAAGGTCGTGTGGCACCTACCATGCAACATTATATTTCTAGAAGATGATATGACTGCATAGTGAGGCTTTATGTTTTTGGTGAAAACTCCCAGCATTCTATCTTTACTACTATATGTTCTCATATAATGTTAATCACCCTACCCTTGGAATAAAGGCTCCATAATTTTGGGCATTACACTCCGACATGTGTGCTGGCAGAATATAATTGGTAGGGAAGGAGAGTGATAAAGAACATCTCAGATTCACTACCCATAGATGGAAGTCTGGGAAGAGCCAAGTCAAAGTCATGTTGCAAAATGGTATTCCTGTTCCCATACCCTCCTTTGTTGAAGCAGCCCTCTAGGTTTGAAAGCAAGCTCCAGAAAAATAACCCCAGCATGATGTTGATTAAACACAAATTATCATATGAGCTTGGATGTCACATCATACAAGGTGAACATCGGGTAGTTTGTCCGCCGCCCCCCCCCTTTCTCCAAAAGATCATTGCGAGAGAATACAAAAAACATCACAGCAGCCTACAGAACAATTCCCAAAGGTTGCGAAAAAAAATATAGCCCATTCTGGACAAAGAAACTTGAACTTGTCAAAAAGAGGAAAAAATTATTCCCGCACACGTCGCGGCGACAGTTTTGGCAAAGCGGCCTTTATTTCCACTTCCACAGCCTCAACAGTCTCCCGCGATCCTAAACAGGAAAACATGCAGTCGCCGCGACGTGTGCGGGAATAATTTTTGTATTGCACCTTTGAAAGATAAAAATCCTTGTCCCAACCGCGGATTGAACATGTAATCTACTTGGATTACAAGGTCTAGTACACAAAATGACTGGCAAAAATAAACGTACCAAACTGGGCGGGGCCAAACAACAAGGTCGACGCGTTGGACTGAGAAGCCACAAATAAAAAATCGGTCGTCTGTCTTTTAACTAGTTGCGTGTGTTTGTTCTGGAATGTCGCAAGTGTTGAAAAACGACGTCTGAACGGGAGCAATGGATCAGGCAGACATTTTGAACATCCTACGGGAAAGAACAAATTACTGTATAATCGACGGTGACTCTTGTTCCATGACTAGAATAAGGGAGCTTGGTTTGAAATGTGAGGTCGTTAGAAAGGAGCGATTTCGTGGACAAGAAAGAATGATGGTCAGTCAAAGCGTAATGGCGGATACACTCAAGGAGAGATCCGAGCAAGCACCTATGGACTTGTCCGGAGTGCAGTGACGATGATCCAACGACTAACCAACTGAGGTTTTGGGTTTGTATGTTTCTATTTCCCAGATAGGTTATTATTTAATAGCTTCATGATCTTCCTGCCATCAGAAGGTTGATGTTGGCGGAAGAGTTTCACAATGCTTGTTATTTTACAACATTAGTTTCGAGGTGATCAGTGCTGTTAGTTTATTATATTCTGTTCTGTTTGCATGTATAGGGAGTTTCTATGCTTTCTTTCTTGCTTACCTCCTCTTTTTGACAAGTTCAAGTTTCTTTGTCCAGAATGGGCTATATTTTTTTCTGCAACCTCAGGGAATTGTTCTGTAGGCTGCAGTGATGTTTTTGTATTCTCTCGCAATGATCTTTTTGGAGAAAGGGGGGCACATCTGAAACTGGACGAACTTTTAGTTTTTAGGAGATATCAATAAACCAGAGGTGGGTGTGTTCACTGTTCACGCCCACTGTCAATTCAATTGCAATTAGAAAATTCAAGGGAAATAAGAGAAATTGTCCCCTGGTGAAATCAGGGGAGGCAAGCCAGAAACTTGGCAGGTAGACATCATCTAGTACCATTTCTGCATAACATATACTTATTATGATAGTAAGCAAATTACTATTCTGTGTATGTGTAGCATGCAACGAACTTATTGGAACGGTTATGGGGATCCAACCGCGATTGATAGCTATAACACAGAACAAGTTCGTAGCGTTAATGCTACACAAAGAATGAATCTTTTACATGATCTAATTGCGCAATGTAACTAATTTCGATCATATGTGCACAAGTAAAATGAGATCTAACTAGATATACATGCTAAACTAGTGTTTGATCGTGGCATAATAGGTTTATTTTGGACTTATATCTGCCGACCACGAATAGAAAAATTATAATGAAGACAAGTTCGTAGCGTTAATGCTACACAAAGAATGAATCTTTTACATGATCTAATTGCGCAATGTAACTAATTTCGATCATATTTGCACAAGTAAAATGAGATCTAACTAGATATACATGCTAAACTAGTGTTTGATCGTGGCATAATAGGTTTAGTTTGGACTTAATATTTGTCGACAACGAATTGAAAAATTATCACGAAGACACGTTCGTAGCGTTATTGCTACACAAAGAATGAATCTTTTACATGATCTAATTGCGCAATGTAACTAATTACGATCATATTTGCACAAGTAAAATGAGATCTAACTAGATATACATGCTAAACTAGTGTTTGATCGTGGCATAATAGGTTTATTTTGCACATTATTATGGTAAACGATGATCTAACAAATTTGACACTGTATGTAAAGTAATGATATTAGGCCTACTAAATTAACATCAAGAACAACGAAATTGTCTTACCTGTATAAATATTGAATGTGCACTGGTCAAAAACAATGACAACTTAATAGGACTTGTACAAAAATATGACGATAGAAAATGTTGAGTTGTGCTTGCAAATGCACAAACTCTGGCTGCTGTATAAAATTCGCAAAATTTAGAAACGGTATCTTTGAACAAGAAGCGAAATCCAAGCCTCCACGCGAATTATTTCATTCACCACTGGGTAATAAATATGTCAGGTCTGTAACACCCCTTCAGGACTACAATAGCTGAATGCCTCATGTGTGGCCGAACTAAGAGTCAACATTTTTAGTAAGGAATAACAGGTGTGGGGGGGGGGCGGCGGACAAACTACCAATGTTCACCTTTTATGATGTGACATCCAAGCTCATATGATAATTTGTGTTTAATCAATATCATGCTGGGGTTATTTTTCTGGAGCTTGCTTACAAACCTAGAGGGCTGCTTCAACAAAGGAAGGTATGGGAACAGGAATACCATTTTGCAACATGACTTTGACTTGGCTCTTCCCAGACTTCCATCTATGGGTAGTGAATCTGAGATGTTCTTTATCACTCTCCTTCCCTACCAATTATATTCTGCCAGCACACATGTCGGAGTGTAATGCCAAAAATTACGGAGCCTCTATTCCAAGGGTAGGGTGATTAACATTATATGAGAACATATAGTAGTAAAGATAGAATGCTGGGAGTTTTCATCAAAAAAAAATAAAACCTCACTATACAGTCATATCATATTCTAGAAATATAATGTTGCATGATGGGTGCCACACGACCTTTTGTATGCTGGTAGTATAACAGTGTGATAGTAATTTGGGTAGATTCATGATCATCAGGTGCCATTCCGGCTGGCGTAGGCGGTCATGGCTCTCCACAACTCTCTGTCCACAGTATTATGTATCAAATTCGTTGTTGTTTCCTTGCCGTGCCAGGCTGTCAAACTGTCTAATATTTTCTCACGTTGTCACCCTCTGTCTATGTTGCCTTCAATTTTGCCTATTGTGACTATGTTCTCTAAACCTACCTGTCTCATGAAGTGGCCAAAAAAAGAAGACTGCCTTTTTCTTATATTGTTGATTAAGGTACGTTTCACATTTGACTCTTTCAACATCTCTATATTAGTTTTTCTGGCAGTCCATGGTATTCTCAGCATTCTTCTGTAGAATCACATCTCTGTTGCCTCTAATTTCCCACTTTCCAGTTTGTTTAATGTCCAAGACTCGCACCCATATATTAGTATAGGGAATATATAGTACTGCAGAACTCTCTTTCTCACCTGTAATGTCAATGTCATATTACACAGTATATTTTTATTTTTCTTAATGATGTTTGTGCCTGTCCTATTCTGCATCTTATTTCTATTGAACTTCTTCTTTCTGCTGTAATCATGGTACCTAAATATTTGAATTTGTGGACCTGTTTTAATACTATATCGGTAGTAGTATAGGGATGGATCGAGGAGTGGACAAGGATGATAAGAGTGATAAGTGTGATAAGGGTTATTAATGTGATAAGTGTGATGCGGTACGAGATCCAATATGGCGATAGGGTCGCGGCTGGTCGCGGGCGGGAGGGGGAGGATATCGATATCGGCGCAGGTGGTCACCCAAAACCAGCGGGAACCAGATGAACCCATTAAAATGTGTAATTAATTATGACGACGTGTGTGGTGATATATTAAAATACATTGAATGAAAATGATCATTAATAGAACTTTACCCGAGGTGGACACATCCTTTTACAGTTATGATTGCGGGTCTGACCGGATGTGGAAAACTGTTTTTGTACAAACCTTTTTAAAACATGTAAATGAGATAGTGCACAGCATACCATCGGAAATTATTTTGTGTTATGGTGAATGGCAGTCTGGGTATTAGACCCTGCTTGGTGTTAAATTTATTGAAGGGCTACCAGACGTGAAGCAATGGCATGGTGATAAACCAAGACTGTCGATTCTTAATTATTTGATGAGTGAAACGGATGATCAGGTTACTAAATTGTTCACTGAAGGAAGTCATCATTGTAGTCTGAGCGTGTTGTATATTGTCCATAATGTGTTTATGAAAAATAAAGAACACAGAACAATTAGCCTCAATTCACTCTATATTGTACTTTTCAAGAACCCACGTGACGGCTCAAAGACTATAGATTTGGCCAAGCAGACGTACCCTGGTCGCAACAGCTACGTGCAAGATAGTTTTAAAGACGCAATAGCGAGCGCGCATGGTTATTTGCTGATAGATCTTAGACAGGCAACACCTTATCATTTGAGATTGCGGAGGCATATATTTCCTGGAAAAAATCAGATTGTATATGTGCCAAAATAAAAAATGGGTGATAAATTCAAACGTCACGGTCCAATATTAACAGTCCTGTGTCGGGCGAAACCGCCTGCCGTTAAGCGTATAATAAAACGGCATCACCCGAACTCATACTCGGTGTGAATGTTTACACAATATCTTAAAAGGGCATGTTCAACTTACCAAGCAGCAGAAGAAGTTACTACATCGGCACAAGACAAAGCTCAGTCGTCGCTAGTAAACAGACTACTATGAAAAGACAAATGCAATGGGGTTTTATTGGCGTATTACTGAAACCTGTCCTGAGTGTCTTGGGTAGCCTGTTGGGTGTATAATGACCAAGAAAATGTTGCTGATCGATCATCGTCTATTAGAAACTTTGCAGCAAAAATAGGTGTACCTGATAGTTTAACCGATAACACGAGGGACCTGGATGAACAAATACGAGTGGTTTAGGATCGGAGTGATCTAACGCTGATAAAGCTAGACTCTATCAACAAACATAACACAAGTATTTAACACGCCTTGACCAGTACAAAAACAATTCACTGGGCATATAAGACATCAAACCATCGCCGGTGGTGCCTGTGGAACCACTAGATAATAAACCAATGCCGATTGGCCCAGTGGAAACAGTACATAAAACAGCTGAGAAAATTCCAGACAAGGTTGAAGTGACGCCCGACCGACCTACACGCAATCTCAGGAAGAAACGGAGAAGTAAAATTCCTACGCCTACCAAAACACCCATTTGGGAAACATGGTAGACGAAATACTGACACATCATTAAAACAATCCTAAGAAAGCTGGTGCACATTGTGGTGTTAGTGGCTTACAACGTACCACCAAACTTACATCAAAACAAGTCAAAGATTGGTTAAATCATCAGGATACTTACACTTTACCTACTCGGCGACGCCTTAAGAGACGTGCTATCATAACAGATGGTATAGACCAACAATTTCAAGCCGATTTAATTGACCTAACAAAGATAAGAAAATACAATCATGGATATTCGTATTTTGTGACGTGTATTGATGTGTTTAGTCAATTTGCCTGGGCTGTTCCGATCTAGAACAAACCGGGAAAAGCTTTAGTCGAAGCTGTGAGTGATATTTTCGCGCAAAGGAAACCGATACATTTTCAAATTGACAAAGGTCAGAATTTACCAATAAAATATTTCTCAAGTTTCTTAAAGACAATAACGTTCATTTCTTCACATCTGAAAATGAGGACGTCAAAGCATCTATTGTGGAACGGTTCAATCGTACATTAAAGGAAAACAGTTGGCGCTATTTCACTAAAATCAACAAACCTCGTTACGTCGATGTGATAAACTCGTTGATTTAAAATTGCAATTATTCATTTCATAGGATTATTCAGATGGCGCCAGTAGAAGTTAATACGGATAATCAAACACAAGTGTGGAATACGTTATATGGAGATCAGCCAACAGACAGAAAAGTATATTTTAATGTTGGTGATAGGGTGCGCATCGGTCTAGGCAGACAAACTTTTAAGACAGGGTATACACTCACCTGGACAGAAGAACTGTTTACCGTCAGTCAGATAAAACCGACAACCCCTGTAACTTATACAATGAAAGATGATGTGGGTGAAGGAGTGCAAGGGTCATTTTACAAAGAGGAACTGCACAAAGTTGCTGATAAAACAACTTTTTGAATCGAAACAACGCGGAAACAGTATTTAGTCAAGTGGTTCGGGTATAATTTGTCATTCAATTCTTGGGTTGCGGTCAAAGACATTACTAGATACTAATGGACATTGATCAAATGGAAACAGTATTATGACCAGAAGAAGAAGAAAGAACAGAGAGTCGCTCATCACTCTGGATCTTATTCGGCAAGCTAGTACGACGTTTAGAAATTGTTTTCCTCTGTCAAATGATTATTTTATATTTGGTGATTGGTGTTTCATTATTTAATCTGTCTCGAACCGACCTCGACGCAACTGACGCTATATTTTAGATTGCCTTAATGAGTAGTTGTTCGGGGTATATGCTACCCAACCTAAAGCTAGGATGAGATTTTACGCTACCTTACTCAGCAATTCTTCAATGAATATTTATCCTGACAATAACCCCAGTCATTATTTTGTCAAAATGCCACAAACTATAGAGATGAACTCGCAATATGAAGTTGGTTTAGCTGAAATTCAGTTTCCAAACACATATTTCAACGTTCTCGATGATGAGGTGTGGTTGTCGTATGTCCACCCACCATTCAATAACCTGAATGGTGTAATAACTATTCCAGCTGGTCTATACGATTCACCCAAAGATTTTATTTACGAACTCAACTATAAGCTAACCAATGCGGGTCGCATTGCGAAAATATATTACAATAAAGCCTCAAAGAGAGCCACGATTAACATTCTCGATGAAGGTACTGAGCTTGTATTGAGTGAGTCAGTTAAAACATATTTTAGCGCTGTCAAAAACACGTCTGACATATCATGACATGGATCGCACTAGTCAAGATATGTTCAGTATGGATCATGACATGAAAAATGTCTACGTGTACGCAGACATTGTATCTGCCCGGTCAGTGGGTGATGCGATGGTTCCACTATTACGTTCTGTACGCATATTTGACAAGACATCTACTTCAGTGTTTCGACTCTATGACAAACTACACTACGCACATCTGAGTCGCTTCTCGTTTGACACCGTCGAAATCCTTTTAACCACAGATCGCATTTACCGCCCGGACTTCAACGGTGACACTTTACTTTCGTTCACGTACGCGCTTCGATTTGGACTAAACAATGGTTAGACACGCCACAATTCACAGAAACCCCAAACTATATGAAGAGTTTTTCTGTAACCAAGCTGGTCTACCTGTACATGGTCTACCTGTATTTGTCGATGGTAGACATAAAAAAGGTCACGGGCTATGTAGTTTCTTTAGCGGTCTGGGTATAATGGTACTACCATGGTTAAAAACAGGTTGTAAGCCTTACTTAGTGAAGGTGTGACGTCTGGTTTACAAGTGGCTCAGGATGCTTTAGGTGGTGCGAATATTCGTGATTCTATGCGAGATAGAACCAAAGAAGCTGGACAGCGCATATTGGCTGGTGCTGTCAACCACGTTACCAAATCGGGTAGTGGTAGACGTCGAAAGCGACCAGCCCCACCGGGTGAACCCTGTCGGACACGAATAAAACCAGCCGCAAAACGCCGACTAGCTCATTCCAAGAAGAACAAGACTCGAGATATATTCGGATAATGGGCCTCATTCACCCCAACTCTTGTGAATTCTTCATTCTGTACTGATTTGTTTAGTGTACCACCAACCCATACAGCTGTAGACGAGGGTCAATACGTGGAAATTCATCCTCTGGCCACATTAGCGCCGGGGGCATCCATCGAATTTGTAATTTTGGGGAATAGTGAGGATTACTTGGATCTTGTCAATATCTTTTTACACGTCAGAGCTAAAGAGACGCTACCAAACGGTGATAGTCTACCACCAAATGTTGAAGTTGGGTCTGTGAATTATTACATGCACAGTTTATTTTCTCAAGTCGACGTCTCATTGAATGATACACTTATCACAGCTAGCGAAAACACTTACCCTTACCGTGCTTATATTGAAGCGACTCTGAATTACGGCGATGATGCTAAAAAGGGGTATCTGTCTGCCGCCCTCTACTACAGAGATACACCACGAACGCATGACGATACCCAAGGGGATATAAATAACGGCTTAAAAATTATCCGCCAACTGGCAGCTGTGAGTCAGGAAATGGATATGGTGGGTAAATTTCACGCTGATATTTTCGCCCAAGACAGATATATGTTGAATGGTGTGGATCAATCTAACACACTCTAAAGATATTTTTAACCTGATGGCTACCGATGCGACGAGTGAATACAAAAGTGTTATTACCCATGCAGCGCTAATACTTAGAAAAGTCAAACTGAATCCAGCAATCTCACTGGCACACGAGAAAGCCTTAATGCGAGGTAATAAAGGAATTTGGATACAGGGCACCATTAAAGATGTACTTTAATTTCCAAGGGTAGGAAGACAAGAGTGTGGATGAGTGTGGATGTGATGAAGCGCGTTGTGTTCTTCCTCCTCACTCTTTTCAGTTATTCCTATTTCCTCTTGTGATCCTTCAGCAAAGTCGTATAGTGGCTTTCTAATATTTACTCATCAATGTGACCACAGGAACATAGACAACACAAGGAACAATTACATTTGCTAGACAAACTAACTTAATAAATGACACTATAACCTTGGAGTTATACAATGGTCTGGATCTTTATTAACATAAATCAATCGTTATGGCAAATGCAATTCCATTTAATTATAAAAATCCTCTCACTCAAAATTGATTCACAAGCACACTTTTAGGAAAATGAGTGGGGAAAAAACCCTCTCAGAACTCTACCCAATTCAGATATCTTTTCTATTTCTACTCTTCCTATCAATATCAGTAACATGATAAATCAATATGTTTAACTAGTAGATAAATAATACTTATCCTTGATAGTAGTTGACGTCCAATTCTGGATCCTCAAGTCCAATAGTTAATCCGATGGCTTGTTGTGTAAATTCAATAGGCATTTAATCTGAATCAACTGATGTCCTCCTTCTCGATGATGGTTGATTGGAGTAAAATTAGTTTGAGAATTTCTCCTTATGTTGACCATTAATTCTGTAGCATTCAGTGTTGTTATGGAGCATAACCACTTGGGTTTTCATTGAGTAAATTCCTATCCCCAAGTTTCACAACAATTTGAAGCTGAGGAATTTCCTTTGATTTTGTTTCATCTTACGTATGGACACACGCTATTGGTATGTGATCATCTCTCCACATAACTTCATATGATTTCTTCTTCTTCTTCTTTCGTTCACTTGAAACATGTCTATATCTGTAATTCTGTCTCCTTAATAAAACTCACTGTCTTTTGTAGTTCATACAGTGTCCCATAGAGTTTTGATTCCAGTGTTGTTTCCTCTGGCCAATATGTCTGCCTCAGCGTTTCATGCTCAGAACACTCTTGAAGTATATGTTTGGCACTCTGTGCTGCCTGTCCACGGGGTTTGTTCTGGTACAGACCTTAAGGGGCTGTCACATAACATATAAACATAATCATATTATCGTGAAATATAGTGTGCTACTACGGCACCATTGACGTTGGAAGAATCTGGTTGATTCTCTCACAAAATGAACTTCGTGCAAGGTATGATAATATGGTAAAGTGTTTCTACGACACACTTGACGTTGGAAGAATCTGGTTGATTCTCTCACAAAATGAACTTCATGCAAGACATGATAATATGGTAAAGTGTTGCTACGACACACTAGATAACTAGATAAGTTGGACACTAGATAAGTTGGAAGAATCTGGTTGATTCTCTCATAAAATGAACTTCATGCAAGACATAATACTATGGTGTGTTATTATGACACATTGGATATTAAATGACTATAGTTGGGTTTCTCACAAAATGAACTTCATGCAAGACATGGTAAAATGGTAAGGTGTTACTGCGACACACTTGACGTTAGAAGGATCAGCTTGATTCTCTCACAAAATAACTTCATGCAAGACATGATAATATGATGTGTTATTATGACACATTGGTCATTAAATGAATATAGTTGGTTTTCTACATCCTTCAACATTGCTTGGTTAAAGAATGCCTATCTAACTTGCTGGCACGTTCGACATATGAATCTCATAAAAACATAACTACTTACGTTATGCAGTTGCACAATTTCGGCATACATTTCCCTTCTGATTTTAGACTTGATTTCAAAATTAGAACTTAGGCATTCCTATGCGTGATTTTGTTAAAGCCATTGCGGAGTTTTTGTTAGCCGAGTGACACGTCTTTCTTCGACTATGCACGGCCCAAAACTGATTATTCTGTCTCTCTCTCCCACTTAAAAAGCTATGCTCACTGTCAATCTCATGAACTTTCTAATTTATCTGATTGGCTGCTCGTATCTTTCGAGTTTATTTTTGTCCGTCAGAATTGTCCTTGAAGTTTCGACATGAAACATCCAGGCGCCAACTTCTGACCTGGATTCTCTAGTGTTTCAAATATTGACACCCGCCCACGTCCTTCTATCATTATGCATGTAAGATTCGTAGGTGTTCATAAATATATTTTATACTAGCTTCTTGCTTTTGACCTGCCTACAATGTCTGGGTCATTCGCTGTCGCCTAGTACACAAGGTTCATGTTTTCTATAACATTCTCTGCTCAGTTGTCACATGTTCCCCCCTTCCTTATGAATTCAATCAATCAAATAGGCGAAGTAACGCCAAGTACCCGATAAAACATGTTGGTTTGAAAACTTTTTCCATTCCTAATGGGATGCTATCACACGTCCAAGACAATTTATTCTTATCGCAGACACCTACAAGAGTCGTTATCGGTGTGGTTAACGCTGCAGCGTTTAATGGGCACCTGAAGAAAAATCCATTCAATTTTCATCATTTTGATCTGATGTAGTCAAGCCTGATGGTAGATGGGCGGGGCGCAATGTGAGTGGTAAACCACTAACTGTTAATTATACCAACGATCAGTACATAAGAGCTTTCTTTGGGAGTCCTCGGTTTCGTAGGCAAGGACGCTGGGAATACCATTGACTTTAGATGTTTTAAACATGGTTATAATCTGTACGCCTTTGATCTGACCCCTAGCTTGCTTGATGGTGTTCAATTTGAGATGGTGAAGACGGGTCCACTGGCCATTGAACTTAAACTTGCCACCGTGACAACATCGGTCATTCAAGTTTTAATCTACTTTGAAGTTGATAGTGTTTTGGAGGTATCCAAGACCAGATGAATTCTTACAGATTTTTTAGCTTGAGAGAATGAACACTAACCAAATCTATGGTCTGTTATGGCAAGAAATCTGGATTCGTCGCCTTAGGTTAGTACGAGTCGTACCACTAGATAAGTTACCAATCTACATTTAACCAACTTCGAAGACGCTTGTCTGGTATAGCAACGATGTGGCCAGTCCAGTGGAGTTGGGACCTAATCAGCAGGACATGGATGCTTTGAATATGGGACCTTTGAAGGATTACCGTGTCTGGTACATGATCCTGCCAACGTACTCCCATGAGGTTTCTTATGCACCGAAGGTGAAGAGTTAAGCTGTCGAGTGTGTTTCGCATACACAGTCCAGGATGACGCTGCATAAAGCAGTTTTGATAGAACTACAGTGAGGTACACGTCCAACTTAATTGTCAAACTGAGACCATAAATATATAGGGCCTGCACACACGCGCACGCACACACACACACACACACTGAGAGAGAAAGAGAGAGAAGAAATGCCTAGCGTTGCTAGGATGAGAATAATACCAAAAAGAAAAATATAATAGATGTGAATATTTTTCGTGTAGATTAGCGATGACTTTGATGTTTCAGTTTCTATAGGCAAGCGCTACCACCTAGCATAAGCCTACACTCAGATTTGGAGAAATACCTTTAAAATAACACCATCAAAAAAGAATAGCCGCAAATTAATATTAAAATGCACCAAAAATCTGTTTATCTGTGCAGACCTAAGGTTTTTTTAATTTAAAATAAGTAAGTCAACGCCTCTTTGGACTTAAATCTGAACAAACTGCATCTATGGCCCCAATGCTCTACTGATTTTGCTATGGAGACCATATAGTTGAGAGGGTACAATTAATATATATATATATATAATCAATATATATATCATGTTGAGAGACATGAAAACAGATATGAAAATCAAAGCCATTAGAAAGTGAACACTAACACCAGATGACTATGAAGTTAAGAACAGGACACAACCGACTCCGCATATATTTCAAGAATGTCAAGAATATGAAATTCTGAGTCAAACACACTTGCCAAAAGAAACAACACTTTAAGAAAAACTCCACGGATCTCTGAATGAGTTACCAAACAGGTTTATAGAACAATAAAAACTTTCATATTTCATTCTTACTAAACGGTTCATCAGAAAGCAATCTTCAGGACATCATCAGGTTCTATGCCGGCTGGCGTATACGATCATGGCACTCCACAGCGCTCTGTCTCTAGTATTATTTATCAGAATCGTTGTTGTTTCCCTGCCGTGCCAGGTTGTTGAACTGTCTAATATTTTCTCCCGTTGTCACCCTCTGTCTCTGTTGCCTTCAATATTTCCTGTTGTGACTATGTTCTCCAAACCTCCTTGTCTCATAATGTGGCCACAAAAAAAAGAAGATTGTCTTTTTCTTATATTATTGACAAGCTTCGTCTCGCATTTCACTCTTTCAACACCTCCACTAGTCGCCGGCTCCAAAATAGGGTCTACTGTTCATTTTACTACGAACCATTGTATTCTCACTGACGGTTTGCTAATCCTGTCTCAGTGTTGTATCAGGAAATTCACATGGCTACACCACAATCTCTAACTAACACATACAGAAAGAAACCACATATTCAATGCGAATAGTTCTGAAACACCGAACTGAAGCACAAAGCACAAAGGACAACTTAATATAAAGACATTGGAAGAACTAAACATGCGCGAAAAATATATACAGGAAGTTAACAAAGAATTCGCAAAGCTACCAGAAAACACCCAGCACATAGAAGAAGAATAGAAATATTTCAATATGTCATTATACAAACATTATGACTTCCGCCAAAATGGCAGACGAAAATGAATGTGTTTCCTTGGGGTGTTCAATTAACGGATTTTCCTCCTGAAAGAAACGGCAAACTACGGAAGTAATGTGCCTATAAATTCAGAATGGATACAGGAACAGTTGTGTAAATAATAATAACAGTGGAAGTTGTGTAGTTAAAAAGATAGAAGTATCAGTGGCAGCAGTACATGTGTTAAAAGCGAACATCAATTCGACCTAAATGAAAACAACGAATATATTGTTCAAGTGAAATTGTGTGGTGATGTGTTGTTATTCTCTGACCAGGAGGTCCACTCATTAAGATCTTCGCCGGTGCTAACGGAGTGCGTGCATCTGAGCTGAAGTCTTCGTGAGTGTAATCGTTGTCACACTGTTTGAAAAATGGCGGCCAATATCAAGCGGCCTAAACGAGGTGGCTCAAAAAGGAAAAGTCATCGGGCGGGTGCTAGAAGAACGAGATCGAAAACAGCTAGGCTAGGAATTAAAAACGTGCGTGTGCTGTTTTGGAATGTGGCCAGTGTACACAAGCGTAGAACAGAGCTAGAAAAGATGTGTTATGAGGCTGACGTTATTGCATTGCAAGAAACACAGCTATGTGAAAGTGGTAATATCAGGATAGCCGGATTTCAGTGTTTCTACAAAAGGCGACATCTTGGACAGGCAATCTTAGTACTCGAGGGTTTTAGTGTATGCGAGGTTGATATGTCCAAATGGGATAGTGACAATATCCAGTTACAGGCAGTGAGGGTCCAGAGGGTCCAGCACACAATCATGATTGTAAATGTGTATGCCTGCAATACGAGCATTGATCTTCAGGGTTGGAAGATCCTAGGGGAGATAATGGAACAGGAAAAGCAGATCCTCTTTTGTGGTGACTTCAATGCGAAAGGTACATCATGGGGCAATAGTGCTTCGAACAAACAGGGAAGAGAACTTGAGGAGGCCCTGACAGATACGGACCTGGTGTGCCTTAACGATGGCCGTATAACAAGGATGGCAAGCAGGGATGGTGATGATGATAGCGCAATCGACCTGGCATTGGTGTCATCAGCTTCTGTGGCTATCTGCAAATGGGACGTGCTGGGGCATCATGGCAGTGACCACCTCCCATGTGTTGTTCTCTTAAAAAATGACAAAAGTAAGCAGATAAGGCCAAAGGTAAGATCCTTTAAATACGATCGCAGAGGAGTGGATGTTGTGAGCAGAATTCGACAAGACAAACGTAAGGCTCAAGTAGTGGGAAATCTGGTGTGGGATAGGCCCCCCTGGTGGAACGAAGAGGTTCAAAGGGCATGGAGCGAGAAACGGAAAGCAGCATCACTATGGCAAAGGGCACGGAAACGTGTTGCGGCTCAGCCCATGGAGGTCGCACAATGGAAACGGAAGAAAGATATCTTAGTCCAAATATTCAAAGATATTGCAAAGTCAGCAAAGGCGTCAAAATGGGACGAATTTTGCAAAGAGATCACACGCGAAAAGTCACTAAAATTGTTCTGGCGGTTACACAAATCCATGAATGGTCTCACAAGACGCGTGACTATTGCCGATTTCCAGAGCGACGATACCGTCTGGCAGAAGACGGACGAGACAAAAGGTGCGGCATTGCTGGCAAACTACACCGCACAAATTGGTCAGAGAAATGTGGAGGCATATCAAGAAATCAGGAAAACGCTCACAGACACGTGTAAGAACGTGAGCATGGAAAACCATATGCTAATCACAGTTGAAGAAATCAGGAAGGCACTGAAAAGTACAAAAAATACAGCACCAGGGCCAGATGGCATTAGATACGATGACATTAGTCGAAGAACGGATGAGGAGTTGGGAGAGTTGGCGGACATGTTCAATAATAGCCTTCTAAAGGGCACAGTGAAAGAAGACTGGTTGCACAGCTATTTCGTTCCACTACACAAACCTGGGAAGGACCACACCAGGATACATGGCTACAGAATAATAACTATGCAGAATACGATTGGCAAGCTTTTGGAAAAAATTGTGGCCCGGAAGGTATCGTGTTATCTTGAAAGAAATAAGTGTTTACCAACATTGTTAGGAGGATATCGTCCAGGAAAGAAGACATGGCAAAATGCAGCCATATTTGCGCAGGATGTTTTTGAGGGGTTCGATTCGCGCATGGAGACATGTGCGGTCGCAATAGACCTTGAGGATGCGTACAATAGGGTGTCCTTGGATATCTTGATGCACCAGCTGTTAAATCTTGCAGTTAATCCTTTTGTCGTGCGTTGGGTTGGCGCCGCCCTGATGCACAGGGTTGTAGTTCTTAAGTGTGGTAACTGGATATCTACACCAACGGTTATTAGCCCTGGCCTGCCACAGGGATCGCCTCTATCTCCTGTACTTTTCAATGTATACACAGTACATATCGCTGGCAATCAAATCACAGGTGTTGGCAGAACGATGTCATATGCCGATGATATCCTGGTGTATAGACAGGGCAGAAATCGAGAAGAGTGCGTCGTGGAACTACAGAAGGAGCTGGACAGACTGACAAATTGGTGTCGAGATACGGGAGCAGTGGTTAATCCGTCTAAGGCATTCGTGACGTGGTTTTCCTTGAACAATCACATGGTAAAGACACCCATGCCACAAGTTTCGTTGTCCAGGAAAAGTTTAGAAAGAACTAGCACAATGAGATATCTGGGTGTGTTTTTTGACAGAAGCCTAAGTTTCAGGGAACATGTTGACCACATTATCATAAGGGCAGGCAAAGGCTTGGCAGCAATGAAGGTTATGGCTGCTGCGCAGTGTGAGCAAAGATTGTTATTTCTTTTGTACCAGGGTTTGGTTGTGGCTGTGGTGGAATATGCACTGGCAATTCTGACTCTTAGCCAAACTCAGATCGAAAGACTGGATAGAGTCCAGAATGCAGCAATGCGTATCATTCTGGGATGCACAAGAGACACATCGACAAGAGCTATGCGATACCTACTTGACTGCCCAACAGCTGAGCATAGATTACAGTATTGCCGTGCACGGGCGTACCTTCAAATACATGCAGATAAGGAACACCCGTTGCATTCCGAAATACAGAAAGTTAAAGGCAGCAGACTCAAGAGAGGAAGGTCGTGGATGGGACGTGCTGAGGATGTAATACAAAGCGTGTGCCGATTACAGGATGTGGCAGCTGGTGCGGAATGGATAGGTCTACCCACAGATTTCGAAACTTGTTTGAGAGTAGTAATATCACTTAGCAGGGAATGCAGAGAATGGTGTCCCACAGCTGTGGAGAAAGAAGTGCAGGCTTTAATCAGTGAGAATACCAAAGAGGGGGATGTGATTATATACACTGATGGATCTGTAATTAGGCATGTTCGCAGTGCTTGGGCCTTTACAGCTCAGTGCGCAAGTAAAACGATCAAGGAGGAAAGTGGTGCCTTTGCGGTCACTACGAGTAGTATGACTATGGAGACTATGGCGGTGACCAAGGCATTTGAGTGGCTACGCACACAGAAAGTAACGCAGGTCTGCATCTTGAGTGACTCTATGAGTATGATTAAGAAGGTACAAGTGGGTCTCGTTCGCGAACAGTGGATTGAGGCCTTGAGAAATGCAAGCTTGAAAGCGGTTACATTTATTTTCGTGCCGGGACATGTGGGCGTTCGAGGCAATGAAAGAGCGGATCAACTGGCATCGTGTGCGATTGTGGCAAAGGGCGATGGGGCAATGGATCGCGCTGACGTTTTAAACTCCTTAAGAGATATAACACGCGAGAGTGAGACTTATGTGGATGATGATTCCTTTTCAATGGCTAGGATTAAAGATCAGGGATTGAAATGCGGTGCTGCTAGAGGTGAACATTATGTAGGGCGCAGAAGAATGATGGTCAACCAGCATAGGACCGGTACTGTCAGCAGAAGTGTGATGGCGGATACACTCAAGGAGAGATCGGAGCAACTATGGACGTGTCCAGTTTGCAGTGATGATGATCCGACGACTAACTAACTAACTAACTAATCAATTCGACCAATTCATGTGTAGAGAATCAAGAATATGTTAGATAAAATTATCATGTGAACAGAAGTATAAAAATAAGAACATGGAACATAAGAAACTTAAATCACGGGAAACAATATACAGTAACTAATGAAATGACACGATTAAACATAGACATATTGGGTATGTCAGAGTACAGATGGGCAGACAATGGACATTTTTCATTAGCGTTAGGGGAAATGTGTGTTTTCAGGTAGCGAGACAGGAGGGCAACGAGGGGTCTACTTTTACCTGACCAAACGTATAAAATCTTCTCTGTTAGCGTACTATCACAAGAACGACCATATTATTACCATCAGAATCAAGGGTAAAAAGAAAAATATATATATATTTCAAATCTACGCACCGACAACAGCAGAAGATGACCAAGAGATTAACACTTTCTACGAACAACTACAGCACACTCTAGATACAACAAACAGACAAGACATTAAGACATTTTTATAGGCCTAGTCATGAGGGATTTCAACGCTCAAGTAGGGAAAGAAAGAGCACACCACGAAATTAGATCATAAGGGAAATATTGCTTAGGAAATAGAAACGAAAGAGGTGAACGATTGCTCAATATTTCCTTGGTAAACAATCTAGCAATCATGAATACATTTTTAACACCATCACAGAAGACTGTATACGTGGAGGTCACCAGATGGAAAATGTAAAAATCAAATAGATTATATACTGATCCAACAAAGATGGAAAACAAGCATTCCCTTAAGTAAAACATTACCAGGAGCAGACTGCACCACGAACTGCTGATGGAGAAATTTAAGGTAAAAATAAAGGAAATCAACAAGAACACCCATACATTAGATATGATACATCAAGCATACCATGCGAATATAACATCGAGATAAAAAAAAACAATGATTTACCACACTTCTAGATAAACAAGAAGAATTGACACCAAACGATCTTGCCAACAAAATAAACGAAGCTATCACCGACACTGCAGAAAAGCTTCTACCCCAAAAAAGACGCAAAAATCAAGAATACATCTCAGAGGAAACAATGAACTTAATTGAAGATAGAAGGAAATGCAAAACCACTGGAAAAAGTCAATCCGACTACATGGAACTATCAAAATAAATTAAGAAACTAATTAGGAATGACAAACAACAATACATAATTAATACGTGCATAGACATCGATGAACAAAGACAACAAGGAAATAGGAAAAATATGTTCAATGCTATAAGAACATTACAACAGAATAACTTTAAGCCCGAACTTCGAGTACTAAAAGATCAAAAAGGGAATACCCTAACAGAGAAAACAGATATTTTACATAGATGGAAGAAATACTGTCAAGAAATGTATAAAGGAACAACCCAGTCACCAAATGAGAACATCAACGAAGTAGAATTAGAACCAGAACCTACAATGGAAGAGGTCAGACATTCAATCAGGAATCTGAAAAAAAGGAAAAGTCTGTTAGAAATGTAATTTATTTCAGAAGTTATCTACATTATGTAAAACTACCTTTCTTTACAATAAAAATATTTAATTGATTACTTACCGAGAATTAAAAAAAAAAATATACATAATATTATATGTGGCCCTCCAATAGCTTTACAATTTTCAATGTGGCCCTCTGCCACATTGTGGTTAGTCAAGTACGGAAAAATTCCGTTTAATTAAGTTGATTCAGTGCCGCTGGAATGGACTTGATTTAATTCCCGTTAGTCTCTAGAATTTTTACACTAAATTCGTGGCTGTTCATAGAATTTTCATCTTTCTGCTTAAAAACCACATCTCAGTTGCCTCCAGCTTATCTTGGGCACTTTTGTTTACTCCATGCTTCACTTCCAGAAAAAATGTTTAGCTCAATATAACATTCTAGCAATGGAACTTATGTATGCATTGATATTACTCGATTGCATAGAATGTTTCTTATCTTTTGAAATGTTGATGTGGCCTGTTAGTGAAAGCATGGTTGTAGGCACATTACTTCTGTAGTTTTCCGTTGCTTTCAGGAAGAAATCCGTTTAACAAATAGCACACAAAGAAAACACATTCATTTTCCACGCCATATTTTACCTAAATCCCTCTACATAATTTATTTTATAACAAATTTCCCTACATAACAACAATTTTCTGTTTATTACAAAATAGCAAATTTCTGTTATTACATATCCTTTCATATTTTGTCAGTCAGGAGCAAGTTGTTATAATGGGGTTCGACTGTACTGGATGTGAAAATTTATAGCTCATTCTCTTAGTTGTAACACAGTGCTTGCGTCATGGAAACAACATTGCATGAGGGACATAACATCATCATCAAGTGCCGTCTCCACAACGAAGGTTGGCTGCAGCGTATATAAAACATCTCCTGTCTCTTGTCTTGGTGGTGCACTCTGCTAGACTGTAACCTATCCATCGTGTGATGTTACTCTCCCACTTGTATCTCTGCCTACCTCTTGCTCGCTTCCCTTTGACTTTACCCTCAAGTAAGGTCTTCAATAAGGTCTTTTAATGTGTCCAAAATATTTTATTTGCCTGATATTTATTTCTCTTAGTAGTTCTTTCTTCCTATCAAGTGTTTTAGTACCTCCTTATTTGTTTTATTCTCTTTCCATGATGTTCTCCATATTCTTCTATGTACCCACATCTCAAAGACATCAATTCTGTCTTCTAATTGTTTATTTAGTGTCCATGTTTCTGAGCCATACATTTATATAGAATAGATGTAGCATTTTATAATTCTCATTTTTAACGTGTGTGTAATTTGTTTAGATATTAATATTTTCCTCATGTCATTGAAGGTACTTTTAGCCATTCATATTCTCCTTTTAACTTTTGTTTCACATCTGCCATAATTTGTGACTATGTGTCCACGATATTGATAATGTTGTACTTGTTGTAGTTTCTCTCCATGTATGTTTATGTTTAGCTCTTGTTCTTCTGTGTCTTTGCTGATTATCATGGTTTTTAAAAATATTTATATCCAGTCCATATTCATTACTTGATTTATTGACGTGATCTATTAGTCCTAGTAGTTCATGTTCACTTTCCGCCAAAAGAACAGTGTAATCTGCATATCTAGTTATTTATTATTTTTCCATTGAATTTGAGACCTGGCATTTCTTCTATATTTTTTGAAGATATTCTCTGTGTAGATATTAAATAGAAAGACCCTGTAATCACGTGAAAATATCGTGAAAATGTCCGCTCTGATGCATGTACTCCGTCGCACCCGCGAAGATCTTGCGAAGATCTTGATGAGTAGACCCCGTTGCCAAAATAACCAACACCACACCCTGGACGAAATAATGAAATAATTCATCTTTCAAGTGATGTTGACAGTGTCACACAAAAACACAAGTCAATATGTCTGCCATTTTGACCAAAACCTCTGCAGACTGTAAACCATTGTTGTTTGTTTTCTGTATAGATCTGTATATATAATTATGTCCAGTGGTTTCGAGTGTAGCTGGGTGAGTTCATGCACTGTAACCTGGGCCCTGATACCCGTTCATTTCCGACACGATTTATCTTGTTGTATTATTACTTCAGTAATTTTTTTCTAAATGTCTACCTTCACGCATTCACTGCCCTTTCCTATTTCTTATAATTCACATACTCTTAGCAGTGTATCTTCAGTTTCTGCCATCTATGCTTTGCCATGCTTCATTCATTTCCCTTTGACTCATGCAGACGTTGGTGTAATGGGTTGGGGTTGAAAACTTCAATGTTCTTCTTTTTCTCTGTCCATGATATTCGTAGGATCTTTCTGTAGAACTTCATTTCAAATGAATTTATTCTTTTGGATAGTGTCTCATTTAAAGTCCAAGTCTCGCATCCATATGTTGTCACTGGGAAAACATTTGGTCTTAAAATGGTTAATTTAGTGTCATTATTACTATTTTGCCATATCTTTCTCATTTGTGTTAATTTGAGTGTTGCAATTGCGAGTCTTCTTCTAATCTCGACTGAACAATCTCTGGACCTGTTTATATTTGTTCCCAGATATTCGAATTTGTTTACACATTCTAGTTCTATATTGTCTATGTTGATTATTGGTTTAATCTTTTTAATCTTTGTTGTGTTTTTTGACATAATTTTGTTTTCTGTGCGTTTAGATATCGATTTTGGATCTCGCTGTATTTCTTTGTTGTTGTGATAAGCTGTTTCAGTCCCTCAGGATGTGTAATAAGGAGGACTGTGTCATCTGCATATCTTATTTCTGGAATCTTGCACCCGCCGATATTTATTGGATGAAACTCATTTTCCTCTATTTCTTCTCTTACATTTCGCATTAAATTCTCTGCATAGATGTTAAAAAGATAAGGGGATAGAGTGCACCCTTGTCTCACTCCACTTTGAAGAGCGAACCATTCAGATGTTTCTCCCTCCACTCTTACTGCTGCTTGTTGTTCGTGATATAGATGTATTAGATGTTTGGGGAAGCCCTTGTCTCCCATGATGGACCGCAGCTAGTGATGTTTAACACAATCAAATGCCTTGGTATAATCTATGAAACACATATGTAGATCTAAGCTGTATTCTCTACATTTCTCAAATATATTCATCATGTTGAATATATGGTCTCTTGTTCCTCTTCCTGCTCGAAAACCGGCTTGAACTTCATGAACTTTCTGTTTCTAATTTGCGTTGAATTCTCTTCATTATGATCTGCAGTAGTATTCTGCTGGCTTGACTAATTAGTGCTACTGTTCTATAGTTGGTACACAGTTGCAGGTCTCCTTCCTTTGGCACCGGTATGTATACTGACTTTTTCCATTCTTCCGGCCATATTCCGCTTTTCCATATCTTGCAGTATAAAGTATGGTATATTTGAACACTGGAATCTCCACTGGCTTGTATCATCTCTGATGTTACTTCGTCGTTACCTGGCGCTTTTCCTTTTTTTCAGATTCCTGATTCCATTGTAGGTTCTGGTTCTAATTCTACTTCATTGATGTTCTCATTTGGTGACTGGGTTGTTCCTTTATACATTTCTTGACAGTATTTCTTCCATCTATGTAAAATATCTGTTTTCTCTGTTAGGGTATTCCCTTTTTTATCTTTTAGTACTCGAAGTTCGGGCTTAAAGTTATTCTGTTGTAATGTTCTTATAGCATTGAACATATTTTTCCTATTTCCTTGTTGTCTTTGTTCATCGATGTCTATGCACGTATTAATTATGTATTGTTGTTTGTCATTCCTAATTAGTTTCTTAATTTATTTTGATAGTTCCATGTAGTCGGATTGACCTTTTCCAGTGGTTTTGCATTTCCTTCTATCTTCAATTAAGTTCATTGTTTCCTCTGAGATGTATTCTTGATTTTTGCGTCTTTTTTGGGGTAGAAGCTTAACTGCAGTGTCGGTGATAGCATCGTTTATTTTGTTGGCAAGATCGTTTGGTGTCAATTCTTCTTGTTTATCTAGAAGTGTGGTAAATCATAGTTTTTTTTATCTCGATGTTATATTCGCATGGTATGCTTGATGTATCATATCTAATGTATGGGTGTTCTTGTTGATTTCCTTTATTTTTACCTTAAATTTCTCCATCAGCAGTTCGTGGTGCAGTCTGCTCCTGGTAATGTTTTACTTAAGGGAATGCTTGTTTTCCATCTTTGTTGGATCAGTATATAATCTATTTGATTTTTACATTTTCCATCTGGTGACCTCCACGTATACAGTCTTCTGGGATGGTGTTAAAAAATGTATTCATGATTGCTAGATTGTTTACCAAGGAAATATTGAGCAATCGTTCACCTCTTTCGTTTCTATTTCCTAAGCAATATTTCCCTTGAGATCTAATTTCGTGGTGTGCTCTTTCTTTCCCTACTTGAGCGTTGAAATCCCTCATGACTAGGCATATAAAAATGTCTTAATGTCTTGTCTGTTTGTTGTATCTAGAGTGTGCTGTAGTTGTTCGTAGAAAGTGTTAATCTCTTGGTCATCTTCTGCTGTTGTCGGTGCGTAGATTTGAAATATATATATATTTTTCTTTTTACCCTTGATTCTGATGGTAATAATATGGTCGTTCTTGTGATAGTACGCTAACAGAGAAGATTTTATACGTTTGGACAGGTAAAAGTAGACCCCTCGTTGACCTCCTGTCTCGCTACCTGAAAACACACATTTCCCCTAACGCTAATGAAAAATGTCCATTGTCTGCCCATCTGTACTCTGACATACCCAATATGTCTATGTTTAATCGTGTCATTTCATTAGTTACTGTATATTGTTTCCCGTGATTTAAGTTTCTTATGTTCATGTTCTTATTTTTATACTTCTGTTCACATGATAATTTTATCTAACATGTTCCTGATTCTCTACACATGAATTGGTCGAATTGATGTTCGCTTTTAACACATGTACTGCTTCCACTGATACTTCTATCTTTTTAACTACACAACTTCCACTGTTATTATTATTTACACAACTGTTCCTGTATCCATTCTGAATTTATAGGCACATTACTTCCGTAGTTTGCCGTTTCTTTCAGGAGGAAAATCCGTTAATTGAACACCCCAAGGAAACACATTCATTTTCGTCTGCCATTTTGGCGGAAGTCATAATGTTTGTATAATGACATATTGAAATATTTCTATTCTTCTTCTATGTGCTGGGTGTTTTCTGGTAGCTTTGCGAATTCTTTGTTAACTTCCTGTATATATTTTTCGCGCATGTTTAGTTCTTCCAATGTCTTTATATTTAGTTGTCCTTTGTGCTTTGTGCTTCAGTTCGGTGTTTCAGAACTATTCGCATGGAATATGTGGTTTCTTTCTGTATGTGTTAGTTAGAGATTGTGGTGTAGCCATGTGAATTTCCTGATACAACACTGAGACAGGATTAGCAAACCGTCAGTGAGAATACAATGGTTCGTAGTAAAATGAACAGTAGACCCTATTTTGGAGCCGGCGACTAGTGGAGGTGTTGAAAGAGTGAAATGCGAGACGAAGCTTGTCAATAATATAAGAAAAAGACAATCTTCTTTTTTTTGTGGCCACATTATGAGACAAGGAGGTTTGGAGAACATAGTCACAACAGGAAATATTGAAGGCAACAGAGACAGAGGGTGACAACGTGAGAAAATATTAGACAGTTCAACAACCTGGCACGGCAGGGAAACAACAACGATTCTGATAAATAATACTGGAGACAGAGCGCTGTGGAGTGCCATGATCGTATACGCCAGCCGGCATAGAACCTGATGATGTCCTGAAGATTGCTTTCTGATGAACCGTTTAGTAAGAATGAAATATGAAAGTTTTTATTGTTCTATAAACCTGTTTGGTAACTCATTCAGAGATCCGTGGAGTTTTTCTTAAAGTGTTGTTTCTTTTGGCAAGTGTGTTTGACTCAGAATTTCATATTCTTGACATTCTTGAAATATATGCGGAGTCGGTTGTGTCCTGTTCTGAACTTCATAGTCATCTGGTGTTAGTGTTCACTTTCTAATGGCTTTGATTTTCATATCTGTTTTCATGTCTCTCAACATGATATATATATTGATTATATATATATATATATATTAATTGTACCCTCTCAACTATATGGTCTCCATAGCAAAATCAGTAGAGCATTGGGGCCATAGATGCAGTTTGTTCAGATTTAAGTCCAAAGAGGCGTTGACTTACTTATTTTAAATTTAAAAAATCTTAGGTCTGCACAGATAAACAGATTTTTGGTGCATTTTAATATTAATTTGCGGCTATTCTTTTTTGATGGTGTTATTTTAAAGGTATTTCTCCAAATCTGAGTGTAGGCTTATGCTAGGTGGTAGCGCTTGCCTATAGAAACTGAAACATCAAAGTCATCGCTAATCTACACGAAAAATATTCACATCTATTATATTTTTCTTTTTGGTATTATTCTCATCCTAGCAACGCTAGGCATTTCTTCTCTCTCTTTCTCTCTCAGTGTGTGTGTGCGTGCGCGTGTGTGCAGGCCCTATATATTTATGGTCTCAGTTTGACAATTAAGTTGGACGTGTACCTCACTGTAGTTCTATCAAAACTGCTTTATGCAGCGTCATCCTGGACTGTGTATGCGAAACACACTCGACAGCTTAACTCTTCACCTTCGGTGCATGATTGCTAGATTGTTTACCAAGAAAATATTGAGCAATCGTTCACCTCTTTCGTTTCTATTTCCTAAGCAATATTTCCCTTGAGATCTAATTTCGTGGTGTGCTCTTTCTTTCCCTACTTAGCGTTGAAATCCCTCATGACTAGGCATATAAAAATGTCTTAATGTCTTGTCTGTTTGTTGTATCTAGAGTGTGCTGTAGTTGTTCGTAGAAAGTGTTAATCTCTTGGTCATCTTCTGCTGTTGTCGGTGCGTAGATTTGAAATATATATATATTTTTCTTTTTACCCTTGATTCTGATGGTAATAATATGGTCGTTCTTGTGATAGTACGCTAACAGAGAAGATTTTATACGTTTGGACAGGTAAAAGTAGACCCCTCGTTGACCTCCTGTCTCGCTACCTGAAAACACACATTTCCCCTAACGCTAATGAAAAATGTCCATTGTCTGCCCATCTGTACTCTGACATACCCAATATGTCTATATTTAATCGTGTCATTTCATTAGTTACTGTATATTGTTTCCCGTGATTTAAGTTTCTTATGTTCATGTTCTTATTTTTATACTTCTGTTCACATGATAATTTTATCTAACATGTTCCTGATTCTCTACACATGAATTGGTCGAATTGATGTTCGCTTTTAACACATGTACTGCTTCCACTGATACTTCTATCTTTTTAATTACACAACTTCCACTGTTATTATTATTTACACAACTGTTCCTGTATCCATTCTGAATTTATAGGCACATTACTTCCGTAGTTTGCCGTTTCTTTCGGGAGGAAAATCCGTTAATTGAACACCCCAAGGAAACACATTCATTTTCGTCTGCCATTTTGGCGGAAGTCATAATGTTTGTATAATGACATATTGAAATATTTCTATTCTTCTTCTATGTGCTGGGTGTTTTCTGGTAGCTTTGCGAATTCTTTGTTAACTTCCTGTATATATTTTTCGCGCATGTTTAGTTCTTCCAATGTCTTTATATTTAGTTGTCCTTTGTGCTTTGTGCTTCAGTTCGGTGTTTCAGAACTATTCGCATGGAATATGTGGTTTCTTTCTGTATGTGTTAGTTAGAGATTGTGGTGTAGCCATGGGAATTTCCTGATACAACACTGAGACAGGATTAGCAAACCGTCAGTGAGAATACAATGGTTCGTAGTAAAATGAACAGTAGACCCTATTTTGGAGCCGGCGACTAGTGGAGGTGTTGAAAGAGTGAAATGCGAGACGAAGCTTGTCAATAATATAAGAAAAAGACAATCTTCTTTTTTTTGTGGCCACATTATGAGACAAGGAGGTTTGGAGAACATAGTCACAACAGGAAATATTGAAGGCAACAGAGACAGAGGGTGACAACGTGAGAAAATATTAGACAGTTCAACAACCTGGCACGGCAGGGAAACAACAACGATTCTGATAAATAATACTGGAGACAGAGCGCTGTGGAGTGCCATGATCGTATACGCCAGCCGGCATAGAACCTGATGATGTCCTGAAGATTGCTTTCTGATGAACCGTTTAGTAAGAATGAAATATGAAAGTTTTTATTGTTCTATAAACCTGTTTGGTAACTCATTCAGAGATCCGTGGAGTTTTTCTTAAAGTGTTGTTTCTTTTGGCAAGTGTGTTTGACTCAGAATTTCATATTCTTGACATTCTTGAAATATATGCGGAGTCGGTTGTGTCCTGTTCTGAACTTCATAGTCATCTGGTGTTAGTGTTCACTTTCTAATGGCTTTGATTTTCATATCTGTTTTCATGTCTCTCAACATGATATATATATTGATTATATATATATATATATATTAATTGTACCCTCTCAACTATATGGTCTCCATAGCAAAATCAGTAGAGCATTGGGGCCATAGATGCAGTTTGTTCAGATTTAAGTCCAAAGAGGCGTTGACTTACTTATTTTAAATTTAAAAAATCTTAGGTCTGCACAGATAAACAGATTTTTGGTGCATTTTAATATTAATTTGCGGCTATTCTTTTTTGATGGTGTTATTTTAAAGGTATTTCTCCAAATCTGAGTGTAGGCTTATGCTAGGTGGTAGCGCTTGCCTATAGAAACTGAAACATCAAAGTCATCGCTAATCTACACGAAAAATATTCACATCTATTATATTTTTCTTTTTGGTATTATTCTCATCCTAGCAACGCTAGGCATTTCTTCTCTCTCTTTCTCTCTCAGTGTGTGTGTGCGTGCGCGTGTGTGCAGGCCCTATATATTTATGGTCTCAGTTTGACAATTAAGTTGGACGTGTACCTCACTGTAGTTCTATCAAAACTGCTTTATGCAGCGTCATCCTGGACTGTGTATGCGAAACACACTCGACAGCTTAACTCTTCACCTTCGGTGCATAAGAAACCTCATGGGAGTACGTTGGCAGGATCGTGTACCAGACACGGTAATCCTTCAAAGGTCCCATATGCAAAGCCTCCTTGTCCTGCTGATTAGGTCCCAACTCCACTGGACTGGCCACATCGTCGCTATACCAGACAAGGGTTTTCCAAAGAGATTATTCTATGGGGAGCTGTGCGATGGTAAATGTTGAAGCGGCGTGCAGAAAAAGAGCTTCAAGGATCGCCTAAAAACTATCTCAAGCACTGCAGCATAGATTCTAGCTCCTGTGATACTACATCACTTCATCGCTCAGCTTGGCACACCCAGATCACACTGGCATCACTAAATTTGAAAAAGAAAGAACACTGCTGGCAATTTACAAGCAACGAAAGCGGAAAGACAAATCCGAAAACTCTCTTACTCCTAATCCTCTATACTCCTGCATACACTGCAATAGAACTTTCCTGGCACGAATCGAAAATCTACCTACACAAAGCACATCAGACAATCACAAATGTTTTGTGGTTTTTCTACTTGTTTATCTCATTTATTGCTTTTCCTGCCATGCTCAACTCGCTTGCGAAGGAGGAACATCAACATCACTTGCTTTGATCATCATTAGTTATTGTCACATCTGATTGATCATGAGTAGCACCCTTCTTAGCTAGATAACCTTTCTTGTTTCCGCGAATTCATCAATGTGATGGTATCCACTGCATGGATACTTTGCACTGCCTGCTTAGCTCAGTCAGTACGCTGTAGTAGCATTTACTGGATTTAAGCGCTTGGAGTACCTATCTAGCATCTGTTAGGAATATTACAGGATATGGGCCAAGATTAGAGTTCAGTAGTTTTTCAGTTGCCACCTTGATATCTTCATCAGCATTATGACAGAACTTCCCTGTTGGTACAGGCACTTTGATTGTATCCAAAATCATCATGGCAGGCCACATTATTGCTATTCTTAGCTTCCATTTTGGATCTTAAATTTATTATAAGTGCATTGAGATTCACCAATGCGACACTACAGCTGAGAGAGGTGTCAAAAAGTGGGTTCCGTGAATGTTTCCAATGTAAAGCTGTGTGCACATTGGCACAAGTGTACAAGTTGATGATAGGAACTACTTTGAAGGAAATGTGGTGTAGAGATTTATCAGGAGAGAAGAGATCAAAGTGGCTTATCCATCTTAAGTTATTCACAGCCTACTGAAAAAAATTTGATAGTGCTCCCATACTGTGGTTTTTTATGTTCCAACTTCTTTCTTTGTCCTTTATCCACATTTGATCTTCTTGTATCTCATCACGTGACAATGAACACATCGTAGCATGGTAAAGTACAGAGTGTGGCCAGGCTATTTTACCGCCGTTGTCACCTGGACTACACGAAGATAAGTAGGACCTAACCAGTTTTATTATTAAATTATTGTCTCATTTTATCGTCAATCTCATCATCACTATCTTGTCTTCTGTTAGTTTGCTGGACCCGTGCAGCTTTGATCTTTCTCTACTCCATAAAATGTTTCTTACCACGTTTTAATCTCTTCCTCATACCATCCTATATGCACTTTTTTACGTTTAGTATATTGTTTATTTGATTTGTTGTCTCTAACCACGATGAAGGCATTTAGTTGAAATGTCATTGTCACTGTGTCTCGTTGCTAGTATGTTTTATTTACTAATAGGTAAGTAATACTTGTACCTATTTTGGTCCATTTTGACATTGATACTCTTATATGGCTTTTGGAATGACAGCTACAAGGCAGTCATCAATCCCACCAAGGCAAACATCGTCTGATTCTCACTGAACAACATAGTCACACAAACAGTACCAGCAGCCACCTGCATGGGCATCAACAGTGACAGGGAGCAGACTATGAAATATCTAGGCAACACTTTTTATAGAAGTCTATCTTTTGCGAAACATGTGGACAATGTCAGTCAGAAAGCTGGGATGCATGTCAGTGTAGTCAAAATCATGGCATCTGCAGAGATGCTACAGCGAACCATTTTCAGATGATGCAGGCAGTTCTGTATTGGATTATGGTTTAGGTTTATTGACACTGTCGCAAACACAGGTGCATAAATTGGAGAGAATTCAAAGCGAGGCCATGAGAGCTGTACTAGGATGCACAGGAAATACACATACCCGACCATGAGGTTTCTCTTAGACATACCGAGCATTAAATAAAGAAATAAAATATCTCAGATTAAAGAATACTTCAAGATCTCCAATAATGATCATCACCTCTTACACCAATCTCTAGACAACATAAAAGGAAGACATATCAAGAGAGGAAGATCATTGATGATAGAAGTAGAAGATGCCCTACTCAGAGTTTGTTAGCTGGAGGAAGTGGGAAGAGGCTGTGAATGGGTGGCATTTGGCAAAGAGAGAAAATTATTGACACCAGTTGTGATACAGATGGGAAGAGAGTGCCGCGACTGGGATGCCAACAGAACAGAACAAATTGATTCACCATCAATTGGTGAATCCAATAACTCATACTGCAGCACTCAAAGCCAAGCCACACGATACAGTAATTTACACAGACGGCTCAGTAACACAAGAAACAAACATGTGTGGTTGGGGTTTCTTGGCCTACCAAAATGGCAAGAAATTAGCTGAGAAGTCAGTTGCATACCCCACTACAACATCGAGTATGAGAATGGAAACAGAAGTGGTGACAGCAGTTCTCCCTTTGCTGGCGACACAACCACTAACAGACTCAGTGCTTTAATATTTCATTACTTTGTGTTTATTGTTTGCTCGCGTTGAAAGCATCTCTGAAATTGACTAGCATTATTTGTCTTTAATTGCATCCCACTAGTTCGTTGTCCCGACTTGTATTTATGAACACTTTTGTGAATCATGCTGCATGAATTTCCTTATAGTGTTGTCCATAAAATACTGATATGAAAGCATGTTTCAACTGGTAATGTGAAACTTAAAATGACTGTTTAACAAGAAATATGTGTCTGAAACATTTGATACCTCAGAATCAAACAGATATTATAATATACTCATGTTTTTCTAATCTCATGAATATATATTATGATTATTTTTTTCGGACATTCGGATTTATGTCTCAGAGTATGCTACGCAAGATAGAAAAGTGTATGATCAGAACTGAACGGGTCACTCTTCTCAACAACGCGCAGAGCATTACATGGATCTACTGAACAGGTCATGCTGAGGTCAGTGGAAACGAAAGAGCCGATGTGTTGGCTGGTAAAGCCTTGATGAACGGCACGAGATAAGAAGAGACAGGATTAAATTATTTAGAGAAGTCATAGATACCCTACGAGAAGATGAAGTCCAACGAGACAATGTATATATTCAAAGAATGGTAGAAATGGGAGTGATTAGAGGCGATGGGAGAAAGTGCTCGCGGGAAAACGACCAAAGACATCCAACATAGATGTAACATAATATACCAGATCTTAGGGCAGATATTCCCTATTTTCAAAAACAAATATTTTCTTGACCCACATCCTGTAATATTCCTGACAACAGATCATGGATTAAGCGGCAGATCATGGATTGCAGAGATTGAAGACATACTGTGAAGAGATATGTGATTTTAAAAAAATATAAAAGGGCGGTGAGTTGGTGGAGGTAGACATTGTGGAAAAAAATCACTGATCAACGTAATAATACATCTAGATAAAACGTGTTGGAAATGGACTGGTGACAGAGAGCGCCAAGCCTACAGTGCATGAGCTCGCCAGTTACGCTTGAAACCACAAGACATAATTATATACACAGACAAGCTCATTCAACAGAAATACAAATAAAAGAGGTTTAGGTTTTGTTGCCTACAGAATCTGCGTGAAGTTGGTTGAGAAATCATTTGCATACTCCGTCACACCGAGCACGAGGATCGAGATAGAGGGAGTTACAGTATCCCAAAATTGATTGATAACTGATACATCAACACACTCCGTAATACTCACGCTCTCAAAGCATGCTGTGCAAGAAAAATGCATGATCGGAAAAGAATCGTTTGCTTTATTGAATAACTCAATTATCTGAGCATTACATGAATATACCAACCTGGTCATAGGAAATAGAGAGCCGACTTATTGGCAGGCTATGCGGCGATAGACGACTCAAAACTGAGAAGAGATAAAGCAGACTTGATTAAGGCAATCACTAAATTCATTGTAAAATGAAGATGCTGAGAACATACACACACAAAGAATGTGAGAAATGGAAGTGTCTAGAGGTCAGAGAAGGAAAAGTAGTCTTTTTGGAATGACCATAAAATCGCACAATCAGCGCCTGATTGTGCACTACATACACTGAGATGGCTGCTGGAACAGAGCACTCATGGGAGTGCCCCACGTGCTCTGATGCTAGTTTCTAATAAAGAACAGTACGCCAAAGTAACTGACAAGTCATGCTGAAGTCAGATGTGTCATGCTGGGAGATGCAAATATCCTAGCTAAGCTGTAAACCAGGGGTCGGCAACCTTTTTGGTCCGATACCGGGTGTAGAAATCTAAATCTGGTCGCGGACACAGCGATGAAAAGGCTTAAAAAGATATAATCTGAAAGCGTAATGACACGTTATCTATTATATTTCTGTTGAAGTAATATAATCCAGAACGAATAATTAAAATTATATATTTTACTTACATTATATTTAGGTCTTGAAGTCGTATACAGTAATTTATAATAACACTGACTAACAAACACAAACAATTTCTTACTTTCTCTAACATCAGGTTGGAATCTCTAGGAATACGCAATTGAAGTTTTTAAACAATACTTCAGTATTACAACATCATTCGTAACAGAAGAAGAACAGTCATGTAGGCTTGAATTTCTTTGCAGTCGACTTCCGTCGGCGAATGACATGTGGTACATCGCGATGAAGCATCAAACAGTAATCGGTAAGCATGGTCACATTCCACCGTCCTTGATAACGCGACTCCATCAACGAAATATCTTGATGGAATCCATCTCCATGTTCATCGCTGACTTCGCCAGGGTTGTCAGGGAAAAAGATAAGATGTGAATCGAGTGAAACACATAGAATGCTAGAAATGGAAGTATAAAGGTGAGGGAAGAAAATATAAATAATTTGGAAAGTCTCGAAGATCACTCAATCAACACCTAACCGGGACTCCGAGTCTACGTACACTGGGATGGCAGTTGGAACGGAGGGCGGAGCACTTATGGGAATACCCCACGTGCTGTGAAGACAGTGTCTAATCAAGAATCATCATGACAACACTGAACAAATACACATTCTTTTTCTTGTTTAGCGTTCATTCTCAGGCACCAGCTGGATCTCTCTTGTAGCAGGATAAGGGTACTAATAGATTTCAAGCCTAATTTAGACCATAAAATGGAAACGCGTTGTTTCGACGTTTTAATTGACCGACACATCCGTCTTCAGCATATCCAAGATTGTGATATAGCCATGGACAGGCAACTAAAGTCATCATCACTCCGCTTTACCATAAGTGTGGATATTCTGACCATTTCCACCTGGGGATAGACAATAGATCCGCCTCTTTTGACTATAGAGCGCCATGTAGGTCTATTTTGTGCAAGTTCAAAGCCATATTCAAAGTATATTTCAAAGCCATTGTGCACCAGGATAGACATTTGCGTTCCGCATCTTTCGCTAGTTGAAAGTGAAGATTTCAGTGACAGCAACTGACAGGTAATAGGTATTTGCCAATTTTAGAATTTTAAGTGGATTCTCCTACATGTATGCTAGTGTCTGTCCCTAGGTGGACAATGGTTGACCGTATTCACATTTACCGTTAAGCGTAGGGGTGCGAGCTTCAGCTGTCGTTCCAAAGCCAGATGTGTCGCCTTGGTTGCATTACGTCCATGTTTGTTCAAGGTTATCTTGATGTTTTCAATCCACCGTTTTCTTGGTCTACCTTTGGCCTTATTTCCGAATATTCAGTTGTTATATGCTCTTATTGGTATTTAAGTTTGGGTTTATTCTCATAAGGTGATCGAATCATTTTACTTGCTGTCTTTCGATATACTCAATACATGACATATCAACTATTTTCCTAATTTCTTCATTGCTTATTTTATCTAGTTTAGTAACCATTGCAGCTTTTCTCGGGCCTCTATGCAATTGTGCAGTTTGTTGTGTTTTTCTGCCGCAACGTGCTGTGACAAAATCAGTTGTAAGTTTCTGATACCATAAACTATGCATTTCTAGCAATCAATGTTATTGCTATTTCAAATGTTCATTCGCCCATGTGTTGCCGGGGCCCGAAAGGGGAGCAAAGAGTAGAAACACTGTTTACCTTCCACGCATGTCGTAAAAGGCGATTAAGGAGGTTATGGGATAGAGTTGGCTGTCCCATCTCATATAGGGTCAGGGACCCAAAGCCATGCTGAAGTCGGTTGTGCCAGGCCGAAAGGCGTAGATATCGCTGCAATGCTGTAAACCATGACACAAAGCATTCCGTTCTCCGGACTAGATCCTGCTAATCTGCAGGAGTTTGAGAATGAACGCAGAAGAAATGTTCATACAAATGTAAAACTACGATGGGCCCAGCAAACTAGTAGATGATTTGAATGTTCGCGGAAATCTGCTCTAGATATTCTGACAGGACACAGTATTACTGCATATCAAGCGACGAAACGTGAAATTCACAAACTATATCTAATTTACTTCACTTGGTTCTTTACGCTGCGGTAAAAATTAAGTTTCGTCTACCGTTGTGCTATAAATAACGCGTTAGACGAGAATTAATTATTAATTCTAAACACTGATTCTACCCCTTTCTCCCCCCTCCCGAAAATATATAATCCTTTTAATTCCCCTTTACCAAAATCTCTAATTAAATTGATCTAACACTGCAAAGGTTGGGTAATCACAACGGTGGACGATGCCCCCATTTGGTAACATACCAGTTTGGTCATGTTTAAATTTTGCCGACATTATTTCACGACATAGGTCTAATGTTTTGCCGCTCTTGCGGCATGCACATTTTTTCATAGGATGAAAACCTGGCTCAAATTTGGCGGGAAACTGCTGAATTGGCAATATATTGCCGTAACTGGTGCGTCAAAAACTAGCAACCGGAATAAATTATGAAAGACTAGAAGTTGGTATATTGAAAAGTGTGACATCCGGCACCCACTTACTAGGAAAATAGACCACGATACATGGGAAGAATTTGCACAAAATAGATCTACATGGCGTTCTAAAATAAAAAAGAGCGCATCATCTCGTGAAAAGAAGAGAAATGCAGCAGCTCAACAGCGGAGAGCAGCTAGAAAGTCACGAATAGACCAAGATCCGTCTACAGTCGTCATTCCATGTCCGAAATGTCCAAGGACATTTACAGCTCGAATAGGGCTCATTAGCCATCTACGAACTCATAATCAAGGACATAACTAAAATTGAATTTTCAAAAGTGGATGTAACAAATTAAAACACACTAGGAAACAACCAATGAAGGGGTTAGGTTATGACATACATGTAGGTGTAATCCTTTTAATCTGTGCAATTATGACTATTTGACCAGAAAAAATGACCCTACTAGACCTATGTAGTGATACTGTTGCAACACCTGGACATTTGAAAAATAACGCCGGAAACTTCGTATTATTATATTATCGTTTCTAAAAAAAATCAAAATTTGGTTGTTTTTTTGTGTGGAAGAACGTCTTTGAGACTGTCTTACGTCTCATATCACACAAAAATTTACACCAATATATGCAGAATTCAATTCTTTATTTATATGTGTAAAAATTATTTAAATATCTCTAAGAACAAAGAATTCATCACGATTTCAAAACAGCAACAAACTATTACGTAACATTTCCAAAAATTAATTAGACTGCAGGAGAAAAATCACATAATTGTAAACACAGTGCTAAAGGCTGTTATGTCTTATATGTCATGACCATCTGTCGCATGCTGTTTGTTGGTAGTCTGGAAGTGTATGAAACTATTTGATCTGTTTTCTCTTGATGTGTTCCAATACTGGTATTGTTTTGGTTATCTGTCTGATGTTATCGTTTCTAATTCTATCTCTTAATGATACTCCGAATATTCTTCGTAGACATGTCATTTATGCTGTTTTTGTGGTTCTGTGCTGCCATTGTCCAGGTTTGGCACTGCTAACACTTTGAGTAGATAATAACAGTCTTGTATAATGCAACTTTGGTGTCTTATGTTTACATTTTTGTTCTTAAAAATAAGTGCCATCTGTCCTAGAATCTGGTATGTTTTGTTGCATCTATTTTGTATCTCTTTAGTGTTTTTCCCTTCACTCTATATAATAATGCTCCCTAAGTGAACTCATTTACTTGTTTAAGGGGTTGATTATCAATGAAGATAGTATTTCTTTCTTTCTTTCTTTCTTATAAATTAAACTTCTGAACACAAAATTGAGTCGAACTGATAATTTTTGAATTATCTTAGTTGTTTTAAATAATACAAGACACAAACTATATATTTTTATGTTCACAAAGACAAGACACATCTCTTGATCCTATTTATGTAATTTTGAGAAGTATGAAGAACTAACTAATATTCACAAATTGTGGCTAATTAGTATGTTTAAATGAAAATAAATTGTTCAGCCATTAAATATATTTCATTTAAAATAAAATACCACAGAAACTATATATTTTTTGGCTTGTGAAGACAAGATGCACCTTTTTATTCCATTTCTGAAATCTTTAGATGTGTGCTGAACTCATTTATATTCAAAATGATACTTTCAACATTTCACCATTGACATGTTCTGGTTGACCAGGTAGTGTATTTATGTTGTATTTACAACTTAATTATAATATTTAACATTTAATAATACAATTTTCAAGAACTTAGACATGTGTTGACAAATTTAATTTATTCAAATCAGTTATTTACATATACTGTAAAACAAGCTTACTCAGGAAAAACGGAGCATTTTATTTCTTAGCACATGCAAGTAAACTTGTTAATTTGGCTAAATCTTCACTTGCACGCTTTAAAATCTCAGCTGCTATTTCACCTGCAATGACAAATAAAAAAATAATTTACAGGACAGCACAAAATATGTCAAGGCACTCAAACAAAACAATAAAAACTAGGTGTGCCAGTCTTGAAGAGAAGTCATAAAGTTGTGTTATTTATGTTTACAAGATGGCCTAATTAAGGCCTTCTAGCAAGTACTAATGTTAAATATTTGTGGTTCTCAAGGAAATTATATAAGTATGCAATGTTGTTTGCTTATTGATCGACCAGTATATATTTACAGTAGCTTGAGAATATTGGAAACCTTGACTAAAATCACATATTTTTTCGGGATGTGAGGTGGTCAATTACCATATGCAAAAAGTATTGACTCACAATATGTGGTGAGTATGTGCCATCTGAACGGACCAGGTTCAAATTCTGTTTGCTGGATTACGATTTTTCTACAATAGCAAATCCTTGATGCTTCTATATTATATTATTCATTTACCCTTGAAGAAATGCAGGAATAACTTATTCCTCATTCTTCAGTCAGTCATATTTATTTCTTCAATGTAGTGTTGTCATCAGTCCTAGGAAGAGCTGTAGAACTTATCCATCAGAACTGTTTCAGTTAAATACAGTTTTTTCGTGTCGTGAGACAGAACACAATTTACTGTAGTGTTATAATTAGCTCCTGGAATCACATCTCTCCAGGGGCAGTTTCCATGTCACTGAGGTGTATTGGAAAACATGGTGCTAGGTATTTTTCATTGCCTGGGGATGATGTGAATATCTTCATGTGAATGAATATTTATGGTAATACAGATCTATATATTTCTATGTATACAAATGTTCATGTTAATGCATTAAGTATTTATCTGTATGTGAGTGCATGTTTATGTTAATGCACATATCTGCATTTTGTGTTAGTATGTGCACTTATTCTTGTGTGAACCCATACTTGTGTATTCTGTGTGGGTACCTTTCATACATTTTGACTTTGGAAAAGAGATATATTTGTATGTGTATTGTTTATATATGTAGGCTGGTGTGTATACACCAAGAAATCATGAGAAAAATTAGGACAAGAAAAATTAAATCGACAACAAGTGCAAAGAAATTGGACAACTCCATGAACATGGGGACACTGGAATAATGCTTACAGAAGCAAAAATGATGATAGCAAAATTTCAACTTGAAGACAAGTCAGGAAACATTCTAACCGAAAATAACAACATTCTGAACAGTTTGGTGGAGTACTGTAGAGAAATATAAGAAGATCCAAAATAGACCCAGACTCAAAACGCAAATAGAAACACAGAACTTGAGCCAGAACCGATCATAGAAGTACTTTGACAATTAAGAACTTAAAAACTGGCAAATCACCAAGATGCGACGAATTGGCAGCTGAATTGATACAAGCAGGAGAACCCAGAACATAGTCTACTACTATGTCTTAGGTGTCAAGATCTGGAAAAGTGAAATATGGCCAAAAGATTGAAAAAGATCAGTTGCCAGCAAGATACTTCTCAAAATAATAGTGAAATGAATGGAACAACATATGAACAGAGAAATAAACATAGATCAAGCAGGTTTTAGACAGAACAGAGGCACCATGAATCACATCTTCAAATTGAGAAATATAATAGAAAACTAGAGAGTTCAATGTAGACATATGTTATATACATCTGTTTCATTGACTACTCAATACTTCCGGTAAAATGGCGCGTCATAACAACTGTGATTTTCCTGTGGTCATTTCATTGTGGGGGTTTCGGAGCGGTCTTTGGTACCACCGTATTTGTCAAATTATCTTCAGGCCCACTGAACTGTCAAATTGAGACATTAGGTATGAGTTTTAAGTTAAATAACGACAATTGTGTAGCAGGAACATGAAATATTCAAACATTAAACGCCTGCGGTAAACTACAAGAACTTACCCACGAACTCGAAAGATATCCACGAGAATTGAGACATACTAGGCCTAGCGGAGGTTAGATGGGAATACTTCTGCGAATTTACAACGGATGAAGGACATAGGTTGTGATACAGAGGTGATGAGAATGTACATAAAATGGAGTTGACTTTATCGTAAATAAAAACAGATAAACACAGTTATTAGTCGTAAACATGTACATAGCAGACTGATAACGGTAAGAATTGCTGCGAAACCTTTGTATATGACCATCATTCAAGTATACGCGCCTACATTGGATTATGGAGATGAAGATATCGATACATTCTGCGATCAAACTGAGGAACAAGTCAGGAACTCGACCAAAAAATATTCAGTGATTGTATAGAATATTATTGAGAGTTATATTAATCATGAAAATGAAACACTAAATACACCTGGCTAAATAACAGAGAGGTAGAAAACAGTGACATATTAAAAGAAGAAGTGGAGAAAGCAATTTGTTCACTGAAAAAAGGAAAATCCCCACTTATTGACAACATCAAATGGAATTGCTGATACATGGAGGAGAAGAGGTGATTGATATGATGACAATCTTATGTCGGAAGATTTGGTCTACAGAAAAATTATCTAAAACATGGACACAGTTGCTACTAATTAATCAATCAACCAAGTGCCATGCCGAATTGCGCAGGAGATCATGTTTCTCCACGACTCTTTGTCTCTTGTGTTGTCAATAAGCTCGTTTGGTGAACTTCTACCGTGCCACAATACTAGTCCATCTAGCAACTTTTCTCTTTGTTGTCCCTATCTCTTCTCCCCATGATCTTTCCAGTGGTTATTAAGTGTTCAAAGCACATGCCCTAGACACATTGACTGTCTGCCCCTAATATTTGATATGATTCATCTTTTTACGCCAGCATCAATGAGAACCTCTGCATTAGTTTTCTTAGCTGTCCATGGTATTTTCATCATTTCTTATCAGAAACCACATCTCTCTATCCTCTAATTCGCTTACAATTTTTTTTTTTGCCATTCATGCTTCACATCCATAAAAAAGGATTGGTTCGATATAACATTTCAGCACTCGGATCTGCATTGATAGTCTTCCATTGCACAAAATGGTTCTTATTATTTGGAATGCTGATTTGGTTTGTGCTGTCCGGCTCTCTTTATCTCACTTGAGCATCTACCTTCTGATGTTAACAGGGTGCCAAGATATTTCACTTTTTCAACTTGTGCTAATTTTGTGCTATTAATTATTATGTTGCATCTTCGTGGTGTGTCTCTTCGATACAACCTGTTTTCTTCTTGTTTAAACTGAGGCCTTTGTTTTCACTTTCCTTCACTACTTTATCTAATAGGGCTGGTAGTTCATGTTCGCTTCCTGCAACTAGTACTGTGTCATCAGCATATCGCAAGTTATTTATATTGCATCCTCCCACTTTTATTCCTGGCATATTTTCTATATTTCGCATAATGTATTCTGTATACAGGGAGAAAAGGTCTGGTGATATTACACAAAGGCCTTTTGGTCGAAACGTTGACGTGTGTGTCATTGTGTGTGGTATCTTGTGTTAGCAAAACTAAATTATCCTTTTCCTGGATCTACCTCTGATATTACACAACCTTGCTTGACACCCATTTCTATCTTTTGAAATATTGATCCACCAAAGATGGATCACATAAATCAAAGAAACAACACAAATAATCTTACAAA
Source organism: Meghimatium bilineatum (assembly GCA_034231615.1). Lineage (NCBI taxonomy): Eukaryota > Metazoa > Mollusca > Gastropoda > Stylommatophora > Philomycidae > Meghimatium > Meghimatium bilineatum. The sequence goes on along the minus strand of CM067305.1, from coordinate 28,088,383 downwards.
CACCACACATGAGGCCGTCTCCAGAGTACTCTTCCACCCCTGATGCCGGAAGGCAAACAAGGGTCACAGCGTACAGATAGATAGATATTTCATTATAATGTTTATGGATTATTTTCCAACGATAATGACATCTTGGGAATTACAGTTGTTATCATATAAAATAGTATTAAAACATTACATTCTGAGAATATATTCAGACACTTCGTTGATTCACATAGGACTAGTACATTGTATATAATTAGGATTGTGTTGAAATTTCTTCTAGGTCAAATGTGGGACTGGGTTTTTTTTTTTTTGGTTATATTATAAGAATGGTTGTTTATTCATTGATTAACATAAAAAACAAATAGTTATCAGGGGTACCACATGTTATCATTGAAAATAATTACATTGTATGTCGGGCTAGGTCTAATCTTGAACAGATCGAAATTGTATTTGCTATCTTCACGTTTTATTGGTTTGTTCAGTCCATATTAAATTAGGTTGGTTAGGAAACAACATAGTTTAAAATGTTGGTGATTATAGTTAATTAAATAGTTTATTTTAAAGACATTTTCATTTTTTTCCCGCTTTTGGCAGCGCTCATTTGCCCTGCGCGCATTTAGGGACACCAATAAGTATATCTGCAGGATTCCAAGAATCACTTTATATCAACAGTTATAGGAATAAAGCTAATATAGTTCAGGAATGGCTCCCTTCCTAAAACTATTGTGCATGGAGAAAAAGATGGGGAAGCCATGGATTGACAACATCAAGGAATGGACATGGCTTGAATTCTACACTCCTGTCCATTGTTTGAGATCATATTTGTGTTCAATCTTTTTATGTGTCAAAGACTTTAGCTGAAGTATGTCAGGTGTTCTCTGTTGATGATCCCAGAGACTTCTTTGGAGATGTTTTTTGGACTGCAAATTGGCTCATCAAAACCACACAGCATTTCCATGTTTTGCGTGTCGTTGGAGAGGATATGTTGATGTTGCAGCTGTTTTAATATATGACAGAAGCTGGTTCTCTTCAATCTGTTTTTGATGTAAATGTTGCATTTGAGATACATGGGATGGTTTGGCATGCGAAGCAGCTTCTGTCTGTGTAAGAATACTCTTTCTGTATGTTTTCCAGTGGCCAAATGTTTATGAGTGGTGGTTGAAAAGGTTTGCATTTTCTAAGAAATTGTCAAGATAGGCGAGATTACTGTGCATCTTCTTAAAGATAAACTATTAGTTGACAATTCTTGCGTGTTCATTTCTCGCGCTGTGCGACACGTGACAGAAAAATTGGCAGGAAACAAATTCAGTTGTGTATGAAGCTGTCATGGATAAAATGGAGTCTCGTTGCATAATCAAATTCCTGCACTTGCAGGGTAAATCTGCAAAACAAATTCATGATTATATGTTTGCCGTTTATAAGGATGTATGTACTTCGCATGATACTGTGGAACGTTGGAAATATTACTTCTCAACAAGCGTTCAAGATGAACCAAGGAGTGGCAGGCCATCCATTGCAGATGGTGCAAGCAACATTGTAAGAGTGGAAGTCCTAGTCCTCTCAGACTGGCGCAATACCGCAGAGGAAATCATATCGTGTTGGGACTAGGTTATGTGACCATGTTGACGATTTTGCAAGAGCAGCTTCACATGTCAAAGTTGTCCACTAGGTCTGTTCCACGTCTTTTCACGCCAATCCACAAGGAGCTTTGAGCTGAAGTATCCACAAAGATCTTGGGCATTTGCAATGCTGACGAAGATGCTTTTTTTAAAATCTGTGGACGAATGTTGGGGGCATCTCTATGACTCCCGAGACAGAAAACCAAAGCAAACAATGGAAACATTTCTGTTCGCCATCATCAATGAAGGTTTCATTCTAAAAATCATGCTCACTGGACTGTCGCGGGGTAATACTTACCGATTACCTTCCTTGTGGCCATAGTATCAACTCAATGTACTACCAAAGCCGTCTACACAAATTACAAGAAGAAATTAATTAAATTCAAAAGATGTGGGATGCTGTCCAGAGGCGTTCAACTGCTTTAGGAATGTGCAGGTTCATGCACTCCATGGCTCTATTGTCTTTGCCCAGCAGTGCGGGTTTGAAATCATGTCCCATCTTACTTACCTGGCTTAGCATCAAGTGACTTCTGTTTCCAAACATGAAGAATCCGCTTCGTGGACGTCACTTTTCTGACATCCAGGACTTGATTACTGAAGTGGAGACATGGTTTCAGAGCAAGGAGGAAGTATTCTACAATCACGGCATTAGGAAGATGAAGAAGAGATGGGAGAAGTGAATTGCTTTGAGAGGTGAACACATACAGAAGGACTAAAGTTCACACCAATTTTCAGTTAAGTGTCTTGATTCCTTCACACTTCTTCTTCAGTGTTCGCTCTCAAGTAACCACAACGAAATTATCGTGTGATTTCCGCCGGGGAGCGTGAAGTACGTTGTGCTGCAAGTTCCATAGTAGAACTGTGATTATTTGCACCCCGGTTGGCCACTTTGTGACCTGGACGCCCGAGGTCCAGCACATCCGTTTTCGTCATTCCTTTATTTCGGGTTTGGTCCCTAGTCCGTGACAGCCTGCCTGTCTGTCGCCGGGCACGTGGTGTGTAGTGCCTCTTCGCTAAGACGCTTGTCGAGCGCGTCTGTCTTGCACGAGGTGTTCCACTATCTATGAACTCATCTCGAGCAGTTGGACATACTGTGCCTGTGCCCATCGGGTACTGAACCGTTTCTCATCCGCAAGCCTGGTTCCGTATGAGGAAGAACTCGCCAGAAGAGTTGGACCCTGGCTCGTTCGCCCTCCTACCCGAGGCGTCGTTCACTGACATCGTGAACCCCTCGTCCAAGTTTGAGTCTCACACCACACGTTTGAGAGCAAGGCGTTCTCGAGCTGAGCGACCGTGTCCCAATAGCGCCTGAGCCCATCAGGTACTGAACCCTTTCTCTCTGCAAGTGTGTTTCCGGTATAGGAAAACTTAACAGTAGAGTTGGGCCAGGGCTAAATCTTTGTCCCTTTTGTGCCTGAGCCCATCAAGCACTGAACCCTTTCTCTCTGCAAGTGTTATTTCCGGTATAGGAAATCTTGACAGTAGAGTTGGATTCCTTCACACTAAAGTGCATAATTTTTTGACCACCCTTCTCACAAGGTTTTCATTGATTGAATTGTGGGGATCTTCATACTCCCTGTGATTAGTAGAGGTCTGCATTCTGGACTTTCTGTAGGCGTTTTGTATTTCTTTTGGATGTTGTTTCCCATGCTGCCATCCCATATAAGAGATCCCATATCATTCGATCAAATCACAAGGCAACACACAAAAATCATCACAGATAATTTTATATGGGTTTTGTAGTATTTGGTTAGCTGATTTCAAATCTGTCTTTAGTTTTTTTCTACCACGTAACATTTTTTTGTAATAGCTAATTATAATATCTTTCAACAGTGGTTATGACCACAAATCGAGTACAATGTTTTATTTAGATTGGTATCGATACTTTATTACTGGCTGTTACAATTTTGTTCAGTTTCGGGTCACGTGATTTAGTATCGATGCTACCATTTTTGTGTATTCGATAGGATAGTAAATCCATTTATACACGTGTGGTGTTTGCTTAAAGTAATTACGACAAGTATATTATGAGATTTCGTTGTTTTGTACTTTCTTTATTTTAAAGGTTGCAAAAACCTTGCATTTGTGTACTTGATAACTTATTTTGTGTACTTATTAACTTATTATCATGCCTAGAAGATGCATCAATCATCCAAACTGTTTCTGTTTTGTGTGTGGTTCATTTGTGACGAAATCACAGCGGCGCACAATTTCAGATGATCTAAAGAAGATATACATATTGTATTTTGGCTGTCCACTGGGTGATCAGGATAAATCTTGGGCTCCACATATCATATGTACCAGTTGTTCAAGCGGACTACGTGACTGGCTAAATGGCCGCAAGGCAGCTATGCCATTTGCAATTCCAATGTTATGGAGGGAACCGCGAGACCATGTCAATGATTGCTACTTTTGTCTGGTGAACACAAATGGATTCTCTGCTAAAAATAAACAGAACATTGTATATCCTAGCTTAGATTCTGCCATCAGGCCTGTTCCACATGACGATTCATTGCCTATTCCTTTACCTCCTTCTGGTGGACTCGTATCTATGCAAGATGGGGAGGAATGCAGTGAAAACACAGCTGTTCACAATGCAGACTCAACTGATCCAGATTATACTGTTGATGAATGTTTAGAACCTAAGACTTTTACACAGGCAGAGCTGAATGATCTTATTCGTGATCTAAATCTGTCTAAAGATAAAGCAGAACTTCTTGCTTCAAGGCTTAAGCAAAAGCATTTGCTTGCAAGGGACGTTAACATAACTTATTATAGAAAACGAAATCTCAACATGACGACGTTCTTCAATGTTGACGGCTCATTGAGTTATTGTCAGGACATCGATGGTCTCTTCAACAGTTTATCACAAGTGCATGATCCATCAGAATGGCGTCTCTTCATTGATTCCTCGCGAAGAAGCTTAAAGGCAGTTCTTTTGCACAATGGAAATTTAAAACCAAGCATACCAGTTGCACATTCTGTTTATCTGAAAGAATCTTATTACAACATGAACAGTTTGCTTGAAGTTATCCATTATAAAACACACCAGTGGAACATCTGTGGTGATCTAAAGGTCATTGGCATGTTCCCCATCGAGGCCAGAACCTTGAAGTGGTGATGGGGCTTAGTTCAGCCATCAGAGGCTGGAAACTAAGACTGGTCGGGCACTCCCACTCGAGCAGGACCATAGTCCGGCCCTAGTAAGCAGAGTGCTGAAGACGGAGGCAACCAGCCAAAAGGCGCACAGATAATCAGGTTGCCACGCATAAAACACAATGGAAACATGTCTGCATCTAATAAATGTTATGGTGCCTGCCCTGTGGCGGACGTTCAGGCAGGGACGGTGCCGGGCCCTATACCTCGAAAGGGCCCAACCTCAGTTACTGGAAGTCCTTCTCAATTGCCCCGAGGAGCCAGGAGGCAAGGGAATAGAGCTACTGGCCAAACAAACAGACGACCAATAAAAATAATGCACTGGAATGCTGAGGGTGTCAACAGTAAAAGAGATGGATACAGCAAAAAATTGGAACTTGAAAATGTCCTCAGTGAAGAACAAGTTAATATTTGCTGTATCCAAGAAACACACCTCAGCAGCGACATAGCCTTCAAAATCAGAGGCTACCAGTGCTACCGATCTGACCGAAAAGACAGGCGAAAGGGTGGAATTCTGACACTAGTTAAAAACAATATCAGCGCATGTCAGCTGGAAGTATACATGGACGGGGCAGAATACCAGATGCTCCACATAAAAACAGACAGTGCAGAATTCCATCTCCTGAACTACTACTGCCCAAATGATAAACCATTGACACTAGACACAATTCCAGATAAAGAAAGGCTTATGGTGTGTGGTGACTTCAACAGCCACTCTCAGAGCTGGGGCTACGATCATATCGACAAGAGAGGTGAGGAACTTGAGAGCTGGCAGGATGAAAATAATCTCATTCTTATTAACCAGCCAGCTGACTCACCAACCTTCTACTCGAGAGCATGGCACACCACCTCTACACCAGACCTGGCATTCTACTCACCAGGCCTGGAATGGAACATCACACGTGTCGTTGGAAAGCAGCTTGGGGGTAGTGACCACAGACCAGTATTTCTGGAAATTCACAATGAATATACCAAGGACAGCAGCACGCTCACTAGGTGGAACTATAAGAGGGCAGACTGGAAAATGTACCAGCATTTAACCAGTGTTCTAGCTAAGGACATGAACTTGGACAAAGACATCAATAGAGCAGTGAGTGAATTTAATAAATGTATACTACATGCTGCTAGTAAAACCATACCCAGGGGGGCACGCAAAAACTACAAACCCTACTGGAATGATGAACTGGAAAAGCTGCAAAATGAGATGGAAACATCTAGAAAGCAGGCTGAGAACAGACCTAGCCAAGAACATCACAACAAATATCAGCAAACAAAGGCTAAATTTCAAAGAGCCAAGTTACAAGCCAGACGGAACAGCTGGAAAGAAAAAACAGAGTCGCTGAATCTAGAAAGAGATACTAGGAAATTATGGAAACTTGTAAAACAACTAAATGATGAAGGTACAGGGAGAAATACCAAGATCACACTTTATAAAGATAAAAACATTTTAACAGGTAAACATGCAGCTGATTACTTTGCAGATTCCTTTGCAGAAGACAATAACAAGTCAGCCCAGACAAACAACAGGAGGTTCGAGCGAACCAGCAAAACATTGGACAAGACGAACCTATACCTGAAGTCATGGAGGCACCAATCACAATGAGAGAACTGGAGCATGCAATATCCAAATTGAAAATGAAAAAGTCCCCTGGAGCTGATGGAGTGTCCAATGAAATGATTAGAAACCTGGGAATTGCAGCAAGAGCAAAGCTGCTGCAAATCTTTAACACAAGCTGGTCCACAGGTAATGTACCACAGGCGTGGAGAGAAGCAATAATGATACCACTCCTCAAATCAGGAAAAGATGGCAACACAGTCTCCAACTACAGGCCCATCAGCCTCACAAGCTGTTTATGCAAAACAATGGAACGCATTATCAATCTTAGGATGCAGTGGTACCTTGAAAGTGAAAACCTTCTGGTATCACAGCAAGCAGGTTTCAGACAGTGCTACTCTACTGAAGATCAGGCAACCTACCTCTCCCAAGAGATTGAGGATGCCTTCCAAGATAAGAAACTGGTACTAGCAGCATGGATAGACCTTAGGAAAGCATTTGATAAGGTCTGGAAAGAAGGGCTCCTAAAGAAATTGCGAAATTGCAGGGTTAACTCAAGAATGTACAAATGGGTAAAAGCATACCTGCATAATAGAAGAGCCAGGGTACAATTAGATGGTCGCAAAAGCAAGAAAGTCCTACTGCGTCATGGAGTCCCCCAGGGAGGAGTCCTGTCACCCACACTTTTCTTGGTTTACATCAATGACCTAGTTGCTGAACTACCACACGGGATCAAAGTGGCAATGTATGCTGACGACCTGGTGATCTGGTGCATGGAAGAACATGCAACAGTGGCCACTAAACAAATACAAAGAGCTATCGATGCCCTAACCTTATGGGCAAATAGATGGTGTGTCAGCATTAACACAGATAAGTGCAGCACTACACTCTTTACCCTCTCACCAAAACAAAAAGCCGGTCATATCAAGATAGACGGAGAGCTCTTGAAGGAAGACAAACAACCAACATACCTCGGAGTTACTTTTGATGATAAGCTGACATGGAAGCAGCACATAAACAAAGCAACAACAAAAGCCAGGAGGAAGTTAGCTATCCTGAGAAAACTAAGTGGAACCACATGGGGAGCCAGTGGGAATATACTCAGTAAAGTTTACCAGCAAGGCATAAGACCACACCTGGAATATGGTTCAGCTGCGTGGTGTCCTGCATCAAACACCACATTACAAGATCTAGATAAAGTGCAAAACCAGGCACTTAGAATAATGTTGGGAGCAATGAAATCAACACCCATAGCAGAGATGCAGAAAATGGGAAGAATGCAAACACTTGGCGAACGCAGAGACACAAAAGTACTAATTCAAGCGGAAAAGTTTCAGTGTATGCCAAGTCATCCAATGAAGGAAAGATTCCAAAACCTAGCAATGGGGCGACTGAAAAGAAGCAGCTTTATCCATCAAGCTAAACGACTCCGTAGACAACTTACAGACCTACCTGAAGTTGACAGCCCCTTAAGGTCTGTACCAGAACAAACCCCATGGAGTGAAAGGCATGGAATGCCAATATACATTCAGACCCATGTGAAAGGAATACTAAGCGAGGACGAACAGAACAGTGTGCAGCGGAGGACAGTCACCCTCAGTTTCCTGGACGAGGAATATCCACAAGATATATGGGTCAGAGTATACACAGATGGGTCAGCACAGAATGCTGTGAGGAATGGAGGTGCAGGTGTATATATAGAATATCCACACAAGCCTAGAGATACAATCAGAACACCGACAGGAAAATTCTGCAATAATTATGATGCAGAAATCCAGGCAATTACTGTGGCAGCTAAAACACTGCTGAACTCCAACTCTGACCTACAGCCTGTGGTATTCCTGACAGATGCAAGGTCAGTGCTTCAAGCTCTCCAGTCTGGAAAACTAACAGACTTGAAAAAACTACTTAGCGAATTGTCTTACCAGTATAGGGTAACCATGCAGTGGATACCCTCTCACTGTGGAATACCAGGAAATGAAAAAGCAGACCAACTGGCTAAGGAAGGTGCTGCCGAAGATCAACCAGATATACCAATCACCTACCATCAGAAAAAACAGATTATCAAGTCAATAAGAAAGCCACAAACACCAACACAAGATGACTATCACATTATGAACAGATCAGAACAAGTTATAATTCTACGTCTCAGAACAGGACACAACCGACTCCGCAGTCACATGTATACAAAGTTCAAGATTGGCAACACGGCCATGTGTACATGTGGACAGGCAGCACAGAGTGCCAAACATATACTTCAAGAGTGTTCTGAGCATGAAACGCTGAGGCAGACATATTGGCCAGAGGAAACAACACTGGAATCAAAGCTCTATGGGACACTGTATGAACTACAAAAGACAGTGAGTTTTATTAAGGAGACAGAATTGCAGATATAGACATGTTTCAAGTGAACGAAAGAAGAAGAAGAATTGGCATGTTGATGGGCATGCAAGGAGGATTCACTAAATACTGCTGTTTCCTATGCCTATGGGATAGTCGAGCAACAGCGGAACATTATGTCAAACGTGTCTGGGAGCCAAGGCATATCTATACGCCAGGAGCAAGCAGTGTCCAAAATATGCCCCTTGTTGATCCACAGAAAATATTTCTGCCACCTCTCCATATTAAGCTAGGACTGATGAAAACCCTTGTGAAGACCATGGGTAAGACAAACTCAGAAGGTTTTCAGTACCTTGTTAATAAATTCCCAAACATCACTGCTGCAAAAATGAAGGAAGGGATATTTATAGGTCCACAAATCAGATCTGTTTTACAAGATGAAGGTTTCAAACAGTCTCTGTCAGGAGCTGAGCTAGAAGCCTGGGAGGCATTCAAGTGGGTCTGTGAAAACTTTCTTGGTAATCATAAGTCCCCTACGTAAAGGGAAGGAGTTCAGCGTCTAATAGATTCTTACCAGAACCTTGGCTGTCGCATGTCATTAAAAGTGCACTTCTTGCACTCCCATGTAGATTTCTTCCCAGAAAATCTTGGTATGGTGAGTGAAGAGCAAGGAGAACGTTTTCACCAGGACATTCAGTTAATGGAGCGCCGTTATCAAGGTTTGTGGAATGAGAGTATGATGGCCGACTTCTGCTGGATGCTATTCCGTGATAATCCAGGCGAAGAATATAACAGAAAATCAAATTCCAAGCATTTTTGAAGAACATTCTACATATCTATGCTGTGATGTGAGTATATTTGATTTAGTCTAGAAGATGTGAATCATTTGCTTAATTGATGTTTGCGATTCTCGAAAAAATACAGCCAAGTTCAGTGAAAACTAACATCACTCATAACTTTAAAACTTGACGTGATAGAAAAAAACTGATACCAGATCTGAAATCAGCGCCAAAAAATCCTTTCGAAAAGTGTATTTTGATTTCAGATGATTAAAAAAAGTTTTATTTTGTTGCCTTGTGATATTTGACTGTTCTTGTGTATATGCTTTAAAGTATATTGCTATTTTCCTCCAAACTTGTGGCAGCTCAACAGCGGAGAGTAGCAAGAAAGTCACAGGTATACCAAAAACCATCTAAAGAGGCCCTACCCGAACTGTCCAAGGACATTTGCAGCCAGAATAGGTCTTATTAGCCATATACAAACTCATAGTCAAAGACATAACTCTAACTGAATTTCAAAAGTGGATGTAGCAAATGGTCACCATCACTTGTAATGGATGAACAATAAGTCATTGAACGATTCAGCAGCTATATACAAACTAGATTTCTTTACTTACTTCCAAGTCTGGATCCTTGTGCTTGATCAATGTTTTTCCCAACACTGCCCTGCATATGGGAGGTTGGTATTGAGGAATTTGTAGGCTCATATCTAAATGAAGAAGTCATTCTTGGGTCATTCTCTTTTAAAAGAGTTTGGAAGTTTCCTTTTGTCAATGGATCTTCGTTCTCAACATAGCTTGAAATTGCTTGATATAAAGAATCAGCCTCTAATGCTTTAGGCTTGATGATCCTCTTACGAAGCTTCTCTGATCTTTCTAGCAGCTGTCTTGATGCTTTTAAACTACCATCATCTTCACATGAGAACTTTGTATGTTGTATGTGCTCAAATAAGGTGTTTAATTTATCTGGAATGTTAATATCCCTAGACACCGTCAGTACTTTTTTCTCCAATGAAGAGTTGAAATAGGAACTTGTACTTTGCATGCTAACATCAAAATCATTTGGGACATCATGAGCATTGTCATTATCATCGGATGTTTTAAGCATGCCATCTTGATTATCACTAAAAAACAATGGAGAATCTGAAAATTCCTGAAGACTAGGGGGATTCTTACAGATGTTTTTGTTGGTCATGGGAATACAGCTATCAGAATTGACTTCCATCCATGAACTATATGTTGCAGTATTTGAGTTTGACTTTTCTAGTTCTTCATTAAATGATTGAGTCAAATCTCTACTGACGCTGCTCTTTTCTTTCAAGTGACACATGTCATACAGAGTCCATACTTTTCTAACATTGCATAACTCATCTTTTTTTCTGAGTAATGCCACATCATTTGCAGAAGAAGACTTTTCCTTTGAAGACTTGATGGCAAAACTTAGAAAGCTACCATCTACAAATACACTATTGTTAGATTTGTATCTCAGTTTTGTTTCTTCCTCAAATGTGTTGGTATCGAAGCCAAACTCTCCAGGTTCTCTTATTTCAGTGAACAATTCAGAGCTGAATACAGCTGGATAAGAATGCTGATTTGTATCATGGCTAAAGGATGTTATTGATACAATCTCTTGTGATGTCAAGTTAGGGTTAGAAACTGACTCCTGATTTATAGTCTGCAAACTAGCAGTCTGGTAGCCTGTGTCTTGACTTGACTGCGTTACTGTAACTATGACATCACTGGTTGACTCTGTAGAAAATGCAGATATCAGTGCTGCTCTTTGAAATCTGTCATTGTCTAGCTTACTGTTTGAGTTATCGCTGTCATGAGAGATATTTAAAGTCAAGAACTGATGATCATTTGATGCAGAAAGAGCTTCATTTCCATTTGACTCAGAAAAAACCTCATTTCTTGTACTGGAATCTATATAATGTTGTGTTGACATAGTGTTGTGTAGCAATGCCATAGGTTTTTCATTCGTTTCAATATCCACGTCTGCCTGATCCTCTGAAGAGGAAGAAACACAAATATCAAATTTAGGTTACAGTGAACTATATACTCTAAAAACAGACTCTCAAGGGTAGCAAACTTCTGAGCTAAGAAACAGACTAAATATTACTGGAGAAAGAGCAGAACTGTGTTTTAGAGGATACCATCACACTGGTGTAACTGGAAATGGAAAGGATGATGGATGACCAAAATGGGAAGATAATCTATACAAGAAGACAATGAAATCTCATATCAGGAAAGGAGACAGCTATACAAACAAGTAGAAATAAAAATAACTTGGCAAAAAATGCCTATCACTACCTAGACCACTAGACAGATCCATATACTTTGCTTGAGGACAGAACACAACAGACTGAATAAATACAGGCCTATATTTTTGACTGTCTCTGTGGATTTGTAAAACAGATTAATGGATCTCTGCAAATCCTGAAGTAATATTTCCAGTATGAACACATGAGAGAGCCATACAGTGGAATCCCATTATAACAAGTTGGTCAGGTCTGACAGAATATGTGCATTGTAACCGAAATTTGTTATATATGGTTATGAATATTATTAACATACTTTATACCCCTTTCAATTATTGTTTTCCATGCCTGTCAACTAAGAGAATGGTGTATCAATGTTCTGTTACTCACCTCTCTTCCAAGTATCAGTTTTTTCTTGTGAAACAGATATACAGTCCAGTCATGCTGTCAATTACATGTACTTTCACCATAATTTTGCTTCTCTTGAAAACCAAGCAAGACTTAGTTTTCAATAAAAATAGACTGTGTTTCCCCAACACCAGAGTTTTAACAAGCATTGTTTGTTTAGTTCAGGTGAATGGAATGCAAGGTCATTTACCTTCATTGCCCTACTTTACCTACTTTAAGTTGACTAAGTGCAGAGAATAGAGACATCCAATGAAAAAGAAAGCCACCAGCCTACATACACCCACTCCAATTTTCAATGAATTATTCATTGACCATTGGTTTATAAGACCTGCTGACTAAGTGTACAGTAAACATTTCGAAATGATTAATTCTACATATTACTATGATTTTCATTGGCTGTTGACACAAATTATACACAAAGTGACCAATGAAAATCACAGGATCAGTCAAATGTGTCACTCCACAATGGTGCAATTCAATTTCCATACATGGTTGGATTATGCTAAATCGAGACCGCTGAAGGTAATTGGAGACCGATCATTGCTAAATCATGACCTGTGTCCAAACCGCAGCAGTCAAAGATATTTCACAAAAAACAGCCTGCATGCACTGCAAGGAACAAAGGCCACTATGTTTACGGTTGAATGTCTCAATGAGCAACATTTTAAAAACAATTTGTGTGTGCAGGTCCCAAGTCTAGAGCCTGTACTTTTCTCTGGATACAAAATTCAAACAGTGCATTATAGAGAGATATTTGGTTATATGAATTTGTTATGAGTTTTTTAATTGAGACAAAGAGTGAAGAAGATACTACAAGGGCAGATAACAAACCTAATTTGAATATGCTGACATAGAATACAGAATTACAAGAACAGTATAACATAATTCAAAATAGGTACAATGCGATAGAAAAAATATAAACCATTGAAGAACAGTGGACGATGTTAAAAGAATCATTGCAGCAAACATCTAAAGAGATCCTGCCACCTAAGAAACATCTCAATAAGAAAGGCTGGATGACAGAAGATATTTTGAATATGATGAAGAAAAGAAGTCAGATAAAGAATAACATCGAAGAATACAACAAGATGAACAAAGAAATTAAACATAAGTGCACCAAGGCTAAAGAGGATTGGTTAAACGCAAAGCGCAGTGAAATAGAAAAACATTATCATAGAAATACAAGTGATACATATTTACAAATAAAGGAATTAACAGGCAGAGGGCAGTACACAAGACTGGGTGTCGGAAATCTAAGCAGGGACACATACTAATAGGAGAAAATGAAGTCATGCACAGATGGGAAGAATATATTAAAGAATTGTATGAAGATAACAGAAATGATATTAACTTAAATTATAACAATGAAGGTCCAAGTATTTTAAAAGCAGAAGTAAAGGAAGCCATACAACACTTAAAAAACAACAAATCATCGGATCCAGACAAGATTACAAAAGAAGAATTAGAAGCCCTGGGAGATTATGGTCTTGAAATTATCACCAAAATGTTAAATGGCATCTACAACAGTGGCTATATTCCATCGGATTTGCTACAATCAATTTTCATAGCCCTACCAAAGAAACCTAAATAGATTGCAGTAGATTGCGAAGACCACAGAACAATTAGTCTTATGAGTCAGATGACCAAGATTCTACTGCGCATAATAATGAGGCGTATAAGAGGAAAAATAAAACCAGAGATAGCAGACGAACAATGCGGATTCGTAGAAGGAAAAGGCACAAGAAATGCCCTATATATAGTAAGAACATTAATGGAGAGGGCCATAGAAGTACAGCAAGACCTTTATCTGTGCTTCATAGATTACAGCAAAGCATTTGACAAGGTGAAGCATTCAGAGATTATAAAACTGCTAGAAAGTCTTAATGTTGATGGGAAAGATCGAAGAATAGTAAGAAATATGTATTGGAAACAAACAGCTGCGATGAGAGTTAACAACACTATAGGTAGATTTCAAAAGATAGAAATGGGTGTCAGGCAAGGTTGTGTAATGTCACTGGACCTTTTCTCCCTGTATACAGAATACATTATGTGAAATATAGAAGATATGTCAGGAATAAAAGTGGGAGGATACAATATAAATAACTTGAGATATGCTGATGACACAGTACTGATCGCAGGAAGCGAACAAGAATTGCAAGCCCTATTAGATAAAGTAGTGAAGGAAAGTGAAAACAAAGGCCTCAGTTTAAACAAGAAGAAAACAGAAATAATGGTTGTATCAAAGAGACATACACCACCAAGATGCCCCATCGAGGCCAACTCCTTGATGTGGAGATGGGACTTAGTCAAACCAACAGAGGCTGGAAACTAAGATTGGTCGGGCCAACCCAATATCGAGCAGGGTCACAATCCTGCCCAAGCAAGCACAGGTGCTGAAGTCAGAGATGCCAGGCCGAGAGGCGCACCAGCAACCATGGTATCATGCAAACCGAATAGTTGACATGTCTGCACAACAAAATTATAAAAATCGTTATGGTGCTCGCCCTGTGAAGTTCTCCCAGTCAGGAGCAGTGCCGGATTCTGAACCTCGATAGAATCCACCCCCAGCTACTGGAGGTCCCTCTAGTCTACCTCGTGGAGCCAGGAGGCAGAAGAGGAAAGCGACTGGCCAACCAGACAGGACGAAAACCCCTCTGAATATTATGCACTGGAATGCAGAGGGAGTTAAAAATAAAAAAAACCGAACTCGAAAACACCTTGCATTAGAAAGAAATTAGTATTTGCTGCATACAGGAAACCCATCTCAACGAAAAAATAACACTCAAAATACGAGGGTACCAATGCTTTAGAGTAGACAGGAAAGATCGGAGGAAAGGCGGCATACTAACTCTGGTCAAGGATAACATCAACGACATAGAAACGAAAACACAAGAGGAAGGCGCAGAATACCAGATGATTCATATAAAAGACAATTCCCTTGAATTGGACATACTAAACTTCTACTGCCCAAATGATATCCCACTAAACATGACCAGTATTAACATACCGAACAAACACTTTCTGGCAGTGGGAGACTTTAACAGCCACAGGAAAAACTGACTGAAGCATGTAATATGGCAGAGACGCAACCATCATAACAGAACCACATCGCTCTACAAAAAAACCAAAGCAAAGTTTACTAAAGAAAAGATAGAAACACAGAGAAGAAGCTGGAGGGAAAAAAACTCAAAAACTAAATTGTGAAAAGGAAGGTAAAAAGCTGTGGAAACTAACCAAGCAAATTAATGATGATAGCAATACCCAGCGACAAAAAATTACATTGGAGGATTCAGGCAAACTCCACTGTGGCAAACAAGCAGCAGACAAGCTTGCGGAATCTTACAGAAAAGAAAGCACAATTACCATCAATACATGTAGACAATGAAGCATTCGTCAAGAAATGAACAATGATAAGAACACAAACGTCATGTCCAAACTATTCACAATAGAAGAATTACAGGGATCTAAAGGATAGAAAATCCCCAGGACCGGACGGTGTCACCAATGAAATGCTTAGGAACCTAGGACAGGCAGCAATGTACAAATTATAACAGATATACAACTATAGTTGGGAAACAGGCAATGTACCACAGTCGTGGAGAGAAGCGTTTATGTGTCCTATTATTAAAAAAGGCAAGGACAAACAGAAGCCCGACAGTTATAGACCAATAAGTCTAACGAGTTGTGTCTGCAAGACAATGGAAAGGATGGTCAACAGAAGACTAAAGTGGTACCTAGAGTCAGAGAAGCTATTGGTGCCAGAACAAGATGGGTTTAGAGAGTGTAACAGCACAGAAGACCAAATAACATTCCTGTCCCAGATCATAGAAGATACATTTCAAGAAAAGAAAAATGTTTTCACCCTATGGATAGATCTTCAAAAAGCTTTTGACAAGGTCTGGAAAGATGGACTGATAATAAAGCTGCAAAGAAACGGAGTTGGGGGCAACATGAGCAAGTGGATCCGTTCCTTCCTACACAATAGAAAAGCAAGAGTTACCATGAAAGGATACAACAGCAAAAAAGTTCTTCTAAAACATGGAGTTCCTCAAGGCTCAGTATTGTCTCCAACTCTGTTTCTTGTCTTCATAAATGATATAATTTGTGAATTGCCACAAGGTGTAAGAGCTGCAATGAACGCTGATGACTTGGTGGTGTGGTGTGTAGAAGAACATCTAAAGATTGCCAACAAAAAAATACGAAAGGCAGCAGACAACACAGCAGCATGGGCAGATAAATGGATGGTAAAGATAAATGCTGAAAAGTCTTCAACAACACTCTTCACACTCTCAAATAAAGACAAAGCAGGAGAGATAAAACTCAAAAATGTACATATTGAAACAGAAGACGAGCCGGTGTACTTGGTCACTACGCTAGATAAGAGGCCTCACATTGAGAAAATAGAAGCAAAGGCAAGAAAGAAACTTGCCTTCCTGAGGAAATTGGCAGGAACAAAATGAGGCAACTTTGAAGAAGGTATATACTGGTGCAATTAGACCAGTACAAAATCAAGCACTTCGCCTTATCATAGGTGACATGAAGACCTCTTCCATACATGAAATGGAAAAAAATTACAGGCATCACCCCCTTACCATACAGGCGAGACACTATGACCATGGTACATGCAGAAAAGTACAAGAGCATGCCAGCACATCCAATGAGGGCCAGACACAGTGACCTAGCCAGTAGAAGACTGAAGAGGAGCAGTTTTATACACCGATCCAAAAAACTAAACAGAAAATATAAGGAAGAACTACCAGACATAACAAAAGAGATATCACCAACACTTTTTCCAGTTCCGTGGGAGCAATACTCAAATCTCACTATCAGAACCACCATAAAAAACTACCATACTATGATAGAACTGAATAATTTCCAAAAGAAAACAATAGTATGCAACATGATTGAAGATATGTACCCCAGAGAAGCATGGATACAAGTATATACCGACGGATCAGCAACCAGAGCAGTGAAGAATGGAGGTGCTGGCGTGTACATAAAATATCCAGAAAAAGAAAATGAATCCACATCTTCACCAACTGGAATATTCTGCTTCAACTACCGTACTCTGCAGAAGTAAGGCTTTAAACATGGCTGCAGAAATAATTAAAAACACAACAAGCCAATGCTAGCAAGTGGTATTTCTTACTGATGCTATGTCTGCAATAAGCAGCGATAAGCTGCCAGACCTGAAGAAAGCCATGTGGGAAGTGAGTATCCAAAGAAGGGTAGTACTACAGTGGATACCATCCCACTGTGGCATACCAGGAAATGAAGAGTCAGACAGACTGACAAAGGATGGAGCAACACAGGAACAAAAAGACCAAGAAATCACCTACCAAGAAAAGAAGACCCTCATCGAAGCCATCAGGAAAGTCGACCACCCAAAAGACAATTACCACTATCTCGACAGAGCAGAGCAGGTTATTATCTTCTGCCTCAGAACAGGACACAACAATTTACCAGCCACTTAAATAGGCTACGATTAGTCTCATTACCACTGTGTCCTTGTGGGAAGGCAGCACAGACCACTGAACATATCCTGCAAGACTGCAGTACACTTAACCAGTTAAGGGAAGAACACTAGCCCACAGAGATGGATATCCACAGAAAGATGTATGGGAGCACTGAGGAGCTTTCAAATACAGCAGCATTTATTAGGGAAGTGTAGACATGTCAAATTCCAAACGAGAAGAAGAAGAAGACCACCAAGATGCAACATAATAATTAATAACACAAAATTAGCACAAGTTGAAAAAGTGAAATATCTTGGCACCCTGTTAACATCAGAAGATAGATGCTCAAGTGAGATAAAGAGCCGAACAGTACAAGCCAAATCCGCATTCCAAAAAAATGAGAACAATTTTTTGCAATGGAAGTCTATCAATGCAGACCCGAATTGGAGTGCTGAGATGTTATCCTTATTTTATGGATGTGAAGCATGGACTATAAAAAAGAAAATTCAAAGTGAATTGGAGGCTACAGAAATGTGGTTTCTGAGAAGAATGATGAAAATACCATGGACAGCCAAGAAAACTAATGCAGAGGTTCTCATTGATGCTGGCATAAAAAGATCAATCATATCAAACTAATATTAGAGGCAGAAGGTCAAGGTTTCTAGGGCATGTGCTGAGAAGAACACAGCTTGAACACTTAATAACCACTGGAAAGATCAAAGGGAGAAGAGATAGAGGTCGACAAAGAGAAAAGTTACTATTGTGGCACGGTAGAAGCTCACCAATCGAGCTTATTGATAACACAAGAGACAGAGAGTCGTGGAGAAACATGATCGCCTATGCCAGTCATTAGAGAGGAAAATTCGCTAAAACCAGATTCATTGTAATGTGATTTCACTGTACTGGCTCAATTACTCAACCCTGAAACCAGAAGTAATAAATATCAAATACCTCTTCTTTTGTGTTCATTCTTAAACTCCTGCAGATTAACAGGATGTAGTCCAGAGAGCATAATGCGTTTTGTCATGACTTACATCTAAGCTGCAATATCTGCACCATTCAGCCTGACACCTGACTTTAACATGGCTTAGGGACACTTTGACCCTCTATAGGATACAAGTATACATAGCATCAGTACTTGGGCACTACGCTAGATAAGAGACTGACATAAGAGGCCTCACATTGAGAAAATAGAAGCAAAGGCAAGATTTCCAGCAAAGGCCAACTCCATCCCTCAAACCTCTTCTAACATGCAGGCAAGTGTCACTATGTTTTGCTCTCCTTGTGGGCTCTGACAAGACATTCTTATTCTGTGTTTTCCTTACAACACATAGGGCTGCAAATTTTGCTTTCCAATGATTTCTGTGCTGCTGCCTTCTTTATCTGCACCCACAATGTTCCAAATGATTTTGGTAAGCTAAATAGTGTTTTCCATGTGTTTCTCAGTCTTTCATATCTTTCCCAGTGGTTTCCAGACCAGCTGTCTGATTGACTGGGATTAGGATATTGAGCAGCACATGGACTGTAGTGAATGGCCTTCAATTTATAGATGACTTCTTGAATAAGGGCTGGTGAATCATATCAGACCAATATTTAATCTTCAAGTGGTGATGTCACACAGCATACTGCAGCAAGACAGTGGCTGAGAGTAGAAATGTAAAAAGCAACCTGGTACCCAAAAATGCAGTGCTGAAATCAGATATGTCAGATTAAATTATTCTGATATTGTAGCCAAGCTGTAAACTATGACACATTGAATTCTGGACTATATCTTATTAATATGCATGAGTTTTAAATTGAACACTGAAGAGAAAGATTACTAGCCAAGATAACTATCGTTGGGGCCTAAAGGAAAACAAAGAATAGTGGCACTGTTACCTGCCAGGCATGTCATAAGATGTAACTAAGGATGTTTGAAAGATGGTGCTGGCTGTCCCATCCCATAGAGAGTAAAAAAAACAAACCAATATGTCATCCTGAAGTCATTTGTGTCAGGCTAAAATGTGCATATATCTCAGCTAAGCTATAAAAGCTAAGCTAATCTGCAATAGTTTGAGCATTAACAGAAGCCAAGACCCTAAGGCACCCAAAGAATAGTGCAACATCAATCAAAACCTCACTTATTGAACTACCTGGCCAATTTGTAAGAATTGAGTTATCACACCATAGCACTCATCAAATTATGCTTCCCTTTATGGTGTACCATGTTATTCTTGTCTGTCCATCAGAAGTAATGATGATCATTTGTTACATCCACTTTTGAGATTCAGTTAGAGTTATATCCTGAGAATTATGGAGTCTGCAGATGGCTAATCAGCCCTATTCTGGCTATAAATGTCCTTGAACAGGATGTTGACCACTATAGATGGGTTTTGTGACTTTCTAGCTACTATTCACTGTTGAGCTGCTGCATTTCTCCTCTTTTCACAAGATGCTGTGCATTTTTTGACTGTAGAGCGCAATGTAGCTCTATTTTGTGAAAATTCTTCCCATGTATCATGGTTTATTTCAAAGGCTTTCAGTGAGATTTTTAATTAGTCCTGAGTCCTTGTAGCACATCTTTTGGCCACCTTCAGAACATATGCTGTTCTGCAACTCACCATAGAGTTGTAACATGTACAGAACCCATAACTGTAAAATTATATCAAACATTCATCAACAAACTTTTGATACCATAAATCCCCATTGAGGCCAACTCCTTGAAGTGGAGATGGGGGATTAGTCCAGCCAACAGAGGCTGGAAACTAAGATTGATCATCTGCCGAAGACGGATGTGTCTGACCATTGGCGCAAATAAAACGGAGACACAACGCATTTCCATTTTCTGGACTACATCCTGCTGGAGATCTAGTAGGACCATTGTCCTGCTACAAGAGAAATCCAGTGGAAGTTTGTGAATGAACGCTTAAGAAGAAGAAGATTGATCAGGCCAACCCAATGTTGATTAGGACCAGAGTTCTACCAAGCAAACAAAGGTACTGAAGTTATAGATGCCAGGCCAAGAGGCAGACTAGCAACCATGGTATCATGCAACATGACTAGTTGACATGTCTGCATGACAAAATTTAAAAAAATTGTCATGTTTGCTTTCGCCCTGTGAAGTACCCCAGGCAGGAGCTGTACCAGATTCTGAAACTCGGCAGGATCCGCCCCCAGCTACTGGAGGTTCCTCTAGTCTACTTTGTGGAGCCAGGCGGCAGAAGCAGAAAGCAACTGATCAACCAGACAGAACAACAACCCCTCTAAACATCATGCACAGGAATGCAGTTTAAAAAAAAAAACAGAACTAGAAAACACCTTGCACCAGAAAGAGATTGGCATTTGCTGCATATAGAAAACCCACTATAACGAAAAAATTTACCCTTCAAAATACGAGAGTACCAATGTTTTAGAGATGATAGGAAAAATCAGATGAAATGTGGCATACTAACACTGGTCAAGAATAACATCACTGCCACAGAAACCAAAGCACACAAAAAAGGTGCTGAATAACAGATAATTCATATAATAACATTTAAACTCCACATACTAAACTTCTACTGCCCAAATGACCTCTCATTAAACATGACCAGTATTAACATCCCCAACAAAGACTGCCTGGCAGTGGGAGACTTTAACAGCTGCTCTCAAAGCTGGAGATACAAGGATTTAGACAGAAGGGGAGAAGATATAAAAAGTTGGCAAGATGATAACAACCTAATCCTCCTGAATAATCTACAGGAACCACCAACTTTCTACTCAAGAAGATGACATAGCACCTCAACCCCAGACCTGGCATTCTGTACCCGTGAACTGGCTGGAATAGCAGAAAGTGAACAATTTGGTGGCAGTGATCACCGTCCAGTTATCATCGAAGTGACCAAAACAATAATTACATGACCAAGATGCAACTAGAAGAAATCAAACTGGCACATATATAAAAGCAGAGCAAACCTACTCACAAAAGACATACAAGTAACAGGCAGGGACATCAACACTATTCTAATGGAGTTTAATAAAGGAATACTTCAGGCAGCTAAAGAGACAATACCAAGAGGAGCAAGGAAGAATTATGTACCATATTGGACCAATACACTCCAAAAACTACAGGAAGAACTGACTGAAGCATGTAATATGACAGAGACACAATAATCCCAACATTACCACTTCACACTACAAAAGACCAAAGCGAAGTTTACTAAAAAAAAATACCAAAAAAAAACAACCAGAAACACAGAAAGAAAGGAGTGGAAAAACCCAAGAATTACATTTTGAAAAGGAAGCAAGAAAACTGTGGAAACTAACCAATGCCAAAAAAAAAACTAACCAAAAATATTTGCTTGGAAAATAACCAAGCAAATAAATATGATTCTCAGTGACAAACAATTACACTGGAAGATTCAGGTAAACTCTACACTGGCAAGCAAGAAGCAGACACGCTTGCAGAATGGAAAGCACCATTACCATCAATGCATGTAGACAACAAAATATTCGTTAAGAAATAAACAATTAAAAGAACAACACAAACTGTCCAGATGTAATTTCCAAACCATTCATGTTAGAAGAACTTAAAGTATCTATAAATAAATTAAAGGATAGAAAATCACCAGGGCTTGACTTTATCCCCAATGACATGCTTAAGAACCTAGGATAAACAGCATTGTATAATTACTACAGAGATATAACCACAGTAGTGGAGAGATGTTTTCATTTGTCCTATCATAAAGAGAGACAAGGACAAAAAGAAGCCTGACAGCTACAGACCAATAAGTCTAACTAGTTGTGCCTGCAAGACAATGGAAAGGGCGGACAACAGAAGATTGAAATGGTACCAAAAATTAGAGAAGCTATTCATGCCATAACAAGCTGGATTTAGAGAGTATAACAGCAAGAAGACCAAATAACATTTCTGTCCCAGATCATTGATGATGCATTTCAAGAAAAGAAGATAGTTTTCAACCTATGGATAGATCTCCAAAAAAGCTTTTGACAATGTCTAGAAAGATGGACTGCTAGTAAAGCTGCAGTGAAACATTTTAGGATTACATGAGTAAGTGGATTGATCCTTCCTACACAACCAGAAAGCAAGTCACTATGAAAGATCACAAAAGCAAAAATGTCCTCCTAAAATATGGAGTTCCTCAAGGCTCAGTACTGTTTCCAACTCAGTTTCTTGTGTTTATAAATGATCTAATATGCAACCTACCACATGGTGTAAGAGCTGCTCTGTATGCTGATGACTTGTGGTACAACATGAACATTTAAAGATTGTCAACAAGAAAATACAAAAGGCAGCAGACAACATAGCAGCATGAAGAGAAATGGATGGTAAAGTTCAAAGCTGAAAAGTCCTCTGTGATCTCGAATAAGGAGAGATCAAACTTGGAAATATACGTATCCAAATAGAAGTGGAGCTCGTGTACTTGGGCACTACACTAGATAAGAGACTGTCATGGAGGCCTCACATTGAGAAAATATCGACAAAGACAAGAAAGAAACTTGCCATCCTGAGGAAATTGACATGACCTTATTAGGGAATCAATGAGGGAACCTTAAAGAAAATACAAGTGCAATTAGATCAGTACTAGAATATGGATCAACAGCATGGACTTTAGCAGCAAATTACCATCTACAAGGTATAAAATCAAGCATTTTACCGTATCACAAGTAAAATTAAAGTGATACTACAATCAGCACAGAAGGCAATCCCAAGGGGCAGACGAAGAGAATACAAGTCTTATTGGAGTGAGACTCTAGAAAAATTGCATAACAAGCTGAATGATGCAAGACATACAATGGAGCAAAATCCTACTGCAGAAAACACAAAGAAACACAATGAAATCAAACACCCATTCAATAAGCAGAAAAGAACAGAGATACAAAAGAGCTGGCATGAAAAGATCAGCAGCCTAAACATGACAAAAGACACAAGTAAACTATGAAACCTTACAAGAACTCTAAATGAAGAAACAAAGAATTCACACTACAAGACTGTCATCAAAGAAGAGGGGAAATTCCACACAGGAAAAATGGCAGCAAACATTTTAGCTGACTTCTACAAGGAAGAAAGCATAATAACACTCTCTCATACACGTATCAAAGAAGTGAAAAAAGAAATTAAAAGAAAACTGAAGAATCAAAATCCAGAGCCCTGCATGAAGACACCCTTCACCATCGCAGAACTAAATGGTGCAATAGGAAAACTAAAAACCAAAAAGGCCCCAGGAAAAGATGGCATATCCAATGTTATGATCAGGAACCTAGGGCCAATCAGCAGAAACAAGCTCCTACCATCTTCAACCAATCATGGAAAACTGGTAAAATTCTGGACTTGTGGCGTGAAGCTGTCATCATCCCAATAGGGAAAAAACAAAAACGAAAAACAAGCAAGTCAAGCTACTGACCAGTCAGCCTCTTGAGTTGCGTAGGAAAAACAATGGAGAGAATGGTCAACTCTAGACATAAAATACCTAGAAGAAAACCAAAAGCTCACCAAGACACAGTCGTCCTATAGGAAAAATCGAAGCACTAAACACCAGCTTATATACCTAGCACAGGAAATCGAAAATGCTTTTCAAAAGAAGGAAAAAGTGCTGGCTACTTTTATGGACTTGAGTAAGGCCTTCGATTAAGTGTTGAAAGATGGAGTCCTCTTCAAGCTTCTCCAAAACAAAATTGAAGGAAGAATGTTCAGCTGGATAAAAGATTTCCTCTGCTACTGCACTGCAAGAGTAAAAGTAGATGGTAAACTAAGCAAACGTGTTACTCTCCAACAAGGAGTACCTCAAGGAGGAGTGATCTCTCCTACCCTTTTCCTAGTATTCATCAATGATATGGGAGAGAAACTGTCACATCATATTTCAAAGGCCCTTCATGCAGATGACTTTGCTGCCTGGAGTGCGGCAGGTAACCTATCCACTGCAAAAAACAGAATGCAGACCGCACTTGACACCCTAAGTGAATGGGAATCTAGACTGGGGAGTCCAGATCAACCTCTCCAAAACTGTGACAACCATCTTCTCACTTTCAAACCACCAAGAAAAAGCAAATCTTAAAATAAATGGAAGTGAGCTAGCACATGTGGAGAACCCTACATATCTAGGGGTCACACTAGACAAGCTACTCACATGGAAACCACACCTAATAACCATTGAGCAAAAAAGCAACCAGGAGGCTATTCTTGATGAAGAAACTTGCAGGAACAAGCTGGGGAGCAAATGGAAATATTCTCCGAAAAGTCTACACGGGTACAGTCAGACCTGTAGTAGAATATGGAATGACAGCCTGGACATCAGCATCAAAAACAAATACTGATCGCTTATCTAAAGTACAAAATGCAGGACCTCGACTTATCTCAGGAGGGATGAAAACAAATCCAATCCATGCAATGGAAAAACATGTAAACATCCGCCCACTGGATGACAGAAGAGAAGAAAGAGTGCTTGTTCAAAGGGAAAAAATTAAGCGCTTGCCAAACCATCCGATGTATGCGCAAATTTCTAGATCAACCACAAGTAGGTTGAAGAGAACCAGCTTCTGTCATATCTCCAAAGATCTTCATGAACAACATAAAGAAATCCTCACAAACCTCCAAAATGAAATTGAAACTCAGCTAAAAGCATTGACACTGGAGACAATAAAAATAAAATTCCAAGGAATGGACACAAGTCTACAGAGATGGATCGGCAGAATGAGCAGTAAGGAATGGAGGAGGTGAAATTTTTATAAGACTCAAAGATGGGAAGACAATATCAAAAGCTTTTCCAACCGGGAAATACTCCTCTAATTTTAGAGCAGAAGCAGTTGCACTCCATCAAGCACTGAAAGCCTTCACCGAACCAGGACTGCAAAGACCAACGAAGATAGCCATATTCACAGATTCCAGATCCCTACTGGAATCAATCCAGAGCAACAGAAACGAAAGCCTTCTGCACAACATCAGACATGAGCTAAGACAGATCAAAAAATCAACAGCTATTGCCCTTCAGTAGATACCATCACACTGTGGAATCATGGGAAATGAGAAATCGGATGCTCTGTCAAAGGCAACACAGACACCCACTGTCTTATGGAGAAGCAAAAACAATAATCCGCAACACATACACAGCAAAGTGGAAGAAACAAATGGAAGGGGAATACAAACATGATGCAATACATCTCCTCCAAAGATATCAATAGACCACAATATTTCGCCTTAGAACAGGCCACTGCAGATTGTTGGGTCACCTTTACCTATTAAGGATTTCATACACAGATGAATGTCCATGTGGATCCGGAACCCAGACTTCAGGACTGCCCAACATACAAAGAGCTGAGACAGCAGACCTTGCCAGAGGATACAGACTTGAAGCAAAAGCTATGAGGCAGCCGCTCTGACCTGTAGAAAACAGTGGACTTCGTCTTGATGACAGGCCTGACAGTATAGCATGACCATAGACGCTGAACGCAGAAGAAGAAGAACAGGTAAAATTAAGACCTCTCCCATAAATGAAATGGAACAAAATTAAATTACATACATCATCCCATTACCATACAGGTAGGACACCAAGACCATGATCCATGCAGAAAAGTACAAGAGCATGCCAGCACACCTAATTTTCACAGTTCCGTGGGAGCAGTATAAAAATTTCACTATTCGAACCTCCATAAACAACAACTACAGCATGATAGAATTGAATACTTGATATGTTGGCCATGGAAAGACAACTATCAGTATCTTGACAGAGCTGAGCTGGTTATATTTTGCATCAGGATACAACAGACTAAACAGCCACTTAAATAGACTAAGACTGATTCCATCACCTCTGTGTCCATGTGGGCAGGCAGCAGAGACAGCAAAACATATCCTGCAAAACTGCATTACACTATACCAGTTACAGGAGGAACATTGGCCCACAGAGATAGATATCCACAAAAACTGTATGGGAGCACTGAGGAGCTTTCAAATACAGCAGCATTCATTAAGAAAATCTGACTTGCTGTATAGATGTATAGACATGAAAGTTTACAGAGCAGTTGTACTTCCAGTGCTGTTATACGCTAGTGAAACATGGACTGTGTATAGACGTCATGTGAAAAAACTCAATCATTTTCATACACATTGTCTCAGAAAAGTTATGAACATCAGATGGCAAGACAAGATTCCAGATACCACTGTCCTTGACAGAGCTGGTATCCCCAGCATTGACACGATCCTGATGCAAACACAGATTCATTGGGTAGGTCATTTGGTGCGCATGCCAGACCATCGTCTGCCAAAGATACTTCTCTATGGTGAGCTGGAGAAGGGCACACGATCTCAAGGTGGCCAAAAGAAGCGCTAAGAACTAACCGAAAGCCTTTGAAATAGACCATGAAACATGGGAAGAACTTGCACAAAATAGATCTACATGGCGTTCTAAATTCAATAAGAGCGCATCATCTTGTGAAAAGAGGAAAAATGCAGCAGCTCAACAGCGGAGAGCAGCTAGACAGTCACGGATAGACCAAGATCCGTCTACTGTCGTTATTCCATGTCCGAACTGTCCAAGGACATTTACAGCTCTAATAGGGCTCATTAGCCATCTATGAACTCATAATCAAGGACATAACTAAAATTGAATTTTCAAAAGTGGATGTAACAAATGGCCATCATCACTTGTGATGGACGAACAACAACATACAGACATGTCAAACTGTGAACATGAAGAAGAGAGCATAAATTGCACAGTAATGTGAAACATACTGAGACATTATGGAGTACCAAAGAAATGTATACAAATTATACACAATTTTATATGCAAGTTGCATGCAGTTTAGTCCACAAGGGCAAACTATCAGATCATTTAAAGTTGAAACAGAAGTCAGACAAGAATGTTTACTGTCCATGGAATCTTTCTCATGGCTAAAAATTGGGTGATGAGACACACAATGGTCATTAAAAAACAGGTGATACAATTTTTTTGTAAATCTCCGCATCCTCCTTCCAAAGATATATCTATGGCCCTGAACTGGAGGATATAGATTTTGCTGATGGCCTACTACCACAGAAACAGGAAATGTAGGAAAAGAGATAGGCTGATAGAAGTAGCAGAACAGGACTTCAAATCAATACAGTGGAATCCCTTTATAGTGCTTACACATATAACACAATTCTCTATTTCACGCCACTTCAAAATCTCTAACTAGTTTATTCTTCATTGTTTATTGGGGATTTCTACCATATTGCTATAACATAAATATTTTGTTGGTCTGGACCAAGTTGTTATAATGGGATTTGACTGTGTAAATAAAACCAATAAAATACCTAAGAATTATATAACAGACTGCAACAAGACAGTGGCTGAGGAGTCGAAATTCAAGACAGATGGCAATATGGTACCCAAAAATAAGCGCTGAAGTTGGATGGGTCTAGTCAAAATATAACTAATGTGCAAACTATGATGCAATACATGAATTTCCAGACTGCATCCTGTTAACTGACAGTAGTTTGAAAATTAATGTAGAATGGCAAAGTTAGGCTAATGAATAAAAGATACTTTTCCATTTCAATGAAAAATGTTTGTCAAAATACATAATGAGCTTATTTACATATTCATGTGTCTTTAGGAATATTTTCTCTGCATTGCCAGTGTCAATGGTCAAAAATACTATTCTGACTTACCAAGTATGGAAGAAAAGTCCAGCTGCATCACTGGTCTTGGGCTAACATCATCTTGATGCGAGTAGAATATTCCAGAAGACCTCAACGTCTTTGCTGTTGATGAAGTTAGGTAGAACAGAAATGATAGATAAGGGATACTATAAATCATCCTTTGTATTTACCTTTTTGTTAGCTGCTTGATATCTACCGGTACACTGTCAGATAAGTTTTCTGCATGAACTCTATACTGTCTGGAGTTATTCTTTGGTTCCATAATTTTTGACAGCAAGGTTGAGCTATTGTTCCAATATTTCTCCCAAATGTTCATACTGGGGACAGTTCTGCAGAATATATTCAGAGGTCTGTTCATCTGTTCCACAAGTGGACAGTGGTGTAGCAGAAAGTTGCATCCTGTGCAAGTGTTTTTTCAATCTGCTGTGTCCTGCCCTCAGGCAAAATATAGACTCATCAAGAGTCTGTAAGGTTTGTAAAGCTCTTATTCTGATATGACCTCATTGTCTTCTCTCGCCCGTTTAAAATAATCCATATCTGTAATTTTATCTCCTCAGTAAACTTCAGTCTTTTGCAGTACATTAAGGAGTTCCATATAATGTTTACACTAGTGTTGTTTCTTTGGTCCAGTATGTTTGCCTCACCATCCCACACACTTAAAATATATGTTTTGCAATTTGTGGTTCCTGTCAAATGTACACACAGCTGTTTTACCAATCCAGGATTTTGTGTACACGTGACTGCAGATTCTTGTGTCCTGTTCTGGGGAACAGAATCGCAACCTGTTCTGGTCTATTAATAATTTAATAGTTTGCATTTAATAATAACATAAGATAATTAATAATAAATAATTTGTGGTGTTTTGATAGATTGTCAATTATCAATTGTTTCTTCTGATGGCAAGTGACCGGTACATCAGAATAGCAAATAAATGGTTGGCCATTAACAGCACTCTCCTCAGCCAGCCGATCTGCTCTCATTCCAGTGAGATTGCATCCACCGCATGGCCACCCCATTTTGGCCACACAGTCCAGTCTGTAGGTCTGGCAGTTTTTTCAGCCGGAGCACTTAGAGCAGTGGTCTTGTAGCCGTCAGAAATATCACAAACTGGATCAAGATTGGAGCCCAATAATTTTTTAATTGTCTTCTTGCACTAATTCTCTTGGGGTGCAAAGGGAACGCAATGCTCTCGGTGGACCCAGGGTTAGCCGATAATCAAGATCTCAAATGTACCTCCTCGCAGTGCACCCTGGAAACAGAAATACAGCGGCTCATGCTGATTCTGGCTAAATCATTTGGGGATCATGTCCGAAAATGTGGAGGTAGCAGATGGAAAGAGATTTGACTGCATAAGAGACAGACAATATTTCAGACACCACCAGCATCACCACATGCAGCGGCACTGTCGACATACAGTGATGCTAGTCAGTCCACTCCAAACATTGGAAGGCCGGCCAATATAAAAGGAACATAAAGGTAGATGCATAGCGATAGAGAAATAGATTTTGTACTGAGTACAATGATACAATGAAAGGGCAGAATAGCGTCAGATGGCAGCGCGAACTGCAAATAGATTGTGAAAATTTCCAAGGAAAGGGGAACTACAAGCTCTGTTAGCTCGAGACGAGCTTCTAGTTACCTGTGCTCCTTATAGACAGACCCAGACCCAACTCTAATGTTGAGCCTTCCTATACTGGAAACATGCGCGCGAAGAGAAAGTGTTCAATACCTGATGGGCTCAGGCACAAAAGGGACAACGAATTTAGCCCTTGTCCAACTCTACGGTCAAGCTTTCCTATAATGGATATATACTTGCAGAGACTAAGGGTTCCGTACCTGATGGGCTCAGGCACAAAAGGGAAATATTTTAGCCCTGTCCCAACTCTACTGCCAAGTTTTCCTATACCGGAAATACACTTGCAAAGAGAAAGGGTTCAGTACCCGATGGGCTCAAGCACTATTGGGACAAGGTCCCTCAGCTCGAGAACACCTTGATCTCAAACGTGTGGTGTGAGATCAGGGGCTGGAAACTAAGACTGGTCGGGCAGTCCCACTTGAGCAGGACCATAGTCCGGCCCAAATAAGCAGAGTGCTGAAGACGGAGGCATCCAGCCAAAAGGCGCACAGATAATTAGGATGTCACGCATAAAACACAATGGAAACATGTCTGCATCTATAAACAGTTATGGTGCTTGCCCTGTGGCGGACGTTCAGGCAGGGATGGTGCCGGGCCCTATACCTCGAAAGGGCCCAACCTCAGTTACTGGAAGTTCTTCTCAATTGCCCAGAGGAGCCAGGAGGCAAGGAAACTGGCCAAACAAACAAGCGACCAATAAAAATAATGCACTGGAATGCTGAAAGTGTCAACAGTAAAACGGATACAGAAAAAATTGAAAATGTTCAAAGTGAAGAACAAGTTAATATATGCTGTATCCAAGAAACACACCTCAGCAGTGACAGCCTTCAAAATCAGAGGCTACCAGTGCTACCAGTCTGACCGAAAGGACAGGAAAAAGGGTGGAATTCTGACACTTGTTAAAAACAATATCAGCGCATGTCAGCTGGAAGTATATATGGCAGGGGCAGAATACCAGATGCTCCACCTAAAAACAGACAGTGCAGAATTCCATCTCCTGAACTACTACTGCCCAAATGATAAACCATTGGCACTAGACACAATTCCAGACAAAGAGAGACTTATGGTGTGTGGTGACTTCAACAGCCACTCTCAGAGCTGGGGCTACGATCATATCGACAAGAGAGGTGAGGAACTTGAGAGCTGGCAGGATGAAAATAATCTCACCCGTATTAACCAGCCAGCAGACTCACCAACCTTCTACTCGTGAGCATGGCACATCACCTCTACATCAGACCTGGCATTCCACTCACCAGGCCTGGAAGGGAACATCACACGTGTCATTGGAAAGCAGATTGCGGGTAGTGACCACAGACCAGTATTTCTAGAAATCCACAATGAATTTACCAAGGACAGCAGCACACTCACTAGGTGGAACTATAAGAGGGCAGACTGGAAAATGTACCAGCATTTAACCAGTGTTCTAGCTAAGGACATGAACTTGGACAAAGACATCAATAGAGCAATGAGTGAATTTAATAGATGTATACTACATGCTGCTAGTAAAACCATACCCAGGGGGACACGCAAAAACTACAAACCCTACTGGAATGATGAACTGGAAAAGCTGCAAAATAAGATGGAAACATCTAGACAGCAGGCTGAGGACAGACCTAGCCAAAAACATCACAAAAAATATCAGCAACAAAGGCTAAATTTCAAAGAGCCAAGTTACAAGCCAGACGGAGCAGCTGGAAAGATAAAACAGAGTCGCTGAACCTAGAAAGAGATACTAGGAAATTATGGAATCTTGTAAAACAACTAAATGATGAAGGTACAGGGAGAAATACCAGGATCACACTTTATAAAGATAGAAACATTTTAACAGGTAAACATGCAGCTGATTACTTTGCAGATACCTTTGCAGAAGACAATAACGTCAAAGTTAGCCCAGACAAACAACAGGAGGTTCAAGAGAACCAGCAAAACATTGGACAAGGCGAACCTATACCTGAAGTCATGGAGGCACCAATCACAATGAGAGAACTGGAGCATGCAATATCCAAATTGAAAATGAAAAAGTTCCCTGGAGCTGATGGAGTGTCCAATGAAATGATAAAAACCTCGGAATTGCAGCAAGAGCAAAGCTGCTGCAGATCTTTAACACAAGCTGGTCCACAGGTAATGTACCACACGTGTGGAGAGAAGCAATAATGATACCACTCCTCAAATCAGGAAAATATGGCAACACAGTCTCCAATTACAGGCCCATCAGCCTCACAAGCTGTCTATGCAAAATAATGGAACTATCAATCTTAGGATGCAGTGGTACCTTGAAAGTGAAAACCTTCTGGTATCACAGCAAGCAGGTTTCAGACAGTGCTACTCTACTGAAGATCAGGCAACCTACCTATTCCAAGAGATTGAGGATGCCTTCCAAGATAAGAAACTGGTACTAGCAGCATGGATAGACCTCAGGAAAGCATTTGATAAGATCTGGAAAGAAGGGCTCCTAAAGAAATTGCAGGAGGGTTAGCTCAAGATTGTACAAATGGGTAAAAGCATAGATGCTTAATAGAAAAGCCAGGGTACAATTAGATGGTCGCAAGAGCAAGAAAGTCCTACTGCGCCATGGAGTCCCCCAGGGAGGAGTCCTGTCCTCCACACTTTTCTTGGTTTACATTAATGACCTATTTGCTGAACTACCACACGGGAACTAAGTGGGGTACAAAAACAAAAAGCCAGTCATATCAAGATAGATGGAGAGCTCTAGAAAGAAGACAAACAACCCACATACCTCTGAGTTACTTTTGATGATAAGCTGACATGGAAGCAGCACATAAACAAAGCAACAACAAAAGCCAGGAGGAAGTTAGCTATCCTGAGAAAACTAAGTGGAACCACATGGGGAGCCAGTGGGAATATACTCAGTAAAGTTTACCAGCAAGGCATAAGACCACACCTGGAATATGGTTCAGCTGCGTGGTGTCCTGCATCAAACACCACATTACAAGATCTAGATAAAGTGCAAAACCAGGCACTTAGAATAATGTTGGAAGCAATGAGGTCGGTGAAGAACAATTCGGTTTTAGGAAACACAAAGGAACCAGAGAAGCTATACTGAGTATCCGGCTAGTGATAGATAAATATATAGAAGTCCAAAAAAGTATCTATATTTGCTTCATAGACTACAGCAAGGACTTTGACAGAGTCCAACATGAAAAATTAATCAAATGTCTTCAAGAAATAGGCATAGATGGAAAAGACATCAGGCTGATTAGAAATATATATTGGGAACAAACTGCATCAATAAGGTGTGAAAACAGCTACTCTCCATACATAGAAATAAGAAGAGGGGTAAGACAAGGATGCATTTTATCACCAAGCCTATTTAATATCTACACAGACAATATCTTTAAAAATATAGAAGAAATACCAGGACTCAAGATCAATGGGAAAATAATAAACAACATTAGATATGCAGATGACACTGTTCTTTTAGCAGAAAGTGAACATGAACTACAAAGACTAATAGATCAAGTCAATAAATCAAGTAATGAATATGGACTGGATATAAACATTCAAAAAACAAAAACCATGATAATCAGCAAAGACACAGAAGAACAGGAGGTAAACATAAACATATAGGGAGAGAAACTACAACAAGTAAAACAGTATCAATATCTTGGACACATAGTCACAAATGATGGCAGATGTGAAACAGAAGTTAAAAGGAGAATAGGAATGGCTAAAAGTACCTTCAATGACATGAGGAAATTATTAATATCTAAACAAATTACAAACAAGTTAAAAATGAGAATTATAAAATGCTACATCTATTCCATGTATGGCTCAGAAACATGGACACTAAAAAAACAATTAGAAGACAAAATTGATGCCTTTGAGATGTGGGTATATAGAAGAATAGGGAGAACATCATGGAAAGAGAAGAAAACAAATAAAGAGGTTCTAAAGACACTTAATATGAAGAAAGAACTACTAAGAGAAATAAAGATCAGGCAAATAAAATACTTTGGACACATTAAAAGACATGACACCCTATTGAAGACCTTACTTGAGGGTAAAGTCAAAAGGAAGCGAGCAAGAGGTAGGCAGAGATACACGTGGGAGAGTAACATTACACGATGGACAGGTTACAGTCTAGCAGAGTGCACCACCAAGACAAGAGACAGGAGATGTTGGAGATATGTTGCAGCCAACCTTCGTTCCGGAGATGGCACTTGATGATGATGATGGAAGCAATGAAATCAACACCCATAGCAGAGATGCAGAAAATGGGAAGAATGCAAACACTTGGCGAACGCAGAGACACAAAAGTACTAATTCAAGCAGAAAAGTGTCAGTGTATGCCAAGTCATCCAATGAAGGAAATATTCCAAAATCTAGCAATGTGGCGACTGAAAAAGCAGCTTTATCCATCAAACTAAATGACTCCGTAGACAACTTAGACCTACCTGAAGGTGACAGCCCCTTAAGGTCTGTACCAGAACAAACCCCGTGGACAGGCAGCACAGAGTGCCAAACATATACTTCAAGAGTGTTCTGAGCATGAAACGCTGAGGCAGACATATTGGTCAGAGAAATCAACACTGGAATCAAAGCTCTATGGGACACTGTATGAACTACAAAAGACTGTGAGTTTTATTAAGGAGACAGAATTACAGATATAGACATGTATCAAGTGAACGAAAGAAGAAGAAGAAAGTGCCTTTCAGTTAAAAAAAAACCGCACTTGCAGTCTTTGTGGATCTAATTAAAGCATTTGATAAAGTATGATATGAAGGACTACTCCTAAAGCTACTTAGAAATAAAGTTGAGGGGAGAATGTACAGGTGGATACAGTACTTTCTGTGGTCTGCACAGCAAGGGTAATGCTAGATTGAAATCTTAGCCATCACATCAGTCTCCCAACTCTTTTCCTAGTCTATGTTAAAGAGAAGAATAATCCTGGAGGCTGCCAACAAGAATATGCCTAGAGGCAGAAGACAAAACTATAAACCCTCCAGGAACAGAGACCTCCAAGCAATGCATGATGAGGCCTCTGCTGCAAGATCCAAGATGGAAACTAGACCAACAGAAACCAATATCATTGAACACAATAGACTGCAAGCAATTTTCAGGAGAGAAATGCTAAACAGCATTAGATTCAGCTGGAAAGAAAAAAACAGCAGCACTCAACATGGGAAAAGACTCAACAAAAAAGTGACACCTTATCAAGTGTCTCAATGAAGGGAACAACACCCAAAGCAGTATCATCATAGAAGAAAAGGAAAAATCATACACTGGCACACAAGATACAAATGTTCTAGCAAATCCTGCTGTGTATCCTCTGTGTACCAGCAAAGCCATATCTTTTGTCTTGTCCGTCTTCTGCCAGGGCGTATCAGCACTTTGGAAATCGGCAATAGTCTGGCCATGGAACGTACGTCTTGTCAGACCATTCATGATTTTTT
The DNA here is from genome assembly GCA_034231615.1 of Meghimatium bilineatum. Classification (NCBI taxonomy): domain Eukaryota; kingdom Metazoa; phylum Mollusca; class Gastropoda; order Stylommatophora; family Philomycidae; genus Meghimatium; species Meghimatium bilineatum. The sequence goes on along the minus strand of CM067305.1, from coordinate 28,053,166 downwards.
GTAAGCACCAGAACAATTTTAATGACTTCTCACGTGTGATCTGCAAAATTCTCAATTTTTCCCATGTACCATGATGAAGAAAGCAAAATTAAGATAACAAGAACAAGAACTGCTAAAGTAGAATGAGAGAAAAACAACCTTGTAAATAAACAGCAAACATGCCCAGGCACAATTTCCTCACCTTTTCACAAATCAGAACTTAATATGGCAAATCAAAATCTCAAAAAGAAGAAAGCCCTTGGACCTGATGGATTCTCAAATGAAATGATACAACACCTAGGTCCTGTGAGTAGAAACAGAGTCCTAGACTTTTTTAATCAATCATGGGCACAAGGGATCTTCCCAGAAGAATGGAAAGAGGCAGAAATAATTCCAATTGCCAAGAAAGGAAAACAAAAAACCAACAAAACAAGCTGCCATCTTATCAGTCTATGGTGGGTCAAAGGGCATGAGCCCATGGACCGCTGGATCAGCAACCAACCATCAGTCTACGAAGCTGCCAAGTCATGAAAAAAAAATTGTGAATAACAGGCTCTTAAGCTACCTGAAAAAACAAGAAGGAGGAAAACAATCTTCTAGATGACTGCCAATCATGCTTCAGAAAACACAGAAGCACTTAAGCCCAAACAACATACTTTTCACAGGAAATAGAAGATGCTTTCCAAAAAAAAAATCAAAACTACTATTCACCTTCTTTGACCTCACAAAGGTCTTCGACAAAGTCTGGAATGAGGGGCTATTGCTAAAACTCGCCCCGAGAGGAATCGGAGGCAAAATATTACAGTGGATAAAAAGCTTCCTATGTGGCAGAGATGGAAGAGTCAAACTCCAGGGAATGAAAAGTACAATGGTAACATAACAGAAGGCGTCCCACAAGGAAGAGTTCTATCCGCCACACTCTTCATAATTTATATAGATGACCTGCCAAAACTATTCAAACCATATGTACATAGATCTCACCATGAAGACAATCTTGCCATCAAGACCTAACCTGAATACATTGGAGCTGCAAAAGTTAGAATGCAGGAAGCAATAAACAAAGTTGAAGAGTGAGCAAAAACTTAGGGTGCAAAAATAAACAAAAGCAAGACCGTCACCACACTCTTCACCCTCTCCACAAAACCTGAAAATAATACTCTCACACTAGACAATACCCCACTCACAAAAAAAAAAAACCCAATCTACCTGGGACACATAGAGACAGAAAATTAAGCCACATGCAGACTACAAATAATGAAAAAACTGACTGGGACAGATTGGGGAGCTGACATAAAAACTATAAAACAAGTCTATGTAGGTCATATTCGTCAAACTCTGGAATATGGATTGAGCACATATGCAACAGCAGCAAATACCAATCTTCAGGAGCTGGATAAAATTCAAAATGCAGGTCTCCGAATCATAACAGGAGGACGAAGGAGCACACCTATAACGTCAATGAAAGAAACAGCAGGATTACAAAAGCTAACAGACGTAGGGATGAGAAAATCACAATAATGACCGAAAAATGTATACAATTGAACATCACACTATGCATGCAAAAACAAATGAACTAACAAAAACGGCTGAAAAGATAAAGCTTCAATCACCTATCAAAAAACTTATGAAAGCCAACGAAGAAGTAACCAGCAACAATCCGGATGAATGGGAACAGCTAGAAGCACATTACAAAATCACAAACACCTCACCCATATATACTACAAATCTTACAATCCCAAGCATTGAGAGAAAAACTATGAAAACCCCTACTGCCCTTAAGGCAAAAACAATTGATCACCTAGACACCCAATACCCCAGCTCACAGTGGATTCATGTCTTCACAGATGAATCATCAAAAGGTGTAGTAAAGAAATGAGGAGCTGGGATACTAATACTCATACCAAACACCCCAAAACTAGAGCTCTCAATCGTTACTGGCAAATTCTCAACATACTATAGGGCAGAGCTACAAGCAATCTTAGAAGCATCAAAGGCTCTAGAGGAACAGAGACTTAAAGGAGCTCTAGAGGAACAGAGACTCAAGGGAGCTGATATAGTCTTCTTGTGTGACTGCATGTCAGTACTCCAGACCATCCAAAATGAACCTGAAGATCTCCTAGCAAAAATAACTAGAACTTTTAAATCAACTGTCTGCTAACAATAAAGTTGTTAGTTAGTCGTCAGATCATCATCACTGCAAACTGGACACATCCATAGTTGCTCCGATCTCTCCTTGAGTGTATCAGTCATTACACTTCTGCAGACAGTACCGGTCCTATGCTGGTTGAACATCATTCTTCTGCGACCTCCAAAATGTTCACTTCTACCAACACCGCATTCCAATCCCTGATCTTTAATCCTGGCCATTGAAAAGGAATCATCATCCACATTAGTCTCACTCTCGCGTGTTATATCTCTTAAGAAGTTCAAAACGTCAGCACGATCCATCGCCCTATGCCACAATCGCACATGGTGCCAGTTGATCCGCTCTTTCATTGCCTCGAACACCCACATGTCCTGGCACGAAAATAAATATAACCACTTTCAAGCTCGCCTTTCTCAAGGCCTCAATCCACTGTACGTGAACGAGATCCACTTGTACCTTCTTAATCATACTCATAGTCACTCAATATGCAGACCTGCGTTACCTTCTGCGTGCATACCCACTCAAATGCCCTGGTCACTGCCATATTCTCCATGGTTATACTACTCGTAGTGACCGCAAAGGCACAACTCTCCTCCCTGATCGTTTTACATGCGCACTGAGCTGTGAAGTCCCAAGCACTGCGAACATGTCTAATCACAGATCCATCAGTGTATATAATCACATCCCCCTCTTTGGTATTCTCACTGATCAAAGCCTGCACTTCTTTCTCGACAGATGTGGGACACCATTCTCTGCATTCCCTGGATATTACTACTCTCAAACAAGTTTCGAAATCTGTGGGTAGACTTATCCATTCCACATCCGCTGCCACATTCTGCAATCTGCACACGCTTTGTATGACATCCTCAGCACGTCCCATCCACGATCTCCCTTTTTTTGAGTCTGATGCCTTTAATTTTCTGTATTTCGGAATGCAACTAGTGTTCCTTATCTGCATATATCTGAAGGTACGCCCATGCACTGCAATACTGTAATCTGTGCGCAGCTGCTGGACAGTCAAGTAGGTATCGCATAGCTGTTGTCGGTGTGCCTCTTGTGCATCCCAGTATGATATGCATTGCTGCAATCTGGATTCTATCCAGTCTTGTGATCTGAGTTTGGCTATGAGTCAGAATTGCCAGTGCATATTCCACCACAGCCACACCCTGGTACAAAAGAAATAACAACCTTTGCTCACACTGCGCAGCAGCCATAACCTTTATTGCTGATAAGCCTTTGCCTGCTCTTATGATAACGTGGTCAACATGTTCCCTGAAACCCAGGCTTCTGTAAAGAAAACATACCCAGATATCTCATTGTGCTAGTTCTTTCTAAACTTTTCCTGGGCAACAAAACTTGTGGCATGGGTGTCTTTACCATGTGATTGTTCAAGGAAAACCATGTCACAAATGCCTTAGAAGGATTAACCATTGGTCCCGTATCTTGATACCAATTTGATTGATATGTCCAAGTGGGATAGCGACAATATCCAGTTACAGACAGTAAGGGTCCAGCACCCATTCGTGATTGTAAATTTGCATGCCTGCAACATGAGCGTTTATCTTCAGGGTTGGAAAATCCTAGGGGAGATAATGGAACAGAAAAAGCAGATCCTCTTCTGCGGTGACTTCACTGTGAATGGTACATCATGGGGCAATAATGCTTTGAACAAACAGGGAAGAGAGCTTGAGGAGGCCCTGACAGATACGGACCTGGTGTGCATTAACGATGGCAGTATAACAAGAATGGCAAGCAGAGATGGTGGTGATAATGATAGTGCTATCGACCTGGCATTGGTGTCATTGGTTTCCATTTCTATTTGCAAATGGGACATGCTGGGCATCATGGCAGTGACCACCTTCCATGTATTGCTCTCTTGAAAAATGACAAAAGTAGGCAGATCAGGCCAAAGGTCAGGTTCTTTAAGTATGATCGCAGAGGAGTGGATGTTGTGAGCAGAATTCGACAAGACAAATGTAAGACTCAAGAAGTGAGAAATCAGGTGTGGGATAAGCACCCCCTGGTTGAACGAAGATGTGCAAAGGGCATGGAGTGAGAAACTGTAAGCCGTAGCACTATGTCAGAGGGCAAAGAAACGTGTTGCGGCTCAGCTCATGGAGGTCGCACAATGGAAACGGAAGAAAGATAATTTAGTCCATACATTCAAAGAGATCGCAAAGGCGTCAAAATGGAACAAATTTTGCCAGAAAATCACACACGAAAAGTCACTAAAATTGTTTTGCCGTTTACACAAAGCCATGTTTGACAAGACGCGTGACTATTGTCGACTTTCAGAGCGACGATACCCTCTGCCAGAAGATGGGCGAGACAAAAGGTGCAGCGATGCTGGCAAACTACACTTCCCAAATTGGTCAGAGAAATGTGGAGGCATATCAAGAAAATGATTACAGACACGTGTAAGAACTTGAGCATGGAATAAAGTTGTGTTGCAGTGGATCCCTGCACACTGTGGAATTGTAGGAAATGAATCAACTGACAGACTGGCAAAAGCAGGTGCAAAAAAGGAACAATTCCAGCACAGAATATCACTGACTGAAGCACAAACTCTCATCAAAAGAACATACAAACATACATGGAGTCAGAGAACAGGCAGTAACTTTCCACAGGACTCCATTCTAAGCAGGTCACAGCAAACCACAATTTTTAGACTTTTTGTGGTCGGTGTCAGCGCACATATTTGGTATTGCTCTTGCATCACTTACAATTGGTCTATTATTATTATTATTTCTTTTTGCTAGTATGAATATTGAACAGAAACCAGACCCCATACACTAACTTCATAGGCAAAAACAAACCACCATCTTTCAACTTAGAACAGGCCACTGCAGGTTACAGAGTCCCATCTGCACTGGATCAAGGTGGCCCACAGACATTGGCCACTTGAGACTAGAGAGCCACCTGTAGTGGATCAGGGTGGCCCATACAAATGAATGTCCATGTGGAACAGGCATACTCCCGAAAACATACTCAAAGACTGTCCAGAATACAAAGAATTGTGAGACAAGACATGGACACACTGGACTTAACTGAGGCAAAAACTTTGGGGCAGCCACTCTGACCTGAAGAAGACTTGTTGCTACATCCTGAAGATCTTGCAAGACTCAAAAAATTCTGAACGCAGAAGAAGATGGAGCTAGAAATCTTGACTTTCTTATACCCTAGACATAAAGGTGACATATAGAAGGTATCAAACAGTTATATTTCTTATTTTTCTTTCAGCTGTCAGTCCAAGCTTTATGTATGAAAAGAATGTGAGAAGGTTCGTGATTAGAAACCAGTATCACAGCATGGGGGAATTTTAGTAAGTGCTTGTCTGTTCCCTCAGGATTCTAAGTGTGTTCAAATTCAATGTCCCAATCAAATGTAGAGTACATGTACATGATCTGTGGATCTTTCAAAAGAGGACACACATTCTACCATGCACCATCGGTTACTACAATTTCTATCAATAATTAATAGAAAGCCAGAGAAAATTGGACGGTCTGGTGTGTGATGTAGTAGGCCTAACACTAATGTGAAAGTAAAAAATATTGTAAATAAGTTGCTGTGTGTCACATAATTTTATTACTAGTATTAATAATTTTTTTTAAAAAGAATTATAAAAAAAGAATAAGGATGAAAATGCTGACATTTTGATTTGTGGTCTTAATCGGAACAAACATATACCCCAGTAACAATAAATATTAAAAAAAAACTGAATATGAGAAAAATAATATAAAATATTTAAAATATATGTAGTTTGTGAAACAATAAATCTGTCATTTACTTGGAAATTTCACTGACTTATCAACATCTAACTGGAACTTTGAGTTTCAACACTCTTGGAGGCTGATGGAATGGTGAGCAGAGAGACTTGTGGGAATGTCACCCTGTCCTGATGCTGGTTTCTAATTAAGAATCATTCTACTAGTTGTTAAGTAACATATTAAGTGAATATGATCAAATTTTTTAATATTATGCGCAGTTCCATTCCAACTTTGGTACAGTATGCACAGCTTTTGTGACGTTATTGTAATCACATCACTAGTACACCTTGTTGTCAAAATGGTTAATGTAATCAGAGATGAAAAAGTCGCTAGGACAGCTGCCAAATGAAATGATCTTTGCGCTACGCACTGAGAGCGCCCCCCTCCCCAAGGTTCATCCAAGGGAGGTCAGTTCTCTGTGTGTAGCGTGCAGATTGATGAATCCGGCCGAAGATTGATGCATCTTTATCATCATTTTACTTTATGTAAAATGCATCTTTATCTATATTTTTTTTCATTAAATAATTTAGGATTATTTCTATTCAAGCTTAATATTTGTTGCATTAAAATGTAGGCACTTCTCTTGTACTGTACCATATACTCTTTCCAGAACATTGTCTTCCCTATGAATCTCTTTGGTTTTGAATGAGTTATCCTTCCTCCTCCAGCGACATATGCATGCATTCTTGGATTTCTCTTGTCCCAGGACATCTTTGCCTCTGCTCCCTTCTATCCTCTCTCAAGAAATACTTTTTCCATGCTACTGTGTCTCTGTACATGACAGAAAAAACCCAACTTCCTTCAACTAGCTATTAAACTCAATATGGTGTTTAGAAGCCAGCGATCTTGGACGTTGATAGCGAAAGCAAAACCAACTTATTATAACAAATAATTGAGATATCAAGGTGAATGTATAGAAAAATTATGAACTTTCACTTACAGCGTCCTGCAATGGGTGATAGCTCAGGCGAGGCTAGCAGGTCACTTTCATACAAAGCATGGTGATGGCCGTTTTCACCTGGTACTTGACGGATAGGACTAGATGAGAAATGGCCCTGTATGATTGAATACATAAATATCTATGGAAAATCTGTAACCACGATTTAATCTATGTTCCTACAGCACCGAATTGGTGCATAGGGCAGAAAACAAAGCTCTTCAGTTCAAGCGGTGTGATGCTACTGTGTGTGTAATTCTTACATGTTGTTAAGACCCATAGTCATACACTCTTTGCTGGCTGTTCTGTGAAGAGTCTCTCTTGGTCTTGTCTTTTGCCATTTGGTACCCATTTTAATGCTTACAGTAGCAGTCTGTTTTCATTCATTCCAAGTACATGTCCAATATAAGTCCAATGTTTTATTCTTATTGTTGTAGAAACATACAGCTGTTTGGTGTCTTCTCTTACTTGATGTGTGACTTGAATCTTCCCAAACAATAACTAGTGATCCAGTAATAATCATTCCTTTAGTTGTTGAGATGTTACTTTCACACATCTGCAGCCAATATCAAGTTCTTGATCTTCTTCTGTATTCGTTCTCAAATTCCTGTAGATTAGTGGAATAAATCTGGAGAACGAAGTGTGCTGTGCCATGCTGTGTACAGCTGCGATAACGTAAACTTTTAGCAGAACACATACAAATTCAGTAACGCAAAATGAGGTAAACAGGTTACTAAAACACTTACCTGGCCTATTAATAAAAATATATTAAAAAAAGTATATATAAAAAAACAAACAATAAAACTAAACAGGACAATTCTCCATGTATCGGCTCAAATTGAACCTTTTTCAAGAGACAAACAACAGAAAACGACAAAACAAAAAACAAAATAGATGTCTATATTTCATCAAGCCACGTCTCCATAGCGCAGGGATGGCAACGCATCTAGTAAAAGTGAAAATGCGTGCATTCACTACAAACAAACCGAAAGTGGGAAATTAGAGACACTATAGATGAGTGCAGGAATAATAAAAGAAAAAGACAAGAAAAATACCCCTTTTGTCACCCTATCAGACAGGCAAGCCTTAAGAACATAGTCACAACAGGCAAGACCAAAGGGAACAGAGACAGATGGGGACGTGAGAAAATATTCATGTGACAACCTAGCAAGGCCTGGAAACAACGATCCTGACAACAATACTGTGAACAGAGAACCATGGTCACCTACGCCAACAAGAATGGCATATGACAGATGAGCAACAATGAGGCTGTGGGGTGAGTGGGTTTGGGGAAGGAAGGACACAAGAAGAATCAACATTTGAAAACGCATGGAATGAATGTGAAACCAAACACAGATATAAACATATATATAAAACCAAACCTAAACACACATAGAAATGTATACACACACCAAGAGTCAAGAAACAAACACACAACAAGATGGACACAGATGTGTGAAGGATACCTTGATTTTCTAAATCACACTTTGATATTCAGGATTCTTTTTCATGTGTGTCCCGTAAATTAATATACTCTATCATATGTAAGCGTTGTGATATGAAGTATATTGGTGAGACTGGTAGACGTTTAGCTGATAGATTCGCTGAACATTTGAGAGATATCACGAATCATCGTGACTACCCAGTGGCTAATCATTTTAACAGCCCGTCACATCATGGTAGCTCTGATGTCCCTGTAACCGGTTTGTTACGTTGTTATACCGGTGACCGGCAACGTCAGTCCTTGGAATATCGTCTCATTTGTCATATGGGAGTCTTGCAACCACACGGAATGAACATTAATCACCGTTTTGTTTGAGTTACCCACCTTTTTTTTATACCCTCTACTCCAGTATTGCACTGATTCTTGTATTCATCTGTCTTTGTACACTTTCGTGAATAATTATTATTTTTGTGTTTGCCGTTCTTCTATATAATTCCTTTATGTCTTCTTTCGTTTGTGTATGTCAATATGTGATTATTTTGTACTCTGCCATTTTGTTATTGTTAAATCATTTACATATTTAGATTTTGATTTCCTCGTTTTTATTGCAGTTGTCTCTTCGATGGGTGCCCACACATGTATAGTTATTTGTATATGCATTTCGTTTTACATGGTTCTATGTATCCACACAATTACTTTGGGCCACACATTTGTATGTATACATATGCAGTTGTTATAGCATTATCTTTATGTGAACGAACGTTTATATTTACATTAATATATGTATATGTTTCTATGTGTACGAATGTTCATGTTATTATTTATGTGAGAAAGTGTTTATGTGCATGAATGTTCATATTTATGTATACATATATATATGTATATTTATGTGAGCGCTTTTTTATGTTAATACACGTATCTCCATTCTGTGTCAATATGTATGCCTATTCTGGTTTGAGCCCTTTCCTGTGTGTGGATACATTTACATGCCTGTGCATTTTGTGTGGGTATCCTTCACACATCTGTGTCCATCTTGTTGTGTGTTTGTTTCTTGACTCTTGGTGTGTGTATACATTTCTATGTGTGTTTAGGTTTGGTTTTATATATATGTTTTTATCTGTGTTTGGTTTCACATTCATTCCATGCGTTTTCAAATGTTGATTCTTCTTGTGTCCTTCCTTCCCCAAACCCACTCACCCCACAGCCTCATCGTTGCTCATCTGTCATATGCCATTTTTGTTGGCGTAGGTGACCATGGTTCTCTGTTCACAGTATTGTTGTCAGGATCGTTGTTTCCAGGCCTTGCTAGGTTGTCACATGAATATTTTCTCACGTCCCCATCTGTCTCTGTTCCCTTTGGTCTTGCCTGTTGTGACTATGTTCTTAAGGCTTGCCTGTCTGATAGGGTGACAAAAGGGGTATTTTTCTTGTCTTTTTCTTTTATTATTCCTGCACTCATCTATAGTGTCTCTAATTTCCCACTTTCGGTTTGTTTGTAGTGAATGCACGCATTTTCACTTTTACTAGATGCGTTGCCATCCCTGCGCTATGGAGACGTGGCTTGATGAAATGTAGACATCTATTTTGTTTTTTGTTTTGTCGTTTTCTGTTGTTTGTCTCTTGAAAAAGGTTCAATTTGAGCCGATACGTGGAGAATTGTCCTGTTTAGTTTTATTGTATGTTTTTTTATATATACTGTTTTAAATATATTTTTATTAATAGGCCAGGTAAGTGTTTTAGTAACCTGTTTACCTCATTTTGCGTTACTATTTGTTCATTAGGTTACTGCGGCACCATCCACTTTGTCGGACACCCTCTGACCATTTGGTTATTTATACAAATTCAGCACTGCTTCTTGGTCACTTTGACCCTCTTTTCTATGGGATGGGACAGCCAACTTCCCTCCTCATCTTCTTCTTCTTCTGCATTCATTCTCAAACTCATGCAGATTAGCAGGATGTAGTCAGGAGAACGGAATGCGTTGTGTCATGGTTTACAGCATTGCTGCGATATCTGCGCGTTTCGGCCTGACACATCCGACTTCAGCATGGCTTTGGGTCACTGACCCTATATGGGATGGGACAGCCAACTCCATCCCATAACCTCCTTAGTCACCTTTTGTGACATGCGTAGAAGGTAAACAGTGTTGCTATTCTTTGATCCCCTTTCGGGCCCTGGCAACACCCGGGCGTCCCCTCCTCAGTCGGCTCATATAAAATGCATGACAGGTAACAGTATTGTTATTCTTTGCTACCCATTCGGGTAATGGAACCACATGAGCAATACCAAGTTCTAGAAACAGCATTTATTTTGAAGTTGCTCCTATTATACACCTGATTCAAATAACAATTGCCGGTTTATTACTACACTTTACGCCAAGGCTGTCAGACAGATCAGATAAATCCCACAAAATGGGCATGAAATATTTACACTAATTTCCACCAGTATGTTCTGAGGAATGCAGGAAGAACAAAGAATAACAACACTGTAACATTCCATGCATATTGTAAGAGGTGACTAAAGAGGTCTAGGTATTAGGTCTGTTGATTATCTTCTTCGCACATCGGATATGTCCATAGGTGCTCAGATCTCCGCTTCAGTAAATCTCTCAGGGAAGAATGGCTGATGGTTCTGGTTGTATGTTAGTTCACTGCTCTTTTTGAGCTCTTTGTCAGGGGTTCTCTAAGGGCCACGCACATCTTCACTCCCAATTCCCGCTTTCTCGAAATTGGCTCATGCTCATTCAACTCAAAATCCTCAGATCATGAGGACTCATAAAGAGCAATGAGTATGTCTGCTCAGTCCATAGGCTGATCATCTGTTGTGGTGGCGAGGCTAGCTAATTGGTTGGCCTGCACATTTCTCTGCACGCCCACTTTCTGGGGACAAAGATAAACGTGAGTTTTCATAGTGATGCCCATATTTTAGCACGCTCTAATGACTCCACCCATTCCCTATGTAAATCAATTTCTGAATCATATTCAGTGAGTCACTTAATATGCACGCATGGGAATAGGATTGCGATTCTAGCCAGTTTAGTGCCTGCGCTACAGCGAATACTTCCATTGTTAGGCTGCTTGTTGTTGCGGTAAAGGCCCCACTGGCTTCGTGTACTGTTCTTCCTTTTGATCTGGCAGTAAAGGCCCATGCATGTAAATCACAACATCTTTGTCATCAGTATTCTCACATATTAGTGCCTTAATCTCAGCGTCCACACTCACGGAGCAGTGTTCCCTGCACTCTCTATTGAGTGTAATGATGGTCTTGAAAGACCGTAGGAATAGGTGTCCATTCCACAGCAAGAATTATGTCTTTTGGGGCACAGATATGTTTAACGGTATCCTCGATGCGACCCATCCACGATTTGCCTCTCTTGAGCCTGCTTCACGCGAGGGAGCTCGCTGTGCAGTGGGTGGTCTATGTCAGAACTCACTCTGAGGTATGCACAGGCACACCACATATCAATTCTATGAGATATGCTCTGTAAATCAAGGAGAAATCTCAGAGCCACCCAGGTTGTGTCGCTTGTGCCACCAAGGATGATCCGCGTCGCTTCCTTTTGGATTCTCTCCAGACTAAAGAGGTCATAACCATAAAAAAACCATGCTCATATTGGATGTGTCAAGTTGGTTGGTTGCTGATCCAGCGGTCCATGGGCTCATGCCCTTTGACCCAAGATGTGTCAAGTCAAGAAGTACAGATATTGCAGTCAACTGTAAACCATGAAACAATGTATTCTGTTCCCCAGTGAGATCAACCAGCTTGACAAGGCCAGATTTCCTGTCAATACTTTTTGCCCAGTATGAGATTACTCAGCATTGTCTCAGAGAAACAAGGTTAGGTTGTATAATACAACTGTAGAGTCTGTATTGATTTATGGCTCTTAAACATGAGATGTAATCCAAAACATAAACATATTATAAATAATATAAGAAAAAATATATATGAATTTGGCACTCTGAAACCTTTGGGTATGAATGAGCGCTTGACATATGCATAATATCTGGTTGTTCCGTCATTTCTTGGTCTTGTTTATTCCATTCAGAGTTGTTTTTGTATACTTCCTATTTCTGTACATTTCCTGTTTGTGTCACCTTTGACGTCATTTCTATCATTTTGGCCAACTTACTAGACATGTGAATGCAAGTTGTGTCGTTCTTACTTGTCGTCTTTGATTTATATTTGTTTGTGATCCTTGATAAAGGCCTTTCGGTCGAAACGTAGATTTGTGTGTGTGTTTCGTGTTATTAGCAAAACTTTATTACCTCGTTTGACACTGTAGGAAAACTGTTTACCAATATGTATATATGAAAAACCCTAAGTAATACATTTTACAGTTCATAATATCATTATTTTTGTTTGTTTCCTGTTCATCTTGTATTTTCTTAATAAAAACCTTATGATTGAAACACAGTTCTGTATACTGTTAACTATATTTTTTAAAATCAATTAACCCCTTGGCTGTGGGGGTAAATATGTCAAATCTTCACTACAGTGCAGGAACATTTTAAGGGTTTTTGAACATTTTAGATCTAGGTTACACAAAATATGAACTGTTCTCTTGACAGACAAGAATTGAAATGACAAGCGTATCCAAATACAAAACCTCGATTTGAAGATGACCTTTTTTTGATGACCACAGCTTTAACTAGTCAATCAGAGCACTGAGGTGCTTCCAGGAATAAATTATGTGAATACTTGACCCATCGCACCATATGGCGATGTCCCCAAAATGGAGGTAACTTTTAATCATATCCTTAAGGGTGTCTCCGCAGCCAAGGGGTTAATCTGTTTGTGAACTATAAAACTTATTACTTTGTGTTTTTTCTATATACCTATTAAATTTTGATACTAGTGATATAGACTTCGGCTCCCCACGAAACTTCACTGTACAAGTGGCAGAGACAAGACCTATTAGATATTTACCAATATATGTCTCTGTTGTCTACTTTGTATTAGACCGCCAGATTGACACCACATGAATTGCTGAAAACAACGCACCAGTCAAGATGACCTGGCTGACCAGCGCTCGAATCATGAGCTAATTTGACCAGGTTGTATTGCCAGATGAGCCCACCATCAATTCCTGAGCCAACAGGATACATATAAAAATAAAGATGGATAGGACACACCTTCAAGAAAGAAGCCCAATAACATAACCAGAGGTTTGATCAAGTCATTTTAGCTGTTAATATATTTACGGTTTGGCGTTTACTGTAGTTTTTTGTGTTTCTTGAAAAAGGTCCCAATAGGACCACAACGTAGGAAAATTGTCATGTTTTGTTTTATTGCATATTTCTTATATACCATTTTATCTTAATTTGTTCATAGTTAGGTATTCCCAGTAACCTGTTTATCTTATTTTGCATTAACATAACCAGACAAGCGCTGGCCTGAAACCAACAGAGAAAGAGAAGAGCTGGAAGATAAAAAAAACACACAGAGAAGAACAGTGGAGTGAGGAAGAAATCAAATCAATTGTACAGTTGAAGAAGATCGCGCAGCAGAGAAATATTTGAGAGTGACAGTTTGCAACCCTATATTCCACAGGGAACTGAAATTAAAGAAAGAAAATACACAATCAGTGAACACCACGCTCAAACCTCCTTAGTTTTCTCTTATGGAATTTTTGACCGGCTACAGTGTTAATATTAATAGATCAATGAGTAATTATAGGATGTGAACCAAGAGAGAAATGAAAATGTGAGTTGTATGATTGCAGAGATACTCAAGGGAAGATAGGAGCACCTGTTGACAGGTCTCATGTGAATTATGAAATGGCTATGAACTACAGAAAGCATACAGTTATAGGACTTTCTCCATGATATGGAACATTAACATATGCTGGCAGGATGAAAATGTGTTTAATTTTGATGTTATCTTAGCTTTGTACAATCTAGATGTTATCTTAGATTGACAGAGATGTACAGGCATTCTCTTCATGAACTTGACCAGAGTTGATCATTAGAGAGACAGAGTGAGAAACAAATAAAAACTTACCGGACCAACTTTGTTTGGGGTGTTTTCCTCCCACTCAGGAGTAGTTTGCTTGATTGGTGATGGAGAATCCACCGATTCACCTGTTGTTCTTATCACAGATAACAGAAATAAAAACTATGAATTAGTCACATTCTAACGGCACCTACACCAAGACAAATTTACGCTTGCATTCTTTTTCTGTATTTGTTCTCAACTTCATTAACAGGATGTAATTGAGAGAATGGGATGCATTGCATCATAGTTTACAGCTTAGCTGTGACATCTTTCTTTTTAAGCCTGACACATCAAATCAGCACTGTTTGATACCATGTTGTCTTTCCTCTGTGATCCACACGTGAGCCAGACTTAACTTGTCCACCATGCAAGATCACAGAACTGGAGAGAGAACTGCGTCCTGGTAACTCTGGTCCTGTATGCTAGCAGTTGGTGATGAGTAACTGAAAACTATAGCTCTTGTACTACACAGAATTCCTTATTGCACAGATTTTATTACTATTTATTCCTTATTCTCTTTACGGTGTTCGATTAGCTCTCGCTCCTTCCCTAAAGTAATGGCAACCTACGGGAATATTGTGCCTAGAAATTTCCAATAGATTAATCTAACTTTTTCTCTAGGAACAAATAATGTGTTTTTACCCACATGTCAGAGTACCTGGGTAGATGAGAAAATGCAGGCCAAGAAGACGATGGACGGACAACATTAAAGATAACATTAATACATCGTTGGAAAATGCAAGCCGCATCGCCCAGGACAGAGATTGGTTCAGAGAATTCATTGAGAAGACAACATTCTGGAAATAATACGTCCCATAACATCACATGATTCCTTATTAACAGATCCCTTATTGCATTCTAAAGACACTTTAATCAAGATACACTATTGTATTGCACTCTAATAGGCCTATATAAATATAGTGTAACATTCTACAGACTGTCTGTCCATTCATGTATGTTCCTTCAGTACTGAATGCAAGTGCATAAGAGAGAAATCAGTGCTCTCCAGTTTGTATAATGTTATACAACTCAATGTAATTCTTATATGTTGTTTAGACCCATAGTTATACCTTCTTTGATGGTTATTATACATAGTCTCTTCTAGTTTTCCTCTTTCTCTTTTGCCAATTGGTACTTCCCAGTCAATATTCCACATTTCCTTGTAATTTATTTTCCAGTGCTTCCAACTTTATCTTTTCGTGGCCTGCAGCACCAGAGGTAGTAGAGTCTCTGGAGGTCTTTTTGCATAATTCATATATGTTTGTTCCCAGGGCTTCTTTTATTTCTGCAACCCATTTTATGATGGTCACTCTCTGGCTTTGTATTTATGTCTGTATAGCATTGCATGTGCAAAACATTTAATCTGTTCCCTTCTGATTGATTAATTCTTGATTAGGAACCAGCATCACTGCACAAGCAGCATTCCCATTATGCCCTGCTTGCCATTCCGTCAGCCATCTAAAAGTACATAATCAGTGTCACAGTCAGATGTCAGTTCTTCTGGTCTTTCCAGTGAGAACACACTTTTTCCCCTCTCCTGGTCACTCCCATTTCTATCATTCTCTAAACATGCATGTTGTCTTTTTCAGCATCCTCTTCATCATTTTATCCATGATTGCTTTAATTAATTCAGTCAGGTCTCTTGTCACCACTTTTCCATCCACTATAGCTTTACCCACATGTCAGCTCTTTCATTGCACCTGACTCCCACATGACCAGGACAGAAGATCATCATGAGATGCTCTAGGCGTTGTTGAAAAGTGTCCCACTCTTTTCTTATCATACATTTTCCCATCTTGTGCGGTAGAGTAGACTCTGGGAGTTCGATAAAATCACTGTAGGTGGTTGTATCGTCAGCCAAGTCAGAATCACTGTTTTCATTCTCGATATTGTGGTGGGATAAGAAGCAGATTTTTCCACCCCACTTTTATCCTTTTTACAAGTGATGAAGCCCCATCCACATCTGTTTGTTTCTCTTCATACGGAGCCATCTCTGTAAATAATTATATCTTGTGGATTGAGTAATGTTTTATGAATTCTTGTATCACTTCCTCCTGTCTTCTCACGTAATCAAGAAATAGCATTCTTGTGTTTTCATTTCTGATTCTATCTCATTGTTATGTCGAGAATTCTACATAAACAAGCCATATCTGATTTATTAATTGTCTTTAATCTTTTGTTGTTAGTGTTCAGGTTTCTTCTTTGGCAATATTTAACTCAGATTGGGACTCTGGATTCAATTATATAGCCTGCTGTCTATTTCAGAGTTTCAGCTTTACCACACAGCTTCTCTTCAAAGCTCTTTGGGGTGGATCATATCTTTTTCACCAGGTCTGCGTGGTTGGGGCAGATATGCTGCATTTTTTTTATTTGCCAGGTTGCGATAGCAAAAAAAAAAAGTTGTATTATAATTTATTGTTCATCTTCAAACTTATATAAGGATGCCCTCTCTCCATATTTGTTTGACATCTATGTAGAAAACATAATGAAAAATGTAAGAGACACAGTTTCCTCATCTTAACATTGGTGGACAGCAGATCCGATAAATTAGATATTCAGATGACACAGTTCTTTTAACAACTAACAAGGAAGGTCCGAAACAACTGATTCTATCAACAACAAAAACAACACCACATTGAATTCAAACACATAATTTGTTTGTGAACACAAATAAAACAAAAATCATGATAACTGAAAATTTAAATCCACATCAAAAGCTATAATTGATAAACACAAATCCATTAATTTTGAATATTTGAGTGCAAACAGTTCTGGTGATTGTGCTGCAGAAATCAAGCAAAGAATTACAATAGTAACGTCAAAATTTGCATGAATGATAAATATTTGGTAAAGCAAAGCTGCAAAGCTAAATTATACCTGATTAGGCAAGTACTGATTTCCAGTAGAAATTTATGATTGTGAATCATGGACACCTAATAAAACAATGGCAAAGATAATAACTAGCTTTAAAATGAGATGCTACAGAAGAATTGACAGTGAAAAAGACTAATCAAGATGTGATAAAACATTAAAAATTGAAGAGGGTTGGGTCTTAAACAGCATTTTAATAAGAAGCCTAAATTTTTTTAGCCATATAAGAGACAGCAGTATGAAAAAATTTATAATGGACAGTATGGTTTCTGATAGTAGGGGTAAGGGCTGCCTAAGATGATAATAGATAAGAGACATCTCGGATTGTTCAGACATGCTCCTGGCTGCCCAGGTCAACTCGCCTAGAATCGTGAGGATTTCATAAGATCCACAAAGAAAACTACATTCTGGAATTAATGTCATCTGACATATATTTCTGCCATGTATTTCTTAATGCAATACTCAAAGGCTTTTATGATGAAGTGATCAATGTACTGTACTCAAAATTGTAAAGAAATGAGTAAGTAGCTTAAAATGAGTATTTCATATATGTAATAATTGGGTCTCAAAGTAGAGGAAAGCTGGTAACATTGTGTCCAACAATGCATGTTGCAAGAAACGACTTAAGAAGGTTTGATATTGAGGTTGTCTACCCCACCGTGTGACAATCATAGTGATCTAAAATACCACGCCGAAGTCAGATGTTCAGGGTTCTTTTTGTCTTTTTTTTCACTTTATACCTCTGTTTGCCTTTCAACATCACACAGCTACAAAATCCCTCCCGGCAACTCCTTAATGGGCAAAATGCAGTATCTGACAGTTGACAGCATCAGGGGTAGAAGACTTCTCTGGTGATGGCTTTTTTGTGTGCTTCATATATGTTTATTTTTATTGACTCTTTTATTTCTGTAATAAATCGTTTGCAAGGTACTTCATTTGTATCCATCATGTCTGTATAGTAATACTTTTTGAGGTAGTCTGGAAGCATGTGAAAACAACTTTATCTGTTGTCTTCTGATGTAATCCAGGATTGGCACTGTGTTTGTTAGTCTTCTGATGTTTTTTGGTTCTGGTTGTCTCCTATTCAGAGTTAACAGGTGCAAATATCAGTCAAACTGTTGCACGTGTTTTGCTGTGGCCCAAAAGGTGAGCAAAGATTAGCAACACTATGACCTTTCATGCATGTCTTATGAAGAGATAAAGGAGGTTTAGGAGATACATTGGGTCCAATCCCATAGGTCAACGTGATCCAAAATGCAAACTGAAGTCAGATGTGTGAAGTCAAAAGGCACAGATATTGCTGCAAAGATCTAAATAATGACACAACACATTCCACTCTCTTGGCTATTTTCCAGTGTCTTATTCAGATACATATCATGTGTCCATTATAGTCTTTGTCTGCCTCTTGTTCTCTTTCCAGGAAGGTTTCCCTCCATGATTAATATTTTTAGACCATTGTGTATTTTTGTATGACCAAAATATTTTAGCTTCTGTTTTTTTATATGACTACATTCTGCTAATTAGCAGAAGTGTGAGAGTGAACAGTAAACCAAGACCCATTTTGTTCTCCAGTATATGTCCTGCTAACCAGTAACCAGGATTTTTTGAGTGGCTAAAAAAGACGTGAGTAATTATATTTTTATGAGGATTTCATCAATCTTATGCAGATCACTGAATGTCTATAAGAATAGTCATCTTGAAGTTGACATCTGAATGTGTTTGTATAGGTATAATTGCTGAACTGTTCATTACAGACTGATATCATTTAATGTTTGCACACTACCTGGTCAAAATTATGACACACCAGTGGAAGACAATATGGGACAGATCATCAATCAATCAAGTGCCATGCAGAGTGGCGTAGACAATCATGCTTCTCCACAATTCTGTCTCGTGTTGTTAATAAGTTCAGTTAGTGACTTCTTTTTTGAGCCACAGTGACAACCAATCCAGAAATTTCTCTCTTTATCTTCCTATATCTTCTCCCCTTGATCTTGCCGATGGTTACTAAATGTTCAAATTTTAATTTTCTCTATACTCAGATCATTATAAATCAAGAAAATCAGTGACATTGATGCGTAGAATATTTTAAAGACACCCTAAACAGAAACCAAACAATACTCCAACAAATATAGAACCAGCAAAGATACCTCGAAATTTAAAATTAAGCACATAAACTAAATAAGAGATCAGCCAAGCACTGAAGCTGAAGTGTTGTGTGAAAGCTGCAGATCCGGATGGATTCCCACCAGAAGTCATGAAAGCAGATGATACACAAACTATAGACATGCTTTATCAGCTTTTCAGGAAAATATGGGAACAAGAGACTCCCCCACCAACCCCTGTGAAATTTAAAGAGGGGCGCTTGATAAAACTATCAAAGAATTTAAATCTTTGATTTATATAAATTAAACTAAGAAATGATCTTAATGAGTGGACCTCCTGGTCAGAGAATAACAACACATCACCACACAATCTCCTAAATGAAAACAACGAATATATCCATTGTTCAAGTGAAACTGTTGGTGAAAAACAAAAACACTTGCGTTGCTATCCACCATTTTGACCGGAAGTCCAAAATTCGTCCCATTTTGACTCATTAAGATCTTCGCTGGTGCTAACGGAGTACGTGCATCTGAGCTGAAGTCTTCGTGAGTGTAATCGTTGTCACACTGTTTGAAAAATGGCAGCCAATATCAAGCGGCCTAAACGAGGTGGCTCAAAAAGGAAAAGCACCGGGCGGTTGCTAGAAGAACGAGATCGAAAACAGCTAGGCTAGGAATTAAAAACGTGCGTGTGCTGTTTTGGAATGTGGCCAGTGTACACAAGCGTAGAACAGAGCTAGAAAAGATGTGTTATGAGGCTGATGTCATTACATTGCAAGAAACACAGCTAGGTGAAAGTGGTAATATCAGGATAGCCGGATTTCAGTGTTTCTACAACAGGCAACATCTTGGACAGGCAATCTTAGTACGCGAGGGTTTTAGTGTATGCGAGGTTGATATGTCCAAGTGGGATAGTGACAATATCCAGTTACAGGCAGTGAGGGTCCAGCACCCAATCATGATTGTAAATGTGTATGCCTGCAACACGAGCATTGATCTTCAGGGTTGGAAGATCCTAGGGGAGATAATGGAACAGGAAAAGCAGATCCTCTTTTGTGGTGACTTCAATGCGAAAGGTACATCATGGGGCAATAGTGCTTCGAACAAACAGGGAAGAGAACTTGAGGAGGCCCTGACAGATACGGACCTGGTGTGCCTTAACGATGGCCGTATAACAAGGATGGGAAGCAGGGATGGTGATGATGATAGCGCTATCGACCTGGCATTGGTGTCATCAGCTGCTGTGGCTATCTGCAAATGGGACGTGCTGGGGCATCATGGCAGTGACCACCTCCCATGTGTTGTTCTCTTAAAAAATGACAAAAGTAAGCAGATAAGGCCAAAGGTAAGATCCTTTAAATATGATCGAAGAGGAGTGGATGTTGTGAGCAGAATTCGACGAGACAAACGTAAGGCTCAAGTAGTGGGAAATCTGGTGTGGGATAGGCCCTCCTGGTGGAACGAAGAGGTTCAAAGGGCATGGAGCGAGAAACGGAAAGCAGTATCACTATGGCAAAGGGCACGGAAACATGTTGCAGCTCAGCCCATGGAGGTCGCACAATGGAAACGGAAGAAAGATATCTTAGTCCAAACATTCAAAGATATTGCAAAGTCAGCAAAGGCGTCAAAATGGGACGAATTTTGCAAAGAGATCACACGCGAAAAATCACTAAAATTGTTCTGACGGTTACACAAATCCATGAATGGTCTCACAAGACGCGTGATTATTGCCGATTTCCAGAGCGACGATACCGTCTGGCAGAAGACGGACGAGACAAAAGGTGCGGCATTGCTGGCACACTACACCGCACAAATTGGTCAGAGAAATGTGGAGGCATATCAAGAAATCAGGAAAACGCTCACAGACACGTGTAAGAACTTGAGCATGGAAAACAATATGCTAATCACAGTTGAAGAAATCAGGAAGGCACTGAAAAGTACAAAAAATACAGCACCAGAGCCAGATGGCATTAGATACGATGACATTAGTCGAAGAACGGATGAGGAGTTGGGAGAGTTGGCGGACATGTTCAATAATAGCCTTCTAAAGGGCACAGTGAAAGAAGACTGGTTGCACAGCTATTTCGTTCCACTACACAAACCTGGGAAGGACCACACCAGGATACATGGCTACAGAATAATAACTATGCAGAATACGATTGGCAAGCTTTTGGAAAAAATTGTGGCCCGGAAGGTATCGTGTTATCTTGAAAGAAATAAGTGTTTACCAACATTGTTAGGAGGATATCGTCCAGGAAAGAAGACATGGCAAAATGCAGCCATATTTGCACAGGATGTTTTTGAGGGGTTCGATTCGCGCATGGAGACATGTGCGGTCGCAATAGACCTTGAGGATGCGTACAATAGGGTGTCCTTGGATATCTTGATGCACCAGCTGTTAAATCTTGCAGTTAATCCTTTTGTCGTGCGTTGGGTTGGCGCGCCCTGATGCACAGGGTTGTAGTTCTTAAGTGTGGTAACTGGATATCTACACCAACGGTTATTAGCCCTGGCCTGCCACAGGGATTGCCTATATCTCCTGTACTTTTCAATGTATACACAGTACATATCGCTGGCAATCAAATCATAGGTGGTGGCAGAACGATGTCATATGCCGATGATATCCTGGTGTATAGACAGGGCAGAAATCGAGAAGAGTGCGTCGTGGAACTACAGAAGGAGCTGGACAGACTGACAAATTGGTGTCGGGATACGGGAGCAGTGGTTAATGCGTCTAAGGCATTCGTGACGTGGTTTTCCTTGAACAATCACATGGTAAAGACACCCATGCCACAAGTTTCGTTGTCCGGGAAAAGTTTAGAAAGAACTAGCACAATGAGATATCTGGGTGTGTTTTTTGACAGAAGCCTGAGTTTCAGGGAACATGTTGACCACATTATCATAAGGGCAGGCAAAGGCTTAGCAGCAATGAAAGTTATGGCTGCTGCGCAATGTGAGCAAAGATTGTTATTTCTTTTGTACTAGGGTTTGGTTGTGGCTGTGGTGGAATATGCACTGGCAATTCTGACTCTTAGCCAAGCTCAGATCGAAAGACTGGATAAAGTCCAGAATGCAGCAATGCGTATCATTCTGGGATGCACAAGAGACACATCGACAAGAGCTATGCGATACCTACTTGACTGCCCAACAGCTGAGCATAGATTACAGTATTGCCGTGCACGGGCGTACCTTCAAATACATGCAGATAAGGAACACCCGTTGCATTCCGAAATACAGAAAGTTTAAGGCAGCAGACTCAAGAGAGGAAGGTCGTGGATGGGACGTGCTGAAGATGTAATACAAAGCGTGTGCCGATTACAGGATGTGGCAGTTGGTGCGGAATGGATAGGTCTACCCACAGATTTCGAAACTTGTTTGAGAGTAGTAATATCACTTAGCAGGGAATGCAGAGAATGGTGTCCCACAGCTGTGGAGAAAGAAGTGCAGGCTTTAATCAGTGAGAATACCAAAGAGGGGGATGTGATTATATACACTGATGGATCTGTAATTAGGCATGTTCGCAGTGCTTGGGCCTTTACAGCTCAGTGCGCAGGTAAAACGATCAAGGAGGAAAGTGGTGCCTTTGCGGTCACTACGAGTAGTATGACCATGGAGACTATGGCGGTGACCAAGGCATTTGAGTGGCTACGCACACAGAAAGTAACGCAGGTCTGCATCTTGAGTGACTCTATGAGTATGATTAAGAAGGTACAAGTGGGTCTCGTTCGCGAACAGTGGATTGAGGCCTTGAGAAATGCGAGCTTGAAAGCGGTTACATTTATTTTCGTGCCGGGACATGTGGGCGTTCGAGGCAATGAAAGAGCGGATCAACTGGCATCGTGTGCGATTGTGGCAAAGGGCGATGGGGCAATGGATCGCGCTGACGTTTTGAACTCCTTAAGAGATATAACACGCGAGAGTGAGACGAATGTGGATGATGATTCCTTTTCAATGGCTAGGATTAAAGATCAGGGATTGAGATGCGGTGTTGCTAGAGGTGAACATTTTGGAAGGCGCAGAAGAATGATGGTCAACCAGCATAGGACCGATACTGTCAGCAGAAGTGTGATGGCGGATACACTCAAGGAGAGATCGGAGCAACTATGGATGTGTCCAGTTTGCAGTGATGATGATCCGACGACTAACTAACTAACTAACTAAACTAAGAAAGTCTAAAAGAAACAATAGATGTAAAATTGAAGGAGGAACAGGCAGGATTTCAAGCACAAAAATAATGTACAGATATAGCGAGACTTAGAACTATTATATAGCAAACTTATCAATGGTAGACACCTCTTTATGTAAAAATTTGTAGACTTTTAAAAAGCTCTTGAAAGCATAGAAACCATAATGGGGAAAATGTTGAGACATCATGGAACGTTAGAGAAATCTATAAAAATTCTACAGGAATTATACAAGCAGGGAAGTTCACAAGAGCAAAATGTCAGAAATCTTTGAAGTTAAAGCAGGAGTCCGACACAAATGTTTATTATCCACAACAATCTTTCCCATGGCTATAGATTGGGTGATGAGACAAACAACTAAAAGAAGGAAACCAGAAATATAGTGGATAATTTATAAGCTATTAGAGGATCCGGATTTTGAAGACATGTATGCTATCACAAAAACAATACAACATGCAGGAAAAGACAGATAGACGAAGCAGCAGAAACTGGACTTCAAATAAATTTAAATAAAGTTAAAACAACAGAAATGAGAACTGATACTACATTAAAACAATCACATACAAATAAATGGCCAGATGATTGAAGAGGTATATAGAAAGTATGAAGAATAGAAAGCTTACACATGAAATTAGATGTTTAAGAAAAGCAACACATAGAACAAGAATAGATCATGTGAGGACAGTGCATAATAGAAATTGCTGGAGAGCAAAAATTGTAGCCTTATGTTTCACAGAGAACTGAAAGGAAATAGATACTACCTGGTGGGTATTGAAGGTGAGCCAAATTCACTGTCATTGTCATTTAATTGGTTCAGAAGTTTCCGGCGTATGAACAAACTTCCAGTTGAATCACCAGCAGGAGATGGTTCAGTCTTGTAGTCATGGACTAAATATTTACCTAGAACAATCACAGGATAATGTTTATACCATATTTCAATAGTAATAACAAAAAAGACAAAGTAGTAGTTCTTCCTTTGCATTCACTCTCTGACAAACAACATGAAATGTTTGTTATTTTCGCCAGGTAGCACAAAGAACATTGAGCTTCAGGTTTCATGGAACAGCTGTGTTATTTTGCGTCTTCCAGACCAGCAAATATGGTTTCAACATGCTTTTATTTCAGGTGATCTTTCCTAGCCTGTGAAGTCTTCCTATCTGTTGCCAGACAAATAAGTGAATATCTGAGAAAAGAATGGTGGGACTTAATTAGTAACTCAATTGTCCACAGCATTAAATGATATACTGCCCTGGTCATGCTGGGGTCAGAGAAAACGAGAGCCGACTTATTGGCAGGCAATGCAGTGATAGATAGCACAATGCTGAGAAGAGATAAGGCAGACTTGATCAAGGCAGTAATAAATTCATTTCAAGATTAAGATGATGTCAATGAGGCTCACAACTTACGCATACAGAGAATGTCAGAAATGGAAGTATCTAGAGCGGAGGGAAAGAAAAGTTGTTTTTTTTGGAAGGCCTCCAAAGATCACACAATCAACACTGTTGAAACGGATGGCACTTATGGGAGTGCCCCACGTGCTGTGAAGCTAGTTTCTAATGAAGAATCGGGTGAGTATCTGCTCTATGCCGTAATGGTTTATCACCCACTGTCCCTTGGAAATGTTAAATACTATGTTAATGTAATATTGTTATTAGATAACACAGACTAACAAAAAAATATGGGAATTTTTTTGTTTTTTCTAACATGCCTATGTTTTTCTTGTCACTTTTAATGCACCATTTTTAAATCTGCAAACTATTTTTCTCTATCAGGTCGTGATCTCTAAATAAGCAATTGAAATTTAACACCTACAGAATTATAACATCATTCATAACAGAAGAAGAACAGCTATGTAGGCTTGAATCTCTGAATGACCTGTGTACATCACGATGAAATATCCAACAGTATTGGCAAGCATGGTCACACTCCACCGTTCTTGATAATGTGACTCCGTCAGGGCGATATCTTGATGAAATCGTTCTCCGTGTTCATCACTGACTTCACCTGACAACTTTTGTCAGGGAAAATTCAAAATGTGAAATGAGCATATGGATTTTGAGGAGCATGTTAGAGCCCATAATTCTGTATGCATCTATGTACTGCTTGACAATGTGCACATAGTCAACAGATTTATGATTTCCCAGAAAGTTAGTGACAATAGATTTGAATGGCATTCATGCGCGAAGTTCGCAACCATGTAACAAGTTCTCAAATTGTTTGTCTGCAATAATTTTCCTAATCTGAGTTCCTACAAAGATACCTTTCTTTATCTTTGCATCGCTAACTTGAGGAAACTTTTCTCAAAGATAAGTGAAAGCTTTCCTCATTTTATATAATGCTTTTACAAAATTCTTCATGAGCCCCAACTTTATATGTAACGGTGGTAAAATGATGTTGTCTTTGTTAACTGATGGGTTACATTTTTATGCCCCAGCTGCTCACGATCTCTGATTGGCCACACCTTTCTTGCTTAATGCATAATGTTGAAGTCTGTTGCGGCTGTCCTATTCACATATATTATGTTCCACCAGGGCCATAGGCAGCGCATAGGGCAGAAACCATAGCTTTCCATTTCTGTCTTTGTGTTGCCAGGCCTTTCAGTTCTAGCGTGTTGTTTAGGTTCATTGACAAGCCTTCTCTATTTTTGGTTCTTCGTAGAGTTTCTCTAGGTCTCCCTCTTCTTCTTACTCCCGGTGGCACCCAATATAGTGACTGATGGGGAATTCTTAGGCTGTTCATTCTAAGAATATGGCTGATGTAAGTCCATCGTCTTGGTCTAATGAAAGAAGATATATGGGTTTGTTTGCTTTCCTCTTGTATAGTAGTGTTATATTTAAAGTCACTCCACTTAACGTTCAGAATGGTAGAATGATACATAGGCATTTGTTTGCAAAGGTATCTAGTCTCTTATCTGTGGCTTTCCAACTTTCATATCCATATGATAGAATAGGGATGATGTTGGAGTTAACAACCTGAGTTTTGTGGTTTTTCTTAGTGTGTTTGACATCCAGATGTTACGTAGTTTATTGAAAAAACCCACTGCAAGGGCAATACGGTGTAAAATTTCTTTTGAGTTTCCATCCAGTGCTAGATTGGTGCCTAAATATGTAAAATTGTTGACTTTTAATAATGAAATTTTTTATTTTATGTCATCGTTGGATCTCGTGAAATCTAGTATATGAGTTTTGATGTGTTGATTTTAAGGCCTATCTGATTTGAGTAGTGGGTTGGAGACTCAAGCTTAGATTGAGCATCTGTGTGGTTTGCGCTTAAGAGGGCCAGATCATCTGAGTAGTCAAGATCTTTGAGAACTGTATTGTTAATCCATTTTATTCGTTATTTATAAAAATATCCTTAATTTTATTTGTTTGAGCCCCATTTCTGCTGAATAGCATTCCTACTGTTTTGCTAGCATTAATTTTAAAACCCCATTTTGCCATCCAGTTTGTTACTTCATTTATTTGTCATTGTATTCCTACTTTTAGATATCTGATGTTATTGCCTGAGCGCCAAATTGCGGCATCATCTGCAAATTGTGACATGCTGTTCTTGACATCTGAGAATTCTTCTCCTAGATCATTAACCATTATTGTAAATATTGTTGGAGATATTACAGACCCCTGCGGGATGCCATTTTCCTGTTCATAGGAGTCTGATATGTCATTATTTATTAGAACTTTAAATTGTCTATCTTGCATGAAAACAGAATGCAGTAAGAAATGGAGGAAGTGGTGTATACGTGGAATACTCAGATGGCACCACTGATACCACTTGTATACCAATGGGGAATTACTGCAACAACTATGACTCTGAAGTTTAAGCTATTTGTATAACTGCTGAGAAACTGTTAACATTGGACAGGACCTCACACCCTATTGTAATACTTACAGATGCAAGGTCAGTACTAGAGGCACTACAATCCAATAAACTTCCAGAGTTAAATGAATACATAGTGCAAAATAGGTGTAGAATTATACTGCAATGGATTATATCACACTGTGGAATAGCAGGGAATGAGAGAGCTGATCAACTCACGAAGGAAGGTGCTAACATGCAGCAACCAGATGTACCAATGAGCTATCACCAAAAGAAATCCATGACAAAGGCACAATGAAAGCCCAACTTACCTTCACGGCATGACTACCACTTAACAGACAAGAACAGGTCATCATATTTCGACTCAGAACTGGACACAATAGACTAAACAGCCATATGTATACAAAATTTAAAATTGGAACAACAGCAAAATGTATTTGTGGGCAAGCCAACCAGACTTCAGAACATATCCTTCTAGAATGTGCAAATTATGACACATTAAGGTGCACATACTTTCCTTCTGATACACCTATGAATGCATTGCCATGATACAATGCATTCCGTTCTCTGGACTATATCCTGCTGATCTGCAGGATTTTGAGAACGAACGCAGAAGAAGAAGCTCATATATTTGACAGTTAGGAAAGTAGAAGAAACTGGTTTTACGGGTTTTAGAATCTAGTTCCCATTCATTAATTTATAGTTCACATGGAATTTTGATTAGTCTTGACCAAATGTTAAGACGGAGGGAGAAATTAAATTGACAATGTTTAATAGTTATGTTTAATTTAAGCTATCAGAGATAGAAGAATTAATTCTGAGCAAAAGTTGTTAATGACAAATTTGGACAAAGTCAGAGCTGTTGTGGCTTAGAGATTGAGGATCTTCTACGTGGATTATCGTTTTAATAGAGAAGTAGTAACACAGAGATTGATAATTCAATGCTTCGTTGGGTTACTGGTTCAGAGAAGGAATAGCATCACAGAGAATGTTAGTTCTCTGCAATGAGAAGTTTCATATTAGTGATCAGATAGGTTTTGAGGGATTGATATATCTCTCCTACATAAATAATGCAGAGTGCTGCAGGATTTTGCCTTGCGGGGTCTCACACTTGTCAGCAATGGAGTTGAGAAGTTTTGAAGCATAGAGGTTTAGAGAATCTATATAGTGTGGAAGCAAGCAGATAATGCAGCGTTTGTATTTGGGGTCTTACCAGAACCTGTGTGAAAGGTTACATTGATCCACAGTTTGCTTACTGATGAAAGTCAGCCCTATAGCATTGCTGATGACCACGCTGTCTTTTAAGAAGTGTGACTTCTGACGTCGTACAACAAAGATTCCCTGAGAACTACAATGAAAAACCCGAGGAGATGTACTCACATCATGACCAAGTGATGAGCCTGATCAAGAACTCAGAGGATAGCAGTAATAAGCCAATCAACTAGAGTTACGGATAACCAATGAACACTATTGTTAATGAATTACACCAAATTGATTTACATTCGTTCTTTCTAGCCAACAGATAAACTTGCCCAATGAACAGTGAACACTATTGTTATCAATCACACAGAGTTGATTTACACCCACCTCATTTAACTAATAAAGCAATGGTATAAAGTAGTAATGACTTTGTAGATTAATGTTTTCAAGGATAAATACCTTGAGACTATTGTCTATCCTCAGGTGGTTTATTCTGTTCACAACACTTTTCCTGTAGTTGTCTGGCAGTGAATATCATGTCAACCATACCTCTGCCCTGTCTTAAGCCACATTGGCTCTCTGGGAGGAGACCTGTCTCAAGATGGGCTTGCATTCTGTTTAATGGGATCTTGTCTGCTATATAGAGCAGGGATATGCTTCGGTAGTTGTCGCAAGCTAGACAATTTCTTTTTCTCTTATATAGATGTATGATGGAAGCATCCTTAAAGTCTTGTGGTATCGCAAGACATTTACAACTAAGCAAATGTGTTACTCTCCAACAAGGAGTACATAAAAGGAGGAGTGATCTCTCCTACCCTCTTCCTAGTATTTATCAATGATATGGGAGAGAAATGTCACATCATATTTCAAAAGCCCTTCATGCAGATGACTTTGCTGCCTGGAGTGTGGCAGGCAACCTATCCACTGCAAAGAACAGAATGCAGACCGAACTTGACACCCTAAGTAAATGGGCATCTGACTGGGGAGTACAGATCAACCTCTCCAAAACTGTGACAACCATCTTCTCACTTTCAAACCACCAAGAAAAAGCAAATCTTAAAGTAATGGAAGTGAGCTAGCACATGTGGAAAACCTACATATCTAGGGGTCACACTAGACAAGCGACTCACCTGGAAACCACACCTAATAACCACTGAGCAAAAAGCAATCAGGAGGCTATCCTTGATGAAGAAACTTGCAGGCACAAGCTGGAGAGCAAATGGAAATATTCTCCGAAAAGTCTACGTGGGTACAGTCAGACCTGTAGTAGAATATGGAATGACAGCCTGGACATCAGCATCAAAAACAAATACTGATCGTCTATCTAAAGTACAAAATGCAGGACTTCGACTTATCTCAGGAGGGATGAAAACCACTCCAATCCATGCAATGGAAAAACATGTAAACATTCGCCCAATGGATAACAGAAGAGAAGAAAGAGTGCTTGTTCAAAGGGAAAAAATTTAACGCATGCCAAACCATCCGATGTATGCGCAAATTTCTAGATCAACCATAAGCAGGTTGAAGAGAACCAGCTTCTGTCACATCTCCAACCATCTCCATCAACAACATAAAGATATCCTCACAAACCTCCCAAATGAAATTGAAACACTAATGGAATTTGAAGAGTCAGGCAATAGTCTCCAAAATGTCTCCATAATAACACAGGTTCCCAGATTAATTAATAAGGAATACCAAACTCCACCTCAACTAAAAGCATTGACACTAGAGATGATAGAAATAAAATACAATCCCAAGGAATGGACACATGTCTATGCAGAAGGAGCAGTAAGGAATGGAGGAGGTGAAATTTTTATAAGACTCAAGATGGGAAGACAATATCAAAAGCTTTTCCAACTGGGAAATACTCCTCTAATTTTCAAGCAGAAGCAGTTGCACTCCATCAAGCACTGAAAGCCTTTACCGAACCAGGACTGCCAAGACCAAAGAAGATAGCCATATTCACAGATTGCAGATCCCTACTGGAATCAATCCAGAGCAACAGAAACGAAAGCCTTCTGCACAACTTCAGACATGAGCTAAGACAGATCCAAAAATCATCAGCTATTGCTCTTCAGTGGATACCATCACACTGTGGAATAATGGGAAATGAGAAAGTGGATGCTTTATCTTACGGAGAAGCAAAAACAATAATCCACAACACATACACAGCAAAGTGGAAGAAACAAATGGAAGAGGAATACAAACATGATGCAATACATCTCCTCCAAAGATATCAACAGACCACAATATTTTGCCTTAGAACAGGGCACTGCAGACTGTTGGGGCACCTTTACAGATTGAGGATCTCATACACAGATGAATGTCCATGTGGATCTGGAATCCAGACTCCGAACACATACTTCAGGACTGCCCAACATACAAAGAGCAGAGACAGCAGACCTGGACAGAGGATACAGACTTGAGGCAAAAGCTATGGGGCGGCCGCTCTGACCTGGAGAAGACAATGGTCTTCGTCTTGACGACAGTCCTGACAATATAGCATGACTCACAGATGCTGAACGCAAAAGAAAAAGAAGATCAGAAGAACACATAATTAACTGACTGCGACACAGAGCTTATACACTTTTAGATAGCTGACAGAACGGCAAGCAGCATATATGGGAATGCCCCCGGTACAGTGACACTTGATCCTAATCAAGAATCTTGTTCTATAGTTAGTATCTATGTCTGACATTAAAAATTGTTGGGATGAATATTTCATTTATGATTTTTCTTTTGGTTTCCATCGGGATAGGTGTGTGTTTCACAATTGGTGCAAGTTTATAATTTACATAGTTGGTTTTTGAATTTTTGTCTCGAGCTCTCTGTCCATTATTCCATCGGCTATCAAAATGCTATAGAAATTCCTGCACTTGTTTCAGTAGTTGATCATTTATCTTTATGTTGATTGTATTAGGCTTTCTACCTATAGACATTACACTCTTTTTTCTGCTGTTTTATGTTTTGATCTTCATGTTGTGATTGAGGGAGCTTTCGCTGAGTAGGGTTATGTGATCTTGTAGCTCTTTACTTGAACTGTGGAGTAGGCACTGCTCGTTAGCACAGAGTAGTTTAGTTTGATCATTTAGATAGTAAGCATCTGGTGGTATTTCTACTGCATTTGTAATATTATCCGTATAAATTGCACCATTGACAGTCAACTCCATAGACTTTCAAAAAAGCTGGGAAAACCTTTGTGAACTACAGAACTACAGAAGATGTGGTGGGCATTGCTGTTCGCAGTCATCAAGACTGGTTTGATGAAAATAATGTACAGATCAAAGCTCTCCTGGACAACAAGCACAAACAGCACAAAGCTTATCTCAATGACCCCACTTCAACCAGCAAAAACACTCTACAAAAACTCAAAGGAAAACACGCAAAAAGAACTAAGGAGAACTCATGGTTTAGTAGCAACGCCAAAGAGATAGTATTATGCTGACAGCAATAATATGCAGAAATTTTATTCTGCGCTAAAAGCATTTTATGGCCCTCAGTCTTCAGAAATGCTGGGCTGAACTTTCTGAAAATATACTAAACTGCCCCTCCAACATCAATGACGAAGCAATTGCGCGCATCACGCAAATACCAATCAATCATTCATTATTGAAGCCCCCTTGCCTTGAGGAGATGGAGAATGCAATCTCAAATTTGTCCATAGGAAAAGTGCCAGGTCAAAACTCCATTCCAGCCGAAGTTTATGCCATCAGTGGCACTGTTATAACTGCTAAACTCACAGAGCTCTTCCAGATGATGTGGAACCTGGAAGCGATACCACAAGACTTTAAGGATGCTTCCATCATACATCTATATAAGAGAAAAAGAAATCGTCTAGATTGCGACAACTACCCATGGATATCCCTGCACTATATAGCAGGCAAGATCCTGGCTAGGATCCCATTAAACAGAATGCAAGCCCATCTTGAGACAGGTCTCCTCCCAGAGAGCCAATGTGGCTTAAGACAGGGCAGAGGTATGGTTGACATGATATTCACTGTCAGACAACTACAGGAAAAGTGTTGTAAACATAACATTGGTCTCTACACCACATTTATTGAACTAACTCAGGCATTTAACACTGTAAATCGTGAAGGACTATGAAAGATTATGGCCAAATTTAGATGTCAAAAAAAATTCACCACCAGTTCCATGATGTATGACAGCCTGTGTGCAAGATGACGGAGCACACTCAGACCCGTTCCCAGTAAATAACGGTACCAAACAAGGCTGCGTCCTGGCTCTCTTAAGCATGGTGCCAACGAAACATGTGGCATGGGTGTGTTTACCATGTGATTGTTCAAGAAAAACCATGTTTTTTTTGTTTGTGTTTGCTCCATTGTAATTAGCACGGTTGGTGATCCTTGCGATTTCTGCCAGGAGCATGATTACGTTGCACCACCGTTAAGTGCCTTGTAGGCCTAGCACATCAAATATCGGCATGCCGTGACAATTCGGGTATGCTACCCTAGCCTGTGACAGCCTCCCTATCTGTCGCCAGGCACGCAGATGTGTGGTGGCTCTCCGCCCAGATATTGTTGTTCACGTCTATCTCGCATGAGGTCTTAAACCGTCTATGAACTTGCCTCGCGTAATTGGACGAACTATGCCTGTGCCCATCGGGTACTGAATCGTTTCTAATTCACGAGCCTGATTCCGTAAGAGGAAGAAAACAGAAGAGTTGGACCCTAGCTCTTTCGCCTTCTTAGCCGAGGTGTTGTTCACCGACATCGCCCAAGTTTGAGTCTCACAACACGTGTTCGAGAGCACAGCGTTCTCGAGCTGAGCGACTGTGTCCCAATAGCGCCTGAGCCCATCAGGAACTGAACCCTTTCTCTCTGCAAGTGTATTTCTGGTATAGGAAGCTTGACAGTAAAGTTGGGCCATGGCTAAAATCATTGTCCCTTTTGTGCCTGAGCCCATCGGGTACAGAACCATTTCTTTTCGCGAGCATGTTACCGGTATAGGAAAGCTCAACATTAAAGTTAGACCAGGTCTTTGTGCCAAGCCGGGCACCCATTATTGGGTCTGGGTCTCTGCCTATAAGGAGCACAGGTAACTAGAAGCTCGTCACGAGCTAACAGAGCTTGTAGTTCCCATTTCCATGGAACGTTTTCACTTTCAATTTATAGTTGGCGCTGTTCTGCCCTTTCATTGTACTCGGTATGAAATCTACACATTTTCCACCATGCATCTAACTTTTCGTGCCTTTTTCATTGGCCGCCCCTCCATTGTTTGGACTGGACTGATTAGCATCACTGTGTGTCGACAGTGACGCTGTATATTTTAGTGCTGGTGGTGTCGCAGATCTTGTCTGTCTCTTATGCATTCAAATCTCTGACCATCTGCTACCTCCACAATCTCGGACACGATCCCTCAATAATTTGGCCAGAATCAGCTCGAACTGCTGTACTTCTGTTTCCAGGTGCACTGCGAGGAGGTACATTTGGGATCATGGTTATCTGCTAACCCTGGGTCCGCAGAGAGCAATGCGTTCCCTTGCACCTGGGAAAACCATGTCATGAATGCTGTAGAATGATTTACCACTGCTTCCGTATCACTACACCAATTTGTCAGTCTGTCCAGTTCCCCCTGTAGTTCCACGACACACTCTTCACGATTTCTGCCCTGCCTATACACCAGGATGTCATCGGTGTATGACATCATTCTGCCAGCACATGTGATTTGATTGCTAGTGATGTATACTGCGTATACATTGAAAACTTTCAGCAGATTGTATGCAACTGTGTGCCGTAGAAATAGCATTAACCTACAGACTAAGCTGAAAGTCTACAGAGCAGTGGTACTTCCAGTTATGTTATACACTAACGAAACATGGACTGTGTATAGACACCATGTGAGGAAAGTCAATCACTTCCACACAACTTGTCTCAGAAAAGTTATGAACATCAGATGGCAAAACAAGATTCACGATACCACTGTCCTTGACAGATCTGGTATCCCCAGCATTGACACTATCCTGATGCAGACACAGATTCATTGGTCAGATCATTTGGTGCGTATACCAGACCATCGCCAGTCAAAGATACTTCTCTATGGTGAGCTGGAGAAGGTCTTTTTAAAAAAAGTGCTACAAGGACTCGTTAAAGACCATACTGAAAGCATTTTAAATAGACCAAGACACATGGGAAGAACTTGCACAAAATATATCTACATGGCGCTCTACAGTCAAAAAGAGCGCATCATCTTGTGAAACAAGGAGAAATGCTGCAGCCCAACAACGAACCTAGAAAGTCATGGATAGACCAAAATCCGCCTACAGATGTCATTCCATGTCCGAACTATTCAAGGACTTTTATAGCTCAATATCCATCTATGAACTATAATGCATGGTCATAATTCTAATTGAATTTTCAAAAGTGGATGTAAAAAATTGCAAGATTTAACAGTTGGTCCATTGATACATTCAAGGACATCCTATTGTAAACATGCTCAAGATCTATTGCAACCGCACGTCTCCATGCACGAATCGAACCCCTCAAAAACACCCTGCGCAAAGATGGCTGCATTCTGGCATGTCTTCTTTCCTGGGCGATACCCACCTAACAACGTTGGTAAACACTTATTTCTCTCAAGATGACATGATTTTTCCAAGACACAATATTTTCCAAAAACTTGCCTATTGTTTTCTGCATTGTTATTATTCTGTAGCCTTGTATCCTGGTGTTATCCTTGCTAGGTTTGGGTAGTGGGACTAAATAGCCATGCAATCAACCTTCTTTAACTGCACCCTTTAAAAGGCTTTTATTGAACATGTCCGCCAACTCTCCCAAGTTGTATTGTTTAGAAATATATTTTCTAAATTCATACAACAAGGACTAGATGTGCTTTTTAAGGTTAGATCTATGTTTGATCTTATTCTAAGTCCAGAGATCTAATGAAGAAAGAACAAGATACTGTGGAATCCCTCTCTAGCACATTATTTTATAACATATTTCCCTACATAACAACACTTTTTCAAAATCCCCAATTATATGCTATTCTATATTTTGTGTACTGTATATAGGAGATTTCTGTTACTATACACATATTTTTTCAGCCCGGACCAACCTGTTATAATGGGATTCCCCTGTATTAGTATTGATAGCTTTTACAGGCAGACTCCAATTCAAACAGTAGACCTAAATGAAATACAAACCCCTGGGATAATCAAACAGATGAAAGATGGACTAGGATATTATGTTGTCATTCTGTGTAAGGGAGACTACTTTGCAGCTTTTCATTTGAACATTTATTAGCAAAATTTTGACACAAGTAAAATGAAATTGGTAGTGTATCATATTCATCAACCCAGCATCTTTCTACTATAGTGATTTTAAAGGCAATATATATGTTCAGTAGTTTGTCACTGCTTTCTGAATGGTCAGCATGCACAATTGCATGTGGTGGGGATGATGCTGACAGTAAACTGGTGCTAATTATATTTTCTCTTGTTTCTTACATGACGAGCAAACTTGTGTTACATGATATTCACAAAGATATGTTTACAGACCAGTACCTCCTCCATTTACCTATAAATTGGACTCTTAGTTAGATAGTTATTTCTCTAGGGCCAAATACGGCACATAGGGCGGATGTCATAGATTTCCATGTCTCTCGTTTCATTGCAATTTGCTTTAGATCTTAATTGTTTCTGATACCGATGGCGAAACGTACCCTTGTAATAGTTCGACGTAAAGTTTCTTTTGGTCTTCCTCATTTTCTCTTTCCTTTTGGTGACCACACCAAAGCTTGACAGGGAAGTCTTTCAGTATCCATTCGTAGTGCGTGTCCGATGTAATTCCAGCGACGCTTTCTAATATAGGTGGATACATATTCTTGTTTTCATTCTTTGTCTGACAACTGTGTTTGATTTTAAGTCTGACCAACGTATGTTCAGTAGCCTTCTAAGACATTTATTTTCAAAGGTGTTTTGTCTTTCTCTAATTTTGATGTTGCTTTTCAACTTTCACATCCATATGTTAAAATTGGACTGTGGATCATACAAATTATTTGCAGATTGTATTTTTTATGCATTTCCTGCACAATCACTTCTAATTTTAACAGCGTGATTCCCCTTGTCCTGGGAATTAAGCCCTGAGATTTTCCTGATCTGTCGGAACTTAACCCTTTCAATCCCGGCCATTCAGAAAAACGCTGGGCTACATGCACAGGGCAATAACTGCACAACAACAAAAAGTGATTGTACAAGAAAATTAATTTAAAATACAATTCACAGTCAATTTTTATGATTTAAAGTGTAATTAGCAGATAAATGGAAGAGGTACTGATCTGTGAACATGTCTTTGTGAATGTCATGTAAAACGGGTTTACTTGCCATATAACATAGGAAAGAGAAAAAGATGAGCACCAGTTTCTTATTGGCTACATTTACTTGTGTCAAAATATTTGTTGATAAATGTTCAAATTAAAGCTGCCAGACAAATAAGAGGTAATACTAAATTAAGTATACAGGATACTGTAGATAACTATCAATATAAAATAATAAGAAATAACAATGAAACATAAAACAAAGACAATTATAGGTGTGTCCGTCCTATTGGGACCTTTACCAAGAAACAAAAACCTATTAAGACAATACAACAATATAAAAAACAGCCAAGAATATTGAAACAATGATTTTCTCACAAAAAACCATTGCGTAAGTGGTGGTTCTATGGTGTCTTTTAAAGGAGGTGCAAAATGATGCTTTCAATATGTGGGCCAAAATTAGAGCAATATTGACAGACAGAAATTGACATGGAAAAAATGATGAAATGGAAACTCAAAGTATAAGATGAAAAATGCAAAAATAAAGAAAGAGGACAACAATCCACCATGCCAATAATGGGGGGGGGGGGGGGGGGGGAGGGGAGTGCGATAAAAGGGAAAAGGATAGAGAAAGAAATTGGGGGGGGGGGGGGGCTACAAATAGAGACAGAGAACATAGAAATGTGTAATGAAGAATAACAATTGATATCATATGTGATAGAAGATCTACATCAAAATATATATATATTCTCGACCTATAATCGGATGGGTTTATACACAATTTTTTACTGTGTGTGTGTGTGTATATATATATATATATATATATATATATATATATATATATATATATATATTGTTCTGTATGTAGGCACCTATACACATGTATGCATCTGTATTCACATGTATGCCTTCATATCAGTATGTACTTTATATATATGTTTAGATATTTGTATGTATATGTGCATGTATTTAGTTATTTATGTTTATTCAAATGTAATGTTTATATATATTTATTTCGTTGTGTGATTGTATGTTGATATGTGAATATTCTGATGTAAATCTATCCCATATGCTATCAATTGCTATTCTTCCTTGCACATTTCTATGTTCTGTATCTATTTGTAGCCATCACACCCCCCCCAGTACTAATTTTTTTCGCTACCCTTTCCCCTTTTAGTTCCAGCTTCCCTCCCCCCCCCCATTATTGGCATGGTGAATTGTTGTCCCCTTTCTTTATTTTTACATTTTTCATCTTGTACTTTGGGTTTCCATTTCATCATTTTTGCCATGCCCATTTCTGTCTGTAAATATTGCGATAATTTTGGTCCACATATTGAAAGCATCATTTTGCACCTCCTTTAAAAGACGCGCTAGAACCGCCACTTGGGCAATGGTTTTTTTTTGTGAAGAAATCATCGTTCCAGTCTTCTTGGCTGTTTTTTTAATAGTTGTATTGTCTTAATTGGTTTTTGTTACTTGATAAAGGTCCCAATAGGACAGACACATAATTGTCTTTGTTTTTATTGTTATTTCTTATTATTTTATTTTGATAGTTAGTTATCTATAGTAACTTGTATACGTAATTTAGTATTTACCTCCAAAAATATAAACATATTCACATAAAGATAGCCATATATATCTGGTCAAACAGGTTTCCAAAAAGGATCTTGTTTTCCCGAAAATGTTGATACAGTACTACCATACACACACATTGCTTTGTTTTGCGTCTACTTCAAAGATCGATTCATGAAGAAATAGTGAAAGATAAGCCTAGAGTAATCTGGATGAGTCGATCACATGTCATGATTTCTCGTGAAATTGATCAATATTGACAGAGATGAGCTGTGTTGACTATTCTCAATCATTACTAGGTCTACAATGTGCGGGGCGGAGCGCGTCATCACTAGGCCTACACTAAAGATCAATGATGGCTGCTACTTTCACTACTAAATACAGAACTAATTCCCCTTCAACATCTAATAAGATTCCATTAAAAATATTGCCTTTCAATATCATCTGAATCATTCTTACCAAATTTTGATGAAATTTGAAGGCCATATTCGATAACCCACAGCTCCTATACGACAGCTGTTAGAAATGTATAGCGAATACACTGGACGGCGCCATTACCGGTAATCACATCAGCGCTAAATTTAGCATGTCTATTCACAAGGCAACTGTGGTGAATGGCAGTTTAGTACCCCATGTGTGCAGAAGGGAGTGAGTACGATGTGTATATATAGCGAGCTGAAGCAAGCAAGTAGGAAAGGAAAGGGTTGAATGGTTAAAATAGTGCTGAACACTGATAATAGGTTTGAGAGTTTCTGTATTTATAAAAATTATGTCATTGTCTTACCTTCCAGTTTGGAAAAGAGGTCAACATGTGGAGGGACTGACATAACAGTCTGGCTTGATACTATCAAGGAAAAAACAAAAGTGAAAATTAAAATAAATCACTAATCTGTGCTGAACACTAGCATTCAATTTTTAAAACTGTATAAATATAGTCACTCATTGTGTACAGTCTCTGGTCTCATTATTCAAATTTAAAATCATCCATGTGTTGACAGGGCTCGAAAGGGCAGAAAAGAATAGTAACCAGCCATGCATCTTGTAAGAGGCGACTAGGAGATTTTGAGAGGTCGAGTTCACTGTTCAATCCCAAAGTGTTCTGAAATCATGTTGAAGTCAGATGTGCCAAGCCAAAATAGATACTGCAGCCCAGCTGTAAACTATGACACAACACATTCCCTTCTTTGGAATATTTTCTGCTAATCTGCATGGAGTTTGAGAATAAATGCAGAAGATTATAAAATAATAGTCTTGCAGTGATAGTATACATTTTCTATGTGTTTACTATTCAACAGCAGCATCACTCCCTGTTACTTCAACTGGTGATCAATATCCTCTCTAATCAGAAAGTACCTGCTTATGAAATGTAACATTTGTGCATCAAATTGTGACTTTTTTTAGGTTTATAAAAATCTTACTTGTACCTCAATATCTATGGCTCTGTTCGGACAGAAATATTCACCGCACATCCAATTTCAGATTTGCACACATAAGAAAAACGTGTGAGGGAATATTGATGGTAATTCCCAAACAATATTCCATTGCTCAATGACAGTATAGTAACATAAGGTGAGCAAGAATCGTTATGTTCTAATTCCAAGATAGATAAACAAAGAAACCTGATACATTGCAGACACCAGCCAAAGATGGGGAAAAACTAGTTAATAGACAAATGCAATTCACCATACATTGAACCAGTGGTCCAAACATGTTAATTTGTTCTCATCAAGATATCCCTCAGCATGTTGTGACTAATCCCACCCACTGTGTACTAATTTCATGTTTCCATAGGTTCACCAATCTTCTTCTTCTTCTTTCTGTCCTCGTGTACCCTTCGGTGTTGAGGGGAGAGTGAGTGTACGGTCTTTTCCCTTCTATTTGCATCTTCCGCTGTTATATTTCCGAGTGTCTCTAATACACTATCTATCCACCTTTTACGAGGGCGTCCAATAGGTCGACTGTTTTCATATCGTTTGATGGGTTTTTTTTTGGATAATACTTTGCTCTTTCTGTCTGATTATGTGGCCACCATTTAACTTGTTTCTGGATGTATTCTATTGTTGACTTGATCCTTAATTGTTTCCTTAGTGCTTCATTCCTGATTTTGTCTCTCAAGC
Source organism: Meghimatium bilineatum (assembly GCA_034231615.1). Lineage (NCBI taxonomy): Eukaryota > Metazoa > Mollusca > Gastropoda > Stylommatophora > Philomycidae > Meghimatium > Meghimatium bilineatum. The sequence continues at coordinate 28,012,763 of CM067305.1, read as the reverse complement.
TAACTCCAATCATATGTCTCACACATTTCATTTCAGTGGTGTTAATCTTATGTATTGTTCTAGAATCTAATGTCCAAGTTTGACACTGATAACACAATGTTGGTAAGAAAATGGTGTTGAAAAGCGCTTATATATATATATATATATATAGGAAACAACAGACTTAACCAGGTGATAGAATTCATATGCCAAAGAATATTACCAGGTATAAATATTTACAATATTTACTGTCCATTAAATATTGCCTACGGGGAATATTGTGCCTAAATATTTTCAATGGATCAATCTAACTATTGAAGATTCCAGAGTGGTGATTACTAAACACAATAACAAAAAGAAAACTACACCTGTTTGGTCATATAAAGAGACACAACTGTTTAGAAAGACAAATAATGGTGAGAAGAGTACCTGGGAAGAGGAGAAAGACCAAGAAGACAATGGACTGACGACATTAAAGATAACATAAATACATCGCTAGAAAAGGTGTTCAAAGCCATCCCTTAGCAACTCGGAACATGACTTTTAGTACTAGGAACTTAACCAAAATGTTTGTTAAAACCACTCCCCTAGCGATTTCTCACAAAATGGTACTCAAACTGCATGTCAAATAAGGTAATTTACTGCATGAAAACTTTATTTTTTTTTTAAATTTATGGTAAAAAAAACACCCCATTGTGATGTCTTCATGACTTTCTGCCATGTTTCTATATTAAACCATCAGAAGACTTCTTTCTACATTATTTCATTGTTGTTTCATATAAAGAATATTTATTTAAAAATTCATGCAATTCTGTCGTGGATCTGCAATGAAGATTAGAGACGAACTATACATCGAATCCTAGAATTATACAAGTCGTAGTTTCTTAGCAAACTTTCCATTACACATCTTAAAAACTATAACGCTTGCCGCATTGAAATTACACAATTACTGATATACTTATGTTATATGATAATATTCGTTTTTTAGTGCACATTGTGTTTGCATGTTTGCGGCAACATAGTTTTCATACTCTGTAAAACCATAGAAACCAGCATGTATTTTTTCCATATAATGTAGCGTCATTAGCAATGGGAGATAACTAAATTATCGGACATAATATGTTTCTGAAACTTATATATAGGACAATTTTCACAGTATATAGTAACAAGTTGATTTTCTTATGAAATTATATCGGACTGACGTATTGATGGATTTACCAACGACATTAGAGAGACTTGGAAATCTATGACATCCGCCCTATATGCAGTCTTTGGCCCTAGAGGAACATCTTTACAAATTCTCACACATATTGTATCACACATACAGAAACAAAACTTAGAGCAATATTAGCAATATTCAATTCTTTATTTACATGTACAAGGGGTGCAAAGGGAACGCATTGTTCTCGGCGGACCCAGGGTTAGCAGATAACCAAGATATCAAATGTACCTCCTCGAGGTGCACCCTGACAGAACTACAGCAGCTCAACCTGATTCTGGCTAAATCATTTGGAGATTGTGTCCAAGAATGTGGAGGTAGCAGATGGAAAGAGATTTGACTGCATAAAAGACAGACAACATCTCCGACACCACCAGCATCACCACATACAGCAACACTGTAGACATACAGTGAAGCTAGTCAGTCCAGTCCGAACATTGGAGGGGCGGCCAATAAAAAGGCATGAAAAGGTAGATACATGGCGAGAGACAAATAGATTTCATACTGAGTTGAATGAAAAAAAAATGAAAGTGCAGAACAGCGCTAGAGGGCAGCGCCAACTGCAAATAGAAAGTGAAAACGTTCCATGGAAATGAGAACTACAAGCTCTGTTAGCTCGTGATGAGCTCTAGTTACCTGTGCTCCTTATAGGCAGAGACGCAGACCCAATAATGGGCGTCTAGCAAAGCAAAAAGAATTGGCCTAACTCTAATGTCGAGCCTTTCTATACCAGAAACATGCTCGTGAAGAGAAAGGGTTTCGTACATGATAGGCTCAGGCAAAAAAAAGGACAAAGATGGCAGTCCTGGTCCAACTCTACTGTCAAGCTTTCCTATATCGGAAATACACTTGCAGAGAGAAAGGGTTCCGTACCCGATGGGCTCAGGAACAAAAGGGACAACAATTATAGCCATGGTCCAACTCTACTGTCAGGTTTTCCTATACCGGAAATACACTTGCAGAGAGAAAGGGTTCAGTACCTGTTGGACTCAAACTTGGGCAAGAGTTCCACAATGTCTGTGAATGACACCTCGTGTCGGAGGGCAAACGAGCCAGGGTCCAACTCTTCTGGCGAGTTCTTCCTCATACGGAACCAGGTTCGCAGAAGAGAAAAGGTTCAGTACCTGATGGACACAGGCACAGAACGTCTAACTGCACGAGATGGGTTCATAGATGGTGGAACATCTCGTGTGAGATAGATGTTCTCGACAAGCGTCTTGGAGAAGAGGCACTACACATCAGCGTGCCCGGCGACAGATAGGCAGGCTGTCATGGACTAGGGAAGCCTACCCGAATTAAAGGCATGATGAAAACAGATGTGCTGGACCTCAGACGTCCAGACCACAAGTGGCCAACCGAGGTGCAAATAACACAGTTCAACTGTGGAACTTGCAGCACAACATACTTCGCGCTCCCTGGCGGATATCACACGATATATTCGTTGTTGTTATATGAGTGCGAACGCAAAAGAAGAAGAAGAATTTATTACATGTCCAAAAATTATTTTAAAACCTATAAGACCAAAAAGTTACTGCTATTTCCAAAACGTATGTTTGTTTAGTCTGCTATTTGCGAAAAAATTTCTTCACCACTTCTTCACGCCACTCTTAACAATCATAAAAATACAAAATTACACTTTACAATTCTTTATTTAAATGTGCAATAATTATTTTAATATCACTAAAAACAAAAAAGTTATTGCTTTTTCCAAAGAACCAACAAAAATAACACAAATTTTCAAAAAAGAATTCAGTGGCTGGGGAAAGATTGTGCTATTTTTATATTTGCTAAAGGATATGTAACATGATCGAAGACATGTACCTCCGAGAAGTGTGGATACATGTATATACTGAGGGATCAGCAACCAAAGCAGTGAAGAATAGAGGTGCTGGGGTGTATATAAAATATCAAAAACAAGAAAATTAATCCACATTTTCACCAACTGGAATATTCTGCTCCAATGTCTCTGCGAAAGTACAAGCCCAAATCATTTCTGCAGAAATAATAAAATGCAACATAACAATGTCAACAGGGAGTGTTTCTTACTGATGAAATATCCATGCTACAAATGCTTGACAGCAGTAAACTATCAGACTTAATCTGTAAGGAATCTGTAATAGAAATTCTGCTCTCTGTGCAGAATTTGTGCTAGTTTCACCATAAGCACTGTACTTAATAGAAGGACCTTACTTTACTGGGGATGCTCTTACTGATCTCACAATCTTGGGATAAGGGCTCAAGGCTATATGACAGTTTTTGCAGGGGACTGAGAGATTAGTTAGTTACCGGTAGTTTGTTTCTTTGGTGGCACAAAGGGCAGAAGTCATGTTTTTCCATACCTAGCGGTTTGCTGCAAGCTGTTGTATTCTTCGGTGATGTTAATACCCATTGTATATTGCCTCGTTCTTAATGTGTGTTTTTTGTTTGTTTTGCGTTCACTCCGTTGTAATCAGCACGGTTATTAGTGTGATCTCCGCCGGGAGCATAGTTACGTTGTGGTTCTTTAAGTGTTTTCTTGGATCTTCCATGTTTTCATTTTCCTGTTGCAGACCATGACAGAGCTTGGTGGGTAAGTATATTCTCATCTGATCTAAGTAATGGCCTAAATACTGCTGTCTTCCAATATAACATCTTCTAATAATAGACACCTGTTCTTGTTTTGGATATGGCCCTTATTGATTCATTTGTGTCAACGTTTGTCCATTCTATGTTCAAGATTTTTAATAGACATTTATTCTCAAAATTATCAACTCTTTTTTTAATGGCTTGAGTGGATTTCCTGCTTTCACATCCATAGGTTAATATAGGGATCATGCAGGAGTTGAAAATTTTGATCGTAATATGTGTCCTTAATGGTTTTGTTTGCAAACATTAACTAGTTTATCTCTTTCATTCCCTGCAGATCAGGAAAAACTCTTAAGCTTAATTCCCAGGGCAAGGAATCCACAAAAATAAGAAGTGATTGTGCAAGAAAATTAATATTTAAAAAAAATACAATTTGCAATCAATTTTTACGATTCAATTAATTAACAATTAACAGATAAATTGAAGAGATACTAATCTGTGAACACAACTTTGTGAATGTCATGTAAGACAAGCTTACTTATCATGTAATGTACAAGAGGAAAAAAATGAGCACCACTTTCATGTTGGCTTCATTTACTAGTGTCAAATTGTTTGCTGATAAATGTTCAAATTAAAGCTGCAAAGCAGTCTCCTTTCCACAGCATGACAACACCATTCTGTAACTGGTTACTCCAAGCATATAGACCTAATTCACACAAAGAAAGCCCTAGATATCTGGTGAAACAGGTTTCCAAAAAGGATCTAATTTTTATGAAGATTTTGATATCAGCAGACAAATTCGTTTGATCTGCGTCTACCTCAAAGATATTCACATAGAAATAGTGAAAGACAGACCAAGTCATAATCAAAAGCAATCTGGATGAATATCATTTTCAGGACCTGATTTCCTGTGAAATTGATAAATGTTGACATAGATTAGCAGTGTTTACTATTCTCAATTATTACTTGGTCTTTGTTTCATTAAAATATTTGCCCATCAACATCATCTGAACCATAAGTAGGTCCATTTCTACCAAGTTTTGACGAAAATTATAGGCTATAATAATCATTTCGCACTTCAGAAATGAGAGCTGTTAAAAATGATAGGAAAATAACACGGGAAGCTGCCATTACTGTTAAACACATCAGGCTTAAATTTAGCATGTCTATTCACATGGAACCAGTAATGGACGTGAATCTTAATGATAGTGTGTCCATCAGATTTGATCGGCCATTGCGGTAATGAATATATAGCCAAAGATTTTGGCCACTAAAGGATTGAGTGGGTTAACTTGGTAATTGTAATTGGAATTAAATGTTGATGATTTCCCAAGATTTATAACCATATATTGCAATAGTGAATACGTGTAGGCTCTAAGGAAAGTTAGTTTATAAAGAATCTCAGAGCACATACATCTGATGTTGAGATTACAATTTTACTGCCAGATAGGTAAAAGTAAAGGTAGGTCCCACGGCAACCTGCAATACATAACTCTTCATGTAGTGCTAGATAAAGGAAACATAAATGATAAACTCTCTCTCTCTCAGGATTGCATTATCAATATAATCAATATTATTATTACTATTATCATGATCATCGTTATAATACAAGATGAATGTCAGCCTATGCATAGAGGACAGTAATAGTCATCAAGAAACTTTGCATGACATAAAGATTTGAAACTAAATCCGGGGTCAGACACGCTGTTACTATGGCTGTTGGTAGATCGATGTATCGAGTAGATATTTTGAATGCCCTACGGGAAAACGCACAAGAATGTGACTGTATAAGTGACGCTGACTCTTGTTCCATGACTAGAACGGAATTTGGTTTGAAATGTGAAATGTGGTGTCGCTAGAAAGGAGCGGTTTTGTGGGCAAGAAAGAATGATGGTCAATCAGCTGCGCACTGGGACCATCAGTCAACGTGTAATTGCGGCTACACTCAAGGAGAGATCTGAGCACCTATGGACTTGTCTGGAGTGCAATGAAGATGATCCAATGACTAACTAACTAACATGGTCTATTGTAATCATGATCATTCATTCTGATGTGTAACTTGAAATATGTCTTTGCAAATACCAGTCCTACAATAAAGCCCACCACGTAAATTGCTCTTAAAACTGGGTCAACTCCGCTGTATAGTAACAGGTGCAATCCATTTAGCATTTTTTCAGGCATGCGGAATTTTCTAGCAATCGTGTCACAGTAACAGAAGATTTTTGTTTGCTTCTTTCTCTTATTTCTTCCATATCATTAACCTTTAGGACCCCACAAGTGTGTGGATACGACAACGAATATACATCACTGAGGTTCAGACAGAGTGCTAAGACACCAGTGATATATGTCAAATTTATCATTACAGAACTACAGGAAGTTTGGTACATGTGATAATGGTTAGCGCCATTCGAAGCTAGGAATAAGTCATATTCTCAGTATCAAATTCCTTTACAGATTATGTTTGTAAGAAAGTCGCGAATTAGTTCTATTGAATGTCGACGCTTCATGGAATGTTTATGGATTATGTTCCGATAGTGATGATTTATTGGAAATTACTGTTGCTGTCATAAAAAACATTATAAAATGTTACTTTCAGAGAATATGTCCAAACATTTTGTTGATTAATTTTGGAGAGGGCATTGGATTTAATGAGGGTTGTTTCCAATTAAAGTCTCTAGTCTAATGTTGAACGGCATGGCATGGTATGTGATCGGAATGGTAAGTGATACATACATGTTTTATTTGCTTGCTCAGTCCATATTAGTTTGGTTATGAAACAACATATATATATATATATATATATATATATATATATATATATATATATATATATATATATATATATATATATATATATATATATAACAGGCACACATTTGTCAATGGCCACACATTGCTCAAGTATAGGCCTGTCAAGAAATTATTTTTCCATCTTTTATTAGATGTTTAATGCAACTTTTCCCACAATTTTCAACTTCAGAACTTTCTCACACCTTTCATATCACACATACAACTATTGTCTACTGTCTGTCCCCTGGTGAACTATGGTTGATTGTATTCACACTTGCCACTAAGCATAGGAGTGGCAGCTTTAGCTGTCGTTTCAAGGCGAGGTGAGTCGCCTTGGTTGCATTAAGTTCATATTTGCTCACGGTCATCTGGATATTTTCTATCCACCGTTTTCTTGGTCTACATTTTAACTTATGTCCAGATACTCTTTTGTTATATGCTCTTATTTATATTTGGTTTGGGTTCATTCTCATAAGGTGACCAAACCATTTTACTTGCTGTCTTTCAATATGTTGAATAAATGATATACCAACTCTTTTCCAAAATTCTTCATTTCTTATTTTATATAATTTTGAAACCATTGCAGCTTTTCTCAGACACTTCATTGTACATGTAATGATTTTCCCCTGGTGACAGGCTGTTAATCTTTAGGGCTCTCAATTAAAATCACAAAATTTTTTCCCTGCGCCTGAATTCTTTTTTTGGAAAATTTGCGTTATTTATGTTTGAGTGTTTGATAAACGCGATAATATTTTGGTTTGCAACGATATCAAATTAATTTTTGCGCATGTAAATAAAGGAGTGAATAATGAATATAACTGTGTTTTTGTTGTTGTATGTGTGATATGACAGTTGTGAACAAGTTATGAAGTTGAAAATTGGGAGGAAAATCTCAAAACCCCATTTTAAAGATCGCAAATATAATTTCTTGACGACCCGAATACTTATGCAATGTGTGACAACATTGATAAAATCCTCCTAAATACCTATTCCTGTTGTATATATGTTGGCTCATATCCAAAATAATATACTATGGACTGAACAAACTCATAAAACATGAAGAAATTGCATACAATGTCCGTTCGTTAAAGACTAGGCCTAGCAGGACATATGTTTTTATTTTAAATGCCGACACGTGGCACCCTGATACATATTATGTTTGTGTTTTTCAATGAATAAACAAACATTCTTATAATATAACAACAACTAAAACACATAAACAACAATTATAACATGTAGATATTACTTTCCACTTACTATGCCACACAGTACTACATTTAATAATACAATATGGGGTAAAAAATGGACAAAGTCGTTCCAGAAATATGATGACAAAATTCAGCCAGCATTCTACTGCTTACAATCATAATGTGTAAAGGAATTTGACCTTTAGACTTTGACATTCCTAGTTTCATGTGGTGGAAATTCTATATCATATGAGCTTAACTTTGTGTGATTACGTGCTGATGCTTGACATTGGGGGGGCTATAGTCACTTATAGAGCCTGTAAGGCATTTTTGACATTGTATAAAAATTGTAGATATTATCTGTCTTTTGATTTCCATCTTGATCTTTTAGTGAAGAAGTAATGGTGAAAGTTGATAGGTTCTTGTGTTTGCTTTCTGGCATCTTGTCTCTATTTCTCTGTCTAGTCTTCCATTTTAGGGGGAAAATGCGGCCTAGATATTTAAATTCTATGGCTTGTTTCACTTTTGTTTTATCTATTGTTATATCCGTTGGAGTTGCAGACTATCTAATTTTCATAACTTCTGTTTTTGCATGTTAATTTTCACATTATACTTTTTAATTGCTAACAGCAAAGCATTAAAATGGTTTAACAAATTTTCTTCATCTTTGTTGACTGATCGACAGCAAATAATAGTTCACTGATTTCATTCTTAAGTTCCTCATCAGGTTTGTTTGCAATGTTCTTCTTCTTGATTCTTGACACATGGGGCATTCCCATAAGTGCTCCGACCTCTGTTCCAGCAGTCATCCCAGTGTATGTAGACTCAGAGTCCTGGTCAGGTGTTGAATGCATGATTTTTGGGGCCTTCGAGAAAAATTACTTTTTCTTCCCTCCCCTCTAGACACTCCCATTTCTGGCATTCTCCGTATGTACGTTCACCCTCATTGACATCATCTTCATCTTCAAATTAATTTATTACTGCCTTGATCATGTCTGCTTCATCTCTTCTCAGTATTGTGCTGGCTATCGCCATATTGCCTGCCAATAAGTCAGCTCTCTCGTTTCCTCTGACCCCTGCAGTATATCTATGTAATGCTCTGGACAATTGAGTTATTCAATATGTCCCAATATTCTTTTCTCAGCATGTACTTTTCTAACTTGCGCAGCATACTTTGAGAGTCTGTGAGCATTACCGAGTGTGTTGATGTATCAGTTATCAACCAATTAAGTGCTGCTGTAACTCCGTTTATCTCCATCCTCATGCTCAATTATTTGCAATGTTTTTCTCTTTATTAATGTGAGCTGCTTTTATTATTCTGTCCATGTATATGTTGAAAAGTAGAGGTGAAAGCATGCGGCTTGTCTTACTCTAGATCTTGTTTCGAAAGGTTCAGTCATTCTATCTGTTGTTCTTAGTGAACTTTGGTATCTTTGATATATCACTTTTATATTATCTAACAGCTGTCCTCTGATGTGATAATGTATCCCATTATAATGGACATTCTAATGTCTCCAAGAGAATGTTTCTATTTACTCTGTTGAATACCTTTTTCTGGTCTACAAATACTGTGTTTAGTCTTGATTGTATTTGATTACTTTTTCACTTAGTTGTGAAATAGTGCATCTGTACAGGTTGCAAATCCAATGCGCGCAAAAAAAGCTCTTTTACAGAATTGACAACATTAGAGGGTATCCATGTGAGGTTGAGATGTTTTTTCTTTTCTGCGTGTCCGCTTCTATCTTGCAGTATCTTGTCTGGACTCTTCCGCCGCTAGTGCTCCCATTCGAATACTGTAACGCCATGCTGGTCTATCCTGAGCGAAACTCTCCCAAGCGCCTATGTCAATGTTAAGATGTTTTAAGGATGACTTGAGTGTGTCTTTGAAACGCTTTTTCTGTCCACCAGCTTTTCGAAATCCTGCCTTGAGTTCTCCATAATATATTTGTTTTGGCAAACGTGAGTTCTCCATACGCACAAGATGGCCTTCCCAGCGTGCTTGCGCCTTCATAAGTATTGTGTGGATGCTTATTGAGGTTGATTTTTCCAAGACCTCATAGTCTGGTACTTTGTCCCACCAATGGATGTTTAGTAATTTACGTAGGCAGGTAAGATGGAAATGATTTAATTTTCTTGCAATTTCCCAGCAATATAATGTTATTTAATGGCATTAGGTCAAAGGGCATGAGCCCATGGACAGCTGGATCAGCAACCAACTAACTAAACCTCTGTGTTTTTACACGCTTTTATTGCTTCGCTTAGTATACCATCCTTTCCTGGTGATTTATCATTATTTGGGCTATGTTTTAAGGCTTCTATTTCTTGGCTTAGTATATTTAGTTTATATTCTGTTGTGATACTTGAATTGTATAATTTCTGGAAGTATTCTTTCCATCTTGCTTTCCTATTTATCCTCTCCACTAAGGGTTTGCCATTTTTTAAAATCATTAATGATTGTTAATGGATTATAGCTCTCTTCTCTCACATGCATTGATTTAATACTTTTGAAAAATTATATTGGGGTCTGTTTTACATATGGCAGTTAAATGTTCTCCATTTACATGCTTGGAATTTTTTTTAGTTAGTCGATATTGTAGATAGTCGTCATGATATTTGGATTTCAACCATTTCTTGATTCTTTTTTTTCTGTTTACAATGTTTTTGTCTCCACCATGGTGTTTTCTTGTCTTTCTAGAGTTTTCAAGTTCAGAACTTGTTTCTGCCATTGTCTTGTTTCTTTTGTTTGTGTTGTTCTTATGTGTTCTCTTTTCTCAGTGAGTATAACAGGCCTATATTAGGAGTATAATATTATATTAGTGAGTATATCAAGGGGCCACATAGCGCAGTGGTTAGTGCACTGGCTTCGCATATAAGTGGTTCTGGGTTCATTCCCAATGGGTACCGGAATAATCCAGGAAGTAAAGACTTCGAGGGAAAGGAGATGGCTACTGTCCTCATATAGCAGAGCCACTGAAATGTGAGATCACTAATATCTCACACCCCTACAGCATTAATAAATGCTATGGGTAACTTTACTTTTTTTATAGCAGGTCTGAAACACAAACAACAACAAAACACAATTATATATATATTAATCACTGTATTATGTACAAAAATTACTTACGAATCTATACAAATAAAAAAGTTATTGTGTTGTCCAAACACTCACCAATAATAATGCAAATTGTCAAAAGAGAAGCCAGGTCCAGGGGTTGTCCAAACATTCACCAAAAATAATGCTAATTGTCGAAAAATAAGCCGGGTCCATGTGAAAGATTGTGTAATTTTAATTCAAAGTTTTAAAGGTTAAAGATATTGTTTCTCCAAGTTTCTGTCATGTTTTCCCAGATTTTGGGGTCAATGCCTTTCATTGAGAATTTACAGATTGTCTTTATACCTAAGCATTGGTTTATCAGGGCTCGCTGGCCTTCAGCCAGTTTTCTGAATAGTATTTGTTTTGGGATGAGGCAGTTTGATATTCTGCAAGAGTGACCCAGCCAATGCAATCTATTTTTATTAACTTCTAATATATTATTACAAAATGTCTGGCATTTCAAACAACTGTGAAGGAGTACTGGTTATAAAAAGGAAATATTATCACAATTAAACTAACAGATACCTGATTTAACTGTTCCTGGGGTGCGAGGTAAAATATGTTTAACCCTTTCACTCCAAGGTGAAGGTACTATATTATCATTTGAGAAGAATTTGTTGATTGCTGCTTGCAATCTGGCATCTTGTTCCCTGTCGCTGAAAATATCACAAAGTAGAATATTATTGTGGAAAAAAAAGATTGTCACAACTACATGCTTGCAAGAAATTTAGATTACTTTCAGAAATCTGCCTAGAATAAAGGTCCCGGTATCCTGATTCACATATGACTTTCAGTTTTCAGACTCATTTTAGGTGTCCTGGTTAATATCCCCATGAGCACTCAAATGTTCTAGTATTGCACTTGCAACTACCAATATTTTTTTTTAAGTGATCAGAAACGGTTATTTAAACCAAAAATTGTTGCAATCTAAAATGCAACATGATAAAACCGTGTATACTTATTACTTATTTCACTTACATTTCACCCAATAGATAACTTGAGTAACTTCTTTTTTAATCAAGGTGGGTAGGGGTTATGTTTATGCTTATAAACATAAGGTGGTGGGGGGGGGGTGTAGAAAGTTACAGTGTTTGGGTTGTTATTGAAAAAATATGGGACTTCTAGTCTAGAAAAACTGATATGCTGAAGTGTCTATCTCTAACATGTCATGTGGCAGAATCACGTCAGCGTTCATAAAAATGTAATAAGAAGACTAACTCTTAGTGGTGTGCAATATTTTGAGAAGAGCCTCCTACTGAGAAAGGGGAAAAAGTAATTGTAATTTCTTCCATAAGAACAAAGTGTCACTATATAAATATGTCATCTACTAGGGGTTTGCTGTTGCATGGTGGTTGAATCTTACACTAGTGAGATGTGCAAGGAAAAAAAATAGCATGCAAAACAAATTAATCTTTTTTTATAAAGAAACCACCCATGCAACAGAAAGTCTTAGGAGATGACATGCCTGTATATTGAGGTATATTTCTTCTTATGGATGCTTCATTGCACATCATATATACAATTATGTTTTTCATGCTTTTTTGTGTATTTTTATGCTTTGTTATTTGTGTATATATATTCACCCTTTGTGATTGGGAGGGAGCCAGAGATGTATTGTGCAGCAACGGGGAGGGAAAGCCTAACGGCATTGTTTTCCTATGACTGAGGCCCATCATAAAGACAGTGACTTAGGATGTGACAAACCCTTTGCTTGGATTTGGTTACATGCATGAAGCCATAAAGAAGTTAGGCATAACCAGTAGGCAAGTGGTGGTGGGGAATAAGCACAGTAACCCTAATTTGGTTGCAATAGCTCAGAACAATGCATAAACTTATCTTTCTGAACGTGTGACAGTTATTTTTTGACTCTACCTAGGGTGGGTAGGAAATCTACAGACTTCCCAGCACAATAGTGCCATTACAAACAATTACAAATGAAATTAGACATTGCCTCAGTTATCAAGGTCTGTGTCACGCTGCTTTGGCAGAGATATGTCTGTAAGTGCACCAACTGTCGTGGCATAATTACCTATATCAGGAATGACATTCAGAGACATGTCACCCAGCTAACAGTTGATTCCACAGATATGCAGAAAGTGACTAGCTGGAACACTGGAGGAAAATATATAATCTAAAATATATAAAATCCACATTAGACAACATGCAATTTACAGAAATCCATGCAACATAATTTCTCAAAACAGTACTTGTTGGTGCCTTTAATTGCCACTAACCCCACTGGGGCTACCCGGACCGCAATAAGAAAGGAAAATACATAGAGGAGTCTGTGAAAGAACAGACCTGTCTGTCCATCAGAATGCAAAGTCTGTACCAACACTTCATAGGATCTCCATCTATCTTTCAGTCAACCCAACTTGACTATATGTTCATCTGATATAATGGACTCTTGATATCTAGAAATTCTTGATGACATTGGTCCCACAGACCAATCTTCACCACTATAAATACACCAGAAAAAAACATATTTCAAACAGAAAACTGGCTTGAACTTTGGCACAGCAGACTGGAAACTACTACTGGAAAATACGTTAATTGATGATTTAACAAATTGTCATTGTAAAACTCCAAGTGTTTCTGTAACGGATGTTATGGTTCTAAGCAAAAACAACGCTCAGAAGAATGAATTAAAACCAACAGGCATAAAAGCACAAAACCTGCAATCACTAGCAACTGACAGACAGGAATGGAGGACTATGACATCCGCCCAATGTGCCAAACTTGGCAGAAGAGGAACTGACTGACTGACTGACATTAGAGAAAGAATATAAATAACGAAGGTATATAAAGAATATATAGAGAAAGAATATAAACACCCAAAAGGGTATCTGACAAAATGGAGGGTGCCACAGTAACCCAATGAATAAATGGTAATGAAAAGTTAAAATAGGTAACTAGAAAAACCTAACTATAAATAAAAATAGATAAAAAAAGTATATAAAAAGTATACAATAAAACAAAACAGGACAATTTACTACGTATCGGGTCAAACGGGATCTTTTTCAAGAAACTAATACTGTTCAAAACCACATAAATATTGATAACTGAATCAATTTGGGAATGTTTCCCTTACGAAGAAACATTACCCAGTACCGGTTGCAACACGCATGTCCAGCAAAAGAGAAAATGTGTGCTTTCAATATGTGGGCATATACTTGTGCACTATTGATGAGTAATGCAGATGTGGTAAGGACGGGAAGGGGGGTTTTAAGGGGAAGGAAAGAGTAAGAAATAGGTCATGGGGGATACCAATAGAAGTAGAGATTATAGAAATGTACAAGAAGGATCAGTATTTGACAGCATATGGAATAGATATGCAACCAAATATAGACATATATATATATACATACACATTCGTGTATATAAATATATACAGACAACAACACATAAAAAATACATATAAAATAAAATCAAAACATAGATGTATGAAAGATGCCCACACAAAATGCACAAGCTTGTAAAAGTATCCATGCTCAAGTAAGGACTCACAACAATAGGCATACATGACACAGAATAGAAATACATGCATTAAGATGAATATGTTTTGGCCTGTAAGGTCCAAGGGCACAGTGGGTGATAAATCACTAGTGTAGTCAATAAATATTCCCCGCCAAATGACAGATAAGGCTGTCACAGGTTAGGAAAGCCCACCCGAACTAAAGGCATGCCAAAATCGGATAGCTGGACCTTCTGAGATGTAAATAATGCAGCAATGCTGTAAACTGGCAGCACAACATACTTCACATTCCCCAGTGGAAATTACATGAACTTTTCATGTTGGTTATCAGAAAGTGAACGCAGAAGAAGAAGAGCAATGCCCTATGCCTTATTAGCAGAGCAATGAGCTCTATACCAATGGCTGTATGCTAATTACACACAAATGTAGAATCATTCAGGATATGGTGAGTTATAGCAGTGATGGAAGCTTATGAAAGCATCAAAAGAAATTAACAAAGACCACTCAAATAAACAGCTTATAGAACACTGGCAACTAAAACAAAATAAATTTAAATTTGATAAAAGTCAGTTCTCTGTCACGTCAATGAAATAAAAGACAGCTATCATCTCCCAAACAAGAACTGCAGAGTAGTAACAATTTTATCACCAAACATTTTAAATTGCCAGAAATCAAGACACAATTAATCAATAATGCAATGAAAAGTTCTGGCCCAGTATTATGAAAGAAAAATACAAAACAAGTCTCATAAAAATGGATCAATGCCTATACTCTGAACTAGAAATCCAGACCATGTTGCCACAAAGGCAATAGAAATAGGATAAGGCCTAGGCATTTCATTATATCCTGCATTGAATGTAGCAAACAAGAAGTCACTTATGTTGTACTTTTTTCAAAAAGTGTGTGTTTAAATATTTTTCTGTATAGTAATGCTTTTTGAGGGGTACTATCTGATGGTAGTCTGAAAACCACTTAAACTGCTGTCTTTTGATACAATCCAGAAATGGCATTGTGTTTGTTAGTCGCCTGATGTATTCATTTATGATTCTGTCTCTTATTGTTACTCCAAGAATTCTACGTAGACAGGTTATTTCTGAACAAATTTTCTTTTGTCTTTTGTTGTTTGGTAACACAGTGCTGTACGATGATCAACAACTTTAATGCAGCCTGCTAAATGTTAAAATTACATTAGTACTCAGAAATTTCCAAGGATGACAGTATTGTACATTTTGTTTTTAATATTACAATCTTAAATCAAATAAAACTAAAGAAAAAAGTAGATAGAATTATGTAACGTTTTCTCTAGTCAACATCTAAATTCTAAATCCTAGAGTAGTAGAGAAGAAACTAGGTAAACTTTAGCTCTTACATTCTTTGCTGATATCGATGCTGCAAGTTGATTTCAGTTTCCTTTATATCCACTGGCATCATCATCGCAGCATGTTCAACTGACCAGAATGACTGAGGAAAGAGGAAAATATAAAACAGGCAAAAATGAGTACACTTTAGATGTTTCTACAAGTATACAAAAACAAACATAAAAATAACTTATTTGTTTGACAGTTCTCATACTGTGTTTGAAATAAGCAGAAGGCAGTATCTGACCATTCAGAAAACACAGGCAAATATTGTCTATAAAAATTAAAAAAACTGATGGGTTGATTACATCATCCACCACCATCAACATAAAGTTGAGCCATTTTACAAACAAAACTGCAAAACTGGATCTCCGTTCTCTGAACTGCATCCTACTGGAAATCTAGTCTTCTTATTAGCAGTTTAATATGTTGACACAATAAGTATGGTTTTTTTTCAAGTGCTGCTGTATTTGAAAACTCCTCAAGACTCCTATACAGCTTCCTATGGATGTCTGTCTCTGTGGGCCAGTGCTTCTCCCTCAACTGATTCAGTGAAAAGCAATCTTGCAGTACATGTTCCAGGGTCTATCCTGCTTGCCCACATGGACACAGAGGTGATGGCACCAGTATTTGTCCATATATGCTGCTGTTTAGTCTGCTGTGCCGTCCTAGTGTGGAAAATTATGTGCTCAGCTTTGTCTTTTGGGCACAAAAAGGGACTATCCATAAATTATGCCAACAGCATACATTTTACCAGTTTTTGCTTCCAACCACCCCCCCCCCCCTGTCAACGTCAGTCACAAATTTTGGATCGTCACATTGATTCACAATACAGGATTGTACTGGCTATCATCTTCCTCACCAGGACAGGCACACAATACAGAAGAACGTTTTGTGCAGATCGAGTTAACGTGTTATCTATTTTGTAGACTAATTTATCTGTATGTTGTTGGAACCCAAAAGGGAAACAGAATAACAATATTGTAACTAGCTATGCACATAATTAAAGTTTTTGGAAATCATGGTGTCTTTGGGAGTAAAGTTGGATATCCAGCAATAAACAAGTCATGGCATGGAAATTTCAGCTAAATGAAAACTATGACACAATGAATTTCATCCTCCTGATTGCTAACTTGGAAGAGTTTGAGAATGAAGAACTTTTAACCAAATTAATGTATCTTGATAATGTCAGGATGCTCTGTGTAAATATGTTTGCTATAATTCCTTCTTTTGCTTGTAAGAAATATGTTCATTATTAAAATAGAACAGGTAACTTGTGAAGATTCTTTAACCTCTAGAACGCGCCGGCCGAAATGTTTCGTCCGAATTGTGTCCATATCTTGAATTCTGAAGGCGAAATCCTTCACCCAGTGCTCGGAACGTGAATCCAAAAAAAAGCCAGATTTGTATTTTTTTTTAGAAAATGTTATGGCAAGTCTTGTAGATATATTATTTAACTTCCTGTTTCTAAAATGGCGATAGGAGATGTCATGTGATTATGACATTGAAATCCGAACAATCTATAGCCATCGGCATAGAGGTGAAGCGACATGACAATGAATTGGGTTTTATATACTTTTGTTCTATCGTATATTCAGTGAAATCATTATGGATTGTGATTCTAAAGTGGAAATCTTGAGAGATAAGTTCTTCAAATAGAATAAATAAAATATACCACAAGGTTTTCATATTCAACAGATTTGGAGCGACCAAAAATACAATAGGTCTAGATTTACATAACAATTTATCTACAAATCTGTCTTTATCACTTTCTCACACGTCTTGTATCACACACACACAAACAAAACGTACACCAATATATGCAGAATTAAATTCTTTATTTATATATGCAAATATTATTTAAATATTTCTAACAAGAAAAAATTGTCATTATTTCAAAACAGCCAAAAATGATTACGTAACATTTCCAAAAACTAATCCAGAGACAGGAGAGAAATTACGTAATTGTAAACATAGCAAGCTAAAGGTTAACGTTGCGTAGAGAAGACACAGATAAAATAAGATATGAGATGAAATTGATAATCTATCACCAAGAGCCACGACTATATAAAATGAAAATGTATACTCATTTTATGTTTAAATTCATTAATATATTTAAAATCAATTAATATAACAAAATCCCCCAAACAGGACTACCAATTCAATTCTTTGGGAACAAGAATGACATCAGATGAAAGAAGTTCAACATAAATAACAAACAGGAAGGCAAAAGCAGCATTCCTAAAAATGAATACACTGTAATATGTCCATATCTTTAGAGATACTGTATATTTCCATGTACAGGAAGAGATTTATATTTTTTTCCTTTCTTAAAGTAAGGGGCTAGATTTATATTTTGGATAATACGCATACGGCGAAATTTTTTTAAACACCAAAAATAGAAGCACTGAATAACGTCAAATACCAATAATAGAGGGGGAAAAAACTCACCGGTACCAGTAGGCCTACAAACAGTCATTCAAATCCTTTGAAGTCGGATTCTACTGGAAAGAAACCCACATCTGTTAGGCAAAATTCGTGATGCCACAATTAATAGGTCCACCACACAGAATTTCCTTCTCATTGTCCGAAATACTAGGCCGATCTAGCAAAGTAACTTCAACATCACTTTCTACGTTATATGTAGTGTGCAAATCACATACATCGTGCGTATTTCCATCGTAATTAGGCTGTGTCAAAAGTGTACATATGCAATCAACACAAAGAGGAAGCATGCACTCTGAACTACACAAAGGTCAAATTTTTTAATTAACTCTGGACAGACTCAAAATATAATATAGATCCTAGCGAAACAAGTAAAAAACATGCGACTCCCTGCAACTCTAGTGGTCAAATGTTTTAATGTACTTATCCACCATTACCAACTGTGCATGCCATACCTGTCAACCTGTTGAGACTGAACACCATAAAAAAAAGTTATGAAAAACTGTAATTGAGCACGAGAAACCATTAAATCATACACAATGGTGAGGGGGGGGGGCAAGGGCTCCATCCGAGCAAAAAAAATTAAAAACATTATAGAGCACAAAGTAACTTTATGTAACTTTAATATGAAAAAAAGAAAAAAAAAGAAATATGGAACAAAAAATTAATACAGAGAATGGATGCTTAGATCCATTTGAAACTATAACAACTTGTTGGAGTGCTCTATAACGCGTTCGACAATAATTTAAACTATCCATGAATAACGCACATCATGCATTTATGATCAGCAGAGATCGTACAACTATGACAGGCAGAGATCGTGCATCTATGACCTGTGGAGATTGTGCATCTATGACCGGCGGAGAATGTGCATCTATGACCAGCCGAGATCGTGCAACTATGACCGGCGGAGATCGTGCAACTATGACTGGCGGAGATCGTGCAACTACGACCTCGGAGATCGTGCATCTATGACCGGCGGAGAATGTGTATCTATGAACGGCGGAGATCATGCATCTATGACTGGTGGAGATCATGCATCTATGACCGGCGGAGATCATGCATCTATGACGGGCAGAGATCGTACAACTATGACCGGCAGCAATGATGCATCTATGACTGGCGGAAATCGAGCATTTATGACCGGCGAAGAATGTGCACCTATGAATAGCGGGGATTGTGCATCGGCTATCGGCGGAGGTCGTACAACTATGACCCGTGGAGATTGTGCAGCTCTAACCGGCAGGGATCGTGCATCTATGAATAGCGGAGATCATGCATCTGTGAATAGCGGAGACTGTGCATCTATGAATAGCGGAGATCGTGCATATGTGAATAGCAGAGACTGTGCATCTATTATCGGCGAAGACCGTACAACTATGACTCGTGGAGATTGTGCATCTGTGATCGGAAGGGATCGTGCATCTATAGCAGCGACGGCTTCATTTTCAGTCAGCGGCATCATTTTCCGTTTGTAATTTCTAAAAAGAAACATAACGTGACAACAAAATATTGGTTTAAGATAACTTCTAAAGATCAGATTTAGGCCTACATAAACAAATAACATATTCTATTATTTAACTATAGACCTACCTACACTACCTAGGTCTAGGAGGCAAACAAAAACTTACATTATAAATTAAACGATGTATATAGTAGGCCTAGAAACAAAATACATGTGTTACTAGTATTTGTGTACTGTAGATACACTGAGTAACACTGTCATGCACGTGGATAAAAATTCCCTAAGTTCGGTATAAAGACAACGTCCCCAGCACAGAGAATAATTAAAGTACTGGGTAGTGTGTTAAAAGCATTGTTGGAAACAATGCTTCGCCCCAAGACCAGATCAAATAAAAATCACAAAACCTGTTTATTGTTTATAAAACCCGTACAAATCACTGTTGCCACTAAAATATATACTAAAATATCAGTGTCATCACTAAATTTAATTTTAAAAAAACCCAAAAAGTACAGAACTGCAGAAATTCACGTAAAAACCAGCAAATGCAGGTGTAAAGCCGTACTGCTTGAAAAAAAAACATAAAAATTACAGCGATTTACGGGCAGTTGACAGGTAAGGCATGAACAATTTTTCATTGCCATCGCAGTCTTTAAACATCTGTATAGAATGGATCTCCTGCAAGAGATCCTTGAAATTGTGTATGTGTCACAATGGCTGTTTGCACTTTCTGAATGAATTTGAAAGTCTCAGAGTTATTTCAAGAGCAAAATACTACTTATTATAATGCTAGGCCTAGATTTAAATTACTCTCTATAAATCATACAATTGCACCTAGAAATCACAAATATTTTCATAGTAAATACTCATGAAAGACCATATCTGTATTTCACAAGTGTCACTGTTTTGGAACAACATACTTTACCGGATGAACTATTTTTAGCATTGGGTATTGCAGTATTTCTTATGTGTTATAGCAGTTTCGACGATTGGTGAAATTGGTCACCAAGGTTCTATAAGGGAAATTTGACAACAACTTAAATTGGTCAGTAGAGTGTTACAGGATTCCACAGTATTATTATTATGTTTTCTCCACCTATGCCTACACAGGGGTGTTAAACTAGGGTCACATTTTGGACTTTAAAAGTCACGTACTCGGCTTATAGACTTATAAGTAGAAACATTCATTAGTTTTTCACAGCTACACCATAACACCTATTCTAACATATGGACGTAAGTCTTGGGCCTTAAATAAAAAGTAAAGTTCAACCATTGCATTTATTAATACAGTAGGAGTATGAGATGTTAGCGATCTCACATTTCAGTGACTCTGCTATATGAGGAGCCATCTTCTCTCCCTTGCAGTCTTTACTTCTGGTACCCAATTACGGCTGGGTCGATCCAGGAGTCATTGTGATCTAAACAACATTACCACCTAAACTGGGGAATGAACCCAGGACCACTCAAATGTGATGTCAGTGTGCTAACCACTGCTCCATTAAATAAACAGGATGGTGGAAAATTAGAGACACCAGAGATGTGGTTCTATAGAAGAATGATCAGAGTACCGTGCACAACTTGAAAATTTACAAGCAGGTGCTGAAAGAACCAAATGCAAGACTGGGGTTATTTAATAGCATCAGAAAAAATACTATCTTTATTTTTTGAACATGTTATGAGGGAAGGAGGTCTGCAGAATATAGTAACAACAGGCAAGTAGATGAGGTAAATTGTGTATATGGTGGCTGCAGTAGGTCAATAGTTAGTGCTTCCTATTCAGGAGATATAAAGTTCACTTTTCAGATCCACCAGATATAGTTTTAAAAAACTGAGAATTATGGTCTCCCCAACCTAATGGAAGAGGGTACCAGATCTTTGAAAATAATAATAATAATAATAACAACAATAATAAGACCTATACCCAATTTGAATCTTAGGGGTGCCACACTGGATACATCAGCACTAAAAGCTCTCCAAACAACTCTATACTCAGCCAATATGGGGAGTGCAGAAAATCACCTACGGCCATTTCTTAATGCTATCAATCCAGGATTTTCACACCTTCCTTCCAACTTCAACTGTTCCTTCCAGAATAATTTTTGAAAAGTGAGTCATGTTTCGTTACATGTCCAAACCAAACAAGTTTACGCCGTTTTATCACTGCCAAAACTGGTTCTGACATCCTGCAAGTTTGTTTATCTGCTGCCAGACAAATATGTTTGTCTTGTATTCTATATAACTAATTCTTCACAAACGTTTGTAGTACTTGTTTTTAAAAACATGAATCCTTCTGTCTTCATTGCGTATTTAGCTTTCACATCTGTATAAAGTATACTTAGCTCTAGCATTTTGAAAAGACTGATCTTTACTATAATACTGATCATTCTTTTTCAAATCATATTAAACCTTGCCATGATAGCCATCGTCAACTCGAATCTTAATGTAATTTCATTTCCTGAGTTACCATCATTACATATTTGGGACCTGAGATATTTGAAGGTGGTAACTTCTTCATGTTTGTGACTGTGAAAGTAGTGGCAGTGTGTGTAATGCTGACCATATCATCTTGAGATGTGCTGTTGATCCATAGAAAATTCAGGCCTAACACAGAATTCCCCAATACACCTCAACGGAATGGAAAAGTACTTTAATATATGTGTATACATAGAAGGCATTGTGTCAACCATTTGCACGAAGACAGACACATGAAAGACAAAAAGTGTCACAGGCCCGACATATTTCCGTTTCTGAAGATTGGTGTCATTTGCCCTAAGGCTTGGTATGCTTTACTACATCTATTGTGTATTTCTTTGCTGCTTTTTCGTCTGTTGTTATATTACTTCCTAGATATATGAATTCTGCAACCTGTTTAAGTCTGTTATATATATATATATATATATATATATATATATATATATATATATATATATATATATATATATATATATATATATATATATATATATATATATATGCGTTTCTTTCTGTTCTTTCTATCTTCATTACTTCAGTCTTTTCTATTTATATCTTCATTATAAAAGTTTGGTATGTTTGATGTAATCTGCCTATTTGTCTTTGTAGTTGTTCTTCTGATGATCTTACTAGTGCTTGGTCATCTGCAAATAGCAAATCATTTAAGAGAATGCTGTTATCCTTCAGATTGTTTTCTTCCATTGTCTTTGCAGATGTGATCTATGTATGTTATGAACAGTAAGGGGATAGTACCCTGTCTCACTCCCGAATTGATTTGAAAATTATCGGATGTGCCTGCGCTCATTCTTACTGCACATTGACTATTGGCGTACATGCTCTGACATATGCTTATCAGATGTTGTGGAACTCCATATGTTTGTAGTGTTATCCATAGTTGTGCTCTATCCACTCTGTCAAAAGCTTTCTCTTGGTTTACAAAAGTCAAATATAGGTCTTGGTTATATTCTATCGCTCTTTCTGAAATTTGTTTGATGGTGAAGATTGCAGCTGTACAGCTTTTATTTTTCCAAAAGCCTATTTGTGTGTTGTTGAGCCATGGTTCTATATACGGGCACCTTAATAGTGAAATGCCTCTATACTTAGTGCAGTTATACATATTGCCATTATTGATACTTTTGTTTTCAATTTTCTTTGTATATCCTACTGCCTAGAGAATTTGAACATCGATAGTAAAGATTTAAGAATCATCAAGAACATGTACTAACAACAAACAGCAATAAGAGTAGGAAATAAATTTGGCCCTTTTTTAACAAATAAAACAAGAAAGACAGGGATGAGTACTTTCACCAGACTTGTTCTCTGTATACAATGAAAACATAATGCGTGTAAGAGTTAATATCCTGGAATGTGGGAGGACATAACATAAATAATTTAAAATATACTGATGTCACTGTTCTGCTACACAACACTGACTACCACGCTTTAAACATAGGTGGATTCCTAATCTCGGAACTACGCTACACAGACGACACAGTGCTTCTTTCAAACGATATAAAGGGATTGGAACAACTAATCAAGAACACAAAGAAATATAGCGAAGCACAGAATTTGTATTTAAACACGCAGAAAACAAAAATCATGTCAACAGATATAACAAAACAACAACCAAAAATCAGAATAGACAATACCGAGATAGAATGTGTGGATAAATTTGAATACTTAGGAGCAAACATCAACGGTGCAGGAGACTGCATGGCAGAAATAAGGAAGAGATTGGCAATGGCATATTGCAAAATAACACGGCTGAAAAACATATGGAAAAACAACAAAATAGAAACGAAAGTGCTAATGTTACGAACTTTCGAGCTGAAATGCTACAGGAAGATACTTAGAATATCATGGAAGGATATCATGGAAGGAGAAACTCAGATATTATTAACACTGAATATTCAGAGTGTTGGTTACTAAACACAATAACAAAAAGAAAACTACGCCTGTTTGGTCATATAAAGAGACATAACTGTTTAGAAAGACAAATAATGGAGGGAAGAGTACCTGGAAAGAGGAGAAGGGGCAGACCAAGAAGACGATGGACTGACGACATTAAAGATAACATGAATACATCGCTAGAAAATGCAAGCCACATCGCCCAATACATACAAATCTTTGAAGGAATACGTCACATGACACACTGTTCTGCTTGCTTAAAGAGAGGAGACCTTGTAAGAATTAATTAATGTAGTAGTGGCAGAAAGTAAAGAGAGAAGCCTGTTCCTAAATATCAAGAGAACAGAAGTAATGTTTTTTTTCAAAGAAACAAAATATCACAGCTTGCAAGATCAAAGTAAATGATATAGTATTATTTACAGGTCCACCAATTCAAGTATTTAGGTACAACGATTACAGCAGATGGAAGAAGTTCAACAGAAATATGAAGCAGAATAGGGCAAGCAAGAACAACATTCAGAAAAATATGTGTAATATGTTCTTCTTCTTCAGTGTTCATTCTCAAACTCCCGCTGGATCTTTCTTGTAGCAGGACAATGGTCCTACTAGATTTCCAGCAGGATGTAGTCCAGAGAATGGAAATGTCTTGTGTCGCCGTTTTATTTGCGCCAATAGCTCAACATATCCGTCTTCGGCGGGTAGTAATATGTAATATGGCCCTGTCATAAGAGGTGAGGAAAACAGTTCTGCGGTGCTATATAACTCCTATACTAACATATGGATGCAAGTCTTGGACAATAAATCAACAGGAAAGTAGGAAATTATAGGCAGTAGAGATGTGGTTCTACAGAAGAATGCTGATAATACCATGGACTGCCAGGAAAACTAATGTGGAGGTGTTGCTGCTGCTTATTACATGAAAAGTTTTTTCATCCCTGAGGATGGGCCCTACCTTTACCTTTTACTTTTGTTAAGGACTATCAGAATTAGGGTTTGTATAAGATTGTAAAACTACACAAGCTGGCATTTCACCTGATGATGCTGACAAAACAAAAAGGTGCATATCATAGTATTCCTACATTCCCGCTGATACCTGTGTGGCCTGGTATCCACTGTAGTGTAGTATTGATGTCATAGGATGTAAGTATGTTTGTAGTTTGATGTATGTTGCTTATGGTTTTCTCTGCTGTTGGATCCCAGTTTACTAGGGCTTGTAGAGAGGAGTCTGTGAATATTACTTGATTTTTTGGACATGCTGAGTAAGTCTTGTATTTGGTGGTGATGTATGAGTGTTTCTGGTATTGTTTTCACCTCTGCATCATAGTTGCTGCAGAACTCTCTACAAGGAGCAGATAACTCTACTGATGTTTTGTCAGGGAGAACTATGAGAGAGCCATATCCTGCATTGATGGTGGCTTTGAAGGCTGATCCAGTATGCTTGGATCCAGCCCTTTGGGTAGGAGATGATAGTCTAGTGCAATGGATAGAAGCATGTTTTGGTTTGTTGTCTTGATTACTGACTCGCCAATTAGTGCAATGTTT
The DNA here is from genome assembly GCA_034231615.1 of Meghimatium bilineatum. Classification (NCBI taxonomy): domain Eukaryota; kingdom Metazoa; phylum Mollusca; class Gastropoda; order Stylommatophora; family Philomycidae; genus Meghimatium; species Meghimatium bilineatum. Next base: position 27,987,267 of record CM067305.1, on the reverse strand, counting down.
ATTTGGAGCAGTATGAGGGATGTACTTGATGGGATATTTGATACTGTTTTAGATTCCTCTCTATCTTCAGGAAGGGGATATTTCTTGTTTAGTTCTTCTGCTAGCTGTACTGGAGATTTGTGTTTTAGTCTTGTTTTGCGTGCCCATTTCTTAACTACTTCTTTGTAACGATGGTTTTGTTGGAGACTGTTCAAAGGCAAAGAAGAAAGGTGGAATTAAATCTGCAAGCAGATCAGCTCAGACAAATCTCTTAAGACGTTCTGGCGTTTTCAGCGGAGCATGAACGGAAATGTTCAAAGAGTCGGCATATCAAATTTTCAATCTACTGATCTGACATGGCAGAAATCAGACAAAGATAAGTGAAAGGCCTTCCTTTGGTTCAACAGATGGACCAAAACAATCTATATGTCAAGTGGAGGATTATCTCTACGCTGTCTCGTCTATGTACGGAGACTAAGTGGAATGAGAGCATACACATCACTGTAGAAACCGTTTAGACCACTCTGAAATGATGAAATGGTCACGGAACACTGTCCCAGGCCCTGACTGTGTACAATACAAGGAATTCGCCATCCTTAAGGAGAGTGACATAAATGATCTGGTTGGCGAGTTTAACGGAAACATCAAGAACAGTATCATCAAGGAAGAATGGCTGCACAGCTACCTATTGCCACAAAGAAGACTAATAAAAACACCACGCCCAGATCAATGGTTACTGAATCATAACGATGCAGAACACCACAGGCAAACTTATTGAGAAGATTGTAGCACAGCACCTCGCTCGAGACTTGGAAGAGAGTCACAATTTTCCAGGCACGCTCAGAGGCTACAGATGCCAGAAAGAAACATGGTGTAATGCCGCTGCTTTTGTCTATGAAGTGTTCGAGGGCTTCCATGCAGGTCTAGAAACGTATGCTGTCGCGATTGACTTGGAGAACGCATATAACACAGTGCCACTCGAATACCTCATCAACACACTTTGCCCTTTAATGTTGACCCTTTCATCATCAGATGGATATTAGTGGTGTTGCTCGAGTAGAAGATGGCTCTCAGGTGTGATGGTTGGACATCTAAACACATCACAATATGCCCATGCCTTCCACAGGGATCTGCCCTCTCACCTGTATTATTCAATGTCTACACTGTGGCAATAACACAGCAGTAGCTCGACGGAAGAGGTAGAACAATGTCTTTTATGGATGATATCCTGATATACAGACAGGGAAGAGACAGAACAGAAACTGACGGATCACTGCAGAATGAGCTAGGCCATATCACCTTGGTGTGATGATTCAGGGGCACTAATCAACCAAGAGAAGGCTGCGGTGACATGGTTCTCTCTTAACAATCATATCGTAAAGTCTGCGTCACTGATGGTGGAGATGAGAGGATACGATGTCATCATGACCTCATCCTTACAATACCTGCACGTGCGATTTGATCGTAGTCTGCATTTCCGGGAACACGTTGACCATGTTATCGCAAAGAACTTTCAGCTCTGAGAGTGATGACAGCAGCTGACACTAAACAACAAACAACCACAGCTTGTAATCTTGTATGAGGCTCTTGTCCTCCCTGTCATTGAATATGCAGGCGCTACTATCACCGCCAGTCATACACAAATTAAGAGGCTGGAGAGAATTCAAAATGAAGCGATGCGGATCATTCTTGGTTGCACAATGGACACAACCTGTGTAGCTATGAGATTTCTCCTTGAGTTTCCGAGCATATCTCATAGAATTGATATGTGGCATGCCAGTTCATACCTCAGAGTGAGTTCTGACATAGACCACCCACTACACAGCGAGCTCCCTCGTGTGAAGGGAAGCAGGTTCAAGAGAGGAAAATCATGGGTGGGTCAGCCAAGGATACTGTTAAACATATCTGCGCCCTAGAAGACCTAACTCCTGGCGAGGAATGGATACCTATTCCTACGGCCTTTCAAGAGGCAGTCAAGACTGTCATTACACTCAACAGAGAGTGCAGGAACACAGCCCCGTAAGCGTGGATGCTGAGGTCAAGGAACTAAAGATGTGTCAAGGATGTGTTGATCTCATGCCTCCACAAATAAAGCGGGGAGCCTGGCTGTGTATTCTGTCCAAGAGCTTTTTGATGATGTGGCCTGCGAGGGGAAATTATAGTCTAATAAGGATCTAATGTGGATCTTGTATGGATATATGTATTCATGTCTAAGTGTTGTCTTGTCGGCTCCCCAGGATGTACTTGTAAGTCACTTTAACAAGTTCGACGTCCTAGAAGCTTTTTCTGTAATATTGTTAATATAATAAAGTTGTTGGCGGTTAACTTCCTGTTCAGCTGAAAACTTAGGTATGTTGGGTTTTCTTTATAATTTATTTGAGCTCCTTCAAGAGTGATTTTAAGCTTCTTTTTTTGTTGCTAAGAGTAAATATGGTATATGTGATTTTACTTATGTTTACCTAGTTTCCAGAAGTTACAGTATGGTGATATTGTGAGAAGGGTCTTTTTTAAGTCTCTCTACAGCCAGGTGTTAAGTCTGATACACTTGTACATATGACAACATGGCTGCAAACATGACTTTGTGGGTGTTAAGCAAGTCAGGGAGATCATTTATGAAGATTAACAATACGGTCAGGTGAACGCTGAGCCTTGGGTTACCTCCCTCAAGCGTGTTTGGATAATAGTTTGTTGTTTACTGCAGTTTGTATGGTTGTCACTTAGGTAGTTCTTTAACCATTTGTACATTTTCCCACAAATGCACATGTTTTGCATTTTTAGCAATTGTCCAATACCTTGTCATCTATTTGCATTAAGGACAATGACTATACTCTTCCCTTCCCTTGCTGAAAATTGTCCTTCATATTCTGAATGAATAAAAAGAGTTGGCTCTTCAGTCCTTGATCTTCTTCGGAAGTCTCATTGTGAGTTGTTAAGGGACGATGAAGCTTCCAACCACCAGTATAATCTGTTAGTCCGCATTCGTTCTGAAAGTTTCCTGATGGTAGAAGTCAAAGAGATAGGCCAAAAGCTTTTTATGTCATCTTCAGGCGTATCCTTCTTTAACATTGGCTTGACAATAGCGTCTTCCAGGCTGTTGTTAGAGTTCCACTTTGCCAAGTTGTATTTATGAAATGTAGGAGCTCTATTTTCTATTTCATTCCTAGGTGGTGGATCATCTCATTGGATATTTTATCAGGACCTGGTGCTTTTCTTGACTGTAGTTTCTTTAGTGCAATCTGGAGTTCTTGAATAGTTTTCTTCAAAGAGTTTGTTGATTTTAATCTTTCTTTAGATTTTAGAATCTTGCCAATCGTATTTTCTAATACTTTTCTACGGAAGGTTTTGTTGATGTTTGAAAAGTATTTGTTAAAACATTTTGCTTTGTCTGTATCTTCCACTACCTGGCTTGCAGTCCTCAGTGGTTTTGGGTTTGTGTGTTTGTTTTTCCCTGATAGGTTATTTAATAGCTTCCAGACCCTCCTGCCATCAGTGCGAAGATTGAGCTTAGTACAAGTGTCTGACTTTTTTTTTTTTTGTTGTGCATCTTTTGTTTCTATGCAGTTAATTTATTATATTCTGTTCTGTTTGCATGTTTCTATCCTTTCTTTCTTGCTTCTCTTTTTGACAAGTTCTTCAAGTTTCTTTGTCCAGAATGGGCTATATTTATTTCTCTATCCTCGGGGGATTGTTCTGTAGGCTGTATTAAGTACGGTTGCAGTGATATTTTTGTTTATATCTGTGTTTTTGTCAGTCTTCGCTAGGTTTTCATCTCTGAAAGTTTAGAATTGTTCCCAATTGTTTGTAATTCCAGCAGTGTGTTTTTCGTATTGGTTGCTTTCTTATTTGTGAGATTTGGAGGAGTATGGGGAGGTGGTCGCTCCTTATGTCATCAAGGATTCTCAGAGTACAGTCATTCTGGAGATTTGCGGATATGATGGTAGGTCAGGTCTGAATGTTGATACACTAGCTCACTTGACGTGGGAAAAGTTTCGAACATAGATATTAATAATGTTTCATCTTCGTCCACGAATTATCATCTGTACTCCCTGAAACTCCTTATCTTCATTCTCCCAAGGTGTCAGGTCAAGCAGACAGTGTGGCATGCCACGTTGTACGAGGATCACCTCACAATGATGCGTGGGACTTGTCGGGTTAACATAGCTCACTAAACTTTGAAAAATCAGAATTGTTTGGCTTATGTCTCTTGTAGAAGCATTACATCGAAATTGTATGCTAACCGTTCCAGTTCCGGAACACGCTGAAAAGTGCTAGAACAATTCCAATATCCAATGTTGACATTCAGATTTGGTCTACTTTCCTCCTTGCTCCTCTCTTTCCTCCCCTTCCCTTAGAAGATTGTTCTCGGCATGGGCTTTTTCTAATTCGACAAGAAACTGAGCTTATAATACTTATATCTAATGGAACAGATGTCAACCGCAGTGTACGTACTCTGTCGCTTGCTCCTTTTGTCTCGAGTGCTATCAATGATGCTGTCAGCGAAATTTGGCTGTAAACTACTTTTAATGTGGACTAACGACAATTTAATATAATATATAATGAACTATCGCTCTGTTAAATGGTCACTGCTGTTGAAAATAGGTCTTGCGTGTTTGGTTGACAACAGCAACTTTTTTACTACTCTCCTGGTGAATTTTAAAAAAATCTAGGCTGTAGGCTTGACCAGTCTTGCGGTTAGTTGAACTGAATTCCTGATTATCATTAGTATAAAATAGGCAGCACAGAATAACAATTATTTCTATCCACAGTGATCTGTCACCACTACCAATAATGAACTCTTCACTTTGCACCAAGGTAGTTGTATGTGTATTTATTTTATCGCTTTTCACAGCACTTTTAAGACAAGATAATAGCTTAAGCACCATATCAGCACATCAAGACATAGTAGCTTTAACAGTGACTACCACAACAGGCTCCAATTCAAGAAAAACAAAATCACAATTGTCACAAATCCACAGGAATGTGAAATATGACTTATAAAGATGCCATCTTGAACCAGACATCCACTGTGTTTACCTAGTCAGTTTATGTAGTACCATGTGAAGACTGAAATTTTCTCAATGAGTTGGAAGAACTCCCAGGAGATTTTCAACTAGTGTGCGGAGACTTCAATTCTCGAAATGTCGCCTGGGGAAACCCAAACACCAACACACAGGGAATGGCACTATACAGGGCCCTGTTAGAGACTGATCTCACTATTCTTAATGGTTAGCGACCAAAGAGACAGACTAAGATTCAAACATTGATCGTACACTGGTGTCATGTCATGATGAAATGGAAACGACGTGGGCGGCACTGGCTTGCCATGGTATTGACCACCTACCATGCGCTGTAACAATCACAAAAGGACAGAACTGTAGAAATAACAAGAGACAACATGCTTTTACATATAAGCGCAACGAAGAGTCAATCTTGAGCAAGTTGCGACAACTGGCATGGCAAAGAAATACAGCAGGGCGAAACATACGACAACCCCTATGGTGGACTGAAGAGATAGAGTCTGCATGGGTAAAGAAGAAGCAAAGTGTCAGGGAGTTGCAACATAAGAGACGACAGACAAAAGTCACCATGGAAAGCAAAAAAGAGTCAGAGATTACTGTAAAGAAGACCACTGAAGCCTTTAAACAAATTGTAAAGGAATCCAAGAAAGAATGCTGGGATAAATTTGCACAAGATATTGCAGCCGACAATGCTCTATACAAATTTTGAAAATTACACATAGCAATGAATCGAAAAACTGACACAAAATTAAATGTGCCCATGAAGGACGAGTCAGGGCTTATACTAACCACAGATGAGCAGAAGGGCAGCGCTTTCTTCAGCAGATATCTCTAACAATCAGATCAGAACAGTATTGATGAACTAAGACTATAGTGGCCACTTTAACAGCATCGCTGGTAACAAACGATATCGCTGATGAGGAACTGGTCTTGTTGGAGGATGTAAAAGAGACCACAAAGAAAACATCAGATGGTGCACCAGGACCGGACGGAATACGCAACAGCATCCTGAAAGATATTGCAGATGACAGGCTTCAAACAATTATGGATGATTTCAACACAAGTCGGAAAACAGGACACATACCAGAAGAGTGACTACACAGTGGCTACCTGACACTCTAAGTGCATACTGACCGGGGAGAGACATGACCTTAAATGCGGCAATCCTCGCCTATGACACCTACGAGGGCTTTCAAGCAGAGGAGGAAACAGTGGTTGCCATGGTCGACCTAGAAGATGCTTACAACAGAGTCAGCTTCAGCCAACTAATACATCTGCTGAGCGAACTTAGCATCGACTTTGGATAATTCGATAGATAGCAATGGTGTTAATGTCCAGACTTGCTCTGAGATTGGAATCCTGGACATCAGAGACAGAACTATAGCACCGGGATTGCCACTATCACTTGCAATCTTTAACGTCTACACATACAAAATAGCACAGCTTCAGGAGGCTGGGCCCGGCATGATACTATGCGGACGACTTCTTGCTGTACAAGCACGGCAGAAACAGAAGAGACAGCATTGATGGCATCCAGAGTAATCTAGAACATTTATCACTGGTGCACTAACTACAAGGCAGTCATTAATCCCACCAAGGCAAACATCATCTGGTTCTAACTGAACAACAACATAGTCACAGATACATTACCAGCAGCCACCTGCATGGGCATCAACATTGACATGGAGCAGACTATGAAATATCTAGGCATCACTTTTGAAAGAAGTTTATCTTTCGCGAAACATGTAGACAATATCATTCAGAAAGCTGGAAAGGGTGTCAGTGTAGTCAAAATCATGGCATCTGCAGAGATGCCGCAGCGAACCATTTTTCAGATGATGCAAGCAGATGATGGGTACTATGATCTGTGTTGGACTATGGTTTAGGTTTATTGACACTGTCACAAACACAGAAGGATAGATTGGAGAGTTCAAAACAAGGCCATGAGAGCAGGAGATACCATGATGCACAAGAGATACACCTATCATGACCATGAGGTTTCTCCTAGACCCACCGAGCATCAAACCAAGACATAAAATAGCTCAAGTTAAAGAATACTTTAAGGTCGCCAATAATGATCATCACGTCTTACACCAATCTCTAAACAACACAAAAGGAAGACATATCAAGAGAGGAAGGTCCTGGATGGCAGAAGATAACCTACTCAGAGTTTGTGAGCTGGAGTCAGTTGAAAGAGGCTGTGAATGGGTGACATTTGGCAAAGAGAGAAAGTTATTGACAACAGTTGTGATACAGATGGGAAGAGAGTGCGCGATTGGGCTGCCAACAGAACAGAGGGAATGATCCAAGAACTCATACTACAGCACTCGAAGCCAGACGATACGATAATTTACCCAGTAGTCGCATAACACAAGAAACAAAAAGGTGTGGTTGGGGTTTCGTGGCCTACCAATATGGCAAGAAATTAGCTGAGAAGTTAGATGCGTACTCCACTACATCAAGTATTAGAATGGATATAGAAGCAGTGACAGCAGCTATCACTGGACTGGCAACGCAACCACTAACAGGCTCAGTGATTCTATCACTCTCAAAGTCTGCTGCACAAAATAGAAAAGTATATGATAAGAACTGAATGGGTCACTCTACTCAACAACGCACAAAGCATTACATGGATTTACTGTTCAGGTCATGCTGGGGCCAGGGGAAACGAAAGAGCCCATGTGTTGGCTGGTAAAGCTATGGTGAACGTCACCGTGATGAGAGGAGACAGGATTGAATTAATTAGAGTAATCATGGATACCCTACAAGAAGACGAGGAGGAAGTTAAATAAGACAATGTACATATTCAGAGAATGATAGAAATGGGAGTGGCAAGAGGCGATGGGAGAAAGTGCTCCCTCTCTGGAAAGATCAGAAGAATGCATAATCAGCAACTGACTGGGACACTGAGCTTATATATACACTTTTAGATGACTGACGGACAAGCAAGTAGAGCATATATGGGAATGCCCCCAGTGCTGTGATGATTGTTCCTAATCAGAAACCAAGAACCACTGGCTCTATGGAGGAGTGTGTGTGGATGAGGAATCTTTAAAATTATTATGTTGCTAGTGTTGCATAGTTCCTCTATGTTGTTTCTGCTATTGTATCCTGTGTCAGGTATGTGTGCATTGAAATCTCCCACAATGACAGTTATCTTGGCATCTGTGGTGCTGATATCTATTTATTTCTTAGAGCTAGGTGGGCAGTATGCAATGAACAGTGTATAGCGCAGACCATGGTACCATATGTTTACTTCTTGCATATCGTTTCCATTGTTTTCTATGTTTATGACTTCTCTTTGCATGTAATTTCTTATGAGTATTGCAATGCCTCTGCACTTCTAACATATATATTTGTTTATAGTGTAGCATGGTATTGAGTATTCTTTCTTTACTAGTAGTATTTCCTGTAGCAGTGTCATGTGGGTATCATAATTGTGTAGTGTTCTACTCAGCTCTAGGGTCTTATTTCTGAGTCCAGGTATGTTAAGTTGTAGTATGCCCCTCGTTATTGATTTTTCATTCAAGGCAACCAGGGGGTGAACAGCTCAGACTTTTTATGAGGCAATGTCTGAGCTCATATGACATATTACATTTAGGCACTTTCGTGTTGGTGTTACTTTACAGAAGCTTATTTTCAAACCCAGATGGTTGATCCAACAAAGTAGGGCCTGGGAACAGGAACACAATTTTTCAACTGGCATGATGCTGCCTTGACTTGGGTCTTCCTAGACTTCCATCTATGGGTAGTGGATCTGAGGAGTGCTTCATCACTCTTCTTTCCCCACCACCTAGTCTACCGGCACACAAGATGTGTGCCATGTCTGCCACATTTAGGAAGACTTGTAGGATTGTAACATCCTCAATTGGATGGATTCACCTAAGGTTTCCGCTCCCTCCAGTTCGTTTCTTGGTGTCAGTTCGCCATACAACATTATGAGATCTTGCCAATCCAGGTCACAGGACCTAGGTTCTATGATGGAGTGCAATGCCACAGGTTGGACAACCCTCTTCTCCAGGGGGAGGAAGATTGAAAACATGACATTCATCATCATCAGGTGCCATGCCAGCTGGCGTAGGAGATTGTGTTTCTTCACAGCTCTCTATCTGCAGTATTATGTATCAAGATCGTTGTTGTCCTCCTACTGATATTCCTGGGATATCAACTATTGCACCAAACAATACATACTTTAAAAATGTGGGAATGCTTCATTTTGCTCATAAGGCATTTTTTCACACAGCTACACTTAGCACATCATGAAATGTTTTCTAAATGTGTCCATGGGATTCTTAACAATTTTCTCTTCTAGAACAATACCAGTCTTATATGCGTGCTTTTTGATGCTGACTTGAATATTTTAAAAGAAAGCAGAGATCAGTCTAAATACGTTTTAATGTTTAGAAAGTTGAATATATGATAAACTGCTGTGGCCTGAACAGCAACTTGTAAATACCTCTTTCTCCATTCTTTTTTTATTGTTGACTGACTCTGTCACTTTGAACATATTGGGACTAAATATTGACATCTGCATTTTGTTCTGATCAAGCTCAAATGGGTTGACAAACTGACAGCCAGGAGTAAATCCATAAGATGATGCACTAGCAGGAGACATTATTAAGGATGTGTGCTGATGAGATGTGCCAGTCTCTATGCCAATTTGCTGATTGCGATTAGGGGTCTTGAAGATTTCTTGCAGCTCTTGAGTTGATATGGCTGGTGATTGTGAACAAGACATCATTGATAACTGATAAATGAAATTTATCTATAGTAAAAACAAAGTCAAATGATTACAACAAATGAGGAGAATTAAATGCACATAATGTATAACAAAATATCCTACTGATACAACTATTGAGGGTTTTATTATGTAACTAAATGCTACAACAAATATCTTTCTATGTTATACATGATGCCAGTGTGGCAACTGGGTCTGGACTTCTAGTTCGTGGTGCAAAGAATAGGGCAACTGTCTTCTTTCCAGACATGTAGGATATGATCAAGGAAAATTGAAGAATATGCAGACAAACTGTTACACATGAACAAACCATCATTGTCTTGCCTCAGTTTCTTAATTTAAGCTTCTATCAATTGATCCACATGGATGACAAACAGATGTAGATCAGCAGACATTGCACTTTTGTGCAGACTCCTAGGTGGATTATGTTATGATCTCCACATTATGTTGAGCTTAAGTTTATTTTTTTTTTAAATGTGTTATTATTAAATTATTGTTGATATAGTTTCATGTGAGACTTCATTTTCTTTTGATCTGTCAAGTCTAAGTATAAGACAAAAAGTTTTAAGAAAATATATTTTAAAAATCATCATGTTGAAAATTATGTGAAGTTTTTCCTCATCTTAGTGATAGAGTTGTGACAACAGGGAAACCACTTTTGTGGGGAAAGGGTTAAAAAGATCGCCATACATAGCTGTTTTGGGATGTGTTTGTCAGGCATATGCACAACATGTCCAAACAATCTCAGTTCAGCCTTCTTCAGCATTGCATGAATGCTTTGGATTTGACTATAGTGAGGTCTTCAGTATCTGGTACTTTTTCTTGAGAAGTCTGTGGTAAACAATAACAAGCAATAAGGAGCAATACAATAATGACAAATTTAACAGAATTGAATAAGTCCTGATATTTCGACTGAGATTGGAAGATTTATGTCCAAAAGCACATTTACACCAAACCGGCATCAACAACTCTGCAGCCTCATCTGTGAAGCAAGAACACAGACACCAGAACATATATTTCAGGAGTGTCCCTGCTTATCTCCTCAGAGTGACAGTCTGGTCTATAGTTGTGCCTCTACAAAACCAAATTGTGGAGAATCCACAGCGGCAAAAAAAACAAATCGCTCTATATATGACAAATATCGGACTGAATGCATAGTGACTTTTTTCCTCACTCATCTGCATCGCTGAAGATAGAGATCGCTTGAGGATTCTGTGTGTTGAAGTATCTAACGTGGTACCCCTACGACCCTTACGGATTATGGGATTATAGATAGATAGATAGATGGTGATTGATTGCATTAGTGGAAGTTGCAACACCCTCAGAGCAGACAGTGACAAAATGCTTTTTATCTATTTGGAAACAGCACCAAACAAAATATTTCTTTTATCAAATCACAGTATTTCAGATTATTTATTAAACATGGTTCCTAAAATGCCAAATTATTTATAAATGCAAAACATTCTAGAACAAAGGAAAGAATGTACTTACCATTATCATATGGTGACATACTGGAATGTGTTTGACGGAAACTGCTTTGCTCTCGTCCATCTTTTAATAAGAATAAGAATAAAATTACACAATCTTTCCCTTGTCACCTGTTTTTTTCCTATAAAATTTTCTTTATTTTGTGTGTGTTTAACTTTTTTTTGTTATTAAAGATTTTAAAATAATTTTTTGCACACCTGGCTATAGCCAGGTTCCCCTCATCAAACAGATTTTGTGTTGTCCACGAGGTGCAGGAATGCAAGAATAGCTAAACATCTGTTCCTACTCATGACATTCCTGAACCCAAGCATCTCTATGAGACCATCATTAGACCATTACAATTCATAGGATGAACATTTGGTCAGTCCTATCAAGAGCAACAAACGCTCTCATCAGCAGATGAGATGATTACTTCCTTATGTAGCTTCACACGAGAAGAGATACCTGCATCCTGTCCTTTCGATTTACTAACCTGCTTAGCGTAACGGTTAGTTTCAGTCACTGATGTGTTCAATATATCATATGTCACAAACAAATGCAACACTTCTACTTCAATAACATTATCAACTAGACCTATAAGTCTAACAACTTCAGAAAGTCACAAAGTCAGACATAACTATAACCTGAAGAAGTGAGCATGATTACCAGCACTTTCTTCCTCCAACATGTTATCAGACACTTGAAACAGAACTAGTATCACCATCTCCAGCTGGATCGGCTAATGGAGAACGGTCTGCATCTGTAAATCCCAAGAGTTCCTCATCTAAATCAGAGTCCATGAAAATCTCAGCAAAGATGGCATCCATTTGGAAAGATTGCATTGGATTAGGTCTAACATTGAAGCGTGAAATTGATCGCTCTTTTCACACAAACACTGAATGGGCAGAATGGATATAATATACAGATAAACGGAAAAGATGGATAGAAAACTCAGGGACATCCTGAACAAACACGGTCATAGCACAGCCAAGGCCACACATCTGGCTCTAGAACGCAAGCTTGAGCTCCAATCACCCCTGCGCTTAACGGCAAGAGTGGATAACAAACCACCTGAGGAAAGACAATAGATCTACAAGTGACCATCCAAACAATAACAGGTGTGTATGGGGATGAACAGCAGAATAATCTGCAGAAAAGGGTAGCAGCTATCAGCTTCCTCAATGACACCCAAGTGATCTATGTATACGGATAGATCAGCACAGAATGCAGTAAGAAATGGGGGAAGTGGTGTATATGTGGAATACCCACTGATACCACATGTATACCAATGGAGAATTACTGCAACAACTATGAATCTGAAGTTAAAGCTATTTATGCAGCCACAGAAAAACGTAACAGCAGACAGGACCTCACACCCTATTGTAATACTTACAAATGCAAGATCAGTACTAGAGGCACTGCAATACAATGAACTTCCAGAGTTAAAAGAGGTATTGTCCATAGTGCAAAATAAGTGTAGAATTATACTGCAATGGATTCTATCACACTGTAGAATAGCAGGTAAAGAGAGAGCTGATCAACAGGCCAAGGAAGGTTCTAACATGCGGCAAACAGATGTACCAATCAGCTATCATCAAAATAAATCCATGATAAGGCACAACAAAAGCCTAATTTACCTTCACGGGACAACTACCACCTACTTAACAGACGAGAACAGGTCATCATATTTCGACTCAGAACTGGACACAATAGACTGAACAGCTTATGTATACAAAATTTAAAACTGGCACAACAGCAAAGTGTACATGTGGTCAAGCCAACCAGACTTCAGAATTTATCCTTCAAGAATGTGCAAACTATGACATATTATGGTGCACATACTGGCCTTCTGATACACCTATGAATGTTAAACTTTATGGTACAAAACAAGAAATGGAAAACACTCTCCAATTTATACAAGAAACAACACTGCAGATATAGACATTATTAGCGAATGAAAGAAGAAGAAGAAAGAACAGGACAGCGAACTATTTTGAACTTGTTAATTCGTCTTAGTGGAACATGAAGATGCTGGAACTACAATCGATTCAGACGTTTTAATTATTGGTTCTGCACAATCAAGTTTATATCTTGTTATTTTGCTAATTTTATACAGAAATTTGTATATCCTAGTAAGCACAAAATAAAGGCCTAATAGTTTGTGCCAAGTATTTGTCACACCACAAATAATGCATATTTTTCACAAAGTAAAATGAATGAACCCAATCTGTTTCACACACAAAACTCAGAACTAAGTGTGCATACTAAGTGACTATCTGAATATGAATCAGAATGTCAAAATAGGTGATGTACGTAGGGAATGGGTGGAATCATTAGAGAGCAAAAATACAGGCATTACTACAAAAACTCATGCTTATTTTTGTCACCGGACATGCAGGCGTGGAGGGAAACAAACGAACTTACCAATTAGCTAGCCTCCCCACCACAACAGATGATCAGCCTATGGATCGAGCAGACATACAAATTGCTCTTCGTGAATCCGCACGATAAGAGGATTTTGAGACGAATGAGCATGAGTCAATAACGAGAATGCGCGAATTGGGAGTGAGGATGGGCATGGCCCGTAGAGAAACCATGACAAAGATTTCAAAAAGAGCAGTGAACCAACATAGAACCGGAACCATCAGTCATTATACCCTGAGAGATTTACTGAAGCAGAGATCTGAGTACCTATGGACGTGTCCGGTGTGTGAAGAGGATAGTCAACATACTTAACTAATAACAACTAATAACTCAGAACTAAACGCAGTTACATTTCTTATGTACACAAGAAGTTTTCAACTGAGCAATGAACATTTCACCCAAATCTTATACTATACTACGTTAACCATACATTCAATTTTGGATATAGAGATTAAGTCCTGCATGACTCTCACACATAGAAGACCTATGAGCTGAGCCAAAATAGGCCTTTATATGATGCGATATTGAATATTGCCGTGGTCACAGCAATATTTTCTTTAGTAACTTTGTATCGTCTGCCAATGGCGACCAACAGAGATAATCGAAAATATGTTATTAAAAAGGGTTGTTTTGCTTGTGCCTGCAGGTCTTCTATTGTCCTGATTTACATTCCAGGCAGTATTTAATTTCCTCTATCTAAGGTGAAATAACATACTTCTAAACGGAAAATTATCTTTGTGCTAAATTTTGGTATCTGGGGGAGGTGGGCTCCATTATAACTATAAATTCATACTCATTCATATTCAGTTTCAGGTTCTTTCCCAACACTAGCTTATATCATCTGGAAGACTGATCAGTGTCTACAGTTTACTATTCTGATCAAACATAAATAAACGCTATAGCCATATTAAGTATTTCACTATAGAATTTTAGTTTTGGTCATGCATGAAAGTTTCTTTAGGTTGAACAAAATGAGAAACTGAGTAAGAAACAAATAATAAAAGATGGGTGTACGTTGTATAGCTAGTGTACACAAAACAATATTAGAGATACAATCAAAATATCAACGGGGAAATTCTGTCATAATTATGATGCAGAAATCCAGACAATCAAGGTGGCAACCGAAAAACTGATGAGGCAAATCTTGATTAACAGCCTGTAGTATTTCTGACAGATGCAAGATCAGCACTCTAAACACTCCAGTCCAGCAAATACTACTGACTGAACTAAGAAATCAGCATGAAGTTATGCAGTGGATACCACTGCTTTGTGGAATATCTGGAAATGAGAAAGCAGATCACCTAGCTAAGGAGGGAGATACTGATGATCAACTAAATGTGCCAATAACATACTATCAAAAGAAATAGATGATCAAAGCAATTAGAAAGCCAACATGTGTTGGAATACAAGATTACTATAATAATAATAATAAAACCCATAACCCGTCAGGGTCGTAGGGGTGTCACATTGAGACATTAGGTGCAGAAAGATCACAAATTTCTATCTTCTACCATCCTGATACGTTTAGAAATTTCACACCCAGTCCAGTCCTTGATATGATCCAGCCATGTCTTCTGGTCACCTCATCTTTTTTTTAACCCTCCACCGGACTGTGAAGAACATCGCTTATCATTGAGGAATGTCTCATCATGTGCCTGTACTACCGGAGTTTATGAAGTTTCACAATTGTTTACAGTGGTTTTTGTTGACCCGCTGATACATTAATTATATCAAGCACAAACACATTGGTCTTATGTTCTTAGTAACAGATACCTAACATGCGTCTGTAGCAGGTATGTCAAACGTGCAGCCCGCATGCGACCCTTTGCAAGCACGTGTGCGGTCAGCACAAAGGATACTGCAATTGTCTCATTTAATGGCGAAAATTGCAGTTTTAATACTTTAAACTGGGTGTATAAAACAGAAATCTGACACAGTGCCACATATAAGAAAACAATAAGGCTATTTTAAGCTAGTAAGGGTTTTCTATCTATGAAAACTCGCAACATTGACCGGACGTAGCAGACAGGTTGTTATTGCCATGTTAAAATTTTAAAACAATAATAAATTGTATCTTGTGGAATCGTGCCGGTAATTATATTATTTGTTTTTATGAAGTACTGCGTAAACTGACACTGTTTAAAATCGCTACAGCACCTTTAACTAAGAAGAAAAGGACACTTAATGAAGAAAGGCGAGTATTTCAAGAAAAAAATGGAACTACAATATTTTTTTTACAATGGTAAATGGAAAAATACATTGTTTAATATGCATTAACAGCATTGCCACGCCAAAAGCGTACAACTTAAAAAGACATTATAAAACCAACCATCGATCCTGTGATAAATATGAGGGCTTAATGCGTGTTTCAAGACTCAAGGAATTGAAGGCTAACTTGATACAGTAACAGACATGTTTTACAAAAATAGATCAAGCCAATGTCACTTCCGTTACTGCAAGCTATGAACTCAGTCGAATGGTCGCCATGAGTGGGAAATCTTACAGTGAAGGAGATTTCGTAAAGCATTGCCATGTAAAAGTGGCTGACATTGTGTGCCCACAGAAAGCAGTTATTTAAGGATATTTCGTTAACCAGGAAAACTTGTTGGACAGATTGATGAAATGGCAGATAGTTAGTTAGTCGTCGGATCATCATCACTGCAAACTGGACACATCCATAGTTGCTCCGATCTCTCCTTGAGTGTATCCGCCATCATACTTCTGCTGACAGTACCGGTCCTATGCTGGTTGACCATCATTCTTCTGCGCCCTCCAAAATGTTCACCTCTAGCAACACCGCATTTCAATCCCTGATCTTTAATCCTAGCCATTGAAAAGGAATCATCATCCACATTAGTCTCACTCTCGCGTGTTATATCTCTTAAGGAGTTTAAAACGTCAGCGCGATCCATTGCCCCATCGCCCTGTGCCACAATCGCACACGATGCCAGTTGATCTGCTCTTTCATTGCCTCGAACGCACACATGTCCCGGCACGAAAATAAATGTAACCGCTTTCAAGCTCGCATTTCTCAAGGCATCAATCCACTGTTCGCGAACGAGACCCACTTGTACCTTCTTAATCATACTCATAGAGTCACTCAAGATGCAGACCTGCGTTACCTTCTGTGTGCGTAGCCACTCAAATGCCTTGGTCACCGCCATAGTCTCCATGGTCATACTACTCATAGTGACTGCAAAGGCACCACTTTCCTCCTTGATCGTTTTACATGCGCACTGAGCTGTAAAGGCCCAAGCACTGCAAACATGCCTAATTACAGATCCATCAGTGTATATAATCACATCCCCCTCTTTGGTATTCTCACTGATTAAAGCCTGCACTTCTTTCTCCACAGCTGTGGGACACCATTCTCTGCATTCCCTGCTAAGTGATATTACTACTCTCAAACAAGTTTCGAAATCTGTGGGTAGACCTATCCATTCCGCACCTGCTGCCACATCCTGTAATCTGCACACGCTTTGTATTACATCCTCAGCACATCCCATCCACGACCTTCCTCTCGAGTCTGCTGCCTTTAACTTTCTGTATTTGAAGGTACGCCCGTGCGTAAGGAACGGGTGTTCCTTATCTGCATGTATTTGAAGGTACGCCCGTGCACGGCAATACTGTAATCTATGCTCAGCTGTTGGGCAGTCAGGTAGGTATCGCATAGCTCTTGTCAATGTGTCTCTTGTGCATCCCAGAATGATACGCATTGCTGCATTCTGGACTCTATCCAGTCTTTCGATCTGAGTTTGGCTAAGAGTAAGAATTGCCAGTGCATATTCCACCACAGCCACAACCAAACCCTGGTACAAAAGAAATAACAACCTATGCTCACACTGCGCAGCAAGCCATAACCTTCAGTGCTGCTAAGCCTTTGCCTGCCCTTATGATAACATGGTCAACATGTTCCCTGAAACCCAGGCTTCTATCAAAAAACACACTCAGATATCTCATTGTGTTAGTTCTTTCTAAACTTTTCCCGGACAATGAAACTTGTGGCATGGGTGTCTTTACGTAGTGATTGTTCAAGGAAAACCACATCACGAATGCCTTAGAAGGATTAACAACGGCTTCCGTATCTCGACACCAATTTGTCAGTCTGTCCAGCTCCTTCTGTAGTTCCATCATGCACTCTTCTTGATTTCTGCTCTGTCTATACACTAGGATATCATCGGCATATGACATCGTTCTGCCAGCACCTGTGATTTTATTGTCAGCGATATGTACTGTGTGAACAGTTATTTTCCTTCATGAAACTAACAAAAACTTCTCAGAGAACAAGGCTGACCGATGAACACTTGTCATCCCTAATGAAGGTTGGAACTGTAAATATATTTCAGCCAGATATACGAAAAATTGTCATGAAAAAGAGGCATCAAACCTCAGGACAAAACACTGATTTAAGAGTAAAAATAATTTAATGTTCTTAAATAAATGTTGGATTTCAAACCTCAGGACAAAACACTGATTAAAGAGTAAAAATGATTGAATGTTCTTAAATAAATATTGGATTACAATTGTTATATTTGGCATTGTGGGGCGTTAGCTTAATAAAACCGTTGTAGTAGGCATGCAAATTAATTAAATATAATTCAATAAGATTACAGTGTTTCTCAGATTTGTTGGTATGGCCCGCTATATACTCAAAGTATCTTATGCGGCCCATAGTGCGTTTTGAGTTTGACACGCCTGGTCTATAACATTTGTTTTCAAAAACCTTGATTCTTCTAAGTCTGCAGTTAAGAATAAAATCAATGACTACAATTTTATATGTCCGGCTCTACGGTGAAGCGGTACAGTGCGCGTCTGTGACGGTCAAGGTACCAAGTTCGATCCCCGCCAAAGGCATTTCAGCATCCAGACCGTTCAGAAAGCAATGGCAAACTACAGAATACCGGTACATTTATATTATTTATATTGCCTAGAAAAATCACTACAGCCAAAAATGCTGGGTTTATGGCTACATCCTGAATAGGATACGCTACCAATTTTTTATTTCTTTTAAAACAATTTTATATACAATTTGAGAATTGAGGCTGAAAATAGAACCTACCATTATGGTTATTGAATGTTCTCTGCACCAAGAGTTGATGTCTAATGTCTCTGATATCTGACTGTTGCCACTGATGGTATTTGTAATGACCACAACTGTCAGGACTCATTTTTGACTTGCTACTATTATTAATGTCAAGGTTATTTGAGTCTTCTTGTATATCTTGTATTTTTGGCAGATTAGAAATACCAGTAGAGGGTGAGTTAAAATTGGGTGGCTCCATCAATAAACCATTGTCTGTGTTTCTCTCCAAAACAACATCTGAAAAGCCTGCCTCTGAGAATCTCTTTGCATTATCTGTGGTCAAGTTTCTACATAAGATAGAAATATTTGATCCATTTGTGTTTTCTGGTACAGAAGAATACATTGCTAACAGCAATGAGTCTTACTTTCAAACAATACCAGTTTGATAATGACTGTTAATTTCATATACCATTGATGACTTGAGGAAGAATATTTCCAGAGAATTTAGTGTTCATAATTGTTCCATTGTTTTCCAAATCCAATGATCATGTCCAGTTTGAAATTTTCTGTTGACAATATAAATTAAAAAATGACAGTAATTATGTAGTATGTAGAATTTATGTAGTTAATGTAATTAAGACATGACTAATGGAGGCATCATGATAAAAATAATATTGAATATTAATCTTTATCATTCTGCCAATTAAAAACAATTACAACACCTTTTAAACCAATATTATGTTACCAGTGACCCTGACAAAAACACCCATGAGAAAGATTACAACATCTTATGGTTCATTCATTCATTTTCCTTTTGAGCTGAAGTTAGCGCATAGGGCAGAGGTCAGATCTCTCCAATTCTGTCTGTTCAAAGCTATTCTGTGCAGTTCTTGAATAGTATGAATATTGGTTGTTTTACTTTCTCTAAGTATTGTTCTTCTGAGTGTTTCTTTTGGTCTACCCCTTGCTCTTTTGCCTGTAGGTATCCATTCAAGAGATTGGTGGTGTATTCTGTTGGCATCTGCGCGTAGGACATATCCGATGTAGGACCAACGGCGTTTTCTGATAATTTCTGTGATGAAATTTTGATGTGTCTCTTCTCTGATTTTATCATTCGATTTGAATTCACTCCAATGGGTGTTAGTTATCCTACGAAGACATTTGTTCTCGAAATTCAGTAATTATTTTCTGAAGATAAAGAGCTTTTCCAGCTCTCACATCTATATGATAGAACCGGAATAACGCTGGAATTAAATAAGCGCATTTTCATGCGTGTGCTGATTGACTTTGACTTCCAGATATTAGACAGTTTGTTAAATGCACTTGATGCTAGGGCAATGCGAGTTGTAATTTCTGTCATGACATCACCGTCAAGTGTTAATTTGCTTCCTACATAGGAGAATTTGTGTACTTTTTCAAGTTGTTGTCCATTTAAAGTAATTTCGTTAGGTGAATTGGTGAAGTCCATAATTTTTGTTTTTGATGAATTGATTTGGAGACCAATTTGTCCTGCAATGAGTTTTAATCTATCAGTTTTTGTTTGTGCATCTTGATGGTTTTCACTCAATAGTGCAAGATCATCGGCAAAATCCTGGTCTTCTAATGTTGTTTTATTTATCCATTTGATTCCTAAATTTGTGTTGGATGTGCTTTTTCTCATAGCCCAGTCAATTGTGATATTGAATAGTAATGGTGACATAGGGCAGCCTTGTTTAACACCAGTAATCACAGGGAACCATTCTGAATTGCCTTTTTCTGCTCTAACACAGCATTTTGAGTTGGTATAGAATGATTTTATCACATTTATATATTTGTTTTGGAATCCGTATATTTTTTAAATTTCCCAAAGCGATGGTCGATGGATGCTGTCGAAGGCTTTTTGAAAATCAACGAAGTTTATTATGAGATTAGATCTAAATTCTAGACATTCTTCTGTTATTGTTCTAAGAGTGAATATATGGTCGAGGGAGGAACGACCTGGTCTAAAGCCTGACTGTTCTTCTCTAAGTCTTTTGTCTAAGAAGCATCATATTACAAAGAATTTTGCCAGGTACGGATAGCAGTGTGATTCCCTTCCAGTTATCACAGTTTGTTAGGTCTCCTTTTTTGTAGTTTGATAATGATGCCATTTTTTCCATTGTTGGGGTGCGCATTCGTTTTTCCAAATCATATTGAAAATATCCAGTAAAAATGACAAGGTATTACCATTTGATGCTTTTAACAATTCACTTGTGATGTCATCTTGACCTGCTGCTTTATTGTTTTTTAATTTCTTAATGGTTTGTTTTACATCTTCAATGGTGAAATTTTCTATCGAAGCTTCTAGTGTTGGCATTGTCTCCTCTTCCTCTAGATTTGGAGTAGATTGGGGTGGTGGTCTGTTAAGATCTTGGAAATGTTCGGCCCATCTTTGCTTTTGTTGTTCAGTTGTTGTTAGATGCGTTTGGGATAAGTGGCTGATTGCACAGTTGTTTGGTTATGTGGTGTAGTATCTTGCTGTTTTTGTGTTTTGAGGCTGATTCAGCTTCCAATGCTAAGTTGTTTATATAATTGTGCCTGTCCTTTCTAGCACGTGCTTTAACTTCGTCTAAAAGTGCATATGTGAGTCTGTTTTGTTCCTCATCTTGAGTGATTTTTGCAGCAAGTATTTTTTGCTTCATCTCTTTACGGTTTTGGATTTTTTACCAAGTGTTCTCGCTTATCCATTTCTTCTTATTGTTTTGTATGAGACCGGCTGTATCCAAAGCAGCATTTATTGTAGTATTTATAAAATTCTCCCATTTCGTTTCTATGGATGTTATGGGATTTACTAATTCAGATGGCTTATCTAAGGCGGTGTATTAATTGTTGATTTTGTATTCTTGTAAATTACTTTCTAGTAGACGTTTTGTATCGATTTTTCTGTGGTAGATGGTCTTTTGATGTTTTATTAGTTTGATTTTTAGCTTAGCTATGCAGAGATTGTGATCACTTCCTCTAAAAGCTCTTACGTCCTGTAGAGCTGAACTAAATTTTTTGTTAATACAAAAATGGTCTATCTGGTTTTTGGTTATTTTATCAGGTGAGTTCCAAGTAATGTTGAGAATATTTTTGTGCGGGAAGAATGTATTCAAAATTTCCTATTTCACAAAACTCAATTAATCTTTCTCTATTTTGGTTTAGTTTACCTATGCCATATTTTCCAACATGTTTTTCTGCTCCTCTGTTATCATCACCAATTTTGGCGTTAAAAGTCACACATCATAATGATGATATCGTGTTTGGGTACTAAATTTAAAACATCAACTACAGTGTTGTAGAATGTGTCAGACAAGTCAGAAGCATTGTTTGTTGGTGCGTAACATTGGATTATTAATAATTTGAAGATCTTATGGTTGGGTGTTTGAAAGCCATTTTGTTTTTAGAGATTTTTGTGTATATTTTTAATGGAAATTTTCTTCTTCAGCATTCATTCTTAAATTCACACTGGATCTCTTTTGCAGCAGGACCATGGTCCTACTAGACATCTAACAGGATGTAGTCAAGAGAATGGAAATGTTTTATTTGCGCCAATGGCCCGAAACATCCATCTTTGGCGGGTTTTAAGGGAATAAAGCATTGAATGCTAAATCTAATAATGTACATTTTGATGGTGTATGTATGATATGCCATATGTGAGAAGGTGGTGAAGATAAAAAAAAAAGGTTAAATTTTAAAATACTGACACCTATACTTGTCCAATGTGTGGCATACCTGAAAAATGTATTCTGCATATCTGGACCTATTGTATTTATAATGCTGTTTCATAACCACAATAACATACTCATATTATCATTTGTGAAAACAAATAAGACGTAGATGTCACTAAACTTGTTGGATCCATTTTTCTTGGCCTAGGTTAGTAGTCTACAATGTCAATATATAACAAAAGTGCTTAACTCTGGCCCTTGCAACAGGTTTATTTTGATGTTCCAACTCTTCTGGAATTCCTGCTTGACAGTGCACAGTTGTTGTATGTGCACCAGGTGAAAACTTCTTGATAATCCTTGTAATATATTTAATATTGGTAGGTATACTGCCCTCCAGTTAGAGGGTTTGTGCACACAAAACTCTCACCATTTTTGTCAAAGAAGAGCCTAAACAGAACAACTGCAATTGTAATTCAAACAGAGGCTCTCTCCTCGACAAGTTTTACTTTGCTGGCAACAGGAACCTGCAAGCCATTTTGAGTGCATACTGATGATGTCACAGTCGTATTCTTGACTAACTTCACCTTGCATTTGTTGGGCATCTATTTCCTTTTCAGTTCTTTTAGTTCAGACACAACATCGGCCTGTCAGAACATGGTAACTTAACGAAGTCACTCTAAGGTATGGATCCTGGACATCTTAGATCAGAACAATAGCACATGGTCTTCTACAAGGATCTCCTTCGTCTCCGGTGATGTTTACCACGTATACACTTTAAAAATTTCTCAATTGCAAACCTCAGGGTCTTGTAGAGTTCTAACATATGCTGATGATATCCTA
Source organism: Meghimatium bilineatum (assembly GCA_034231615.1). Taxonomy (NCBI): domain Eukaryota; kingdom Metazoa; phylum Mollusca; class Gastropoda; order Stylommatophora; family Philomycidae; genus Meghimatium; species Meghimatium bilineatum. Next base: position 27,964,110 of record CM067305.1, on the reverse strand, counting down.
CTACACAACATGGGCAAGGACAGAACAGATATTACTCACAATGTAGAGTGGATTAGATCAATTGTCGATATGGTGCATAACATACAATGCTGTTTTTAATCCTGTGAAAGCAAAAGTTGTCTGGCACTCATATAATAATCTAGGCCTCATTGCCAGCTGTCAATTGCATGGGTTCATTCATTGAAAGAGAACAAGACCTTAAATATCTGGGGATAACCTTTGATAAGATGTCTCATTCAACAAGGATATCACAAATGTTATTTGGAAGGCAAAGAGAGGGATTAGTGTCATCAAGGTTATGGCGACCAAGGACATGCAGCATCAATGGGTACTTTTTCTGCTTCTACAAATGGTGGTGCTATCTGTCATAGATTATGGCCTCGGGCTACTGATATTGTCACAGACACAAGTAGATAGATTTTTAAATGGTCATGGGGTGTACTAGGGATACGCCCATCACTACAATGAGATGTTTGCTTGATCTCCCCAGTATTAGAGTGTGACTATCTCTTCTCAGCAATGTGCCGTCTATCGTCGCATTCCCTGCCAATAAGTCGGCTCTCGTTTCCTCTGACCCCAGCATGACCAGGGCAGTTTATCCATATAATGCTCTGGACAACTGAGTTGTTAAATAAGTCCCACCATTCTTTTCTTAGCATGAACTTTTCTATCTTGCGCAGCATGCTTTGAGAGTCTGTGAGTATTACCAAGTGTGTTGATGTATCAGTTATCAACCAATTAAGTGCTGCTGTAACTCCCTCTATTTCCATTCTCATGCTCGATGTGACAGTAGAATATGCTGAAGATTTCTGTACACAATAGATGTAGTTAAGCGCACCAAGCCCTAGAGCAAATGACACCAATCTTCAGAAACAAATAAGTAGATTTAAACACCAAAATAACACTATTCAAAACGATTACACTGGTCAACATAAAATTTGCTGTCTATGGTTTTTTTTATTATTACAGATTTTGGATTTTATTACCGGGTATATCCAAAAATCACATTGGTTTTGCTCAATCAGGTCAGGTTTTTTATCTAGCACCACATGATGTTTTTTATAGGTGGGCCATATTCCATGTCAAATCAATCAGTAAAACGACGATTTCCACACATTTGATCAAAAGTGTGCTTTTTTCCTATGTAAAAGGACAAATGATATAGAAAGCAAGTATTTTATTGTCACATGTATGGATATTTTCACACAATATGTTGCAAAATTTATTTTTATTTTTAATTTCAAATTATGAAGATTTCACATCCTTTTTACCAAAATGAGCATAACGATCTTGTTCGTGTTCTCAATTTGTCGATGTCCTCAGCTGAGCTCTTGGTATCCAGATTAAAAGAAAAAAACCTCTTGTCTGACAGTAGATGCATCACTTTTTAACCGCAACAGGCATCAAGAGTTCCTCCATTTTATATTTGAAGAGAAGGATTTGGTGTACTGTACAGATATTTTTCACCTTCTGCAGAAGCTTGGAGTGCAACATTATGAACCCAGAGATTGTTCATTGACAGCTGCAAGAGATCACTAAAATGTGTTCTGCTTCACAATGGCAATCAGTTTGCTTCTGTACCCCTTGCCCACAATGAAGGAGAAGTATGAAGTATGTGCTGGACAAAGTTTCTTATTATCAGCACGAGTGGTATATTTGTGTTGACTTGAAGATGGTGAATTTTCTATTGGGACAACAATCTGGCTTTACAAAGTACCCCTGCTTTCTGTACATGTGGGATAGTAGGGACAGGTCTCAGCACTATACCAAGAAGGACTGGCCTGCACGAGAAGAATTGGTGCTGGGTAGATCAAAGAACATCATCAATAATCCTATGGTAGACAGAAACGAGATACTATTCCCACCGCTGCATATCAAGCTTGGCTTCTTCTTCTCATTCACAATTTGACATGTCTACACAGCAAGTCCTGTTTTCTTAATAAATGCTGCTGTATTTGAAAGCTCCTCAGTGCTCCCATACATCTTTCTGTGGATATCCATCTGTGTGGGTCAGTGTTCTTCCCGTAACTGGTTATTATTCCCTTATTGCAGTCTTGCAGGATATGTTCAGCGGTCTGTACTGTCTGCCCACAAGGGCACAGTGGTAATGGGACCAATCTTAGTCTATTTAAGTGGCTGTTTAATCTGTTGTGTCCTGTTCTGAGGCAGAAGATAATAACCTGCTCTGTTCTGTCGAGATAGTGGTGATTGTCTTTTGGGTGGTCGACTTTCATGATGGCTTTGATGAGGATCTTCTTTTCTTGGTACGTGATTTCTTGGTCTTTTTGTTCCTGTGTTGCTCCATCCTTTGCCAGTCTATCCTCCATTGTGCCTATTTCCATTGTAACTATGGCTGTATCAATAGTGTACATATGAACAATATCCTCCAACGCGAAAAAATTGTGTCAAAACTACACGAAGTTTAAAAATTCATCAAAAATCAGTCCGATATAATATTTCCATGATTCAAATATGCAGAGAAAGCATGAACTGTGACCTATGTAAAGGTCACGGCCAGGTATGAAAATAGTGCAAACTAAAAATGTAATATCGATCATAATGAAACTAATTTTTAAAAGCGCCGGTGGTGATTGTGAGTAGTTGTATACCAGTAAAGTGACTGTTAAGGGGGAATCTGGTTAATATCAGAAATTAGAAGTATAAGGAAATTAATTTACTTTAACGTGTCCAAAGCAGCTTTGATAGCTTGCTATAAATAATGGTTAAAATTTGGTTTCGCCACCACTGCGCTATAATAGCACACTGTTTACATTTTTAACTAGCCAACGTCATGGATTTCCAAGCAAACCCAATCAAATTGAAGGATGTCGTGGCGCCACATTACCCCGATATAAACAGGTTTTTGTCCTGAATACATTTTTTCCAACAGTGCTTTGCTATCACTGTATTCTACATCTCAGCATCCTTCAATTTGATTAGTTTTACACGGAAATCCATAGTCGGCTAATTAAAATGTAAACAATGTTATATTGCGTGAAACACTTACCTTATTCATCATACCCATCATTCAGTGAAATTACAAGAAATTCGTGAACATATCTGGCGATAACAATGTTTGTCCTCTCACAAATTCCACACATTTATCTCCACCAGTACGCAAATTAATCAAATAATGGCTAACTAAGATCATATATCTCACAGACCCGACCATTTTTTCTGCCCATGTTTTCCACTAGTATGTTGCAATAGTCGACTGAAACTAGTTTTTCTGCCTGCTTTCCCGCTGTCAATTTACGCATGCGCAGTCGACTGGATCAATTATCGATGTAGTCTATGTAGACTTGAGATTTATTTGGTTTGCAATAAATACAAAAATAATTAGCAAATATACAATAATTTGGGGGGTTGGGGGGGGGGGGGGGGGCTTCAGCCATTTCTTTCTTTTTTAGGCTAAAACAAAACAGCTGCCAGTCGCCAATAGCAACTAGAACCTTTAGCATACACTATTTTTCCAAGCGAACCGGTGACCATTCTCAATTCCAACAAATTTCCAAACGAACCATTACTCCATGCAAACTGTGAAGTCACAACCCTTGACATTCTAATGTTAAGGAATACCTCGAAAGTGGGACAAGTGTCACAGTGGTGGACGAAACCATAGATGCATCAAAAAACTATGACGTAATTTCACTTGAAACACAAACAAAAATGAGTAAAAATTTAGTTTTGTCCACCACTGTGCTATAAATAGCATAGTTTACATTTTCAACTAGCCGATGTCATAGATTTCTGTGCAAAACCAATCAAATTGAAGGATGTCATGACGCCACATCACCCCAATATAAACTGGGGTTCTTTCCTAGTACACGGGTGCCGGATGTCACACTTTCCAATATACCGACTTCGTGTTTTTAATAATTTATTCCGGTTTCTAGTTTTTAACGTACCAGTTGCGACAACTTGTTGCCAATTTAACAGTTTTTCCGCCCAATTGAGCCAGGGTTTGACCCTAGCCATATGAAAAAAATGTGCATGCAGCAAGAGCGGAAAACATTAGGCCTATGTTGCGAAATTTAATGTTGGCAAAATTTAAACATGACCAAACTGGTTAAGTCACCTGTAGTAAAATGTAACCATTATGCCTATGTCGTGAGTGCAGCAAAACATTAGGCCTATGTCTCGAGTGCGGCAAAATGTAAACAATACCAAACTTATTTCTAGAACTGGTTTTTTTTCTAATGACTGATTGATGCACCTACTTCTTTAATAATATGCTTCTGAGATAAATCATCGAAATAATGCATTTTTGTAGCGTATTTTTGTAAATAACCAAATAACGTAAATTAGATTAGTTTGTGAATTTCACGTTTCGTCGCTTGATATGCAGTAATACTGTGTCCTGTCAGAATATTGGTCATGATATTGTGCCGTGTCATAATATATCGAGATCAGATTTCAGCGAATACTCAAATCACCTACTGGTTTGCTGGGTCCATCATAGTTTTACCCTTGAATAAACATTTAAAATAGCAATAACATTGACTGCTAGAAATGTATAGTGTATGTATGGTATCAGAAACTTACAACTGATTTTGTCACATCACGTTGCGGCACGGCAGCAAAACACAACAAACTGCACAATTAGACAGCAAGTAAAATGTTTCGGTCACCTTATGAGAATGAACCCAAACCGAATACCAATAAGAGCATATAACATTGAATATTCGGACATAACGCCAAATGTAGACCAAGAAAACGGTGGATTGAAAACATCAAGATACCCTTGGAACAAATATGGACGTAATGCAATCAAGACGACACATCTGACTTTAGAACGACAGCTGAAACTCGCACTCCTACGCTTAACACCAAGTGTGAATACGATCAACCATTGTCCACCTGGGGACAGACAATAGCATACATGTAGGAGAATCCACTTAAAATTTACAAATACCCATTACCCGTCATTAACTTCACTTTCAACTAGCGAAAAATGCGGAACGCAACTGTCTATTGTCTAGACATTTGATACATAGAACAAGATACATGGGAAGAACTTGCACAAAATAGATCTACATGGCGCTCTACATTCAAAACTGGCGGATCTATCCCCAGGTGGATAATGGTCAGAATATCCACACTTGCCGTAAAGCGGAGTGGTGATGACCTTAGTTGCCTATCCATGGTCAGATTGCCATGGCTATATCACAGCCTTGGATATGCTGAAGACGGATGTGTCGGGACACTGGGTCAAATGAAACGGCGAAACAAGGCATTTCCATTTTCAGGTCCAAATTAGGCTTGAAATCTATTGGAACCAGGGCCACCCCTAACAATTGCGAGGCCCAATGCGAAACGGATTGCGCGGGGCCCAGTTTGGGTAGGGAAGAGGATAATAAAATAAATTCTAATATGAATTTATGGGCCTATGAAGTGCAGGGCCCACTGCAGCTGCATGGGTTGCAATGGCCTAAAACCGGCCCTGATTGGAACCATTGTCCTGCTACAGGAGAGCTGGTGTCTGAAAAAGAACGCTGAACAAGAAAAAGAATTTGTATTTGTTCAGTGTTGTCTTGCATTCTCTGTATGTGTACGTTCTTAGACTCATTGACATCATCTGCATCTTGAAATGAAGTCTGCTTTATCTCTTATCAGCAATGTCTCATCTATTGCCGAGTTGCCTGCCAATAAGTCGGCTTTCTTGTTTCCACTGACCCCAGCATATCCAGGGCGGTATATCCATGTAATGCTCTGTAAAGTCCCACCATTCTTTTCTCAGCATAAACTTTTATATCTTGTGCAGTATGTTTTTGTAGTCAGTGAGTATTACCGAGTGTTTTGATGTATCAGCTATCAATCAATCAATTAAGTGCTGCTGTAACTCCCTCTATCTCCATCCTCATGCTCGATGTGACAGTAGAATATGCTGAAGATTTCTTAACCAGCTTCACGCCGTTTCTGTAGATAACAAAACACCAACCGCTTTTATTTGTGTTTGTGTTTTATTTATGAGTTCACTCTCCTAATGTGTCCAAACCACTTTATTTTTTGTTTCTGGGACATTCTGTGCATGGTCTTATACCGATTCCTCTCATGATTTCGTCAAATGTGATTTTGCCTTGTTTAGTCACTCTTGAAACTTCTCTCAGACATTTAGTCTCATGTAGTTTTCTGTGTTGAATTGCTGCCAGCCCCTATGTTGATAGCAAAGTGTTGGCATAAAAATAATGTTTATTATCTGTCTCCTGGTTTTCCTTTTGATGATAAAGCTGAATTATGTTTTACCTTTCTACACCCAATAGAACGAGATATAAACAGTCAATAAGCTCATTGGAATAGATGCAGTGAGTCCGGTGAAGTTGTTTAATGAACTTTCTGAACTTATTGAAAATATGGACAACAATCTCCCGCAGAATGCGGTGGAGTTTCCTTTGAACTCAAGCTGAGTCTAAATTCGATATAAACTTCACTTGGTGCAAAAGTCATTAAGATTAATTGTCGTGACTACATGTTTCAGTTATATTATACATGTTTCATAAACGAATACCTTCAAATATTCAATCAATGTCTAATATCAACCACCCTGATCTACTGGGAAAACACAATTTTGGTACTTGAAAACTGCAGTGGAATAAAATGGGTCTGCTGTATTGTCTAAGCGATCGCCTTACCCTGGCTAAGTACTGAAGATGTGATACTGAGAAATCTTGGATCAATGTTACAAACCACAAAGATGTGGATGATGTTCACGATATTAATGAATTGGAACATTTTTCACTATCTCTTCTTGTACTGAGCGAACGTTCCACAAATGAACTTAATTAAGAACAAGCAACGCAGTCACATAAAGCAAGATTGTCGCGTGAAACAAGACTTGTTAAAACAAGTTTTGTTAAAACAAGTTTTGTTAAATGTTAGATCAATCTTATAAGGTATATCTATTGTAATATTTTACAACATTCAGCTGTGTCTCGAAAGAGAATTGCCAAATATTTCATGTACACTAAGTTGGTTACTGTTTGGGCGAATTTTGGAAAGTCGATCCACTGGCTTGAGCTACTATTGGGTGTCCACTCCATGAATTTTGTACCCGGCAACACTGTCCTTTTGGTCAAAGACTTTCCGGTTAGTTCAAGACGATAAAGATTAGTTCCTCAAACATATTCAACCTGCCACATACAGAAATATGGAATATTGCCATCAAAAAAGTGTTGTGCGCTCGGACATTCAATGAAAGTGAATTTCTATGTTGATGGGAGAATTCGCTGAATGTGTACAGATTGTCAGCACAGGCAATGCGCAGAGATACGAAGTGGCACATGTTTGCAGAATACAAAGCTTGCTCTAGTGGACGTTATCCGCTTTGTTTATTATTGGGATATGGAAACGAACTCAATAAAATGGTGTGTCCGAGAGGTGCACATTAATAAAAACATCGTTGTGGAATGGAATGCTTTCTGTGCGAGGTGTGTGTGTCAGCCCTTTTAAAAGTACAGGACGGTCGCATCGGAGGAGAGGACAAAATTGTCAAAAGCTTGTTTTCCAAGCGGAAGAACAACGTTGGAAGTGTTTCAAAACAACAATGGATTTTTGGCAGGGTGTGCTGTGAAACAGGCCAAGTATTTTTGGTGCCAGTGCCGAACAGAAATGCTACAACGCTCTTGCAAGCCATTGTTGCTAATGTGGAGGTGGGATCTACGATATACTCCGACTCGAGGAAAGGCTACAAGAGTGCAGATATCGAAGCATCAGAATTTGAGCATTATCGAGTAAACCACAGATACAATTTCGTAAATCGAGAAACAGGGGTACACACGCAAACGGTTGAGAGAATGTGGGGTAGCGCCAAATGGAGGAATAAAAAACATCGCGGAACAGCCAGACAACACCTCAAAACATACTTGACCGAGTTTATGTGGCGTACAAGATTACCTGCTGGAAAGGATCCATTTGAAACAATCCTTGAGGATATAAAGAGCTACTGGCCCCCTGAGTAACGAAACATTTACTCTTCAACTCCCCCTCTCTTCCGTCTTCTCAAAAGAATGAAACACTTACACCCCCCCCCCCAAAAGAATGAAACACTCCCCCCCCCCCCCCCCCCGGAAATCCATAGTCGGCTAATTAAAAAAGGTAAACAGAGTTATATTAAGTGAAATACCTTATTCATCATTCGGCGTACCCATCATTCTGTGAAATCACAAGAAATCCATGAACATATCTGGCGATACTAATGTTTTTTTCTCACAAATAGCACATATTTAGTTCCACCAGTACGCAAATTAATAAAATAATGGCTAACTAAGATTGTATCTCACAGACCATTTTTTTCTGCCACATTTGTCCACTCGTATATTGCAATAGTCGTGTGGAACTAGTTTTTCTACCTGCTTTCCGGATCAAATCTCAATGTAGACTTGATATTTACTTGTTTTACAATAAATTAAAAAAATAATTAAGAAAATGTATAATAATTTGGGGGAAGGTGGCCCCCTTATTTTAAAGAATAAAATAAAAATGTCTCCCCCTCCCCCTGCGTCAACAGCAACTAGAACCTTTACCATACACTAATTTCCATGCGAACCAGTGAGCATTCTCGATTTCAACAAATTTCAAAGGTCACAGTTGTGGTCAAAACCATAGCAACATGCAACCACATGCAACCAAAAATGAACCCTTCAACTGAAACATATAACTGAACTTATATCAACTTTCAAGTCTCTGACACTATTAAAATTACCATGGACAGTTATATTGTCAAGTTCCTACTTGACAAGAAAAATTATCCTCACATGGGATTTATGTTTTACCTTTCTACATCCAATAAAACGAGATATAAACTGATTCTTAAAATATTAAAAAATAATATTAGCCCTAATGAAATGCCTACCCTACTCTAACAGCTACTGTTGGTACTTGGACATCTGGGATTAGCGTGTTTCGAAAATTTTGCTTAACCTTTAGCAAAAAACAAAAATTCCCCCCTGCAGCTGAACTTTTTTGTTAAGAGATATTTAAATAATAATTGCACATATAAATAAAGGGTTGAATCCTAGTTCAAGTCACCGTTGTGTTATAAATAGCACACTGTTGTCACAGAGTTCCGTATAACACCAATGAAATTAATGGCTGCCATCACATCACATCCCAACAATCACTGAGTTCAAATCTAGAGACAGACGAACTTATTATCATACTGTTTCTTTTCAAATTTATATATTCTTAAAAATTTTCATATGATTTGTACTGAGCGATCAGTATTTCTGCGCGCTATACACGGAGTGAGGTGCGCATACATAAGAAATATTATTTCTAATCCTAGCACTATTCTAAGTACTTAACCTTACACTTGCCAAATCACACAACAAAGATTAGAATATACCTCGAAAGTAGACCAAAGGTCACAGTGGAGAATTAAATTAGGATTCAGCCAAATAAAGAATTGAATACTGCATGTATTGGTGTAATTTTTGTAACTGTGTGTGTGTGATACCAGACGTATAAGAAAGTGGTAAAGACGTTTTATTCACAAAAAACTAATGAATTATAACAAAAAATACAAGAAAAAAATATTTAATAATTACTTATCTTTGGTTTTTAATTTTTCTGAAGTGGGAACCCTGTAAAGAAAGCTAAATTCTACAGAATGTATGTGTTCATTGTCAAATCATCATAATATCACTGGTGAGAATGAATAAACCTTATCGATTTGCCAAAAATTGTTCTCAAACCCTAAACTTAGTAAGATTTGGGATCACTCCAACAAAATCGAATTTCTACTTCTACTTCATGAAAGCAGCGTGATCAACACTATATAATAATGTAAAAATCAACTTACCTCTCAAGAATTCATTATTCATATCATAATCCATAATGATTTTACTAAAAATTGATAAAACAAGTCTAGAAAACCGATTCAGTTTCATGGCTCCGCCGATGCCAACAGATGTTATATATTTCATTATAACAAAGCTATAAGATGTCCCACTCTTCATAAACTATGGGGAAAAGGAAGTCATTATAATAGCTAACTTGGATTGGTTACTTAAAACGTGATCTTTACACACTACAGAGCACTTGAGAACGCCCTATGTTGTTTGGGCCATCGGTGGGCCGGCAGTCTTCTAGATATGCTAATTTTTTGGGCCACTAGCGTGCTAAACGTTAAGTTATAAATTTCTTGTATCAGGGTTTATATTTAGCAATTTCATCATTTTTCATGTTTGAAACTAGTTTATTAAATTCTTTAACTATTTTTCTTTTTATATATGTAACTTTTAAGAGTGCTGGACATGGCTGAAAACAGCAATTATGCTTTTAAAACATCAACATTTGTTTAAATTCTGTAAATTAGCCAACATTTTGAATATTAATTTGTTGTACTTGCATCCGAGAACCACAGCAATGTGATCAACAGATGCGTCTTGTCTTTGCAAATACAAAAATATATAGTTTCTGTGGTATTTTATTATGTTTAACCTTTAGGCCCCTATGGTCGCAACAATGCACCTTGCGTGTGCATCCCGTATTGCCTGTGGTCGCAATCACACGCCATACGATATCGCTCCATTCCCGAGTACGGAACTTCACGAAGTTAAAGCTTATATGACGTAGAATTCCCGCAAATCGAAGCTAAGAATACGTCACAGTTTAAAGGTCAAATTCCTTTACTCATTACGATTGTAAGAGAGAGAAAGCCGGTTGAATTTGTCAACGCATTTCTAGAGCGACTTTAGCCATTTTCGGCCATATTTTACTATCAAATTGAGTACCGCGTGGCATGGGTAAGTGATCGTGATTACATGTTCTAATTGTTGTTTTTTGTGTATAATATGTTGTTATTTGATAAGAATGTGTGTGTATTCATTAAAAAGCACAAAAATAATATGTATCAGGGGTGACACGTGTGTGCATGGACAATAATTACGCTGCGTGTCGGCATAGACCTAGTGTTGACCGGACGGACGTTATATGCAATTTCTTCACGTTTTATTAGTTTTTTAGTTCATATTATATTAGTTTTGATATAAAACAATATATATACAATAAGCATAGCTATTTATGAGGATTTTATCAATGTTGTCACACATTTCTCATGTATTAGGGTCGTCACGTTGATATATTTGCGATTTTGAAAATGACGTTTTGCGTTTTTCGCCAGAATTTTCAACTTCAAAACTTGCTCACAACTGTCATATCACACATACAACAACAACAAAAACACGATAATATTCACTATTCACTCCTTTATTTAGATGTGCAAAAATTATTTTGATATCTTTTAAAACAAAAACGTTATGACGTTTTCAAAACACCCACCATCAATAACGCAAATTTTCCAAAAAATAAGTCAGGCCCTGGGGGAAGTTTTGTAATTTTAAGCCAGGGCTCTAAAGGTTAATACTACTGTACTGTACACTCTCACAGTGAACTAAGACTGACTAAAGTTTCATTTTCTTAATTTCTACTATATTTGTAAAGTTGCTTCTTTCCATCTGTGCATGATTTCATTTTCTCCATTAACATATGCCCTTGCTTTGACTTCAGACAGTAACAAACACACTCACACCGCAAGTCACACTTCCCGCACAGTGATACACTCTTGCTTGCCTTACCAGCTAATTCATCTACTTTACTAATACAATATCACTAATATAGTAAATATACTAAAAGTATTACTATTAGTAGGTACTTAGACATCTGGGATTAGCGTGTTTGGAAAATTTTGCTTAGGCTATAAATTTCTTGTGACAGGGTTTAAAATAGTGTTTTAATATTTGTTGTTTGAAACTAGATTTATTAAGTTCTGTAACCATTTCTCTTTTCATATATGTAACTTTTAAGAGGGTAAAACAATGCCCAAACCAGCAGTTAATTATTTAAAATATCAACATTTGTTTAAATTATGCAAATTAGCCAACATTTTGAATATTAATTAGTTGTACACGTGCATCTGAGAATCACAGCAATATGATCAACAGATGCGGTATATGTCTCTGCGAAAACAAAAATATATAGTTTCTGTGGTATTTTATTATGTTTAATAAATATATAATTTATTTTCATTTTAATTATGCAAATTAGCAGCCATTTTGAATATCAATTAGTTCTGTGTCCATCAGAAAATTCCAGAGTATGTGATCAACATAAGCGTCTATGGTCTTGTCTCCACAAACACAAAAATGTATAGTTTGTGTATTGTATTATTGAAAATAAAGATAATTTAGAAATTATCAGCTTGACTACATTTTGTGATCACAAGTTTTATTTATATTTTCCTATACTATATATGCTATATGATTCCATAATGTAAATTATTTTGATGTTAAATTCACTAGAAAAAAATTCATAACTTTTTTCAGCATTGACGTACACGTACACACTTGGTTGAGGTATCGTTGAATTGCAATTTTTAAGGGCTATCTAACTATATTATTTGTAATTATGTAACACTATTTTGAAAATTTTGTCCAAGTACCTACCAATGCCAATTGGCATTATCATTATTTTATTTTAGGTTTACCTTGGTTTCATTGGCAATGGCGGTGGTTCAAAATTTAAAAAAGAAAAGCAAAGCAGTGACCGGAGAGTTTAAGCCTTAACTTAAGCAATCACTAACTTAACTAGGCCTAGTGAAGTATTATCAACTTCAGTTATGCTGCCATTATTTTACTGAAGACAATAGCATACATAAACAAAGTTGCGCAACATCGTCGCGCTAAATAACATTCTACTAACTGCTTTGCTTCACCCAAGAAAATTAACTTTCCTTTGATATGTTTGAACTTGCATATGGTAGTTCCGTTTCACTGATCCTGTTTCGGTTTTTTATATACTTTGAGTTCTGTGTCAAAAGTTACCACTCAACATTTTAATTAAAGGATCCCGTATCATAAGAAACAAAAGCACAGTCATGCGCGATTGTCAATACCCACTCTGTCGTTTAGATTACCCAGTATAAAATAAAATTTCTTTTGCCGAGTTGAGTCCACAATGTTCTGTAGAGTCATAGAATTTATCTATTTCTTCTGCAGTGGAGACAAGGGTCAGTGCGTAAGTACTGATGATATTGATAGGGCCGCGTTTTGCACTCAGCTGTAGTGATATTGTGTGCTGATGTTGTTTCTCCTTCGCAAGCGAAGATGAGCATAGCATTAAAAACAATAAATGCGATGGAAAAAATATTGCGCTTGCGGATTGCCCGCAGTGTTCTTTCTTTTTCAAATTTCGTGATTCCAGCAGTGATCTGGGTGCGACTCCGAATAGTCTTTGTTGATCAAGGTTGACCTTACCAGAAAAATGTGTAGTTCCTTTCTGTAATTGATCCTTGATCAGGAAGACGAATTTCCTGTATAGTAGCGATTAGTTCAGTCTCATGAGTTCTGTATCAATGCGTGCTGTTTTTCTAATGTCAGTTGTTGCTGTGAGGTCTGTGATGTCGAGTACAGTGCATATGGTTTTAACATTTCATGCGCCAAATTTGAGAGGCTGTGATGAGTTTCTGACTCATTCTTGGCGTGTCGATTTTTGCTAAGCCCGGGTGGCTGTATGGAGAAAGTTCCCTGTCCATTTTGCACTAACCCCCCCCCCCTCTCGGTTCTAAGGGAAAGACAAAGCCGATACGCCTGGAATCAAGGAGAACTTCAGGAGATGCCAGAATTATCGATTTTGACCATCAACTGCCTTAAGATCCCACTCTGGATTTTTAAATGGGGACTTAATTCCCTTAGCTTTGGACACTCCGTGCTAACCCGCTTAGACTGATAGATTTGATGCATCCTTATAAAGCTGCCGAGCCATCTGTACGGAACGCATTGCGATCATGTCAGAGTACAGTGATGTGTTCACACGACACATCAAAACTGATGTTGCTACATAGTGAACGATTTATCGTGTTGTTGATATTAAGTAAATTGGGTAATCACATAAGTAGTGTATTAGGGATGAAATGAGCCCTGGATTCATAGGTGTACGAATCCTATCGACGAAACCGGACAAATACGGTGGACGAATATGGTCGCCAAATTCGGACAAAGCCAGTCGAAAAATTCGATCAACAAACGAATCCGGACAAATGGAAAATCACGCATACAACATCTGTGTCCTAGATGCCACGCATGATAGACAGTGTACCCACGCCCTGTGTCATCATCAATCACGTCTAACAGCAGCTCTGAAGATTGCGTTGTTCAAACTCCCGCCAAGAAAATCTTCCTAATAGATGTTACAAGAGCATGGAACTAATAGCTAATAAGAATAGCTAATAGCATGGAGCTAATAGCTAATAAGAATAGCTAATAGCATGGAGCTAATAGCTAATAAGAAAATCACTCTAATAGATGTTACAAGAGTATGGCGCGTGCAACATCTGTGACCTAGATGTCACGCCTGATAGACAGCGTTCCTACACCCTGTATCATCATCAATCAAATCTGCCAGGACATGTGTCCTAGAAAGGTCACACTGGCGTGGCGGTCACTCATTTCCACTGCCCTATTTAGATTCAGTTCAAACCAATCGAAGAAATAACACTGGCGCAACCTCCTTTTCTGTGTGAAATTTGTGTTAAAAATTCAAACTCTCAATAACCGAGCCACGTTCATACACGTTGGAAAATGTGTATCCAATGGTAGGTCTTTAGTTGTGTGCGGGGTTGTTGTCAGTGGTATTTTTTTCTATTTAACGGTTATGCTAACCTAATAAGTGGGGCACTGATAAAGAAAATGTTCACTGCCATCGTCGGGGAATGAGGTCAATATGCCAACATAGTTCCGTATACGCCCTTTTGTGCCAGTAAAAGTCAGATTTTTAGCTTTCACAATGTCACTCATCGATAGGTTAATTGTTGATTCCGGTATATTTTTGCCATCAGCAAGCATCACATCTAGAGGTCAGTTTTGCTATAAAGACAAAGCTCATATCACTGACAAATTTCCACGCATACCTATAAATCAAATTCAACGAAACATATCAAGCGTCATCTTACCATCTTTTAAAAGGACATGTAGGTTTTATCATGAAATTCTTCAGGCCAGAAAAGTATGTGACCTCACCTTAGAGTGATGCTGCTTATAGCCATTGAGTGTGGTAAACACGTTATTCAGCACTAAACAAATCCATACATATAACAACAAGAGCACACACACACACACCAACGGCTTTAGCTATCAATCATTATAGCACCAGAAATTGTGTTAAACCGTGTTACCGTAGAAACCATTTAATTAAATATAACACCCATGTGTTGCCGGGGACCGAAAGTGGAGCAAAGAATAGCAACACTGTTTACCTTCCATGCATGTCGTAAAAGGCGACTAATGAGGTTATAGGATAAGTTGGCTGCCACAACCCATATAGGGTGAGTGACCCAAAGCCATGCTGAAGTCGGGTGTGTCAGGCCGAAAGGCGCAGATATCACATCAATTCTGTAAATCATGACACAACGCATTCCGTTCTCTGGACTACATCCTGATAATCTGCAGGAGTTTGAGAACGAACGCAAAAGAAGAAGAAAAAGAATTAAATATAAGCACGCACTCCTGGGTTGCGATAAACGACCACACAAATATCATGAAAATAACACAGACACAAAACAAGCCAATCATTACCAACAGATGAAAATTCACACTTTAACCACCTTAGTTGTCGTTGCATATATATTGAAAATAGAAACATCTTACAATAAAGACACAAAAACAATACACAAAAGGATTATCTAACTTACTAGTAGAAAAACAAAATATAACACAGGATGCTTGAAATATAAAAATAGCAAAATCTCCTGAAGAAAGAAGACATAGTAAAAAGATGGACAATACATAGAAGAGCTCTATGGAGAAGGAAGACCAGAATTAATAGAAAATACAATAAATTGTGAGCGACCACCAATACTAGAAGAGGAAATTATAGGTGCCATAAAATACATTCAAAAAAGGGAAAGCAACAGACCCTGATAATATTTCTTTGGAAGAAATAGAGGCGCTGGAAGACACCGGAATAAAAGTAATAACAAAATTATTTATTGATATTTATGACAGTGGTCATTTACCTGATGACATTCTAAAATCAACATTTATAGCGTTACCAAAGAAGCAGGGAGCAATATGAATGTGAAGAATATAGAACAATTAATCTTTCCTGTCATCATTCCTGACACATCTATTGGTTGCATATCTCTAATTTTAATATGTGCGAAAAAATAGTGAATATAAAAAATTACAGCTAAATAGCATAATTAAAATGAAATTAACACTTAAGATGCGGGACCATAATAAAATCGTTACATATATGATTTTGAAATTTATTTGATAATAAATGTATATAAATAAACAATAATAATAATAATGCAAATGTAGGAAGATTTGGGTTAGCACATGGGGTAGTTATGAATTTGATAAAGCCTTTATTGGGGCAGGGGTATTGGGTTTATTTTGATAATTTGTATAATTCGGTGCAGTTACTGAAAGATTTATGGAAAGTAGGCGTACTTGCTTGTTATGCAATATGAAAGGTTTTCCTGTAGAACTTAAAAATATAAAAGAATTTGAAAAAGGTATTACAAGAGGGGCTATGAGGAATAGGGAACAATCAATAGAACATTGTATAGATAATAAAAACAATTTCATTAATTTCGACAATCCATAAAGAAAATAAATTTACATATATAAAGAGGAGAACAAAAGTAAATGGGGTTTTTAGGGAGATTCATGTCAGGCAGCCTAATGTTGTTAAAGATTACAATAAGTATATGAAGGCGGTAGATAAAAGCGATCAGCTGATAGGTAAATACAACTGTCTTAGGAAAACAAACACATACTGGAGAAGTATATTTTTCTATCTCATTGATATAGCTAGAGTAAATGCTTATATATTGTTTCAAGCTTGTTGAAGAAAGAATCCAAATGCAGAAGATTTAAAGAGACCAAATCAGTTAAATTTTACTGAAGAATTAGTTAGAGGATTAGGGAATTTAGGAATATATGATAATGTTCCAGTCGCAGGAAAGCCGGGAACTTTCTCGTGCCATTCAATGGACCCAGAATTTACAAGCACACAGAGAAATTGTAAACAGTGTTATAAAAAATCAAAAATTAAAAGAAAGAGTAGAGTTAGATGTAAAGTTTGTGATACATATTTATGTTTCAATAATAAGAGAAACTGCTTATCAGAGTATCACAGAGCCTAACAACTTGTCAAATCGTTATATGTTATATATATATATATATATATATATATATATATATATATGAACTCCTAATTTCTTTCCAGAGTTGAAATAAAATAAAAACACAATAACATAACTGTAAAAATAATAGATACATACTCACCAGTGTTTTAATTGATCTTTAAATAATATATATGCCATAATGTTTTCAAAATGAATGCTAAGTAACTAAAAAATCCATTTTTTAAAATCTGAAAATATCCCAGCGCACATATACTTTTCATATGTGGGCTGTATTTACATTTCTTGCTCTATTGGTGTAAATTTCTTATATGTTTTGCATAAATTCATTAGATACAATAAAAACTGACTTCTATATGATTTCCATTTCATATGAATTTTTTTGGTTCTTTGTCATTGTGCCATTTATATAATTTCAGCATAATTTTGTATTACAAATTTAGTTTTAGACTATTGACTAACCCTTTATTGAAAGATCACATTTGTGGTAAGGATACATAGACAATTGTATTCTGAACAAATAGATGTATGATACAGTCCTGTTTATTGCATTTAATTAAAATTTTTAACAATTTTGTTTACTAAAATGACTCCAGAATTATTTTTAAAATGGCCAAAAAGTCATGTCTGTTAAGAGTTAATCTATATAACTATAAAATATAATACAATACCACAGAAAATGTATATTTTTATGTTCGCAAAGGCAAGATGCATCTGTTGATCCTATTTCTATAGTTTGTAGGTGCGCACAGAACTAATTAATATTAAAAATGGCAACAAATTAGCATAATTAAATGAAAATAAATTTTCAAACTATTGAATATAATTAAATACCACAGAAATTATAAATATTTCTGTTGGCAATGGCAAGACACATCTGTTGATCCTATTGATTACTATTTTCTAGTTCACATGACTGTCTTCTAGCTCTAACGACTGTCTTCTAGCTCACACATCTGTCTTCTAGTTCACACATCCGTCTTCCAGTTCACACATCTGTCTTCTAGCTCACACATCTGTCTTCTAGCTCACATGACTGTCATCTAGCTCACACATGTGTCTTCTAGTTTACACGACTGTCTTCTAGCTCACACATCTGTCTTCTATGTCACACATCTGTCTTCTTGTTCACACATATATCTTCTTGTACGCAAATGTTTTCTGGTTCAGACATCTATCTTCTAGTTCACACATATGTCTTCTAACTCACATATCTGTCTTCTAGTTCACAAAGCTGTGTTCTTTTTCAAAACAGGACAATGAAGCTTAAAATTGCCTTTTTTAAATTGAAAGAACATAGTTGAGTTAGGAAAGCAACTTTAGACAGACTGATTATCCAGCTGAATAAACATGTCTCTCAAAAACTTGGTAATGCTGTTGTCTTGCTTTCTATGTTTATTTGATCATGTGAATATATTGTTTTTGACATACTTGTCACACTACAACAATTATATTTCATATGCTATATATTCATCCAAAACTGGTAACATTACCTCTGTGTCTATTTGAACAGACCAAATCCTGCAAGACTGCATTTCACTACACCGGTTAAAGGAGGAACACTGACCTACATAGACGGATATCCATAGAAAGCTGTTAATTAAAATTCATTTTTACAGACAATCTGACTGAGTTGGCGGACCTATTATTGTACATATAGTGGATATGTAAATTACATAAATCTTCAGAAACAAAAATGTAGATTTAAACACTAAAATAACACTATTCAAAACGATTATTATGCTAACGCTGTGCTACCAACGCCAAACATGGACAACGAAAGCACAGGACAAACGTAAACTAGTGACAGTTGAAATGGCATGCTTGCGCAGAATCCTAGAAATATCGCTAACAGACAGAGTGATAAATGAGGAAATTAGACAAAGAACCCCGCCCCAATCGTGGAGTATATTAAGATCAAATGGTTTCCACACATTAGCAGACTACCACCAGACAGCATACTACAGCAAGCTATGTTACACAGATACAGTGAAGGCAGACCTAGGGGTCGACCTCGAAAATGACGGACCACCGAAATAAAAGAGGTGACAAATTCCACAATATACGCAGCACACACATGTGCCATCTCCAGAGAACTCTTCTACCCCTGACGCTGAAAGGCAATAAAGAGTTTTGCGAATAGATAGATCTGACTGAGTTGGCAGTCCCATCATTGTACCCACTATATGTAGATTGCAGATCGTTCTGATGGTATGGGTCAAGTGTAAACAGAACACTGTAACCCAATAAGACAGTCTATGGAAAGGCCACTGATATAGAAAAAAGTCAAAGTCAATTGATAGTGGAGAGGTTGCAGACTTTGTGACATAGAGGAATTGGGTGCCATGCTTATCCATCTGTGTGTGTACAATAGTGTCATGATGTTCTTACTTATGGTTTTTTGTTGTGTGTGTAGTCTTGATAACGACTTTTTCGTTGAAACATCGGTTTGTGTGGTTTTATATGTGTTTCCAGTGATTAACAAAACTTCATTATACTGTTCTAAGCTTCGCCTGTTGGATTTCAGTTTTACTGCGGTCAGTACATAGTATTGATCTTATTCATGTGTGGCAGTGTTGATTCGTGCCGCAGGTGGCACATAGGACAAGTGTTTTGATTCTCCATGTGTTGCGGTCCGCTGCCTGCAGTTTTAGTTCTTGTATAAATTACAAGTATAAATTACAAATTACAAGTCAGCCTGTTATTTCCCATTAGTTAAGCATGGTGCTTTTTAGGTTTGCTTTCCGCCTTGCTCGTTTTATTTTACCCTCAGGTGTCAACGTACGGGCTTGTTGGTTTATTCCCTTTTCATCTAGTCTTAAAACTTAACCCAGGTATTTCCATTTGTGACGAAATCGCTTCCTTTTATGTTCATCAGTTTCCGGAAACATCGAAACTGTTTAATATTTGGTCTGTTGCTTGTGTTGATTTATAGCTTTCACTTCCATACATTAATACTGAGACAATACATGGCTTGAATAGCTTGGTGTTTCTTCCTAGATCTTTTGATTTCCAGATATTAGTTAGTTTAGTGAATATGCTAGCTGCAACTGCTATGCGTGTATTTATTTCTTTCATTGAGTCTGCGTCAACATACATTCGGCTGCCCAAGTAATTAAAATTCGAGACTTTTTCCAGTATTTGGTTGTTTACTGAGATGTTTTTTGTTGAACTGGTAAGTTCTGTTATTTTTGATTTATCTCTTTGTGCACTCTTCTTCTGTGTTCGTTCTTAAACCCCTGCAGATTAGGAGGATGTAATCCGGAGATTGCAGGATCATCCTGTCATGTTCATCTGTCATAGTCGATAATAATCATTTGGGATCAACTGTACAAGGTAAGGGTAATTTGAGTTATGAACCAGTGTTACACCGTTTCTCATTTCTCAGCTGTCTAGTCAGTGGTTGACCAGAAACCTCCATCGAAAATGGATGTGTCGTATTATTGGTGCAAATAAAACGACAACACAAAGCATTTCCATTATCTGAACTAAATTCTGCTGGAAATCAAGTAGAACTTTTGTTTTGCTGCAAGAGATATCCAGGAGGAGTTTTAGAATGAACGCTGAAGAAAAAGACCAGAAACTGCCGGAACAGGGTCGTTGACCACATTTGCTAAATAAATATGGCACTTTTCCTCATCCTTCCCAGAGTTTGAGCCCTGGTATCCAACTTCCTGATATCTGGATTAACCATATGAGGCATTTTTATTTCAAACTACGAATAATGAATGGACCTGATGCGACGTTAGTTACCCACAAAGCCATACTAAATTGGATTTGTTGTGCCGAAAGGAACAGATATTTCAGACAAGTTGTAAACCTTGATTTGGCAGATTCTGTTCTCCAGCATACATCTTGCTAGTTTACAGGAGTTTGAGAATGAATACAGAAGAAGAAGGGACGTTTCATGTCCGGAATGTGTGCATACCAATGTTTATAGCGCTCATAGTTTTTAAAGAATTGTCTGATCATAATTTTTAGTAGTTTGTGACATTATTGCAGAATGCAATTGTTTAGTAGTTTAAGCAAGGGGAAATAATCAACGAAAATAAGAACACAGTTTTTGAAACACAGACTTATATTAAGAGGAGGGTGGGAATAGGGATTATAATTAGTTGTAGATAAAGGAAAGTCCTATGGCAGCAACCTGCCGTCATGGATGAATATAACTTCTTGTACTAAGCCACAGCAACTGTTAGGTGGGGTGACCAGTTCCCTTTCATGCTGTCTTTAACTCCCTAACTCATACGTCAGCCTTTACAGCTGAGTCGATAGGAGGAGTGGTCATTATACCTACGATCTGCTGGTGCTCAAAAGGGGATTGAAGTAAAGCAACACTGTGAACTATTCATATCGTAAGAGACAGCTAAGGAGCTTTAGGGGTGCACTTTTCTATCCTATCACATGGGTCAAAGTGACCATAAAATCACGCTGAAGGGAACTGAGTCTAGAGAACTGAGTTCATTATGTGTGGTGTACAGCTTATCTGCGATATCTCACCTTTCTGTCGACACATCCCAATATCATAATGACTTCTGGGATACTTTAATATTCTATTGGATGGGTCAAGCTAACCCAAAATCTCCTTATTTATCCTTTACAACATACATGACAGGTCATTGTGTTGATATTCTGTGAAACACTTGAAGATCATGTCAACATACTGGGGGCAACTAAATCTTTATATCCATGATACGGGGCCTTGATGTGTACTGACCCAAATAAAACATTAATTAAAGTTTATATTATTAATTTGAAGATTTGTCTCAACTTTCTAATTTTCAGGGGATCTCCCTAGCGTAAAGTTAAGCTGTTCGTCATGTGTTCAAGAGGTCATGAGTTAGAATCCTGCTCGTGTCTTCTTGTGTACAAGGTGGACTTTTTGAAGCTATGGAGTTGTACTCTCAACAGGCGGCGTGCCGCATCGTTGATAGTAACGAGTACATATAAGAAACTGAGTACAGTGTAGTCAATCCTCTATATCTTTTGAACCATTTTTTGAATTTTTCTAATTTTCAGATGAGAGAAACGAAAGACAGAAAGTAGAACCCCATCGAGGCCAGCACCGTGCAGTGGTGATGGGCTTAGTTCAGCCATCAGGGGCTGGAAACTAAGACTGGTCGGGCAGTCTCACTCGAGCAGGACCATAGTCCTGCCCATGTAACCAGAGTGCTGAAGACGGAGGCATCCAGCCAAAAGGTGCACAGATAATCAGGATGCCACGCACAAATCACAATGGAAACATGTCTGTATTTATAAATAGTTATGGTGCCTGACCTGTGGCGGACGTTCAAGCAGGGACGGTGCCGGGCCCTATACCTCGAAAGGGCCCAACCTCAGTTACTGGAAATCCTTCTCAATTGCCCTGAGGAGCCAGACGGCAAGGGAATAGAGCTACTGGCCAAACAAACAAACGACCAATAAAAATAATGCACTGGAATGCTGAGGGTGTCAACAGTAAAAGAGATGGATACAGCAAAAAAATTGAAACTTGAAAATGTCCTCAGTGAATAACAAGTTAATATATGCTGTATCCATGAAACACACCTCAGCAGCGACATAGCCTTCACAGTCAGGTGCTACCGGTCTGACAGAAAGGATAGGCGAAAGTGTGGAATTCTGACACTTGTTAAAAACAATATCAGAGCATGTATATATGGAAGGGGAGAATACCAGATGCTCCACCTAAAAACAGACAGTGCAGAATTCCATCTCCTTAACTACTACTACCCAAATGATAAACCATTGGCACTAGATAAAATTCCAGACAAAGAGAGACTTATGGTGTGTGGTGACTTCAACGGCCACTCTCAGAGCTGGGGCTACGATCATATCGACAAGAGAGGTGAGGAACTTGAGAGCTGGCAGGATGGAAATAATCTCATCCTTATTAACCAGCCATCAGACTCACCAACCTGAGAGCATGGCACACTTTCTCTACACCAGACCTGGCATTCCACTCACCAGGCTTGGAATGGAACATCACTCTTGTCGTTGAAAAGCAGCTCGAGGGTAGTGACCACAGACCAGTATTTCTGGAAATCCACAATGAATTTACCAAGGACAGCAGCACGCTCACTAGGTGGAACTATAAAAGGGCAGACTGGAAAATGTACCAGCATTTAACAAGTGTTCTAGCTAAGAACATGAACTTGGACAAAGACATCAATAGAGCAGTGAGTGAATTAAATAGATGTATACTACATGCTGCTAGTAAAATCATACCAAAGGAAGGGCGCACGCAAAAACTACAAACCCGAACTGGAAAATCTGCAAAATGAGATGGAAACATCTAGACAGCAGGCTGAGAACAGACCTAGCCAAGAACATCACAACAAATATCAGCAAACAAAGGCTAAATTTCAAAGAGCCAAGTTACAAGCCAGACGGAGCAGCTGGAAAGAAAATACAGAGTCGTTGAACCTAGAAAGAGATACTAGGAAATTATGGAAACTTGTAAAACAACTAAATGATGAAGGTACAAGGAGAAATACCAGGATCACACTTTATAAAGATAGAAACATTTTAACAGGTAAACATGCAGCTAATTACTTTGCAAATTCCTTTGCAGAAGACAATAACGTCAAAGTCAGACCAGACAAACAACAGGAGGTTCGAGAGAACCAGCAAAACATTGGACAAGGCGAACCTATACCTGAAGTCATGGAGGCACCAATCACAATGAGAGAACTGGAGCATGCAATATCCAAATTAAAAATGAAAAAGTCCCTGCAGCTGATGGAGTGTCCAATGAAATGATTAGAAACCTGGGAATTGCAGCAAGAGCAAAGCTGCTGCAGATCTTTAACACAAGCTGGTCCACAGGTAATGTACCACAGGCGTGGAGAGAAGCAATAATGATACCACTCCTCAAATCAGGAAAAGATGGCAACACAGTCTCCAACTACAGGCCCATCAGCCTCACAAGCTGTCTATGCAAAACAATGGAACGCATTATCAATCTTAGGATGCAGTGGTACCTTGAAAGTGAAAACCTTCTGGTATCACATCAAGCAGGTTTCAGACAGTGCTATTTTACTGAAGATCAGGCAACCTACCTCTCCCAAGAGATTGAGGATGCTTTCCATGATAAGAAACTGGTACTAGCAGCATGGGTAGACCTCAGGAAAGCATTTGATAAGGTCTGGAAAGAAGGGCTCCTGAAGAAATTGCGAAATTGCAGGAGGGTTAGCTCAAGAATGTACAAATGGGTAAAAGCATACCTGCATAATAGAAGAGCCAGGGTACAATTAGATGGTCGCAAAAGCAAGAAAGTTCTACTGAGTCATGGAATCCCCCAGGGAGGAGTCCCGTCATCCACACTTTTCTTGGTTTACAACATTGACCTAGTTGCTGAACTACCACACGGGATCAAAGAGGCAATGTATGCTGACGACCTGGTGATCTGGAGAACGGAAGAACATGCGACGGTGGCCACTAAACAAACACAAAGAGCTATCGATGCCCTAACCTTATGGGCAAATAGATGGTGCGTCAGCATTAACACAGATAAGTGCAGCACTACACTCTTCACCCTCTCACCAAAACAAAAAGCTGGTCATATCAAGATAGATGGAGAGCTCTTGAAAGGAGACAAAGATACTTCGGAGTTACTTTTGATGATAAACTGACATGGAAGCAGCACATAAACAAAGCAACAACAAAAGCCAGGAGGAAGTTAGCTATCCTGAGAAAACTAAGTGGAACCACATGGGGAGCCAGTGGAAATATACTCAGTAAAGTTTACCTGCAAAGCATAAGACCACACCTGGAATATGGTTCAGCTGCGTGGTGTCCTGCATCAAACACCACATTACAAGATCTAGATAAAGTGCAAAACCAGGCACTTAGAACAATGTTGGGAGCAATGAAATCAGCACCCATAGCAGAGATGCAGAAAATGGGAAGATTGCAAACACTTGGCGAACGCAGAGACACAAAAGTACTAATTCGAGCAGAAAAGTTTCAGTGTATGCCAAGTCATCTAATGAAGGAAAAATTCCAAAATCTAGCAATGGGGCGACTGAAAAGAAGCAGTTTTATCCATCAAGCTAAACGACTCCGTAGACAACTTACAGACCTATCTGAAGTTGACAGCCCCTTAAGATCTGTACCAGAATAAACCCCCTGGAGTGAAAGGCATGGAATGTAAATTTACATTCAGACCCATGTGAAAGGAATACTAAGCGAGGACAAACAGAGCAGTGTGCAGCGAAGGACAGTCACCCTCAGTTTCCTGGATGAGGAATATCCACAAGATATATGGGTCAGAGTATACACAGATGGGTCAGTACAGAATGCAGTGAGGAATGGAGGTGCAGGTGTATATATAGAATATCCACACAAGCCTAGAGATACAACCAGAACACCGACAGGAAAATTCTGCAATAAATATGATGCAGAAATCCAGCAATTAGTGTGGCAGCTAAAAACTGCTGAACTCCAACTCTGGCATACAGCCTGTGGTATTCCTGACCGATGCAAGGTCAGTGCTTCAAGCTCTCCAGTCTGGAAAACTAACAGACTTGAAAAAGCTACTTAACGAATTATCGTACCAGTATAGGGTAACCATGCAGTGGATACCCTCTCACTGTGGAATACCAGGAAATGAAAAAGCAGACAAACTGGCTAAGGAAGGTGCTGCCGAAGACCAACCAGATATACCAATCACCTAGTCAATAAGAACGCCACAAACACCAACACAAGATGACTATCACATTATGAACAGATCAGAACAAGTTATAATTCCACGTCTCAGAACAGGACACAACCGACTCCGCAGTCACATGTATACAAAGTACAAGATTAGCCACACGGCCATGTGTACATGTCGACAGGCAGCACAGAGTGCCAAACATATACTACAAGAGTGTTCTGAGCATGAAACGCTGAGACAGACATATTGGCCAGAGGAAACAACACAACCCCATAGAATCAAAGCTATATGGGGCACTGTATGAACTGCAAAAGACAGTGAGTTTTATTAAGGAGACAGAATTACAGATATAGACATGTTTCAAGTGAACGAAAGAAGAAGAAGAAAGTAGAAAGACTACAGAAAAACATCAACAAATGACCTCAGTAGTGGAATATGAAGAGTGGAAAAGAAAAATATTAGCTAGAGCCGCTGAAACTTCTTGATTGAACTTTACTAACCCTACTGCCTGTGAATAGAAACAATCAGGGCTTCATGATTGGAGTGCCAAAAGAAAGAGCTTTAGGAGTGTACTTTGCTGTCCTGTCACATGTTTCGTCCAGTTGTGTTGTTAAATGTCATGGGGGAAGTTGGAGTTGTCGGACCTTATGCCATGGTCAGCATGTGTCTCTTTAAGGTTTCTTTGATTGTCTCCACCCATCTAGTTCTTGGTCTTCTTGTAGCCCGATCTTCATCTGTTGTATGCACAAAGCGCTGGTTGCTTTCGTTCCATTCTAATGATGTGGCTAAACCACATTGTTTGCTGTCTCTCTATGTAGTCTCAACGAGGTGGATGTTTTATTTCTTCTCCGATATCTTCATTTCTCCGTTGGTCTCAATTTTTGATATTTTTCGCTTTCCTCAAACATCTCATTTCACGCAAATGTATCTTTAAAACTATTCCTTGCAAGGCGATTTGGTGCCGCTAGAACGGGCCTGGTTCAATTCCCGGTAGTCTCAAGAATTTTTACCTTGCTGGGGTCGGCTGTTTGCTGAAGATTTCAATGTGGTACCCTTATGATCCTTAGGACGGGCGCAGGTTTAAAGATAGAATGGATATTTAATGTAAATAAAATTGTTGAAGATTATATGAAGTATTTTGTCTTTTTTTTAAAAACCACTTTGAATGACAGGAGTATATTAAAGAATTATTGTCAAATAATTCTATTGAGAGAATGATGTCATAGTGATTGATGTCACAGAATGAGAGATTGATGTCACAGAATGAGAGATTCTTCTTCTGCGTTCGTTCTCAAACTCCTGCAGATTAGCAGGATGTAGTCCGAAGAACGGAATGAGTTGTGTCATGGTTTACAGCATTGCTGCGATATCTGTGCATTTCAGCCGGACACACCCGACTTCAGCATGGCTTTTGGTCACTGACCATATATGGGATGGGACAGCCAACTCCATCCCATAACCTCCTCAGTCGCCTTTTACGACATGCGTGGAAGGTAAAAAGTGTTGCTATTCTTTGCTCCCCTTTCGGGCCCCGGCAACACACGGGTAAATGAGAGATTGACATCACAGAATGAGAGATGTATGTCATACAGTAAATGATTAATGTCACAGAATAAGAGATTGATGTCACAGAATAAGAGATTGATGTAACAGAGTGAGTGATTGATGTCACAGAATGAGAGATTGATGTCACAGAATAAGAGATTGATGTAACAGAGTGAGTGATTGATGTCACAGAATGAGAGATTGACATCATAGAATGAGAGATTGATGTCAAAGAATTAGTGATTGACATCACAGAATGAGAGATGTATGTCATACAGTAAGTGATTGATGTCACAGAATAAGAGATTGATGTCACAGAATAAGAGATTGATGTAACAGAGTGAGTGATTGATGTCACAGAATGAGAGATTGACATCATAGAATGAGAGATTGATGTCAAAGAATTAGTGATTGATTTCACAGAATGAGAGATTGATGTCATAGAGTGAGTGGTCGGTGTCACAGAATTAGAGAAATGTCTCAGAAATGAGAGATTTCTTCTACATCACTCGGATTCTGAAATATTTTTGAGTCATGACCCCATTTTATAGAAACAAACTGATCTGCGACCCCATTAAAAAAAACAAAGTTACCCTCTACCCCAATACATTAAAACAATATCTTGATATAGTTAGAAGAAAACATAAAAAATTACGGCTTTTTGCATCATTACAGACGGCCGAAAAACTGGCCAGTGCAAAATTTCACATGAACTAGGAGACACTCAAATTAATTAAATTGCCAAAAACGCATAGTCTCTATGTTTCACACATGATTGCTTTCCTTTGCAAGTTTTATGAAGATATTGCTTTATCAGTTTCTACTTGGAGCCTTTGAGTAGTTCAAAGGGAAAAAGCAATGCCAACATGCTTGGAAACAAAGAGAACTACAGAAGATGGTTTAATACGCCATTCACTGCCTTAGTGTCTCCCCCCTTTGGGAGTTTCTGTCAGGGTTTACTCCCTTCTCTAAATATATATATATTTAAATACCCATTCTCTTTTTTTTTTCTCTGCTTTTGCTTAACTCATCGCAGGGTTGAATGACGGTCTGTTTTTGGCCACGGCTTGTTTGGTTGCTTGATATACAATAATATTATGACATCTCAAAATGTCTGTAACTCCTTCAATCTACCTTCTTCATAGCCTTTCTCTGTATCTTGCTGTTTCTATTTTTATGTTGTATGCTCTTGCCGCTGGCCAATAAGGATTCATTCTCATAAGTGGCCGAACCATTTCAGTCTCTTCTTTTCAATATACTTGACCACAGATATTGTTCCAACAGTTCTTGTAATCTATTTTTGTTTTGTTTACTGCTTTTCTAAAACATCTCATTGCACACGTGGTAAGCTCATAACACTACAAAACACAACAGAAGCACTAAAAAACACGAGAAAACACTACACAACAATATCAATAACTACAAAACACTACCAAAACACTACACAACACTACAAAACATTAAAAAAACACAACAAAACACTACATAACAATACAAAAACACTAAAAAAATATACACAACAGTACAAAACACTACAAAAAACTACAAAAACACTACAAAACACTACACAACATTACAGAACGGTACAAAAAACAACAAAATAATACACAACACTACAAAACACGACAAAACCACCACAAAAACAATACAGTACACTACACAACACAACAAAACACTACAAAAAATTACAAAAACATTACAAAACACTAAAAACAGTACAAAACAATACAAAACACTACAGAACACTACAAAAACACTACAAAAAATATACACAACAGTACAAAAAAACTACAAAAACACTACAAAACACTACACAACATTACAGAACTGTACAAAATCAACAAAACACTACACAGCACTACAAACAAAAAAATAAAAACACCACAAAATATTACAAAAAAAATACAAAACACTAAAAAACACTACAAATCAATAACAAAACCCTACAGCTGTACGAAACACAACAAAACACTACATAACACTACATAACACTACAAAAACTACAAAAAACTACAAAACACTACAACAATACAAAACACGACAAAAACACTACAAAATACTACCAATAACTACAGAAAACTACAAAACCCTACAAAATAAACTACAAAACACTACAAAAAAACTGCAAAACACTACACAACAGTACAAAATAAAACAAAACAGAACAGAACACTACATAAACACTACAAAACACTACAATAAAGTACAAAACACTACAAAACAGTACAAAATAAAACAAAACACTAAAAAACAATACAAAACACTACAAAACACTACAAAACCCTTCAAATCAGTATAAAACAATTTAAAAACACTACAAAACACTACAAAAACAATACACAACACTACAAAAACACAACAATAAGAAAGCCTACAAAAACACTACATAACTACAAAACACTACAAAAAACAATAAAATCACTACACTACAAAAACTACAAAAAATACAAAACAACAAAACACTACTAAAACTCGACAAAACACGACAAAAACACTGCAAAACACAACAAAGAAAACAATAAACACTACAAAACACAACAGAAATATACAGAAATAAGAAACACTACAAAACATTACAAAAGACTATAAAATACTAAAAACACTACAAAAACACCAAAAAACACTACACAACACAAGAAAACACTACAGAACAGTACAAGAAACAAGAAAACCTTACAAAACATTACAAAACAGTACAAAACACAACAAAACACTACATAACAGTAGAAAACACTACTCTACAAAACACTAAAAAACACTACAAAACACTACAAGAAACTACAAAACACGAAGAAACACTACAAAATATTACAAAACAATAGACAACATAACAAAACACTACAAAACAGCACAAAATATTACAAAACACTACGAAGCATTAAGAAACACTACAAAACATTACAAAATCTTACAAAACTTTACAAAACACTACAAAAACACTACAAATTACTACAAAACAGTACAAAACACGAAAAGACAATACAAAACAGTACAAATCACAACAAAACACTGCAAAACACTACACAATACTACAAAACTTCAAAAACACTGCATAACACTTTAAAACACCACAAAAACACTACAAAACACTACAAAACACTACATATACAAAACATTAAAAAACACTACAAAACACTATAAAACTATACAAAAATGAAAAAAACTGTAAAGTGCCAAGATATACATTCTGTTGTATTAAGATGGAGTACACTCAATGTGTGAGTAATTAGCCAGAATACACAAAGTTCTGACGTAGTAAGCTACAATACACCAAATTCGTGTGTCCAGAATACAATTTCTGGTGTAGCAAGCTGCAGTACACCCGATGTGAGTAATATGCCAGAATACACTGAGTTTTGACGTACTAAACAGCAATAGACCAAGTTTGTGTGTAATAGGCCAGTGTTTGACGCAGTAAGCTACAATACACCAAATTAGTGTGTAAAATGCCAAGATATACAGAGTTCTGTAGTAGGCTGCAGTACACTCAATTTGTGAGTAATATGCAAGAATACACCAGTTCTAACGTAGTAAGCTACAATAGACCACGTTCGTGTGTCCAGAATACAATTTCTGGTGTAGCAAGCTGCAGTACACCCAATTTGTGAGTAATATGCCAGAATACACCGAGTTTTGACGTACTAAACAGCAATAGACCTAATTTGATTTTAATACGCCAGTGTTGTGATGTAGTAAGCTGCAATACAACGAAATAATATGTAATAGACCAGAATACACTCAATTCTAGTGTAGTAAGCTTCAGAACAATGAAGTTGTGAGTAATATGCTAGAAAACACCGTGTTTTGACATAGTAAACAGCAATAGACCTAATTTGAGTGTAATACGCATTTTTCTGACGTAGTAAGCTGCAATACACCAAATTAGTGTGTAAAATGCCAGGATATACAGAGGTCTGATGTAGTAAGCTGCAGTACACTCAATTTGTGAGTAATATGCCAGAATACACCGAGTCTTAGTATGCTGTACTACAATTCAACCAGTTCGTGTGAATTAATCAGAGTTCTGACGCAGTAAGCTGAAATACACAGAATTAGTTTGTAGTAAGCTTCAGTGCATTGAATTTGTGAGTAATATGCCATAATACGCAGAGTTTTGTCGTACTAAACTGCAATACACCAAATTCGTGTGTAATACGCCAGAGCTCTGACGTAGCAAACTACAATACACCAAATTCGTGTGTCCATAATATAATGTCTGGAGTAGTAAGCTGCAGTACACCCAATTTGTGAGTAATATGCCAGAATAAACTGAGTTTTGACGTACTAAATAGCAATAGACCTAATGTTATTGTAATACGCCAGTGTCGTGATGTAGTAAACTGCAATACAACGAAATCATTTGTAATAGGCCATAATACACTCAATTCTAGTGTAGTAAGCTTCAGTACAATGAAATTGTGCGTAATATGCCAGAATACACGACGTTGTTACGTAGTAAGCTACAATACACCAAAATCGTGTGTCCAGAATACAATTTCTGGTGTAGCAAGCTGCAGTACGCCCAATTTGTGAGTAATATGACAGAATACACCAATTTTAACGTAGTAAGCTACAATACATCACGTTCGTGTGTCCAGAATACAATTTCTGGTGTAGCAAGCTGCAGTACGCCCAATTTGTGAGTAATATGACAGAATACACCGAGTTTTGACGTACTAAACAGCAATAGACCTAATTTGATTGTAATACGCAAGTTTTGTGATGTAGTAAGCTGCTATACAACGAAATCATATGTAATAGACCATAATACACTCAATTCTAGTGTAGTAAGCTTCAGTGAAAGCAATTTGTGAGTAATATGCCAGTATACAACGTGTTTTGGCGTCCTAAACTGCAATACACCCAATTCGTGTGTAATACGCCAATTTTCTGAAGTATTAAGCTGCAATACAACGAAATCATGTGTGATGGGCCAGAATATACTCAATTCTAGTGTAGTAAGCTTCAGTACAATGAATTTGTGAGTAATGTGCCAGAATAGAACGAGTTTTGGCGTACTAAACTGCAATACAACCAATTCGTGTGTAATACGCCAGTGTTCTGACGTATTAAGCTGCAATACAACGCAATCATGTGCAATAGGCTAGTATACACTCAATTCTAGTGTAGTAAGCTTCAGTGCAATGAATTTGTGATTTATATGACAGAATCCAACGAGTTTTGGCGTACTAAACTGCAATACACCCAATTCGTGTGTAATACGCCAGTTTTCTGACGTATTAAGCTGCAATACAACGAAATCATGTGCAATAGGCTAGTATAACCTCAATTCTAGTGTAGTAAGCTTCAGTACAATGCATTTGTGAGTAATATACCAGAATACAACGAGTTTTGGCGTACTAAACTGCAAAACACCCAATTCGTATGTGATACGCCAGTGTTCTGACGTATTAAGCTGCAATACAACAAAATCATGTGTAATAGGCCAGATTACACTTAATTCTAGTGTAGTAAGCTTCAGTACAATGAATTTGTGAGTAATATGCCAGAATACAACGTGTTTTGGCGTACTAAACTTCAATACACCTAATTCGTGTGTAATACGCCAATTTTCTGAAGTATTAAGCTGCAATACAACGAAATCATGTGTAATAGGCCAGAATACACTCAATTCTAGTGTAGTAAGCTTCAGCACAATAAATTTGTGAGTAATATGCCAGAATACAACGTGTTTTGGCGTACTAAACTGCAATACACCCAATTCCTGTGTAATACGCCAATTTTCTTTAGTATTAAGCTGCAATACAATGAAATCATGTGTAATGGGCCAGAATATACTCAATTCTAGTGTAGTAAGCTTCAGTACAATGAATTTGTGAGTAATATGCCAGAATACGTAGAGTTTTGTCGTACTAAACTGCAATACAACAAATTCGTGTGTAATACGCCAGAGCTCTGACGTAGCAAACTACAATACACGAAATTCGTGTGTCCAGAATATAATGTCTGGTGTAGTAAGCTGCAGTACACCCAATGTGTGAGTAATATGCCAGAATAAACTGAGTTTTGACGTACTAAATAGCAATAGACCTAATGTTATTGTAATACGCCAGTGTCGCGATGTAGTAAGCTGCAATACAACGAAATCATTTGTAATAGGCCATAATACACTCAATTCTAGTGTAGTAAACTTCAGTACAATGAAATTGTGCGTAATATGCCAGAATACACGACGTTGTTACGTAGTAAGCTACAATACACCAAAATCGTGTGTCCAGAATACAATTTCTGGTGTAGCAAGCTGCAGTACGCCCAATTTGTGAGTAATATGACAGAATACACCGAGTTTTGACGTACTAAACAGCAATAGACCTAATTTGATTGTAATACGCAAGTTTTGTGATGTAGTAAGCTGCTATACAACGAAATCATATGTAATAGACCATAATACACTCAATTCTAGTGTAGTAAGCTTCAGTGCAAGGAATTTGTGATTAATATGCCAGAATACAACGTGTTTTGGCGTACTAAACTGCAATACACCCAATTCCTGTGTAATACGCTAGTGTTCTGCCGTATTAAGCTGCAATACAAGGAAAGCATGTGCAATAGGCCAGAATATAGACAATTCTAGTGTAGTAAGCTTCAGCACAATAAATTTGTGAGTAATATGCCAGAATACAACGTGTTTTGGCGTACTAAACTGCAATACACCCAATTCCTGTGTAATACGCCAATTTTCTTTGGTATTAAGCTGCAATACAATGAAATCATGTGTAATGGGCCAGAATATACTCAATTCTAGTGTAGTAAGCTTCAGTACAATGAATTTGTGAGTAATATGCCAGAATACGTAGAGTTTTGTCGTACTAAACTGCAATACACCCAATTCGTGTGTAATACGCCAGTGTTCTGACGTATTAAGCTGCAATACAACGAAATCATGTGCAATAGGCTAGTATACACTCAATTCTAGTGTAGTAAGCTTCAGTGCAATGAATTTGTGATTTATATGACAGAATACGAGTTTTGGCGTACTTAACTGCAATACACCCAATTCCTGTGTAATACGCTAGTGTTCTGACGTATTAAGCTGCAATACAACGAAATCATGTGTAATAGGCCAGATTAAACTCAATTCTAGTGTAGTAAGCTTCAGTACAATGAATTTGTGAGCAATGTTCCAGAAAACAACGAGTTTTGGCGTACTAAACTGCAATACACCCAATTCCTGTGTAATACGCTAGTGTTCTGACGTATTAAGCTGCAATACAAGAAAATTATGTGCAATAGGCCAGAATACAGTCAATTCTAGTGTAGTAAGCTTCATCACAATAAATTTGTGAGTAATATCCCAGAATACAACGGGTTTTGGCGTACTAAACTGCAATACACCCAATTCCTGTGTAATACGCCAGTGTTCTGGCGTATTAAGCTGAAATACAACGAAATCATGTGTAATGGGCCAGAAAAAACTCAATTCTAGTGTAGTAAGCTTCAGCACAATAAATTTGTGAGTAATATGCCAGAATACAACGAGTTTTGCGTACTAAACTGCAATACACCCAATTCCTGTGTAATACGCTAGTGTTCTGACGTATTAAGCTGCAATACAATGAAATCATGTGCAATAGGCTAGAATACACTCAATTCTAGTGCAGTATTCTTCAGTACAATGAATTTATGAGTAATATGCCAAAATACAACGTGTTTCGGCGTACTAAACTTCAATACACCTATTTCGTGTGTAATACGCCAATTTTCTGAAATATTAAGCTGCAATACAACGAAATCATGTGTAATAGGCCAGAATACACTCAATTCTAGTGTAGTAAGCTTTAGTACAATGAATTTGTGAGCAATGTTCCAGAATACAACGAGTTTTGGCGTACTAAACTGCAATACACCCAATTCCTGTGTAATACGCTAGTTTTCTGACGTACTAAGCTGCAATACAAGGAAATCATGTGCAATAGGCCAGAATACAGACAATTCTAGTGTAGTAAGCTTCAGGACAATAAATTTGTGAGTAATATGCCAGAATACAACGTGTTTTGGCGTACTAAACTGCAATACACCCAATTCCTGTGTAATACCCCAATTTTCTTTAGTATTAAGCTGCAATACAATGAAATCATGTGTAATGGGCCAGAATATACTCAATTCTAGTGTAGTAGGCTTCAGTACAATGAATGTGTGAGTAATATGCCAGAATACGTAGAGTTTTGTCGTACTAAACTGCAATAAACCCAATTCGTGTGTAATACGCCAGTGTTCTGACGTATTAAGTTGCAATACAACGAAATCATGTGCAATAGGCTAGTATACACTCAATTCTAGTGTAATAAGCTTCAGTGCAATGAATTTGTGATTTATATGACAGAATACGATTTTTGGCGTACTTAACTGCAATACACCCAATTCGTGTGTATACGCCAGTGTTCTGACGTATTAAGCTGCACTACAACGAAATCATGTGTAATAGGCCAGAATACACTCAATTCTAGTGTAGTAAGCTTCACTACAATGAATTTGTGAGTAATATTCCAGAATACAACGAATTTTGGCGTACTAAACTGCAATACACCCAATTCCTGTGTAATACGCTAGTGTTCTGACGTATTAAGCTGCAATACAAGAAAATTATGTGCAATAGGCCAGAATACAGTCAATTCTAGTGTAGTAAGCTTCATCACAATAAATTTGTGAGTAATATCCCAGAATACAACGAGTTTTGGCGTACTAAACTGCAATACACCCAATTCCTGTGTAATACGCCAGTGTTCTGGCGTATTAAGCTGAAATACAACGAAATCATGTGTAATGGGCCAGAAAAAACTCAATTCTAGTGTAGTAAGCTTCAGCACAATAAATTTGTGAGTAATATCCCAGAATACAACGAGTTTTGGCGTACTAAACTGCGATACACCCAATTCCTGTGTAATACGCCAGTGTTCTGACGTTTTAAGCTGCAATGCAACGAAATCATGTGCAATAGGCTAGAATACACTCAATTCTAGTGTAGTAAGCTTCAGTACAATGAATTTGTGAGTAATATGCCAGAATACAACGAGTTTTGCGTACTAAACTGCAATACACCCAATTCCTGTGTAATACGCAAGTGTTCTGACGTATTAAGCTGAAATACAACGAAATCATGTGTAATGGGCCAGAAAAAACTCAATTCTAGTGTAGTAAGCTTCAGCACAATAAATTTGTGAGTAATATCCCAGAATACAACGAGTTTTGGCGTACTAAACTGCGATACACCCAATTCCTGTGTAATACGCCAGTGTTCTGACGTACTAAGCTGCAATACAAGGAAATCATGTGCAATAGGCCAGAATACAGACAATTCTAGTGTAGTAAGCTTCAGGACAATAAATTTGTGAGTAATATGCCAGAATACAACGTGTTTTGGCGTACTAAACTGCAATACACCCAATTCCTGTGTAATACCCCAATTTTCTTTAGTATTAAGCTGCAATACAATGAAATCATGTGTAATGGGCCAGAATATACTCAATTCTAGTGTAGTAGGCTTCAGTACAATGAATGTGTGAGTAATATGCCAGAATACGTAGAGTTTTGTCGTACTAAACTGCAATAAACCCAATTCGTGTGTAATACGCCAGTGTTCTGACGTATTAAGCTGCAATACAACGAAATCATGTGCAATAGGCTAGTATACACTCAATTCTAGTGTAATAAGCTTCAGTGCAATGAATTTGTGATTTATATGACAGAATACGATTTTTGGCGTACTTAACTGCAATACACCCAATTCGTGTGTATACGCCAGTGTTCTGACGTATTAAGCTGCACTACAACGAAATCATGTGTAATAGGCCAGAATACACTCAATTCTAGTGTAGTAAGCTTCACTACAATGAATTTGTGAGTAATATTCCAGAATACAACGAATTTAGGCGTACTAAACTGCAGTACACCAAATTCGTGTGTATACGCCAGTGTTCTGACGTATTAAGCTGCAATACAACGAAATCATATGTAATGGGCCAGAATATACTCAATTCTAGTGTAATAAGCTTCAATACAAAGGATTTGCGAGTAATATGCCAGAATACAACGAGTTTTGGCGTACTAAACTGCAATACCCCAAATTCGTGTTTAATACGCCAGTGTTCTGAAGTATTAAGCTGCAATATAACGAAATCATGTGTAATGGGCCAGAATACACTCAATTCTAGTGTTGTAAGCTTCAGTACAATGCATTTGTAAGTAATATACCAGAATACAACGAGTTTTGGCGTACTAAACTGCAAAACACCCAATTCGTATGTGATACGCCAGTGTTCTGACGTATTAAGCTGCAATACAACGAAATCATGTGCAATAGGCTAGAATACACTCAATTCTAGTGTAGTATGCTTCAGTACAATGAATTTGTGAGTAATATGCCAGAATACAACGTGTTTTGGCGTACTAAACTTCAATACACCTAATTCGTGTGTAATACGCTAATTTTCTGAAGTATTAAGCTGCAATACAACGAAATCATGTGTAATAGGCCAGAATACACTCAATTCTAGTGTAGTAAGCTTCAGCACAATAAATTTGTGAGTAATATGCCAGAATACAACGTGTTTTGGCGTACTAAACTGCAATACACCCAATTCCTGTGTAATACGCCAATTTTCTTTAGTATTAAGCTGCAATACAATGAAATCATGTGTAATGGGCCAGAATATACTCAATTCTAGTGTAGTAAGCTTCAGTACAATGAATTTGTGAGTAATATGCCAGAATACGTAGAGTTTTGTCGTACTAAACTGCAATACACCAAATTCGTGTGTAATACGCCAGAGCTCTGACGTAGCAAACTACAATACACCAAATTCGTGTGTCCAGAATATAATGTCTGGTGTAGTAAGCTGCAGTACACCCAATGTGTGAGTAATATGCCAGAATAAACTGAGTTTTGACGTACTAAATAGCAATAGACCTAATGTTATTGTAATACGCCAGTGTCGCGATGTAGTAAGCTGCAATACAACGAAATCATTTGTAATAGGCCATAATACACTCAATTCTAGTGTAGTAAACTTCAGTACAATGAAATTGTGCGTAATATGCCAGAATACACGACGTTGTTACGTAGTAAGCTACAATACACCAAAATCGTGTGTCCAGAATACAATTTCTGGTGTAGCAAGCTGCAGTACGCCCAATTTGTGAGTAATATGACAGAATACACCGAGTTTTGACGTACTAAACAGCAATAGACCTAATTTGATTGTAATACGCAAGTTTTGTGATGTAGTAAGCTGCTATACAACGAAATCATATGTAATAGACCATAATACACTCAATTCTAGTGTAGTAAGCTTCAGTGCAAGGAATTTGTGATTAATATGCCAGAATACAACGTGTTTTGGCGTACTAAACTGCAATACACCCAATTCCTGTGTAATACGCTAGTGTTCTGCCGTATTAAGCTGCAATACAAGGAAAGCATGTGCAATAGGCCAGAATATAGACAATTCTAGTGTAGTAAGCTTCAGCACAATAAATTTGTGAGTAATATGCCAGAATACAACGTGTTTTGGCGTACTAAACTGCAATACACCCAATTCCTGTGTAATACGCCAATTTTCTTTGGTATTAAGCTGCAATACAATGAAATCATGTGTAATGGGCCAGAATATACTCAATTCTAGTGTAGTAAGCTTCAGTACAATGAATTTGTGAGTAATATGCCAGAATACGTAGAGTTTTGTCGTACTAAACTGCAATACACCCAATTCGTGTGTAATACGCCAGTGTTCTGACGTATTAAGCTGCAATACAACGAAATCATGTGCAATAGGCTAGTATACACTCAATTCTAGTGTAGTAAGCTTCAGTGCAATGAATTTGTGATTTATATGACAGAATACGAGTTTTGGCGTACTTAACTGCAATACACCCAATTCCTGTGTAATACGCTAGTGTTCTGACGTATTAAGCTGCAATACAACGAAATCATGTGTAATAGGCCAGATTAAACTCAATTCTAGTGTAGTAAGCTTCAGTACAATGAATTTGTGAGCAATGTTCCAGAAAACAACGAGTTTTGGCGTACTAAACTGCAATACACCCAATTCCTGTGTAATACGCTAGTGTTCTGACGTATTAAGCTGCAATACAAGAAAATTATGTGCAATAGGCCAGAATACAGTCAATTCTAGTGTAGTAAGCTTCATCACAATAAATTTGTGAGTAATATCCCAGAATACAACGAGTTTTGGCGTACTAAACTGCAATACACCCAATTCCTGTGTAATACGCCAGTGTTCTGGCGTATTAAGCTGAAATACAACGAAATCATGTGTAATGGGCCAGAAAAAACTCAATTCTAGTGTAGTAAGCTTCAGCACAATAAATTTGTGAGTAATATCCCAGAATACAACGAGTTTTGGCGTACTAAACTGCGATACACCCAATTCCTGTGTAATACGCCAGTGTTCTGACGTTTTAAGCTGCAATGCAACGAAATCATGTGCAATAGGCTAGAATACACTCAATTCTAGTGTAGTAAGCTTCAGTACAATGAATTTGTGAGTAATATGCCAGAATACAACGAGTTTTGCGTACTAAACTGCAATACACCCAATTCCTGTGTAATACGCTAGTGTTCTGACGTATTAAGCTGAAATACAACGAAATCATGTGTAATGGGCCAGAAAAAACTCAATTCTAGTGTAGTAAGCTTCAGCACAATAAATTTGTGAGTAATATCCCAGAATACAACGAGTTTTGGCGTACTAAACTGCGATACACCCAATTCCTGTGTAATACGCCAGTGTTCTGACGTATTAAGCTGCAATGCAACGAAATCATGTGCAATAGGCTAGAATACACTCAATTCTAGTGTAGTAAGCTTCAGTACAATGAATTTGTGAGTAATATGCCAGAATACAACGAGTTTTGCGTACTAAACTGCAATACACCCAATTCCTGTGTAATACGCTAGTGTTCTGACGTATTAAGCTGCAATACAATGAAATCATGTGCAATAGGCTAGAATACACTCAATTCTAGTGCAGTATTCTTCAGTACAATGAATTTATGAGTAATATGCCAAAATACAACGTGTTTCGGCGTACTAAACTTCAATACACCTATTTCGTGTGTAATACGCCAATTTTCTGAAATATTAAGCTGCAATACAACGAAATCATGTGTAATAGGCCAGAATACACTCAATTCTAGTGTAGTAAGCTTTAGTACAATGAATTTGTGAGCAATGTTCCAGAATACAACGAGTTTTGGCGTACTAAATTGCAATACACCCAATTCCTGTGTAATACGCTAGTTTTCTGACGTATTAAGCTGCAATACAAGGAAATCATGTGCAATAGGCCAGAATACAGACAATTCTAGTGTAGTAAGCTTCAGGACAATAAATTTGTGAGTAATATGCCAGAATACAACGTGTTTTGGCGTACTAAACTGCAATACACCCAATTCCTGTGTAATACCCCAATTTTCTTTAGTATTAAGCTGCAATACAATGAAATCATGTGTAATGGGCCAGAATATACTCAATTCTAGTGTAGTAGGCTTCAGTACAATGAATGTGTGAGTAATATGCCAGAATACGTAGAGTTTTGTCGTACTAAACTGCAATAAACCCAATTCGTGTGTAATACGCCAGTGTTCTGACGTATTAAGCTGCAATACAACGAAATCATGTGCAATAGGCTAGTATACACTCAATTCTAGTGTAATAAGCTTCAGTGCAATGAATTTGTGATTTATATGACAGAATACGATTTTTGGCGTACTTAACTGCAATACACCCAATTCGTGTGTATACGCCAGTGTTCTGACGTATTAAGCTGCAATACAACGAAATCATGTGCAATAGGCTAGTATACACTCAATTCTAGTGTAGTAAGCTTCAGTGCAATGAATTTGTGATTTATATGACAGAATACGAGTTTTGGCGTACTTAACTGCAATACACCCAATTCCTGTGTAATACGCTAGTGTTCTGACGTATTAAGCTGCAATACAACGAAATCATGTGTAATAGGCCAGATTAAACTCAATTCTAGTGTAGTAAGCTTCAGTACAATGAATTTGTGAGCAATGTTCCAGAAAACAACGAGTTTTGGCGTACTAAACTGCAATACACCCAATTCCTGTGTAATACGCTAGTGTTCTGACGTATTAAGCTGCAATACAAGAAAATTATGTGCAATAGGCCAGAATACAGTCAATTCTAGTGTAGTAAGCTTCATCACAATAAATTTGTGAGTAATATCCCAGAATACAACGAGTTTTGGCGTACTAAACTGCAATACACCCAATTCCTGTGTAATACGCCAGTGTTCTGGCGTATTAAGCTGAAATACAACGAAATCATGTGTAATGGGCCAGAAAAAACTCAATTCTAGTGTAGTAAGCTTCAGCACAATAAATTTGTGAGTAATATCCCAGAATACAACGAGTTTTGGCGTACTAAACTGCGATACACCCAATTCCTGTGTAATACGCCAGTGTTCTGACGTTTTAAGCTGCAATGCAACGAAATCATGTGCAATAGGCTAGAATATACTCAATTCTAGTGTAGTAAGCTTCAGTACAATGAATTTGTGAGTAATATGCCAGAATACAACGAGTTTTGCGTACTAAACTGCAATACACCCAATTCCTGTGTAATACGCCAATTTTCTTTGGTATTAAGCTGCAATACAATGAAATCATGTGTAATGGGCCAGAATATACTCAATTCTAGTGTAGTAAGCTTCAGTACAATGAATTTGTGAGTAATATGCCAGAATACGTAGAGTTTTGTCGTACTAAACTGCAATACACCCAATTCGTGTGTAATACGCCAGTGTTCTGACGTATTAAGCTGCAATACAACGAAATCATGTGCAATAGGCTAGTATACACTCAATTCTAGTGTAGTAAGCTTCAGTGCAATGAATTTGTGATTTATATGACAGAATACGAGTTTTGGCGTACTTAACTGCAATACACCCAATTCCTGTGTAATACGCTAGTGTTCTGACGTATTAAGCTGCAATACAACGAAATCATGTGTAATAGGCCAGATTAAACTCAATTCTAGTGTAGTAAGCTTCAGTACAATGAATTTGTGAGCAATGTTCCAGAAAACAACGAGTTTTGGCGTACTAAACTGCAATACACCCAATTCCTGTGTAATACGCTAGTGTTCTGACGTATTAAGCTGCAATACAAGAAAATTATGTGCAATAGGCCAGAATACAGTCAATTCTAGTGTAGTAAGCTTCATCACAATAAATTTGTGAGTAATATCCCAGAATACAACGAGTTTTGGCGTACTAAACTGCAATACACCCAATTCCTGTGTAATACGCCAGTGTTTTGGCGTATTAAGCTGAAATACAACGAAATCATGTGTAATGGGCCAGAAAAAACTCAATTCTAGTGTAGTAAGCTTCAGCACAATAAATTTGTGAGTAATATCCCAGAATACAACGAGTTTTGGCGTACTAAACTGCGATACACCCAATTCCTGTGTAATACGCCAGTGTTCTGACGTTTTAAGCTGCAATGCAACGAAATCATGTGCAATAGGCTAGAATACACTCAATTCTAGTGTAGTAAGCTTCAGTACAATGAATTTGTGAGTAATATGCCAGAATACAACGAGTTGTGCGTACTAAACTGCAATACACCCAATTCCTGTGTAATACGCTAGTGTTCTGACGTATTAAGCTGAAATACAACGAAATCATGTGTAATGGGCCAGAAAAAACTCAATTCTAGTGTAGTAAGCTTCAGCACAATAAATTTGTGAGTAATATCCCAGAATACAACGAGTTTTGGCGTACTAAACTGCGATACACCCAATTCCTGTGTAATACGCCAGTGTTCTGACGTATTAAGCTGCAATGCAACGAAATCATGTGCAATAGGCTAGAATACACTCAATTCTAGTGTAGTAAGCTTCAGTACAATGAATTTGTGATTTATATGACAGAATACGATTTTTGGCGTACTTAACTGCAATACACCCAATTCGTGTGTATACGCCAGTGTTCTGACGTATTAAGCTGCAATACAACGAAATCATGTGCAATAGGCTAGTATACACTCAATTCTAGTGTAGTAAGCTTCAGTGCAATGAATTTGTGATTTATATGACAGAATACGAGTTTTGGCGTACTTAACTGCAATACACCCAATTCCTGTGTAATACGCTAGTGTTCTGACGTATTAAGCTGCAATACAACGAAATCATGTGTAATAGGCCAGATTAAACTCAATTCTAGTGTAG
This sequence comes from Meghimatium bilineatum, assembly GCA_034231615.1. NCBI lineage: Eukaryota > Metazoa > Mollusca > Gastropoda > Stylommatophora > Philomycidae > Meghimatium > Meghimatium bilineatum. The sequence goes on along the minus strand of CM067305.1, from coordinate 27,920,523 downwards.
TAAGCTTCAGTACAATGAATGTGTGAGCAATGTTCCAGAAAACAACGAGTTTTGGCGTACTAAACTGCAATACACCCAATTCCTGTGTAATACGCTAGTGTTCTGACGTATTAAGCTGCAATACAAGAAAATTATGTGCAATAGGCCAGAATACAGTCAATTCTAGTGTAGTAAGCTTCATCACAATAAATTTGTGAGTAATATCCCAGAATACAACGAGTTTTGGCGTACTAAACTGCAATACACCCAATTCCTGTGTAATACGCCAGTGTTCTGGCGTATTAAGCTGAAATACAACGAAATCATGTGTAATGGGCCAGAAAAAACTCAATTCTAGTGTAGTAAGCTTCAGCACAATAAATTTGTGAGTAATATCCCAGAATACAACGAGTTTTGGCGTACTAAACTGCGATACACCCAATTCCTGTGTAATACGCCAGTGTTCTGACGTTTTAAGCTGCAATGCAACGAAATCATGTGCAATAGGCTAGAATATACTCAATTCTAGTGTAGTAAGCTTCAGTACAATGAATTTGTGAGTAATATGCCAGAATACAACGAGTTTTGCGTACTAAACTGCAATACACCCAATTCCTGTGTAATACGCCAATTTTCTTTGGTATTAAGCTGCAATACAATGAAATCATGTGTAATGGGCCAGAATATACTCAATTCTAGTGTAGTAAGCTTCAGTACAATGAATTTGTGAGTAATATGCCAGAATACGTAGAGTTTTGTCGTACTAAACTGCAATACACCCAATTCGTGTGTAATACGCCAGTGTTCTGACGTATTAAGCTGCAATACAACGAAATCATGTGCAATAGGCTAGTATACACTCAATTCTAGTGTAGTAAGCTTCAGTGCAATGAATTTGTGATTTATATGACAGAATACGATTTTTGGCGTACTTAACTGCAATACACCCAATTCCTGTGTAATACGCTAGTGTTCTGACGTATTAAGCTGCAATACAACGAAATCATGTGTAATAGGCCAGATTAAACTCAATTCTAGTGTAGTAAGCTTCAGTACAATGAATTTGTGAGCAATGTTCCAGAAAACAACGAGTTTTGGCGTACTAAACTGCAATACACCCAATTCCTGTGTAATACGCTAGTGTTCTGACGTATTAAGCTGCAATACAAGAAAATTATGTGCAATAGGCCAGAATACAGTCAATTCTAGTGTAGTAAGCTTCATCACAATAAATTTGTGAGTAATATCCCAGAATACAACGAGTTTTGGCGTACTAAACTGCAATACACCCAATTCCTGTGTAATACGCCAATTTTCTTTGGTATTAAGCTGCAATACAATGAAATCATGTGTAATGGGCCAGAATATACTCAATTCTAGTGTAGTAAGCTTCAGTACAATGAATTTGTGAGTAATATGCCAGAATACGTAGAGTTTTGTCGTACTAAACTGCAATACACCCAATTCGTGTGTAATACGCCAGTGTTCTGACGTATTAAGCTGCAATACAACGAAATCATGTGCAATAGGCTAGTATACACTCAATTCTAGTGTAGTAAGCTTCAGTGCAATGAATTTGTGATTTATATGACAGAATACGATTTTTGGCGTACTTAACTGCAATACACCCAATTCCTGTGTAATACGCTAGTGTTCTGACGTATTAAGCTGCAATACAACGAAATCATGTGTAATAGGCCAGATTAAACTCAATTCTAGTGTAGTAAGCTTCAGTACAATGAATTTGTGAGCAATGTTCCAGAAAACAACGAGTTTTGGCGTACTAAACTGCAATACACCCAATTCCTGTGTAATACGCTAGTGTTCTGACGTATTAAGCTGCAATACAAGAAAATTATGTGCAATAGGCCAGAATACAGTCAATTCTAGTGTAGTAAGCTTCATCACAATAAATTTGTGAGTAATATCCCAGAATACAACGAGTTTTGGCGTACTAAACTGCAATACACCCAATTCCTGTGTAATACGCCAGTGTTCTGGCGTATTAAGCTGAAATACAACGAAATCATGTGTAATGGGCCAGAAAAAACTCAATTCTAGTGTAGTAAGCTTCAGCACAATAAATTTGTGAGTAATATCCCAGAATACAACGAGTTTTGGCGTACTAAACTGCGATACACCCAATTCCTGTGTAATACGCCAGTGTTCTGACGTTTTAAGCTGCAATGCAACGAAATCATGTGCAATAGGCTAGAATACACTCAATTCTAGTGTAGTAAGCTTCAGTACAATGAATTTGTGAGTAATATGCCAGAATACAACGAGTTTTGCGTACTAAACTGCAATACACCCAATTCCTGTGTAATACGCTAGTGTTCTGACGTATTAAGCTGAAATACAACGAAATCATGTGTAATGGGCCAGAAAAAACTCAATTCTAGTGTAGTAAGCTTCAGCACAATAAATTTGTGAGTAATATCCCAGAATACAACGAGTTTTGGCGTACTAAACTGCGATACACCCAATTCCTGTGTAATACGCCAGTGTTCTGACGTATTAAGCTGCAATGCAACGAAATCATGTGCAATAGGCTAGAATACACTCAATTCTAGTGTAGTAAGCTTCAGTACAATGAATTTGTGAGTAATATGCCAGAATACAACGAGTTTTGCGTACTAAACTGCAATACACCCAATTCCTGTGTAATACGCTAGTGTTCTGACGTATTAAGCTGCAATACAATGAAATCATGTGCAATAGGCTAGAATACACTCAATTCTAGTGCAGTATTCTTCAGTACAATGAATTTATGAGTAATATGCCAAAATACAACGTGTTTCGGCGTACTAAACTTCAATACACCTATTTCGTGTGTAATACGCCAATTTTCTGAAATATTAAGCTGCAATACAACGAAATCATGTGTAATAGGCCAGAATACACTCAATTCTAGTGTAGTAAACTTTAGTACAATGAATTTGTGAGCAATGTTCCAGAATACAACGAGTTTTGGCGTACTAAACTGCAATACACCCAATTCCTGTGTAATACGCTAGTTTTCTGACGTATTAAGCTGCAATACAAGGAAATCATGTGCAATAGGCCAGAATACAGACAATTCTAGTGTAGTAAGCTTCAGGACAATAAATTTGTGAGTAATATGCCAGAATACAACGTGTTTTGGCGTACTAAACTGCAATACACCCAATTCCTGTGTAATACCCCAATTTTCTTTAGTATTAAGCTGCAATACACTGAAATCATGTGTAATGGGCCAGAATATACTCAATTCTAGTGTAGTAGGCTTCAGTACAATGAATGTGTGAGTAATATGCCAGAATACGTAGAGTTTTGTCGTACTAAACTGCAATAAACCCAATTCGTGTGTAATACGCCAGTGTTCTGACGTATTAAGCTGCAATACAACGAAATCATGTGCAATCGGCTAGTATACACTCAATTCTAGTGTAATAAGCTTCAGTGCAATGAATTTGTGATTTATATGACAGAATACGATTTTTGGCGTACTTAACTGCAATACACCCAATTCGTGTGTATACGCCAGTGTTCTGACGTATTAAGCTGCACTACAACGAAATCATGTGTAATAGGCCAGAATACACTCAATTCTAGTGTAGTAAGCTTCACTACAATGAATTTGTGAGTAATATTCCAGAATACAACGAATTTTGGCGTACTAAACTGCAGTACACCAAATTCGTGTGTATACGCCAGTGTTCTGACGTATTAAGCTGCAATACAACGAAATCATATGTAATGGGCCAGAATATACTCAATTCTAGTGTAATAAGCTTCAATACAAAGGATTTGCGAGTAATATGCCAGAATACAACGAGTTTTGGCGTACTAAACTGCAATACCCCAAATTCGTGTTTAATACGCCAGTGTTCTGAAGTATTAAGCTGCAATATAACGAAATCATGTGTAATGGGCCAGAATACACTCAATTCTAGTGTTGTAAGCTTCAGTACAATGCATTTGTAAGTAATATACCAGAATACAACGAGTTTTGGCGTACTAAACTGCAAAACACCCAATTCGTATGTGATACGCCAGTGTTCTGACGTATTAAGCTGCAATACAACGAAATCATGTGCAATAGGCTAGAATACACTCAATTCTAGTGTAGTATGCTTCAGTACAATGAATTTGTGAGTAATATGCCAAAATACAACGTGTTTTGGCGTACTAAACTTCAATACACCTAATTCGTGTGTAATACGCCAATTTTCTGAAATATTAAGCTGCAATACAACGAAATCATGTGTAATAGGCCAGAATACACTCAATTAATGTGTAGTAAGCTTTAGTACAATGAATTTGTGAGCAATGTTCCAGAATACAACGAGTTTTGGCGTACTAAACTGCAATACACCCAATTCCTGTGTAATACGCTAGTGTTCTCACGTATTAAGCTGCAATACAAGGAAATCATGTGCAATAGGCCAGAATACAGACAATTCTAGTGTAGTAAGCTTCAGCACAATAAATTTGTGAGTAATATGCCAGAATACAACGTGTTTTGGCGTACTAAACTGCAATACACCCAATTCCTGTGTAATACGCCAATTTTCTTTAGTATTAAGCTGCAATACAATGAAATCATGTGTAATGGGCCAGAATATACTCAATTCTTGTGTAGTAAGCTTCAGTACAATGAATGTGTGAGTAATATGCCAGAATACGTAGAGTTTTGTCGTACTAAACTGCAATAAACCCAATTCGTGTGTAATACGCCAGTGTTCTGACGTATTTAGCTGCAATACAACGAAATCATGTGCAATAGGCTAGTATACACTCAATTCTAGTGTAGTAAGCTTCAGTGCAATGAATTTGTGATTTATATGACAGAATACGAGTTTTGGCGTACTTAACTGCAATACACCCAATTCCTGTGTAATACGCTAGTGTTCTGACGTATTAAGCTGCAATACAAGGAAATCATGTGCAATAGGCCAGAATACAGTCAATTCTAGTGTAGTAAGCTTCAGCACAATAAATTTGTGAGTAATATCCCAGAATACATCGAGTTTTGGCGTACTAAACTGCGATACACCCAATTCCTGTGTAATACGCCAGTGTTCTGACGTATTAAGCTGCACTACAACGAAATCATGTGTAATAGGCTAGAATACACTCAATTCTAGTGTAGTAAGCTTCAGTACAATGAATTTGTGAGTAATATGCCAGAATACAACGAGTTTTGGCGTACTAAACTGCAATACCCCAAACTCGTGTTTAATACGCCAGTGTTCTGAAGTATTAAGCTGCAATACAACGAAATCATGTGTAATGGGACAGATTACACTCAATTCTAGTGTAGTAAGCTTCAGTAAAATGAATGTGTGAGTAATATTCCAGAATACAACGTGTTGTGGCGTACTAAACTTCAATACACCTAATTCGTGTGTAATACGCTAATTTTCTGAAGTATTAAGCTGCAATACAACGAAATCATGTGTAATAGGCCAGAATACACTCAATTCTAGTGTAGTAAGCTTCAGTACAATGAATTTTTGAGCAATGTTCCAGAATACAACGAGTTTTGGCGTACTCAACTGCAATACACCCAATTCCTGTGTAATACGCTAGTGTTCTGACGTATTAAGCTGCAATACAAGGAAATCATGTGCAATAGGCCAGAATACAGTCAATTCTTGTGTAGTAAGCTTCAGCACAATAAATTTGTGAGTAATATCCCAGAATACATCGAGTTTTGGCGTACTAAACTTCAATACACCTAATTCGTGTGCAATACGCCAATTTTCTGAAGTATTAAGCTGCAATACAACGAAATCATGTGTAATAGGCCAGAATACACTCAATTCTAGTGTAGTAAGCTTCAGTACAATGAATTTGTGAGTAATATGCCAGAATACGTAGAGTTTTGTCGTACTAAACTGCAATACACCAAATTCGTGTGTAATACGCCAGTGTTCTGACGTATTAAGCTGCAATACAACGAAATCATGTGCAATAGGCTAGTATACACTCAATTCTAGTGTAGTAAGCTTCAGTGCAATGAATTTGTGATTTATATGACAGAATACGAGTTTTGGCGTACTTAACTGCAATACACCCAATTCTTGTGTAATACGCTAGTGTTCTGACGTATTAAGCTGCAATACAACGAAATCATGTGTAATAGGCCAGATTAAACTCAATTCTAGTGTAGTAACCTTCAGTACAATGAATTTGTGAGCAATGTTCCAGAAAACAACGAGTTTTGGCGTACTAAACTGCAATACACCCAATTCCTGTGTAATACGCTAGTGTTCTGACGTATTAAGCTGCAATACAAGAAAATTATGTGCAATAGGCCAGAATACAGTCAATTCTAGTGTAGTAAGCTTCATCACAATAAATTTGTGAGTAATATCCCAGAATACAACGAGTTTTGGCGTACTAAACTGCAATACCCCAAACTCGTGTTTAATACGCCAGTGTTCTGAAGTATTAAGCTGCAATACAACGAAATCATGTGTAATGGGACAGATTACACTCAATTCTAGTGTAGTAAGCTTCAGTAAAATGAATGTGTGAGTAATATTCCAGAATACAACGTGTTGTGGCGTACTAAACTTCAATACACCTAATTCGTGTGTAATACGCTAATTTTCTGAAGTATTAAGCTGCAATACAACGAAATCATGTGTAATAGGCCAGAATACACTCAATTCTAGTGTAGTAAGCTTCAGTACAATGAATTTTTGAGCAATGTTCCAGAATACAACGAGTTTTGGCGTACTCAACTGCAATACACCCAATTCCTGTGTAATACGCTAGTGTTCTGACGTATTAAGCTGCAATACAAGGAAATCATGTGCAATAGGCCAGAATACAGTCAATTCTTGTGTAGTAAGCTTCAGCACAATAAATTTGTGAGTAATATCCCAGAATACATCGAGTTTTGGCGTACTAAACTTCAATACACCTAATTCGTGTGCAATACGCCAATTTTCTGAAGTATTAAGCTGCAATACAACGAAATCATGTGTAATAGGCCAGAATACACTCAATTCTAGTGTAGTAAGCTTCAGTACAATGAATTTGTGAGTAATATGCCAGAATACGTAGAGTTTTGTCGTACTAAACTGCAATACACCAAATTCGTGTGTAATACGCCAGTGTTCTGACGTATTAAGCTGCAATACAACGAAATCATGTGCAATAGGCTAGTATACACTCAATTCTAGTGTAGTAAGCTTCAGTGCAATGAATTTGTGATTTATATGACAGAATACGAGTTTTGGCGTACTTAACTGCAATACACCCAATTCTTGTGTAATACGCTAGTGTTCTGACGTATTAAGCTGCAATACAACGAAATCATGTGTAATAGGCCAGATTAAACTCAATTCTAGTGTAGTAACCTTCAGTACAATGAATTTGTGAGCAATGTTCCAGAAAACAACGAGTTTTGGCGTACTAAACTGCAATACACCCAATTCCTGTGTAATACGCTAGTGTTCTGACGTATTAAGCTGCAATACAAGAAAATTATGTGCAATAGGCCAGAATACAGTCAATTCTAGTGTAGTAAGCTTCATCACAATAAATTTGTGAGTAATATCCCAGAATACAACGAGTTTTGGCGTACTAAACTGCAATACACCCAATTCCTGTGTAATACGCCAGTGTTCTGGCGTATTAAGCTGAAATACAACGAAATCATGTGTAATGGGCCAGAAAAAACTCAATTCTAGTGTAGTAAGCTTCAGCACAATAAATTTATGAGTAATATCCCAGAATACAACGAGTTTTGGCGTACTAAACTGCGATACACCCAATTCCTGTGTAATACGCCAGTGTTCTGACGTTTTAAGCTGCAATGCAACGAAATCATGTGCAATAGGCTAGAATACACTCAATTCTAGTGTAGTAAGCTTCAGTACAATGAATTTGTGAGTAATATGCCAGAATACAACGAGTTTTGCGTACTAAACTGCAATACACCCAATTCCTGTGTAATACGCTAGTGTTCTGACGTATTAAGCTGAAATACAACGAAATCATGTGTAATGGGCCAGAAAAAACTCAATTCTAGTGTAGTAAGCTTCAGCACAATAAATTTGTGAGTAATATCCCAGAATACAACGAGTTTTGGCGTACTAAACTGCGATACACCCAATTCCTGTGTAATACGCCAGTGTTCTGACGTATTAAGCTGCAATACAATGAAATCATGTGTAATGGGCCAGAATATACTCAATTCTTGTGTAGTAAGCTTCAGTACAATGAATGTGTGAGTAATATGCCAGAATACGTAGAGTTTTGTCGTACTAAACTGCAATAAACCCAATTCGTGTGTAATACGCCAGTGTTCTGACGTATTTAGCTGCAATACAACGAAATCATGTGCAATAGGCTAGTATACACTCAATTCTAGTGTAGTAAGCTTCAGTGCAATGAATTTGTGATTTATATGACAGAATACGAGTTTTGGCGTACTTAACTGCAATACACCCAATTCCTGTGTAATACGCTAGTGTTCTGACGTATTAAGCTGCAATACAAGGAAATCATGTGCAATAGGCCAGAATACAGTCAATTCTAGTGTAGTAAGCTTCAGCACAATAAATTTGTGAGTAATATCCCAGAATACATCGAGTTTTGGCGTACTAAACTGCGATACACCCAATTCCTGTGTAATACGCCAGTGTTCTGACGTATTAAGCTGCACTACAACGAAATCATGTGTAATAGGCTAGAATACACTCAATTCTAGTGTAGTAAGCTTCAGTACAATGAATTTGTGAGTAATATGCCAGAATACAACGAGTTTTGGCGTACTAAACTGCAATACCCCAAACTCGTGTTTAATACGCCAGTGTTCTGAAGTATTAAGCTGCAATACAACGAAATCATGTGTAATGGGACAGATTACACTCAATTCTAGTGTAGTAAGCTTCAGTAAAATGAATGTGTGAGTAATATTCCAGAATACAACGTGTTGTGGCGTACTAAACTTCAATACACCTAATTCGTGTGTAATACGCTAATTTTCTGAAGTATTAAGCTGCAATACAACGAAATCATGTGTAATAGGCCAGAATACACTCAATTCTAGTGTAGTAAGCTTCAGTACAATGAATTTTTGAGCAATGTTCCAGAATACAACGAGTTTTGGCGTACTCAACTGCAATACACCCAATTCCTGTGTAATACGCTAGTGTTCTGACGTATTAAGCTGCAATACAAGGAAATCATGTGCAATAGGCCAGAATACAGTCAATTCTTGTGTAGTAAGCTTCAGCACAATAAATTTGTGAGTAATATCCCAGAATACATCGAGTTTTGGCGTACTAAACTTCAATACACCTAATTCGTGTGCAATACGCCAATTTTCTGAAGTATTAAGCTGCAATACAACGAAATCATGTGTAATAGGCCAGAATACACTCAATTCTAGTGTAGTAAGCTTCAGTACAATGAATTTGTGAGTAATATGCCAGAATACGTAGAGTTTTGTCGTACTAAACTGCAATACACCAAATTCGTGTGTAATACGCCAGTGTTCTGACGTATTAAGCTGCAATACAACGAAATCATGTGCAATAGGCTAGTATACACTCAATTCTAGTGTAGTAAGCTTCAGTGCAATGAATTTGTGATTTATATGACAGAATACGAGTTTTGGCGTACTTAACTGCAATACACCCAATTCTTGTGTAATACGCTAGTGTTCTGACGTATTAAGCTGCAATACAACGAAATCATGTGTAATAGGCCAGATTAAACTCAATTCTAGTGTAGTAACCTTCAGTACAATGAATTTGTGAGCAATGTTCCAGAAAACAACGAGTTTTGGCGTACTAAACTGCAATACACCCAATTCCTGTGTAATACGCTAGTGTTCTGACGTATTAAGCTGCAATACAAGAAAATTATGTGCAATAGGCCAGAATACAGTCAATTCTAGTGTAGTAAGCTTCATCACAATAAATTTGTGAGTAATATCCCAGAATACAACGAGTTTTGGCGTACTAAACTGCAATACACCCAATTCCTGTGTAATACGCCAGTGTTCTGGCGTATTAAGCTGAAATACAACGAAATCATGTGTAATGGGCCAGAAAAAACTCAATTCTAGTGTAGTAAGCTTCAGCACAATAAATTTATGAGTAATATCCCAGAATACAACGAGTTTTGGCGTACTAAACTGCGATACACCCAATTCCTGTGTAATACGCCAGTGTTCTGACGTTTTAAGCTGCAATGCAACGAAATCATGTGCAATAGGCTAGAATACACTCAATTCTAGTGTAGTAAGCTTCAGTACAATGAATTTGTGAGTAATATGCCAGAATACAACGAGTTTTGCGTACTAAACTGCAATACACCCAATTCCTGTGTAATACGCTAGTGTTCTGACGTATTAAGCTGAAATACAACGAAATCATGTGTAATGGGCCAGAAAAAACTCAATTCTAGTGTAGTAAGCTTCAGCACAATAAATTTGTGAGTAATATCCCAGAATACAACGAGTTTTGGCGTACTAAACTGCGATACACCCAATTCCTGTGTAATACGCCAGTGTTCTGACGTATTAAGCTGCAATACAATGAAATCATGTGTAATGGGCCAGAATATACTCAATTCTTGTGTAGTAAGCTTCAGTACAATGAATGTGTGAGTAATATGCCAGAATACGTAGAGTTTTGTCGTACTAAACTGCAATAAACCCAATTCGTGTGTAATACGCCAGTGTTCTGACGTATTAAGCTGCAATACAACGAAATCATGTGCAATAGGCTAGTATACACTCAATTCTAGTGTAGTAAGCATCAGTGCAATGAATTTGTGATTTATATGACAGAATACGAGTTTTGGCGTACCTAACTGCAAGACACCCAATTCCTGTGTAATACGCTAGTGTTCTGACGTATTAAGCTGCAATACAAGGAAATCATGTGCAATAGGCCAGAATACAGTCAATTCTAGTGTAGTAAGCTTCAGCACAATAAATTTGTGAGTAATATCCCAGAATACATCGAGTTTTGGCGTACTAAACTGCGATACACCCAATTCCTGTGTAATACGCCAGTGTTCTGACGTATTAAGCTGCACTACAACGAAATCATGTGTAATAGGCTAGAATACACTCAATTCTAGTGTAGTAAGCTTCAGTACAATGAATTTGTGAGTAATATGCCAGAATACAACGAGTTTTGGCGTACTAAACTGCAATACCCCAAACTCGTGTTTAATACGCCAGTGTTCTGAAGTATTAAGCTGCAATACAACGAAATCATGTGTAATGGGACAGATTACACTCAATTCTAGTGTAGTAAGCTTCAGTAAAATGAATGTGTGAGTAATATTCCAGAATACAACGTGTTGTGGCGTACTAAACTTCAATACACCTAATTCGTGTGTAATACGCTAATTTTCTGAAGTATTAAGCTGCAATACAACGAAATCATGTGTAATAGGCCAGAATACACTCAATTCTAGTGTAGTAAGCTTCAGTACAATGAATTTTTGAGCAATGTTCCAGAATACAACGAGTTTTGGCGTACTCAACTGCAATACACCCAATTCCTGTGTAATACGCTAGTGTTCTGACGTATTAAGCTGCAATACAAGGAAATCATGTGCAATAGGCCAGAATACAGTCAATTCTTGTGTAGTAAGCTTCAGCACAATAAATTTGTGAGTAATATCCCAGAATACATCGAGTTTTGGCGTACTAAACTTCAATACACCTAATTCGTGTGCAATACGCCAATTTTCTGAAGTATTAAGCTGCAATACAACGAAATCATGTGTAATAGGCCAGAATACACTCAATTCTAGTGTAGTAAGCTTCAGTACAATGGATTTGTGAGTAATATGCCAGAATACGTAGAGTTTTGTCGTACTAAACTGCAATACACCAAATTCGTGTGTAATACGCCAGTATTCTGACGTATTAAGCTGCAATACAACGAAATCATGTGCAATAGGCTAGTATACACTCAATTCTAGTGTAGTAAGCTTCAGTGCAATGAATTTGTGATTTATATGACAGAATACGAGTTTTGGCGTACTTAACTGCAATACACCCAATTCCTGTGTAATACGCTAGTGTTCTGACGTATTAAGCTGCAATACAACGAAATCATGTGTAATAGGCCAGATTAAACTCAATTCTAGTGTAGTAACCTTCAGTACAATGAATTTGTGAGCAATGTTCCAGAAAACAACGAGTTTTGGCGTACTAAACTGCAATACACCCAATTCCTGTGTAATACGCTAGTGTTCTGACGTATTAAGCTGCAATACAAGAAAATTATGTGCAATAGGCCAGAATACAGTCAATTCTAGTGTAGTAAGCTTCATCACAATAAATTTGTGAGTAATATCCCAGAATACAACGAGTTTTGGCGTACTAAACTGCAATACACCCAATTCCTGTGTAATACGCCAGTGTTCTGGCGTATTAAGCTGAAATACAACGAAATCATGTGTAATGGGCCAGAAAAAACTCAATTCTAGTGTAGTAAGCTTCAGCACAATAAATTTATGAGTAATATCCCAGAATACAACGAGTTTTGGCGTACTAAACTGCGATACACCCAATTCCTGTGTAATACGCCAGTGTTCTGACGTTTTAAGCTGCAATGCAACGAAATCATGTGCAATAGGCTAGAATACACTCAATTCTAGTGTAGTAAGCTTCAGTACAATGAATTTGTGAGTAATATGCCAGAATACAACGAGTTTTGCGTACTAAACTGCAATACACCCAATTCCTGTGTAATACGCTAGTGTTCTGACGTATTAAGCTGAAATACAACGAAATCATGTGTAATGGGCCAGAAAAAACTCAATTCTAGTGTAGTAAGCTTCAGCACAATAAATTTGTGAGTAATATCCCAGAATACAACGAGTTTTGGCGTACTAAACTGCGATACACCCAATTCCTGTGTAATACGCCAGTGTTCTGACGTATTAAGCTGCAATGCAACGAAATCATGTGCAATAGGCTAGAATACACTCAATTCTAGTGTAGTAAGCTTCAGTACAATGAATTTGTGAGTAATATGCCAGAATACAACGAGTTTTGCGTACTAAACTGCAATACACCCAATTCCTGTGTAATACGCTAGTGTTCTGACGTATTAAGCTGCAATACAATGAAATCATGTGCAATAGGCTAGAATACACTCAATTCTAGTGCAGTATTCTTCAGTACAATGAATTTATGAGTAATATGCCAAAATACAACGTGTTTCGGCGTACTAAACTTCAATACACCTATTTCGTGTGTAATACGCCAATTTTCTGAAATATTAAGCTGCAATACAACGAAATCATGTGTAATAGGCCAGAATACACTCAATTCTAGTGTAGTAAGCTTTAGTACAATGAATTTGTGAGCAATGTTCCAGAATACGAGTTTTGGCGTACTAAACTGCAATACACCCAATTCCTGTGTAATACGCTAGTTTTCTGACGTATTAAGCTGCAATACAAGGAAATCATGTGCAATAGGCCAGAATACAGACAATTCTAGTGTAGTAAGCTTCAGGACAATAAATTTGTGAGTAATATGCCAGAATACAACGTGTTTTGGCGTACTAAACTGCAATACACCCAATTCCTGTGTAATACCCCAATTTTCTTTAGTATTAAGCTGCAATACAATGAAATCATGTGTAATGGGCCAGAATATACTCAATTCTAGTGTAGTAGGCTTCAGTACAATGAATGTGTGAGTAATATGCCAGAATACGTAGAGTTTTGTCGTACTAAACTGCAATAAACCCAATTCGTGTGTAATACGCCAGTGTTCTGACGTATTAAGCTGCAATACAACGAAATCATGTGCAATAGGCTAGTATACACTCAATTCTAGTGTAATAAGCTTCAGTGCAATGAATTTGTGATTTATATGACAGAATACGATTTTTGGCGTACTTAACTGCAATACACCCAATTCGTGTGTATACGCCAGTGTTCTGACGTATTAAGCTGCACTACAACGAAATCATGTGTAATAGGCCAGAATACACTCAATTCTAGTGTAGTAAGCTTCACTACAATGAATTTGTGAGTAATATTCCAAAATACAACGAATTTTGGCGTACTAAACTGCAGTACACCAAATTCGTGTGTATACGCCAGTGTTCTGACGTATTAAGCTGCAATACAACGAAATCATATGTAATGGGCCAGAATATACTCAATTCTAGTGTAATAAGCTTCAATACAAAGGATTTGCGAGTAATATGCCAGAATACAACGAGTTTTAGCGTACTAAACTGCAATACCCCAAATTCGTGTTTAATACGCCAGTGTTCTGAAGTATTAAGCTGCAATATAACGAAATCATGTGTAATGGGCCAGAATACACTCAATTCTAGTGTTGTAAGCTTCAGTACAATGCATTTGTAAGTAATATACCAGAATACAACGAGTTTTGGCGTACTAAACTGCAAAACACCCAATTCGTATGTGATACGCCAGTGTTCTGACGTATTAAGCTGCAATACAACGAAATCATGTGCAATAGGCTAGAATACACTCAATTCTAGTGTAGTATGCTTCAGTACAATGAATTTGTGAGTAATATGCCAAAATACAACGTGTTTTGGCGTACTAAACTTCAATACACCTAATTCGTGTGTAATACGCCAATTTTCTGAAATATTAAGCTGCAATACAACGAAATCATGTGTAATAGGCCAGAATACACTCAATTAATGTGTAGTAAGCTTTAGTACAATGAATTTGTGAGCAATGTTCCAGAATACAACGAGTTTTGGCGTACTAAACTGCAATACACCCAATTCCTGTGTAATACGCTAGTGTTCTCACGTATTAAGCTGCAATACAAGGAAATCATGTGCAATAGGCCAGAATACAGACAATTCTAGTGTAGTAAGCTTCAGCACAATAAATTTGTGAGTAATATGCCAGAATACAACGTGTTTTGGCGTACTAATCTGCAATACACCCAATTCCTGTGTAATACGCCAATTTTCTTTAGTATTAAGCTGCAATACAATGAAATCATGTGTAATGGGCCAGAATATACTCAATTCTTGTGTAGTAAGCTTCAGTACAATGAATGTGTGAGTAATATGCCAGAATACGTAGAGTTTTGTCGTACTAAACTGCAATAAACCCAATTCGTGTGTAATACGCCAGTGTTCTGACGTATTAAGCTGCAATACAACGAAATCATGTGCAATAGGCTAGTATACACTCAATTCTAGTGTAGTAAGCTTCAGTGCAATGAATTTGTGATTTATATGACAGAATACGAGTTTTGGCGTACTTAACTGCAATACACCCAATTCCTGTGTAATACGCTAGTGTTCTGACGTATTAAGCTGCAATACAAGGAAATCATGTGCAATAGGCCAGAATACAGTCAATTTTAGTGTAGTAAGCTTCAGCACAATAAATTTGTGAGTAATATCCCAGAATACATCGAGTTTTGGCGTACTAAACTGCGATACACCCAATTCCTGTGTAATACGCCAGTGTTCTGACGTATTAAGCTGCACTACAACGAAATCATGTGTAATAGGCTAGAATACACTCAATTCTAGTGTAGTAAGCTTCAGTACAATGAATTTGTGAGTAATATGCCAGAATACAACGAGTTTTGGCGTACTAAACTGCAATACCCCAAACTCGTGTTTAATACGCCAGTGTTCTGAAGTATTAAGCTGCAATACAACGAAATCATGTGTAATGGGACAGATTACACTCAATTCTAGTGTAGTAAGCTTCAGTAAAATGAATGTGTGAGTAATATTCCAGAATACAACGTGTTTTGGCGTACTAAACTTCAATACACCAAATTCGTGTGTAATACGCTAATTTTCTGAAGTATTAAGCTGCAATACAACGAAATCATGTGTAATAGGCCAGAATACACTCAATTCTAGTGTAGTAAGCTTCAGTACAATGAATTTGTGAGTAATATGCCAGAATACGTAGAGTTTTGTCGTACTAAACTGCAATACACCAAATTCGTGTGTAATACGCCAGTGTTCTGACGTATTAAGCTGCAATACAACGAAATCATGTGCAATAGGCTAGTATACACTCAATTCTAGTGTAGTAAGCTTCAGTGCAATGAATTTGTGATTTATATGACAGAATACGAGTTTTGGCGTACTTAACTGCAATACACCCAATTCGTGTGTATACGCCAGTGTTCTGACGTATTAAGCTGCAATAGAACGAAATCATGTGTAATGGGCCAGAATATACTCAATTCTTGTGTAGTAAGCTTCAGTACAATGAATGTGTGAGTAATATGCCAGAATACGTAGAGTTTTGTCGTACTAAACTGCAATAAACCCAATTCGTGTGTAATACGCCAGTGTTCTGACGTATTAAGCTGCAATACAACGAAATCATGTGCAATAGGCTAGTATACACTCAATTCTAGTGTAGTAAGCTTCAGTGCAATGAATTTGTGATTTATATGACAGAATACGAGTTTTGGCGTACTTAACTGCAATACACCCAATTCCTGTGTAATACGCTAGTGTTCTGACGTATTAAGCTGCAATACAAGGAAATCATGTGCAATAGGCCAGAATACAGTCAATTTTAGTGTAGTAAGCTTCAGCACAATAAATTTGTGAGTAATATCCCAGAATACATCGAGTTTTGGCGTACTAAACTGCGATACACCCAATTCCTGTGTAATACGCCAGTGTTCTGACGTATTAAGCTGCACTACAACGAAATCATGTGTAATAGGCTAGAATACACTCAATTCTAGTGTAGTAAGCTTCAGTACAATGAATTTGTGAGTAATATGCCAGAATACAACGAGTTTTGGCGTACTAAACTGCAATACCCCAAACTCGTGTTTAATACGCCAGTGTTCTGAAGTATTAAGCTGCAATACAACGAAATCATGTGTAATGGGACAGATTACACTCAATTCTAGTGTAGTAAGCTTCAGTAAAATGAATGTGTGAGTAATATTCCAGAATACAACGTGTTTTGGCGTACTAAACTTCAATACACCAAATTCGTGTGTAATACGCTAATTTTCTGAAGTATTAAGCTGCAATACAACGAAATCATGTGTAATAGGCCAGAATACACTCAATTCTAGTGTAGTAAGCTTCAGTACAATGAATTTTTGAGCAATGTTCCAGAATACAACGAGTTTTGGCGTACTCAACTGCAATACACCCAATTCCTGTGTAATACGCTAGTGTTCTGACGTATTAAGCTGCAATACAAGGAAATCATGTGCAATAGGCCAGAATACAGTCAATTCTTGTGTAGTAAGCTTCAGCACAATAAATTTGTGAGTAATATCCCAGAATACATCGAGTTTTGGCGTACTAAACTTCAATACACCTAATTCGTGTGCAATACGCCAATTTTCTGAAGTATTAAGCTGCAATACAACGAAATCATGTGTAATAGGCCAGAATACACTCAATTCTAGTGTAGTAAGCTTCAGTACAATGAATTTGTGAGTAATATGCCAGAATACGTAGAGTTTTGTCGTACTAAACTGCAATACACCAAATTCGTGTGTAATACGCCAGTGTTCTGACGTATTAAGCTGCAATACAACGAAATCATGTGCAATAGGCTAGTATACACTCAATTCTAGTGTAGTAAGCTTCAGTGCAATGAATTTGTGATTTATATGACAGAATACGAGTTTTGGCGTACTTAACTGCAATACACCCAATTCGTGTGTATACGCCAGTGTTCTGACGTATTAAGCTGCACTACAACGAAATCATGTGTAATAGGCCAGAATACACTCAATTCTAGTGTAGTAAGCTTCACTACAATGAATTTGTGAGTAATATTCCAGAATACAACGAATTTTGGCGTTCTAAACTACAGTACACCAAATTCGTGTGTATACGCCAGTGTTCTGACGTATTAAGCTGCAATACAATGAAATCATGTGTAATGGGCCAGAATATACTCAATTCTAGTGTAATAAGCTTCAATACAAAGGATTTGCGAGTAATATGCCAGAATACAACGAGTTTTGGCGTACTAAACTGCAATACCCCAAATTCGTGTTTAATACGCCAGTGTTCTGAAGTATTAAGCTGCAATATAACTAAATCATGTGTAATGGGCCAGAATACACTCAATTCTAGTGTAGTAAGCTTCAGTGCAATGAATTTGTGATTTATATGACAGAATACGAGTTTTGGCGTACTTAACTGCAATACACCCAATTCCTGTGTAATACGCTAGTGTTCTGACGTATTAAGCTGCAATACAAGGAAATCATGTGCAATAGGCCAGAATACAGTCAATTCTAGTGTAGTAAGCTTCAGCACAATAAATTTGTGAGTAATATCCCAGAATACATCGAGTTTTGGCGTACTAAACTGCGATACACCCAATTCCTGTGTAATACGCCAGTGTTCTGACGTATTAAGCTGCACTACAACGAAAACATGTGCAATAGGCTAGAATACACTCAATTCTAGTGTAGTAAGCTTCAGTACAATGAATTTGTGAGTAATATGCCAAAATACAACTTGTTTTGGCGTACTTAACTGAAATACACCCAATTCGTGTGTATACGCCAGTGTTCTGACGTGTTAAGCTGCACTACAACGAAATCATGTGTAATAGGCTAGAATACACTCAATTCTAGTGTAGTAAGCTTCAGTACAATGAATTTGTGAGTAATATGCCAGAATACAACGATTTTTGGCGTACTAAACTGCAATACCCCAAACTCGTGTTTAATACGCCAGTGTTCTGAAGTATTAAGCTGCAATACAACGAAATCATGTGTAATGCGACAGAATACACTCATTTCTAGTGTAGTAAGCTTCAGTACAATGAATTTTTGAGCAATGTTCCAGAATACAACGAGTTTTGGCGTACTAAACTGCAATACACCCAATTCCTGTGTAATACGCTAGTGTTCTGACGTATTAAGCTGCAATACAAGGAAATCATGTGCAATAGGCCAGAATACAGTCAATTCTAGTGTAGTAAGCTTCAGCACAATAAATTTGTGAGTAATATCCCAGAATACATCGAGTTTTGGCGTACTAAACTTCAATACACCTAATTCGTGTGCAATACGCCAATTTTCTGAAATATTAAGCTGCAATACAACGAAATCATGTGTAATAGGCCAGAATACACTCAATTCTAGTGTAGTAAGCTTCAGTACAATGAATTTGTGAGTAATATGCCAGAATACGTAGAGTTTTGTCGTACTAAACTGCAATACACCAAATTCATGTGTAATACGCCAGTGTTCTGACGTATTAAGCTGCAATACAACGAAATCATGTGCAATAGGCTAGTATACACTCAATTCTAGTGTAGTAAGCTTCAGTGCAATGAATTTGTGATTTATATGACAGAATACGAGTTTTGGCGTACTTAACTGCAATACACCCAATTCCTGTGTAATACGCTAGTGTTCTGACGTATTAAGCTGCAATACAAGGAAATCATGTGCAATAGGCCAGAATACAGTCAATTCTAGTGTAGTAAGCTTCAGCACAATAAATTTGTGAGTAATATCCCAGAATACATCGAGTTTTGGCGTACTAAACTGCGATACTCCCAATTCCTGTGTAATACGCCAGTGTTCTGACGTATTAAGCTGCACTACAACGAAAACATGTGCAATAGGCTAGAATACACTCAATTCTAGTGTAGTAAGCTTCAGTACAATGAATTTGTGAGTAATATGCCAGAATACAACGAGTTTTGGCGTACTAAACTGCAATACCCCAAACTCGTGTTTAATACGCCAGTGTTCTGAAGTATTAAGCTGCAATACAACGAAATCATGTGTAATGGGACAGATTACACTCAATTCTAGTGTAGTAAGCTTCAGTAAAATGAATGTGTGAGTAATATTCCAGAATACAACGTGTTTTGGCGTACTAAACTTCAATACACCAAATTCGTGTGTAATACGCTAATTTTCTGAAGTATTAAGCTGCAATACAACGAAATCATGTGTAATAGGCCAGAATACACTCAATTCTAGTGTAGTAAGCTTCAGTACAATGAATTTTTGAGCAATGTTCCAGAATACAACGAGTTTTGGCGTACTCAACTGCAATACACCCAATTCCTGTGTAATACGCTAGTGTTCTGACGTATTAAGCTGCAATACAAGGAAATCATGTGCAATAGGCCAGAATACAGTCAATTCTTGTGTAGTAAGCTTCAGCACAATAAATTTGTGAGTAATATCCCAGAATACATCGAGTTTTGGCGTACTAAACTTCAATACACCTAATTCGTGTGCAATACGCCAATTTTCTGAAGTATTAAGCTGCAATACAACGAAATCATGTGTAATAGGCCAGAATACACTCAATTCTAGTGTAGTAAGCTTCAGTACAATGAATTTGTGAGTAATATGCCAGAATACGTAGAGTTTTGTCGTACTAAACTGCAATACACCAAATTCGTGTGTAATACGCCAGTGTTCTGACGTATTAAGCTGCAATACAACGAAATCATGTGCAATAGGCTAGTATACACTCAATTCTAGTGTAGTAAGCTTCAGTGCAATGAATTTGTGATTTATATGACAGAATACGAGTTTTGGCGTACTTAACTGCAATACACCCAATTCGTGTGTATACGCCAGTGTTCTGACGTATTAAGCTGCACTACAACGAAATCATGTGTAATAGGCCAGAATACACTCAATTCTAGTGTAGTAAGCTTCACTACAATGAATTTGTGAGTAATATTCCAGAATACAACGAATTTTGGCGTTCTAAACTACAGTACACCAAATTCGTGTGTATACGCCAGTGTTCTGACGTATTAAGCTGCAATACAACGAAATCATGTGTAATGGGCCAGAATATACTCAATTCTAGTGTAATAAGCTTCAATACAAAGAATTTGCGAGTAATATGCCAGAATACATCGAGTTTTGGCGTACTAAACTGCGATACACCCAATTCCTGTGTAATACGCCAGTGTTCTGACGTATTAAGCTGCACTACAACGAAAACATGTGCAATAGGCTAGAATACACTCAATTCTAGTGTAGTAAGCTTCAGTACAATGAATTTGTGAGTAATATGCCAAAATACAACTTGTTTTGGCGTACTTAACTGAAATACACCCAATTCGTGTGTATACGCCAGTGTTCTGACGTGTTAAGCTGCACTACAACGAAATCATGTGTAATAGGCTAGAATACACTCAATTCTAGTGTAGTAAGCTTCAGTACAATGAATTTGTGAGTAATATGCCAGAATACAACGAGTTTTGGCGTACTAAACTGCAATACCCCAAACTCGTGTTTAATACGCCAGTGTTCTGAAGTATTAAGCTGCAATACAACGAAATCATGTGTAATGCGACAGAATACACTCATTTCTAGTGTAGTAAGCTTCAGTACAATGAATTTTTGAGCAATGTTCCAGAATACAACGAGTTTTGGCGTACTAAACTGCAATACACCCAATTCCTGTGTAATACGCTAGTGTTCTGACGTATTAAGCTGCAATACAAGGAAATCATGTGCAATAGGCCAGAATACAGTCAATTCTAGTGTAGTAAGCTTCAGCACAATAAATTTGTGAGTAATATCCCAGAATACATCGAGTTTTGGCGTACTAAACTTCAATACACCTAATTCGTGTGCAATACGCCAATTTTCTGAAATATTAAGCTGCAATACAACGAAATCATGTGTAATAGGCCAGAATACACTCAATTCTAGTGTAGTAAGCTTCAGTACAATGAATTTGTGAGTAATATGCCAGAATACGTAGAGTTTTGTCGTACTAAACTGCAATACACCAAATTCGTGTGTAATACGCCAGTGTTCTGACGTATTAAGCTGCAATACAACGAAATCATGTGCAATAGGCTAGTATACACTCAATTCTAGTGTAGTAAGCTTCAGTGCAATGAATTTGTGATTTATATGACAGAATACGAGTTTTGGCGTACTTAACTGCAATACACCCAATTCCTGTGTAATACGCTAGTGTTCTGACGTATTAAGCTGCAATACAAGGAAATCATGTGCAATAGGCCAGAATACAGTCAATTCTAGTGTAGTACGCTTCAGCACAATAAATTTGTGAGTAATATCCCAGAATACATCGAGTTTTGGCGTACTAAACTGCGATACTCCCAATTCCTGTGTAATACGCCAGTGTTCTGACGTATTAAGCTGCACTACAACGAAAACATGTGCAATAGGCTAGAATACACTCAATTCTAGTGTAGTAAGCTTCAGTACAATGCATTTGTGAGAAATATACCAGAATACAACGAGTTTAGGCGTACTAAACTGCAAAACACCAAATTCGTATGTGATATGCCAGTGTTCTGACGTATTAAGCTGCAAAACAACGAAATCATGTGTAATAGGCCAGATTACACTCAATTCTAGTGTAGTAAGCTTCAGTAAAATGAATTTGTGAGTAATATTCCAGAATACAACGTGTTTTGGCGTACTAAACTTCAATACACCTAATTCGTGTGTAATACGCCAATTTTCTGAAGTATTAAGCTGCAATACAACGAAATCATGTGTAATAGGCCAGAATACACTCAATTCTAGTGTAGTAAGCTTCAGTACAATGAATTTTTGAGCAATGTTCCAGAATACAACGAGTTTTGGCGTACTAAACTGCAATACACCCAATTCCTGTGTAATACGCTAGTGTTCTGACGTATTAAGCTGCAATGCAAGGAAATCATATGCAATAGGCCAGAATACAGACAATTCTAGTGTAGTAAGCTTCAGCACAATAAATTTGTGAGTAATATGCCAGAATACAACGTGTTTTGGCGTACTAAACTGCAATACACCCAATTCCTGTGTAATACGCCAATTTTCTTTAGTATTAAGCTGCAATACAATGAAATCATGTGTAATGGGCCAGAATATACTCAATTCTTGTGTAGTAAGCTTCAGTACAATGAATGTGTGAGTAATATGCCAGAATACGTAGAGTTTTGTTGTACTAAACTGCAATAAACCCAATTCGTGTGTAATACGCCAGTGTTCTGACGTATTAAGCTGCAATACAACGAGATCATGTGCAATAGGCTAGTATACACTCAATTCTAGTGTAGTAAGCTTCAGTACAATGAATTTGTGAGTAATATGCCAAAATACAACGTGTTTTGGCGTACTTAACTGCAATACACCCAATTCGTGTGTATACGCCAGTGTTCTGACGTATTAAGCTGCAATACAACGAAATCATGTGTAATGGGCCAGAATATACTCAATTCTAGTGTAATAAGCTTCAATACAAAGGATTTGCGAGTAATATGCCAGAATACAACGAGTTTTGGCGTACTAAACTGCAATACCCCAAATTCGTGTTTAATACGCCAGTGTTCTGAAGTATTAAGCTGCAATATAACGAAATCATGTGTAATGGGCCAGAATACACTCAATTCTAGTGTAGTAAGCTTCAGTGCAATGAATTTGTGATTTATATGACAGAATACGAGTTTTGGCGTACTTAACTGCAATACACCCAATTCCTGTGTAATACGCTAGTGTTCTGACGTATTAAGCTGCAATACAAGGAAATCATGTGCAATAGGCCAGAATACAGTCAATTCTAGTGTAGTAAGCTTCAGCACAATAAATTTGTGAGTAATATGCCAAAATACAACGTGTTTTGGCGTACTTAACTGAAATACACCCAATTCGTGTGTATACGCCAGTGTTCTGACGTATTAAGCTGCACTACAACGAAATCATGTGTAATAGGCTAGAATACACTCAATTCTAGTGTAGTAAGCTTCAGTACAATGCATTTGTGTGTAATATACCAGAATACAACGAGTTTTGGCGTACTAAACTGCAAAACACCAAATTCGTATGTGATATGCCAGTGTTCTGACGTATTAAGCTGCAATACAACGAAATCATGTGTAATAGGCCAGATTACACTCAATTCTAGTGTAGTAAGCTTCAGTAAAATGAATTTGTGAGTAATATTCCAGAATACAACGTGTTTTGGCGTACTAAACTTCAATACACCTAATTCGTGTGTAATACGCCAATTTTCTGAAGTATTAAGCTGCAATACAACGAAATCATGTGTAATAGGCCAGAATACACTCAATTCTAGTGTAGTAAGCTTCAGTACAATGAATTTTTGAGCAATGTTCCAGAATACAACGAGTTTTGGCGTACTAAACTGCAATACACCCAATTCCTGTGTAATACGCTAGTGTTCTGACGTATTAAGCTGCAATACAAGGAAATCATATGCAATAGGCCAGAATACAGACAATTCTAGTGTAGTAAGCTTCAGCACAATAAATTTGTGAGTAATATGCCAGAATACAACGTGTTTTGGCGTACTAAACTGCAATACACCCAATTCCTGTGTAATACGCCAATTTTCTTTAGTATTAAGCTGCAATACAATGAAATCATGTGTAATGGGCCAGAATATACTCAATTCTTGTGTAGTAAGCTTCAGTACAATGAATGTGTGAGTAATATGCCAGAATACGTAGAGTTTTGTCGTACTAAACTGCAATAAACCCAATTCGTGTGTAATACGCCAGTGTTCTGACGTTTTAAGCTGCAATACAACGAGATCATGTGCAATAGGCTAGTATACACTCAATTCTAGTGTAGTAAGCTTCAGTACAATGAATTTGTGAGTAATATGCCAAAATACAACGTGTTTTGGCGTACTTAACTGCAATACACCCAATTCGTGTGTATACGCCAGTGTTCTGACGTATTAAGCTGCAATACAACGAAATCATGTGTAATGGGCCAGAATATACTCAATTCTAGTGTAATAAGCTTCAATACAAAGGATTTGCGAGTAATATGCCAGAATACAACGAGTTTTGGCGTACTAAACTGCAATACCCCAAATTCGTGTTTAATACGCCAGTGTTCTGAAGTATTAAGCTGCAATATAACGAAATCATGTGTAATGGGCCAGAATACACTCAATTCTAGTGTAGTAAGCTTCAGTGCAATGAATTTGTGATTTATATGACAGAATACGAGTTTTGGCGTACTTAACTGCAATACACCCAATTCCTGTGTAATACGCTAGTGTTCTGACGTATTAAGCTGCAATACAAGGAAATCATGTGCAATAGGCCAGAATACAGTCAATTCTAGTGTAGTAAGCTTCAGCACAATAAATTTGTGAGTAATATGCCAAAATACAACGTGTTTTGGCGTACTTAACTGAAATACACCCAATTCGTGTGTATACGCCAGTGTTCTGACGTATTAAGCTGCACTACAACGAAATCATGTGTAATAGGCTAGAATACACTCAATTCTAGTGTAGTAAGCTTCAGTACAATGCATTTGTGTGTAATATACCAGAATACAACGAGTTTTGGCGTACTAAACTGCAAAACACCAAATTCGTATGTGATATGCCAGTGTTCTGACGTATTAAGCTGCAATACAACGAAATCATGTGTAATAGGCCAGATTACACTCAATTCTAGTGTAGTAAGCTTCAGTAAAATGAATTTGTGAGTAATATTCCAGAATACAACGTGTTTTGGCGTACTAAACTTCAATACACCTAATTCGTGTGTAATACGCCAATTTTCTGAAGTATTAAGCTGCAATACAACGAAATCATGTGTAATAGGCCAGAATACACTCAATTCTAGTGTAGTAAGCTTCAGTACAATGAATTTTTGAGCAATGTTCCAGAATACAACGAGTTTTGGCGTACTAAACTGCAATACACCCAATTCCTGTGTAATACGCTAGTGTTCTGACGTATTAAGCTGCAATACAAGGAAATCATATGCAATAGGCCAGAATACAGACAATTCTAGTGTAGTAAGCTTCAGCACAATAAATTTGTGAGTAATATGCCAGAATACAACGTGTTTTGGCGTACTAAACTGCAATAAACCCAATTCCTGTGTAATACGCCAATTTTCTTTAGTATTAAGCTGCAATACAATGAAATCATGTGTAATGGGCCAGAATATACTCAATTCTTGTGTAGTAAGCTTCAGTACAATGAATGTGTGAGTAATATGCCAGAATACGTAGAGTTTTGTCGTACTAAACTGCAATAAACCCAATTCGTGTGTAATACGCCAGTGTTCTGACGTATTAAGCTGCAATACAACGAGATCATGTGCAATAGGCTAGTATACACTCAATTCTAGTGTAGTAAGCTTCAGTACAATGAGTTTGTGAGTAATATCCCAGAATACATCGAGTTTTGGCGTACTAAACTGTGATACACCCAATTCCTGTGTAATACGCCAGTGTTCTGACGTATTAAGCTGCACTACAACGAAAACATGTGCAATAGGCTAGAATACACTCAATTCTAGTGTAGTAAGCTTCAGTACAATGAATTTGTGAGTAATATGCCAAAATACAACGTGTTTTGGCGTACTTAACTGAAATACACCCAATTCGTGTGTATACGCCAGTGTTCTGACGTATTAAGCTGCACTACAACGAAATCATGTGTAATAGGCTAGAATACACTCAATTCTAGTGTAGTAAGCTTCAGTACAATGAATTTGTGAGTAATATGCCAGAATACAACGAGTTTTGGCGTACTAAACTGCAATACCCCAAACTCGTGTTTAATACGCTAGTGTTCTGAAGTATTAAGCTGCAATACAACGAAATCATGTGTAAAGGGACAGAATACACTCAATTCTAGTGTAGTAAGCTTCAGTACAATGCATTTGTGAGTAATATACCAGAATACAACGAGTTTTGGCGTACTAAACTGCAAAACACCAAATTCGTATGTGATATGCCAGTGTTCTGACGTATTAAGCTGCAATACAACGAAATCATGTGTAATAGGCCAGATTACACTCAATTCTAGTGTAGTAAGCTTCAGTAAAATGAATTTGTGAGTAATATTCCAGAATACAACGTGTTTTGGCGTACTAAACTTCAATACACCTAATTCGTGTGTAATACGCCAATTTTCTGAAGTATTAAGCTGCAATACAACGAAATCATGTGTAATAGGCCAGAATACACTCAATTCTAGTGTAGTAAGCTTCAGTACAATGAATTTGTGAGTAATATGCCAGAATACGTAGAGTTTTGTCGTACTAAACTGCAATACACCAAATTCGTGTGTATACGCCAGTGTTCTGACGTATTAAGCTGCAATACAACGAAATCATGTGCAATAGGCTAGTATACACTCAATTCTAGTGTAGTAAGCTTCAGTGCAATGAATTTGTGATTTATATGACAGAATACGAGTTGTGGCGTACTTAACTGCAATACACCCAATTCGTGTGTATACGCCAGTGTTCTGACGTATTAAGCTGCAATACAACGAAATCATGTGTAATGGGCCAGAATATACTCAATTCTAGTGTAATAAGCTTCAATACAAAGGATTTGCGAGTAATATGCCAGAATACAACGAGTTTTGGCGTACTAAACTGCAATACCCCAAATTCGTGTTTAATACGCCAGTGTTCTGAAGTATTAAGCTGCAATATAACGAAATCATGTGTAATGGGCCAGAATACACTCAATTCTAGTGTAGTAAGCTTCAGTGCAATGAATTTGTGATTTATATGACAGAATACGAGTTTTGGCGTACTAAACTGCAATACACCCAATTCCTGTGTAATACGCTAGTGTTCTGACGTATTAAGCTGCAATACAAGGAAATCATGTGCAATAGGCCAGAATACAGTCAATTCTAGTGTAGTAAGCTTCAGCACAATAAATTTGTGAGTAATATCCCAGAATACATCGAGTTTTGGCGTACTTAACTGCGATACACCCAATTCCTGTGTAATACGCCAGTGTTCTGACGTATTAAGCTGCACTACAACGAAAACATGTGCAATAGGCTAGAATACACTCAATTCTAGTGTAGTAAGCTTCAGTACAATGAATTTGTGAGTAATATGCCAAAATACAACGTGTTTTGGCGTACTTAACTGAAATACACCCAATTCGTGTGTATACGCCAGTGTTCTGACGTATTAAGCTGCACTACAACGAAATCATGTGTAATAGGCTAGAATACACTCAATTCTAGTGTAGTAAGCTTCAGTACAATGCATTTGTGAGTAATATACCAGAATACAACGAGTTTTGGCGTACTAAACTGCAAAACACCAAATTCGTATGTGATATGCCAGTGTTCTGACGTATTAAGCTGCAATACAACGAAATCATGTGTAATAGGCCAGATTACACTCAATTCTAGTGTAGTAAGCTTCAGTAAAATGAATTTGTGAGTAATATTCCAGAATACAACGTGTTTTGGCGTACTAAACTTCAATACACCTAATTCGTGTGTAATACGCCAATTTTCTGAAGTATTAAGCTGCAATACAACGAAATCATGTGTAATAGGCCAGAATACACTCAATTCTAGTGTAGTAAGCTTCAGTACAATGAATTTTTGAGCAATGTTCCAGAATACAACGAATTTTGGCGTACTAAACTGCAATACACCCAATTCCTGTGTAATACGCTAGTGTTCTGACGTATTAAGCTGCAATACAAGGAAATCATGTGCAATAGGCCAGAATACAGACAATTCTAGTGTAGTAAGCTTCAGCACAATAAATTTGTGAGTAATATGCCAGAATACAACGTGTCTTGGCGTACTAAACTGCAATACACCCAATTCCTGTGTAATACGCCAATTTTCTTTAGTATTAAGCTGCAATACAATGAAATCATGTGTAATGGGCCAGAATATACTCAATTCTTGTGTAGTAAGCTTCAGTACAATGAATGTGTGAGTAATATGCCAGAATACGTAGAGTTTTGTAGTACTAAACTGCAATAAACCCAATTCGTGTGTAATACGCCAGTGTTCTGACGTATTAAGCTGCAATACAACGAGATCATGTGCAATAGGCTAGTATACACTCAATTCTAGTGTAGTAAGCTTCAGTACAATGAATTTGTGAGTAATATCCCAGAATACATCGAGTTTTGGCGTACTAAACTGTGATACACCCAATTCCTGTGTAATACTCCAGTGTTCTGACGTATTAAGCTGCACTACAACGAAAACATGTGCAATAGGCTAGAATACACTCAATTCTAGTGTAGTAAGCTTCAGTACAATGAATTTGTGAGTAATATGCCAAAATACAACGTGTTGTGGCGTACTTAACTGAAATACACCCAATTCGTGTGTATACGCCAGTGTTCTGACGTATTAAGCTGCACTACAACGAAATCATGTGTAATAGGCTAGAATACACTCAATTCTAGTGTAGTAAGCTTCAGTACAATGAATTTGTGAGTAATATGCCAGAATACAACGAGTTTTGGCGTACTAAACTGCAATACCCCAAACTCGTGTTTAATACGCTAGTGTTCTGAAGTATTAAGCTGCAATACAAAGAAATCATGTGTAATGGGACAGAATACACTCAATTCTAGTGTAGTAAGCTTCAGTACAATGCATTTGTGAGTAATATACCAGAATACATCGAGTTCTGGCGTACTAAACTGCAAAACACCAAATTCGTATGTGATATGCCAGTGTTCTGACGTATTAAGCTGCAATACAACGAAATCATGTGTAATAGGCCAGATTACACTCAATTCTAGTGTAGTAAGCTTCAGTAAAATGAATTTGTGAGTAATATTCCAGAATACAACGTGTTTTGGCGTACTAAACTTCAATACACCTAATTCGTGTGTAATACGACAATTTTCTGAAGTATTAAGCTGCAATACAACGAAATCATGTGTAATAGGCCAGAATACACTCAATTCTAGTGTAGTAAGCTTCAGTACAATGAATTTTTGAGCAATGTTCCAGAATACAACGAGTTTTGGCGTACTAAACTACAATACACCCAATTCCTGTGTAATGCGCTAGTGTTCTGACGTATTAAGCTGCAATACAAGGAAATCATGTGCAATAGGCCAGAATACAGTCAATTCTAGTGTAGTAAGCTTCAGCACAATAAATTTGTGAGTAATATCCCAGAATACATCGAGTTTTGGCGTACTAAACTTCAATACACCTAATTCATGTGCAATACGCCAATTTTCTGAAGTATTAAGCTGCAATACAACGAAATCATGTGTAATAGGCCAGATTACACTCAATTCTAGTGTAGTAAGCTTCAGTAAAATGAATTTGTGAGTAATATTCCAGAATACAACGTGTTTTGGCGTACTAAACTGCAATACACCAAATTCGTGTGTAATACGCCAGTGTTCTGACGTATTAAGCTGCAATACAACGAAATCATGTGCAATAGGCTAGTATACACTCAATTCTAGTGTAGTAAGCTTCAGTGCAATGAATTTGTGATTTATATGACAGAATACGAGTTTTGGCGTACTTATCTGCAATACACCCAATTCGTGTGTATACGCCAGTGTTCTGACGTATTAAGCTGCAATAGAACGAAATCATGTGTAATGGGCCAGAATATACTCAATTCTAGTGTAATAAGCTTCAATACAAAGGATTTGCGAGTAATATGCCAGAATACAACGAGTTTTGGCGTACTAAACCGCAATACCCCAAATTCGTGTTTAATACGCCAGTGTTCTGAAGTATTAAGCTGCAATATAACGAAATCATGTGTAATGGGCCAGAATACACTCAATTCTAGTGTAGTAAGCTTCAGTGCAATGAATTTGTGATTTATATGACAGAATACGAGTTTTGGCGTACTTAACTGCAATACACCCAATTCCTGTGTAATACGCTAGTGTTCTGACGTATTAAGCTGCAATACAAGGAAATCATGTGCAATAGGCCATAATACAGTCAATTCTAGTGTTGTAAGCTTCAGCACAATACATTTGTGAGTAATATCCCAGAATACATCGAGTTTTGGCGTACGAAACTACGATACACCCAATTCCTGTGTAATACGCCAGTGTTCTGACGTATTAAGCTGCACTACAACGAAATCATGTGTAATAGGCTAGAATACACTCAATTCTAGTGTAGTAAGCTTCAGTACAATGCATTTGTGAGTAATATACCAGAATACAACGAGTTTTGGCGTACTAAACTGCAAAACACCAAATTCGTATGTGATATGCCAGTGTTCTGACGTATTAAGCTGCAATACAACGAAAACATGTGCAATAGGCTAGAATATACTCAATTCTTGTGTAGTAAGCTTCAGTACAATGAATTTGTGAGTAATATCCCAGAATACATCGAGTTTTGGCGTACTAAACTGTGATACACCCAATTCCTGTGTAATACGCCAGTGTTCTGACGTATTAAGCTGCACTACAACGAAAACATGTGCAATAGGCTAGAATACACTCAATTCTAGTGTAGTAAGCTTCAGTACAATGAATTTATGAGTAATATGCCGAAATACAACGTGTTTTGGCGTACTTAACTGAAATACACCCAATTCGTGTGTATACGCCAGTGTTCTGACGTATTAAGCTGCACTACAACGAAATCATGTGTAATAGGCTAGAATACACTCAATTCTAGTGTAGTAAGCTTCAGTACAATGAATTTGTGAGTAATATGCCAGAATACAACGAGTTTTGGCGTACTAAACTGCAATACCCCAAACTCGTGTTTAATACGCCAGTGTTCTGAAGTATTAAGCTGCAATACAACGAAATCATGTGTAATGGGACAGAATACACTCAATTCTAGTGTAGTAAGCTTCAGTACAATGCATTTGTGAGTAATATACCAGAATACAACGAGTTTTGGCGTACTAAACTGCAAAACACCAAATTCGTATGTGATATGCCAGTGTTCTGACGTATTAAGCTGCAATACAACGAAATCATGTGTAATAGGCCAGATTACACTCAATTCTAGTGTAGTAAGCTTCAGTAAAATGAATTTGTGAGTAATATGCCAGAATACGAGTTTTGGCGTACTTAACTGCAATACACCCAATTCGTGTGTATACGCCAGTGTTCTGACGTATTAAGCTGCAATACAACGAAATCATGTGTAATGGGCCAGAATATACTCAATTCTAGTGTAATAAGCTTCAATACAAAGGATTTGCGAGTAATATGCCAGAATACAACGAGTTTTGGCGTACTAAACTGCAATACCCCAAATTCGTGTTTAATACGCCAGTGTTCTGAAGTATTAAGCTGCAATATAACGAAATCATGTGTAATGGGCCAGAATACACTCAATTCTAGTGTAGTAAGCTTCAGTGCAATGAATGTGTGATTTATATGACAGAATACGAGTTTTGGCGTACTTAACTGCAATACACCCAATTCTTGTGTAATACGCTAGTGTTCTGACGTATTAAGCTGCAATACAAGGAAATCATGTGCAATAGGCCAGAATACAGTCAATTCTAGTGTAGTAAGCTTCAGCACAATAAATTTGTGAGTAATATCCCAGAATACATCGAGTTTTTGCGTACTAAACTGCGATACACCCAATTCCTGTGTAATACGCCAGTGTTCTGACGTATTAAGCTGCACTACAACGAAAACATGTGCAATAGGCTAGAATACACTCAATTCTAGTGTAGTAAGCTTCAGTACAATGAATTTGTGAGTAATATGCCAAAATACAACGTGTTTTGGCGTACTTAACTGAAATACACACAATTCGTGTGTATACGCCAGTGTTCTGACGTATTAAGCTGCACTACAACGAAATCATGTGTAATAGGCTAGAGTACACTCAATTCTAGTGTAGTAAGCTTCAGTACAATGAATTTGTGAGTAATATGCCAGAATACAACGAGTTTTGGCGTACTAAACTGCAATACCCCAAACTCGTGTTTAATACGCCAGTGTTCTGAAGTATTAAGCTGCAATACAACGAAATCATGTGTAATGGGACAGAATACACTCAATTCTAGTGTAGTAAGCTTCAGTACAATGAATGTGTGAGTAATATGCCAGAATACGTTGAGTTTTGTCGTACTAAACTGCAATAAACCCAATTCCTGTGTAATACGCTAGTGTTCTAACGTATTAAGCTGCAATACAAGGAAATCATGTGCAATAGGCTAGAATACACTCAATTCTAGTGTAGTAAGCTTCAGTACAATGAATATGTGAGTAATATGCCAAAATACAACGTGTTTTGGCGTACTTAACTGAAATACACCCAATTCGTGTGTATACGCCAGTGTTCTGACGTATTAAGCTGCACTACAACGAAATCATGTGTAATAGGCTAGAATACACTCAATTCTAGTGTAGTAAGCTTCAGTACAATGAATTTGTGAGTAATATGCCAGAATACAACGAGTTTTGGCGTACTAAACTGCAATACCCCAAACTCGTGTTTAATACGCCAGTGTTCTGAAGTATTAAGCTGCAATACAACGAAATCATGTGTAATGGGACAGAATACACTCAATTCTAGTGTAGTAAGCTTCAGTACAATGCATTTGTGAGTAATATACCAGAATACAACGAGTTTTGGCGTACTAAACTGCAAAACACCAAATTCGTATGTGATATGCCAGTGTTCTGACGTATTAAGCTGCAATACAACGAAATCATGTGTAATAGGCCAGATTACACTCAATTCTAGTGTAGTAAGCTTCAGTAAAATGAATTTGTGAGTAATATTCCAGAATACAACGTGTTTTGGCGTACTAAACTTCAATACACCTAGTTCGTGTGCAATACGCCAATTTTCTGAAGTATTAAGCTGCAATACAACGAAATCATGTGTAATAGGCCAGAATACACTCAATTCTAGTGTAGTAAGCTTCAGTACAATGAATTTTTGAGCAATGTTCCAGAATACAACGAGTTTTGGCGTACTCAACTGCAATACACCCAATTCCTGTGTAATACGCTAGTGTTCTGACGTATTAAGCTGCAATACATGGAAATCATGTGCAATAGGCCAGAATACAGTCAATTCTAGTGTAGTAAGCTTCAGCACAATAAATTTGTGAGTAATATCCCAGAATACATCGAGTTTTGGCGTACTAAACTTCAATACACCTAATTCGTGTGCAATACGCCAATTTTCTGAAGTATTAAGCTGCAATACAACGAAATCATGTGTAATAGGCCAGAATACACTCAATTCTAGTGTAGTAAGCTTCAGTACAATGAATTTGTGAGTAATATGCCAGAATACGTAGAGTTTTGTCGTACTAAACTGCAATACACCAAATTCGTGTGTAATACGCCAGTGTTCTCACGTATTAAGCTGCAATACAACGAAATCATGTGCAATAGGCTAGTATACACTCAATTCTAGTGTAGTAAGCTTCAGTGCAATGAATTTGTGATTTATATGACAGAATACGAGTTTTGGCGTACTTAACTGCAATACACCCAATTCGTGTGTATACGCCAGTGTTCTGACGTATTAAGCTGCACTACAACGAAATCATGTGTAATAGGCCAGAATACACTCAATTCTAGTGTAGTAAGCTTCACTACAATGAATTTGTGAGTAATATTCATGAATACAACGAATTTTGGCGTACTAAACTACAGTACACCAAATTCGTGTGTATACGCCAGTGTTCTGACGTATTAAGCTGCAATACAACGAAATCATGTGTAATGGGCCAGAATATACTCAATTCTAGTGTAATAAGCTTCAGTACAATGAATTTGTGAGTAATATGCCAGAATACAACGAGTTTTGGCGTACTAAACTGCAATACCCCAAACTCGTGTTTAATACGCCAGTGTTCTGAAGTATTAAGCTGCAATACAACGAAATCATGTGTAATGGGACAGAATACACTCAATTCTAGTGTAGTAAGCTTCAGTACAATGCATTTGTGAGTAATATACCAGAATACAACGAGTTTTGGCGTACTAAACTGCAAAACACCAAATTCGTATGTGATATGCCAGTGTTCTGACGTATTAAGCTGCAATACAACGAAATCATGTGTAATAGGCCAGATTACACTCAATTCTAGTGTAGTAAGCTTCAGTAAAATGAATTTGTGAGTAATATGCCAGAATACGAGTTTTGGCGTACTTAACTGCAATACACCCAATTCGTGTGTATACGCCAGTGTTCTGACGTATTAAGCTGCAATACAACGAAATCATGTGTAATGGGCCAGAATATACTCAATTCTAGTGTAATAAGCTTCAATACAAAGGATTTGCGAGTAATATGCCAGAATACAACGAGTTTTGGCGTACTAAACTGCAATACCCCAAATTCGTGTTTAATACGCCAGTGTTCTGAAGTATTAAGCTGCAATATAACGAAATCATGTGTAATGGGCCAGAATACACTCAATTCTAGTGTAGTAAGCTTCAGTGCAATGAATGTGTGATTTATATGACAGAATACGAGTTTTGGCGTACTTAACTGCAATACACCCAATTCTTGTGTAATACGCTAGTGTTCTGACGTATTAAGCTGCAATACAAGGAAATCATGTGCAATAGGCCAGAATACAGTCAATTCTAGTGTAGTAAGCTTCAGCACAATAAATTTGTGAGTAATATCCCAGAATACATCGAGTTTTTGCGTACTAAACTGCGATACACCCAATTCCTGTGTAATACGCCAGTGTTCTGACGTATTAAGCTGCACTACAACGAAAACATGTGCAATAGGCTAGAATACACTCAATTCTAGTGTAGTAAGCTTCAGTACAATGAATTTGTGAGTAATATGCCAAAATACAACGTGTTTTGGCGTACTTAACTGAAATACACACAATTCGTGTGTATACGCCAGTGTTCTGACGTATTAAGCTGCACTACAACGAAATCATGTGTAATAGGCTAGAATACACTCAATTCTAGTGTAGTAAGCTTCAGTACAATGAATTTGTGAGTAATATGCCAGAATACAACGAGTTTTGGCGTACTAAACTGCAATACCCCAAACTCGTGTTTAATACGCCAGTGTTCTGAAGTATTAAGCTGCAATACAACGAAATCATGTGTAATGGGACAGAATACACTCAATTCTAGTGTAGTAAGCTTCAGTACAATGAATGTGTGAGTAATATGCCAGAATACGTTGAGTTTTGTCGTACTAAACTGCAATAAACCCAATTCCTGTGTAATACGCTAGTGTTCTAACGTATTAAGCTGCAATACAAGGAAATCATGTGCAATAGGCTAGAATACACTCAATTCTAGTGTAGTAAGCTTCAGTACAATGAATATGTGAGTAATATGCCAAAATACAACGTGTTTTGGCGTACTTAACTGAAATACACCCAATTCGTGTGTATACGCCAGTGTTCTGACGTATTAAGCTGCACTACAACGAAATCATGTGTAATAGGCTAGAATACACTCAATTCTAGTGTAGTAAGCTTCAGTACAATGAATTTGTGAGTAATATGCCAGAATACAACGAGTTTTGGCGTACTAAACTGCAATACCCCAAACTCGTGTTTAATACGCCAGTGTTCTGAAGTATTAAGCTGCAATACAACGAAATCATGTGTAATGGGACAGAATACACTCAATTCTAGTGTAGTAAGCTTCAGTACAATGCATTTGTGAGTAATATACCAGAATACAACGAGTTTTGGCGTACTAAACTGCAAAACACCAAATTCGTATGTGATATGCCAGTGTTCTGACGTATTAAGCTGCAATACAACGAAATCATGTGTAATAGGCCAGATTACACTCAATTCTAGTGTAGTAAGCTTCAGTAAAATGAATTTGTGAGTAATATTCCAGAATACAACGTGTTTTGGCGTACTAAACTTCAATACACCTAGTTCGTGTGCAATACGCCAATTTTCTGAAGTATTAAGCTGCAATACAACGAAATCATGTGTAATAGGCCAGAATACACTCAATTCTAGTGTAGTAAGCTTCAGTACAATGAATTTTTGAGCAATGTTCCAGAATACAACGAGTTTTGGCGTACTCAACTGCAATACACCCAATTCCTGTGTAATACGCTAGTGTTCTGACGTATTAAGCTGCAATACATGGAAATCATGTGCAATAGGCCAGAATACAGTCAATTCTAGTGTAGTAAGCTTCAGCACAATAAATTTGTGAGTAATATCCCAGAATACATCGAGTTTTGGCGTACTAAACTTCAATACACCTAATTCGTGTGCAATACGCCAATTTTCTGAAGTATTAAGCTGCAATACAACGAAATCATGTGTAATAGGCCAGAATACACTCAATTCTAGTGTAGTAAGCTTCAGTACAATGAATTTGTGAGTAATATGCCAGAATACGTAGAGTTTTGTCGTACTAAACTGCAATACACCAAATTCGTGTGTAATACGCCAGTGTTCTCACGTATTAAGCTGCAATACAACGAAATCATGTGCAATAGGCTAGTATACACTCAATTCTAGTGTAGTAAGCTTCAGTGCAATGAATTTGTGATTTATATGACAGAATACGAGTTTTGGCGTACTTAACTGCAATACACCCAATTCGTGTGTATACGCCAGTGTTCTGACGTATTAAGCTGCACTACAACGAAATCATGTGTAATAGGCCAGAATACACTCAATTCTAGTGTAGTAAGCTTCACTACAATGAATTTGTGAGTAATATTCATGAATACAACGAATTTTGGCGTACTAAACTACAGTACACCAAATTCGTGTGTATACGCCAGTGTTCTGACGTATTAAGCTGCAATACAACGAAATCATGTGTAATGGGCCAGAATATACTCAATTCTAGTGTAATAAGCTTCAATACAAAGGATTTGCGAGTAATATGCCAGAATACAACGAGTTTTGGCGTACTAAACTGCAATACCCCAAATTCGTGTTTAATACGCCAGTGTTCTGAAGTATTAAGCTGCAATATAACGAAATCATGTGTAATGGGCCAGAATACACTCAATTCTAGTGTAGTAAGCTTCAGTGCAATGAATTTGTGATTTATATGACAGAATACGAGTTTTGGCGTACTTAACTGCAATACACCCAATTCCTGTGTAATACGCCAATTTTCTGAAATATTAAGCTGCAATACAACGAAATCATGTGTAATGGGCCAGAATATACTCAATTCTAGTGTAATAAGCTTCAATACAAAGGATTTGCGAGTAATATGCCAGAATACAACGAGTTTTGGCGTACTAAACTGCAATACCCCAAATTCGTGTTTAATACGCCAGTGTTCTGAAGTATTAAGCTGCAATATAACGAAATCATGTGTAATGGGCCAGAATACACTCAATTCTAGTGTTGTAAGCTTCAGTACAATGCATTTGTGAGTAATATGCCAAAATACAACGTGTTTTGGCGTACTAAACTTCAATACACCTAATTCGTGTGTAATACGCCAATTTTCTGAAATATTAAGCTGCAATACAACGAAATCATGTGTAATAGGCCAGAATACACTCAATTATAGTGTAGTAAGCTTTAGTACAATGAATTTGTGAGCAATGTTCCAGAATACAACGAGTTTTGGCGTACTAAACTGCAATACACCCAATTCCTGTGTAATACGCTAGTGTTCTGACGTATTAAGCTGCAATACAAGGAAATCATGTGCAATAGGCCAGAATACAGACAATTCTAGTGTAGTAAGCTTCAGCACAATACATTTGTGAGTAATATGCCAGAATACAACGTGTTTTGGCGTACTAAACTGCAATACACCCAATTCCTGTGTAATACGCCAATTTTCTTTAGTATTAAGCTGCAATACAATGAAATCATGTGTAATGGGCCAGAATATACTCAATTCTTGTGTAGTAAGCTTCAGTACAATGAATGTGTGAGTAATATGCCAGAATACGTAGAGTTTTGTCGTACTAAACTGCAATACACCAAATTCGTGTGTAATACGCCAGTGTTCTGACGTATTAAGCTGCAATACAACGAAATCATGTGCAATAGGCTAGTATACACTCAATTCTAGTGTAGTAAGCTTCAGTGCAATGAATTTGTGATTTATATGACAGAATACGAGTTCTGGCGTACTTAACTGCAATACACCCAATTCGTGTGTATACGCCAGTGTTCTGACGTATTAAGCTGCACTACAACGAAATCATGTGTAATAGGCCAGAATACACTCAATTCTAGTGTAGTAAGCTTCACTACAATGAATTTGTGAGTAATATTCCAGAATACAATGAATTTTGGCGTACTAAACTACAGTACACCAAATTCGTGTGTATACGCCAGTGTTCTGACGTATTAAGCTGCAATACAACGAAATCATGTGTAATGGGCCAGAATATACTCAATTCTAGTGTAATAAGCTTCAATACAAAGGATTTGCGAGTAATATGCCAGAATACAACGAGTTTTGGCGTACTAAACTGCAATACCCGAAATTCGTGTTTAATACGCCAGTGTTCTGAAGTATTAAGCTGCAATATAACGAAATCATGTGTAATGGGCCAGAATACGCTCAATTCTAGTGTTGTAAGCTTCAGTACAATGCATTTGTGAGTAATATACCAGAATACAACAAGTTTTGGCGTACTAAACTGCAATACACCCAATTCGTATGTGATACGCCAGTGTTCTGACGTATTAAGCTGCAATACAACGAAATCATGTGTAATAGGCCAGATTACACTCAATTCTAGTGTAGTAAGCTTCAGTACAATGAATTTGTGAGTAATATTCCAGAATACAACGAGTTTTGGCGTACTAAACTGCAATACACCCAATTCCTGTCTAATACGCTAGTGTTCTGACGTATTAAGCTGCAATACAACGAAATCATGTGCAATAGGCTAGAATACACTCAATTCTAGTGTAGTATGCTTCAGTACAATGAATTTGTGAGTAATATGCCAAAATACAACGAGTTTTGGCGTACTAAACTGCAATACACCCAATTCCTGTGTAATACGCTAGTGTTCTGACGTATTAAGCTGCAATACAAGGAAATCATGTGCAATAGGCCAGAATACAGACAATTCTAGTGTAGTAAGCTTCAGCACAATACATTTGTGAGTAATATGCCAGAATACAACGTGTTTTGGCGTACTAAACTGCAATACACCCAATTCCTGTGTAATACGCCAATTTTCTTTAGTATTAAGCTGCAATACAATGAAATCATGTGTAATGGGCCAGAATATACTCAATTCTTGTGTAGTAAGCTTCAGTACAATGAATGTGTGAGTAATATGCCAGAATACGTAGAGTTTTGTCGTACTAAACTGCAATACACCAAATTCGTGTGTAATACGCCAGTGTTCTGACGTATTAAGCTGCAATACAACGAAATCATGTGCAATAGGCTAGTATACACTCAATTCTAGTGTAGTAAGCTTCAGTGCAATGAATTTGTGATTTATATGACAGAATACGAGTTCTGGCGTACTTAACTGCAATACACCCAATTCGTGTGTATACGCCAGTGTTCTGACGTATTAAGCTGCACTACAACGAAATCATGTGTAATAGGCCAGAATACACTCAATTCTAGTGTAGTAAGCTTCACTACAATGAATTTGTGAGTAATATTCCAGAATACAATGAATTTTGGCGTACTAAACTACAGTACACCAAATTCGTGTGTATACGCCAGTGTTCTGACGTATTAAGCTGCAATACAACGAAATCATGTGTAATGGGCCAGAATATACTCAATTCTAGTGTAATAAGCTTCAATACAAAGGATTTGCGAGTAATATGCCAGAATACAACGAGTTTTGGCGTACTAAACTGCAATACCCGAAATTCGTGTTTAATACGCCAGTGTTCTGAAGTATTAAGCTGCAATATAACGAAATCATGTGTAATGGGCCAGAATACGCTCAATTCTAGTGTTGTAAGCTTCAGTACAATGCATTTGTGAGTAATATACCAGAATACAACAAGTTTTGGCGTACTAAACTGCAATACACCCAATTCGTATGTGATACGCCAGTGTTCTGACGTATTAAGCTGCAATACAACGAAATCATGTGTAATAGGCCAGATTACACTCAATTCTAGTGTAGTAAGCTTCAGTACAATGAATTTGTGAGTAATATTCCAGAATACAACGAGTTTTGGCGTACTAAACTGCAATACACCCAATTCCTGTCTAATACGCTAGTGTTCTGACGTATTAAGCTGCAATACAACGAAATCATGTGCAATAGGCTAGAATACACTCAATTCTAGTGTAGTATGCTTCAGTACAATGAATTTGTGAGTAATATGCCAAAATACAACGAGTTTTGGCGTACTAAACTGCAATACACCCAATTCCTGTGTAATACGCTAGTGTTCTGACGTATTAAGCTGCAATACAAGGAAATCATGTGCAATAGGCCAGAATACAGACAATTCTAGTGTAGTAAGCTTCAGCACAATAAATTTGTGAGTAATATGCCAGAATACAACGTGTTTTGGCGTACTAAACTGCAATACACCCAATTTCTGTGTAATACGCCAATTTTCTTTAGTAATAAGCTGCACTACAATTAAATCATGTGTAATGGGCCAGAATATACTCAATTCTTGTGTAGTAAGCTTCAGTACAATGAATGTGTGAGTAATATGCCAGAATACGTAGAGTTTTGTCGTACTAAACTGCAATACACGCAATTCGTGTGTAATACGCCAGTGTTCTGACGTATTAAGCTGCAATATAACGAAATCATGTGTAATAGGCTAGAATACACTCAATTCTAGTGTAGTAAGCTTCAGTACAATGAATGTGTGAGTAATATGCCAGAATACAACGAGTTTTGGCGTACTAAACTGCAATACCCCAAACTCGTGTTTAATACGCCAGTGTTCTGAAGTATTAAGCTGCAATACAACGAAATCATATGTAATGGGACAGAATACACTCAATTCTAGTGTAGTAAGCTTCAG
Source organism: Meghimatium bilineatum (assembly GCA_034231615.1). Classification (NCBI taxonomy): domain Eukaryota; kingdom Metazoa; phylum Mollusca; class Gastropoda; order Stylommatophora; family Philomycidae; genus Meghimatium; species Meghimatium bilineatum. Next base: position 27,878,937 of record CM067305.1, on the reverse strand, counting down.
TACAATGCATTTGTGAGTAATATACCAGAATACAACGAGTTTTGGCGTACTAAACTGCAAAACACCAAATTCGTATGTGATATGCCAGTGTTCTGACGTATTAAGCTGCAATACAACGAAATCATGTGTAATAGGCCAGATTACACTCAATTCTAGTGTAGTATGCTTCAGTACAATGAATTTGGGAGTAATATGCCAGAATACAACGTGTTTTGGCGTACTAAACTTCAATACACCTAATTCGTGTGCAATACGCCAATTTTCTGAAGTATTAAGCTGCAATACAACGAAATCATGTGTAATAGGCCAGAATACACTCAATTCTAGTGTAGTAAGCTTCAGTACAATGAATTTGTGAGTAATATGCCAGAATACGTAGAGTTTTGTCGTACTAAACTGCAATACACCAAATTCGTGTGTAATACGCCAGTGTTCTGACGTATTAAGCTGCAATACAACGAAATCATGTGCAATAGGCTAGTATACACTCAATTCTAGTGTAGTAAGCTTCAGTGCAATGAATTTGTGATTTATATGACAGAATACGAGTTTTGGCGTACTTAACTGCAATACACCTAATTCGTGTGTATACGCCAGTGTTCTGACGTATTAAGCTGCACTACAACGAAATCATGTGTAATAGGCCAGAATACACTCAATTCTAGTGTAGTAAGCTTCACTACAATGAATTTGTGAGTAATATTCCAGAATACAACGAATTTTGGCGTACTAAACTACAGTACACCAAATTCGTGTGTATACGCCAGTGTTCTGACGTATTAAGCTGCAATACAACGAAAGCATGTGTAATGGGCCAGAATATACTCAATTCTAGTGTAATAAGCTTCAATACAAAGGATTTGCGAGTAATATGCCAGAATACAACGAGTTTTGGCGTACTAAACTGCAATACCGCAAATTCGTGTTTAATACGCCAGTGTTCTGAAGTATTAAGCTGCAATATAACGAAATCATGTGTAATGGGCCAGAATACGCTCAATTCTAGTGTTGTAAGCTTCAGTACAATGCATTTGTGAGTAATATACCAGAATACAACGAGTTTTGGCGTACTAAACTGCAATACACCCAATTCCTGTCTAATACGCTAGTGTTCTGACGTATTAAGCTGCAATACAACGAAATCATGTGCAATAGGCTAGAATACACTCAATTCTAGTGTAGTATGCTTCAGTACAATGAATTTGTGAGTAATATGCCAAAATACAACGAGTTTTGGCGTACTAAACTGCAATACACCCAATTCCTGTGTAATGCGCTAGTGTTCTGACGTATTAAGCTGCAATACAAGGAAATCATGTGCAATAGGCCAGAATACAGACAATTCTAGTGTAGTAAGCTTCAGCACAATAAATTTGTGAGTAATATGCCAGAATACAACGTGTTTTGGCGTACTAAACTGCAATACACCCAATTCCTGTGTAATACGCTAGTGTTCTGACGTATTAAGCTGCAATACAAGGAAATCATGTGCAATAGGCCAGAATACAGACAATTCTAGTATAGTAAGCTTCAGCACAATAAATTTGTGAGTAATATGCCAGAATACAACGTGTTTTGGCGTACTAAACTGCAATACACCCAATTCCTGTGTAATACGCCAATTTTCTTTAGTATTACGCTGCAATACAATGAAATCATGTGTAATGGGCCAGAATATACTCAATTCTTGTGTAGTAAGCTTCAGTACAATGAATGTGTGAGTAATATGCCAGAATACGTAGAGTTTTGTCGTACTATACTGCAATACACCCAATTCGTGTGTAATACGCCAGTGTTCTGACGTATTAAGCTGCACTACAACGAAATCATGTGTAATAGGCTAGAATACACTCAATTCTAGTGTAGTAAGCTTCAGTACAATGAATTTGTGAGTAATATGCCAGAATACAACGAGTTTTGGCGTACTAAACTGCAATACCCCAAACTCGTGTTTAATACGCCAGTGTTCTGAAGTATTAAGCTGCAATACAACGAAATCATGTGTAATGGGACAGAATACACTCAATTCTAGTGTAGTAAGCTTCAGTACAATGCATTTGTGAGTAATATACCAGAATACAACGAGTTTTGGCGTACTAAACTGCAAAACACCAAATTCGTATGTGATATGCCAGTGTTCTGACGTATTAAGCTGCAATACAACGAAATCATGTGTAATAGGCCAGAATACACTCAATTCTTGTGTAGTAAGCTTCAGTACAATGAATTTTTGAGCAATGTTCCAGAATACAACGAGTTTTGGCGTACTCAACTGCAATACACCCAATTCCTGTGTAATACGCTAGTGTTCTGACGTATTAAGCTGAAATACAAGGAAATCATGTGCAATAGGCCAGAATACAGTCAATTCTAGTGTAGTAAGCTTCAGCACAATAAATTTGTTAGTAATATCCCAGAATACATCGAGTTTTGGCGTACTAAACTGCAATACACCCAATTCCTGTGTAATACGCCAGTGTTATGACGTTTTAAGCTGCAATACAACGAAATCATGTGTAATGGGCCAGAATACACTCAATTCTAGTGTAGTAAGCTTCAGCACAATAAATTTGTGAGTAATATCCCAGAATACAACGAGTTTTGGCGTACTAAGCTGCGATACACCCAATTCCTGTGTAATACGCCAGTGTTCTGACGTATTAAGCTGCAATACAACGAAATCATGTGTAATGGGCCAGAATACACTCAATTCTAGTGTAGTAAGCTTCAGTACAATGCATTTGTGAGTAATATACCAGAATACAACGAGTTTTATCGTACTAAACTGCAATACCCCAAATTCGTGTTTAATACGCCAGTGTTCTGAAGTATTAAGCTGCAATATAACGAAATCATGTGTAATGGGCCAGAATACGCTCAATTCTAGTGTTGTAAGCTTCAGTACAATGCATTTGTGAGTAATATACCAGAATACAACGAGTTTTGGCGTACTAAACTGCAATACACCCAATTCCTGTCTAATACGCTAGTGTTCTGACGTATTAAGCTGCAATACAACGAAATCATGTGCAATAGGCTAGAATACACTCAATTCTAGTGTAGTATGCTTCAGTACAATGAATTTGTGAGTAATATGCCAAAATACAACGAGTTTTGGCGTACTAAACTGCAATACACCCAATTCCTGTGTAATGCGCTAGTGTTCTGACGTATTAAGCTGCAATACAAGGAAATCATGTGCAATAGGCCAGAATACAGACAATTCTAGTTTAGTAAGCTTCAGCACAATAAATTTGTGAGTAATATGCCAGAATACAACGTGTTTTGGCGTACTAAACTGCAATACACCCAATTCCTGTGTAATACGCTAGTGTTCTGACGTATTAAGCTGCAATACAAGGAAATCATGTGCAATAGGCCAGAATACAGACAATTCTAGTATAGTAAGCTTCAGCACACTAAATTTGTGAGTAATATGCCAGAATACAACGTGTTTTGGCGTACTAAACTGCAATACACCCAATTCCTGTGTAATACGCCAATTTTCTTTAGTATTACGCTGCAATACAATGAAATCATGTGTAATGGGCCAGAATATACTCAATTCTTGTGTAGTAAGCTTCAGTACAATGAATGTGTGAGTAATATGCCAGAATACGTAGAGTTTTGTCGTACTAAACTGCAATACACCCAATTCGTGTGTAATACGCCAGTGTTCTGACGTATTAAGCTGCACTACAACGAAATCATGTGTAATAGGCTAGAATACACTCAATTCTAGTGTAGTAAGCTTCAGTACAATGAATTTGTGAGTAATATGCCAGAATACAACGAGTTTTGGCGTACTAAACTGCAATACCCCAAAGTCGTGTTTAATACGCCAGTGTTCTGAAGTATTAAGCTGCAATACAACGAAATCATGTGTAATGGGACAGAATACACTCAATTCTAGTGTAGTAAGCTTCAGTACAATGCATTTGTGAGTAATATACCAGAATACAACGAGTTTTGGCGTACTAAACTGCAAAACACCAAATTCGTATGTGATATGCCAGTGTTCTGACGTATTAAGCTGCAATACAACGAAATCATGTGTAATAGGCCAGATTACACTCAATTCTAGTGTAGTAAGCTTCAGTAAAATTAATTTGTGAGTAATATTCCAGAATACAACGTGTTTTGGCGTACTAAACTTCAATACACCTAATTCGTGTGTAATACGCCATTTTTCTGAAGTATTAAGCTGCAATACAACGAAATCATGTGTAATAGGCCAGAATACACTCAATTCTTGTGTAGTAAGCTTCAGTACAATGAATTTTTGAGCACTGTTCCAGAATACAACGAGTTTTGGCGTACTCAACTGCAATACACCCAATTCCTGTGTAATACGCTAGTGTTCTGACGTATTAAGCTGAAATACAAGGAAATCATGTGCAATAGGCCAGAATACAGTCAATTCTAGTGTAGTAAGCTTCAGCACAATAAATTTGTGAGTAATATCCCAGAATACATCGAGTTTTGGCGTACTAAACTGCAATACAGCCAATTCCTGTGTAATACGCCAGTGTTATGACGTTTTAAGCTGCAATACAACGAAATCATGTGTAATGGGCCAGAATACACTCAATTCTAGTGTAGTAAGCTTCAGCACAATAAATTTGTGAGTAATATCCCAGAATACAACGAGTTTTGGCGTACTAAGCTGCGATACACCCAATTCCTGTGTAATACGCCAGTGTTCTGACGTATTAAGCTGCAATACAACGAAATCATGTGTAATGGGCCAGAATACACTCAATTCTAGTGTAGTAAGCTTCAGTACAATGCATTTGTGAGTAATATACCAGAATACAACGAGTTTTATCGTACTAAACTGCAAAACACCCAATTCGTATGTGATACGCCAGTGTTCTGGCGTATTAAGCTGCAATACAACGAAATCATGTGTAATAGGCCAGATTACACTCAATTCTAGTGTAGTATGCTTCAGTACAATGAATTTGTGAGTAATATGCCAGAATACGTAGAGTTTTGTCGTACTAAACTGCAATACACCAAATTCGTGTGTAATACGCCAGTGTTCTGACGTATTAAGCTGCAATACAACGAAATCATGTGCAATAGGCTAGTATACACTCAATTCTAGTGTAGTAAGCTTCAGTGCAATGAATTTGTGATTTATATGACAGAATACGAGTTTTGGCGTACTTAACTGCAATACACCCAATTCGTGTGTATACGCCAGTGTTCTGACGTATTAAGCTGCACTACAACGAAATCATGTGTAATAGGCCAGAATACACTCAATTCTAGTGTAGTAAGCTTCACTACAATGAATTTGTGAGTAATATTCCAGAATACAACGAATTTTGGCGTACTAAACTACAGTACACCAAATTCGTGTGTATACGCCAGTGTTCTGACGTATTAAGCTGCAATACAACGAAAGCATGTGTAATGGGCCAGAATATACTCAATTCTAGTGTAATAAGCTTCAATACAAAGGATTTGCGAGTAATATGCCAGAATACAACGAGTTTTGGCGTACTAAACTGCAATACCCCAAATTCGTGTTTAATACGCCAGTGTTCTGAAGTATTAAGCTGCAATATAACGAAATCATGTGTAATGGGCCAGAATACGCTCAATTCTAGTGTTGTAAGCTTCAGTACAATGCATTTGTGAGTAATATACCAGAATACAACGAGTTTTGGCGTACTAAACTGCAATACACCCAATTCCTGTCTAATACGCTAGTGTTCTGACGTATTAAGCTGCAATACAACGAAATCATGTGCAATAGGCTAGAATACACTCAATTCTAGTGTAGTATGCTTCAGTACAATGAATTTGTGAGTAATATGCCAAAATACAACGAGTTTTGGCGTACTAAACTGCAATACACCCAATTCCTGTGTAATGCGCTAGTGTTCTGACGTATTAAGCTGCAATACAAGGAAATCATGTGCAATAGGCCAGAATACAGACAATTCTAGTGTAGTAAGCTTCAGCACAATAAATTTGTGAGTAATATGCCAGAATACAACGTGTTTTGGCGTACTAAACTGCAATACACCCAATTCCTGTGTAATACGCTAGTGTTCTGACGTATTAAGCTGCAATACAAGGAAATCATGTGCAATAGGCCAGAATACAGACAATTCTAGTATAGTAAGCTTCAGCACAATAAATTTGTGAGTAATATGCCAGAATACAACGTGTTTTGGCGTACTAAACTGCAATACACCCAATTCCTGTGTAATACGCCAATTTTCTTTAGTATTACGCTGCAATACAATGAAATCATGTGTAATGGGCCAGAATATACTCAATTCTTGTGTAGTAAGCTTCAGTACAATGAATGTGTGAGTAATATGCCAGAATACGTAGAGTTTTGTCGTACTAAACTGCAATACACCCAATTCGTGTGTAATACGCCAGTGTTCTGACGTATTAAGCTGCACTACAACGAAATCATGTGTAATAGGCTAGAATACACTCAATTCTAGTGTAGTAAGCTTCAGTACAATGAATTTGTGAGTAATATGCCAGAATACAACGAGTTTTGGCGTACTAAACTGCAATACCCCAAACTCGTGTTTAATACGCCAGTGTTCTGAAGTATTAAGCTGCAATACAACGAAATCATGTGTAATGGGACAGAATACACTCAATTCTAGTGTAGTAAGCTTCAGTACAATGCATTTGTGAGTAATATACCAGAATACAACGAGTTTTGGCGTACTAAACTGCAAAACACCAAATTCGTATGTGATATGCCAGTGTTCTGACGTATTAAGCTGCAATACAACGAAATCATGTGTAATAGGCCAGATTACACTCAATTCTAGTGTAGTAAGCTTCAGTAAAATGAATTTGTGAGTAATATTCCAGAATACAACGTGTTTTGGCGTACTAAACTTCAATACACCTAATTCGTGTGTAATACGCCATTTTTCTGAAGTATTAAGCTGCAATACAACGAAATCATGTGTAATAGGCCAGAATACACTCAATTCTTGTGTAGTAAGCTTCAGTACAATGAATTTTTGAGCAATGTTCCAGAATACAACGAGTTTTGGCGTACTCAACTGCAATACACCCAATTCCTGTGTAATACGCTAGTGTTCTGACGTATTAAGCTGAAATACAAGGAAATCATGTGCAATAGGCCAGAATACAGTCAATTCTAGTGTAGTAAGCTTCAGCACAATAAATTTGTGAGTAATATCCCAGAATACATCGAGTTTTGGCGTACTAAACTGCAATACACCCAATTCCTGTGTAATACGCCAGTGTTATGACGTTTTAAGCTGCAATACAACGAAATCATGTGTAATGGGCCAGAATACACTCAATTCTAGTGTAGTAAGCTTCAGCACAATAAATTTGTGAGTAATATCCCAGAATACAACGAGTTTTGGCGTGCTAAGCTGCGATACACCCAATTCCTGTGTAATACGCCAGTGTTCTGACGTATTAAGCTGCAATACAACGAAAGCATGTGTAATGGGCCAGAATATACTCAATTCTAGTGTAATAAGCTTCAATACAAAGGATTTGCGAGTAATATGCCAGAATACAACGAGTTTTGGCGTACTAAACTGCAATACCCCAAATTCGTGTTTAATACGCCAGTGTTCTGAAGTATTAAGCTGCAATATAACGAAATCATGTGTAATGGGCCAGAATACGCTCAATTCTAGTGTTGTAAGCTTCAGTACAATGCATTTGTGAGTAATATACCAGAATACAACGAGTTTTGGCGTACTAAACTGCAATACACCCAATTCCTGTCTAATACGCTAGTGTTCTGACGTATTAAGCTGCAATACAACGAAATCATGTGCAATAGGCTAGAATACACTCAATTCTAGTGTAGTATGCTTCAGTACAATGAATTTGTGAGTAATATGCCAAAATACAACGAGTTTTGGCGTACTAAACTGCAATACACCCAATTCCTGTGTAATGCGCTAGTGTTCTGACGTATTAAGCTGCAATACAAGGAAATCATGTGCAATAGGCCAGAATACAGACAATTCTAGTGTAGTAAGCTTCAGCACAATAAATTTGTGAGTAATATGCCAGAATACAACGTGTTTTGGCGTACTAAACTGCAATACACCCAATTCCTGTGTAATACGCTAGTGTTCTGACGTATTAAGCTGCAATACAAGGAAATCATGTGCAATAGGCCAGAATACAGACAATTCTAGTATAGTAAGCTTCAGCACAATAAATTTGTGAGTAATATGCCAGAATACAACGTGTTTTGGCGTACTAAACTGCAATACACCCAATTCCTGTGTAATACGCCAATTTTCTTTAGTATTACGCTGCAATACAATGAAATCATGTGTAATGGGCCAGAATATACTCAATTCTTGTGTAGTAAGCTTCAGTACAATGAATGTGTGAGTAATATGCCAGAATACGTAGAGTTTTGTCGTACTAAACTGCAATACACCCAATTCGTGTGTAATACGCCAGTGTTCTGACGTATTAAGCTGCACTACAACGAAATCATGTGTAATAGGCTAGAATACACTCAATTCTAGTGTAGTAAGCTTCAGTACAATGAATTTGTGAGTAATATGCCAGAATACAACGTGTTTTGGCGTACTAAACTGCAATACCCCAAACTCGTGTTTAATACGCCAGTGTTCTGAAGTATTAAGCTGCAATACAACGAAATCATGTGTAATGGGACAGAATACACTCAATTCTAGTGTAGTAAGCTTCAGTACAATGCATTTGTGAGTAATATACCAGAATACAACGAGTTTTGGCGTACTTAACTGCAAAACACCAAATTCGTATGTGATATGCCAGTGTTCTGACGTATTAAGCTGCAATACAACGAAATCATGTGTAATAGGCCAGATTACACTCAATTCTAGTGTAGTAAGCTTCAGTAAAATGAATTTGTGAGTAATATTCCAGAATACAACGTGTTTTGGCGTACTAAACTTCAATACACCTAATTCGTGTGTAATACGCCATTTTTCTGAAGTATTAAGCTGCAATACAACGAAATCATGTGTAATAGGCCAGAGTACACTCAATTCTTGTGTAGTAAGCTTCAGTACAATGAATTTTTGAGCAATGTTCCAGAATACAACGAGTTTTGACGTACTCAACTGCAATACACCCAATTCCTGTGTAATACGCTAGTGTTCTGACGTATTAAGCTGAAATACAAGGAAATCATGTGCAATAGGCCAGAATACAGTCAATTCTAGTGTAGTAAGCTTCAGCACAATAAATTTGTGAGTAATATCCCAGAATACATCGAGTTTTGGCGTACTAAACTGCAATACACCCAATTCCTGTGTAATACGCCAGTGTTATGACGTTTTAAGCTGCAATACAACGAAATCATGTGTAATGGGCCAGAATACACTCAATTCTAGTGTAGTAAGCTTCAACACAATAAATTTGTGAGTAATATCCCAGAATACAACGAGTTTTGGCGTGCTAAGCTGCGATACACCCAATTCCTGTGTAATACGCCAGTGTTCTGACGTATTAAGCTGCAATACAACGAAATCATGTGTAATGGGCCAGAATACACTCAATTCTAGTGTAGTAAGCTTCAGTACAATGCATTTGTGAGTAATATACCAGAATACAACGAGTTTTATCGTACTAAACTGCAAAACACCCAATTCGTATGTGATACGCCAGTGTTCTGACGTATTAAGCTGCAATACAACGAAATCATGTGTAATAGGCCAGATTACACTCAATTCTAGTGTAGTATGCTTCAGTACAATGAATTTGTGAGTAATATGCCAGAATACAACGTGTTTTGGCGTACTAAACTTCAATACACCTAATTCGTGTGCAATACGCCAATTTTCTGAAGTATTAAGCTGCAATACAACGAAAGCATGTGCAATAGGCTAGTGTACACTCAATTCTAGTGTAGTAAGCTTCAGTGCAATGAATTTGTGATTTATATGACAGAATACGAGTTTTGGCGTACTTAACTGCAATACACCCAATTCGTGTGTATACGCCAGTGTTCTGACGTATTAAGCTGCACTACAACGAAATCATGTGTAATAGGCCAGAATACACTCAATTCTAGTGTAGTAAGCTTCAGCACAATAAATTTGTGAGTAATATCCCAGAATACATCGAGTTTTGGCGTACTAAACTGCAATACACCCAATTCCTGTGTAATACGCCAGTGTTCTGACGTATTAAGCTGCACTACAACGAAATCATGTGTAATAGGCTAGAATACACTCAATTCTAGTGTAGTAAGCTTCAGTGCAATGAATTTGTGAGTAATATGCCAGAATACAACGAGTTTTGGCGTACTAAACTGCAATACCCCAAACTCGTGTTTAATACGCCAGTGTTCTGAAGTATTAAGCTGCAATACAACGAAATCATGTGTAATGGGACAGAATACACTCAATTCTAGTGTAGTAAGCTTCAGTACAATGCATTTGTGAGTAATATACCAGAATACAACGAGTTTTGGCGTACTAAACTGCAAAACACCAAATTCGTATGTGATATGCCAGTGTTCTGACGTATTAAGCTGCAATACAACGAAATCATGTGTAATAGGCCAGATTACACTCAATTCTAGTGTAGTAAGCTTCAGAAAAATGAATTTGTGAGTAATATTCCAGAATACAACGTGTTTTGGCGTACTAAACTTCAATACACCTAATTCGTGTGTAATACGCCAATTTTCTGAAGTATTAAGCTGCAATACAACGAAATCATGTGTAATAGGCCAGAATACACTCAATTCTAGTGTAGTAAGCTTCAGTACAATGAATTTTTGAGCAATGTTCCAGAATACAACGAGTTTTGGCGTACTCAACTGCAATACACAAAATTCCTGTGTAATACGCTAGTGTTCTGACGTATTAAGCTGCAATACAAGGAAATCATGTGCAATAGGCCAGAATACAGTCAATTCTAGTGTAGTAAGCTTCAGCACAATAAATTTGTGAGTAATATCCCAGAATACATCGAGTTTTGGCGTACTAAACTGCAATACACCCAATTCCTGTGTAATACGCCAGTGTTATGACGTTTTAAGCTGCAATACAACGAAATCATGTGTAATGGGCCAGAATACACTCAATTCTAGTGTAGTAAGCTTCAGCACAATAAATTTGTGAGTAATATCCCAGAATACAACGAGTTTTGGCGTACTAAACTGCGATACACCAAATTCCTGTGTAATACGCCAGTGTTCTGAAGTATTAAGCTGCAATACAACGAAATCATGTGTAATGGGCCAGAATACACTCAATTCTAGTGTAGTAAGCTTCAGTACAATGAATTTGTGAGTAATATGCCAGAATACGTAGAGTTTTGTCGTACTAAACTGCAATACACCAAATTCGTGTGTAATACGCCAGTGTTCTGACGTATTAAGCTGCAATACAACGAAATCATGTGCAATAGGCTAGTATACACTCAATTCTAGTGTAGTAAGCTTCAGTGCAATGAATGTGTGATTTATATGACAGAATACGAGTTTTGGCGTACTTAACTGCAATACACCCAATTCGTGTGTATACGCCAGTGTTCTGAAGTATTAAGCTGCAATATAACGAAATCATGTGTAATGGGCCAGAATACACTCAATTCTAGTGTTGTAAGCTTCAGTACAATGCATTTGTGAGTAATATACCAGAATACAACGAGTTTTGGCGTACTAAACTGCAAAACACCCAATTCGTATGTGATACGCCAGTGTTCTGACGTATTAAGCTGCAATACAACGAAATCATGTGTAATAGGCCAGATTACACTCAATTCTAGTGTAGTAAGCTTCAGTACAATGAATTTGTGAGTAATATTCCAGAATACAACGAGTTTTGGCGTACTAAACTGCAAAACACCAAATTCGTGTGTAATACGCCAGTGTTCTGACGTATTAAGCTGCAATACAACGAAATCATGTGCAATAGGCTAGAATACACTCAATTCTAGTGTAGTATGCTTCAGTACAATGAATGTGTGAGTAATATGCCAAAATACAATGTGTTTTGGCGTACTAAACTTCAATACAACGAAATCATGTGCAATAGGCTAGAATACACTCAATTCTAGTGTAGTATGCTTCAGTACAATGAATTTGTGAGTAATATGCCAAAATACAACGAGTTTTGGCGTACTAAACTGCAATACACCCAATTCCTGTGTAATGCGCTAGTGTTCTGACGTATTAAGCTGCAATACAAGGAAATCATGTGCAATAGGCCAGAATACAGACAATTCTAGTGTAGTAAGCTTCAGCACAATAAATTTGTGAGTAATATGCCAGAATACAACGTGTTTTGGCGTACTAAACTGCAATACACCCAATTCCTGTGTAATACGCTAGTGTTCTGACGTATTAAGCTGCAATACAAGGAAATCATGTGCAATAGGCCAGAATACAGACAATTCTAGTATAGTAAGCTTCAGCACAATAAATTTGTGAGTAATATGCCAGAATACAACGTGTTTTGGCGTACTAAACTGCAATACACCCAATTCCTGTGTAATACGCCAATTTTCTTTAGTATTACGCTGCAATACAATGAAATCATGTGTAATGGGCCAGAATATACTCAATTCTTGTGTAGTAAGCTTCAGTACAATGAATGTGTGAGTAATATGCCAGAATACGTAGAGTTTTGTCGTACTAAACTGCAATACACCCAATTCGTGTGTAATACGCCAGTGTTCTGACGTATTAAGCTGCACTACAACGAAATCATGTGTAATAGGCTAGAATACACTCAATTCTAGTGTAGTAAGCTTCAGTACAATGAATTTGTGAGTAATATGCCAGAATACAACGAGTTTTGGCGTACTAAACTGCAATACCCCAAACTCGTGTTTAATACGCCAGTGTTCTGAAGTATTAAGCTGCAATACAACGAAATCATGTGTAATGGGACAGAATACACTCAATTCTAGTGTAGTAAGCTTCAGTACAATGAATTTGTGAGTAATATGCCAGAATACAACGTGTTTTGGCGTACTAAACTGCAATACCCCAAACTCGTGTTTAATACGCCAGTGTTCTGAAGTATTAAGCTGCAATACAACGAAATCATGTGTAATGGGACAGAATACACTCAATTCTAGTGTAGTAAGCTTCAGTACAATGCATTTGTGAGTAATATACCAGAATACAACGAGTTTTGGCGTACTAAACTGCAAAACACCAAATTCGTATGTGATATGCCAGTGTTCTGACGTATTAAGCTGCAATACAACGAAATCATGTGTAATAGGCCAGATTACACTCAATTCTAGTGTAGTAAGCTTCAGTAAAATGAATTTGTGAGTAATATTCCAGAATACAACGTGTTTTGGCGTACTAAACTTCAATACACCTAATTCGTGTGTAATACGCCATTTTTCTGAAGTATTAAGCTGCAATACAACGAAATCATGTGTAATAGGCCAGAATACACTCAATTCTTGTGTAGTAAGCTTCAGTACAATGAATTTTTGAGCAATGTTCCAGAATACAACGAGTTTTGGCGTACTCAACTGCAATACACCCAATTCCTGTGTAATACGCTAGTGTTCTGACGTATTAAGCTGAAATACAAGGAAATCATGTGCAATAGGCCATAATACAGTCAATTCTAGTGTAGTAAGCTTCAGCACAATAAATTTGTGAGTAATATCCCAGAATACATCGAGTTTTGGCGTACTAAACTGCAATACACCCAATTCCTGTGTAATACGCCAGTGTTATGACGTTTTAAGCTGCAATACAACGAAATCATGTGTAATGGGCCAGAATACACTCAATTCTAGTGTAGTAAGCTTCAACACATTAAATTTGTGAGTAATATCCCAGAATACAACGAGTTTTGGCGTGCTAAGCTGCGATACACCCAATTCCTGTGTAATACGCCAGTGTTCTGACGTATTAAGCTGCAATACAACGAAATCATGTGTAATGGGCCAGAATACACTCAATTCTAGTGTAGTAAGCTTCAGTACAATGCATTTGTGAGTAATATACCAGAATACAACGAGTTTTATCGTACTAAACTGCAAAACACCCAATTCGTATGTGATACGCCAGTGTTCTGACGTATTAAGCTGCAATACAACGAAATCATGTGTAATAGGCCAGATTACACTCAATTCTAGTGTAGTATGCTTCAGTACAATGAATTTGTGAGTAATATGCCAGAATACAACGTGTTTTGGCGTACTAAACTTCAATACACCTAATTCGTGTGCAATACGCCAATTTTCTGAAGTATTAAGCTGCAATACAACGAAAGCATGTGCAATAGGCTAGTATACACTCAATTCTAGTGTAGTAAGCTTCAGTGCAATGAATTTGTGATTTATATGACAGAATACGAGTTTTGGCGTACTTAACTGCAATACACCCAATTCGTGTGTATACGCCAGTGTTCTGACGTATTAAGCTGCACTACAACGAAATCATGTGTAATAGGCCAGAATACACTCAATTCTAGTGTAGTAAGCTTCAGCACAATAAATTTGTGAGTAATATCCCAGAATACATCGAGTTTTGGCGTACTAAACTGCAATACACCCAATTCCTGTGTAATACGCCAGTGTTATGACGTTTTAAGCTGCAATACAACGAAATCATGTGTAATGGGCCAGAATACACTCAATTCTAGTGTAGTAAGCTTCAGCACAATAAATTTGTAATATCCCAGAATACAACGAGTTTTGGCGTACTAAACTGCGATACACCCAATTCCTGTGTAATACGCCAGTGTTCTGACGTATTAAGCTGCACTACAATGAAAACATGTGCAATGGGCTAGAATACACTCAATTCTAGTGTAGTAAGCTTCAGTACAATGAATTTGTGAGTAATATGCCAAAATACAACGTGTTTTGGCGTACTTAACTGAAATACACCCAATTCGTGTGTATACGCCAGTGTTCTGACGTATTAAGCTGCACTACAACGAAATCATGTGTAATAGGCTAGAATACACTCAATTCTAGTGTAGTAAGCTTCAGTGCAATGAATTTGTGAGTAATATGCCAGAATACAACGAGTTTTGGCGTACTAAACTGCAATACCCCAAACTCGTGTTTAATACGCCAGTGTTCTGAAGTATTAAGCTGCAATACAACGAAATCATGTGTAATGGGACAGAATACACTCAATTCTAGTGTAGTAAGCTTCAGTACAATGCATTTGTGAGTAATATACCAGAATACAACGAGTTTTGGCGTACTAAACTGCAAAACACCAAATTCGTATGTGATATGCCAGTGTTCTGACGTATTAAGCTGCAATACAACGAAATCATGTGTAATAGGCCAGATTACACTCAATTCTAGTGTAGTAAGCTTCAGAAAAATGAATTTGTGAGTAATATTCCAGAATACAACGAGTTTTGGCGTACTAAACTTCAATACACCTAATTCGTGTGTAATACGCCAATTTTCTGAAGTATTAAGCTGCAATACAACGAAATCATGTGTAATAGGCCAGAATACACTCAATTCTAGTGTAGTAAGCTTCAGTACAATGAATTTTTGAGCAATGTTCCAGAATACAACGAGTTTTGGCGTACTCAACTGCAATACACAAAATTCCTGTGTAATACGCTAGTGTTCTGACGTATTAAGCTGCAATACAAGGAAATCATGTGCAATAGGCCAGAATACAGTCAATTCTAGTGTAGTAAGCTTCAGCACAATAAATTTGTGAGTAATATCCCAGAATACATCGAGTTTTGGCGTACTAAACTGCAATACACCCAATTCCTGTGTAATACGCCAGTGTTATGACGTTTTAAGCTGCAATACAACGAAATCATGTGTAATGGGCCAGAATACACTCAATTCTAGTGTAGTAAGCTTCAGCACAATAAATTTGTGAGTAATATCCCAGAATACAACGAGTTTTGGCGTACTAAACTGCGATACACCAAATTCCTGTGTAATACGCCAGTGTTCTGAAGTATTAAGCTGCAATACAACGAAATCATGTGTAATGGGCCAGAATACACTCAATTCTAGTGTAGTAAGCTTCAGTACAATGAATTTGTGAGTAATATGCCAGAATACGTAGAGTTTTGTCGTACTAAACTGCAATACACCAAATTCGTGTGTAATACGCCAGTGTTCTGACGTATTAAGCTGCAATACAACGAAATCATGTGCAATAGGCTAGTATACACTCAATTCTAGTGTAGTAAGCTTCAGTGCAATGAATGTGTGATTTATATGACAGAATACGAGTTTTGGCGTACTTAACTGCAATACACCCAATTCGTGTGTATACGCCAGTGTTCTGAAGTATTAAGCTGCAATATAACGAAATCATGTGTAATGGGCCAGAATACACTCAATTCTAGTGTTGTAAGCTTCAGTACAATGCATTTGTGAGTAATATACCAGAATACAACTAGTTTTGGCGTACTAAACTGCAAAACACCCAATTCGTATGTGATACGCCAGTGTTCTGACGTATTAAGCTGCAATACAACGAAATCATGTGTAATAGGCCAGATTACACTCAATTCTAGTGTAGTAAGCTTCAGTACAATGAATTTGTGAGTAATATTCCAGAATACAACGAGTTTTGGCGTACTAAACTGCAAAACACCAAATTCGTGTGTAATACGCCAGTGTTCTGACGTATTAAGCTGCAATACAACGAAATCATGTGCAATAGGCTAGAATACACTCAATTCTAGTGTAGTATGCTTCAGTACAATGAATGTGTGAGTAATATGCCAAAATACAATGTGTTTTGGCGTACTAAACTTCAATACAACGAAATC
Organism: Meghimatium bilineatum; assembly: GCA_034231615.1. Classification (NCBI taxonomy): domain Eukaryota; kingdom Metazoa; phylum Mollusca; class Gastropoda; order Stylommatophora; family Philomycidae; genus Meghimatium; species Meghimatium bilineatum. Next base: position 27,862,189 of record CM067305.1, on the reverse strand, counting down.
ATGTGCAATAGGCTAGAATACACTCAATTCTAGTGTAGTATGCTTCAGTACAATGAATTTGTGAGTAATATGCCAAAATACAACGAGTTTTGGCGTACTAAACTGCAATACACCCAATTCCTGTGTAATGCGCTAGTGTTCTGACGTATTAAGCTGCAATACAACGAAATCATGTGTAATATGCCAGATTACACTCAATTCTAGTGTAGTAAGCTTCAGTAAAATGAATTTGTGAGTAATATTCCAGAATACAACGTGTTTTGGCGTACTAAACTTCAATACACCTAATTCGTGTGTAATACGCCATTTTTCTGAAGTATTAAGCTGCAATACAACGAAATCATGTGTAATAGGCCAGAATACACTCAATTCTTGTGTAGTAAGCTTCAGTACAATGAATTTTTGAGCAATGTTCCAGAATACAACGAGTTTTGGCGTACTCAACTGCAATACACCCAATTCCTGTGTAATACGCTAGTGTTCTGACGTATTAAGCTGAAATACAAGGAAATCATGTGCAATAGGCCAGAATACAGTCAATTCTAGTGTAGTAAGCTTCAGCACAATAAATTTGTGAGTAATATCCCAGAATACATCGAGTTTTGGCGTACTAAACTGCAATACACCCAATTCCTGTGTAATACGCCAGTGTTATGACGTTTTAAGCTGCAATACAACGAAATCATGTGTAATGGGCCAGAATACACTCAATTCTAGTGTAGTAAGCTTCAACACATTAAATTTGTGAGTAATATCCCAGAATACAACGAGTTTTGGCGTGCTAAGCTGCGATACACCCAATTCCTGTGTAATACGCCAGTGTTCTGACGTATTAAGCTGCAATACAACGAAATCATGTGTAATGGGCCAGAATACACTCAATTCTAGTGTAGTAAGCTTCAGTACAATGCATTTGTGAGTAATATACCAGAATACAACGAGTTTTATCGTACTAAACTGCAAAACACCCAATTCGTATGTGATACGCCAGTGTTCTGACGTATTAAGCTGCAATACAACGAAATCATGTGTAATAGGCCAGATTACACTCAATTCTAGTGTAGTATGCTTCAGTACAATGAATTTGTGAGTAATATGCCAGAATACAACGTGTTTTGGCGTACTAAACTTCAATACACCTAATTCGTGTGCAATACGCCAATTTTCTGAAGTATTAAGCTGCAATACAACGAAAGCATGTGCAATAGGCTAGTATACACTCAATTCTAGTGTAGTAAGCTTCAGTGCAATGAATTTGTGATTTATATGACAGAATACGAGTTTTGGCGTACTTAACTGCAATACACCCAATTCGTGTGTATACGCCAGTGTTCTGACGTATTAAGCTGCACTACAACGAAATCATGTGTAATAGGCCAGAATACACTCAATTCTAGTGTAGTAAGCTTCAGCACAATAAATTTGTGAGTAATATCCCAGAATACATCGAGTTTTGGCGTACTAAACTGCAATACACCCAATTCCTGTGTAATACGCCAGTGTTATGACGTTTTAAGCTGCAATACAACGAAATCATGTGTAATGGGCCAGAATACACTCAATTCTAGTGTAGTAAGCTTCAGCACAATAAATTTGTAATATCCCAGAATACAACGAGTTTTGGCGTACTAAACTGCGATACACCCAATTCCTGTGTAATACGCCAGTGTTCTGACGTATTAAGCTGCACTACAATGAAAACATGTGCAATGGGCTAGAATACACTCAATTCTAGTGTAGTAAGCTTCAGTACAATGAATTTGTGAGTAATATGCCAAAATACAACGTGTTTTGGCGTACTTAACTGAAATACACCCAATTCGTGTGTATACGCCAGTGTTCTGACGTATTAAGCTGCACTACAACGAAATCATGTGTAATAGGCTAGAATACACTCAATTCTAGTGTAGTAAGCTTCAGTGCAATGAATTTGTGAGTAATATGCCAGAATACAACGAGTTTTGGCGTACTAAACTGCAATACCCCAAACTCGTGTTTAATACGCCAGTGTTCTGAAGTATTAAGCTGCAATACAACGAAATCATGTGTAATGGGACAGAATACACTCAATTCTAGTGTAGTAAGCTTCAGTACAATGCATTTGTGAGTAATATACCAGAATACAACGAGTTTTGGCGTACTAAACTGCAAAACACCAAATTCGTATGTGATATGCCAGTGTTCTGACGTATTAAGCTGCAATACAACGAAATCATGTGTAATAGGCCAGATTACACTCAATTCTAGTGTAGTAAGCTTCAGAAAAATGAATTTGTGAGTAATATTCCAGAATACAACGTGTTTTGGCGTACTAAACTTCAATACACCTAATTCGTGTGTAATACGCCAATTTTCTGAAGTATTAAGCTGCAATACAACGAAATCATGTGTAATAGGCCAGAATACACTCAATTCTAGTGTAGTAAGCTTCAGTACAATGAATTTTTGAGCAATGTTCCAGAATACAACGAGTTTTGGCGTACTCAACTGCAATACACAAAATTCCTGTGTAATACGCTAGTGTTCTGACGTATTAAGCTGCAATACAAGGAAATCATGTGCAATAGGCCAGAATACAGTCAATTCTAGTGTAGTAAGCTTCAGCACAATAAATTTGTGAGTAATATCCCAGAATACATCGAGTTTTGGCGTACTAAACTGCAATACACCCAATTCCTGTGTAATACGCCAGTGTTATGACGTTTTAAGCTGCAATACAACGAAATCATGTGTAATGGGCCAGAATACACTCAATTCTAGTGTAGTAAGCTTCAGCACAATAAATTTGTGAGTAATATCCCAGAATACAACGAGTTTTGGCGTACTAAACTGCGATACACCAAATTCCTGTGTAATACGCCAGTGTTCTGAAGTATTAAGCTGCAATACAACGAAATCATGTGTAATGGGCCAGAATACACTCAATTCTAGTGTAGTAAGCTTCAGTACAATGAATTTGTGAGTAATATGCCAGAATACGTAGAGTTTTGTCGTACTAAACTGCAATACACCCAATTCGTGTGTAATACGCCAGTGTTCTGACGTATTAAGCTGCACTACAACGAAATCATGTGTAATAGGCCAGAATACACTCAATTCTAGTGTAGTAAGCTTCAGTACAATGAATTTTTGAGCAATGTTCCAGAATACAACGAGTTTTGGCGTACTCAACTGCAATACACAAAATTCCTGTGTAATACGCTAGTGTTCTGACGTATTAAGCTGCAATACAAGGAAATCATGTGCAATAGGCCAGAATACAGTCAATTCTAGTGTAGTAAGCTTCAGCACAATAAATTTGTGAGTAATATACCAGAATACAACGAGTTTTGGCGTACTAAACTGCAAAACACCCAATTCGTATGTGATACGCCAGTGTTCTGACGTATTAAGCTGCAATACAACGAAATCATGTGTAATAGGCCAGATTACACTCAATTCTAGTGTAGTAAGCTTCAGTACAATGAATTTGTGAGTAATATTCCAGAATACAACGAGTTTTGGCGTACTAAACTGCAAAACACCAAATTCGTGTGTAATACGCCAGTGTTCTGACGTATTAAGCTGCAATACAACGAAATCATGTGCAATAGGCTAGAATACACTCAATTCTAGTGTAGTATGCTTCAGTACAATGAATGTGTGAGTAATATGCCAAAATACAATGTGTTTTGGCGTACTAAACTTCAATACAACGAAATCATGTGCAATAGGCTAGAATACACTCAATTCTAGTGTAGTATGCTTCAGTACAATGAATTTGTGAGTAATATGCCAAAATACAACGAGTTTTGGCGTACTAAACTGCAATACACCCAATTCCTGTGTAATGCGCTAGTGTTCTGACGTATTAAGCTGCAATACAAGGAAATCATGTGCAATAGGCCAGAATACAGACAATTCTAGTGTAGTAAGCTTCAGCACAATAAATTTGTGAGTAATATGCCAGAATACAACCTGTTTTGGCGTACTAAACTGCAATACACCCAATTCCTGTGTAATACGCTAGTGTTCTGACGTATTAAGCTGCAATACAAGGAAATCATGTGCAATAGGCCAGAATACAGACAATTCTAGTATAGTAAGCTTCAGCACAATAAATTTGTGAGTAATATGCCAGAATACAACGTGTTTTGGCGTACTAAACTGCAATACACCCAATTCCTGTGTAATACGCCAATTTTCTTTAGTATTACGCTGCAATACAATGAAATCATGTGTAATGGGCCAGAATATACTCAATTCTTGTGTAGTAAGCTTCAGTACAATGAATGTGTGAGTAATATGCCAGAATACGTAGAGTTTTGTCGTACTAAACTGCAATACACCCAATTCGTGTGTAATACGCCAGTGTTCTGACGTATTAAGCTGCACTACAACGAAATCATGTGTAATAGGCTAGAATACACTCAATTCTAGTGTAGTAAGCTTCAGTACAATGAATTTGTGAGTAATATGCCAGAATACAACGAGTTTTGGCGTACTAAACTGCAATACCCCAAACTCGTGTTTAATACGCCAGTGTTCTGAAGTATTAAGCTGCAATACAACGAAATCATGTGTAATGGGACAGAATACACTCAATTCTAGTGTAGTAAGCTTCAGTACAATGCATTTGTGAGTAATATACCAGAATACAACGAGTTTTGGCGTACTAAACTGCAAAACACCAAATTCGTATGTGATATGCCAGTGTTCTGACGTATTAAGCTGCAATACAACGAAATCATGTGTAATAGGCCAGATTACACTCAATTCTAGTGTAGTAAGCTTCAGTAAAATGAATTTGTGAGTAATATTCCAGAATACAACGTGTTTTGGCGTACTAAACTTCAATACACCTAATTCGTGTGTAATACGCCATTTTTCTGAAGTATTAAGCTGCAATACAACGAAATCATGTGTAATAGGCCAGAATACACTCAATTCTTGTGTAGTAAGCTTCAGTACAATGAATTTTTGAGCAATGTTCCAGAATACAACGAGTTTTGGCGTACTCAACTGCAATACACCCAATTCCTGTGTAATACGCTAGTGTTCTGACGTATTAAGCTGAAATACAAGGAAATCATGTGCAATAGGCCAGAATACAGTCAATTCTAGTGTAGTAAGCTTCAGCACAATAAATTTGTGAGTAATATCCCAGAATACATCGAGTTTTGGCGTACTAAACTGCAATACACCCAATTCCTGTGTAATACGCCAGTGTTATGACGTTTTAAGCTGCAATACAACGAAATCATGTGTAATGGGCCAGAATACACTCAATTCTAGTGTAGTAAGCTTCAGCACAATAAATTTGTGAGTAATATCCCAGAATACAACGAGTTTTGGCGTACTAAGCTGCGATACACCAAATTCCTGTGTAATACGCCAGTGTTCTGACGTATTAAGCTGCAATACAACGAAATCATGTGTAATGGGCCAGAATACACTCAATTCTAGTGTAGTAAGCTTCAGTACAATGCATTTGTGAGTAATATACCAGAATACAACGAGTTTTATCGTACTAAACTGCAAAACACCCAATTCGTATGTGATACGCCAGTGTTCTGACGTATTAAGCTGCAATACAACGAAATCATGTGTAATAGGCCAGATTACACTCAATTCTAGTGTAGTATGCTTCAGTACAATGAATTTGTGAGTAATATGCCAGAATACGTAGAGTTTTGTCGTACTAAACTGCAATACACCAAATTCGTGTGTAATACGCCAGTGTTCTGACGTATTAAGCTGCAATACAACGAAATCATGTGCAATAGGCTAGTATACACTCAATTCTAGTGTAGTAAGCTTCAGTGCAATGAATTTGTGATTTATATGACAGAATACGAGTTTTGGCGTACTTAACTGCAATACACCCAATTCGTGTGTATACGCCAGTGTTCTGACGTATTAAGCTGCACTACAACGAAATCATGTGTAATAGGCCAGAATACACTCAATTCTAGTGTAGTAAGCTTCACTACAATGAATTTGTGAGTAATATTCCAGAATACAACGAATTTTGGCGTACTAAACTACAGTACACCAAATTCGTGTGTATACGCCAGTGTTCTGACGTATTAAGCTGCAATACAACGAAAGCATGTGTAATGGGCCAGAATATACTCAATTCTAGTGTAATAAGCCTCAATACAAAGGATTTGCGAGTAATATGCCAGAATACAACGAGTTTTGGCGTACTAAACTGCAATACCCCAAATTCGTGTTTAATACGCCAGTGTTCTGAAGTATTAAGCTGCAATATAACGAAATCATGTGTAATGGGCCAGAATACGCTCAATTCTAGTGTTGTAAGCTTCAGTACAATGCATTTGTGAGTAATATACCAGAATACAACGAGTTTTGGCGTACTAAACTGCAATACACCCAATTCCTGTCTAATACGCTAGTGTTCTGACGTATTAAGCTGCAATACAACGAAATCATGTGCAATAGGCTAGAATACACTCAATTCTAGTGTAGTATGCTTCAGTACAATGAATTTGTGAGTAATATGCCAAAATACAACGAGTTTTGGCGTACTAAACTGCAATACACCCAATTCCTGTGTAATGCGCTAGTGTTCTGACGTATTAAGCTGCAATACAAGGAAATCATGTGCAATAGGCCAGAATACAGACATTTCTAGTGTAGTAAGCTTCAGCACAATAAATTTGTGAGTAATATGCCAGAATACAACGTGTTTTGGCGTACTAAACTGCAATACACCCAATTCCTGTGTAATACGCTAGTGTTCTGACGTATTAAGCTGCAATACAAGGAAATCATGTGCAATAGGCCAGAATACAGACAATTCTAGTATAGTAAGCTTCAGCAAAATAAATTTGTGAGTAATATGCCAGAATACAACGTGTTTTGGCGTACTAAACTTCAATACACCTAATTCGTGTGTAATACGCCAATTTTCTGAAATATTAAGCTGCAATACAACGAAATCATGTGTAATAGGCCAGAATACACTCAATTATAGTGTAGTAAGCTTTAGTACAATGAATTTGTGAGCAATGTTCCAGAATACAACGAGTTTTGGCGTACTAAACTGCAATACACCCAATTCCTGTGTAATACGCTAGTGTTCTGACGTATTAAGCTGCAATACAAGGAAATCATGTGCAATAGGCCAGAATACAGACAATTCTAGTGTAGTATGCTTCAGCACAATAAATTTGTGAGTAATATGCCAGAATACAACGTGTTTTGGCGTACTAAACTGCAATACACCCAATTCCTGTGTAATACGCCAATTTTCTTTAGTATTAAGCTGCAATACAATGAAATCATGTGTAATGGGCCAGAATATACTCAATTCTTGTTTAGTAAGCTTCAGTACAATGAATGTGTGAGTAATATGCCAGAATACGTAGAGTTTTGTCGTACTAAACTGCAATACACCCAATTCGTGTGTAATACGCCAGTGTTCTGACGTATTAAGCTGCACTACAACGAAATCATGTGTAATAGGCCAGAATACACTCAATTCTAGTGTAGTAAGCTTCAGTACAATGAATTTTTGAGCAATGTTCCAGAATACAACGAGTTTTGGCGTACTCAACTGCAATACACAAAATTCCTGTGTAATACGCTAGTGTTCTGACGTATTAAGCTGCAATACAAGGAAATCATGTGCAATAGGCCAGAATACAGACAATTCTAGTGTAGTAAGCTTCAGCACAATAAATTTGTGAGTAATATGCCAGAATACAACGTGTTTTGGCGTACTAAACTGCAATACACCCAATTCCTGTGTAATACGCTAGTGTTCTGACGTATTAAGCTGCAATACAATGAAATCATGTGTAATGGGCCAGAATATACTCAATTCTTGTGTAGTAAGCTTCAGTACAATGAATGTGTGAGTAATATGCCAGAATACGTAGAGTTTTGTCGTACTAAACTGCAATACACCCAATTCGTGTGTAATACGCCAGTGTTCTGACGTATTAAGCTGCACTACAACGAAATCATGTGTAATAGGCCAGAATACACTCAATTCTAGTGTAGTAAGCTTCAGTACAATGAATTTTTGAGCAATGTTCCAGAATACAACGAGTTTTGGCGTACTCAACTGCAATACACAAAATTCCTGTGTAATACGCTAGTGTTCTGACGTATTAAGCTGCAATACAAGGAAATCATGTGCAATAGGCCAGAATACAGTCAATTCTAGTGTAGTAAGCTTCAGCACAATGAATTTGTGAGTAATATGCCAGAATACAACGAGTTTTGGCGTACTAAACTGCAATACCCCAAACTCGTGTTTAATACGCCAGTGTTCTGAAGTATTAAGCTGCAATACAACGAAATCATGTGTAATGGGACAGAATACACTCAAATCTAGTGTAGTAAGCTTCAGTACAATGCATTTGTGAGTAATATACCAGAATACAACGAGTTTTGGCGTACTAAACTGCAAAACACAAAATTCGTATGTGATATGCCAGTGTTCTGACGTATTAAGCTGCAATACAACGAAATCATGTGTAATAGGCCAGATTACACTCAATTCTAGTGTAGTAAGCTTCAGTAAAATGAATTTGTGAGTAATATTCCAGAATACAACGTGTTTTGGCGTACTAAACTTCAATACACCTAATTCGTGTGTAATACGCCATTTTTCTGAAGTATTAAGCTGCAATACAACGAAATCATGTGTAATAGGCCAGAATACACTCAATTCTTGTGTAGTAAGCTTCAGTACAATGAATTTTTGAGCAATGTTCCAGAATACAACGAGTTTTGGCGTACTCAACTGCAATACACCCAATTCCTGTGTAATACGCTAGTGTTCTGACGTATTAAGCTGAAATACAAGGAAATCATGTGCAATAGGCCAGAATACAGTCAATTCTAGTGTAGTAAGCTTCAGCACAATAAATTTGTGAGTAATATCCCAGAATACATCGAGTTTTGGCGTACTAAACTGCGATACACCCAATTCCTGTGTAATACGCCAGTGTTCTGACGTATTAAGCTGCAATACAACGAAATCATGTGTAATGGGCCAGAATACACTCAATTCTAGTGAAGTAAGCTTCAGTACAATGCATTTGTGAGTAATATACCAGAATACAACGAGTTTTATCGTACTAAACTGCAAAGCACCCAATTCGTATGTGATACGCCAGTGTTCTGACGTATTAAGCTGCAATACAACGAAATCATGTGTAATAGGCCAGATTACACTCAATTCTAGTGTAGTATGCTTCAGTACAATGAATTTGTGAGTAATATGCCAGAATACGTAGAGTTTTGTCGTGCTAAACTGCAATACACCAAATTCGTGTGTAATACGCCAGTGTTCTGACGTATTAAGCTGCAATACAACGAAATCATGTGCAATAGGCTAGTATACACTCAATTCTAGTGTAGTAAGCTTCAGTGCAATGAATTTGTGATTTATATGACAGAATACGAGTTTTGGCGTACTTAACTGCAATACACCCAATTCGTGTGTATACGCCAGTGTTCTGACGTATTAAGCTGCACTACAACGAAATCATGTGTAATAGGCCAGAATACACTCAATTCTAGTGTAGTAAGCTTCACTACAATGAATTTGTGAGTAATATTCCAGAATACAACGAATTTTGGCGTACTAAACTACAGTACACCAAATTCGTGTGTATACGCCAGTGTTCGGACGTATTAAGCTGCAATACAACGAAAGCATGTGTAATGGGCCAGAATATACTCAATTCTAGTGTAATAAGCTTCAATACAAAGGATTTGCGAGTAATATGCCAGAATACAACGAGTTTTGGCGTACTAAACTGCAATACCCCAAATTCGTGTTTAATACGCCAGTGTTCTGAAGTATTAAGCTGCAATATAACGAAATCATGTGTAATGGGCCAGAATACGCTCAATTCTAGTGTTGTAAGCTTCAGTACAATGCATTTGTGAGTAATATACCAGAATACAACGAGTTTTGGCGTACTAAACTGCAATACACCCAATTCCTGTCTAATACGCTAGTGTTCTGACGTATTAAGCTGCAATACAACGAAATCATGTGCAATAGGCTAGAATACACTCAATTCTAGTGTAGTATGCTACAGTACAATGAATTTGTGAGTAATATGCCAAAATACAACGAGTTTTGGCGTACTAAACTGCAATACACCCAATTTCTGTGTAATGCGCTAGTGTTCTGACGTATTAAGCTGCAATACAAGGAAATCATGTGCAATAGGCCAGAATACAGACAATTCTAGTATAGAAAGCTTCAGCACAATAAATTTGTGAGTAATATGCCAGAATACAATGTGTTTTGGCGTACTAAACTGCAATACACCCAATTCCTGTGTAATACGCCAATTTTCTTTAGTATTACGCTGCAATACAATGAAATCATGTGTAATGGGCCAGAATATACTCAATTCTTGTGTAGTAAGCTTCAGTACAATGAATGTGTGAGTAATATGCCAGAATACGTAGAGTTTTGTCGTACTAAACTGCAATACACCCAATTCGTGTGTAATACGCCAGTGTTCTGACGTATTAAGCTGCACTACAACGAAATCATGTGTAATAGGCTAGAATACACTCAATTCTAGTGTAGTAAGCTTCAGTACAATGAATTTGTGAGTAATATGCCAGAATACAACGAGTTTTGGCGTACTAAACTGCAATACCCCAAATTCGTGTTTAATACGCCAGTGTTCTGAAGTATTAAGCTGCAATATAACGAAATCATGTGTAATGGGCCAGAATACGCTCAATTCTAGTGTTGTAAGCTTCAGTACAATGCATTTGTGAGTAATATACCAGAATACAACGAGTTTTGGCGTACTAAACTGCAATACACCCAATTCCTGTCTAATACGCTAGTGTTCTGACGTATTAAGCTGCAATACAACGAAATCATGTGCAATAGGCTAGAATACACTCAATTCTAGTGTAGTATGCTACAGTACAATGAATTTGTGAGTAATATGCCAAAATACAACGAGTTTTGGCGTACTAAACTGCAATACACCCAATTCCTGTGTAATGCGCTAGTGTTCTGACGTATTAAGCTGCAATACAAGGAAATCATGTGCAATAGGCCAGAATACAGACAATTCTAGTGTAGTAAGCTTCAGCACAATAAATTTGTGAGTAATATGCCAGAATACAACGTGTTTTGGCGTACTAAACTGCAATACACCCAATTCCTGTGTAATACGCTAGTGTTCTGACGTATTAAGCTGCAATACAAGGAAATCATGTGCAATAGGCCAGAATACAGACAATTCTAGTATAGAAAGCTTCAGCACAATAAATTTGTGAGTAATATGCCAGAATACAACGTGTTTTGGCGTACTAAACTGCAATACACCCAATTCCTGTGTAATACGCCAATTTTCTTTAGTATTACGCTGCAATACAATGAAATCATGTGTAATGGGCCAGAATATACTCAATTCTTGTGTAGTAAGCTTCAGTACAATGAATGTGTGAGTAATATGCCAGAATACGTAGAGTTTTGTCGTACTAAACTGCAATACACCCAATTCGTGTGTAATACGCCAGTGTTCTGACGTATTAAGCTGCACTACAACGAAATCATGTGTAATAGGCTAGAATACACTCAATTCTAGTGTAGTAAGCTTCAGTACAATGAATTTGTGAGTAATATGCCAGAATACAACGAGTTTTGGCGTACTAAACTGCAATACCCCAAACTCGTGTTTAATACGCCAGTGTTCTGAAGTATTAAGCTGCAATACAACGAAATCATGTGTAATGGGACAGAATACACTCAATTCTAGTGTAGTAAGCTTCAGTACATTGCATTTGTGAGTAATATACCAGAATACAACGAGTTTTGGCGTACTAAACTGCAAAACACCAAATTCGTATGTGATATGCCAGTGTTCTGACGTATTAAGCTGCAATACAACGAAATCATGTGTAATAGGCCAGATTACACTCAATTCTAGTGTAGTAAGCTTCAGTAAAATGAATTTGTGAGTAATATTCCAGAATACAACGTGTTTTGGCGTACTAAACTTCAATACACCTAATTCGTGTGTAATACGCCATTTTTCTGAAGTATTAAGCTGCAATACAACGAAATCATGTGTAATAGGCCAGAATACACTCAATTCTTGTGTAGTAAGCTTCAGTACAATGAATTTTTGAGCAATGTTCCAGAATACAACGAGTTTTGGCGTACTCAACTGCAATACACCCAATTCCTGTGTAATACGCTAGTGTTCTGACGTATTAAGCTGAAATACAAGGAAATCATGTGCAATAGGCCAGAACACAGTCAATTCTAGTGTAGTAAGCTTCAGCACAATAAATTTGTGAGTAATATCCCAGAATACATCGAGTTTTGGCGTACTAAACTGCAATACACCCAATTCCTGTGTAATACGCCAGTGTTATGACGTTTTAAGCTGCAATACAACGAAATCATGTGTAATGGGCCAGAATACACTCAATTCTAGTGTAGTAAGCATCAGTACAATAAATTTGTGAGTAATATCCCAGAATACAACGAGTTTTGGCGTACTAAGCTGCGATACACCCAATTCCTGTGTAATACGCCAGTGTTCTGACGTATTAAGCTGCAATACAACGAAATCATGTGTAATGGGCCAGAATACACTCAATTCTAGTGTAGTAAGCTTCAGTACAATGCATTTGTGAGTAATATACCAGAATACAACGAGTTTTATCGTACTAAACTGCAAAACACCCAATTCGTATGTGATACGCCAGTGTTCTGACGTATTAAGCTGCAATACAACGAAATCATGTGTAATAGGCCAGATTACACTCAATTCTAGTGTAGTATGCTTCAGTACAATGAATTTGTGAGTAATATGCCAGAATACAACGTGTTTTGGCGTACTAAACTTCAATACACCTAATTCGTGTGCAATACGCCAATTTTCTGAAGTATTAAGCTGCAATACAACGAAAGCATGTGCAATAGGCTAGTATACACTCAATTCTAGTGTAGTAAGCTTCAGTGCAATGAATTTGTGATTTATATGACAGAATACGAGTTTTGGCGTACTTAACTGCAATACACCCAATTCGTGTGTATACGCCAGTGTTCTGACGTATTAAGCTGCACTACAACGAAATCATGTGTAATAGGCCAGAATACACTCAATTCTAGTGTAGTAAGCTTCAGCACAATAAATTTGTGAGTAATATCCCAGAATACATCGAGTTTTGGCGTACTAAACTGCAATACACCCAATTCCTGTGTAATACGCCAGTGTTATGACGTTTTAAGCTGCAATACAACGAAATCATGTGTAATGGACCAGAATACACTCAATTCTAGTGTAGTAAGCTTCAGCACAATAAATTTGTAATATCCCAGAATACAACGAGTTTTGGCGTACTAAACTGCGATACACCCAATTCCTGTGTAATACGCCAGTGTTCTGACGTATTAAGCTGCACTACAATGAAAACATGTGCAATGGGCTAGAATACACTCAATTCTAGTGTAGTAAGCTTCAGTACAATGAATTTGTGAGTAATATGCCAAAATACAACGTGTTTTGGCGTACTTAACTGAAATACACCCAATTCGTGTGTATACGCCAGTGTTCTGACGTATCAAGCTGCACTACAACGAAATCATGTGTAATAGGCTAGAATACACTCAATTCTAGTGTAGTAAGCTTCAGTGCAATGAATTTGTGAGTAATATGCCAGAATACAACGAGTTTTGGCGTACTAAACTGCAATACACCTAATTCGTGTGTAATACGCCAATTTTCTGAAGTATTAAGCTGCAATACAGCGAAATCATGTGTAATGGGCCAGAATACACTCAATTCTAGTGTAGTAAGCTTCAGTACAATGAATTTGTGAGTAATATGCCAGAATACGTAGAGTTTTGTCGTACTAAACTGCAATACACCAAATTCGTGTGTAATACGCCAGTGTTCTGACGTATTAAGCTGCAATACAACGAAATCATGTGCAATAGGCTAGTATACACTCAATTCTAGTGTAGTAAGCTTCAGTGCAATGAATTTGTGATTTATATGACAGAATACGAGTTTTGGCGTACTTAACTGCAATACACCCAATTCGTGTGTATACGCCAGTGTTCTGAAGTATTAAGCTGCAATATAACGAAATCATGTGTAATGGACCAGAATACACTCAATTCTAGTGTTGTAAGCTTCAGTACAATGCATTTGTGAGTAATATACCAGAATACAACGAGTTTTGGCGTACTAAACTGCAAAACACCCAATTCGTATGTGATACGCCAGTGTTCTGACGTATTAAGCTGCAATACAACGAAATCATGTGTAATAGGCCAGATTACACTCAATTCTAGTGTAGTAAGCTTCAGTACAATGAATTTGTGAGTAATATTCCAGAATACAACGAGTTTTGGCGTACTAAACTGCAAAACACCAAATTCGTGTGTAATACGCCAGTGTTCTGACGTATTAAGCTGCAATACAACGAAATCATGTGCAATAGGCTAGAATACACTCAATTCTAGTGTAGTATGCTTCAGTACAATGAATGTGTGAGTAATATGCCAAAATACAATGTGTTTTGGCGTACTAAACTTCAATACACCTAATTCGTGTGTAATACGCAAATTTTCTGAAATATTAAGCTGCAATACAACGAAATCATGTGTAATAGGCCAGAATACACTCAATTATAGTGTAGTAAGCTTTAGTACAATGAATTTGTGAGCAATGTTCCAGAATACAACGAGTTTTGGCGTACTAAACTGCAATACACCCAATTCCTGTGTAATACGCTAGTGTTCTGACGTATTAAGCTGCAATACAAGGAAATCATGTGCAATAGGCCAGAATACTGACAATTCTAGTGTAGTATGCTTCAGCACAATAAATTTGTGAGTAATATGCCAGAATACAACGTGTTTTGGCGTACTAAACTGCAATACACCCAATTCCTGTGTAATACGCCAATTTTCTTTAGTATTAAGCTGCAATACAATGAAATCATGTGTAATGGGCCAGAATATACTCAATTCTTGTGTAGTAAGCTTCAGTACAATGAATGTGTGAGTAATATGCCAGAATACGTAGAGTTGTGTCGTACTAAACTGCAATACACCCAATTCGTGTGTAATACGCCAGTGTTCTGACGTATTAAGCTGCACTACAACGAAATCATGTGTAATAGGCTAGAATACACTCAATTCTAGTGTAGTAAGCTTCAGTACAATGAATTTGTGAGTAATATGCCAGAATACAACGAGTTTTGGCGTACTAAACTGCAATACCCCAAACTCGTGTTTAATACGCCAGTGTTCTGAAGTATTAAGCTGCAATACAACGAAATCATGTGTAATGGGACATAATACACTCAATTCTAGTGTAGTAAGCTTCAGTACAATGCATTTGTGAGTAATATACCAGAATACAACGAGTTTTGGCGTACTAAACTGCAAAACACCAAATTCGTATGTGATATGCCAGTGTTCTGACGTATTAAGCTGCAATACAACGAAATCATGTGTAATAGGCCAGATTACACTCAATTCTAGTGTAGTAAGCTTCAGTAAAATGAATTTGTGAGTAATATTCCAGAATACAACGTGTTTTGGCGTACTAAACTTCAATACACCTAATTCGTGTGTAATACGCCAATTTTCTGAAGTATTAAGCTGCAATACAACGAAATCATGTGTAATAGGCCAGAATACACTCAATTCTAGTGTAGTAAGCTTCAGTACAATGAATTTTTGTGCAATGTTCCAGAATACAACGAGTTTTGGCGTACTCAACTGCAATACACCCAATTCCTGTGTAAAACGCTAGTGTTCTGACGTATTAAGCTGCAATACAACGAAATCATGTGTAATAGGCCAGAATACACTCAATTCTAGTGTAGTAATCTTCAGTACAGTGAATTTGTGAGTAATATGCCAGAATACATGGAGTTTTGAAGTACTAAACAGCAAGAGACCTAATTTGTGAGTAATACACCAGTGTTTTGACGTATTAAGCTGCAATACAAGGAAATCATGTGCAATAGGCCAGAATACAGTCAATTCTAGTGTAGTAAGCTTCAGCACAATAAATTTGTGAGTAATAGCCCAGAATACATCGAGTTTTGGCGTACTAAAATGCAATACACCCAATTCCTGTGTAATACGCCAGTGTTATGACGTTTTAAGCTGCAATACAACGAAATCGTGTGTAATGGGCCAGAATACACTCAATTCTAGTGTAGTAAGCTTCAGCACAATAAATTTGTGAGTAATATCCCAGAATACAACGAGTTTTGGCGTACTAAACTGAGATACACCCAATTCCTGTGTAATACGCCAGTGTTCTGACGTATTAAGCTGCAATACAACGAAATCATGTGTAATGGGCCAGAATACACTCAATTCTAGTGTAGTAAGCTTCAGTACAATGCATTTGTGAGTAATATACCAGAATACAACGAGTTTTATCGTACTAAACTGCAAAACACCCAATTCGTATGTGATACGCCAGTGTTCTGACGTATTAAGCTGCAATACAACGAAATCATGTGTAATAGGCCAGATTACACTCAATTCTAGTGTAGTATGCTTCAGTACAATGAATTTGTGAGTAATATGCCAGAATACAACGTGTTTTTGGCGTACTAAACTTCAATACACCTAATTCGTGTGCAATACGCCAATTTTCTGAAGTATTAAGCTGCAATACAACGAAATCATGTGTAATAGGCCAGAATACACTCAATTCTAGTGTAGTAAGCTTCAGTACAAGGAATTTGTGAGTAATATGCCAGAATACGTAGAGTTTTGTCGTACTAAATTGCAATACACCAAATTCGTGTGTAATACGCCAGTGTTCTGACGTATTAAGCTGCAATACAACGAAATCATGTGCAATAGGCTAGTATACACTCAATTCTAGTGTAGTAAGCTTCAGTGCAATGAATTTGTGATTTATATGACAGAATACGAGTTTTGGCGTACTTAACTGCAGTACACCCAATTCGTGTGTATACGCCAGTGTTCTGACGTATTAAGCTGCACTACAACGAAATCATGTGTAATAGGCCAGAATACACTCAATTCTAGTGTAATAAGCTTCAGCACAATAAATTTGTGAGTAATATCCCAGAATACATCGAGTTTTGGCGTACTAAACTGCAATACACCCAATTCCTGTGTAATACGCCAGTGTTATGACGTTTTAAGCTGCAATACAACGAAATCATGTGTAATGGGCCAGAATACACTCAATTCTAGTGTAGTAAGCTTCAGCACAATAAATTTGTGAGTAATATCCCAGAATACAACGAGTTTTGGCGTACTAAACTGCGATACACCCAATTCCTGTGTAATACGCCAGTGTTCTGACGTATTAAGCTGCAATACAACGAAATCATGTGTAATAGGCCAGATTACACTCAATTCTAGTGTAGTATGCTTCAGTACAATGAATTTGTGAGTAATATGCCAGAATACAACGTGTTTTGGCGTACTAAACTTCAATACACCTAATTCGTGTGCAATACGCCAATTTTCTGAAGTATTAAGCTGCAATACAACGAAATCATGTGTAATAGGCCAGAATACACTCAATTCTAGTGTAGTAAGCTTCAGTACAATGAATTTGTGAGTAATATGCCAGAATACGTAGAGTTTTGTCGTACTAAACTGCAATACACCAAATTCGTGTGTAATACGCCAGTGTTCTGACGTATTAAGCTGCAATACAACGAAATCATGTGCAATAGGCTAGTATACACTCAATTCTAGTGTAGTAAGCTTCAGTGCAATGAATTTGTGATTTATATGACAGAATACGAGTTTTGGCGTACTTAACTGCAATACACCCAATTCGTGTGTATACGCCAGTGTTCTGACGTATTAAGCTGCACTACAACGAAATCATGTGTAATGGGACAGAATACACTCAATTCTATTGTAGTAAGCTTCAGTACAATGCATTTGTGAGTAATATACCAGAATACAACGAGTTTTGGCGTACTAAACTGCAAAACACCAAATTCGTATGTGATATGCCAGTGTTCTGACGTATTAAGCTGCAATACAACGAAATCATGTGTAATAGGCCAGATTACACTCAATTCTAGTGTAGTATGCTTCAGTACAATGAATTTGGGAGTAATATGCCAGAATACAACGGGTTTTGGCGTACTAAACTTCAATACACCTAATTCGTGTGCAATACGCCAATTTTCTGAAGTATTAAGCTGCAATACAAGGAAATCATGTGCAATAGGCCAGAATACAGTCAATTCTAGTGTAGTAAGCTTCAGCACAATAAATTTGTGAGTAATAGCCCAGAATACATCGAGTTTTGGCGTACTAAACTGCAATACACCCAATTCCTGTGTAATACGCCAGTGTTATGACGTTTTAAGCTGCAATACAACGAAATCGTGTGTAATGGGCCAGAATACACTCAATTCTAGTGTAGTAAGCTTCAGCACAATAAATTTGTGAGTAATAGCCCAGAATACATCGAGTTTTGGCGTACTAAACTGCAATACACCCAATTCCTGTGTAATACGCCAGTGTTATGACGTTTTAAGCTGCAATACAACGAAATCGTGTGTAATGGGCCAGAATACACTCAATTCTAGTGTAGTAAGCTTCAGTACAATGCATTTGTGAGTAATATACCAGAATACAACGTGTTTTGTCGTACTAAACTGCAATACACCCAATTCGTGTGTAATACGCCAGTGTTCTGACGTATTAAGCTGCACTACAACGAAATCATGTGTAATAGGCTAGAATACACTCAATTCTAGTGTAGTAAGCTTCAGTACAATGAATTTGTGAGTAATATGCCAGAATACAACGAGTTTTGGCGTACTAAACTGCAATACCCCAAACTCGTGTTTAATACGCCAGTGTTCTGACGTATTAAGCTGCAATACAACGAAATCATGTGTAATGGGACATAATACACTCAATTCTAGTGTAGTAAGCTTCAGTACAATGCATTTGTGAGTAATATACCAGAATACAACGAGTTTTGGCGTACTAAACTGCAAAACACCAAATTCGTATGTGATATGCCAGTGTTCTGACGTATTAAGCTGCAATACAACGAAATCATGTGTAATAGGCCAGATTACACTCAATTCTAGTGTAGTAAGCTTCAGTAAAATGAATATGTGAGTAATATTCCAGAATACAACGTGTTTTGGCGTACTAAACTTCAATACACCTAATTCGTGTGTAATACGCCAATTTTCTGAAGTATTAAGCTGCAATACAACGAAATCATGTGTAATAGGCCAGAATACACTCAATTCTAGTGTAGTAAGCTTCAGCACAATAAATTTGTGAGTAATATCCCAGAATACAACGAGTTTTGGCGTACTAAACTGAGATACACCCAATTCCTGTGTAATACGCCAGTGTTCTGACGTATTAAGCTGCAATACAACGAAATCATGTGTAATGGGCCAGAATACACTCAATTCTAGTGTAGTAAGCTTCAGTACAATGCATTTGTGAGTAATATACCAGAATACAACGAGTTTTATCGTACTAAACTGCAAAACACCCAATTCGTATGTGATACGCCAGTGTTCTGACGTATTAAGCTGCAATACAACGAAATCATGTGTAATAGGCCAGATTACACTAAATTCTAGTGTAGTATGCTTCAGTACAATGAATTTGTGAGTAATATGCCAGAATACAACGTGTTTTTGGCGTACTAAACTTCAATACACCTAATTCGTGTGCAATACGCCAGTTTTCTGAAGTATTAAGCTGCAATACAACGAAATCATGTGTAATAGGCCAGAATACACTCAATTCTAGTGTAGTAAGCTTCAGTACAAGGAATTTGTGAGTAATATGCCAGAATACGTAGAGTTTTGTCGTACTAAATTGCAATACACCAAATTCGTGTGTAATACGCCAGTGTTCTGACGTATTAAGCTGCAATACAACGAAATCATGTGCAATAGGCTAGTATACACTCAATTCTAGTGTAGTAAGCTTCAGTGCAATGAATTTGTGATTTATATGACAGAATACGAGTTTTGGCGTACTTAACTGCAATACACCCAATTCGTGTGTATACGCCAGTGTTCTGACGTATTAAGCTGCACTACAACGAAATCATGTGTAATAGGCCAGAATACACTCAATTCTAGTGTAATAAGCTTCAGCACAATAAATTTGTGAGTAATATCCCAGAATACATCGAGTTTTGGCGTACTAAACTGCAATACACCCAATTCCTGTGTAATACGCCAGTGTTATGACGTTTTAAGCTGCAATACAACGAAATCATGTGTAATGGGCCAGAATACACTCAATTCTAGTGTAGTAAGCTTCAGCACAATAAATTTGTGAGTAATATCCCAGAATACAACGAGTTTTGGCGTACTAAACTGCGATACACCCAATTCCTGTGTAATACGCCAGTGTTCTGACGTATTAAGCTGCAATACAACGAAATCATGTGTAATAGGCCAGATTACACTCAATTCTAGTGTAGTATGCTTCAGTACAATGAATTTGTGAGTAATATGCCAGAATACAACGTGTTTTGGCGTACTAAACTTCAATACACCTAATTCCTGTGCAATACGCCAATTTTCTGAAGTATTAAGCTGCAATACAACGAAATCATGTGTAATAGGCCAGAATACACTCAATTCTAGTGTAGTAAGCTTCAGTACAATGAATTTGTGAGTAATATGCCAGAATACGTAGAGTTTTGTCGTACTAAACTGCAATACACCAAATTCGTGTGTAATACGCCAGTGTTCTGACGTATTAAGCTGCAATACAACGAAATCATGTGCAATAGGCTAGTATACACTCAATTCTAGTGTAGTAAGCTTCAGTGCAATGAATTTGTGATTTATATGACAGAATACGAGTTTTGGCGTACTTAACTGCAATACACCCAATTCGTGTGTAATACGCCAGTGTTATGACGTTTTAAGCTGCAATACAACGAAATCGTGTGTAATGGGCCAGAATACACTCAATTCTAGTGTAGTAAGCTTCAGCACAATAAATTTGTGAGTAATATCCCAGAATACAACGAGTTTTGGCGTACTAAACTGAGATACACCCAATTCCTGTGTAATACGCCAGTGTTCTGACGTATTAAGCTGCAATACAACGAAATCATGTGTAATGGGCCAGAATACACTCAATTCTAGTGTAGTAAGCTTCAGTACAATGCATTTGTGAGTAATATACCAGAATACAACGAGTTTTATCGTACTAAACTGCAAAACACCCAATTCGTATGTGATACGCCAGTGTTCTGACGTATTAAGCTGCAATACAACGAAATCATGTGTAATAGGCCAGATTACACTCAATTCTAGTGTAGTATGCTTCAGTACAATGAATTTGTGAGTAATATGCCAGAATACAATGTGTTTTTGGCGTACTAAACTTCAATACACCTAATTCGTGTGCAATACGCCAATTTTCTGAAGTATTAAGCTGCAATACAACGAAATCATGTGTAATAGGCCAGAATACACTCAATTCTAGTGTAGTAAGCTTCAGTACAAGGAATTTGTGAGTAATATGCCAGAATACGTAGAGTTTTGTCGTACTAAATTGCAATACACCAAATTCGTGTGTAATACGCCAGTGTTCTGACGTATTAAGCTGCAATACAACGAAATCATGTGCAATAGGCTAGTATACACTCAATTCTAGTGTAGTAAGCTTCAGTGCAATGAATTTGTGATTTATATGACAGAATACGAGTTTTGGCGTACTTAACTGCAATACACCCAATTCGTGTGTATACGCCAGTGTTCTGACGTATTAAGCTGCACTACAACGAAATCATGTGTAATAGGCCAGAATACACTCAATTCTAGTGTAATAAGCTTCAGCACAATAAATTTGTGAGTAATATCCCAGAAAACATCGAGTTTTGGCGTACTAAACTGCAATACACCCAATTCCTGTGTAATACGCCAGTGTTATGACGTTTTAAGCTGCAATACAACGAAATCATGTGTAATGGGCCAGAATACACTCAATTCTAGTGTAGTAAGCTTCAGCACAATAAATTTGTGAGTAATATCCCAGAATACAACGAGTTTTGGCGTACTAAACTGCGATACACCCAATTCCTGTGTAATACGCCAGTGTTCTGACGTATTAAGCTGCAATACAACGAAATCATGTGTAATAGGCCAGATTACACTAAATTCTAGTGTGGTATGCTTCAGTACAATGAATTTGTGAGTAATATGCCAGAATACAACGTGTTTTGGCGTACTAAACTTCAATACACCTAATTCGTGTGCAATACGCCAATTTTCTGAAGTATTAAGCTGCAATACAACGAAATCATGTGTAATAGGCCAGAATACACTCAATTCTAGTGTAGTAAGCTTCAGTACAATGAATTTGTGAGTAATATGCCAGAATACGTAGAGTTTTGTCGTACTAAACTGCAATACACCAAATTCGTGTGTAATACGCCAGTGTTCTGACGTATTAAGCTGCAATACAACGAAATCATGTGCAATAGGCTAGTATACACTCAATTCTAGTGTAGTAAGCTTCAGTGCAATGAATTTGTGATTTATATGACAGAATACGAGTTTTGGCGTACTTAACTGCAATACACCCAATTCGTGTGTATACGCCAGTGTTCTGACGTATTAAGCTGCACTACAACGAAATCATGTGTAATGGGACAGAATACACTCAATTCTATTGTAGTAAGCTTCAGTACAATGCATTTGTGAGTAATATACCAGAATACAACGAGTTTTGGCGTACTAAACTGCAAAACACCAAATTCGTATGTGATATGCCAGTGTTCTGACGTATTAAGCTGCAATACAACGAAATCATGTGTAATAGGCCAGATTACACTCAATTCTAGTGTAGTATGCTTCAGTACAATGAATTTGGGAGTAATATGCCGGAATACAACGTGTTTTGGCGTACTAAACTTCAATACACCTAATTCGTGTGCAATACGCCAATTTTCTGAAGTATTAAGCTGCAATACAAGGAAATCATGTGCAATAGGCCAGAATACAGTCAATTCTAGTGTAGTAAGCTTCAGCACAATAAATTTGTGAGTAATAGCCCAGAATACATCGAGTTTTGGCGTACTAAACTGCAATACACCCAATTCCTGTGTAATACGCCAGTGTTATGACGTTTTAAGCTGCAATACAACGAAATCGTGTGTAATGGGCCAGAATACACTCAATTCTAGTGTAGTAAGCTTCAGCACAATAAATTTGTGAGTAATAGCCCAGAATACATCGAGTTTTGGCGTACTAAACTGCAATACACCCAATTCCTGTGTAATACGCCAGTGTTATGACGTTTTAAGCTGCAATACAACGAAATCGTGTGTAATGGGCCAGAATACAATCAATTCTAGTGTAGTAAGCTTCAGTACAATGCATTTGTGAGTAATATACCAGAATACAACGAGTTTTGTCGTACTAAACTGCAATACACCAAATTCGTGTGTAATACGCCAGTGTTCTGACGTATTAAGCTGCAATACAACGAAATCATGTGCAATAGGCTAGTATACACTCAATTCTAGTGTAGTAAGCTTCAGTGCAATGAATTTGTGATTTATATGACAGAATACGAGTTTTGGCGTACTTAACTGCAATACACCCAATTCGTGTGTATACGCCAGTGTTCTGACGTATTAAGCTGCACTACAACGAAATCATGTGTAATGGGCCAGAATATACTCAATTCTAGTGTAATAAGCTTCAATACAAAGGATTTGCGAGTAATATGCCAGAATACAACGAGTTTTGGCGTACTAAACTGCAATACCCCAAATTCGTGTGTAATACGCCAATTTTCTGAAATATTAAGCTGCAATACAACGAAATCATGTGTAATAGGCCAGAATACACTCAATTATAGTGTAGTAAGCTTTAGTACAATGAATTTGTGAGCAATGTTCCAGAATACAACGAGTTTTGGCGTACTAAACTGCAATACACCCAATTCCTGTGTAATACGCTAGTGCTCTGACGTATTAAGCTGCAATACAAGGAAATCATGTGCAATAGGCCAGAATACAGACAATTCTAGTGTAGTAAGCTTCAGCACAATAAATTTGTGAGTAATATGCCAGAATACAACGTGTTTTGGCGTACTAAACTGCAATTCGCCCAATTCCTGTGTAATACGCCAATTTTCTTTAGTATTAAGCTGCAATACAATGAAATCATGTGTAATGGGCCAGAATATACTCAATTCGTGTGTAGTAAGCTTCAGTACAATGAATGTGTGAGTAATATGCCAGAATACGTAGAGTTTTGTCGTACTAAACTGCAATACACCCAATTCGTGTGTAATACGCCAGTGTTCTGACGTATTAAGCTGCACTACAACGAAATCATGTGTAATAGGCTAGAATACACTCAATTCTAGTGTAGTAAGCTTCAGTACAATGAATTTGTGAGTAATATGCCAGAATACAACGAGTTTTGGCGTACTAAACTGCAATACCCCAAACTCGTGTTTAATGCGCCAGTGTTCTGAAGTATTAAGCTGCAATACAACGAAATCATGTGTAATGGGACAGAATACACTCAATTCTATTGTAGTAAGCTTCAGTACAATGCATTTGTGAGTAATATACCAGAATACAACGAGTTTTGGCGTACTAAACTGCAAAACACCAAATTCGTATGTGATATGCCTGTGTTCTGACGTATTAAGCTGCAATACAACGAAATCATGTGTAATAGGCCAGATTACACTCAATTCTAGTGTAGTATGCTTCAGTACAATGAATTTGGGAGTAATATGCCAGAATACAACGTGTTTTGGCGTACTAAACTTCAATACACCTAATTCGTGTGCAATACGCCAATTTTCTGAAGTATTAAGCTGCAATACAAGGAAATCATGTGCAATAGGCCAGAATACAGTCAATTCTAGTGTAGTAAGCTTCAGCACAATAAATTTGTGAGTAATAGCCCAGAATACATCGAGTTTTGGCGTACTAAACTGCAATACACCCAATTCCTGTGTAATACGCCAGTGTTATGACGTTTTAAGCTGCAATACAACGAAATCGTGTGTAATGGGCCAGAATACACTCAATTCTAGTGTAGTAAGCTTCAGCACAATAAATTTGTGAGTAATAGCCCAGAATACATCGAGTTTTGGCGTACTAAACTGCAATACACCCAATTCCTGTGTAATACGCCAGTGTTATGACGTTTTAAGCTGCAATACAACGAAATCGTGTGTAATGGGCCAGAATACACTCAATTCTAGTGTAGTAAGCTTCAGCACAATAAATTTGTGAGTAATATCCCAGAATACAACGAGTTTTGGCGTACTAAACTGCGATACACCCAATTCCTGTGTAATACGCCAGTGTTCTGACGTATTAAGCTGCAATACAACGAAATCATGTGTAATGGGCCAGAATACACTCAATTCTAGTGTAGTAAGCTTCAGTACAATGCATTTGTGAGTAATATACCAGAATACAACGAGTTTTGTCGTACTAAACTGCAATACACCAAATTCGTGTGTAATACGCCAGTGTTCTGACGTATTAAGCTGCAATACAACGAAATCATGTGCAATAGGCTAGTATACACTGAATTCTAGTGTAGTAAGCTTCAGTGCAATGAATTTGTGATTTATATGACAGAATACGAGTTTTGGCGTACTTAACTGCAATACACCCAATTCGTGTGTATACGCCAGTGTTCTGACGTATTAAGCTGCACTACAACGAAATCATGTGTAATGGGCCAGAATATATTCAATTCTAGTGTAATAAGCTTCAATACAAAGGATTTGCGAGTAATATGCCAGAATACAACGAGTTTTGGCGTACTAAACTGCAATACCCCAAATTCGTGTGTAATACGCCAATTTTCTGAAATATTAAGCTGCAATACAACGAAATCATGTGTAATAGGCCAGAATACACTCAAGTATAGTGTAGTAAGCTTTAGTACAATGAATTTGTGAGCAATGTTCCAGAATACAACGAGTTTTGGCGTACTAAACTGCAATACACCCAATTCCTGTGTAATACGCCAGTGCTCTAACGTATTAAGCTGCAGTACAAGGAAATCATGTGCAATAGGCCAGAATACAGACAATTCTAGTGTAGTAAGCTTCAGCACAATAAATTTGTGAGTAATATGCCAGAATACAACGTGTTTTGGCGTACTAAACTGCAATTCGCCCAATTCCTGTGTAATACGCCAATTTTCTTTAGTATTAAGCTGCAATACAATGAAATCATGTGTAATGGGCCAGAATATACTCAATTCGTGTGTAGTAAGCTTCAGTACAATGAATGTGTGAGTAATATGCCAGAATACGTAGAGTTTTGTCGTACTAAACTGCAATACACCCAATTCGTGTGTAATACGCCAGTGTTCTGACGTATTAAGCTGCACTACAACGAAATCATGTGTAATAGGCTAGAATACACTCAATTCTAGTGTAGTAAGCTTCAGTACAATGAATTTGTGAGTAATATGCCAGAATACAACGAGTTTTGGCGTACTAAACTGCAATACCCCAAACTCGTGTTTAATACGCCAGTGTTCTGAAGTATTAAGCTGCAATACAACGAAATCATGTGTAATGGGACAGAATACACTCAATTCTATTGTAGTAAGCTTCAGTACAATGCATTTGTGAGTAATATACCAGAATACAACGAGTTTTGGCGTACTAAACTGCAAAACACCAAATTCGTATGTGATATGCCAGTGTTCTGACGTATTAAGCTGCAATACAACGAAATCATGTGTAATAGGCCAGATTACACTCAATTCTAGTGTAGTATGCTTCAGTACAATGAATTTGGGAGTAATATGCCAGAATACAACGTGTTGTGGCGTACTAAACTTCAATACACCTAATTCGTGTGCAATACGCCAATTTTCTGAAGTATTAAGCTGCAATACAAGGAAATCATGTGCAATAGGCCAGAATACAGTCAATTCTAGTGTAGTAAGCTTCAGCACAATAAATTTGTGAGTAATAGCCCAGAATACATCGAGTTTTGGCGTACTAAACTGCAATACACCCAATTCCTGTGTAATACGCCAGTGTTATGACGTTTTAAGCTTCAATACAACGAAATCGTGTGTAATGGGCCAGAATACACTCAATTCTAGTGTAGTAAGCTTCAGCACAATAAATTTGTGAGTAATATCCCAGAATACAACGAGTTTTGGCGTACTAAACTGCGATACACCCAATTCCTGTGTAATACGCCAGTGTTCTGACGTATTAAGCTGCAATACAACGAAATCATGTGTAATGGGCCAGAATACACTCAATTCTAGTGTAGTAAGCTTCAGTACAATGCATTTGTGAGTAATATACCAGAATACAACGAGTTTTGTCGTACTAAACTGCAATACACCAAATTCGTGTGTAATACGCCAGTGTTCTGACGTATTAAGCTGCAATACAACGAAATCATGTGCAATAGGCTAGTATACACTCAATTCTAGTGTAGTAAGCTTCAGTGCAATGAATTTGTGATTTATATGACAGAATACGAGTTTTGGCGTACTTAACTGCAATACACCCAATTCGTGTGTATACGCCAGTGTTCTGACGTATTAAGCTGCACTACAACGAAATCATGTGTAATGGGCCAGAATATATTCAATTCTAGTGTAATAAGCTTCAATACAAAGGATTTGCGAGTAATATGCCAGAATACAACGAGTTTTGGCGTACTAAACTGCAATACCCCAAATTCGTGTGTAATACGCCAATTTTCTGAAATATTAAGCTGCAATACAACGAAATCATGTGTAATAGGCCAGAATACACTCAAGTATAGTGTAGTAAGCTTTAGTACAATGAATTTGTGAGCAATGTTCCAGAATACAACGAGTTTTGGCGTACTAAACTGCAATACACCCAATTCCTGTGTAATACGCTAGTGTTCTGACGTATTAAGCTGCAATACAAGGAAATCATGTGCAATAGGCCAGAATACAGACAATTCTAGTGTAGTAAGCTTCAGCACAATAAATTTGTGAGTAATATGCCAGAATACAACGTGTTTTGGCGTACTAAACTGCAATACACCCAATTCCTGTGTAATACGCCAATTTTCTTTAGTATTAAGCTGCAATACAATGAAATCATGTGTAATGGGCCAGAATATACTCAATTCGTGTGTAGTAAGCTTCAGTACAATGAATGTGTGAGTAATATGCCAGAATACGTAGAGTTTTGTCGTACTAAACTGCAATACACCCAATTCGTGTGTAATACGCCAGTGTTCTGACGTATTAAGCTGCACTACAACGAAATCATGTGTAATAGGCTAGAATACACTCAATTCTAGTGTAGTAAGCTTCAGTACAATGAATTTGTGAGTAATATGCCAGAATACAACGAGTTTTGGCGTACTAAACTGCAATACCCCAAACTCGTGTTTAATACGCCAGTGTTCTGAAGTATTAAGCTGCAATACAACGAAATCATGTGTAATGGGACAGAATACACTCAATTCTAGTGTAGTAAGCTTCAGTACAATGCATTTGTGAGTAATATACCAGAATACAACGAGTTTTGGCGTACTAAACTGCAAAACACCAAATTCGTATGTGATATGCCAGTGTTCTGACGTATTAAGCTGCAATACAACGAAATCATGTGTAATAGGCCAGATTACACTCAATTCTAGTGTAGTATGCTTCAGTACAATGAATTTGGGAGTAATATGCCAGAATACAACGTGTTTTGGCGTACTAAACTTCAATACACCTAATTCGTGTGCAATACGCCAATTTTCTGAAGTATTAAGCTGCAATACAAGGAAATCATGTGCAATAGGCCAGAATACAGTCAATTCTAGTGTAGTAAGCTTCAGCACAATAAATTTGTGAGTAATAGCCCAGAATACATCGAGTTTTGGCGTACTAAACTGCAATACACCCAATTCCTGTGTAATACGCCAGTGTTATGACGTTTTAAGCTGCAATACAACGAAATCATGTGTAATGGGCCAGAATACACTCAATTCTAGTGTAGTAAGCTTCAGCACAATAAATTTGTGAGTAATATCCCAGAATACAACGAGTTTTGGCGTACTAAACTGCGATACACCCAATTCCTGTGTAATACGCCAGTGTTCTGACGTATTAAGCTGCAATACAACGAAATCATGTGTAATAGGCCAGATTACACTAAATTCTAGTGTGGTATGCTTCAGTACAATGAATTTGTGAGTAATATGCCAGAATACAACGTGTTTTGGCGTACTAAACTTCAATACACCTAATTCGTGTGCAATACGCCAATTTTCTGAAGTATTAAGCTGCAATACAACGAAATCATGTGTAATAGGCCAGAATACACTCAATTCTAGTGTAGTAAGCTTCAGTACAATGAATTTGTGAGTAATATGCCAGAATACGTAGAGTTTTGTCGTACTAAACTGCAATACACCAAATTCGTGTGTAATACGCCAGTGTTCTGACGTATTAAGCTGCAATACAACGAAATCATGTGCAATAGGCTAGTATACACTCAATTCTAGTGTAGTAAGCTTCAGTGCAATGAATTTGTGATTTATATGACAGAATACGAGTTTTGGCGTACTTAACTGCAATACACCCAATTCGTGTGTATACGCCAGTGTTCTGACGTATTAAGCTGCACTACAACGAAATCATGTGTAATGGGACAGAATACACTCAATTCTATTGTAGTAAGCTTCAGTACAATGCATTTGTGAGTAATATACCAGAATACAACGAGTTTTGGCGTACTAAACTGCAAAACACCAAATTCGTATGTGATATGCCAGTGTTCTGACGTATTAAGCTGCAATACAACGAAATCATGTGTAATAGGCCAGATTACACTCAATTCTAGTGTAGTATGCTTCAGTACAATGAATTTGGGAGTAATATGCCGGAATACAACGTGTTTTGGCGTACTAAACTTCAATACACCTAATTCGTGTGCAATACGCCAATTTTCTGAAGTATTAAGCTGCAATACAAGGAAATCATGTGCAATAGGCCAGAATACAGTCAATTCTAGTGTAGTAAGCTTCAGCACAATAAATTTGTGAGTAATAGCCCAGAATACATCGAGTTTTGGCGTACTAAACTGCAATACACCCAATTCCTGTGTAATACGCCAGTGTTATGACGTTTTAAGCTGCAATACAACGAAATCGTGTGTAATGGGCCAGAATACACTCAATTCTAGTGTAGTAAGCTTCAGCACAATAAATTTGTGAGTAATAGCCCAGAATACATCGAGTTTTGGCGTACTAAACTGCAATACACCCAATTCCTGTGTAATACGCCAGTGTTATGACGTTTTAAGCTGCAATACAACGAAATCGTGTGTAATGGGCCAGAATACAATCAATTCTAGTGTAGTAAGCTTCAGTACAATGCATTTGTGAGTAATATACCAGAATACAACGAGTTTTGTCGTACTAAACTGCAATACACCAAATTCGTGTGTAATACGCCAGTGTTCTGACGTATTAAGCTGCAATACAACGAAATCATGTGCAATAGGCTAGTATACACTCAATTCTAGTGTAGTAAGCTTCAGTGCAATGAATTTGTGATTTATATGACAGAATACGAGTTTTGGCGTACTTAACTGCAATACACCCAATTCGTGTGTATACGCCAGTGTTCTGACGTATTAAGCTGCACTACAACGAAATCATGTGTAATGGGCCAGAATATACTCAATTCTAGTGTAATAAGCTTCAATACAAAGGATTTGCGAGTAATATGCCAGAATACAACGAGTTTTGGCGTACTAAACTGCAATACCCCAAATTCGTGTGTAATACGCCAATTTTCTGAAATATTAAGCTGCAATACAACGAAATCATGTGTAATAGGCCAGAATACACTCAATTATAGTGTAGTAAGCTTTAGTACAATGAATTTGTGAGCAATGTTCCAGAATACAACGAGTTTTGGCGTACTAAACTGCAATACACCCAATTCCTGTGTAATACGCTAGTGCTCTGACGTATTAAGCTGCAATACAAGGAAATCATGTGCAATAGGCCAGAATACAGACAATTCTAGTGTAGTAAGCTTCAGCACAATAAATTTGTGAGTAATATGCCAGAATACAACGTGTTTTGGCGTACTAAACTGCAATTCGCCCAATTCCTGTGTAATACGCCAATTTTCTTTAGTATTAAGCTGCAATACAATGAAATCATGTGTAATGGGCCAGAATATACTCAATTCGTGTGTAGTAAGCTTCAGTACAATGAATGTGTGAGTAATATGCCAGAATACGTAGAGTTTTGTCGTACTAAACTGCAATACACCCAATTCGTGTGTAATACGCCAGTGTTCTGACGTATTAAGCTGCACTACAACGAAATCATGTGTAATAGGCTAGAATACACTCAATTCTAGTGTAGTAAGCTTCAGTACAATGAATTTGTGAGTAATATGCCAGAATACAACGAGTTTTGGCGTACTAAACTGCAATACCCCAAACTCGTGTTTAATGCGCCAGTGTTCTGAAGTATTAAGCTGCAATACAACGAAATCATGTGTAATGGGACAGAATACACTCAATTCTATTGTAGTAAGCTTCAGTACAATGCATTTGTGAGTAATATACCAGAATACAACGAGTTTTGGCGTACTAAACTGCAAAACACCAAATTCGTATGTGATATGCCTGTGTTCTGACGTATTAAGCTGCAATACAACGAAATCATGTGTAATAGGCCAGATTACACTCAATTCTAGTGTAGTATGCTTCAGTACAATGAATTTGGGAGTAATATGCCAGAATACAACGTGTTTTGGCGTACTAAACTTCAATACACCTAATTCGTGTGCAATACGCCAATTTTCTGAAGTATTAAGCTGCAATACAAGGAAATCATGTGCAATAGGCCAGAATACAGTCAATTCTAGTGTAGTAAGCTTCAGCACAATAAATTTGTGAGTAATAGCCCAGAATACATCGAGTTTTGGCGTACTAAACTGCAATACACCCAATTCCTGTGTAATACGCCAGTGTTATGACGTTTTAAGCTGCAATACAACGAAATCGTGTGTAATGGGCCAGAATACACTCAATTCTAGTGTAGTAAGCTTCAGCACAATAAATTTGTGAGTAATAGCCCAGAATACATCGAGTTTTGGCGTACTAAACTGCAATACACCCAATTCCTGTGTAATACGCCAGTGTTATGACGTTTTAAGCTGCAATACAACGAAATCGTGTGTAATGGGCCAGAATACACTCAATTCTAGTGTAGTAAGCTTCAGCACAATAAATTTGTGAGTAATATCCCAGAATACAACGAGTTTTGGCGTACTAAACTGCGATACACCCAATTCCTGTGTAATACGCCAGTGTTCTGACGTATTAAGCTGCAATACAACGAAATCATGTGTAATGGGCCAGAATACACTCAATTCTAGTGTAGTAAGCTTCAGTACAATGCATTTGTGAGTAATATACCAGAATACAACGAGTTTTGTCGTACTAAACTGCAATACACCAAATTCGTGTGTAATACGCCAGTGTTCTGACGTATTAAGCTGCAATACAACGAAATCATGTGCAATAGGCTAGTATACACTGAATTCTAGTGTAGTAAGCTTCAGTGCAATGAATTTGTGATTTATATGACAGAATACGAGTTTTGGCGTACTTAACTGCAATACACCCAATTCGTGTGTATACGCCAGTGTTCTGACGTATTAAGCTGCACTACAACGAAATCATGTGTAATGGGCCAGAATATATTCAATTCTAGTGTAATAAGCTTCAATACAAAGGATTTGCGAGTAATATGCCAGAATACAACGAGTTTTGGCGTACTAAACTGCAATACCCCAA
Organism: Meghimatium bilineatum; assembly: GCA_034231615.1. Lineage (NCBI taxonomy): Eukaryota > Metazoa > Mollusca > Gastropoda > Stylommatophora > Philomycidae > Meghimatium > Meghimatium bilineatum. The sequence goes on along the minus strand of CM067305.1, from coordinate 27,829,368 downwards.
ATTCGTGTGTAATACGCCAATTTTCTGAAATATTAAGCTGCAATACAACGAAATCATGTGTAATAGGCCAGAATACACTCAAGTATAGTGTAGTAAGCTTTAGTACAATGAATTTGTGAGCAATGTTCCAGAATACAACGAGTTTTGGCGTACTAAACTGCAATACACCCAATTCCTGTGTAATACGCCAGTGCTCTAACGTATTAAGCTGCAGTACAAGGAAATCATGTGCAATAGGCCAGAATACAGACAATTCTAGTGTAGTAAGCTTCAGCACAATAAATTTGTGAGTAATATGCCAGAATACAACGTGTTTTGGCGTACTAAACTGCAATTCGCCCAATTCCTGTGTAATACGCCAATTTTCTTTAGTATTAAGCTGCAATACAATGAAATCATGTGTAATGGGCCAGAATATACTCAATTCGTGTGTAGTAAGCTTCAGTACAATGAATGTGTGAGTAATATGCCAGAATACGTAGAGTTTTGTCGTACTAAACTGCAATACACCCAATTCGTGTGTAATACGCCAGTGTTCTGACGTATTAAGCTGCACTACAACGAAATCATGTGTAATAGGCTAGAATACACTCAATTCTAGTGTAGTAAGCTTCAGTACAATGAATTTGTGAGTAATATGCCAGAATACAACGAGTTTTGGCGTACTAAACTGCAATACCCCAAACTCGTGTTTAATACGCCAGTGTTCTGAAGTATTAAGCTGCAATACAACGAAATCATGTGTAATGGGACAGAATACACTCAATTCTATTGTAGTAAGCTTCAGTACAATGCATTTGTGAGTAATATACCAGAATACAACGAGTTTTGGCGTACTAAACTGCAAAACACCAAATTCGTATGTGATATGCCAGTGTTCTGACGTATTAAGCTGCAATACAACGAAATCATGTGTAATAGGCCAGATTACACTCAATTCTAGTGTAGTATGCTTCAGTACAATGAATTTGGGAGTAATATGCCAGAATACAACGTGTTGTGGCGTACTAAACTTCAATACACCTAATTCGTGTGCAATACGCCAATTTTCTGAAGTATTAAGCTGCAATACAAGGAAATCATGTGCAATAGGCCAGAATACAGTCAATTCTAGTGTAGTAAGCTTCAGCACAATAAATTTGTGAGTAATAGCCCAGAATACATCGAGTTTTGGCGTACTAAACTGCAATACACCCAATTCCTGTGTAATACGCCAGTGTTATGACGTTTTAAGCTTCAATACAACGAAATCGTGTGTAATGGGCCAGAATACACTCAATTCTAGTGTAGTAAGCTTCAGCACAATAAATTTGTGAGTAATATCCCAGAATACAACGAGTTTTGGCGTACTAAACTGCGATACACCCAATTCCTGTGTAATACGCCAGTGTTCTGACGTATTAAGCTGCAATACAACGAAATCATGTGTAATGGGCCAGAATACACTCAATTCTAGTGTAGTAAGCTTCAGTACAATGCATTTGTGAGTAATATACCAGAATACAACGAGTTTTGTCGTACTAAACTGCAATACACCAAATTCGTGTGTAATACGCCAGTGTTCTGACGTATTAAGCTGCAATACAACGAAATCATGTGCAATAGGCTAGTATACACTCAATTCTAGTGTAGTAAGCTTCAGTGCAATGAATTTGTGATTTATATGACAGAATACGAGTTTTGGCGTACTTAACTGCAATACACCCAATTCGTGTGTATACGCCAGTGTTCTGACGTATTAAGCTGCACTACAACGAAATCATGTGTAATGGGCCAGAATATATTCAATTCTAGTGTAATAAGCTTCAATACAAAGGATTTGCGAGTAATATGCCAGAATACAACGAGTTTTGGCGTACTAAACTGCAATACCCCAAATTCGTGTGTAATACGCCAATTTTCTGAAATATTAAGCTGCAATACAACGAAATCATGTGTAATAGGCCAGAATACACTCAAGTATAGTGTAGTAAGCTTTAGTACAATGAATTTGTGAGCAATGTTCCAGAATACAACGAGTTTTGGCGTACTAAACTGCAATACACCCAATTCCTGTGTAATACGCTAGTGTTCTGACGTATTAAGCTGCAATACAAGGAAATCATGTGCAATAGGCCAGAATACAGACAATTCTAGTGTAGTAAGCTTCAGCACAATAAATTTGTGAGTAATATGCCAGAATACAACGTGTTTTGGCGTACTAAACTGCAATACACCCAATTCCTGTGTAATACGCCAATTTTCTTTAGTATTAAGCTGCAATACAATGAAATCATGTGTAATGGGCCAGAATATACTCAATTCGTGTGTAGTAAGCTTCAGTACAATGAATGTGTGAGTAATATGCCAGAATACGTAGAGTTTTGTCGTACTAAACTGCAATACACCCAATTCGTGTGTAATACGCCAGTGTTCTGACGTATTAAGCTGCACTACAACGAAATCATGTGTAATAGGCTAGAATACACTCAATTCTAGTGTAGTAAGCTTCAGTACAATGAATTTGTGAGTAATATGCCAGAATACAACGAGTTTTGGCGTACTAAACTGCAATACCCCAAACTCGTGTTTAATACGCCAGTGTTCTGAAGTATTAAGCTGCAATACAACGAAATCATGTGTAATGGGACAGAATACACTCAATTCTAGTGTAGTAAGCTTCAGTACAATGCATTTGTGAGTAATATACCAGAATACAACGAGTTTTGGCGTACTAAACTGCAAAACACCAAATTCGTATGTGATATGCCAGTGTTCTGACGTATTAAGCTGCAATACAACGAAATCATGTGTAATAGGCCAGATTACACTCAATTCTAGTGTAGTATGCTTCAGTACAATGAATTTGGGAGTAATATGCCAGAATACAACGTGTTTTGGCGTACTAAACTTCAATACACCTAATTCGTGTGCAATACGCCAATTTTCTGAAGTATTAAGCTGCAATACAAGGAAATCATGTGCAATAGGCCAGAATACAGTCAATTCTAGTGTAGTAAGCTTCAGCACAATAAATTTGTGAGTAATAGCCCAGAATACATCGAGTTTTGGCGTACTAAACTGCAATACACCCAATTCCTGTGTAATACGCCAGTGTTATGACGTTTTAAGCTGCAATACAACGAAATCGTGTGTAATGGGCCAGAATACACTCAATTCTAGTGTAGTAAGCTTCAGCACAATAAATTTGTGAGTAATAGCCCAGAATACATCGAGTTTTGGCGTACTAAACTGCAATACACCCAATTCCTGTGTAATACGCCAGTGTTATGACGTTTTAAGCTGCAATACAACGAAATCGTGTGTAATGGGCCAGAATACACTCAATTCTAGTGTAGTAAGCTTCAGCACAATAAATTTGTGAGTAATATCCCAGAATACAACGAGTTTTGGCGTACTAAACTGCGATACACCCAATTCCTGTGTAATACGCCAGTGTTCTGACGTATTAAGCTGCAATACAACGAAATCATGTGTAATGGGCCAGAATACACTCAATTCTAGTGTAGTAAGCTTCAGTACAATGCATTTGTGAGTAATATACCAGAATACAACGAGTTTTGTCGTACTAAACTGCAATACACCAAATTCGTGTGTAATACGCCAGTGTTCTGACGTATTAAGCTGCAATACAACGAAATCATGTGCAATAGGCTAGTATACACTGAATTCTAGTGTAGTAAGCTTCAGTGCAATGAATTTGTGATTTATATGACAGAATACGAGTTTTGGCGTACTTAACTGCAATACACCCAATTCGTGTGTATACGCCAGTGTTCTGACGTATTAAGCTGCACTACAACGAAATCATGTGTAATGGGCCAGAATATATTCAATTCTAGTGTAATAAGCTTCAATACAAAGGATTTGCGAGTAATATGCCAGAATACAACGAGTTTTGGCGTACTAAACTGCAATACCCCAAATTCGTGTGTAATACGCCAATTTTCTGAAATATTAAGCTGCAATACAACGAAATCATGTGTAATAGGCCAGAATACACTCAAGTATAGTGTAGTAAGCTTTAGTACAATGAATTTGTGAGCAATGTTCCAGAATACAACGAGTTTTGGCGTACTAAACTGCAATACACCCAATTCCTGTGTAATACGCCAGTGCTCTAACGTATTAAGCTGCAGTACAAGGAAATCATGTGCAATAGGCCAGAATACAGACAATTCTAGTGTAGTAAGCTTCAGCACAATAAATTTGTGAGTAATATGCCAGAATACAACGTGTTTTGGCGTACTAAACTGCAATTCGCCCAATTCCTGTGTAATACGCCAATTTTCTTTAGTATTAAGCTGCAATACAATGAAATCATGTGTAATGGGCCAGAATATACTCAATTCGTGTGTAGTAAGCTTCAGTACAATGAATGTGTGAGTAATATGCCAGAATACGTAGAGTTTTGTCGTACTAAACTGCAATACACCCAATTCGTGTGTAATACGCCAGTGTTCTGACGTATTAAGCTGCACTACAACGAAATCATGTGTAATAGGCTAGAATACACTCAATTCTAGTGTAGTAAGCTTCAGTACAATGAATTTGTGAGTAATATGCCAGAATACAACGAGTTTTGGCGTACTAAACTGCAATACCCCAAACTCGTGTTTAATACGCCAGTGTTCTGAAGTATTAAGCTGCAATACAACGAAATCATGTGTAATGGGACAGAATACACTCAATTCTATTGTAGTAAGCTTCAGTACAATGCATTTGTGAGTAATATACCAGAATACAACGAGTTTTGGCGTACTAAACTGCAAAACACCAAATTCGTATGTGATATGCCAGTGTTCTGACGTATTAAGCTGCAATACAACGAAATCATGTGTAATAGGCCAGATTACACTCAATTCTAGTGTAGTATGCTTCAGTACAATGAATTTGGGAGTAATATGCCAGAATACAACGTGTTGTGGCGTACTAAACTTCAATACACCTAATTCGTGTGCAATACGCCAATTTTCTGAAGTATTAAGCTGCAATACAAGGAAATCATGTGCAATAGGCCAGAATACAGTCAATTCTAGTGTAGTAAGCTTCAGCACAATAAATTTGTGAGTAATAGCCCAGAATACATCGAGTTTTGGCGTACTAAACTGCAATACACCCAATTCCTGTGTAATACGCCAGTGTTATGACGTTTTAAGCTTCAATACAACGAAATCGTGTGTAATGGGCCAGAATACACTCAATTCTAGTGTAGTAAGCTTCAGCACAATAAATTTGTGAGTAATATCCCAGAATACAACGTGTTTTGGCGTACTAAACTGCGATACACCCAATTCCTGTGTAATACGCCAGTGTTCTGACGTATTAAGCTGCAATACAACGAAATCATGTGTAATGGGCCAGAATACACTCAATTCTAGTGTAGTAAGCTTCAGTACAATGCATTTGTGAGTAATATACCAGAATACAACGAGTTTTGTCGTACTAAACTGCAATACACCAAATTCGTGTGTAATACGCCAGTGTTCTGACGTATTAAGCTGCAATACAACGAAATCATGTGCAATAGGCTAGTATACACTCAATTCTAGTGTAGTAAGCTTCAGTGCAATGAATTTGTGATTTATATGACAGAATACGAGTTTTGGCGTACTTAACTGCAATACACCCAATTCGTGTGTATACGCCAGTGTTCTGACGTATTAAGCTGCACTACAACGAAATCATGTGTAATGGGCCAGAATATATTCAATTCTAGTGTAATAAGCTTCAATACAAAGGATTTGCGAGTAATATGCCAGAATACAACGAGTTTTGGCGTACTAAACTGCAATACCCCAAATTCGTGTGTAATACGCCAATTTTCTGAAATATTAAGCTGCAATACAACGAAATCATGTGTAATAGGCCAGAATACACTCAAGTATAGTGTAGTAAGCTTTAGTACAATGAATTTGTGAGCAATGTTCCAGAATACAACGAGTTTTGGCGTACTAAACTGCAATACACCCAATTCCTGTGTAATACGCTAGTGTTCTGACGTATTAAGCTGCAATACAAGGAAATCATGTGCAATAGGCCAGAATACAGACAATTCTAGTGTAGTAAGCTTCAGCACAATAAATTTGTGAGTAATATGCCAGAATACAACGTGTTTTGGCGTACTAAACTGCAATACACCCAATTCCTGTGTAATACGCCAATTTTCTTTAGTATTAAGCTGCAATACAATGAAATCATGTGTAATGGGCCAGAATATACTCAATTCGTGTGTAGTAAGCTTCAGTACAATGAATGTGTGAGTAATATGCCAGAATACGTAGAGTTTTGTCGTACTAAACTGCAATACACCCAATTCGTGTGTAATACGCCAGTGTTCTGACGTATTAAGCTGCACTACAACGAAATCATGTGTAATAGGCTAGAATACACTCAATTCTAGTGTAGTAAGCTTCAGTACAATGAATTTGTGAGTAATATGCCAGAATACAACGAGTTTTGGCGTACTAAACTGCAATACCCCAAACTCGTGTTTAATACGCCAGTGTTCTGAAGTATTAAGCTGCAATACAACGAAATCATGTGTAATGGGACAGAATACACTCAATTCTAGTGTAGTAAGCTTCAGTACAATGCATTTGTGAGTAATATACCAGAATACAACGAGTTTTGGCGTACTAAACTGCAAAACACCAAATTCGTATGTGATATGCCAGTGTTCTGACGTATTAAGCTGCAATACAACGAAATCATGTGTAATAGGCCAGATTACACTCAATTCTAGTGTAGTATGCTTCAGTACAATGAATTTGGGAGTAATATGCCAGAATACAACGTGTTTTGGCGTACTAAACTTCAATACACCTAATTCGTGTGCAATACGCCAATTTTCTGAAGTATTAAGCTGCAATACAAGGAAATCATGTGCAATAGGCCAGAATACAGTCAATTCTAGTGTAGTAAGCTTCAGCACAATAAATTTGTGAGTAATAGCCCAGAATACATCGAGTTTTGGCGTACTAAACTGCAATACACCCAATTCCTGTGTAATACGCCAGTGTTATGACGTTTTAAGCTTCAATACAACGAAATCGTGTGTAATGGGCCAGAATACACTCAATTCTAGTGTAGTAAGCTTCAGCACAATAAATTTGTGAGTAATATCCCAGAATACAACGAGTTTTGGCGTACTAAACTGCGATACACCCAATTCCTGTGTAATACGCCAGTGTTCTGACGTATTAAGCTGCAATACAACGAAATCATGTGTAATGGGCCAGAATACACTCAATTCTAGTGTAGTAAGCTTCAGTACAATGCATTTGTGAGTAATATACCAGAATACAACGAGTTTTGTCGTACTAAACTGCAATACACCAAATTCGTGTGTAATACGCCAGTGTTCTGACGTATTAAGCTGCAATACAACGAAATCATGTGCAATAGGCTAGTATACACTCAATTCTAGTGTAGTAAGCTTCAGTGCAATGAATTTGTGATTTATATGACAGAATACGAGTTTTGGCGTACTTAACTGCAATACACCCAATTCGTGTGTATACGCCAGTGTTCTGACGTATTAAGCTGCACTACAACGAAATCATGTGTAATGGGCCAGAATATATTCAATTCTAGTGTAATAAGCTTCAATACAAAGGATTTGCGAGTAATATGCCAGAATACAACGAGTTTTGGCGTACTAAACTGCAATACCCCAAATTCGTGTGTAATACGCCAATTTTCTGAAATATTAAGCTGCAATACAACGAAATCATGTGTAATAGGCCAGAATACACTCAAGTATAGTGTAGTAAGCTTTAGTACAATGAATTTGTGAGCAATGTTCCAGAATACAACGAGTTTTGGCGTACTAAACTGCAATACACCCAATTCCTGTGTAATACGCTAGTGTTCTGACGTATTAAGCTGCAATACAAGGAAATCATGTGCAATAGGCCAGAATACAGACAATTCTAGTGTAGTAAGCTTCAGCACAATAAATTTGTGAGTAATATGCCAGAATACAACGTGTTTTGGCGTACTAAACTGCAATACACCCAATTCCTGTGTAATACGCCAATTTTCTTTAGTATTAAGCTGCAATACAATGAAATCATGTGTAATGGGCCAGAATATACTCAATTCGTGTGTAGTAAGCTTCAGTACAATGAATGTGTGAGTAATATGCCAGAATACGTAGAGTTTTGTCGTACTAAACTGCAATACACCCAATTCGTGTGTAATACGCCAGTGTTCTGACGTATTAAGCTGCACTACAACGAAATCATGTGTAATAGGCTAGAATACACTCAATTCTAGTGTAGTAAGCTTCAGTACAATGAATTTGTGAGTAATATGCCAGAATACAACGAGTTTTGGCGTACTAAACTGCAATACCCCAAACTCGTGTTTAATACGCCAGTGTTCTGAAGTATTAAGCTGCAATACAACGAAATCATGTGTAATGGGACAGAATACACTCAATTCTAGTGTAGTAAGCTTCAGTACAATGCATTTGTGAGTAATATACCAGAATACAACGAGTTTTGGCGTACTAAACTGCAAAACACCAAATTCGTATGTGATATGCCAGTGTTCTGACGTATTAAGCTGCAATACAACGAAATCATGTGTAATAGGCCAGATTACACTCAATTCTAGTGTAGTATGCTTCAGTACAATGAATTTGGGAGTAATATGCCAGAATACAACGTGTTTTGGCGTACTAAACTTCAATACACCTAATTCGTGTGCAATACGCCAATTTTCTGAAGTATTAAGCTGCAATACAAGGAAATCATGTGCAATAGGCCAGAATACAGTCAATTCTAGTGTAGTAAGCTTCAGCACAATAAATTTGTGAGTAATAGCCCAGAATACATCGAGTTTTGGCGTACTAAACTGCAATACACCCAATTCCTGTGTAATACGCCAGTGTTATGACGTTTTAAGCTGCAATACAACGAAATCGTGTGTAATGGGCCAGAATACACTCAATTCTAGTGTAGTAAGCTTCAGCACAATAAATTTGTGAGTAATAGCCCAGAATACATCGAGTTTTGGCGTACTAAACTGCAATACACCCAATTCCTGTGTAATACGCCAGTGTTATGACGTTTTAAGCTGCAATACAACGAAATCGTGTGTAATGGGCCAGAATACACTCAATTCTAGTGTAGTAAGCTTCAGCACAATAAATTTGTGAGTAATATCCCAGAATACAACGAGTTTTGGCGTACTAAACTGCGATACACCCAATTCCTGTGTAATACGCCAGTGTTCTGACGTATTAAGCTGCAATACAACGAAATCATGTGTAATGGGCCAGATTACACTCAATTCTAGTGTAGTAAGCTTCAGTACAATGCATTTGTGAGTAATATACCAGAATACAACGAGTTTTGTCGTACTAAACTGCAATACACCAAATTCGTGTGTAATACGCCAGTGTTCTGACGTATTAAGCTGCAATACAACGAAATCATGTGCAATAGGCTAGTATACACTCAATTCTAGTGTAGTAAGCTTCAGTGCAATGAATTTGTGATTTATATGACAGAATACGAGTTTTGGCGTACTTAACTGCAATACACCCAATTCGTGTGTATACGCCAGTGTTCTGACGTATTAAGCTGCACTACAACGAAATCATGTGTAATGGGCCAGAATATACTCAATTCTAGTGTAATAAGCTTCAATACAAAGGATTTGCGAGTAATATGCCAGAATACAACGAGTTTTGGCGTACTAAACTGCAATACCCCAAATTCGTGTGTAATACGCCAATTTTCTGAAATATTAAGCTGCAATACAACGAAATCATGTGTAATAGGCCAGAATACACTCAAGTATAGTGTAGTAAGCTTTAGTACAATGAATTTGTGAGCAATGTTCCAGAATACAACGAGTTTTGGCGTACTAAACTGCAATACACCCAATTCCTGTGTAATACGCTAGTGTTCTGACGTATTAAGCTGCAATACAAGGAAATCATGTGCAATAGGCCAGAATACAGACAATTCTAGAGTAGTAAGCTTCAGCACAATAAATTTGTGAGTAATATGCCAGAATACAACGTGTTTTGGCGTACTAAACTGCAATACACCCAATTCCCGTGTAATACGCCAATTTTCTTTAGTATTAAGCTGCAATACAATGAAATCATGTGTAATGGGCCAGAATATACTCAATTCGTGTGTAGTAAGCTTCAGTACAATGAATGTGTGAGTAATATGCCAGAATACGTAGAGTTTTGTCGTACTAAACTGCAATACACCCAATTCGTGTGTAATACGCCAGTGTTCTGACGTATTAAGCTGCACTACAACGAAATCATGTGTAATAGGCTAGAATACACTCAATTCTAGTGTAGTAAGCTTCAGTACAATGAATTTGTGAGTAATATGCCAGAATACAACGAGTTTTGGCGTACTAAACTGCAATACCCCAAACTCGTGTTTAATACGCCAGTGTTCTGAAGTATTAAGCTGCAATACAACGAAATCATGTGTAATGGGACAGAATACACTCAATTCTAGTGTAGTAAGCTTCAGTACAATGCATTTGTGAGTAATATACCAGAATACAACGAGTTTTGGCGTACTAAACTGCAAAACACCAAATTCGTATGTGATATGCCAGTGTTCTGACGTATTAAGCTGCAATACAACGAAATCATGTGTAATAGGCCAGATTACACTCAATTCTAGTGTAGTATGCTTCAGTACAATGAATTTGGGAGTAATATGCCAGAATACAACGTGTTTTGGCGTACTAAACTTCAATACACCTAATTCGTGTGCAATACGCCAATTTTCTGAAGTATTAAGCTGCAATACAAGGAAATCATGTGCAATAGGCCAGAATACAGTCAATTCTAGTGTAGTAAGCTTCAGCACAATAAATTTGTGAGTAATAGCCCAGAATACATCGAGTTTTGGCGTACTAAACTGCAATACACCCAATTCCTGTGTAATACGCCAGTGTTATGACGTTTTAAGCTGCAATACAACGAAATCGTGTGTAATGGGCCAGAATACACTCAATTCTAGTGTAGTAAGCTTCAGCACAATAAATTTGTGAGTAATAGCCCAGAATACATCGAGTTTTGGCGTACTAAACTGCAATACACCCAATTCCTGTGTAATACGCCAGTGTTATGACGTTTTAAGCTGCAATACAACGAAATCGTGTGTAATGGGCCAGAATACACTCAATTCTAGTGTAGTAAGCTTCAGCACAATAAATTTGTGAGTAATATCCCAGAATACAACGAGTTTTGGCGTACTAAACTGCGATACACCCAATTCCTGTGTAATACGCCAGTGTTCTGACGTATTAAGCTGCAATACAACGAAATCATGTGTAATGGGCCAGAATACACTCAATTCTAGTGTAGTAAGCTTCAGTACAATGCATTTGTGAGTAATATACCAGAATACAACGAGTTTTGTCGTACTAAACTGCAATACACCAAATTCGTGTGTAATACGCCAGTGTTCTGACGTATTAAGCTGCAATACAACGAAATCATGTGCAATAGGCTAGTATACACTCAATTCTAGTGTAGTAAGCTTCAGTGCAATGAATTTGTGATTTATATGACAGAATACGAGTTTTGGCGTACTTAACTGCAATACACCCAATTCGTGTGTATACGCCAGTGTTCTGACGTATTAAGCTGCACTACAACGAAATCATGTGTAATGGGCCAGAATATACTCAATTCTAGTGTAATAAGCTTCAATACAAAGGATTTGCGAGTAATATGCCAGAATACAACGAGTTTTGGCGTACTAAACTGCAATACCCCAAATTCGTGTGTAATACGCCAATTTTCTGAAATATTAAGCTGCAATACAACGAAATCATGTGTAATAGGCCAGAATACACTCAAGTATAGTGTAGTAAGCTTTAGTACAATGAATTTGTGAGCAATGTTCCAGAATACAACGAGTTTTGGCGTACTAAACTGCAATACACCCAATTCCTGTGTAATACGCTAGTGTTCTGACGTATTAAGCTGCAATACAAGGAAATCATGTGCAATAGGCCAGAATACAGACAATTCTAGAGTAGTAAGCTTCAGCACAATAAATTTGTGAGTAATATGCCAGAATACAACGTGTTTTGGCGTACTAAACTGCAATACACCCAATTCCCGTGTAATACGCCAATTTTCTTTAGTATTAAGCTGCAATACAATGAAATCATGTGTAATAGGCCAGAATATACTGAATTCTTGTGTAGTAAGCTTCAGTACAATGAATGTGTGAGTAATATGCCAGAATACGTAGAGTTTTGTCGTACTAAACTGCAATACACCCAATTCGTGTGTAATACGCCAGTGTTCTGACGTATTAAGCTGCACTACAACGAAATCATGTGTAATAGGCTAGAATACACTCAATTCTAGTGTAGTAAGCTTCAGTACAATGAATTTGTGAGTAATATGCCAGAATACAACGAGTTTTGGCGTACTAAACTGCAATACCCCAAACTCGTGTTTAATACGCCAGTTTTCTGAAGTATTAAGCTGCAATACAACGAAATCATGTGTAATGGGACAGAATACACTCAATTCTAGTGTAGTAAGCTTCAGTACAATGCATTTGTGAGTAATATACCAGAATACAACGAGTTTTGGCGTACTAAACTGCAAAACACCAAATTCGTATGTGATATGCCAGTGTTCTGACGTATTAAGCTGCAATACAACGAAATCATGTGCAATAGGCTAGTATACACTCAATTCTAGTGTAGTAAGCTTCAGTGCAATGAATTTGTGATTTATATGACAGAATACGAGTTTTGGCGTACTTAACTGCAATACACCCAATTCGTGTGTATACGCCAGTGTTCTGACGTATTAAGCTGCACTACAACGAAATCATGTGTAATAGGCCAGAATACACTAAATTCTAGTGTAGTAAGCTTCAGTACAATGAATTTTTGAGCAATGTTCCAGAATACAACGAGTTTTGGCGTACTCAACTGCAATACACCCAATTCCTGTGTAATACGCTAGTGTTCTGACGTATTAAGCTGCAATACAAGGAAATCATGTGCAATAGGCCAGAATACAGTCAATTCTAGTGTAGTAAGCTTCAGCACAATAAATTTGTGAGTAATAGCCCAGAATACATCGAGTTTTGGCGTACTAAACTGCAATACACCCAATTCCTGTGTAATACGCCAGTGTTATGACGTTTTAAGCTGCAATACAACGAAATCGTGTGTAATGGGCCAGAATACACTCAATTCTAGTGTAGTAAGCTTCAGCACAATAAATTTGCGAGTAATATCCCAGAATACAACGAGTTCTGGCGTACTAAACTGCGATACACCCAATTCCTGTGTAATACGCCAGTGTTCTGACGTATTAAGCTGCAATACAACGAAATCATGTGTAATGGGCCAGAATACACTCAATTCTAGTGTAGTAAGCTTCAGTACAATGCATTTGTGAGTAATATACCAGAATACAACGAGTTTTATCGTACTAAACTGCAAAACACCCAATTCGTATGTGATACGCCAGTGTTCTGACGTATTAAGCTGCAATACAACGAAATCATGTGTAATAGGCCAGATTACACTCAATTCTAGTGTAGTATGCTTCAGTACAATGAATTTGTGAGTAATATGCCAGAATACAACGTGTTTTTGGCGTACTAAACTTCAATACACCTAATTCGTGTGCAATACGCCAATTTTCTGAAGTATTAAGCTGCAATACAACGAAATCATGTGTAATAGGCCAGAATACACTCAATTCTAGTGTAGTAATCTTCAGTACAAGGAATTTGTGAGTAATATGCCGGAATACGTAGAGTTTTGTCGTACTAAATTGCAATACACCAAATTCGTGTGTAATACGCCAGTGTTCTGACGTATTAAGCTGCAATACAACGAAATCATGTGCAATAGGCTAGTATACACTCAATTCTAGTGTAGTAAGCTTCAGTGCAATGAATTTGTGATTTATATGACAGAATACGAGTTTTGGCGTACTTAACTGCAATACACCCAATTCGTGTGTATACGCCAGTGTTCTGACGTATTAAGCTGCACTACAACGAAATCATGTGTAATATGCCAGAATACACTCAATTCTAGTGTAATAAGCTTCAGCACAATAAATTTGTGAGTAATATCCCAGAATACATCGAGTTTTGGCGTACTAAACTGCAATACACCCAATTCCTGTGTAATACGCCAGTGTTATGACGTTTTAAGCTGAAATACAACAAAATCATGTGTAATGGGCCAGAATACACTCAATTCTAGTGTAGTAAGCTTCAGCACAATAAATTTGTGAGTAATATCCCAGAATACAACGAGTTTTGGCGTACTAAACTGCGATACACCCAATTCCTGTGTAATACGCCAGTGTTCTGACGTATTAAGCTGCAATACAACGAAATCATGTGTAATGGGCCAGAATACACTCAATTCTAGTGTAGTAAGCTTCAGTACAATGCATTTGTGAGTAATATACCAGAATACAACGAATTATATCGTACTAAACTGCAAAACACCCAATTCGTATGTGATTCGCCAGTGTTCTGACGTATTAAGCTGCAATACAACGAAATCATGTGTAATAGGCCAGATTACACTCAATTCTAGTGTAGTATGCTTCAATACAATGAATTTGTGAGTAATATGCCAGAATACAACGTGTTTTGGCGTACTAAACTGCAATACACCAAATTCGTGTGTAATACGCCAGTGTTCTGACGTATTAAGCTGCAATACAACGAAATCATGTGCAATAGGCTTGTATACACTCAATTCTAGTGTAGTAAGCTTCAGTGCAATGAATTTGTGATTTATATGACAGAATACGAGTTTTGGCGTACTTAACTGCAATACACCCAATTCGTGTGTATACGCCAGTGTTCTGACGTATTAAGCTGCACTACAACGAAATCATGTGTAATAGGCCAGAATACACTCAATTCTAGTGTAGTAAGCTTCACTACAATGAATTTGTGAGTAATATTCCAGAATACAACGAATTTTGGCGTACTAAACTGCAGTACACCAAATTCGTGTGTATACGCCAGTGTTCTGACGTATTAAGCTGCAATACAACGAAATCATGTGTAATGGGCCAGAATATACTCAATTCTAGTGTAATAAGCTTCAATACAAAGGATTTGCGAGTAATATGCCAGAATACAACGAGTTTTGGCGTACTAAACTGCAATACACCTAATTCGTGTGTAATACGCCAATTTTCTGAAATATTAAGCTGCAATACAACGAAATCATGTGTAATAGGCCAGAATACACTCAATTATAGTGTAGTAAGCTTTAGTACAATGAATTTGTGAGCAATGTTCCAGAATACTACGAGTTTTGGCGTACTAAACTGCAATACACCCAATTCCTGTGTAATACGCTAGTGTTCTGACGTATTAAGCTGCAATACAAGGAAATCATGTGCAATAGGCCAGAATACAGACAATTCTAGTGTAGTAAGCTTCAGCACAATAAATTTGTGAGTAATATGCCAGAATACAACGTGTTTTGGCGTACTAAACTGCAATACACCCAATTCCTGTGTAATACGCCAATTTTCTTTAGTATTAAGCTGCAATACAATGAAATCATGTGTAATGGGCCAGAATATACTCAATTCATGTGTAGTAAGCTTCAGTACAATGAATGTGTGAGTAATATGCCAGAATACGTAGAGTTTTGTCGTACTAAACTGCAATACACCCAATTCGTGTGTAATGCGCCAGTGTTCTGACGTATTAAGCTGCACTACAACGAAATCATGTGTAATAGGCTAGAATACACTCAATTCTAGTGTAGTAAGCTTCAGTACAATGAATTTGTGAGTAATATGCCAGAATACAACGAGTTTTGGCGTACTAAACTGCAATACCCCAAACTCGTGTTTAATACGCCAGTGTTCTGAAGTATTAAGCTGCAATACAACGAAATCATGTGTAATGGGACAGAATACACTCAATTCTAGTGTAGTAAGCTTCAGTACAATGCATTTGTGAGTAATATACCAGAATATAACGAGTTTTGGCGTACTAAACTGCAAAACACCAAATTCGTATGTGATATGCCAGTGTTCTGACGTATTAAGCTGCAATACAACGAAATCATGTGCAATAGGCTAGTATACACTCAATTCTAGTGTAGTAAGCTTCAGTGCAATGAATTTGTGAGTAATATTCCAGAATACAACGAATTTTGGCGTACTAAACTGCAATACACCAAATTTGTGTGTATACGCCAGTGTTCTGAAGTATTAAGCTGCAATATAACGAAATCATGTGTAATGGGCCAGAATACACTCAATTCTAGTGTTGTAAGCTTCAGTACAATGCATTTGTGAGTAATATACCAGAATACAACGAGTTTTGGCGTACTAAACTGCAAAACACCCAATTCGTATGTGATACGCCAGTGTTCTGACGAATTAAGCTGCAATACAACGAAATCATGTGTAATAGGCCAGAATACACTCAATTCTAGTGTAGTAAGCTTCAGTACAATGAATTTGCGAGTAATATGCCAGAATACAACGAGTTTTGGCGTACTAAACTGCAATACCCCAAATTCGTGTTTAATACGCCAGTGTTCTGAAGTATTAAGCTGCAATATAACGAAATCATGTGTAATGGGCTAGAATACACTCAATTCTAGTGTTGTAAGCTTCAGTACAATGCATTTGTGAGTAATATACCAGAATACAACGAGTTTTGGCGTACTAAACTGCAAAACACCCAATTCGTATGTGATACGCCAGTGTTCTGACGAATTAAGCTGCAATACAACGAAATCATGTGTAATAGGCCAGATTACACTCAATTCTAGTGTAGTAAGCTTCAGTACAATGAATTTGTGAGTAATATTCCAGAATACAACGAGTTTTGGCGTACTAAACTGCAATACACCCAATTCCTGTCTAATACGCTAGTGTTCTGACGTATTAAGCTGCAATACAACGAAATCATGTGCAATAGGCTAGAATACACTCAATTCTAGTGTAGTATGCTTCAGTACAATGAATTTGTGAGTAATATGCCAAAATACAACGTGTTTTGGCGTACTAAACTTCAATACACCTAATTCGTGTGTAATACGCCAATTTTCTGAAATATTAAGCTGCAATACAACGAAATCATGTGTAATAGGCCAGAATATACTGAATTCTTGTGTAGTAAGCTTCAGTACGATGAATGTGTGAGTAATATGCCAGAATACGTAGAGTTTTGTCGTACTAAACTTCAATACACCCAATTCGTGTGTAATACGCGAGTGTTTTGACGTATTAAGCTGCACTACAACGAAATCATGTGTAATAGGCTAGAATACACTCAATTCTAGTGTAGTAAGCTTCAGTACAATGAATTTGTGAGTAATATGCCAGAATACAACGAGTTTTGGCGTACTAAACTGCAATACCCCAAATTCGTGTTTAATACGCCAGTGTTCTGAAGTATTAAGCTGCAATACAACGAAATCATGTGTAATGGGACAGAATACACTCAATTCTAGTGTAGTAAGCTTCAGTACAATGCATTTGTGAGTAATATACCAGAATACAACGAGTTTTGGCGTACTAAACTGCAAAACACCAAATTCGTATGTGATATGACAGTGTTCTGACGTATTAAGCTGCAATACAACGAAATCATGTGCAATAGGCTAGTATACACTCAATTCTAGTGTAGTAAGCTTCAGTGCAATGAATTTGTGATTTATATGACAGAATACGAGTTTTGGCGTACTTAACTGCACTACACCCAATTCATGTGTATACGCCAGTGTTCTGACGTATTAAGCTGCACTACAACGAAATCACGTGTAATAGGCCAGAATACACTCAATTCTAGTGTAGTAAGCTTCACTACAATGAATTTGTGAGTAATATTCCAGAATACAACGAATTTTGGCGTACTAAACTGCAGTACACCAAATTCGTGTGTATACGCCAGTGTTCTGACGTATTAAGCTGCAATACAACGAAATCATGTGTAATGGGCCAGAATATACTCAATTCTAGTGTAATAAGCTTCAATACAAAGGATTTGCGAGTAATATGCCAGAATACAACGAGTTTTGGCGTACTAAACTGCAATACCCCAAATTCGTGTTCAATACGCCAGTGTTCTGAAGTATTAAGCTGCAATATAACGAAATCATGTGTAATGGGCCAGAATACACTCAATTCTAGTGTTGTAAGCTTCAGTACAATACATTTGTGAGTAATATACCAGAATACAACGAGTTTTGGCGTACTAAACTGCAAAACACCCAATTCGTATGTGATACGCCAGTGTTCTGACGTATTAAGCTGCAATACAACGAAATCATGTGTAATAGGCCAGATTACACTCAATTCTAGTGTAGTAAGCTTCAGTACAATGAATTTGTGAGTAATATTCCAGAATACCACGAGTTTTGGCGTACTAAACTGCAATACACCCAATTCCTGTCTAATACGCTAGTGTTCTGACGTATTAAGCTGCAATACAACGAAATCATGTGCAATAGGCTAGAATACACTCAATTCTAGTGTAGTATGCTTCAGTACAATGAATTTGTGAGTAATATGCCAAAATACAACGTGTTTTGGCGTACTAAACTGCAATACACCTAATTCGTGTGTAATACGCCAATTTTCTGAAATATTAAGCTGCAATACAACGAAATCATGTGTAATAGGCCGAATACACTCAATTATAGTGTAGTAAGCTTTAGTACAATGAATTTGTGAGCAATGTTCCAGAATACAACGAGTTTTGGCGTACTAAACTGCACTACACCCAATTCCTGTGTAATACGCTAGTGTTCTGACGTATTAAGCTGCAATACAAGGAAATCATGTGCAATAGGCCAGAATACAGACAATTCTAGTGTAGTAAGCTTCAGCACAATAAATTTGTGAGTAATATGCCAGAATACAACGTGTATTGGCGTACTAAACTGCAATACACCCAATTCCTGTGTAATACGCCAATTTTCTTTAATATTAAGCTGCAATACAATGAAATCACGTGTAATGGGCCAGAATATACTCAATTCTTGTGTAGTAAGCTTCAGTACAATGAATGTGTGGGTAATATGCCAGAATACGTAGAGTTTTGTAGTACTAAACTGCAATACACCCAATTCGTGTGTAATACGCCAGTGTTCTGACGTATTAAGCTGCAATACAACGAAATCATGTGCAATAGGCTAGTATACACTCAATTCTAGTGTAGTAAGCTTCAGTGCAATGAATTTGTGATTTATATGACAGAATACGAGTTTTGGCGTACTTAACTGCACTACACCCAATTCATGTGTATACGCCAGTGTTCTGACGTATTAAGCTGCACTACAACGAAATCACGTGTAATAGGCCAGAATACACTCAATTCTAGTGTAGTAAGCTTCACTACAATGAATTTGTGAGTAATATTCCAGAATACAACGAATTTTGGCGTACTAAACTGCAGTACACCAAATTCGTGTGTATACGCCAGTGTTCTGACGTATTAAGCTGCAATACAACGAAATCATGTGTAATGGGCCAGACTATACTCAATTCTAGTGTAATAAGCTTCAATACAAAGGATTTGCGAGTAATATGCCAGAATACAACGAGTTTTGGCGTACTAAACTGCAATACACCCAATTCCTGTGTAATACGCTAGTGTTCTGACGTATTAAGCTGCAATACAAGGAAATCATGTGCAATAGGCCAGAATACAGTCAATTCTAGTGTAGTAAGCTTCAGCACAATAAATTTGTGAGTAATATCCCAGAATACATCGAGTTTTGGCGTACTAAACTGCAATACACCCAATTCCTGCGTAATACGCCAGTGTTATGACGTTTTAAGCTGCATTACAACGAAATCATGTGTAATGGGCCAGAATACACTCAATTCTAGTGTAGTAAGCTTCAGCCCAATAAATTTGTGAGTAATATCCCAGAATACAACGAGTTTTGGCGTACTAAACTGCGATACACCCAATTCCTGTGTAATACGCCAGTGTTCTGACGTATTAAGCTGCACTACAACGAAAACATGTGCAATAGGCTAGAATACACTCAATTCTAGTGTAGTATGCTTCAGTACAATGAATTTGTGAGTAATATGCCAAAATACAACGTGTTTTGGCGTACTAAACTGCAATACACCTAATTCGTGTGTAATACGCCAATTTTCTGAAATATTAAGCTGCAATACAACGAAATCATGTGTAATAGGCCGAATACACTCAATTATAGTGTAGTAAGCTTTAGTACAATGAATTTGTGAGCAATGTTCCAGAATACAACGAGTTTTGGCGTACTAAACTGCACTACACCCAATTCCTGTGTAATACGCTAGTGTTCTGACGTATTAAGCTGCAATACAAGGAAATCATGTGCAATAGGCCAGAATACAGACAATTCTAGTGTAGTAAGCTTCAGCACAATAAATTTGTGAGTAATATGCCAGAATACAACGTGTATTGGCGTACTAAACTGCAATACACCCAATTCCTGTGTAATACGCCAATTTTCTTTAATATTAAGCTGCAATACAATGAAATCACGTGTAATGGGCCAGAATATACTCAATTCTTGTGTAGTAAGCTTCAGTACAATGAATGTGTGGGTAATATGCCAGAATACGTAGAGTTTTGTAGTACTAAACTGCAATACACCCAATTCGTGTGTAATACGCCAGTGTTCTGACGTATTAAGCTGCAATACAACGAAATCATGTGCAATAGGCTAGTATACACTCAATTCTAGTGTAGTAAGCTTCAGTGCAATGAATTTGTGATTTATATGACTGAATACGAGTTTTGGCGTACTTAACTGCACTACACCCAATTCATGTGTATACGCCAGTGTTCTGACGTATTAAGCTGCACTACAACGAAATCACGTGTAATAGGCCAGAATACACTCAATTCTAGTGTAGTAAGCTTCACTACAATGAATTTGTGAGTAATATTCCAGAATACAACGAATTTTGGCGTACTAAACTGCAGTACACCAAATTCGTGTGTATACGCCAGTGTTCTGACGTATTAAGCTGCAATACAACGAAATCATGTGTAATGGGCCAGAATATACTCAATTCTAGTGTAATAAGCTTCAATACAAAGGATTTGCGAGTAATATGCCAGAATACAACGAGTTTTGGCGTACTAAACTGCAATACACCCAATTCCTGTGTAATACGCTAGTGTTCTGACGTATTAAGCTGCAATACAAGGAAATCATGTGCAATAGGCCAGAATACAGTCAATTCTAGTGTAGTAAGCTTCAGCACAATAAATTTGTGAGTAATATCCCAGAATACATCGAGTTTTGGCGTACTAAACTGCAATACACCCAATTCCTGCGTAATAAGCCAGTGTTATGACGTTTTAAGCTGCATTACAACGAAATCATGTGTAATGGGCCAGAATACACTCAATTTTAGTGTAGTAAGCTTCAGCCCAATAAATTTGTGAGTAATATCCCAGAATACAACGAATTTTGGCGTACTAAACTGCGATACACCCAATTCCTGTGTAATACGCCAGTGTTCTGACGTATTAAGCTGCACTACAACGAAAACATGTGCAATAGGCTAGAATACACTCAATTCTAGTGTAGTAAGCTTCAGTACAATGAATTTGTGAGTAATATGCCAGAATACAACGAGTTTTGGCGTACTAAACTGCAATACCCCAAATTCGTGTTTAATACGCCAGTGTTCTGAAGTATTAAGCTGCAATACAACGAAATCATGTGTAATGGGACAGAATACACTCAATTCTAGTGGAGTAAGCTTCAGTACAATGCATTTGTGAGTAATATACCAGAATACAACAAGTTTTGGCGTACTAAACTGCAAAACACCAAATTCGTATGTGATATGCCAGTGTTCTGACGTATTAAGCTGCAATACAACGAAATCATGTGTAATAGGCCAGAATACAGTCAATTCTAGTGTAGTAAGCTTCAGCACAATAAATTTGTGAGTAATAGCCCAGAATACATCGAGTTTTGGCGTACTAAACTGCAATACACCCAATTCCTGTGTAATACGCCAGTGTTATGACGTTTTAAGCTGCAATACAACGAAATCGTGTGTAATGGGCCAGAATACACTCAATTCTAGTGTAGTAAGCTTCTGCACAATAAATTTGTGAGTAATATCCCAGAATACAACGAGTTTTGGCGTACTAAACTGCGACACACCCAATTCCTGTGTAATACGCCAGTGTTCTGACGTATTAAGCTGCACTACAACGAAAACATGTGCAATAGGCTAGAATACACTCAATTCTAGTGTAGTATGCTTCAGTACAATGAATTTGTGAGTAATATGCCAAAATACAACGTGTTTTGGCGTACTAAACTGCAATACACCTAATTCGTGTGTAATACGCCAATTTTCTGAAATATTAAGCTGCAATACAACGAAATCATGTGTAATGGGCCAGAATATACTCAATTCTTGTGTAGTAAGCTTCAGTACAATGAATGTGTGGGTAATATGCCAGAATACGTAGAGTTTTGTAGTACTAAACTGCAATACACCCAATTCGTGTGTAATACGCCAGTGTTCTGACGTATTAAGCTGCAATACAACGAAATCATGTGCAATAGGCTAGTATACACTCAATTCTAGTGTAGTAAGCTTCAGTGCAATGAATTTGTGATTTATATGACTGAATACGAGTTTTGGCGTACTTAACTGCACTACACCCAATTCATGTGTATACGCCAGTGTTCTGACGTATTAAGCTGCACTACAACGAAATCACGTGTAATAGGCCAGAATACACTCAATTCTAGTGTAGTAAGCTTCACTACAATGAATTTGTGAGTAATATTCCAGAATACAACGAATTTTGGCGTACTAAACTGCAGTACACCAAATTCGTGTGTATACGCCAGTGTTCTGACGTATTAAGCTGCAATACAACGAAATCATGTGTAATGGGCCAGAATATACTCAATTCTAGTGTAATAAGCTTCAATACAAAGGATTTGCGAGTAATATGCCAGAATACAACGAGTTTTGGCGTACTAAACTGCAATACACCCAATTCCTGTGTAATACGCTAGTGTTCTGACGTATTAAGCTGCAATACAAGGAAATCATGTGCAATAGGCCAGAATACAGTCAATTCTAGTGTAGTAAGCTTCAGCACAATAAATTTGTGAGTAATATCCCAGAATACATCGAGTTTTGGCGTACTAAACTGCAATACACCCAATTCCTGCGTAATACGCCAGTGTTATGACGTTTTAAGCTGCATTACAACGAAATCATGTGTAATGGGCCAGAATACACTCAATTTTAGTGTAGTAAGCTTCAGCCCAATAAATTTGTGAGTAATATCCCAGAATACAACGAGTTTTGGCGTACTAAACTGCAATACACCCAATTCCTGTGTAATACGCTAGTGTTCTGACGTATTAAGCTGCAATACAAGGAAATCATGTGCAATAGGCCAGAATACAGTCAATTCTAGTGTAGTAAGCTTCAGCACAATAAATTTGTGAGTAATATCCCAGAATACATCGAGTTTTGGCGTACTAAACTGCAATACACCCAATTCCTGCGTAATACGCCAGTGTTATGACGTTTTAAGCTGCATTACAACGAAATCATGTGTAATGGGCCAGAATACACTCAATTTTAGTGTAGTAAGCTTCAGCCCAATAAATTTGTGAGTAATATCCCAGAATACAACGAATTTTGGCGTACTAAACTGCGATACACCCAATTCCTGTGTAATACGCCAGTGTTCTGACGTATTAAGCTGCACTACAACGAAAACATGTGCAATTGGCTAGAATACACTCAATTCTAGTGTAGTAAGCTTCAGTACAATGAATTTGTGAGTAATATGCCAGAATACAACGAGTTTTGGCGTACTAAACTGCAATACCCCAAATTCGTGTTTAATACGCCAGTGTTCTGAAGTATTAAGCTGCAATACAACGAAATCATGTGTAATGGGACAGAATACACTCAATTCTAGTGGAGTAAGCTTCAGTACAATGCATTTGTGAGTAATATACCAGAATACAACAAGTTTTGGCGTACTAAACTGCAAAACACCAAATTCGTATGTGATATGCCAGTGTTCTGACGTATTAAGCTGCAATACAACGAAATCATGTGTAATAGGCCAGAATACAGTCAATTCTAGTGTAGTAAGCTTCAGCACAATAAATTTGTGAGTAATAGCCCAGAATACATCGAGTTTTGGCGTACTAAACTGCAATACACCCAATTCCTGTGTAATACGCCAGTGTTATGACGTTTTAAGCTGCAATACAACGAAATCGTGTGTAATGGGCCAGAATACACTCAATTCTAGTGTAGTAAGCTTCAGCACAATAAATTTGTGAGTAATAGCCCAGAATACATCGAGTTTTGGCGTACTAAACTGCAATACACCCAATTCCTGTGTAATACGCCAGTGTTATGACGTTTTAAGCTGCAATACAACGAAATCGTGTGTAATGGGCCAGAATACACTCAATTCTAGTGTAGTAAGCTTCAGCACAATAAATTTGTGAGTAATATCCCAGAATACAACGAGTTTTGGCGTACTAAACTGCGACACACCCAATTCCTGTGTAATACGCCAGTGTTCTGACGTATTAAGCTGCACTACAACGAAAACATGTGCAATAGGCTAGAATACACTCAATTCTAGTGTAGTATGCTTCAGTACAATGAATTTGTGAGTAATATGCCAAAATACAACGTGTTTTGGCGTACTAAACTGCAATACACCTAATTCGTGTGTAATACGCCAATTTTCTGAAATATTAAGCTGCAATACAACGAAATCATGTGTAATGGGCCAGAATATACTCAATTCTTGTGTAGTAAGCTTCAGTACAATGAATGTGTGGGTAATATGCCAGAATACGTAGAGTTTTGTAGTACTAAATTGCAATACACCCAATTCGTGTGTAATACGCCAGTGTTCTGACGTATTAAGCTGCAATACAACGAAATCATGTGCAATAGGCTAGTATACACTCAATTCTAGTGTAGTAAGCTTCAGTGCAATGAATTTGTGATTTATATGACTGAATACGAGTTTTGGCGTACTTAACTGCACTACACCCAATTCATGTGTATACGCCAGTGTTCTGACGTATTAAGCTGCACTACAACGAAATCACGTGTAATAGGCCAGAATACACTCAATTCTAGTGTAGTAAGCTTCACTACAATGAATTTGTGAGTAATATTCCAGAATACAATGAATTTTGGCGTACTAAACTGCAGTACACCAAATTCGTGTGTATACGCCAGTGTTCTGACGTATTAAGCTGCAATACAACGAAATCATGTGTAATGGGCCAGAATATACTCAATTCTAGTGTAATAAGCTTCAATACAAAGGATTTGCGAGTAATATGCCAGAATACAACGAGTTTTGGCGTACTAAACTGCAATACACCCAATTCCTGTGTAATACGCTAGTGTTCTGACGTATTAAGCTGCAATACAAGGAAATCATGTGCAATAGGCCAGAATACAGTCAATTCTAGTGTAGTAAGCTTCAGCACAATAAATTTGTGAGTAATATCCCAGAATACATCGAGTTTTGGCGTACTAAACTGCAATACACCCAATTCCTGCGTAATACGCCAGTGTTATGACGTTTTAAGCTGCATTACAACGAAATCATGTGTAATGGGCCAGAATACACTCAATTTTAGTGTAGTAAGCTTCAGCCCAATAAATTTGTGAGTAATATCCCAGAATACAACGAGTTTTGGCGTACTAAACTGCGATACACCCAATTCCTGTGTAATACGCCAGTGTTCTGACGTATTAAGCTGCACTACAACGAAAACATGTGCAATAGGCTAGAATACACTCAATTCTAGTGTAGTAAGCTTCAGCACAATAAATTTGTGAGTAATATCCCAGAATACAACGAGTTTTG
Source organism: Meghimatium bilineatum (assembly GCA_034231615.1). Classification (NCBI taxonomy): domain Eukaryota; kingdom Metazoa; phylum Mollusca; class Gastropoda; order Stylommatophora; family Philomycidae; genus Meghimatium; species Meghimatium bilineatum. The sequence continues at coordinate 27,803,464 of CM067305.1, read as the reverse complement.
GCGTACTAAACTGCGACACACCCAATTCCTGTGTAATACGCCAGTGTTCTGACGTATTAAGCTGCAATACAACGAAATCATGTGTATTGGGCCAGAATACACTCAATTCTAGTGTAGTAAGCTTCAGAACAATGAATTTGTGAGTAATATACCAGAATACAACGAGTTTTGTCGTACTAAACTGCAATACACCCAATTCGTGTGTAATACGCCAGTGTTCTGACGTATTAAGCTGCAATACAACGAAATCATGTGCAATAGGCTAGTATACACTCAATTCTAGTGTAGTAAGCTTCAGTGCAATGAATTTGTGATTTATATGACAGAATACGAGTTTTGGCGTACTTAACTGCACTACACCCAATTCATGTGTATACGCCAGTGTTCTGACGTATTAAGCTGCACTACAACGAAATCACGTGTAATAGGCCAGAATACACTCAATTCTAGTGTAGTAAGCTTCACTACAATGAATTTGTGAGTAATATTCCAGAATACAACGAATTTTGGCGTACTAAACTGCAGTACACCAAATTCGTGTGTATACGCCAGTGTTCTGACGTATTAAGCTGCAATACAACGAAATCATGTGTAATGGGCCAGAATATACTCAATTCTAGTGTAATAAGCTTCAATACAAAGGATTTGCGAGTAATATGCCAGAATACAACGAGTTTTGGCGTACTAAACTGCAATACACCCAATTCCTGTGTAATACGCTAGTGTTCTGACGTATTAAGCTGCAATACAAGGAAATCATGTGCAATAGGCCAGAATACAGTCAATTCTAGTGTAGTAAGCTTCAGCACAATAAATTTGTGAGTAATATCCCAGAATACATCGAGTTTTGGCGTACTAAACTGCAATACACCCAATTCCTGCGTAATACGCCAGTGTTATGACGTTTTAAGCTGCATTACAACGAAATCATGTGTAATGGGCCAGAATACACTCAATTCTAGTGTAGTAAGCTTCAGCCCAATAAATTTGTGAGTAATATCCCAGAATACAACGAGTTTTGGCGTACTAAACTGCGATACACCCAATTCCTGTGTAATACGCCAGTGTTCTGACGTATTAAGCTGCACTACAACGAAAACATGTGCAATAGGCTAGAATACACTCAATTCTAGTGTAGTATGCTTCAGTACAATGAATTTGTGAGTAATATGCCAAAATACAACGTGTTTTGGCGTACTAAACTGCAATACACCTAATTCGTGTGTAATACGCCAATTTTCTGAAATATTAAGCTGCAATACAACGAAATCATGTGTAATAGGCCGAATACACTCAATTATAGTGTAGTAAGCTTTAGTACAATGAATTTGTGAGCAATGTTCCAGAATACAACGAGTTTTGGCGTACTAAACTGCACTACACCCAATTCCTGTGTAATACGCTAGTGTTCTGACGTATTAAGCTGCAATACAAGGAAATCATGTGCAATAGGCCAGAATACAGACAATTCTAGTGTAGTAAGCTTCAGCACAATAAATTTGTGAGTAATATGCCAGAATACAACGTGTATTGGCGTACTAAACTGCAATACACCCAATTCCTGTGTAATACGCCAATTTTCTTTAATATTAAGCTGCAATACAATGAAATCACGTGTAATGGGCCAGAATATACTCAATTCTTGTGTAGTAAGCTTCAGTACAATGAATGTGTGGGTAATATGCCAGAATACGTAGAGTTTTGTAGTACTAAACTGCAATACACCCAATTCGTGTGTAATACGCCAGTGTTCTGACGTATTAAGCTGCAATACAACGAAATCATGTGCAATAGGCTAGTATACACTCAATTCTAGTGTAGTAAGCTTCAGTGCAATGAATTTGTGATTTATATGACTGAATACGAGTTTTGGCGTACTTAACTGCACTACACCCAATTCATGTGTATACGCCAGTGTTCTGACGTATTAAGCTGCACTACAACGAAATCACGTGTAATAGGCCAGAATACACTCAATTCTAGTGTAGTAAGCTTCAGCACAATAAATTTGTGAGTAATAGCCCAGAATACATCGAGTTTTGGCGTACTAAACTGCAATACACCCAATTCCTGTGTAATACGCCAGTGTTATGACGTTTTAAGCTGCAATACAACGAAATCGTGTGTAATGGGCCAGAATACACTCAATTCTAGTGTAGTAAGCTTCAGCACAATAAATTTGTGAGTAATAGCCCAGAATACATCGAGTTTTGGCGTACTAAACTGCAATACACCCAATTCCTGTGTAATACGCCAGTGTTATGACGTTTTAAGCTGCAATACAACGAAATCGTGTGTAATGGGCCAGAATACACTCAATTCTAGTGTAGTAAGCTTCAGCACAATAAATTTGTGAGTAATATCCCAGAATACAACGAGTTTTGGCGTACTAAACTGCGACACACCCAATTCCTGTGTAATACGCCAGTGTTCTGACGTATTAAGCTGCAATACAACGAAATCATGTGTATTGGGCCAGAATACACTCAATTCTAGTGTAGTAAGCTTCAGAACAATGAATTTGTGAGTAATATACCAGAATACAACGAGTTTTGTCGTACTAAACTGCAATACACCCAATTCGTGTGTAATACGCCAGTGTTCTGACGTATTAAGCTGCAATACAACGAAATCATGTGCAATAGGCTAGTATACACTCAATTCTAGTGTAGTAAGCTTCAGTGCAATGAATTTGTGATTTATATGACAGAATACGAGTTTTGGCGTACTTAACTGCACTACACCCAATTCATGTGTATACGCCAGTGTTCTGACGTATTAAGCTGCACTACAACGAAATCACGTGTAATAGGCCAGAATACACTCAATTCTAGTGTAGTAAGCTTCACTACAATGAATTTGTGAGTAATATTCCAGAATACAACGAATTTTGGCGTACTAAACTGCAGTACACCAAATTCGTGTGTATACGCCAGTGTTCTGACGTATTAAGCTGCAATACAACGAAATCATGTGTAATGGGCCAGAATATACTCAATTCTAGTGTAATAAGCTTCAATACAAAGGATTTGCGAGTAATATGCCAGAATACAACGAGTTTTGGCGTACTAAACTGCAATACACCCAATTCCTGTGTAATACGCTAGTGTTCTGACGTATTAAGCTGCAATACAAGGAAATCATGTGCAATAGGCCAGAATACAGTCAATTCTAGTGTAGTAAGCTTCAGCACAATAAATTTGTGAGTAATATCCCAGAATACATCGAGTTTTGGCGTACTAAACTGCAATACACCCAATTCCTGCGTAATACGCCAGTGTTATGACGTTTTAAGCTGCATTACAACGAAATCATGTGTAATGGGCCAGAATACACTCAATTCTAGTGTAGTAAGCTTCAGCCCAATAAATTTGTGAGTAATATCCCAGAATACAACGAGTTTTGGCGTACTAAACTGCGATACACCCAATTCCTGTGTAATACGCCAGTGTTCTGACGTATTAAGCTGCACTACAACGAAAACATGTGCAATAGGCTAGAATACACTCAATTCTAGTGTAGTAAGCTTCAGTACAATGAATTTGTGAGTAATATGCCAGAATACAACGAGTTTTGGCGTACTAAACTGCAATACCCCAAATTCGTGTTTAATACGCCAGTGTTCTGAAGTATTAAGCTGCAATACAACGAAATCATGTGTAATGGGACAGAATACACTCAATTCTAGTGGAGTAAGCTTCAGTACAATGCATTTGTGAGTAATATACCAGAATACAACAAGTTTTGGCGTACTAAACTGCAAAACACCAAATTCGTATGTGATATGCCAGTGTTCTGACGTATTAAGCTGCAATACAACGAAATCATGTGTAATAGGCCAGATTACACTTAATTCTAGTGTAGTAAGCTTCAGTACAAAGAAATTGTGAGTAATATGCCAGAATACATAGAGTTTTGACGTACTAAACAGCAAGAGACCTAATTTGTGAGTAATACACCAGGGTTCAGACGTATTAAGCTGAAATACAACGAAATCATGTGTAATAGGCCAGAATACACTCAATTCTAGTGTAGTAAGCTTCAGTACAGTGAATTTGTGAGTAATATGCCAGAATACATAGAGTTTTGACGTACTAAACAGCAAGAGACCTAATTTGTGAGTAATACACCAGTGTTCTGACGTATTAAGCTGCAATAAAACGAAATCATGTATAATAGGCCAGAATACACTCAATTCTAGTGTAGTAAGCTTCAGTACAGTGAATTTGTGAGTAATATGCCAGAATACATAGAGTTTTGACGTACTAAACAGCAAGAGACCTAATTTGTGAGTAATACACCAGTGTTCTGACGTATTAAGCTGCAATACAACGAAATCATGTGTAATAGGCCAGAATACACTCAATTCTAGTGTAGTAAGCTTCAGTACAGTGAATTTGTGAGTAATATGCCAGAATACATAGAGTTTTGACGTACTAAACAGCAAGAGACCTAATTTGTGAGTAATACAGCAGTGTTCTGACGTATTAAGCTGCAATACAACGAAATCGTGTGTAATGGGCCAGAATACACTCAATTCTAGTGTAGTAAGCTTCAGCACAATAAATTTGTGAGTAATAGCCCAGAATACATCGAGTTTTGGCGTACTAAACTGCAATACACCCAATTCCTGTGTAATACGCCAGTGTTATGACGTTTTAAGCTGCAATACAACGAAATCGTGTGTAATGGGCCAGAATACACTCAATTCTAGTGTAGTAAGCTTCAGCACAATAAATTTGTGAGTAATATCCCAGAATACAACGAGTTTTGGCGTACTAAACTGCGACACACCCAATTCCTGTGTAATACGCCAGTGTTCTGACGTATTAAGCTGCAATACAACGAAATCATGTGTATTGGGCCAGAATACACTCAATTCTAGTGTAGTAAGCTTCAGAACAATGAATTTGTGAGTAATATACCAGAATACAACGAGTTTTGTCGTACTAAACTGCAATACACCAAATTCGTGTGTAATACGCCAGTGTTCTGACGTATTAAGCTGCAATACAACGAAATCATGTGCAATAGGCTAGTATACACTCAATTCTAGTGTAGTAAGCTTCAGTGCAATGAATTTGTGATTTATATGACAGAATACGAGTTTTGGCGTACTTAACTGCAATACACCCAATTCGTGTGTATACGCCAGTGTTCTGACGTATTAAGCTGCACTACAACGAAATCATGTGTAATGGGCCAGAATATACTCAATTCTAGTGTAATAAGCTTCAATACAAAGGATTTGCGAGTAATATGCCAGAATACAACGAGTTTTGGCGTACTAAACTGCAATACCCCAAATTCGTGTGTAATACGCCAATTTTCTGAAATATTAAGCTGCAATACAACGAAATTATGTGTAATAGGCCAGAATACACTCAAGTATAGTGTAGTAAGCTTTAGTACAATGAATTTGTGAGCAATGTTCCAGAATACAACGAGTTTTGGCGTACTAAACTGCAATACACCCAATTCCTGTGTAATACGCTAGTGTTCTGACGTATTAAGCTGCAATACAAGGAAATCATGTGCAATAGGCCAGAATACAGACAATTCTAGAGTAGTAAGCTTCAGCACAATGCATTTGTGAGTAATATGCCAGAATACAACGTGTTTTGGCGTACTAAACTGCAATACACCCAATTCCTGTGTAATACGCCAATTTTCTTTAGTATTAAGCTGCAATACAATGAAATCATGTGTAATGGGCCAGAATATACTCAATTCGTGTGTAGTAAGCTTCAGTACAATGAATGTGTGAGTAATATGCCAGAATACGTAGAGTTTTGTCGTACTAAACTGCAATACACCCAATTCGTGTGTAATACGCCAGTGTTCTGACGTATTAAGCTGCACTACAACGAAATCATGTGTAATAGGCTAGAATACACTCAATTCTAGTGTAGTAAGCTTCAGTACAATGAATTTGTGAGTAATATGCCAGAATACAACGAGTTTTGGCGTACTAAACTGCAATACCCCAAACTCGTGTTTAATACGCCAGTGTTCTGAAGTATTAAGCTGCAATACAACGAAATCATGTGTAATGGGACAGAATACACTCAATTCTAGTGTAGTAAGCTTCAGTACAATGCATTTGTGAGTAATATACCAGAATACAACGAGTTTTGGCGTACTAAACTGCAAAACACCAAATTCGTATGTGATATGCCAGTGTTCTGACGTTTTAAGCTGCAATACAACGAAATCATGTGCAATAGGCTAGTATACACTCAATTCTAGTGTAGTAAGCTTCAGTGCAATGAATTTGTGATTTATATGACAGAATACGAGTTTTGGCGTACTTAACTGCAATACACCCAATTCGTGTGTATACGCCAGTGTTCTGACGTATTAAGCTGCACTACAACGAAATCATGTGTAATAGGCCAGAATACACTAAATTCTAGTGTAGTAAGCTTCAGTACAATGAATTTTTGAGCAATGTTCCAGAATACAACGAGTTTTGGCGTACTCAACTGCAATACACCCAATTCCTGTGTAATACGCTAGTGTTCTGACGTATTAAGCTGCAATACAAGGAAATCATGTGCAATAGGCCAGAATACAGTCAATTCTAGTGTAGTAAGCTTCAGCACAATAAATTTGTGAGTAATAGCCCAGAATACATCGAGTTTTGGCGTACTAAACTGCAATACACCCAATTCCTGTGTAATACGCCAGTGTTATGACGTATTAAGCTGCAATACAACGAAATCATGTGTAATGGGCCAGAATACACTCAATTCTAGTGTAGTAAGCTTCAGTACAATGCATTTGTGAGTAATATACCAGAATACAACGAGTTTTATCGTACTAAACTGCAAAACACCCAATTCTTATGTGATACGCCAGTGTTCTGACGTATTAAGCTGCAATACAACGAAATCATGTGTAATAGGCCAGATTACAATCAATTCTAGTGTTGTATGCTTCAGTACAATGAATTTGTGAGTAATATGCCAGAATACAACGTGTTTTTGGCGTACTAAACTTCAATACACCTAATTCGTGTGCAATACGCCAATTTTCTGAAGTATTAAGCTGCAATACAACGAAATCATGTGTAATAGGCCAGAATACACTCAATTCTAGTGTAGTAAGCTTCAGTACAAGGAATTTGTGAGTAATATGCCGGAATACGTAGAGTTTTGTCGTACTAAATTGCAATACACCAAATTCGTGTGTAATACGCCAGTGTTCTGACGTATTAAGCTGCAATACAACGAAATCATGTGCAATAGGCTAGTATACACTCAATTCTAGTGTAGTAAGCTTCAGTGCAATGAATTTGTGATTTATATGACAGAATACGAGTTTTGGCGTACTTAACTGCAATACACCCAATTCGTGTGTATACGCCAGTGTTCTGACTTATTAAGCTGCACTACAACGAAATCATGTGTAATATGCCAGAATACACTCAATTCTAGTGTAATAAGCTTCAGCACAATAAATCTGTGAGTAATATCCCAGAATACATCGAGTTTTGGCGTACTAAACTGCAATACACCCAATTCCTGTGTAATACGCCAGTGTTATGACGTTTTAAGCTGAAATACAACAAAATCATGTGTAATGGGCCAGAATACACTCAATTCTAGTGTAGTAAGCTTCAGCACAATAAATTTGTGAGTAATATCCCAGAATACAACGAGTTTTGGCGTACTAAACTGCGATACACCCAATTCCTGTGTAATACGCCAGTGTTCTGACGTATTAAGCTGCAATACAACGAAATCATGTGTAATGGGCCAGAATACACTCAATTCTAGTGTAGTAAGCTTCAGTACAATGCATTTGTGAGTAATATACCAGAATACAACGAATTATATCGTACTAAACTGCAAAACACCCAATTCGTATGTGATTCGCCAGTGTTCTGACGTATTAAGCTGCAATACAACGAAATCATGTGTAATAGGCCAGATTACACTCAATTCTAGTGTAGTATGCTTCAATACAATGAATTTGTGAGTAATATGCCAGAATACAACGTGTTTTGGCGTACTAAACTGCAATACACCAAATTCGTGTGTAATACGCCAGTGTTCTGACGTATTAAGCTGCAATACAACGAAATCATGTGCAATAGGCTTGTATACACTCAATTCTAGTGTAGTAAGCTTCAGTGCAATGAATTTGTGATTTATATGACAGAATACGAGTTTTGGCGTACTTAACTGCAATACACCCAATTCGTGTGTATACGCCAGTGTTCTGACGTATTAAGCTGCACTACAACGAAATCATGTGTAATAGGCCAGAATACACTCAATTCTAGTGTAGTAAGCTTCACTACAATGAATTTGTGAGTAATATTCCAGAATACAACGAATTTTGGCGTACTAAACTGCAGTACACCAAATTCGTGTGTATACGCCAGTGTTCTGACGTATTAAGCTGCAATACAACGAAATCATGTGTAATGGGCCAGAATATACTCAATTCTAGTGTAATAAGCTTCAATACAAAGGATTTGCGAGTAATATGCCAGAATACAACGAGTTTTGGCGTACTAAACTGCAATACACCTAATTCGTGTGTAATACGCCAATTTTCTGAAATATTAAGCTGCAATACAACGAAATCATGTGTAATAGGCCAGAATACACTCAATTATAGTGTAGTAAGCTTTAGTTCAATGAATTTGTGAGCAATGTTCCAGAATACAACGAGTTTTGGCGTACTAAACTGCAATACACCCAATTCCTGTGTAATACGCTAGTGTTCTGACGTATTAAGCTGCAATACAAGGAAATCATGTGCAATAGGCCAGAATACAGACAATTCTAGTGTAGTAAGCTTCAGCACAATAAATTTGTGAGTAATATGCCAGAATACAACGTGTTTTGGCGTACTAAACTGCAATACACCCAATTCCTGTGTAATACGCCAATTTTCTTGAGTATTAAGCTGCAATACAATGAAATCATGTGTAATGGGCCAGAATATACTCAATTCATGTGTAGTAAGCTTCAGTACAATGAATTTGTGAGTAATATGCCAGAATACAACGAGTTTTGGCGTACTAAACTGCAATACCCCAAACTCGTGTTTAATACGCCAGTGTTCTGAAGTATTAAGCTGCAATACAACGAAATCATGTGTAATGGGACAGAATACACTCAATTCTAGTGTAGTAAGCTTCAGTACAATGCATTTGTGAGTAATATACCAGAATATAACGAGTTTTGGCGTACTAAACTGCAAAACACCAAATTCGTATGTGATATGCCAGTGTTCTGACGTATTAAGCTGCAATACAACGAAATCATGTGCAATAGGCTAGTATACACTCAATTCTAGTGTAGTAAGCTTCAGTGCAATGAATTTGTGATTTATATGACAGAATACGAGTTTTGGCGTACTTAACTGCAATACACCCAATTCGTGTGTATACGCCATTGTTCTGACGTATTAAGCTGCACTACAACGAAATCATGTGTAATAGGCCAGAATACACTCAATTCTAGTGTAGTAAGCTTCACTACAATGAATTTGTGAGTAATATTCCAGAATACAACGAATTTTGGCGTACTAAACTGCAATACACCAAATTCGTGTGTATACGCCAGTGTTCTGACGTATTAAGCTGCAATACAACGAAATCATGTGTAATGGGCCAGAATATACTCAATTCTAGTGTAATAAGCTTCAATACAAAGGATTTGCGAGTAATATGCCAGAATACAACGAGTTTTGGCGTACTAAACTGCAATACCCCAAATTCGTGTTTAATACGCCAGTGTTCTGAAGTATTAAGCTGCAATATAACGAAATCATGTGTAATGGGCCAGAATACACTCAATTCTAGTGTTGTAAGCTTCAGTACAATGCATTTGTGAGTAATATACCAGAATACAACGAGTTTTGGCGTACTAAACTGCAAAACACCCAATTCGAATGTGATACGCCAGTGTTCTGACGAATTAAGCTGCAATACAACGAAATCATGTGTAATAGGCCAGAATACACTCAATTCTAGTGTAGTAAGCTTCAGTACAATGAATTTGCGAGTAATATGCCAGAATACAACGAGTTTTGGCGTACTAAACTGCAATACCCCAAATTCGTGTTTAATACGCCAGTGTTCTGAAGTATTAAGCTGCAATATAACGAAATCATGTGTAATGGGCCAGAATACACTCAATTCTAGTGTTGTAAGCTTCAGTACAATGCATTTGTGAGTAATATACCAGAATACAACGAGTTTTGGCGTACTAAACTGCAAAACACCCAATTCGTATGTGATACGCCAGTGTTCTGACGAATTAAGCTGCAATACAACGAAATCATGTGTAATAGGCCAGATTACACTCAATTCTAGTGTAGTAAGCTTCAGTACAATGAATTTGTGAGTAATATTCCAGAATACAACGAGTTTTGGCGTACTAAACTGCAATACACCCAATTCCTGTCTAATACGCTAGTGTTCTGACGTATTAAGCTGCAATACAACGAAATCATGTGCAATAGGCTAGAATACACTCATATCTAGTGTAGTATGCTTCAGTACAATGAATTTGTGAGTAATATGCCAAAATACAACGTGTTTTGCCGTACTAAACTTCAATACACCTAATTCGTGTGTAATACGCCAATTTTCTGAAATATTAAGCTGCAATACAACGAAATCATGTGTAATAGGCCAGAATATACTGAATTCTTGTGTAGTAAGCTTCAGTACAATGAATGTGTGAGTAATATGCCAGAATACGTAGAGTTTTGTCGTACTAAACTTCAATACACCCAATTCGTGTGTAATACGCGAGTGTTTTGACGTATTAAGCTGCACTACAACGAAATCATGTGTAATAGGCTAGAATACACTCAATTCTAGTGTAGTAAGCTTCAGTACAATGAATTTGTGAGTAATATGCCAGAATACAACGAGTTTTGGCGTACTAAACTGCAATACCCCAAATTCGTGTTTAATACGCCAGTGTTCTGAAGTATTAAGCTGCAATACAACGAAATCATGTGTAATGGGACAGAATACACTCAATTCTAGTGTAGTAAGCTTCAGTACAATGCATTTGTGAGTAATATACCAGAATACAACGAGTTTTGGCGTACTAAACTGCACTACACCCAATTCCTGTGTAATACGCTAGTGTTCTGACGTATTAAGCTGCAATACAAGGAAATCATGTGCAATAGGCCAGAATACAGACAATTCTAGTGTAGTAAGCTTCAGCACAATAAATTTGTGAGTAATATGCCAGAATACAACGTGTATTGGCGTACTAAACTGCAATACACCCAATTCCTGTGTAATACGCCAATTTTCTTTAATATTAAGCTGCAATACAATGAAATCACGTGTAATGGGCCAGAATATACTCAATTCTTGTGTAGTAAGCTTCAGTACAATGAATGTGTGGGTAATATGCCAGAATACGTAGAGTTTTGTAGTACTAAACTGCAATACACCCAATTCGTGTGTAATACGCCAGTGTTCTGACGTATTAAGCTGCAATACAACGAAATCATGTGCAATAGGCTAGTATACACTCAATTCTAGTGTAGTAAGCTTCAGTGCAATGAATTTGTGATTTATATGACAGAATACGAGTTTTGGCGTACTTAACTGCACTACACCCAATTCATGTGTATACGCCAGTGTTCTGACGTATTAAGCTGCACTACAACGAAATCACATGTAATAGTCCAGAATACACTCAATTCTAGTGTAGTAAGCTTCACTACAATGAATTTGTGAGTAATATTCCAGAATACAACGAATTTTGGCGTACTAAACTGCAGTACACCAAATTCGTGTGTATACGCCAGTGTTCTGACGTATTAAGCTGCAATACAACGAAATCATGTGTAATGGGCCAGAATATACTCAATTCTAGTGTAATAAGCTTCAATACAAAGGATTTGCGAGTAATATGCCAGAATACAACGAGTTTTGGCGTACTAAACTGCAATACCCCAAATTCGTGTTTAATACGCCAGTGTTCTGAAGTATTAAGCTGCAATATAACGAAATCATGTGTAATGGGCCAGAATACACTCAATTCTAGTGTTGTAAGCTTCAGTACAATACATTTGTGAGTAATATACCAGAATACAACGAGTTTTGGCGTACTAAACTGCAAAACACCCAATTCGTATGTGATACGCCAGTGTTCTGACGTATTAAGCTGCAATACAACGAAATCATGTGTAATAGGCCAGATTACACTCAATTCTAGTGTAGTAAGCTTCAGTACAATGAATTTGTGAGTAATATTCCAGAATACAACGAGTTTTGGCGTACTAAACTGCAATACACCCAATTCCTTTCTAATACGCTAGTGTTCTGACGTATTAAGCTGCAATACAACGAAATCATGTGCAATAGGCTAGAATACACTCAATTCTAGTGTAGTATGCTTCAGTACAATGAATTTGTGAGTAATATGCCAAAATACAACGTGTTTTGGCGTACTAAACTGCAATACACCTAATTCGTGTGTAATACGCCAATTTTCTGAAATATTAAGCTGCAATACAACGAAATCATGTGTAATAGGCCGAATACACTCAATTATAGTGTAGTAAGCTTTAGTACAATGAATTTGTGAGCAATGTTCCAGAATACAACGAGTTTTGGCGTACTAAACTGCACTACACCCAATTCCTGTGTAATACGCTAGTGTTCTGACGTATTAAGCTGCAATACAAGGAAATCATGTGCAATAGGCCAGAATACAGACAATTCTAGTGTAGTAAGCTTCAGCACAATAAATTTGTGAGTAATATCCCAGAATACATCGAGTTTTGGCGTACTAAACTGCAATACACCCAATTCCTGCGTAATACGCCAGTGTTATGACGTTTTAAGCTGCATTACAACGAAATCATGTGTAATGGGCCAGAATACACTCAATTCTAGTGTAGTAAGCTTCAGCCCAATAAATTTGTGAGTAATATCCCAGAATACAACGAGTTTTGGCGTACTAAACTGCGATACACCCAATTCCTGTGTAATACGCCAGTGTTCTGACGTATTAAGCTGCACTACAACGAAAACATGTGCAATAGGCTAGAATACACTCAATTCTAGTGTAGTAAGCTTCAGTACAATGAATTTGTGAGTAATATGCCAGAATACAACGAGTTTTGGCGTACTAAACTGCAATACCCCAAATTCGTGTTTAATACGCCAGTGTTCTGAAGTATTAAGCTGCAATACAACGAAATCATGTGTAATGGGACAGAATACACTCAATTCTAGTGGAGTAAGCTTCAGTACAATGCATTTGTGAGTAATATACCAGAATACAACAAGTTTTGGCGTACTAAACTGCAAAACACCAAATTCGTATGTGATATGCCGGTGTTCTGACGTATTAAGCTGCAATACAACGAAATCATGTGTAATAGGCCAGATTACACTTAATTCTAGTGTAGTAAGCTTCAGTAAAATGAATTTGTGAGTAATATTCCAGAATACAACGTGTTTTGGCGTACTAAACTTCAATACACCTAATTCGTGTGTAATACGCCAATTTTCTGAAGTATTAAGCTGCAATACAACGAAATCATATGTAATAGGCCAGAATACACTCAATTCTAGTGTAGTAGGCTTCAGTACAATGAATTTTTGAGCAATGTTCCAGAATAACACGAGTTTTGGCGTACTCAACTGCAATACACCCAATTCCTGTGTAATACGATAGTGTTCTGACGTATTAAGCTGCAATACAAGGAAATCATGTGCAATAGGCCAGAATACAGTCACTTCTAGTGTAGTAAGCTTCAGCACAATAAATTTGTGAGTAATATCCCAGACTACATCGAGTTTTGGCGTACTAAACTGCAATACACCCAATTCCTGTGTAATACGCAAGTGTTATGACGTTTTAAGCTGCAATACAACGAAATCATGTGTAATGGGCCAGAATACACTCAATTCTAGTGTAGTAAGCTTCAGCACAATAATTTGGGAGTAATATCCCAGAATACAATGAGTTTTGGCGTACTAAACTGCGATACACCCAATTCCTGTGTAATACGCCAGTGTTCTGACGTATTAAGCTGCAATACAACGAAATCATGTGTAATGGGCCAGAATACACTCAATTCTAGTGTAGTAAGCTTCAGTACAATGCATTTGTGAGTAATATACCAGAATACAACGAGTTTTATCGTACTAAACTGCAAAACACCCAATTCGTATGTGATACGCCAATTTTCTGACGTATTAAGATGCAATACAAGGAAATCATGTGTAATAGGCCAGATTACACTCAATTCTAGTGTAGTATGCTTCAGTACAATGCATTTGTGAGTAATATGCCAGAATACAACGTGTTTTGGCGTACTAAACTTCAATACACCTAATTCGTGTGCAATACGCCAATTTTCTGAAGTATTAAGCTGCAATACAACGAAATCATGTGTAATAGGCCAGAATACACTCAATTCTAGTGTAGTAAGCTTCAGTACAATGAATTTGTGAGTAATATGCCAGAATACGTAGAGTTTTGTCGTACTAAACTGCAATACACCAAATTCGTGTGTAATACGCCAGAGCTCTGACGTAGCAAACTACAATACACCAAATTCGTGTGTCCAGAATACAATTTCTGGTGTAGCAAGCTGCAGTACGCCCAATTTGTGAGTAATATGACAGAATACACCGAGTTTTGACGTACTAAACAGCAATAGACCTAATGTGATTGTAATACGCAAGTTTTGTGATGTAGTAAGCTGCTATACAACGAAATCATGTGTAATAGGCCAGAATACACTCAATTCTAGTGTAGTAATCTTCAGCACAATAAATTTGTGAGTAATATCCCAGAATACAACGAGTTTTGGCGTACTAAACTGCGATACACCCAATTCCTGTGTAATACGCCAGTGTTCTGACGTATTAAGCTGCACTACGACGAAATCATGTGTAATAGGCCAGAATACACTCAATTCTAGTGTAGTAAGCTTCAGTACAATGAATTTGTGAGCAGTGTTCCAGAATACAACGAGTTTTGGCGTACTAAACTGCAATACACCCAATTCGTGTGTAATACGCCAGTGTTCTGACGTATTAAGCTGCAATACAACGAAATCATGTGCAATAGGCTAGTATACACTAAATTCTAGTGTAGTAAGCTTCAGTACAATGAATTTGTGATTTATATGACAGAATACAACGAGTTTTGGAGTACCTAACTGCGATACACCCAATTCGTGTGTAATACGCCAGTGTTCTGACGTATTAAGCTGCAATACAACGAAATCACATGCAATAGGATAGTATACACTCAATTCTAGTGTAGTAAGCTTCAATACAAAGGATTTGCGAGTAACATGCCAGAATACAACGAGTTTTGGCGTACTAAACTGCAATACACCAAATTCGTTTGTAATACGCCAGTTCTCTGACGTATTAAGCTGCAATACAACGAAATCATGTGCAATAGGCTAGAATACACTCAATTCTAGTGTAGTAAGCTTCAGTACAATGAATTTGTGATTAATATGCCAGAATACAACGAGTTTTGGCGTACTAAACTGCAATACACCCAATTCGTTTGTAATACGCCAGATTTCTGACGTATTAAGCTGCAATACAACGAAATCATGTGCAATAGGCTAGAATATACTCAATTCTAGTGTAGTAAGCTTCAGTACAATGAATATGTGAGTAATATGCCAGAATACAACGAGTTTTGGCGTACTAAACTGCAATACCCCAAATTCGTGTTTAATACGCCAGTGTTCTGAAGTATTAAGATGCAATACAACGAAATCATGTGTAATGGGCCAGAATACACTCAATTCTAGTGTAGTAAGCTTCAGTACAATGCAGTTGTGAGTAATATACCAGAATACAAGGAGTTTTGGCGTACTAAACTGAAAAACACCAAATTCGTATGTGATACGCCAGTGTTCTGACGTATTAAGCTGCAGTACAACGAAATCATGTGTAATAGGCCAGATTACACTCAATTCTAGTGTAGTAAGCTTCAGTACAATGAATTTGAGAGTAATATTCCAGAATACAACGAGTTCTGGCGTACTAAACTGCAATACACCCAATTCCTGTGTAATAAGCTAGAGTTCTGACGTATTAAGCTGCAATACAACGAAAACATGTGCAATAGGCTAGAATACACTCAATTCTAGTGTAGTAAGCTTCAGTACAATGAATTTGTGAGCAATGTTCCATAATACAACGAGTTTTGGCGTACTTAACTGAAATACAACCAATTCGTGTGTATACGCCAGTGTTCTGACGTATTAAGCTGCACTACAACGAAATCATGTGTAATAGGACAGAATACACTCAATTCTAGTGTAGTAAGCTTCACTACAATGAATTTGTGAGTAATATTCCAGAATACAACGAATTTTGGCGTACTAAACTGCAATACCCCAAATTCGTGTTTAATACGCCAGTGTTCTGAAGTATTAAGCTGCAATACAACGAAATCATGTGTAATGGGCCAGAATACACTCAATTCTAGTGTAGTAAGCTTCAGCACAATAAATGTGTGAGTAATATTCCAGAATACAACGAGTTGTGGCGTACTAAACTGCAATACACCCAATTCCTGTGTAATAAGCTAGTGTTCTGACGTATTAAGCTGCAATACAACGAAAACATGTGCAATAGGCCAGAATATACTCAATTCTAGTGTAGTAAGCTTCAGTACAATGAATTTGTGAGTAATATGCCAGAATAGAACGAGTTTTGTCGTACTAAACTGCAATACACCCAATTCGTGTGTCATTCGCCAGTGTTCTGACGTATTAAGCTGCAATACAACGAAATCATGTGCAATAGGATAGTATACACTCAATTCTAGTGTAGTAAGCTTCAGTTTAATGAGTTTGTGATTAATATGACAGAATACAACAAGTTTTGGCGTACTTAACTGAAATAACCCAATTCGTGTGTATACGCCAGTGTTCTGACGTATTAAGCTTCACTACAACGAAATCATGTGTAATAGGCCAGAATACATTCAATTCTAGTGTAGTAAGCTTCAGTACAATGAATTTGTGAGTAATATTCCAGAATACAACGAATTTTGGCGTACTAAACTGCAGTACACCAAATTCGTGTGTATACGCCAGAGTTCTGACGTATTAAGCTGCAATACAACGAAATCATGTGTAATAGGCCAGAATATACTCAAGTCTAGTGTAGTAAGCTTCAATGCAATGGATTTGCGAGTAATATGCCAGAATACAACGAGTTTTGGCGTACTAAACTGCAATACACCCAATTCTTTTGTAATACGCCAGTTTTCTGACGTATTAAGCTGCAATACAACGAAATCATGTGCAATAGGCTAGAATACACTCAATTCTAGTGTAGTAAGCTTCAGTACAATGAATTTGTGAGTAATATGCCAGAATACATGGAGTTTTGGCGTACTAAACTGCAAAATACCCAATTCCTGTGTAATACGCTAGTGTTCTGACGTATTAAGCTGCAATACAAGGAAATCATGTGCAATAGGCCAGAATACAGTCAATTCTAATGTAGTAAGCCTCAGCACAATAAATGTGTGAGTAATATGCCAGAATACAACGAGTTTTGGCGTACTTAACTGAAATACACCCAATTCGTGTGTAATACGCCAGTGTTCTGACGTATTAAGCTGCAATACAACGAAATCATGTGCAATAGGATAGTTTACACTCAATTCTAGTGTAGTAAGCTTCAGTGCAATGAATTTGTGATTAATATGACAGAATACAACGAGTTTTGGCGTACTTAACTGAAATACAACCAATTCGTGTTTAATACGCCAGTGTTCTGAAGTATTAAGCTGCAATACAACGAAATCATGTGTAATGGGCCAGAATACACTCAATTCTAGTGTAGTAAGCTTCAGCACAATAAATGTGTGAGTAATATTCCAGAATACAACGAGTTGTGGCGTACTAAACTGCAATACACCCAATTCCTGTGTAATAAGCTAGTGTACTGACGTATTAAGCTGCAATACAACGAAAACATGTGCAATAGGCCAGAATATACTCAATTCTAGTGTAGTAAGCTTCAGTACAATGAATTTGTGAGAAATATGCCAGAATAGAACGAGTTTTGTCGTACTAAACTGCAATACACCCAATTCGTGTGTCATTCGCCAGTGTTCTGACGTATTAAGCTGCAATACAACGAAATCATGTGCAATAGGATAGTATACACTCAATTCTAGTGTAGTAAGCTTCAGTGCAATGAGTTTGTGATTAATATGACAGAATACAACAAGTTTTGGCGTACTTAACTGAAATAACCCAATTCGTGTGTATACGCCAGTGTTCTGACGTATTAAGCTTCACCACAAAGAAATCATGTGTAATAGGCCAGAATACACTCAATTCTAGTGTAGTAAGCTTCAGTACAATGAATTTGTGAGTAATATTCCAGAATACAACGAATTTTGGCGTACTAAACTGCAGTACACCAAATTCGTGTGTATACGCCAGAGTTCTGACGTATTAAGCTGCAATACAACGAAATCATGTGTAATAGGCCAGAATATACTCAAGTCTAGTGTAGTAAGCTTCAATGCAATGGATTTGCGAGTAATATGCCAGAATACAACGAGTTTTGGCGTACTAAACTGCAATACACCCAATTCTTTTGTAATACGCCAGTTTTCTGACGTATTAAGCTGCAATACAACGAAATCATGTGCAATAGGCTAGAATACACTCAATTCTAGTGTAGTAAGCTTCAGTACAATGAATTTGTGAGTAATATGCCAGAATACATGGAGTTTTGGCGTACTAAACTGCAATACCCCAAATTCGTGTTTAATACGCCAGTGTTCTGAAGTATTAAGCTGCAATACAACGAAATCATGTGTAATGGGCCAGAATACACTCAATTCTAGTGTAGTAAGCTTCAGTACATTGCATTTGTGAGTAATATACCAGAATACAACGAGTTTTGGCGTACTAAACTGCAAAACACCAAATTCGTATGTGATACGCCAGTGTTCTGACGTATTAAGCTGCAATACAGCGAAAACATGTGTAATAGGCCAGATTACACTCAATTCTAGTGTAGTAAGCTTCAGTACAATGAATTTGTGAGTAATATTCCAGAATACAACGAGTTCTGGCGTACTAAACTTCAATACACCAAATTAGTGTGTAATACGCCAATTTTCTGAAGTATTAAGCAGCAATACTACGAAATCACGTGCCATAGGACAGAATACACTCAATTCTAGTGTAGTAAGCTTCAGTACAATGAATGTGTGAGCAATGTTCCAGAATACAACGAGTTTTTGCGTACTAATCTGTAATACACCCAATTCCTGTGTAATACGCTAGTGTTCTGACGTATTAAGCTGCAATACAAGGAAATCATGTGCAATAGGCCAGCATACAGACAATTCTAGTGTAGTAAGCTTCAGCACAATAAATTTGTGAGTAATATCCCAGAATACAACGTGTTTTGGCGTACTAAACAGAAATAGACCTAATTTGATTGTAATACGCAAGTTTTGTGATGTAGTAAGCTGCTATACAACGAAATCATATGTAATAGACCATAATACACTCAATTCTAGTGTAGTAAGCTTCAGTGCAAGGAATTTGTGATTAATATGCCAGAATACAACGTGTTTTGGCGTACTAACCTGCAATACACCCAATTCCTGTGTAATACGCCAATTGTCTGACATATTAAGCTGCAATACAACGAAATCAAGTGAAATGGGCCAGAATATACTCAATTCTAGTGTAGTAAGCTTCAATGCAATGGATTTGCGAGTAATATGCCAGAATACAACGAGTTTTGGCGTACTAAACTGCAATACACCCAATTCTTTTGTAATACGCCAGTTTTCTGACGTATTAAGCTGCAATACAACGAAATCATGTGCAATAGGCTAGAATACACTCAATTCTAGTGCAGTAAGCTTCAGTACAATGAATTTGTTAGTAAAATGCCAGAATACATGGAGTTTTGGCGTACTAAACTGCAATACCCCAAATTCGTGTTTAATACTCCAGTGTTCTGAAGTATTAAGCTGCAATACAACGAAATCATGTGCAATAGGCTAGAATACACTCAATTCTAGTGCAGTAAGCTTCAGTACAATGAATTTGTGAGTAATATACCAGAATACAACGAGTTTTGGCGTACTAAACTGCAAAACACCAAATTCGTATGTGATACGCCAGTGTTCTGACGTATTAAGCTGCAATACAACGAAAACATGTGTAATAGGCCAGATTACACTCAATTCTAGTGTAGTAAGCTTCAGTACAATGAATTTGTGAGTAATATTCCAGAATACAACGAGTTCTGGCGTACTAAACTTCAATACACCAAATTAGTTCGTAATACGCCAATTTTCTGAAGTATTAAGCAGCAATACTACGAAATCACGTGCCATAGGACAGAATACACTCAATTCTAGTGTAGTAAGCTTCAGTACAATGAATTTGTGAGCAATGTTCCAGAATACAACGAGTTTTTGCGTACTAAACTGTAATACACCCAATTCCTGTGTAATACGCTAGTGTTCTGACGTATTAAGCTGCAATACAAGGAAATCATGTGCAATAGGCCAGCATACAGACAATTCTAGTGTAGTAAGCTTCAGCACAATAAATTTGTGAGTAATATCCCAGAATACAACGTGTTTTGGCGTACTAAACAGAAATAGACCTAATTTGATTGTAATACGCAAGTTTTGTGATGTAGTAAGCTGCTATACAACGAAATCATATGTAATAGACCATAATACACTCAATTCTAGTGTAGTAAGCTTCAGTGCAAGGAATTTGTGATTAATATGCCAGAATACAACGTGTTTTGGCGTACTAACCTGCAATACACCCAATTCCTGTGTAATACGCCAATTGTCTGACATATTAAGCTGCAATACAACGAAATCAAGTGAAATGGGCCAGAATATACTCAATTCTAGTGTAGTAAGCTTCAATGCAATGGATTTGCGAGTAATATGCCAGAATACAACGAGTTTTGGCGTACTAAACTGCAAAACACCAAATTCGTATGTGATACGCCAGTGTTCTGACGTATTAAGCTGCAATACAGCGAAAACATGTGTAATAGGCCAGATTACACTCAATTCTAGTGTAGTAAGCTTCAGTACAATGAATTTGTGAGTAATATTCCAGAATACAACGAGTTCTGGCGTACTAAACTTCAGTACACCAAATTAGTGTGTAATACGCCAATTTTCTGAAGTATTAAGCAGCAATACTACGAAATCACGTGCCATAGGACAGAATACACTCAATTCTAGTGTAGTAAGCTTCAGTACAATGAATGTGTGAGCAATGTTCCAGAATACAACGAGTTTTTGCGTACTAATCTGTAATACACCCAATTCCTGTGTAATACGCTAGTGTTCTGACGTATTAAGCTGCAATACAAGGAAATCATGTGCAATAGGCCAGCATACAGACAATTCTAGTGTAGTAAGCTTCAGCACAATAAATTTGTGAGTAATATCCCAGAATACAACGTGTTTTGGCGTACTAAACAGAAATAGACCTAATTTGATTGTAATACGCAAGTTTTGTGATGTAGTAAGCTGCTATACAACGAAATCATATGTAATAGACCATAATACACTCAATTCTAGTGTAGTAAGCTTCAGTGCAAGGAATTTGTGATTAATATGCCAGAATACAACGTGTTTTGGCGTACTAACCTGCAATACACCCAATTCCTGTGTAATACGCCAATTGTCTGACATATTAAGCTGCAATACAACGAAATCAAGTGAAATGGGCCAGAATATACTCAATTCTAGTGTAGTAAGCTTCAATGCAATGGATTTGCGAGTAATATGCCAGAATACAACGAGTTTTGGCGTACTAAACTGCAAAACACCAAATTCGTATGTGATACGCCAGTGTTCTGACGTATTAAGCTGCAATACAGCGAAAACATGTGTAATAGGCCAGATTACACTCAATTCTAGTGTAGTAAGCTTCAGTACAATGAATTTGTGAGTAATATTCCAGAATACAACGAGTTCTGGCGTACTAAACTTCAGTACACCAAATTAGTGTGTAATACGCCAATTTTCTGAAGTATTAAGCAGCAATACTACGAAATCACGTGCCATAGGACAGAATACACTCAATTCTAGTGTAGTAAGCTTCAGTACAATGAATGTGTGAGCAATGTTCCAGAATACAACGAGTTTTTGCGTACTAATCTGTAATACACCCAATTCCTGTGTAATACGCTAGTGTTCTGACGTATTAAGCTGCAATACAAGGAAATCATGTGCAATAGGCCAGCATACAGACAATTCTAGTGTAGTAAGCTTCAGCACAATAAATTTGTGAGTAATATCCCAGAATACAAC
This sequence comes from Meghimatium bilineatum, assembly GCA_034231615.1. NCBI lineage: Eukaryota > Metazoa > Mollusca > Gastropoda > Stylommatophora > Philomycidae > Meghimatium > Meghimatium bilineatum. The sequence continues at coordinate 27,781,130 of CM067305.1, read as the reverse complement.
GTGTTTTGGCGTACTAAACAGAAATAGACCTAATTTGATTGTAATACGCAAGTTTTGTGATGTAGTAAGCTGCTATACAACGAAATCATATGTAATAGACCATAATACACTCAATTCTAGTGTAGTAAGCTTCAGTGCAAGGAATTTGTGATTAATATGCCAGAATACAACGTGTTTTGGCGTACTAACCTGCAATACACCCAATTCCTGTGTAATACGCCAATTGTCTGACATATTAAGCTGCAATACAACGAAATCAAGTGAAATGGGCCAGAATATACTCAATTCTAGTGTAGTAAGCTTCAATGCAATGGATTTGCGAGTAATATGCCAGAATACAACGAGTTTTGGCGTACTAAACTGCAATACACCCAATTCTTTTGTAATACGCCAGTTTTCTGACGTATTAAGCTGCAATACAACGAAATCATGTGCAATAGGCTAGAATACACTCAATTCTAGTGCAGTAAGCTTCAGTACAATGAATTTGTTAGTAAAATGCCAGAATACATGGAGTTTTGGCGTACTAAACTGCAATACCCCAAATTCGTGTTTAATACTCCAGTGTTCTGAAGTATTAAGCTGCAATACAACGAAATCATGTGTAATGGGCCAGAATACACTCAATTCTAGTGTAGTAAGCTTCAGTACATTGCATTTGTGAGTAATATACCAGAATACAACGAGTTTTGGCGTACTAAACTGCAAAACACCAAATTCGTATGTGATACGCCAGTGTTCTGACGTATTAAGCTGCAATACAACGAAAACATGTGTAATAGGCCAGATTACACTCAATTCTGGTGTAGTAAGCTTCAGTACAATGAATTTGTGAGTAATATTCCAGAATACAACGAGTTCTGGCGTACTAAACTTCAATACACCAAATTAGTTCGTAATACGCCAATTTTCTGAAGTATTAAGCAGCAATACTACGAAATCACGTGCCATAGGACAGAATACACTCAATTCTAGTGTAGTAAGCTTCAGTACAATGAATTTGTGAGCAATGTTCCAGAATACAACGAGTTTTTGCGTACTAAACTGTAATACACCCAATTCCTGTGTAATACGCTAGTGTTCTGACGTATTAAGCTGCAATACAAGGAAATCATGTGCAATAGGCCAGCATACAGACAATTCTAGTGTAGTAAGCTTCAGCACAATAAATTTGTGAGTAATATCCCAGAATACAACGTGTTTTGGCGTACTAAACAGAAATAGACCTAATTTGATTGTAATACGCAAGTTTTGTGATGTAGTAAGCTGCTATACAACGAAATCATATGTAATAGACCATAATACACTCAATTCTAGTGTAGTAAGCTTCAGTGCAAGGAATTTGTGATTAATATGCCAGAATACAACGTGTTTTGGCGTACTAACCTGCAATACACCCAATTCCTGTGTAATACGCCAATTGTCTGAAGTATTAAGCTGCAATACAACGAAATCAAGTGAAATGGGCCAGAATATGCTCAATTCTAGTGTAGTAAGCTTCAGTACAATGAATATGTGAGTAATATGCCAGAATAGAACGAGTTTTGGCGTACTAAACTGCAATACACCCAATTCGTGTGTAATACGCCAGTGTTCTGACGTATTAAGCTGCAGTACAACGAAATCATGTGCAATAGGCTAGTATACACTCAATTCTAGTGTAGTAAGCTTCAGTGCAATGAATTTGTGATTTAAATGACAGAATACAACGAGTTTTCGCGTACTTAACTGCAATAGACCGAATTCGTGTTTATACGCCAGTGTTCTGACGTATTAAGCTGCACTACAACGAAATCATAGGTAATAGGCCAGAATACACTCAATTCTAGTGTAGTAAGCTTTACTACAATGAATTTGTGAGTAATATTCCAGAATACAACGAATTTTGGCGTACTAAACTGCAGTACACCAAATTCGTGTGTATACGCCAGTGTTCTGACGTATTAAGCTGCAATACAAGGAAATCATGTGCAATAGGCCAGAATACAGTCAATTCTAGTGTAGTAAGCTTCAGCACAATAAATTTGTCAGTAATATCCCAGAATACAACGAGTTTTAGCGTACTAAACTGCAATACACCCAATTCCTGTGTAATACTCCAGTGTTCTGACGTATTAAGCTGCAATACAACGAACGCATGTGTAATGGGCCAGATTACACTCAATTCTAGTGTAGTAAGCTTCAGTACAATGAATTTGTGAGTAATATTCCAGAATACAACGAGTTCTGGCGTACTAAGCTGCAATACACCCAATTCCTGTGTAATAAGCTAGTGTTCTGACGTATTAAGCTGCAATACAACGAAAACATGTGCAATAGGCTAGAATACACTCAATTCTAGTGTAGTAAGCTTCAGTACAATGAATTTGTGAGCAATGTTCCATAATACAACGAGTTTTGGCGTACTAAACTGCAATATACCCAATTCCTGTGTAATACGCTAGTGTTCTGACGTATTAAGCTGCAATACAAGGAAATCATGTGAAATAGGCCAGAATACAGTCAATTCTAATGTAGTAAGCCTCAGCACAATAAATGTGTGAGTAATATGCCAGAATACAACGAGTTTTGGCGTACTTAACTGAAATACACCCAATTCGTGTGTAATACGCCAGTGTTCTGACATATTAAGCTGCAATACAACGAAATCATGTGCAATAGGATAGTTTACACTCAATTCTAGTGTAGTAAGCTTCAGTGCAATGAATTTGTGATTAATATGACAGAATACAACGAGTTTTGGCGTACTTAACTGAAATACAACCAATTCGTGTGTATACGCCAGTGTTCTGACGTATTAAGCTGCACTACAACGAAATCATGTGTAATAGGACAGAATACACTCAATTCTAGTGTAGTAAGATTCACTACAATGAATTTGTGAGTAATATTCCAGAATACAACGAATTTTGGCGTACTAAACTGCAGTACACCAAATTCGTGTGTATACGTCAGAGTTCTGACGTATTAAGCTGCAATACAACGAAATCATGTGCAATAGGCTAGAATACACTCAATTCTAGTGTAGTAAGCTTCAGTACAATGAATTTGTGAGTAATATGCCAGAATACAACGAGTTGTGGCGTACTAAACTGCAATACCCCAAATTCGTGTTTAATACGCCAGTGTTCTGAAGTATTAAGCTGCAATACAACGAAATCATGTGTAATGGGCCAGAATACACTCAATTCTAGTGTAGTAAGCTTCAGCACAATAAATGTGTGAGTAATATTCCAGAATACAACGAGTTGTGGCGTACTAAACTGCAATACACCCAATTCCTGTGTAATAAGCTAGTGTTCTGACGTATTAAGCTGCAATACAACGAAAACATGTGCAATAGGCCAGAATATACTCAATTCTAGTGTAGTAAGCTTCAGTACAATGAATTTGTGAGTAATATGCCAGAATAGAACGAGTTTTGTCGTACTAAACTGCAATACACCCAATTCGTGTGTCATTCGCCAGTGTTCTGACGTATTAAGCTGCAATACAACGAAATCATGTGCAATAGGATAGTATACACTCAATTCTAGTGTAGTAAGCTTCAGTGCAATGAGTTTGTGATTAATATGACAGAATACAACAAGTTTTGGCGTACTTAACTGAAATAACGCAATTCGTGTGTATACGCCAGTGTTCTGACGTATTAAGCTTCACTACAACGAAATCATGTGTAATAGGCCAGAATACACTCAATTCTAGTGTAGTAAGCTTCAGTACAATGAATTTGTGAGTAATATTCCAGAATACAACGAATTTTGGCGTACTAAACTGCAGTACACCAAATTCGTGTGTATACGCCAGAGTTCTGACGTATTAAGCTGCAATACTACGAAATCATGTGTAATAGGCCAGAATATACTCAAGTCTAGTGTAGTAAGCTTCAATGCAATGGATTTGCGAGTAATATGCCAGAATACAACGAGTTTTGGCGTACTAAACTGCAATACACCCAATTCTTTTGTAATACGCCAGTTTTCTGACGTATTAAGCTGCAATACAACGAAATCATGTGCAATAGGCTAGAATACACTCAATTCTAGTGTAGTAAGCTTCAGTACAATGAATTTGTGAGTAATATGCCAGAATACATGGAGTTTTGGCGTACTAAACTGCAATACCCCAAATTCGTGTTTAATACGCCAGTGTTCTGAAGTCTTTAAGCTGCAATACAACGAAATCATGTGTAATGGGCCAGAATACACTCAATTCTAGTGTAGTAAGCTTCAGTACAATGAATTTGTGAGCAATGTTCCATAATACAACGAGTTTTGGCGTACTAAACTGCAATATACCCAATTCCTGTGTAATACGCTAGTGTTCTGACGTATTAAGCTGCAATACAAGGAAATCATGTGCAATAGGCCAGAATACAGTCATTTCTAATGTAGTAAGCCTCAGCACAATAAATGTGTGAGTAATATGCCAGAATACAACGAGTTTTGGCGTACTTAACTGAAATACACCCAATTCGTGTGTAATACGCCAGTGTTCTGACGTATTAAGCTGCAATACAACGAAATCATGTGCAATAGGATAGTTTACACTCAATTCTAGTGTAGTAAGCTTCAGTGCAATGAATTTGTGATTAATATGACAGAATACAACGAGTTTTGGCGTACTTAACTGAAATACAACCAATTCGTGTGTATACGCCAGTGTTCTGACGTATTAAGCTGCACTACAACGAAATCATGTGTAATAGGACAGAATACACTCAATTCTAGTGTAGTAAGCTTCACTACAATGAATTTGTGAGTAATATTCCAGAATACAACGAATTTTGGCGTACTAAACTGCAGTACACCAAATTCGTGTGTATACGTCAGATTTCTGACGTATTAAGCTGCAATACAACGAAATCATGTGCAATAGGCTAGAATACACTCAATTCTAGTGTAGTAAGCTTCAGTACAATGAATTTGTGAGTAATATGCCAGAATACATGGAGTTTTGGCGTACTAAACTGCAATACCCCAAATTCGTGTTTAATACGCCAGTGTTCTGAAGTATTAAGCTGCAATACAACGAAATCATGTGTAATGGGCCAGAATACACTCAATTCTAGTGTAGTAAGCTTCAGTACAATGCATTTGTGAGTAATATACCAGAATACAACGAGTTTTGGCGTACTAAACTGCAAAACACCAAATTCTTATGTGATACGACAGTGTTCTGACGTATTAAGCTGCAATACAACGAAAATATGTGTAATAGGCCAGATTACACTCAATTCTAGTGTAGTAAGCTTCAGTACAATGAATTTGTGAGTAATATTCCAGAATACAACGAGTTCTGGCGTACTAAACTTCAATACAACAAATTCGTGTGTAATACGCCAATTTTCTGAAGTATTAAGCAGCAATACAACGAAATCACGTGCCATAGGACAGAATACACTCAATTCTAGTGTAGTAAGCTTCAGTACAATGAATTTGTGAGCAATGTTCCAGAATACAACGAGTTTTTGCGTACTAAACTGTAATACACCCAATTCCTGTGTAATACGCTAGTGTTCTGACGTATTAAGCTGCAATACAAGGAAATCATGTGCAATAGGCCAGCATACAGACAATTCTAGTGTAGTAAGCTTCAGCACAATAAATTTGTGAGTAATATCCCAGAATACAACGTGTTTTGGCGTACTAAACAGAAATAGACCCAATTTGATTGTAATACGCAAGTTTTGGGATGTAGTAAGCTGCTATACAACGAAATCATATGTAATAGACCATAATACACTCAATTCTAGTGTAGTAAGCTTCAGTGCAAGGAATTTGTGATTAATATGCCAGAATACAACGTGTTTTGGCGTACTAACCTGCAATACACCCAATTCCTGTGTAATACGCCAATTGTCTGAAGTATTAAGCTGCAATACAACGAAATCAAGTGAAATGGGCCAGAATATACTCAATTCTAGTGTAGTAAGCTTCAGTACAATGAATATGTGAGTAATATGCCAGAATAGAACGAGTTTTGGCGTACTAAACTGCAATACACCCAATTCGTGTGTAATACGCCAGTATTCTGACGTATTAAGCTGCAGTACAACGAAATCATGTGCAATAGGCTAGTATACACTCAATTCTGGTGTAGTAAGCTTCAGTGCAATGAATTTGTGATTTAAATGACAGAATACAACGAGTTTTCGCGTACTTAACTGCAATACACCGAATTCGTGTTTATACGCCAGTGTTCTGACGTATTAAGCTGCACTACAACGAAATCATGTGTAATAGGACAGAATACACTCAATTCTAGTGTAGTAAGCTTCACTACAATGAATTTGTGAGTAATATTCCAGAATACAACGAATTTTGGCGTACTAAATTGCAGTACACCAAATTCGTGTGTATACGTCAGAGTTCTGACGTATTAAGCTGCAATACAACGAAATCATGTGCAATAGGCTAGAATACACTCAATTCTAGTGTAGTAAGCTTCAGTACAATGAATTTGTGAGTAATATGCCAGAATACAACGAGTTGTAGCGTACTAAACTGCAATACCCCAAATTCGTGTTTAATACGCCAGTGTTCTGAAGTATTAAGCTGCAATACAACGAAATCATGTGCAATAGGCCAGAATATACTCAATTCTAGTGTAGTAAGCTTCAGTACAATGAATTTGTGAGTAATATGCCAGAATAGAACGAGTTTTGTGGTACTAAACTGCAATACACCCAATTCGTGTGTCATTCGCCAGTGTTCTGACGTATTAAGCTGCAATACAACGAAATCATGTGCAATAGGATAGTATACACTCAATTCTAGTGTAGTAAGCTTCAGTGCAATGAGTTTGTGATTAATATGACAGAATACAACAAGTTTTGGCGTACTTAACTGAAATAACCCAATTCGTGTGTATACGCCAGTGTTCTGACGTATTAAGCTTCACTACAACGAAATCATGTGTAATAGGCCAGAATACACTCAATTCTAGTGTAGTAAGCTTCAGTACAATGAATTTGTGAGTAATATTCCAGAATACAACGAATTTTGGCGTACTAAACTGCAGTACACCAAATTCGTGTGTATACGCCAGAGTTCTGACGTATTAAGCTGCAATACAACGAAATCATGTGTAATAGGCCAGAATATACTCAAGTCTAGTGTAGTAAGCTTCAATGCAATGGATTTGCGAGTAATATGCCAGAATACAACGAGTTGTGGCGTACTAAACTGCAATACACCCAATTCTTTTGTAATACGCCAGTTTTCTGACGTATTAAGCTGCAATACAACGAAATCATGTGCAATAGGCTAGAATACACTCAATTCTAGTGTAGTAAGCTTCAGTACAATGAATTTGTGAGTAATATGCCAGAATACATGGAGTTTTGGCGTACTAAACTGCAATACCCCAAATTCGTGTTTAATACGCCAGTGTTCTGAAGTATTAAGCTGCAATACAACGAAATCATGTGTAATGGGCCAGAATACAGTCAATTCTAATGTAGTAAGCCTCAGCACAATAAATGTGTGAGTAATATGCCCGAATACAGCGAGTTTTGGCGTACTTAACTGAAATACACCCAATTCGTGTGTAATACGCCAGTGTTCTGACGTATTAAGCTGCAATACAACGAAATCATGTGCAATAGGATAGTTTACACTCAATTCTAGTGTAGTAAGCTTCAGTGCAATGAATTTGTGATTAATATGACAGAATACAACGAGTTTTGGCGTACTTAACTGAAATACAACCAATTCGTGTGTATACGCCAGTGTTCTGACGTATTAAGCTGCACTACAACGAAATCATGTGTAATAGGACAGAATACACTCAATTCTAGTGTAGTAAGCTTCACTACAATGAATTTGTGAGTAATATTCCAGAATACAACGAATTTTGGCGTACTAAACTGCAGTACACCAAATTCGTGTGTATACGTCAGAGTTCTGACGTATTAAGCTGCAATACAACGAAATCATGTGCAATAGGCCAGAATATACTCAATTCTAGTGTAGTAAGCTTCAGTACAATGAATTTGTGAGTAATATGCCAGAATAGAACGAGTTGTGTCGTACTAAACTGCAATACACCCAATTCGTGTGTCATTCGCCAGTGTTCTGACGTATTAAGCTGCAATACAACGAAATCATGTGCAATAGGATAGTATACACTCAAGTCTAGTGTAGTAAGCTTCAATGCAATGGATTTGCGAGTAATATGCCAGAATACAACGAGTTTTGGCGTACTAAACTGCAATACACCTAATTCTTTTGTAATACGCCAGTTTTCTGACGTATTAAGCTGCAATACAACGAAATCATGTGCAATAGGCTAGAATACACTCAATTCTAGTGTAGTAAGCTTCAGTACAATGAATTTGTGAGTAATATGCCCGAATACATGGAGTTTTGGCGCACTAAACTGCAATACCCCAAATTCGTGTTTAATACGCCAGTGTTCTGAAGTATTAAGCTGCAATACAACGAAATCATGTGTAATGGGCCAGAATACACTCAATTCTAGTGTAGTAAGCTTCAGTGCAATGAATTTGTGAGCAATGTTCCAGAATACATCGAGTTTTGGCGTACCAAACTGCAATACACCCAATTCCTGTGTAATACGCTAGTGTTCTGACGTATTAAGCTGCAATACAAGGAAATCATGTGCAATAGGCCAGAATACAGTCAATTCTAGTGTAGTAAGCTTCAGCACAATAAATTTGTCAGTAATATCCCAGAATACAACGAGTTTTAGCGTACTAAACTGCAATACACCCAATTCCTGTGTAATACGCCAATTGTCTGAAGTATTAAACTGCAATACAACGAAATCAAGTGAAATGGGCCAGAATATACTCAATTCTAGTGTAGTAAGCTTCAGTACAATGAATATGTGAGTAATATGCCAGAATAGAACGAGTTTTGGCGTACTAAACTGCAATACACCCAATTCGTGTGTAATACGCCAGTGTTCTGACGTATTAAGCTGCAGTACAACGAAATCATGTGCAATAGGCTAGTATACACTCAATTCTAGTGTAGTAAGCTTCAGTTCAATGAATTTGTGATTTAAATGACAGAATACAACGAGTTTTCGCGTACCTAACTGCAATACACCGAATTCGTGTTTATACGCCAGTGTTCTGACGTATTAAGCTGCACTACAACGAAATCATGTGTAATAGGCCAGAATACACTCAATTCTAGTGTAGTAAGCTTTACTACAATGAATTTGTGAGTAATATTCCAGAATACAACGAATTTTGGCGTACTAAACTGCAGTACACCAAATTCGTGTGTATACGCCAGTGTTCTGACGTATTAAGCTGCAATACAAGGAAATCATGTGCAATAGGCCAGAATACAGTCAATTCTAGTGTAGTAAGCTTCAGCACAATAAATTTGTCAGTAATATCCCAGAATACAACGAGTTTTAGCGTACTAAACTGCAATACACCCAATTCCTGTGTAATACGCCAGTGTTCTGACGTATTAAGCTGCAATACAACGAACGCATGTGTAATGGGCCAGATTACACTCAATTCTAGTGTAGTAAGCTTCAGTACAATGAATTTGTGAGTAATATTCCAGAATACAACGAGTTCTGGCGTACTAAACTTCAATACACCTAATTCGTGTGTAATACGCCAATTTTCTGAAGTATTAAGCAGCAATACAACGAAATCACGTGCCATAGGACAGAATACACTCAATTCTAGTGTAGTAAGCTTCAGTACAATGAATTTGTGAGCAATGTTCCAGAATACAACGTGTTTTGGCGTACTAAACTGTAATACACCCAATTCCTTGTGTAATACGCTAGTGTTCTGACGTATTAAGCTGCAATACAAGGAAATCATGTGCAATAGGCCAGAATACAGACAATTCTAGTGTAGTAAGCTTCAGCACAATAAATTTGTGAGTAATATCCCAGAATACAACGTGTTTTGGCGTACTAAACAGAAATAGACCTAATTTGATTGTAATACGCAAGTTTTGTGATGTAGTAAGCTGCTATACAACGAAATCATATGTAATAGGCCAGAATACACTCAATTCTAGTGTAGTAAGCTTTACTACAATGACTTTGTGAGTAATATTCCAGAATACAACGAATTTTGGCGTACAAAACTGCAGTACACCAAATTCGTGTGTATACGCCAATGTTCTGACGTATTAAGCTGCAATACAACGAAATCATGTGTATTGGGCCAGAATATACTCAATTCTAGTATAGTAAGCTTCAATACAAAGGATTTGCGAGTAATATGCCAGAATACAACGACTTTTGGCGTACTAAACTTCAATACACCTAATTCGTGTTTAATACGCCAATTTTCTGAAGTATTAAGCTGCAATACAACGAAATCATGTGTAATAGGCCAGAATACACTCAATTCTAGTGTAGTAAGCTTCAGTACAATGACATTGTGAGCAATGTTCCAGAATACAACGAGTTTTGGCGTACCAAACTGCAATACTCCCAATTCCTGTGTAATACGCTAGTGTTCTGACGTATTAAGCTGCAATACAAGGAAATCATGTGCAATAGGCCAGAATACAGTCAATTCTAGTGTAGTAAGCTTCAGCACAATAAATTTGTCAGTAATATCCCAGAATACAACGAGTTTTAGCGTACTAAACTGCAATACACCCAATTCCTGTGTAATACGCCAGTTTTCTGACGTATTTAGCTGCAATACAACGAACGCATGTGTAATGGGCCAGATTACACCCAATTCTAGTGTAGTAAGCTTCAGTACAATGAATTTGTGAGTAATATTCCAGAATACAACGAGTTCTGGCGTACTAAACTTCAATACACCTAATTCGTGTGTAATACGCCAATTTTCTGAAGTATTAAGCAGCAATACAACGAAATCACGTGCCATAGGACAGAATACACTCAATTCTAGTGTAGTAAGCTTCACTACAATGAATTTGTGAGTAATATTCCAGAATACAACGAATTTTGGCGTACTAAACTGCAGTACACCAAATTCGTGTGTATACGTCAGAGTTCTGACGTATTAAGCTGCAATACAACGAAATCATGTGCAATAGGCCAGAATATACTCAATTCTAGTGTAGTAAGCTTCAGTACAATGAATTTGTGAGTAATATGCCAGAATAGAACGAGTTGTGTCGTACTAAACTGCAATACACCCAATTCGTGTGTCATTCGCCAGTGTTCTGACGTATTAAGCTGCAATACAACGAAATCATGTGCAATAGGATAGTATACACTCAAGTCTAGTGTAGTAAGCTTCAATGCAATGGATTTGCGAGTAATATGCCAGAATACAACGAGTTTTGGCGTACTAAACTGCAATACACCCAATTCTTTTGTAATACGCCAGTTTTCTGACGTATTAAGCTGCAATACAACGAAATCATGTGCAATAGGCTAGAATACACTCAATTCTAGTGTAGTAAGCTTCAGTACAATGAATTTGTGAGTAATATGCCCGAATACATGGAGTTTTGGCGCACTAAACTGCAATACCCCAAATTCGTGTTTAATACGCCAGTGTTCTGAAGTATTAAGCTGCAATACAACGAAATCATGTGTAATGGGCCAGAATACACTCAATTCTAGTGTAGTAAGCTTCAGTGCAATGAATTTGTGAGCAATGTTCCAGAATACATCGAGTTTTGGCGTACCAAACTGCAATACACCCAATTCCTGTGTAATACGCTAGTGTTCTGACGTATTAAGCTGCAATACAAGGAAATCATGTGCAATAGGCCAGAATACAGTCAATTCTAGTGTAGTAAGCTTCAGCACAATAAATTTGTCAGTAATATCCCAGAATACAACGAGTTTTAGCGTACTAAACTGCAATACACCCAATTCCTGTGTAATACGCCAATTGTCTGAAGTATTAAACTGCAATACAACGAAATCAAGTGAAATGGGCCAGAATATACTCAATTCTAGTGTAGTAAGCTTCAGTACAATGAATATGTGAGTAATATGCCAGAATAGAACGAGTTTTGGCGTACTAAACTGCAATACACCCAATTCGTGTGTAATACGCCAGTGTTCTGACGTATTAAGCTGCAGTACAACGAAATCATGTGCAATAGGCTAGTATACACTCAATTCTAGTGTAGTAAGCTTCAGTTCAATGAATTTGTGATTTAAATGACAGAATACAACGAGTTTTCGCGTACCTAACTGCAATACACCGAATTCGTGTTTATACGCCAGTGTTCTGACGTATTAAGCTGCACTACAACGAAATCATGTGTAATAGGCCAGAATACACTCAATTCTAGTGTAGTAAGCTTTACTACAATGAATTTGTGAGTAATATTCCAGAATACAACGAATTTTGACGTACTAAACTGCAGTACACCAAATTCGTGTGTATACGCCAGTGTTCTGACGTATTAAGCTGCAATACAAGGAAATCATGTGCAATAGGCCAGAATACAGTCAATTCTAGTGTAGTAAGCTTCAGCACAATAAATTTGTCAGTAATATCCCAGAATACAACGAGTTTTAGCGTACTAAACTGCAATACACCCAATTCCTGTGTAATACGCCAGTGTTCTGACGTATTAAGCTGCAATACAACGAACGCATGTGTAATGGGCCAGATTACACTCAATTCTAGTGTAGTAAGCTTCAGCACAATAAATTTGTGAGTAATATCCCAGAATACAACGTGTTTTGGCGTACTAAACAGAAATAGACCTAATTTGATTGTAATACGCAAGTTTTGTGATGTAGTAAGCTGCTATACAACGAAATCATATGTAATAGGCCAGAATACACTCAATTCTAGTGTAGTAAGCTTTACTACAATGACTTTGTGAGTAATATTCCAGAATACAACGAATTTTGGCGTACAAAACTGCAGTACACCAAATTCGTGTGTATACGCCAATGTTCTGACGTATTAAGCTGCAATACAACGAAATCATGTGTATTGGGCCAGAATATACTCAATTCTAGTATAGTAAGCTTCAATACAAAGGATTTGCGAGTAATATGCCAGAATACAACGACTTTTGGCGTACTAAACTTCAATACACCTAATTCGTGTTTAATACGCCAATTTTCTGAAGTATTAAGCTGCAATACAACGAAATCATGTGTAATAGGCCAGAATACACTCAATTCTAGTGTAGTAAGCTTCAGTACAATGACATTGTGAGCAATGTTCCAGAATACAACGAGTTTTGGCGTACCAAACTGCAATACACCCAATTCCTGTGTAATACGCTAGTGTTCTGACGTATTAAGCTGCAATACAAGGAAATCATGTGCAATAGGCCAGAATACAGTCAATTCTAGTGTAGTAAGCTTCAGCACAATAAATTTGTCAGTAATATCCCAGAATACAACGAGTTTTAGCGTACTAAACTGCAATACACCCAATTCCTGTGTAATACGCCAGTTTTCTGACGTATTTAGCTGCAATACAACGAACGCATGTGTAATGGGCCAGATTACACCCAATTCTAGTGTAGTAAGCTTCAGTACAATGAATTTGTGAGTAATATTCCAGAATACAACGAGTTCTGGCGTACTAAACTTCAATACACCTAATTCGTGTGTAATACGCCAATTTTCTGAAGTATTAAGCAGCAATACAACGAAATCACGTGCCATAGGACAGAATACACTCAATTCTAGTGTAGTAAGCTTCAGTACAATGAATTTGTGAGCAATGTTCCAGAATACAACGAGTTTTGGCGTACTAAACTGTAATACACCCAATTCCTGTGTAATACGCTAGTGTTCTGACGTATTAAGCTGCAATACAAGGAAATCATGTGCAATAGGCCAGAATACAGACAATTCTAGTGTAGTAAGCTTCAGCACAATAAATTTGTGAGTAATATCCCAGAATACAACGTGTTTTGGCGTACTAAACAGAAATAGACCTAATTTGATTGTAATACGCAAGTTTTGTGATGTAGTAAGCTGCTATACAACGAAATCATATGTAATAGGCCAGAATACACTCAATTCTAGTGTAGTAAGCTTTACTACAATGACTTTGTGAGTAATATTCCAGAATACAACGAATTTTGGCGTACTAAACTGCAGTACACCAAATTCGTGTGTATACGCCAGTGTTCTGACGTATTAAGCTGCAATACAACGAAAGCATGTGTATTGGGCCAGAATATACTCAATTCTAGTATAGTAAGCTTCAATACAAAGAATTTGCGAGTAATATGCCAGAATACAACGACTTTTGGCGTACTAAACTTCAATACACCTAATTCGTGTGTAATACGCCAATTTTCTGAAGTATTAAGCTGCAATACAACGAAATCATGTGTAATAGGCCAGAATACACTCAATTCTAGTGTAGTAAACTTCAGTACAATGAATTTGTGAGCAATGTTCCAGAATACAACGAGTTTTGGCGTACCAAACTGCAATACACCCAATTCCTGTGTAATACGCTAGTGTTCTAACGTATTAAGCTGCAATACAAGGAAATCATGTGCAATAGGCCAGAATACAGTCAATTCTAGTGTAGTAAGCTTCAGCACAATAAATTTGTCAGTAATATCCCAGAATACAACGAGTTTTAGCGTACTAAACTGCAATACACCCAATTCCTGTGTAATACGCTAGTGTTCTGACGTATTAAGCTGCAATACAAGGAAATCATGTGCAATAGGCCAGAATACAGACAATTCTAGTGTAGTAAGCTTCAGTGCAAGGAATTTGTGATTAATATGCCAGAATACAACATGTTTTGGGGTACTAAACAGAAATAGACCTAATTTGATTGTAATACGCAAGTTTTGTGATGTAGTAAGCTGATATACAACGAAATCATATGTAATAGACCATAATACACTCAATTCTAGTGTAGTAAGCTTTACTACAATGACTTTGTGAGTAATATTCCAGAATACAACGAATCTGGCGTACAAAACTGCAGTACACCAAATTCGTGTGTATACGCCAGTGTTCTGACGTATTAAGCTGCAATACAACGAAATCATGTGTATTGGGCCAGAATATACTCAATTCTAGTATAGTAAGCTTCAATACAAAGGATTTGCGAGTAATATGCCAGAATACAACGACTTTTGGCGTACTAAACTTCAATACACCTAATTCGTGTTTAATACGCCAATTTTCTGAAGTATTAAGCTGCAATACAACGAAATCATGTGTAATAGGCCAGAATACACTCAATTCTAGTGTAGTAAGCTTCAGTACAATGAATTTGTGAGCAATGTTCCAGAATACAACGAGTTTTGGCGTACCAAACTGCAATACACCCAATTCCTGTGTAATACGCTAGTGTTCTGACGTATTAAGCTGCAATACAAGGAAATCATGTGCAATAGGCCAGAATACAGTCAATTCTAGTGTAGTAAGCTTCAGCACAATAAATTTGTCAGTAATATCCCAGAATACAACGAGTTTTAGCGTACTAAACTGCAATACACCCAATTCCTGTGTAATACGCCAGTGTTCTGACGTATTTAGCTGCAATACAACGAACGCATGTGTAATGGGCCAGATTACACCCAATTCTAGTGTAGTAAGCTTCAGTACAATGAATTTGTGAGTAATATTCCAGAATACAACGAGTTCTGGCGTACTAAACTTCAATACACCTAATTCGTGTGTAATACGCCAATTTTCTGAAGTATTAAGCAGCAATACAACGAAATCACGTGCCATAGGACAGAATACACTCAATTCTAGTGTAGTAAGCTTCAGTACAATGAATTTGTGAGCAATGTTCCAGAATACAACGAGTTTTGGCGTACTAAACTGTAATACACCCAATTCCTGTGTAATACGCTAGTGTACTGACGTATTAAGCTGCAATACAAGGAAATCATGTGCAATAGGCCAGAATACAGACAATTCTAGTGTAGTAAGCTTCAGTGCAAAGAATTTGTGATTAATATGCCAGAATACAACGTGTTTTGGCGTACTAAACAGAAATAGACCTAATTTGATTGTAATACGCAAGTTTTGTGATGTAGTAAGCTGATATACAACGAAATCATATGTAATAGACCATAATACACTCAATTCTAGTGTAGTAAGCTTCAGTGCAAGGAATTTGTGATTAATATGCCAGAATACAACGTGTTTTGGCGTACTAACCTGCAATACACATAATTCCTATGTAATACGCCAATTGTCTGAAGTATTAAGCTGCAATACAACGAAATCAAGTGAAATGGGCCAGAATATACTCAATTCTAGTGTAGTAAGCTTCAGTACAATGAATTTGTGAGTAATATGCCAGAATAGAACGAGTTTTGGCGTACTAAACGGCAATACACCCAATTCGTGTGTAATACGCCAGTGTTCTGACGTATTAAGCTGCAGAAAAACGAAATCATTTGCAATAGGCTAGTATACACTCAATTCTAGTGTAGTAAGCTTCAGTGCAATGAATTTGTGATTTAAATGACAGAATACAACGAGTTTTGGCGCACTTAACTGCAATACACCGAATTCGTGTTTATACGCCAGTGTTCTGACGTATTAAGCTGCACTACAACGAAATCATGTGTAATAGGCCAGAATACACTCAATTCTAGTGTAGTAAGCTTTACTACAATGAATTTGTGAGTAATATTCCAGAATACAACGAATTTTGGCGTACTAAACTGCAGTACACCAAATTCGTGTGTATACGCCAGTGTTCTGACGTATTAAGCTGCAATACAACGAAATCATGTGTATTGGGCCAGAATATACTCAATTCTAGTATAGTAAGCTTCAATACAAAGGATTTGCGAGTAATATGCCAGAATACAACGACTTTTGGCGTACTAAACTGCAATACACCCAATTCGTTTGTAATACGCCAGTTTTCTGACGTATTAAGCTGCAATACAACGAAATCATGTGTAATAGGCCAGATTAAACTGAATTCTAGTGTAGTAAGCTTCAGTACAGTGCATTTGTGAGTAATATTCCTGAATACAACGAGTTTTGGCGTACTAAACTGCAATACACCCAATTCCAATTTAATACGCTAGTGTTCTGACGTATTAAGCTGCAATAAAACGAAAGCATGTGCAATAGGCTAGAATACACTCAATTCTAGTGTAGTATGCTTCAGTACAATGAATTTGTGAGTAATATGCCAGAATACAACGTGTTTTGGCGTACTAAACTGCATTACACCCAATTCCTGTGTAATACGCTAGTGTTCTGGCGTATTAAGCTGCAATACAAGGAAATCATGTGCAATAGGCCAGAATACAGTCAATTCTAGTGTAGTAAGCTTCAGCACAAATAAATTTGTCAGTAATATTCCAGAATACAACGAGTTCTGGCGTACTAAACTTCAATACACCTAATTCATGTGTAATACGCCAATTTTCTGAAGTATTAAGCAGCAATACAACGAAATCACGTGCCATAGGACAGAATACACTCAATTCTAGTGTAGTAAGCTTCAGTACAATGAATTTGTGAGCAATGTTCCAGAATACAACGAGTTTTGGCGTACTAAACTGTAATACACCCAATTCCTGTGTAATACGCTAGTGTTTTGACGTATTAAGCTGCAATACAAGGAAATCATGTGCAATAGGCCAGAATACAGACAATTCTAGTGTAGTAAGCTTCAGCACAATAAATTTGTGAGTAATATCCCAGAATACAACGTGTTTTGGCGTACTAAACAGAAATAGACCTAATTTGATTGTAATACGCAAGTTTTGTGATGTAGTAAGCTGCTATACAACGAAATCATATGTAATAGGCCAGAATACACTCAATTCTAGTGTAGTAAGCTTTACTACAATGACTTTGTGAGTAATATTCCAGAATACAACGAATTTTGGCGTACTAAACTGCAGTACACCAAATTCGTGTGTATACGCCAGTGTTCTGACGTATTAAGCTGCAATACAACGAAATCATGTGTATTGGGCCAGAATATACTCAATTCTAGTATAGTAAGCTTCAATACAAAGGATTTGCGAGTAATATGCCAGAATACAACGACTTTTGGCGTACTAAACTTCAATACACCTAATTCGTGTGTAATACGCCAATTTTCTGAAGTATTAAGCTGCAATACAACGAAATCATGTGTAATAGGCCAGATTAAACTGAATTCTAGTGTAGTAAGCTTCAGTACAGTGCATTTGTGAGTAATATTCCTGAATACAACGAGTTTTGGCGTACTAAACTGCAATACACCCAATTCCAATGTTATACGCTAGTGTTCTGACGTATTAAGCTGCAATAAAACGAAAGCATGTGCAATAGGCTAGAATACACTCAATTCTAGTGTAGTATGCTTCAGTACAATGAATTTGTGAGTAATATGCCAGAATACAACGTGTTTTGGCGTACTAAACTGCATTACACCCAATTCCTGTGTAATACGCTAGTGTTCTGACGTATTAAGCTGCAATACAAGGAAATCATGTGCAATAGGCCAGAATACAGTCAATTCTAGTGTAGTAAGCTTCAGCACAATAAATTTGTCAGTAATATCCCAGAATACAACGAGTTTTAGCGTACTAAACTGCAATACACCCAATTCCTGTGTAATACGCCAGTGTTCTGACGTATTTAGCTGCAATACAACGAACGCATGTGTAATGGGCCAGATTACACCCAATTCTAGTGTAGTAAGCTTCAGTACAATGAATTTGTGAGTAATATTCCAGAATACAACGAGTTCTGGCGTACTAAACTTCAATACACCTAATTCGTGTGTAATACGCCAATTTTCTGAAGTATTAAGCAGCAATACAACGAAATCACGTGCCATAGGACAGAATACACTCAATTCTAGTGTAGTAAGCTTCAGTACAATGAATTTGTGAGCAATGTTCCAGAATACAACGAGTTTTGGCGTACTAAACTGTAATACACCCAATTCCTGTGTAATACGCTAGTGTTCTGACGTATTAAGCTGCAATACAAGGAAATCATGTGCAATAGGCCAGAATACAGACAATTCTAGTGTAGTAAGCTTCAGTGCAAGGAATTTGTGATTAATATGCCAGAATACAACGTGTTTTGGCGTACTAAACAGAAATAGACCTAATTTGATTGTAATACGCAAGTTTTGTGATGTAGTAAGCTGATATACAACGAAATCATATGTAATAGACCATAATACACTCAATTCTAGTGTAGTAAGCTTCAGTGCAAGGAATTTGTGATTAATATGCCAGAATACAACGTGTTTTGGCGTACTAACCTGCAATACACCCAATTCCTGTGTAATACGCCAATTGTCTGAAGTATTAAGCTGCAATACAACGAAATCAAGTGAAATGGGCCAGAATATACTCAATTCTAGTGTAGTAAGCTTCAGTACAATGAATTTGTGAGTAATATGCCAGAATAGAACGAGTTTTGGCGTACTAAACTGCAATACACCCAATTCGTGTGTAATACGCCAGTGTTCTGACGTATTAAGCTGCAGTAAAACGAAATCATTTGCAATAGGCTAGTATACACTCAATTCTAGTGTAGTAAGCTTCAGTGCAATGAATTTGTGATTTAAATGACAGAATACAACGAGTTTTGGCGTACTTAACTGCAATACACCGAATTCGTGTTTATACGCCAGTGTTCTGACGTATTAAGCTGCACTACAACGAAATCATGTGTAATAGGCCAGAATACACTCAATTCTAGTGTAGTAAGCTTTACTACAATGAATTTGTGAGTAATATTCCAGAATACAACGAATTTTGGCGTACTAAACTGCAGTACACCAAATTCGTGTGTATACGCCAGTGTTCTGACGTATTAAGCTGCAATACAACGAAATCATGTGTATTGGGCCAGAATATACTCAATTCTAGTATAGTAAGCTTCAATACAAAGGATTTGCGAGTAATATGCCAGAATACAACGACTTTTGGCGTACTAAACTGCAATACACCCAATTCGTTTGTAATACGCCAGTTTTCTGACGTATTAAGCTGCAATACAACGAAATCATGTGTAATAGGCCAGATTAAACTGAATTCTAGTGTAGTAAGCTTCAGTACAGTGCATTTGTGAGTAATATTCCTGAATACAACGAGTTTTGGCGTACTAAACTGCAATACACCCAATTCCAATGTAATACGTTAGTGTTCTGACGTATTAAGCTGCAATAAAACGAAAGCATGTGCAATAGGCTAGAATACACTCAATTCTAGTGTAGTAAGCTTCAGTACAATGAATTTGTGAGTAATATGCCAGAATACAACGTGTTTTGGCGTACTAAACTGCATTACACCCAATTCCTGTGTAATACGCTAGTGTTCTGACGTATTAAGCTGCAATACAAGGAAATCATGTGCAATAGGCCAGAATACAGTCAATTCTAGTGTAGTAAGCTTCAGCACAATAAATTTGTCAGTAATATCCCAGAATACAACAAGTTTTAGCGTACTAAACTGCAATACACCCAATTCCTGTGTAATACGCCAGTGTTCTGACGTATTAAGCTGCAATACAACGAAATCATGTGTAATGGGCCAGAATATAATCAATTCTAGTGTAGTAAGCTTCAGCACAATAAATTTGTGAGTAATATCCCAGAATACGAGTTTTGGCGTACTAAACTGCGATACACCCAATTCCTGTGTAATACGCCAGTGTTCTGACGTATTAAGCTGCAATACAACGAAATCATGTGTAATGGGCCAGAATATAATCAATTCTAGTGTAGTAAGCTTCAATACAAAGGATGTGCAAGTAATATGCCAGAATACAACGAGTTTTGGCGTACTAAACTGCAATACACCCAATTCGTTTGTAATACGACAGTTTTCTGACGTATTAAGCTACAATACAACGAAATCATGTGCAATAGGCTAGAATACACTCAATTCTAGTGTAGTAAGCTTCAGTACAATGCAATTGTGAGTAATATACCAGAATACAACGAGTTTTGGAGTACTAAACTGCAATACACCAAATTCGTGTGTAATACGCCAATTTTCTGACGTTTTAAGCTGCATTACAAGGAAATCATGTGCTATAGGCCAGAATACAGACAATTCTAGTGTAGTAAGCTTCAGCACAATAAATTTGTGAGTAATATGACAGAATACAACGTGTTTTGGAGTACTAAACTGCAATACACCCTATTTCTGTGTAATACGCCAATTTTCGTTAGTATTAAGCTGCAATACAATGAAATCATGTGTAATGGGCCAGAATATACTGAATTCTAGTGTAGTAAGCTTCAGTACAATGAATTTGTGAGTAATATGCCAGAATACGTAGAGTTTTGTCGTACTAAACTGCAATACACCAAATTCGTGTGTAATACGCCAGAGCTCTGACGTAACAAACTACAATACACCAAATTCGTGTGTCCAGAATATAATGTCTGGTGTAGTAAGCTGCAGTACACCCAATTTGTGAGTAATATGCCAGAATAAACTGAGTTTTGACGTACTAAATAGCAATAGACCTCATGTTATTGTAATACGCCAGTATCGCGATGTAGTAAGCTGCAATACAACGAAATCATTTGTAATAGGCCATAATAAACTCAATTATAGTGTAGTAAGCTTCAGTACAATGATATTGTGCGTAATATGCCAGAATACACGACGTTGTTACGTAGTAAGCTACAATACACCAAAATCGTGTGTCCAGAATACAATTTCTGGTGTAGCACGCTGCAGTACGCCCAATTTGTGAGTAATATGACAGAATACACCGAGTTTTGACGTACTAAACAGCAATAGACCTAATTTGATTGTAATACGCAAGTTTTGTGATGTAGTAAGCTACTATACAACGATATCATATGTAATAGACCATAATACACTCAATTCTAGTGTAGTAAGCTTCAGCACAATAAATTTGTGAGTAATATCCCAGAATACAACGAGTTTTGGCGTACTAAACTGCGATACACCCAATTCCTGTGTAATACGCCAGTGTTCTGAAGTATTATGCTGCAATACAACGAAATCATGTGTAATGGGCCAGTATATACTCAATTCTAGTGTAGTAAGCTTCAGTACAATGAATTTGTGAGTAATATGCCACAATAGAACGAGTTTTGGCGTACTAAACTGCAATACACCCAATTCGTGTGCAATACGCCAGTGTTCTGACGTATTAATCTGCAATACAGCGAAATCATGTGCAATAGGCTAGTATACACTCAATTCTAGTGTAGTAAGCTTCAGTGTAATGAATTTGTGATTTATATGACAGAATACAACGAGTTTTGGCGTACTTAACTTCAATACACCCAATTCGTGTGTATACGCCAGTGTTCTGACGTATTAAGCTGAACTACAACGAAATCATGTGTAATATGCCATAATACACTCAATTCTAGTGTAGTAAGCTTCACTACAATGAATTTGTGAGTAATATTCCAGAATACAACGAATTTTGGCGTACTAAACTGCAGTACACCAAATTCGTGTGTATCCGCCAGTGTTCTGACGTATTAAGCTGCAATACAACGAAATCATGTGTAATGGGCCAGAATATACTCAATTCTAGTGTAGTAAGCTTCAATACAATGAATTTGTGAGTAATATGCCAGAATAGAACGAGTTTTGGCGTACTAAACTGCAATACACCCAATTCGTGTGTAATACGCCAGTGTTCTGACGTATTAAGCTGCAATAGAACGAAATCATGTGCAATAGGATAGTATACACTCAATTCTAGTGTAGTAAGCTTCAGTGCAATGAATTTTTGAGCAATGTTCCAGAATACAACGAGTTTTGGCGTACTCAACTGCAATACACCCAATTCCTGTGTAATACGCCAGTGTTATGACGTTTTAAGCTGCAATACAATGAAATCATGTGTAATGGGCCAGAATAGACTCAATTCTAGTGTAGTAAGCTTCAGCACAATAAATTTGTGAGTAATATCCCAGAATACAACGAGTTTTGGCGTACTAAACTGCGATACACACACAGGAATTGGGTGTATTGCAGTTTAGTACGCCAAAACTCGTTGTATTCTGGGATATTACTCACAAATTCACTGCACTGAAGCTTACTACACTCGAATTGAGTGTATACTAGCCTATTGCACATGATTTAGTTGAATTGCAGCTTAATACGTCAGAACACTGGCGTATTACCCACGAATTGGGTGTATTGCAGTTTAGTACGCCAAAACTCGTTCTATTCTGGCATATTACTCACAAATGCATTGTACTGAAGCTTTTTACACTAAAATTGAGTATATTCTGGCCCATTACACATGATTTCGTTGTATTGCAGCTTAATACTTCCGAAAATTGGCGTATTACACACGAATTGGGTTTATTGCAGATTAGTACGCCAAAATACGTTGAATTCTGGCATATTAATCACAAATTCCTTGCAGTGAAGCTTACTACACTATAATTGAATATATTCTGGCCCATTACATATGATTTCGTTGTATTGCAGCTTAATACTTCAGAACACTGGCGTATTAAACACGAATTTGGTGTATTGCAGTTTAGTATGCCAAAACTCGTTGTATTTTGGCATATTACTCGCAAATCCTTTGTACTGAAGCTTACTACACTAGAATTGAGTATATTCTGGCCCATTACGCATGCTTTCGTTGTATTACAGCTTAATACGTCAGAACACTGTCGTATACACACGAATTGGGTGTACTGCAGTTTAGTACGCCAAAACTCGTTGTATTCTGGAATATTACTCACAAATTCATTGTACTGAAGCTTACTACACTAGAATTGAGTGTATTCTGGGCTATTACATATGATTTCGTTAGTAGTGCAGCTTAATTACGTCAGAACACTGGCGTATACACACGAATTGGGTGTATTGCAGTTTAGTACGCCAAAACTCGTTGTATTCTGTCATATTAATCACAAATTCATTCCACTGAAGCTTACTACACTAGAATTGAGTGTATACTATCCTATTGCACATGATTTCGTTGTATTGCAGCTTAATACGTCAGAACACTGGCGTATTACACACGAATTGGGTGTATTGCAGTTTAGTACTCCATAACGCGTTGTATTCTGGGATATTACTCACAAATTTATTGTGCTGAAGCTTGCTACACTAGAATTGAGTGTATTCTGGCCCATTACACATGATTTCGTTGTATTGCAGCTTAATACTTCAGAACACTGGCGTATTAAACACGAATTTGGTGTATTGCAGTTTAGTACGCCAAAACTCGTTGTATTCTGGTATATTACTCGCAAATCCTTTGTACTGAAGCTTACTACACTAGAAATGAGTATATTCTGGTCCATTACACATGATTTCGTTGTATTACAGCTTATATATCAGAACACTGACGTATACACACGAATTGGGTGTACTGCAGTTTAGTACGCCAAAACTCGTTGTATTCTGGAATATTACTCACAAATTCATTGTACTGAAGCTTACTACACTAGAATTGAGTATATTCTGGCCCATTACACATGATTTCGTTGTATTGCAGCTTAATACTTCAGAACACTGGCGTATTAAACACGAATGTGGTGTATTGCAGTTTAGTATTCCAAAACTCGTTGTATTCTGGTATATTACTCGCAAATCCTTTGTACTGAAGCTTACTACACTATACATGAGTATATTCTGGCCCATTACACATGATTTCGTTGTATTACAGGTTATACGTCTGACGTATAAACATGAATTGGGTGTACTGCAGTTTAGTACGCCAAAACTCGTTGTATTCTGGAATATTACTCACAAATTCATTGTACTGAAGCTTACTACACTAGAATTGAGTGTATTCTGGCCTATTACATATGATTTTGTTGTAGTGCAGCTTAATACGTCAGAACACTGGCGTATACACACGAATTGGGTGTATTGCAGTTTAGTACGCCAAAAATCGTTGTATTCTGTTATATTAATCACAAATTCGTTGCTCTGAAGTTTACTACACTAGAATTGAGTGTACACTATTCTATTGCACATGATTTCGTTGTATTGCAGCTTAATACGTCAGAACACTGGCATATTACACACGAATTGGGTGTATTGCAGTTTAGTACGCCAAAACTCGTTGTATTCTGGAATATTACTCACAAATTCATTGTACTGAAGCTTACTACACTAGAATTGAGTGTATTCTGGCCTATTACACATGATTTCGTTGTATTGCAGCTTAATACGTCAGAGCACTGGCGTATACATACGAATTGGGTGTATTGCAGTTTAGTACGCCAAAACACGTTGTATTCTGGCATATTACTCACAAATTCATTGTACTGAAGCATACTACACTAGAATTGAGTGTATTCTAGCCTATTGCACATGATTTCGTTGTAGTGCAGCTTAATACGTCAGAACACTGGCGTATTACACAGGAATTTGGTGTATTGCAGTTTAGTACGCCAAAACTCGTTGTATTCTGGGATATTACTCACAAATTTATTGTGCTGAAGCTTACTACACTAGAATTGAGTGTATACTATCCTATTGCACATGATTTCGTTGTATTGCAGCTTAATACGTCAGAACACTGGCATATTACACACGAATTGGGTGTATTGCAGTTTAGTACGCCATAACTCGTTCTATTCTTGCATATTACTCACAAATTCATTGTACTGAAGCTTACTACACTAGAATTGAGTATATTCTGGCCCATTACACATGATTTCGTTGTATTGCAGCTTAATACTTCAAAAAATTGTCGTATTACACACGAATTGGGTGTATTGCAGTTTAGTACGCCAAAACTCGTTGTATTCTGGCATATTACTCACAAATTCATTGTACTTAAGCTTACTACACTAGAATTGAGTGTATTCTAGCCTATTGCACATGATTTCGATGTAGTGCAGCTTAATACGTGAGAACACTGGCGTATTACACAGGAATTGGGTGTATTATAGTTTAGTACGCCAAAACTCGTTGTATTCTGGGATATTACTCACAAATTTATTGTGCTGAAGCTTACTACACTAGAATTGTCTGTATTCTGGCCTATTGCACATGATTATCTTGTATTGCAGCTTAATACTTCAGAACACTAGCGTATTACACAGGAATTGGGTGTATTGCAGTTAGGTACTCCAAAACTCGTTGTATTCTGTCATTTAAAACACAAATTCATTGTACTGAAGCTTACTACGCTAGAATTGAGTGTATTCTTGCCCATTACACATGATTTCGTTGTATTGCAGCTTAATACTTCAGAACACTGGCGTATTAAACACGAATTTGGGGTATTGCAGTTTAGTACGCCAAAACTCGTTGTATTCTGGCATATTAATCACAAATTCATTGTACTGAAGCTTACTACACTAGAATTGAGTGTATTCTAGCCTATTGCACATGATTTCGTTGTATTGCAGCTTAATACGTCAGAAAACTGGCGTATTACAAACGAATTTGGTGTATTGCAGTTTAGTACGCCAAAACTCGTTGTATTCTGGCATGTTACTCGCAAATCCTTTGTATTGAAGCTTACTACACTAGAATTGAGTGTATACTATCCTATTGCACATGATTTCGTTGTATTGCAGCTTAATACGTCAGAACACTGGCGTATTACACACGAATTGGGTGTATCGCAGTTAGGTACTTCAAAACTCGTTGTATTCTGTCATATAAATCACAAATTCATTGTACTGAAGCTTACTACACTAGAATTGAGTGTATACTAGCCTATTGCACATGATTTCGTTGTATTGCAGCTTAATACGTCAGAACACTGGCGTATTACACACGAATTGGGTGTATTGCAGTTTAGTACGCCAAAACTCGTTGTATTCTGGAACACTGCTCAAAATTCATTGTACTGAAGCTTACTACACTAGAATTGAGTGTATTCTGGCCGATTACACATGATTTCGTTGTATTGCAGCTTAATACTTCAGAAAATTGGAGTATTACACACGAATTAGGTGTATTGAAGTTTAGTACGCCAAAACACCTTGTATTTTGGCATATTACTCACAAATTTATTGTACTGAGGCATACTACACTAGAATTGAGTGTATTCTAGCCTATTGCACATGATTTCGTTGTATTGCAGCTTAATACGTAAGAACACTGGCGTATACACACGAATTTGGTGTACTGCAGTTTAGTACGCCAAAACTCGTTGTATTCTGGAATATTACTCACAAATTCATTGTACTGAAGCTTACTACACTAGAATTGAGTGTATTCTGGCCTATTACACATGATTTCGTTGTAGTGCAGCTTAATACGTCAGAGCACTGGCGTATACACACGAATTGGGTGTATTGCAGTTTAGTACGCCAAAACACGTTGTATTCTGGCATATTACTCACAAATTCATTGTACTGAAGCATACTACACTAGAATTGAGTGTATTCTAGCCTATTGCACATGATTTCGTTGTAGTGCAGCTTAATACGTCAGAACACTGGCGTATTACTCAGGAATTTGGTGTATTGCAGTTTAGTACGCCAAAACTCGTTGTATTCTGGGATATTACTCACAAATTTATTGTGCTGAAGCTTACTACACTAGAATTGAGTGTATACTATCCTATTGCACATGATTTCGTTGTATTGCAGCTTAATACGTCAGAACACTGGCATATTACACACGAATTGGGTGTATTGCAGTTTAGTACGCCATAACTCGTTCTATTCTTGCATATTACTCACAAATTCATTGTACTGAAGCTTACTACACTAGAATTGAGTATATTCTGGCCCATTACACATGATTTCGTTGTATTGCAGCTTAATACTTCAAAAAATTGTCGTATTACACAGGAATTGGGTGTATTGCAGTTTAGTACGCCAAAACTCGTTGTATTCTGGCATGTTACTCGCAAATCCTTTGTATTGAAGTTTACTACACTAGAATTGAGTGTATACTATCCTATTGCACATGATTTCGTTGTATTGCAGCTTAATACGTCAGAACACTGGCGTATTACACACGAATTGGGTGTATCGCAGTTAGGTACTTCAAAACTCGTTGTATTCTGTCATATAAATCACAAATTCATTGTACTGAAGCTTACTACACTAGAATTGAGTGTATACTAGCCTATTGCACATGATTTCGTTGTATTGCAGCTTAATACGTAAGAACACTGGCGTATACACACGAATTTGGTGTACTGCAGTTTAGTACGCCAAAACTCGTTGTATTCTGGAATATTACTCACAAATTCATTGTACTGATGCTTACTACACTAGAATTGAGTGTAATCTGGCCTATGACACATGATTTCGTTGTATTGCAGCTTAATACGTCAGAACACCGGCGTATTAAACACGAATTTGGGGTATTGCAGTTTAGTACGCCAAAACTCGTTGTATTCTGGCATATTACTCACAAATTCATTGTACTGAAGCTTACTACACTAGAATTGAGTGTATTCTAGCCTATTGCATATGATTTTGTTGTATTGCAGCTGAATACCTCAGAAAAATTGCGTATTACAAACGAATTGGGTTTATTGCAGTTTAGTACGCCAAAACTCGTTGTATTCTGGCATGTTACTCGCAAATCCTTTGTATTGAAGCTTACTACACTAGAATTGAGTATATTCTGGCCCATTACACATGATTTCGTTGTATTGCAGCTTAATACGTCAGAACACTGGCGTATACACACGAATTTGGTGTACTGCAGTTTAGTACGCCAAAATTCGTTCTATTCTGGGATATTACTCACAAATTCATTGTACTGAAGCTTACTACACTAGAATTGAGTGTATTCTGGCCCATCACACATTATTTCTTTGTATTGCAGCTTAATACGTCAGAACACTGGCGTATTACACAGGAATTGGGTGTATTGAAGTTTAGTACGCCAAAACTCGTTGTATTCTGGGATATTACTCACAAATTTATTGTGCTGAAGCTTACTACACTAGAATTGACTGTATTCTGGCCTATTGCACATGATTTCCTTGTATTGCAGCTTAATACGTCAGAACACTAGCGTATTACACAGGAATTGGGTGTATTGCAGTTTAGTACGTCAAAACTCGTTGTATTCTGGAACATTGCTCACAAATTCATTGTACTGAAGCTCACTACACTAGAATTGAGTGTATTCTGTCCTATTACACATGATTTCGTTGTATTGCAGCTTAATACGTAAGAACACTGGCGTATACACACGAATTTGGTGTACTGCAGTTTAGTACGCCAAAACTCGTTGTATTCTGGAATATTACTCACAAATTCATTGTACTGAAGCTTACTACACTAGAATTGAGTGTATTCTGGCCTATTACACATGATTTCGTTGTAGTGCAGCTTAATACGTCAGAGCACTGGCGTATACACACGAATTGGGTGTATTGCAGTTTAGTACGCCAAAACACGTTGTATTCTGGCATATTACTCACAAATTCATTGTACTGAAGCATACTACACTAGAATTGAGTGTATTCTAGCCTATTGCACATGATTTCGTTGTAGTGCAGCTTAATACGTCAGAACACTGGCGTATTACTCAGGAATTTGGTGTATTGCAGTTTAGTACGCCAAAACTCGTTGTATTCTGGGATATTACTCACAAATTTATTGTGCTGAAGCTTACTACACTAGAATTGAGTGTATACTATCCTATTGCACATGATTTCGTTGTATTGCAGCTTAATACGTCAGAACACTGGCATATTACACACGAATTGGGTGTATTGCAGTTTAGTACGCCATAACTCGTTCTATTCTTGCATATTACTCACAAATTCATTGTACTGAAGCTTACTACACTAGAATTGAGTATATTCTGGCCCATTACACATGATTTCGTTGTATTGCAGCTTAATACTTCAAAAAATTGTCGTATTACACAGGAATTGGGTGTATTGCAGTTTAGTACGCCAAAACTCGTTGTATTCTGGCATGTTACTCGCAAATCCTTTGTATTGAAGTTTACTACACTAGAATTGAGTGTATACTATCCTATTGCACATGATTTCGTTGTATTGCAGCTTAATACGTCAGAACACTGGCGTATTACACACGAATTGGGTGTATCGCAGTTAGGTACTTCAAAACTCGTTGTATTCTGTCATATAAATCACAAATTCATTGTACTGAAGCTTACTACACTAGAATTGAGTGTATACTAGCCTATTGCACATGATTTCGTTGTATTGCAGCTTAATACGTAAGAACACTGGCGTATACACACGAATTTGGTGTACTGCAGTTTAGTACGCCAAAACTCGTTGTATTCTGGAATATTACTCACAAATTCATTGTACTGATGCTTACTACACTAGAATTGAGTGTAATCTGGCCTATGACACATGATTTCGTTGTATTGCAGCTTAATACGTCAGAACACCGGCGTATTAAACACGAATTTGGGGTATTGCAGTTTAGTACGCCAAAACTCGTTGTATTCTGGCATATTACTCACAAATTCATTGTACTGAAGCTTACTACACTAGAATTGAGTGTATTCTAGCCTATTGCATATGATTTTGTTGTATTGCAGCTGAATACCTCAGAAAAATTGCGTATTACAAACGAATTGGGTTTATTGCAGTTTAGTACGCCAAAACTCGTTGTATTCTGGCATGTTACTCGCAAATCCTTTGTATTGAAGCTTACTACACTTGAATTGAGTATATTCTGGCCCATTACACATGATTTCGTTGTATTGCAGCTTAATACGTCAGAACACTGGCGTATACACACGAATTTGGTGTACTGCAGTTTAGTACGCCAAAATTCGTTCTATTCTGGGATATTACTCACAAATTCATTGTACTGAAGCTTACTACACTAGAATTGAGTGTATTCTGGCCCATCACACATTATTTCTTTGTATTGCAGCTTAATACGTCAGAACACTGGCGTATTACACAGGAATTGGGTGTATTGAAGTTTAGTACGCCAAAACTCGTTGTATTCTGGGATATTACTCACAAATTTATTGTGCTGAAGCTTACTACACTAGAATTGACTGTATTCTGGCCTATTGCACATGATTTCCTTGTATTGCAGCTTAATACGTCAGAACACTAGCGTATTACACAGGAATTGGGTGTATTGCAGTTTAGTACGTCAAAACTCGTTGTATTCTGGAACATTGCTCACAAATTCATTGTACTGAAGCTCACTACACTAGAATTGAGTGTATTCTGTCCTATTACACATGATTTCGTTGTATTGCAGCTTAATACTTCAGAACACTGGCGTATCACATACGAATTGGGTGTTTTGCAGTTTAGTACGCCAAAACTCGTTGTATTCTGGTATATTACACACAAATGCATTGTACTGAAGCTTACTACACTAGAATTGAGTGTATTTTGGCCCATTACACATGATTTCGTTGTATTGCAGCTTAATACTTCAGAACACTGGCGTATTAAACACGAATTTGGGGTATTGCAGTTTAGTACGCCAAAACTCGTTGTATTCTGGCATATTACTCACAAATTCATTGTACTGAAGATTACTACACCGATTTCGTGTGGCGTAATAAACTGCAATACACCCAATTCGTGTGTAATACGCCAGTGTTCTGACGTATTAAGCTGCAATACAACGAAATCATGTGCAATAGGATAGTATACACTCAATTCTAGTGTAGTAAGCTTCAGTGCAATGAATTTGTGATTAATATTCCAGAATACAACGAGTTTTGGCGTATTTAACTGCAATACACCCATTTCGTGTGTATACGCCAGTGTTCTGACGTATTAAGCTGCACTACAACGAAATCATGTGTAATAGGCCAGAATACACTCAATTCTAGTGTAGTAAGCTTCAGTACAATGGATTTGCGAGTAATATGCCAGAATACAACGAGTTTTGGCGAAATAAACTGCAATACACCCAATTCGTTTGTAATACGCCAGTTTTCTGACGTATTAAGCTGCAATACAACGAAATCATGTGCAATAGGCTAGAATACACTCAATTCTAGTGTAGTAAGCTTCAGTACAATGAATTTGTGAGTAATATGCCAGAATACAACGAGTTTTGGCGTACTAAACTGCAATACCCCAAATTCGTGTTTAATACGCCAGTGTTCTGATGTATTAAGCTGCAATACAACGAAATCATGTGTAATAGGGCAGATTACACTCAATTCTAGTGTAGTAAGCTTCAGTACAATGAATTTGTGAGTAATATTCCAGAATACAACGAGTTTTGGCGTACTAAACTGCAATACACCCAATTCCTGTGTAATACGCTAGTGTTCTGACGTATTAAGCTGCAATACAAGGAAATCATGTACAATAGGCCAGAATACAGACAATTCTAGTGTAGTAAGCTTCAGCACAATAAATTTGTGAGTAATATCCCAGAATACAACGAGTTTTGGCGTACTAAACAGCAATAGACCTAATTTGATTGTAATACTCAAGTTTTGTGATGTAGTAAGCTGCTATACAACGAAATCATTTGTAATAGACCATAATACACTCAATTCTAGTGTAGTAAGCTTCAGTGCAAGGAATTTGTGATTAATATGCCAGAATACAACGTATTTTGGCGTAATAAACTGCAATACACCCAATTCCTGTGAAATACGCCAGTTTTCTGACGTATTAAGCTGCAATACAACGAAATCATGTGCAATAGGCTAGAATACACTTAATTCTAATGTAGTAAGTTTCAGTACAATGAATTTGTGAGTAATATGCCAGAATACAACGAGTTTTGGCGTACTAAACTGCAATACCCCAAATTCGTGTTTAATACGCCAGTGTTCTGACGTATTAAGCTGCACTACAACGAAAGCATGTGCATTAGGCTAGAATACACTCAATTCTAGTGTAGTAAGCTTCAGTACAATGAAGTTGTGAGTAATATGCCAGAATACAACGTGTTTGGCGTACTAAACTGCAATACACCCAATTCCTGTGCAATACGCCTATTTTCTTTAGTATTAAGCTGCACTACAACGAAATCATGTGTAATGGGCCAGAATATACTCAATTCTAGTGTAGTAAGCTTCAGTACAATGAATTTGTGAGCAATGTTCCAGAATACAACGAGTTTTGGCGTACTAAACTGCAATACACCCAATTCCTGTGTAAAACGCTAGTGTTCTGACGTATTAAGCTGCAATACAAGGAAATCATGTGCAATAGGCCAGAATACAGACAATTCTAGTGTAGTAAGCTTTAGCACAATAAATTTGTGAGTAATATCCCAGAATACAACCAGTTTTGGCGTACTAAACTGCAATAAACCCAATTCGTGTGTAATACGCCAATTTTCTGAAGTACAACGAAATCATGTGTAATGGGCCAGAATATACTCAATTCTAGTGTAGAAAGCTTCAGTACAATACATTTGTGAGTAATATGCCAGAATAGAACGAGTTTTGGCGTACTAAACTGCAATACACCCAATTCGTGTGTAATACGCCAGTGTTCTGACGTATTAAGCTGCAATACAACGAAATCATGTGCAATAGGCTAGTATACACTCAATTCTAGTGTAGTAAGCTTCAGTACAATGAATTCGTGAGTAATATGCCAGAATACAACGAGTTTTGGCGTACTAAACTGCAATACCCCAAATTCGTGTTTAATAAGCCAGTGTTCTGAAGTATT
Organism: Meghimatium bilineatum; assembly: GCA_034231615.1. Taxonomy (NCBI): domain Eukaryota; kingdom Metazoa; phylum Mollusca; class Gastropoda; order Stylommatophora; family Philomycidae; genus Meghimatium; species Meghimatium bilineatum. The sequence goes on along the minus strand of CM067305.1, from coordinate 27,747,731 downwards.
AAGCTGCAATACAACGAAATCATGTGTAATAGGCCAGATTACTCTCAATTCTAGTGTAGTAAGCATCAGTACAATGAATTTGTGAGTAATATTCCAGAATACAACGAGTTTTGGCGTACTAAACTGCAATACACCCAATTCCTGTGTAATACGCTAGTGTTCTTGCGTATTAAGCTGCAATACAACGAAATCATGTGCAATAGGCTAGAATACACTCAATTCTAGTGTAGTATGCTTCAGTACAATACATTTGTGAGTAATATGTCAAAATACAACGTGTTTTGGCGTACTAAACTTCAATATACCTAATTCGTGTGTAATACTCCAATTTTCTGAAGTATTAAGCTGCAATACAACGAAATCATGTGTAATAGGCCAGAATACACTCAATTCTAGTGTAGTACGCTTCAGTACAATGAATTTGTGAGCAACGTTCCAGAATACAACGAGTTTTGGCGTACTAAACTGCAATACACCTAATTCCTGTGTAATACGCTAGTGTTCTGACGTATTAAGCTGCAATACAAGGAAATCATGTGCAATAGGCCAAAATACAGACAATTCTAGTGTAGTAAGCTTCAGCACAATACATTTGTGAGTAATATCCCAGAATACAACGAGTTTTGGCGTACTAAACTGCAAAACACCCAATTCGTATGTGATACGCCAGTGTTCTGAATTATTAAGCTGCAATACAACGAAATCATGTTTAATAGGACAGAATACACTCAATTCTAGTGTAGTGAGCTTCAGTACAATGAATTTGTGAGCAATGTTCCAGAATACAACGAGTTTTGGCGTACTAAAATGCAATACACCCAATTCCTGTGTAATACGCCAGTGTTCTGACGTATTAAGCTGCAATGCAAGGAAATCATGTGCAATAGGCCAGAATACAGTCAATTCTAGTGTAGTAAGCTTCAGCACAATAAATTTGTGAGTAATATCCCAGAATACAACGAGTTTTGGCGTACTAAACTTCAATACACCCAATTCCTGTGTAATACGCAGTGTTCTGACGTATTAAGCTGCAATACAAAGAAATAATGTGTAATGGGCCAGAATACACTCAATTCTAGTGTAGTAAGCTTCGGCACAATAAATTTGTGAGTAATATCCCAGAATACAACGCGTTTTGGCGTACTAAACTGCGATACACCCAATTCCTGTGTAATACGCCAGTGTTCTGACGTATTAAGCTGCACTACAACGAAAACATGTGCATTAGGCTAGAATACACTCAATTCTAGTGTAGTAAGCTTCAGTACAATGAATTTGTGAGTAATATGCCAGAATACAACGTGTTTTGGCGTACTAAACTGCAATACACCCAATTCCTGTGTAATACGCCTATTTTCTTTAGTATTAAGCTGCACTACAACGAAATCATGTGTAATGGGCCAGAATATACTCAATTCTAGTGTAGTAAGCTTCAGTACAATGAATTTGTGAGTAATATGCCAGAATAGAAAGAGTTTTGGCGTACTAAACTGCAATACACCCAATTCGTGTGTAATACGCCAGTGTTCTGACGTATTAAGCTGCAATACAACGAAATCATGTGCAATAGGATAGTATACACTCAATTCTAGTGTAGTAAGCTTCAGTGCAATGAATTTGTGATTAATATGACAGAATACAATGAGTTTTGGCGTACTTAACTGCAATACACCCAATTCGTGTGTACACGCCAGTGTTCTGAAGTATTAAGCTGCAATACAACGAAATCATGTGTAATAGGCCAGATTACATTCAATTCTATTGTAGTAACCATCATTACAATGAATTTGTGAGTAATATTCCACAATACAACGAGTTTTGGCGTACTAAACTGCAGTACACCCAATTCCTGTGTAATACGCTAGTGTTCTTACGTATTAAGCTGCAATACAACGAAATCATGTGCAATAGGCTAGAATACACTCAATTCTAGTGTAGTATGCTTCAGTACAATAAATTTGTGAGTAATATGCCAAAATACAACGTGTTTTGGCGTACTAAACTTCAATACACTTAATTCTTGTGTAATACTCCAATTTTCTGAAGTATTAAGCTGCAATACAACGAAATCATGTGTAATAGGCCAGAATACACTCAATTCTAGTGTAGTAAGCTTCAGTACTATGAATTTGTGAGCAATGTTCCAGAATACAACGAGTTTTGGCGTACTAAACTGCAATAAACCCAATTCGTGTGTAATACGCCAATTTTCTGAAGTACAACGAAATCATGTGTAATGGGCCAGAATATACTCAATTCTAGTGTAGAAAGCTTCAGTACAATGCATTTGTGAGTAATATGCCAGAATAGAACGAGTTTTGGCGTACTAAACTGCAATACACCCAATTCGTGTGTAATACGCCAGTGTTCTGACGTATTAACCTGCAATACAACGAAATCATGTGCAATAGGCTAGTATACACTCAATTCTAGTGCAGTAAGCTTCAGTACAATGAATTTGTGATTTATATGACAGAATACAACGAGTTTTGGAGTACCTAACTGCAATACACCCAATTCGTGTGTAATACGCCAGTGTTCTGACGTATGAAGCTGCAATACAACGAAATCATGTGCAATAGGATAGTATACACTCAATTGTAGTGTAGTAAGCTTCAGTGCAATGAATTTGTGATTAATATGACATAATACAAGGAGTTTTGGCGTACTTAACTGCAATACACCCAATTCGTGTGTATACGCCAGTGTTCTGACGTATTAAGTTGCAATACAATGAAATCATGTGTAATGGGCCAGAATATACTCAATTCTAGTGTAGTAAGCTTCAAAACAAAGGATTTGCGAGTAACATGCCAGAATACAACGAGTTTTGGCGTACTAAACTGCAATACAACAAATTCGTTTGTAATACGCCAGTTTTCTGACGTATTAAGCTGCAATACAACGAAATCATGTGCAATAGGCTAGAATACACTCAATTCTAGTGTAGTAAGCTTCAGTACAATGAATTTGTGAGTAATATGCCAGAATACAACGAGTTTTGGCGTACTAAACTGCAATACCCCAAATTCGTGTTTAATACGCCAATGTTCTGAAGTATTAAGCTGCAATACAACGAAATCATGTGTAATGGGCAAGAATACACTCAATTCTAGCGTAGTAAGCTTCAGTACAATGAATTTGTGATTAATATGCCAGAATACAACGAGTTTTGGCGTACTAAACTGCAATACCCCAAATTCGTGTTTAATTCGCCAGTGTTCTGAAGTATTAAGCTGCAATACAACGAAATCATGTGTAATAGGCCAGATTACACTCAATTCTAGTGTAGTAAGCATCAGTACAATGAATTTGTGAGTAATATTCCAGAATACAACGAGTTTTGGCGTACTAAACAGCAATACACCCAATTCCTGTGTAATACGCTAGTGTTCTGACGTATTAAGCTGCAATACAACGAAATCATGTGCAATAGGCTAGAATACACTCAATTCTAGTGTAGTATGCTTCAGTACAATAAATGTGTGAGTAATATGCCAAAATACAACGTGTTTTGGCGTACTAAACTTCAATACACCTAATTCGTGTGTAATACTCCAATTTTCTGAAGTATTAAGCTGCAATACAACGAAATCATGTGTAATAGGCCAGAATACACTCAATTCTAGTGTAGTAAGCTTCAGTACAATGACTTTGTGAGCAATGTTCCAGAATACAACGAGTTTTGGCGTACTAAACTGCAATACACCCAATTCCTGTGTAAAACGCTAGTGTTCTGACGTATTAAGCTGCAATACATGGAAATCATGTGCAATAGGCCAGAATACAGACAATTCTAGTGTAGTAAGCTTTAGCACAATAAATTTGTGAGTAATATCCCAGAATACAACCAGTTTTGGCGTACTAAACTGCAATAAACCCAATTCGTGTGTAATACGCCAATTTTCTGAAGTACAACGAAATCATGTGTAATGGGCCAGAATATACTCAATTCTAGTGTAGAAAGCTTCAGTACAATACATTTGTGAGTAATATGCCAGAATAGAACGAGTTTTGGCGTACTAAACTGCAATACACCCAATTCGTGTGTAATACGCCAGTGTTCTGACGTATTAAGCTGCAATACAACGAAATCATGTGCAATAGACTAGTATACACTCAATTCTAGTGTAGTAAGCTTCAGTACAATGAATTCGTGAGTAATATGCCAGAATACAACGAGTTTTGGCGTACTAAACTGCAATACCCCAAATTCGTGTTTAATAAGCCAGTGTTCTGAAGTATTAAGCTGCAATACAACGAAATCATGTTTAATAGGCCAGATTACACTCAATTCTAGTGTAGTAAGCATCAGTACAATGAATTTGTGAGTAATATTCCAGAATACAACGAGTTTTGGCGTACTAAACTGCAATACACCCAATTCCTGTGTAATACGCTAGTGTTCTTACGTATTAAGCTGCAATACAACGAAATCATGTGCAATAGGCTAGAATACACTCAATTCTAGTGTAGTATGCTTCAGTACAATACATTTGTGAGTAATATGTCAAAATACAACGTGTTTTGGCGTACTAAACTTCAATACACCTAATTCGTGTGTAATACTCCAATTTTCTGAAGTATTAAGCTGCAATACAACGAAATCATGTGTAATAGGCCAGAATACACTCAATTCTAGTGTAGTACGCTTCAGTACAATGAATTTGTGAGCAACGTTCCAGAATACAACGAGTTTTGGCGTACTAAACTGCAATACACCCAATTCCTGTGTAATACGCTAGTGTTCTGACGTATTAAGCTGCAATACAAGGAAATCATGTGCAATAGGCCAAAATACAGACAATTCTAGTGTAGTAAGCTTCAGCACAATAAATTTGTGAGTAATATCCCAGAATACAACGAGTTTTGGCGTACTAAACTGCAAAACACCCAATTCGTATGTGATACGCCAGTGTTCTGAATTATTAAGCTGCAATACAACGAAATCATGTTTAATAGGACAGAATACACTCAATTCTAGTGTAGTGAGCTTCAGTACAATGAATTTGTGAGCAATGTTCCAGAATACAACGAGTTTTGGCGTACTAAACTGCAATACACCCAATTCCTGTGTAATACGCTAGTGTTCTTACGTATTAAGCTGCAATACAACGAAATCATGTGCAATAGGCTAGAATACACTCAATTCTAGTGTAGTATGCTTCAGTACAATAAATTTGTGAGTAATATGCCAAAATACAACGTGTTTTGGCGTACTAAACTTCAATACACCTAATTCGTGTGTAATACTCCAATTTTCTGAAGTATTAAGCTGCAATACAACGAAATCATGTGTAATAGGCCAGAATACACTCAATTCTAGTGTAGTAAGCTTCAGTACAATGAATTTGTGAGCAATGTTCCAGAATACAACGAGTTTTGGCGTACTAAACTGCAATAAACCCAACTCGTGTGTAATACGCCAATTTTCTGAAGTACAACGAAATCATGTGTAATGGGCCAGAATATACTCAATTCTAGTGTAGAAAGCTTCAGTACAATGCATTTGTGAGTAATATGCCAGAATAGAACGAGTTTTGGCGTACTAAACTGCAATACAACAAATTCGTTTGTAATACGCCAGTTTTCTGACGTATTAAGCTGCAATACAACGAAATCATGTGCAATAGGCTAGAATACACTCAATTCTAGTGTAGTATGCTTCAGTACAATGAATTTGTGATTTATATGACAGAATACAACGAGTTTTGGAGTACCTAACTGCAATACACCCAATTCCTGTGTAATACGCTAGTGTTCTGACGTATTAAGCTGCAATACAAGGAAATCATGTGCAATAGGCCAGAATACAGACAATTCTAGTGTAGTAAGCTTCAGCACAATAAATTTGTGAGTAATATCCCAGAATACAACGAGTTTTGGCGTACTAAACTACAATACACCCAATTCCTGTGTAATACGCCAGTGTTCTCACGTATTAAGCTGCACTACAACGAAATCATGTGCAATAGGCTAGAATACACTCAATTCTAGTGTAGTAAGCTTAAGTACAATGAATTTGTGAGTAATATGCCAGAATACAACGTTTTTTGGCGTACTAAACTGCGATACACCCAATTCCTGTGTAATACGCCAGTGTTCTGACGTATTAAGCTGCACTACAACGAAAACATGTGCATTAGGCTAGAATACACTCAATTCTAGTGTAGTAAGCTTCAGTACAATGAATTTGTGAGTAATATGCCAGAATACAACGTGTTTTGGCGTACTAAACTGCAATACACCCAATTCCTGTGTAATACGCCTATTTTCTTTAGTATTAAGCTGCACTACAACGAAATCATGTGTAATGGGCCAGAATATACTCAATTCTAGTGTAGTAAGCTTCAGTACAATGAATTTGTGAGTAATATGCCAGAATAGAAAGAGTTTTGGCGTACTAAACTGCAATACACCCAATTCGTGTGTAATACGCCAGTGTTCTGACGTATTAAGCTGCAATACAACGAAATCATGTGCAATAGGATAGTATACACTCAATTCTAGTGTAGTAAGCTTCAGTGCAATGAATTTGTGATTAATATGACAGAATACAATGAGTTTTGGCGTACTTAACTGCAATACACCCAATTCGTGTGTACACGCCAGTGTTCTGAAGTATTAAGCTGCAATACAACGAAATCATGTGTAATAGGCCAGATTACATTCAATTCTATTGTAGTAACCATCATTACAATGAATTTGTGAGTAATATTCCACAATACAACGAGTTTTGGCGTACTAAACTGCAGTACACCCAATTCCTGTGTAATACGCTAGTGTTCTTACGTATTAAGCTGCAATACAACGAAATCATGTGCAATAGGCTAGAATACACTCAATTCTAGTGTAGTATGCTTCAGTACAATAAATTTGTGAGTAATATGCCAAAATACAACGTGTTTTGGCGTACTAAACTTCAATACACTTAATTCTTGTGTAATACTCCAATTTTCTGAAGTATTAAGCTGCAATACAACGAAATCATGTGTAATAGGCCAGAATACACTCAATTCTAGTGTAGTAAGCTTCAGTACTATGAATTTGTGAGCAATGTTCCAGAATACAACGAGTTTTGGCGTACTAAACTGCAATAAACCCAATTCGTGTGTAATACGCCAATTTTCTGAAGTACAACGAAATCATGTGTAATGGGCCAGAATATACTCAATTCTAGTGTAGAAAGCTTCAGTACAATGCATTTGTGAGTAATATGCCAGAATAGAACGAGTTTTGGCGTACTAAACTGCAATACACCCAATTCGTGTGTAATACGCCAGTGTTCTGACGTATTAACCTGCAATACAACGAAATCATGTGCAATAGGCTAGTATACACTCAATTCTAGTGCAGTAAGCTTCAGTACAATGAATTTGTGATTTATATGACAGAATACAACGAGTTTTGGAGTACCTAACTGCAATACACCCAATTCGTGTGTAATACGCCAGTGTTCTGACGTATGAAGCTGCAATACAACGAAATCATGTGCAATAGGATAGTATACACTCAATTGTAGTGTAGTAAGCTTCAGTGCAATGAATTTGTGATTAATATGACATAATACAAGGAGTTTTGGCGTACTTAACTGCAATACACCCAATTCGTGTGTATACGCCAGTGTTCTGACGTATTAAGTTGCAATACAATGAAATCATGTGTAATGGGCCAGAATATACTCAATTCTAGTGTAGTAAGCTTCAAAACAAAGGATTTGCGAGTAACATGCCAGAATACAACGAGTTTTGGCGTACTAAACTGCAATACAACAAATTCGTTTGTAATACGCCAGTTTTCTGACGTATTAAGCTGCAATACAACGAAATCATGTGCAATAGGCTAGAATACACTCAATTCTAGTGTAGTAAGCTTCAGTACAATGAATTTGTGAGTAATATGCCAGAATACAACGAGTTTTGGCGTACTAAACTGCAATACCCCAAATTCGTGTTTAATACGCCAATGTTCTGAAGTATTAAGCTGCAATACAACGAAATCATGTGTAATGGGCAAGAATACACTCAATTCTAGCGTAGTAAGCTTCAGTACAATGAATTTGTGATTAATATGACAGAGTACAACGAGTTTTGGAGTACCTAACTGCAATACACACAATTCCTATGTAATACGCTAGTGTTCTGACGTATTAAGCTGCAATACAAGGAAATCATGTGTAATAGGCCAGAATACAGACAATTCTAGTGTAGTAAGCTTCAGCACAATAAATTTGTGAGTAATATGCCAGAATACAACGTTTTTTGGCGTACTAAACTGCAATACACCCAATTCGTGTGTAATACGCCAATTTTTTGAAGTATTAAGCTGCAATACAACGAAATCATGTGTAATGGGCCAGAATATACTCAATTCTAGTGTAGTAAGCTTCAGTACAATGAATTTGTTAGTAATATGCCAGAATACAACGAGTTTTGGCGTACTAAACTGCAATACCCCAAATTCGTGTTTAATTCGCCAGTGTTCTGAAGTATTAAGCTGCAATACAACGAAATCATGTGTAATAGGCCAGATTACACTCAATTCTAGTGTAGTAAGCATCAGTACAATGAATTTGTGAGTAATATTCCAGAATACAACGAGTTTTGGCGTACTAAACTGCAATACACCCAATTCCTGTGTAATACGCTAGTGTTCTGACGTATTAAGCTGCAATACAACGAAATCATGTGCAATAGGCTAGAATACACTCAATTCTAGTGTAGTATGCTTCAGTACAATAAATGTGTGAGTAATATGCCAAAATACAACGTGTTTTGGCGTACTAAACTGCAATAAACCCAATTCGTGTGTAATACGCCAATTTTCTGAAGTACAACGAAATCATGTGTAATGGGCCAGAATATACTCAATTCTAGTGTAGAAAGCTTCAGTACAATACATTTGTGAGTAATATGCCAGAATAGAACGAGTTTTGGCGTACTAAACTGCAATACACCCAATTCGTGTGTAATACGCCAGTGTTCTGACGTATTAAGCTGCAATACAACGAAATCATGTGCAATAGACTAGTATACACTCAATTCTAGTGTAGTAAGCTTCAGTACAATGAATTCGTGAGTAATATGCCAGAATACAACGAGTTTTGGCGTACTAAACTGCAATACCCCAAATTCGTGTTTAATAAGCCAGTGTTCTGAAGTATTAAGCTGCAATACAACGAAATCATGTTTAATAGGCCAGATTACACTCAATTCTAGTGTAGTAAGCATCAGTACAATGAATTTGTGAGTAATATTCCAGAATACAACGAGTTTTGGCGTACTAAACTGCAATACACCCAATTCCTGTGTAATACGCTAGTGTTCTTACGTATTAAGCTGCAATACAACGAAATCATGTGCAATAGGCTAGAATACACTCAATTCTAGTGTAGTATGCTTCAGTACAATACATTTGTGAGTAATATGTCAAAATACAACGTGTTTTGGCGTACTAAACTTCAATACACCTAATTCGTGTGTAATACTCCAATTTTCTGAAGTATTAAGCTGCAATACAACGAAATCATGTGTAATAGGCCAGAATACACTCAATTCTAGTGTAGTACGCTTCAGTACAATGAATTTGTGAGCAACGTTCCAGAATACAACGAGTTTTGGCGTACTAAACTGCAATACACCCAATTCCTGTGTAATACGCTAGTGTTCTGACGTATTAAGCTGCAATACAAGGAAATCATGTGCAATAGGCCAAAATACAGACAATTCTAGTGTAGTAAGCTTCAGCACAATAAATTTGTGAGTAATATCCCAGAATACAACGAGTTTTGGCGTACTAAACTGCAAAACACCCAATTCGTATGTGATACGCCAGTGTTCTGAATTATTAAGCTGCAATACAACGAAATCATGTTTAATAGGACAGAATACACTCAATTCTAGTGTAGTGAGCTTCAGTACAATGAATTTGTGAGCAATGTTCCAGAATACAACGAGTTTTGGCGTACTAAACTGCAATACACCCAATTCCTGTGTAATACGCTAGTGTTCTTACGTATTAAGCTGCAATACAACGAAATCATGTGCAATAGGCTAGAATACACTCAATTCTAGTGTAGTATGCTTCAGTACAATAAATTTGTGAGTAATATGCCAAAATACAACGTGTTTTGGCGTACTAAACTTCAATACACCTAATTCGTGTGTAATACTCCAATTTTCTGAAGTATTAAGCTGCAATACAACGAAATCATGTGTAATAGGCCAGAATACACTCAATTCTAGTGTAGTAAGCTTCAGTACAATGAATTTGTGAGCAATGTTCCAGAATACAACGAGTTTTGGCGTACTAAACTGCAATAAACCCAACTCGTGTGTAATACGCCAATTTTCTGAAGTACAACGAAATCATGTGTAATGGGCCAGAATATACTCAATTCTAGTGTAGAAAGCTTCAGTACAATGCATTTGTGAGTAATATGCCAGAATAGAACGAGTTTTGGCGTACTAAACTGCAATACAACAAATTCGTTTGTAATACGCCAGTTTTCTGACGTATTAAGCTGCAATACAACGAAATCATGTGCAATAGGCTAGAATACACTCAATTCTAGTGTAGTAAGCTTCAGTACAATGAATTTGTGATTTATATGACAGAATACAACGAGTTTTGGAGTACCTAACTGCAATACACCCAATTCCTGTGTAATACGCTAGTGTTCTGACGTATTAAGCTGCAATACAAGGAAATCATGTGCAATAGGCCAGAATACAGACAATTCTAGTGTAGTAAGCTTCAGCACAATAAATTTGTGAGTAATATCCCAGAATACAACGAGTTTTGGCGTACTAAACTACAATACACCCAATTCCTGTGTAATACGCCAGTGTTCTCACGTATTAAGCTGCACTACAACGAAATCATGTGCAATAGGCTAGAATACACTCAATTCTAGTGTAGTAAGCTTAAGTACAATGAATTTGTGAGTAATATGCCAGAATACAACGTTTTTTGGCGTACTAAACTGCAATACACCCAATTCGTGTGTAATACGCCAATTTTTTGAAGTATTAAGCTGCAATACAACGAAATCATGTGTAATGGGCCAGAATATACTCAATTCTAGTGTAGTAAGCTTCAGTACAATGAATTTGTTAGTAATATGCAAGAATAGAACGAGTTTTGGCGTACTAAACTTCAATACACCTATTTCGCGTGTAATACGCCAATTTTCTGAAGTATTAAGCTGCAATACAAGGAAATCATGTGCAATAGGCCAGAATACAGTCAATTCTAGTGTAGTAAGCTTCAGCACAATAAATTTGTGAGTAATATGCCAGAATACAACGTGTTTTGGCGTACTAAACTGCAATACTCCTAATTCCTGTGTAATACGCCTATTTTCTTTAGTATTAAGCTGCACTACAACGAAATCATGTGTAATGGGCCAGAATATACTCAATTCTAGTGTAGTAAGCTTCAGTACAATGAATTTGTGAGTAATATGCCAGTGTTCTGACGTATTAAGCTGCAATACAACGAAATCATGTGCAATAGGATAGCTTACACTCAATTCTAGTGTAGTAAGCTTCAGTGCAATGAAGTTGTGATTAATATGACAGAATACAATGAGTTTTGGCGTACTTAACTGCAATACACCCAATTCGTGTGTATACGCCAGTGTTCTGACGTATTAAGCTGCACTACAACGAAATCATGTGTAATGGGCCAGAATATACTCAATTCTAGTGTAGTAAGCTTCAATACAAAGGATTTGCGAGTAACATACCAGAATACAACGAGTTTTGGCGTACTAAACTGCAATACACCCAATTCGTTTGTAATACGCCAGTTTTCTGACGTATTAAGCTGCAATACAACGAAATCATATGCAATAGGCTAGAATACACTCAATTCTAGTGTAGTAAGCTTCAGTACAATGAATTTGTGAGTAATATGCCAGAATACAACGAGTTTTGGCGTACTAAACTGCAATACCCCAAATTGGTGTTTAATACTCCAATTTTCTGAAGTATTAAGCTGCAATACAACGAAATCATGTGTAATAGGCCAGAATACACTCAATTCTAGTGTAGTAAGCTTCAGTACAATGAATTTGTGAGCAATGTTCCAGAATACAACGAGTTTTGGCGTACTAAACTGCAATACACCCAATTCGTGTGTAATACGCCAGTGTTCTGACGTATTAAGCTGCAATACAACGAAATCATGTGCAATAGGCTAGTATACACTCAATTCTAGTGTAGTAAGCTTCAGTACAATGAATTTGTGATTTATATGACAGAATACAACGAGTTTTGGAGTACCTAACTGCAATACACCCAATTCGTGTGTAATACGCCAGTGTTCTGACGTATTAAGCTGCAATACAACGAAATCATGTGCAATAGGATAGTATACACTCAATTCTAGTGTAGTAAGCTTCAGTGCAATGAATTTGTGACTAATATGACATAATACAACGAGTTTTGGCGTACTAAACTTCAATACACCTAATTCGTGTGTAATACTCCAATTTTCTGAAGTATTAAGCTGCAATACAACGAAATCATGTGTAATAGGCCAGAATACACTCAATTCTAGTGTAGTAAGCTTCAGTACAATGAATTTGTGAGCAATGTTCCAGAATACAACGAGTTTTGGCGTACTAAACTGCAATACACCCAATTCCTGTGTAATACGCTAGTGTTCTGACGTATTAAGCTGCAATACAAGGAAATCATGTGCAATAGGCCAGAATACAGACAATTCTAGTGTAGTAAGCTTCAGCACAATAAATTTGTGAGTAATATCCCAGAATACAACCAGTTTTGGCGTACTAAACTGCAATAAACCCAATTCGTGTGTAATACGCCAATTTTCTGAAGTACAACGAAATCATGTGTAATGGGCCAGAATATACTCAATTCTAGTGTAAAAAGCTTCAGTACAATGCATTTGTGAGTAATATGCCAGAATAGAACGAGTTTTGGCGTACTAAACTGCAATACACCCAATTCGTGTGTAATACGCCAGTGTTCTGACGTATTAAGCTGCAATACAACGAAATCATGTGCAATAGGCTAGTATACACTCAATTCTAGTGTAGTAAGCTTCAGTACAATGAATTTGTGATTTATATGACAGAATACAACGAGTTTTGGAGTACCTAACTGCAATATACCCAATTCCTGTGTAATACGCCAGTGTTCTGACGTATTAAGCTGCAATACAACGAAATCATGTGCAATAGGATAGTATACACTCAATTCTAGTGTAGTAAGCTTCAGTGCAATGAATTTGTGATTAATATGACATAATACAACGAGTTTTGGCGTACTTAACTGCAATACACCCAATTCGTGTGTATACGCCAGTGTTCTGACGTATTAAGTTGCAATACAACGAAATCATGTGTAATGGGCCAGAATATACTCAATTCTAGTGTAGTAACCATCAGTACAATGAATTTGTGAGTAATATTCCAGAATACAACGAGTTTTGGCGTACTAAACTTCAATACACCTAATTCGTGTGTAATACTCCAATTTTCTGAAGTATTAAGCTGCAATACAACGAAATCATGTGTAATAGGCCAGAATACACTCAATTCTAGTGTAGTAAGCTTCAGTACAATGAATTTGTGAGCAATGTTCCAGAATACAACGAGTTTTGGCGTACTAAAGTGCAATACACCCAATTCCTGTTTAATACGCTAGTGTTCTGACGTATTAAGCTGCAATACAAGGAAATCATGTGCAATAGGCCAGAATACAGACAATTCTAGTGTAGTAAGCTTCAGCACAATAAATTTGTGAGTAATATCCCAGAATACAACTAGTTTTAGCGTACTAAACTGCAATACACCCAATTCGTGTGTATACGCCAGTGTTCTGACGTATTAAGCTGCAATACAACGAAATCATGTGTAATGGGCCAGAATATACTAAATTCTAGTGTAGTAAGCTTCAATACAAAGGATTTGCGAGTAACATGCCAGAATACAACGAGTTTTGGCGTACTAAACTGCAATACACCCAATTCGTTTGTAATACGCCAGTTTTCTGACGTATTAAGCTGCAATACAACGAAATCATATGCAATAGGCTAGAATACACTCAATTCTAGTGTAGTAAGCTTCAGTACAATGAATTTGTGAGTAATATGCCAGAATACAACGAGTTTTGGCGTACTAAACTGCAATACCCCAAATTCGTGTTTAATACTCCAATTTTCCTGAAGTATTAAGCTGCAATACAACGAAATCATGTGTAATAGGCCAGAATACACTCAATTCTAGTGTAGTAAGCTTCAGTACAATGAATTTGTGAGCAATGTTCCAGAATACAACGAGTTTTGGCGTACTAAACTGCAATACACCCAATTCCTGTGTAATACGCTAATGTTCTGACGTATTAAGCTGCAATACAAGGAAATCATGTGCAATAGGCCAGAATACAGACAATTCTAGTGTAGTAAGCTTCAGCACAATAAATTTGTGAGTAATATCCCAGAATACAACTAGTTTTAGCGTACTAAACTGCAATAAACCCAATTCGTGTGTAATACGCCAATTTTCTGAAGTACAACGAAATCATGTGTAATGGGCCAGAATATACTCAATTCTAGTGTAAAAAGCTTCAGTACAATGCATTTGTGAGTAATATGCCAGAATAGAACGAGTTTTGGCGTACTAAACTGCAATACACCCAATTCGTGTGTAATACGCCAGTGTTCTGACGTATTAAGCTGCAATACAACGAAATCATGTGCAATAGGCTAGTATACACTCAATTCTAGTGTAGTAAGCTTCAGTGCAATGAATTTGTGATTAATATGACATAATACAACGAGTTTTGGCGTACTTAACTGCAATACACCCAATTCGTGTGTATACGCCAGTGTTCTGACGTATTAAGTTGCAATACAACGAAATCATGTGTAATTGGCCAGAATATACTCAATTCTAGTGTAGTAAGCTTCAATACAAAGGATTTGCGAGTAACATGCCAGAATACAACGAGTTTTGGCGTACTAAACTGCAATACACCAAATTGGTTTGTAATACGCCAGTTTTCTGACGTATTAAGCTGCAATACAACGAAATCATGTGCAATAGGCTAGAATACACTCAATTCTAGTGTAGTAAGCTTCAGTACAATGAATATGTGAGTAATATGCCAGAATACAACGAGTTTTGGCGTACTAAACTGCAATACCCCAAATTCGTGTTTAATACACCAGTGTTCTGAAGTATTAAGCTGCAATACAACGAAATCATGTGTAATGGGCAAGAATACACTCAATTCTAGCGTAGTAAGCTTCAGTACAATGAATTTGTGATTTATATGACAGAATACAACGAGTTGTGGCGTACTAAACTACAATACACCCAATTCCTGTGTTATACGCCAGTGTTCTCACGTATTAAGCTGCACTACAACGAAATCATGTACAATAGGCTAGAATACACTCAATTCTAGTGTAGTAAGCTTAAGTACAATGCATTTGTGAGTAATATGCCAGAATAGAACGAGTTTTGGCGTACTAAACTGCAATACACCCAATTCGTGTGTAATACGCCAGTGTTCTGACGTATTAAGCTGCAATACAACGAAATCATGTGCAATAGGCTAGTATACACTCAATTCTAGTGTAGTAAGCTTCAGTACAATGAATTTGTGATTTATATGACAGAATACAACGAGTTTTGGAGTACCTAACTGCAATATACCCAATTCCTGTGTAATACGCCAGTGTTCTGACGTATTAAGCTGCAATACAACGAAATCATGTGCAATAGGATAGTATACACTCAATTCTAGTGTAGTAAGCTTCAGTGCAATGAATTTGTGATTAATATGACATAATACAACGAGTTTTGGCGTACTTAACTGCAATACACCCAATTCGTGTGTATACGCCAGTGTTCTGACGTATTAAGTTGCAATACAACGAAATCATGTGTAATGGGCCAGAATATACTCAATTCTAGTGTAGTAACCATCAGTACAATGAATTTGTGAGTAATATTCCAGAATACAACGAGTTTTGGCGTACTAAACTTCAATACACCTAATTCGTGTGTAATACTCCAATTTTCTGAAGTATTAAGCTGCAATACAACGAAATCATGTGTAATAGGCCAGAATACACTCAATTCTAGTGTAGTAAGCTTCAGTACAATGAATTTGTGAGCAATGTTCCAGAATACAACGAGTTTTGGCGTACTAAAATGCAATACACCCAATTCCTGTTTAATACGCTAGTGTTCTGACGTATTAAGCTGCAATACAAGGAAATCATGTGCAATAGGCCAGAATACAGACAATTCTAGTGTAGTAAGCTTCAGCACAATAAATTTGTGAGTAATATCCCAGAATACAACTAGTTTTAGCGTACTAAACTGCAATACACCCAATTCGTGTGTATACGCCAGTGTTCTGACGTATTAAGCTGCAATACAACGAAATCATGTGTAATGGGCCAGAATATACTAAATTCTAGTGTAGTAAGCTTCAATACAAAGGATTTGCGAGTAACATGCCAGAATACAACGGGTTTTGGCGTACTAAACTGCAATACACCCAATTCGTTTGTAATACGCCAGTTTTCTGACGTATTAAGCTGCAATACAACGAAATCATATGCAATAGGCTAGAATACACTCAATTCTAGTGTAGTAAGCTTCAGTACAATGAATTTGTGAGTAATATGCCAGAATACAACGAGTTTTGGCGTACTAAACTGCAATACCCCAAAATCGTGTTTAATACTCCAATTTTCCTGAAGTATTAAGCTGCAATACAACGAAATCATGTGTAATAGGCCAGAATACACTCAATTCTAGTGTAGTAAGCTTCAGTACAATGAATTTGTGAGCAATGTTCCAGAATACAACGAGTTTTGGCGTACTAAACTGCAATACACCCAATTCCTGTGTAATACGCTAATGTTCTGACGTATTAAGCTGCAATACAAGGAAATCATGTGCAATAGGCCAGAATACAGACAATTCTAGTGTAGTAAGCTTCAGCACAATAAATTTGTGAGTAATATCCCAGAATACAACTAGTTTTAGCGTACTAAACTGCAATAAACCCAATTCGTGTGTAATACGCCAATTTTCTGAAGTACAACGAAATCATGTGTAATGGGCCAGAATATACTCAATTCTAGTGTAAAAAGCTTCAGTACAATGCATTTGTGAGTAATATGCCAGAATAGAACGAGTTTTGGCGTACTAAACTGCAATACACCCAATTCGTGTGTAATACGCCAGTGTTCTGACGTATTAAGCTGCAATACAACGAAATCATGTGCAATAGGCTAGTATACACTCAATTCTAGTGTAGTAAGCTTCAGTGCAATGAATTTGTGATTAATATGACATAATACAACGAGTTTTGGCGTACTTAACTGCAATACACCCAATTCGTGTGTATACGCCAGTGTTCTGACGTATTAAGTTGCAATACAACGAAATCATGTGTAATTGGCCAGAATATACTCAATTCTAGTGTAGTAAGCTTCAATACAAAGGATTTGCGAGTAACATGCCAGAATACAACGAGTTTTGGCGTACTAAACTGCAATACACCAAATTCGTTTGTAATACGCCAGTTTTCTGACGTATTAAGCTGCAATACAACGAAATCATGTGCAATAGGCTAGAATACACTCAATTCTAGTGTAGTAAGCTTCAGTACAATGAATATGTGAGTAATATGCCAGAATACAACGAGTTTTGGCGTACTAAACTGCAATACCCCAAATTCGTGTTTAATACACCAGTGTTCTGAAGTATTAAGCTGCAATACAACGAAATCATGTGTAATGGGCAAGAATACACTCAATTCTAGCGTAGTAAGCTTCAGTACAATGAATTTGTGATTTATATGACAGAATACAACGAGTTGTGGCGTACTAAACTACAATACACCCAATTCCTGTGTTATACGCCAGTGTTCTCACGTATTAAGGGGGCAGATACACCGAAATATATAGAAAAACATCGATTTTTATATTGTACGAAGATATTGTAATTTTATTATTGAGCATCCATTTATGCACATTTTCCTTAAAATATTTTTGTCGTAGCATTAATAGTTTTTGAGATATAGGCTTTTAAAATAGGTGGGGGTGGTCAAAAAATTGTAAGAAATATTGCAAAAATGCTCAGTGTGTTCTAGAAAAACAGTGAACAGTTCATATTAATTAAAACAATGAACACCTCCCGATATATCGTTGCAACGATTTCCGGAATAAATAAGTCTATTTGTACAAACCTGTTGCAGCACATGTGACGACGAATTTGTTACAATTTGTTATTAAAGTCATTAATCAAAATGTCAGAAAATAAATATTCCAGACACTCAAGAAAACGTAAGTTTTGTGGAAATAGATTTACTAATAAAAGTTGTCTGTTCAGCGAAGTTGATGTAGGTACAGATATAAACAATTCCACTGACCATACGCATAATGCTAAAATTAGTAGTACAGGTATAGATATTAATACATTTGATTGTTCACATCATAGTCATACATCTACTCATAAGGACACGCCCCCTTCAAGCAAGTCAGAAAGAAAGCTGAAAGGGATGTATGGATTATTATATGACTCTGACAGTGAATGTGAGAATATACAAGACATAGACCGAGCTAGTGAAAACCATTGTAAGGAAGCATGGTGTGGAAACAGGATCATTGATTTTGAAATCTTACAACAACAAATATCTTCACATCTTGTATGTCAGTACTGCTTTAGCAATGTTGATTTTGTGGAAACAGAGAGGCATGGACTAGGCAGCCAGTTTGTATTTAGTTGTAGGAATAAGAAATGCACTAAGCAAATACCTTTCAATTCAAATCAACAAATATCAATAAGCAATAATCTACAAATACATTCAATCAATCGTAGATCTGTATTTGCTATGCGCTGTGTCGGAGGAGGACTTGCTGCTTTGGAAACTTTTTGCGGAATGATGTGCTTACCACCACCCATTAAAAAGAGTTCATACAAACTAATCAAGGAATCCATTGCCAAATCTGTTTTATCAGCTCAGTTTGAAAGCATGAATAAAGCAGCACAGATAGAATATAAATTAGCAGAAGTTCCAGATATAGAAGATGTGTGTAGAAATATTGATGTATCTGTTGATGGGACTTGGATGACTAGAGGTCACACATCACAAATTGGAGTCACTTCACTGATTGGGTGTGTTACTGGCAAAGTTTTAGACACAGGAGTACTTTCCAAGGCATGTAAATCATGTGATTATTGGGAAAAGCAGGACAAAAAATCACAAGAATACCAGCTGTGGAAAAATAAGCATGAGTCTCAATGTACGGCTACACATAAAGGGTCATCTGGAAGTATGGAGGCATCAATAGCCGTGAATTTATTTTCTAACTCTGAAGAAAAGTATAGATTGAGATATATAAGATTTGTAGGAGATGGTGATACCAACAGTTTTAAAAGTGTTTCCAATTCAAACCCATATGGTGATGTGAAAGTGGAGAAAATAGAATGTGTAGGACATGTACAGAAGAGAATGGGCACACGATTGCGCAAGATAAAATGTGCATGGTCAGGTAGAAATTTAACAGATGGAAGAAAAATAGGAGGTAAAGGTAGACTAACAGACAATCAGATAGATAAAATTCAAAACTATTATGGGAATGCTATTAGAGGAAATAGGAATAATTTGAAAGGAATGAGAGAAGCTGTGTGGGCCATTTATTTTCACAAGTTATCAACTGACGAGAAGCCGATGCATAACCTTTGTGGTGACAGTTGGTGTCCATACAAGATAGCAGTTGCTGCCAATAAGCCATTCAAACATCGAAACAGTATATCAGAGGCAGTATTGGATGTAATCAAGCATGTGTTCAAAGATCTCAGCCACCCAAGCATCTTGACAAAATGTTTAGAATGCTACACACAAAATGCAAATGAGTCCTTCAACAGTATGATATGGCAGATCTGCCCAAAGCACTTATACCATGGTTTGACTGCTGTTAATATTGGTGTTGGCATTGCAACCTTAGTTTTTAATGATGGGTCACAAGCTCTGCAAGCTCCACTGAGGTTGTTGGAAGTGA
Organism: Meghimatium bilineatum; assembly: GCA_034231615.1. Classification (NCBI taxonomy): domain Eukaryota; kingdom Metazoa; phylum Mollusca; class Gastropoda; order Stylommatophora; family Philomycidae; genus Meghimatium; species Meghimatium bilineatum. The sequence goes on along the minus strand of CM067305.1, from coordinate 27,727,667 downwards.
CTTGCGGAAAATTCACATTGGATTACTTCGCAAGAACTGATTCTAAGAGACTATTAAATGCACAAAATAAGGTTACCGAGGCAACCCTAGAAGTCAGAAGAGCCAGGAGAAGGAGGAGATTGGGTCTAGATGAAGCACAAGTCGAAGCGGAAGGATATCCTTACCTTGCAGGGGGTTATTAAGGTAGGAAATTATATTTTTAATGTGTAAATTTTCTTTTCGTTCGTTTGTGAAATTTTGATGTTATTAACAAATCCGTTCTCATAACTTTTTCAAATATTAACCAATATTAATAAAATTTGGCATGCATATTCCTAACATAATTCTATATAGCGCAAACTAAGAACTTTGCTATCTATCTATATTTACAATTTTTACAGCCATTCAAATTTGGAAAATTTACGCCCAAAATTGGTGAACTTTGAACCAGCCTGTATGAAAAGTTAGAAAATATATTCTAATATCCTTAGTTTGCGCTATAGCTATTCCATTTCTATGCATATATTTTAAATTTTAACTCATTTGTGCGTACTATTTTCTCAAAAATTTTACCGTTTTGACTGTACCATTTTGAACATGAAAATTTTAACATTTGTGTTAAAGACCAAATAATGTCTATTTATTTTTATACTGAAAGAACCATTTTACATTAACATAATAGGGTATTCATTCAGGTATCTACTGTGAAAGTTGCAGCCTTGTAACTTTAACGGTTTTTTAGATATGAATTTTTTTGTGCCCCTACCGTCTCCTAGGTGTACCTCCCCCCTTAAGCTGCACTACAACGAAATCATGTACAATAGGCTAGAATACACTCAATTCTAGTGTAGTAAGCTTAAGTACAATGAATTTGTGAGTAATATACCAGAATACAACGAGTTTTGGCGTACTAAACTGCAATACACCCAATTCCTGTGTAATACGCTAGTGTTCTGACGTATTAAGCTGCAATACAAGGAAATCATGTGCAATAGGCCAGAATACAGACAATTCTAGTGTAGAAAGCTTCAGCACAATAAATTTGTGAGTAATATCCCAGAATACAACGAGTTTTGGCGTTCTAAACAGCAATATACCTAATTTGAGTGTAATACGCAAGTTTTGTGATGTAGTAAGCTGCTATACAACGAAATCATTTGTAATAGACCATAATACACTCAATTCTAGTGTAGGAAGCTTCAGTGCAAGGAATTTGTGATTAATATGCCAGAATACAACGTATTTTGGCGTACTAAACTGCAATACACCCAATTCCTGTGAAATACGCCAATTTTCTGAAGTATTAAGCTGCAATACAACGAAATCATGTGTAATGGGCCAGAATATACTCAATTCTAGTGTAGTAAGCTTCAGTACATTGAATTTGTGAGTAATATGCCAGAATAGAACGAGTTTTGGCGTACTAAACTGCAATACACCCAATTCGTGTGTAATACGCCAGTGTTCTGACGTATTAAGCTGCAATACAACGAAATCATGTGCAATAGGCTAGTATACACTCAATTCTAGTGTAGTAAGCTTCAGTGCAATGAATTTCTGAGTTATATGACAGAATACAACGAGTTTTGGCGTACGTAACTGCAATACACCCAATTCGTGTGTATACGCAAGTGTTCTGACGTATTAAGCTGCAATACAACGAAATCATGTGTAATGGGCCAGAATATACTCAATTCTAGTGTAGTAAGCTTCAGTACAACGCATTTGTGAGTAATATACCAGAATACAACGAGATTTGGCGTACTAAACTGCAAAACACCCAATTCGTATGTGATACGCCAGTGTTCTGACGTATTAAGCTGCACTACAACGAAAACATGTGCAATAGGCTAGAATACACTCAATTCTAGTGTAGTAAGCTTCAGTAAAATTAATTTGTGAGTAATATGCCAGAATACAACGTGTTTTGGCGTAATAAACTGTAATACACCCAATTCCTGTGTAATACGCCAATTTTCTTTAGTATTAAGCTGCAATACAACGAAATCATGTGTAATAGGCCAGATTACACTCAATTCTAGTGTAGTAAGCTTCAGTACAATGAATTTGTGAGTAATATACCAGAATACAACGAGTTTTGGCGTACTAAACTGCAATACACCCAATTCCTGTGTAATACGCTAGTGTTCTGACGTATTAAGCTGCAATACAAGGAAATCATGTGCAATAGGCCAGAATACAGACAATTCTAGTGTAGAAAGCTTCAGCACAATAAATTTGTGAGTAATATCCCAGAATACAACGAGTTTTGGCGTTCTAAACAGCAATATACCTAATTTGAGTGTAATACGCAAGTTTTGTGATGTAGTAAGCTGCTATACAACGAAATCATTTGTAATAGACCATAATACACTCAATTCTAGTGTAGGAAGCTTCAGTGCAAGGAATTTGTGATTAATATGCCAGAATACAACGTATTTTGGCGTACTAAACTGCAATACACCCAATTCCTGTGAAATACGCCAATTTTCTGAAGTATTAAGCTGCAATACAACGAAATCATGTGTAATGGGCCAGAATATACTCAATTCTAGTGTAGTAAGCTTCAGTACATTGAATTTGTGAGTAATATGCCAGAATAGAACGAGTTTTGGCGTACTAAACTGCAATACACCCAATTCGTGTGTAATACGCCAGTGTTCTGACGTATTAAGCTGCAATACAACGAAATCATGTGCAATAGGCTAGTATACACTCAATTCTAGTGTAGTAAGCTTCAGTGCAATGAATTTGTGAGTTATATGACAGAATACAACGAGTTTTGGCGTACGTAACTGCAATACACCCAATTCGTGTGTATACGCAAGTGTTCTGACGTATTAAGCTGCAATACAACGAAATCATGTGTAATGGGCCAGAATATACTCAATTCTAGTGTAGTAAGCTTCAGTACAACGCATTTGTGAGTAATATACCAGAATACAACGAGATTTGGCGTACTAAACTGCAAAACACCCAATTCGTATGTGATACGCCAGTGTTCTGACGTATTAAGCTGCACTACAACGAAAACATGTGCAATAGGCTAGAATACACTCAATTCTAGTGTAGTAAGCTTCAGTAAAATTAATTTGTGAGTAATATGCCAGAATACAACGTGTTTTGGCGTAATAAACTGTAATACACCCAATTCCTGTGTAATACGCCAATTTTCTTTAGTATTAAGCTGCAATACAACGAAATCATGTGTAATAGGCCAGATTACACTCAATTCTAGTGTAGTAAGCTTCAGTACAATGAATTTGTGAGTAATATACCAGAATACAACGAGTTTTGGCGTACTAAACTGCAATACACCCAATTCCTGTGTAATACGCTAGTGTTCTGACGTATTAAGCTGCAATACAAGGAAATCATGTGCAATAGGCCAGAATACAGACAATTCTAGTGTAGAAAGCTTCAGCACAATAAATTTGTGAGTAATATCCCAGAATACAACGAGTTTTGGCGTTCTAAACAGCAATATACCTAATTTAAGTGTAATACGCAAGTTTTGTGATGTAGTAAGCTGCTATACAACGAAATCATTTGTAATAGACCATAATACACTCAATTCTAGTGTAGGAAGCTTCAGTGCAAGGAATTTGTGATTAATATGCCAGAATACAACGTATTTTGGCGTACTAAACTGCAATACACCCAATTCCTGTGAAATACGCCAATTTTCTGAAGTATTAAGCTGCAATACAACGAAATCATGTGTAATGGGCCAGAATATACTCAATTCTAGTGTAGTAAGCTTCAGTACATTGAATTTGTGAGTAATATGCCAGAATAGAACGAGTTTTGGCGTACTAAACTGCAATACACCCAATTCGTGTGTAATACGCCAGTGTTCTGACGTATTAAGCTGCAATACAACGAAATCATGTGCAATAGGCTAGTATACACTCAATTCTAGTGTAGTAAGCTTCAGTGCAATGAATTTGTGAGTTATATGACAGAATACAACGAGTTTTGGCGTACGTAACTGCAATACACCCAATTCGTGTGTATACGCAAGTGTTCTGACGTATTAAGCTGCAATACAACGAAATCATGTGTAATGGGCCAGAATATACTCAATTCTAGTGTAGTAAGCTTCAGTACAATGCATTTGTGAGTAATATACCAGAATACAACGAGTTTTGGCGTACTAAACTGCAAAACACCCAATTCGTATGTGATACGCCAGTGTTCTGACGTATTAAGGTGCAATACAACGAAATCATGTGTAATAGGCCAGATTACACTCAATTCTAGTGTAGTAAGCTTCAGTACAATGAATTTGTGAGTAATATTCCAGAATACAACGAGTTTTGGCGTACTAAACTGCAATACACCCAATTCCTGTGTAATACGCTAGTGTTCTGACGTATTAAGCTGCAATACAAGGAAATCATGTGCAATAGGCCAGAATACAGACAATTCTATTGTAGTAAGCTTCAGCACAATAAATCTGTGAGTAATATCCCAGAATACAACGTGTTTTGGCGTTCTAAACAGCAATAGACCTAATTTGATTGTAATACGCAAGTTTTGTGATGTAGTAAGCTGCTATACAACGAAATCGTTTGTAATAGACCATAATACACTCAATTCTAGTGTAGTAAGCTTCAGTGCAAGGAATTTGTGATTAATATGCCAGAATACAACGTATTTTGGCGTACTAAACTGCAACACACCCAATTCCTGTGAAATACGCCAATTTTCTGAAGTATTAAGCTGCAATACAACGAAATCATGTGTAATGGGCCAGACTATACTCAATTCTAGTGTAGTAAGCTTCAGTACATTGAATTTGTGAGTAATATGCCAGAATAGAACGAGTTTTGGCGTACTAAACTGCAATACACCCAATTCGTGTGTAATACGCCAGTGTTCTGACGTATTAAGCTGCAATACAACGAAATCATGTGCAATAGGCTAGTATACACTCAATTCTAGTGTAGTAAGCTTCAGTGCAATGAATTTGTGATTTATATTACAGAATACAACGAGTTTTGGCGTACGTAACTGCAATACACCCAATTCGTGTGTATACGCCAGTGTTCTGACGTATTAAGCTGCACTACAACGAAATCATGTGTAATAGGCCAGAATACACTCAATTCTAGTGTAGTAAGCTTCACTACAATGAATTTGTGAGTAATATTCCAGAATACAACGAATTTTGGCGTACTAAACTGCAGTACACCAAATTCGTGTGTATACGCCAGTTTTCTGACGTATTAAGCTGCAATACAACGAAATCATGTGCAATAGGCTAGAATACACTTAATTCTAGTGTAGTAAGCTTCAGTACAATGAATTTGAAAGTAATATGCCAGAATACAACGAGTTTTGGCGTACTAAACTGCAATACCCCAAATTCGTGTTTAATACGCCAGTGTTCTGAAGTATTAAGCTGCAATACAACGAAATCATGTGTAATGGGCCAAAATACACTCAAGTCTAGTGTAGTAAGCTTCAGTACAATGCATTTGTGAGCAATATACCAGAATACAACGAGTTTTGGCGTACTAAACTGCAAAACACCCAATTCGTGTGTGATACGCCAGTGTTCTGAAGTATTAAGCTGCAATACAACGAAATCATGTGTAATAGGACAGAATACACTCAATTCTAGTGTAGTGAGCTTCAGTACAATGAATTTGTGAGCAATGTTCCAGAATACAACGAGTTTTGGCGTACTAAACTGCAATACACCCAATTCCTGTGTAATACGCTAGTGTTCTGACGTATTAAGCTGCAATACAAGGAAATTATGTGCAATAGGCCAGAATACAGTCAATTCTAGTGTAGTAAGCTTCAGCACAATAAATTTGTGAGTAATATCCCAGAATACAACGAGTTTTGGCGTACTAAACTTCAATACACCCAATTCCTGTGTAATACGCCAGTGTTCTGACGTATTAAGCTGCAATACAAAGAAATAATGTGTAATGGGCCAGAATACACTCAATTCTAGTGTAGTAAGCTTCGGCACAATAAATTTGTGAGTAATATCCCAGAATACATCGCGTTTTGGCGTACTAAACTGCGATACACCCAATTCCTGTGTAATACGCCAGTGTTCTGACGTATTAAGCTGCACTACAACGAAAACATGTGCATTAGGATAGAATACACTCAATTCTAGTGTAGTAAGCTTCAGTACAATGAATTTGTGAGTAATATGCCAGAATACAACGTGTTTTGGCGTACTAAACTGCAATACACCAATTCCTGTGTAATACGCCTATTTTCTTTAGTATTAAGCTGCACTACAACGAAATCATGTGTAATGGGCCAGAATATACTCAATTCTAGTGTAGTAAGCTTCAGTACAATGAATTTGTGAGTAATATGCCAGAATAGAACGAGTTTTGGCGTACTAAACTGCAATACACCCAATTCGTGTGTAATACGCCAGTGTTCTGACGTATTAAGCTGCAATACAACGAAATCATGTGCAATAGCATAGTATACACTCAATTCTAGTGTAGTAAGCTTCAGTGCAATGAATTTGTGATTAATATGACAGAATACAATGAGTTTTGGCGTACTTAACTGCAATACACACAATTCGTGTGTATACGCCAGTGTTCTGACGTATTAAGCTGCAATACAACGAAATCATGTGTAATAGGCCAGAATACACTCAATTCTAGTGTAGTAAGCTTCAGCACAATAAATTTGTTAGTAATATCCCAGAATACAACGAGTTTTGGCGTTCTAAACAGCAATAGACCTAATTTGATTGTAATACGCAAGTTTTGTGATGTAGTAAGCTGCTATACAACGAAATCATTTGTAATATACCATAATACACTCACTTCTAGTGTAGTAAGCTTCAGTGCAATGAATTTGTGATTAATATGCCAGAATACAACGTATTTTGGCGTACTAAACTGCAATACACCCAATTCCTGTGAAATAACCTAATTTTCTGAAGTATTAAGCTGCAATACAACGAAATCATGTGTAATGGGCCAGAATATACTCAATTCTAGTGTAGTAAGCTTCAGTACATTGAATTTGTGAGTAATATGACAGAATACAACGAGTTTTGGCGTACGTAACTGCAATACACCCAATTCGTGTGTATACGCCAGTGTTCTGACGTATTAAGCTGCACTACAACGAAATCATGTGTAATAGGCCAGAATACACTCAATTCTAGTCTAGTAAGCTTCACTACAATGAATTTGTGAGTAATATTCCAGAATACAACGAATTTTGGCGTACTAAACTGCAGTACACCAAATTCGTGTGTATACGCCAGTGTTCTGACGTATTAAGCTGCAATACAACGAAATCATGTGTAATGGCCAGAATATACTCAATTCTAGTGTAGTAAGCTTCAATACAATGGATTTGCGAGTAATATGCCAGAATACAACGAGTTTTGGCGTACTAAACTGCAATACACCCAATTCGTTTGTAATACGCCAGTTTTCTGACGTGTTAAGCTGCAATACAACGAAATCATGTGCAATAGGCTAGAATACACTTAATTCTAGTGTAGTAAGCTTCAGTACAATGAATTTGAAAGTAATATGCCAGAATACAACGAGTTTTGGCGTACTAAACTGCAATACCCCAAATTCTTGTTTAATACGCCAGTGTTCTGACGTATTAAGCTGCAATACAACGAAATGATGTGCAATAGGCTAGTATACACTCAATTCTAATGTAGTAAGCTTCAGTACAATGAATTTCTGAGTAATATGCCAGGATACAACGTGATTTTGCATACTAAACTGCAATACACCCAATTCGTGTGTAATACGCCATTGTTCTGACGTATTAAGCTGCAGTACAACGAAATCATGTGCAAGAAGCCAGAATACACTCAATTCTAGTGTAGTAAGCTTCAGTATAATGAATTTGTGAGTAATATCCCAGAATACATGGAGTTTTGGAGTACTAATCTGCAATACACCCAATTCTTGTTTAATACGCCAGTGTTCTGACGTATTAAGCTGCAATACAACGAAATCATGTGTAATGGGCCAGAATATACTCAATTCTAGTGTAGTAAGCTTCAGTACAATGCATTTGTGAGTAATATACCAGAATACAACAAGTTTTGGCGTACTAAACTGCAAAACACCCAATTCGTATGTGATACGCCAGTGTTCTGACGTATTAAGGTGCAATACAACGAAATCATGTGTAATGGGCCAGAATATACTCAATTCTAGTGTAGTAAGCTTCAGTACAATGCATTTGTGAGTAATATACCAGAATACAACGAGTTTTGGCGTACTAAACTGCAAAACACCAAATTCGTATGTGATACGCCAGTGTTCTGACGTATTAAGGTGCAATACAACGAAATCATGTGTAATAGGCCAGATTACACTCAATTCTAGTGTAGTAAGCTTCAGTACAATGAATTTGTGAGTAATATTCCAGAATACAACGAGTTTTGGCGGACTAAACTGCAATACACCCAATTCCTGTGTAATACGCTAGTGTTCTGACGTATTAAGCTGCAATACAAGGAAATCATGTGCAATAGGCCAGAATACAGACAATTCTATTGTAGTAAGCTTCAGCACAATAAATCTGTGAGTAATATCCCAGAATACAACGTGTTTTGGCGTTCTAAACAGCAATAGACCTAATTTGATTGTAATACGCAAGTTTTGTGATGTAGTAAGCTGCTATACAACGAAATCGTTTGTAATAGACCATAATACACTCAATTCTAGTGTAGTAAGCTTCAGTGCAAGGAATTTGTGATTAATATGCCAGAATACAACGTATTTTGGCGTACTAAACTGCAATACACCCAATTCCTGTGAAATACGCCAATTTTCTGAAGTATTAAGCTGCAATACAACGAAATCATGTGTAATGGGCCAGACTATACTCAATTCTAGTGTAGTAAGCTTCAGTACATTGAATTTGTGAGTAATATGCCAGAATAGAACGAGTTTTGGCGTACTAAACTGCAATACACCCAATTCGTGTGTAATACGCCAGTGTTCTGACGTATTAAGCTGCAATACAACGAAATCATGTGCAATAGGCTAGTATACACTCAATTCTAGTGTAGTAAGCTTCAGTGCAATGAATTTGTGATTTATATTACAGAATACAACGAGTTTTGGCGTACGTAACTGCAATACACCCAATTCGTGTGTATACGCCAGTGTTCTGACGTATTAAGCTGCACTACAACGAAATCATGTGTAATAGGCCAGAATACACTCAATTCTAGTGTAGTAAGCTTCACTACAATGAATTTGTGAGTAATATTCCAGAATACAACGAATTTTGGCGTACTAAACTGCAGTACACCAAATTCGTGTGTATACGCCAGTTTTCTGACGTATTAAGCTGCAATACAACGAAATCATGTGCAATAGGCTAGAATACACTTAATTCTAGTGTAGTAAGCTTCAGTACAATGAATTTGAAAGTAATATGCCAGAATACAACGAGTTTTGGCGTACTAAACTGCAATACCCCAAATTCGTGTTTAATACGCCAGTGTTCTGAAGTATTAAGCTGCAATACAACGAAATCATGTGTAATGGGCCAAAATACACTCAAGTCTAGTGTAGTAAGCTTCAGTACAATGCATTTGTGAGCAATATACCAGAATACAACGAGTTTTGGCGTACTAAACTGCAATACACCCAATTCCTGTGTAATACGCTAGTGTTCTGACGTATTAAGCTGCAATACAAGGAAATCATGTGCAATAGGCCAGAATACAGTCAATTCTAGTGTAGTAAGCTTCAGCACAATAAATTTGTGAGTAATATCCCAGAATACAACGAGTTTTGGCGTACTAAACTTCAATACACCCAATTCCTGTGTAATACGCCAGTGTTCTGACGTATTAAGCTGCAATACAAAGAAATAATGTGTAATGGGCCAGAATACACTCAATTCTAGTGTAGTAAGCTTCGGCACAATAAATTTGTGAGTAATATCCCAGAATACATCGCGTTTTGGCGTACTAAACTGCGATACACCCAATTCCTGTGTAATACGCCAGTGTTCTGACGTATTAAGCTGCACTACAACGAAAACATGTGCATTAGGATAGAATACACTCAATTCTAGTGTAGTAAGCTTCAGTACAATGAATTTGTGAGTAATATGCCAGAATACAACGTGTTTTGGCGTACTAAACTGCAATACACCAATTCCTGTGTAATACGCCTATTTTCTTTAGTATTAAGCTGCACTACAACGAAATCATGTGTAATGGGCCAGAATATACTCAATTCTAGTGCAGTAAGCTTCAGTACAATGAATTTGTGAGTAATATGCCAGAATAGAACGAGTTTTGGCGTACTAAACTGCAATACACCCAATTCGTGTGTAATACGCCAGTGTTCTGACGTATTAAGCTGCTATACAACGAAATCATTTGTAATAGACCATAATACACTCAATTCTAGTGTAGTAAGCTTCAGTGCAAGGAATTTGTGATTAATATGCCAGAATAGAACGAGTTTTGGCGTACTAAACTGCAATACACCCAACTCGTGTGTAATACGCCAGTGTTCTGACGTATTAAGCTGCAATACAACGAAATCATGTGCAATAGGCTAGTATACACTCAATTCTAGTGTAGTAAGCTTCAGTGCAATGAATTTGTGATTTATATTACAGAATACAACGAGTTTTGGCGTACGTAACTGCAATACACCCAATTCGTGTGTATACGCCAGTGTTCTGACGTATTAAGCTGCACTACAACGAAATCATGTGTAATAGGCCAGAATACACTCAATTCTAGTGTAGTAAGCTTCACTACAATGAATTTGTGAGTAATATTCCAGAATACAACGAATTTTGGCGTACTAAACTGCAGTACACCAAATTCGTGTGTATATGCCAGTTTTCTGACGTATTAAGCTGCAATACAACGAAATCATGTGCAATAGGCTAGAATACACTTAATTCTAGTGTAGTAAGCTTCAGTACAATGAATTTGAAAGTAATATGCCAGAATACAACGAGTTTTGGCGTACTAAACTGCAATACCCCAAATTCGTGTTTAATACGCCAGTGTTCTGAAGTATTAAGCTGCAATACAACGAAATCATGTGTAATGGGCCAAAATACACTCAAGTCTAGTGTAGTAAGCTTCAGTACAATGCATTTGTGAGCAATATACCAGAATACAACGAGTTTTGGCGTACTAAACTGCAAAACACCCAATTCGTGTGTGATACGCCAGTGTTCTGAAGTATTAAGCTGCAATACAACGAAATCATGTGTAATAGGACAGAATACACTCAATTCTAGTGTAGTGAGCTTCAGTACAATGAATTTGTGAGCAATGTTCCAGAATACAACGAGTTTTGGCGTACTAAACTGCAATACACCCAATTCCTGTGTAATACGCTAGTGTTCTGACGTATTAAGCTGCAATACAAGGAAATCATGTGCAATAGGCCAGAATACAGTCAATTCTAGTGTAGTAAGCTTCAGCACAATAAATTTGTGAGTAATATCCCAGAATACAACGAGTTTTGGCGTACTAAACTTCAATACACCCAATTCCTGTGTAATACGCCAGTGTTCTGACGTATTAAGCTGCAATACAAAGAAATAATGTGTAATGGGCCAGAATACACTCAATTCTAGTGTAGTAAGCTTCGGCACAATAAATTTGTGAGTAATATCCCAGAATACATCGCGTTTTGGCGTACTAAACTGCGATACACCCAATTCCTGTGTAATACGCCAGTGTTCTGACGTATTAAGCTGCACTACAACGAAAACATGTGCATTAGGATAGAATACACTCAATTCTAGTGTAGTAAGCTTCAGTACAATGAATTTGTGAGTAATATGCCAGAATACAACGTGTTTTGGCGTACTAAACTGCAATACACCAATTCCTGTGTAATACGCCTATTTTCTTTAGTATTAAGCTGCACTACAACGAAATCATGTGTAATGGGCCAGAATATACTCAATTCTAGTGTAGTAAGCTTCAGTACAATGAATTTGTGAGTAATATGCCAGAATAGAACGAGTTTTGGCGTACTAAACTGCAATACACCCAATTCGTGTGTAATACGCCAGTGTTCTGACGTATTAAGCTGCAATACAACGAAATCATGTGCAATAGCATAGTATACACTCAATTCTAGTGTAGTAAGCTTCAGTGCAATGAATTTGTGATTAATATGACAGAATACAATGAGTTTTGGCGTACTTAACTGCAATAGACCTAATTTGATTGTAATACGCAAGTTTTGTGATGTAGTAAGCTGCTATACAACGAAATCATTTGTAATAGACCATAATACACTCACTTCTAGTGTAGTAAGCTTCAGTGCAATGAATTTGTGATTAATATGCCAGAATACAACGTATTTTGGCGTACTAAACTGCAATACACCCAATTCCTGTGAAATAACCTAATTTTCTGAAGTATTAAGCTGCAATACAACGAAATCATGTGTAATGGGCCAGAATATACTCAATTCTAGTGTAGTAAGCTTCAGTACATTGAATTTGTGAGTAATATGACAGAATACAACGAGTTTTGGCGTACGTAACTGCAATACACCCAATTCGTGTGTATACGCCAGTGTTCTGACGTATTAAGCTGCACTACAACGAAATCATGTGTAATAGGCCAGAATACACTCAATTCTAGTGTAGTAAGCTTCACTACAATGAATTTGTGAGTAATATTCCAGAATACAACGAATTTTGGCGTACTAAACTGCAGTACACCAAATTCGTGTGTATACGCCAGTGTTCTGACGTATTAAGCTGCAATACAACGAAATCATGTGTAATGGCCAGAATATACTCAATTCTAGTGTAGTAAGCTTCAATACAATGGATTTGCGAGTAATATGCCAGAATACAACGAGTTTTGGCGTACTAAACTGCAATACACCCAATTCGTTTGTAATACGCCAGTTTTCTGACGTGTTAAGCTGCAATACAACGAAATCATGTGCAATAGGCTAGAATACACTTAATTCTAGTGTAGTAAGCTTCAGTACAATGAATTTGAAAGTAATATGCCAGAATACAAAGAGTTTTGGCGTACTAAACTGCAATACCCCAAATTCGTGTTTAATACGCCAGTGTTCTGACGTATTAAGCTGCAATACAACGAAATGATGTGCAATAGGCTAGTATACACTCAATTCTAATGTAGTAAGCTTCAGTACAATGAATTTCTGAGTAATATGCCAGGATACAACGTGATTTTGCATACTAAACTGCAATACACCCAATTCGTGTGTAATACGCCATTGTTCTGACGTATTAAGCTGCAGTACAACGAAATCATGTGCAAGAAGCCAGAATACACTCAATTCTAGTGTAGTAAGCTTCAGTATAATGAATTTGTGAGTAATATCCCAGAATACATGGAGTTTTGGAGTACTAATCTGCAATACACCCAATTCTTGTTTAATACGCCAGTGTTCTGACGTATTAAGCTGCAATACAACGAAATCATCTGTAATAGGCCAGAATACACTCAATTCTAGTGTAGTAAGCTTCAGTACAATGAATTTGTGAGAAATATACCATAATACAATGAGTTTTGGCGTACTAAACTGGAATACATCCAATTCGTATGTGATACGCCAGTGTTCTGATGTATTAAGCTGCAATATAACGAAATCATGTGCAATAGGCTAGTATACACTCAATTCTAGTGTAGTAAGCTTCAGTACAATGAATTTGTGAGTAATATTCCAGAATACAACGAGTTTTGGCGTATTAAACTGCAGTACACCCAATTCGTGTGTAATACGCCATTGTTCTGACGTATTAAGCTGCACTACAACGAAATTATGTGTAATAGGCCAGAATACACTCAATTCTAGTGTAGTAAGCTTCAGTACCATGAATTTGTGAGTAATATGCCAGAATACAACGAGTTTTGGCGTACTAAACTGCAATACACCAAATTCGTGTTTAATACGCAAGTGTTCTGACGTATTAAGCTGCAATACAACGAAATCATGTGCAATAGGCCAGAATACACGCAATTCTAGTGTACTAAGCTTCAGCACAATACATTTGTGAGTAATATCCCAGAATACAACGAGTTTTGGCGTACTAAACTGGAATACATCCAATTCGTATGTGATACGCCAGTGTTCTGATGTATTAAGCTGCAATATAACGAAATCATGTGCAATAGGCTAGTATACACTCAATTCTAGTGTAGTAAGCTTCAGTACAATGAATTTGTGAGTAATATTCCAGAATACAACGAGTTTTGGCGTATTAAACTGCAGTACACCCAATTCGTGTGTAATACGCCATTGTTCTGACGTATTAAGCTGCAGTACAACGAAATCATGTGCAAGAAGCCAGAATACACTCAATTCTAGTGTAGTAAGCTTCAGTATAATGAATTTGTGAGTAATATCCCAGAATACATGGAGTTTTGGCGTACTAATCTGCAATACACCCAATTCTTGTTTAATACGCCAGTGTTCTGACGTATTAAGCTGCAATACAACGAAATGATGTGCAATAGGCTAGTATACACTCAATCCTAGTGTAGTAAGCTTCATTGCAATGAATTTGTGATTAATATGACAGAATACAACGAGTTTTGGCGTACTAAACTGCAATACACCCAATTCGTGTGTATACGCCAGTGTTCTGACGTATTAAGCTGCACTACAAAGAAATCAGCTGTAATAGGCCAGAATACACTCAATTCAAGTGTAGTAAGCTTCAGTACAATGAATTTGTGAGTAATATTCCAGAATACAACGAGTTTTGGCGTATTAAACTGCAGTACACCCAATTCGTGTGTTTACGCTAGTGTTCTGACGTATTAAGCTGCAATACAACGAAATCATGTACAATAGGCCAGAATAAACTCAATTCTAGTGTAGTAAGCTTCAGTACAATGAATTTGTGAGTAATATTCCAGAATACAACGAGTTTTGGCGTACTAAACTGCAGTACACCCAATTCGTGTGTATACGCTAGTGTTCTGACGTATTAAGATGCAATACAACGAAATTATGTGTAATGGGCCAGAGTATACTCAATTCTAGTGTAGTAAGCTTCAGTACAATGAATTTGTGAGTAATATTCCAGAATACAACGAGTTTTGGCGTATTAAACTGCAGTACACCCAATTCGTGTGTATACGCTAGTGTTCTGACGTATTAAGCTGCAATAGAACGAAATCATGTACAATATGCCAGAATACACTCAATTCTAGTGTAGTAAGCTTCAGTACAATGAATTTGTGAGTAATATGCCAGAATACAACGTGTTTTGGCATACTAAACTGCAATACACCCAATTCGTGTGTAATACGCCATTGTTCTGACGTATTAAGCTGCAGTACAACGAAATCATGTGCAAGAAGCCAGAATACACTCAATTCTAGTGTAGTAAGCTTCAGTATAATGAATTTGTGAGTAATATCCCAGAATACATGGAGTTTTGGCGTACTAATCTGCAATACACCCAATTCTTGTTTAATACGCCAGTGTTCTGACGTATTAAGCTGCAATACAACGAAATGATGTGCAATAGGCTAGTATACACTCAATTCTAATGTAGTAAGCTTCAGTACAATGAATTTCTGAGTAATATGCCAGGATACAACGTGATTTTGCATACTAAACTGCAATACACCCAATTCGTGTGTAATACGCCATTGTTCTGACGTATTAAGCTGCAGTACAACGAAATCATGTGCAAGAAGCCAGAATACACTCAATTCTAGTGTAGTAAGCTTCAGTATAATGAATTTGTGAGTAATATCCCAGAATACATGGAGTTTTGGCGTACTAATCTGCAATACACCCAATTCTTGTTTAATACGCCAGTGTTCTGACGTATTAAGCTGCAATACAACGAAATGATGTGCAATAGGCTAGTATACACTCAATCCTAGTGTAGTAAGCTTCATTGCAATGAATTTGTGATTAATATGACAGAATACAACGAGTTTTGGCGTACTAAACTGCAGTACACCAAATTCGTGTGTATACGCCAGTGTTCTGACGTATTAAGCTGCAATACAACGAAATCATGTGTAATGGCCAGAATATACTCAATTCTAGTGTAGTAAGCTTCAATACAATGGATTTGCGAGTAATATGCCAGAATACAACGAGTTTTGGCGTACTAAACTGCAATACCCCACATTCTTGTTTAATACGCCAGTGTTCTGACGTATTAAGCTGCAATACAACGAAATGATGTGCAATAGGCTAGTATACACTCAATTCTAATGTAGTAAGCTTCAGTACAATGAATTTCTGAGTAATATGCCAGGATACAACGTGATTTTGCATACTAAACTGCAATACACCCAATTCGTGTGTAATACGCCATTGTTCTGACGTATTAAGCTGCAGTACAACGAAATCATGTGCAAGAAGCCAGAATACACTCAATTCTAGTGTAGTAAGCTTCAGTATAATGAATTTGTGAGTAATATCCCAGAATACATGGAGTTTTGGAGTACTAATCTGCAATACACCCAATTCTTGTTTAATACGCCAGTGTTCTGACGTATTAAGCTGCAATACAACGAAATCATCTGTAATAGGCCAGAATACACTCAATTCTAGTGTAGTAAGCTTCAGTACAATGAATTTGTGAGAAATATACCATAATACAATGAGTTTTGGCGTACTAAACTGGAATACATCCAATTCGTATGTGATACGCCAGTGTTCTGATGTATTAAGCTGCAATATAACGAAATCATGTGCAATAGGCTAGTATACACTCAATTCTAGTGTAGTAAGCTTCAGTACAATGAATTTGTGAGTAATATTCCAGAATACAACGAGTTTTGGCGTATTTAACTGCAGTACACCCAATTCGTGTGTAATACGCCATTGTTCTGACGTATTAAGCTGCACTACAACGAAATTATGTGTAATAGGCCAGAATACACTCAATTCTAGTGTAGTAAGCTTCAGTACCATGAATTTGTGAGTAATATGCCAGAATACAACGAGTTTTGGCGTACTAAACTGCAATACACCAAATTCGTGTTTAATACGCAAGTGTTCTGACGTATTAAGCTGCAATACAACGAAATCATGTGCAATAGGCCAGAATACACGCAATTCTAGTGTAGTAAGCTTCAGCACAATACATTTGTGAGTAATATCCCAGAATACAACGAGTTTTGGCGTACTAAACTGGAATACATCCAATTCGTATGTGATACGCCAGTGTTCTGATGTATTAAGCTGCAATATAACGAAATCATGTGCAATAGGCTAGTATACACTCAATTCTAGTGTAGTAAGCTTCAGTACAATGAATTTGTGAGTAATATTCCAGAATACAACGAGTTTTGGCGTATTAAACTGCAGTACACCCAATTCGTGTGTATACGCTAGTGTTCTGACGTATTAAGCTGCAATAGAACGAAATCATGTACAATATGCCAGAATACACTCAATTCTAGTGTAGTAAGCTTCAGTACAATGAATTTGTGAGTAATATGCCAGAATACAACGTGTTTTGGCATACTAAACTGCAATACACCCAATTCGTGTGTAATACGCCATTGTTCTGACGTATTAAGCTGCAGTACAACGAAATCATGTGCAAGAAGCCAGAATACACTCAATTCTAGTGTAGTAAGCTTCAGTATAATGAATTTGTGAGTAATATCCCAGAATACATGGAGTTTTGGCGTACTAATCTGCAATACACCCAATTCTTGTTTAATACGCCAGTGTTCTGACGTATTAAGCTGCAATACAACGAAATGATGTGCAATAGGCTAGTATACACTCAATTCTAATGTAGTAAGCTTCAGTACAATGAATTTCTGAGTAATATGCCAGGATACAACGTGATTTTGCATACTAAACTGCAATACACCCAATTCGTGTGTAATACGCCATTGTTCTGACGTATTAAGCTGCAGTACAACGAAATCATGTGCAAGAAGCCAGAATACACTCAATTCTAGTGTAGTAAGCTTCAGTATAATGAATTTGTGAGTAATATCCCAGAATACATGGAGTTTTGGCGTACTAATCTGCAATACACCCAATTCTTGTTTAATACGCCAGTGTTCTGACGTATTAAGCTGCAATACAACGAAATGATGTGCAATAGGCTAGTATACACTCAATCCTAGTGTAGTAAGCTTCATTGCAATGAATTTGTGATTAATATGACAGAATACAACGAGTTTTGGCGTACTAAACTGCAGTACACCAAATTCGTGTGTATACGCCAGTGTTCTGACGTATTAAGCTGCAATACAACGAAATCATGTGTAATGGCCAGAATATACTCAATTCTAGTGTAGTAAGCTTCAATACAATGGATTTGCGAGTAATATGCCAGAATACAACGAGTTTTGGCGTACTAAACTGCAATACCCCAAATTCTTGTTTAATACGCCAGTGTTCTGACGTATTAAGCTGCAATACAACGAAATGATGTGCAATAGGCTAGTATACACTCAATTCTAATGTAGTAAGCTTCAGTACAATGAATTTCTGAGTAATATGCCAGGATACAACGTGATTTTGCATACTAAACTGCAATACACCCAATTCGTGTGTAATACGCCATTGTTCTGACGTATTAAGCTGCAGTACAACGAAATCATGTGCAAGAAGCCAGAATACACTCAATTCTAGTGTAGTAAGCTTCAGTATAATGAATTTGTTAGTAATATCCCAGAATACATGGAGTTTTGGAGTACTAATCTGCAATACACCCAATTCTTGTTTAATACGCCAGTGTTCTGACGTATTAAGCTGCAATACAACGAAATCATCTGTAATAGGCCAGAATACACTCAATTCTAGTGTAGTAAGCTTCAGTACAATGAATTTGTGAGAAATATACCATAATACAATGAGTTTTGGCGTACTAAACTGGAATACATCCAATTCGTATGTGATACGCCAGTGTTCTGATGTATTAAGCTGCAATATAACGAAATCATGTGCAATAGGCTAGTATACACTCAATTCTAGTGTAGTAAGCTTCAGTACAATGAATTTGTGAGTAATATTCCAGAATACAACGAGTTTTGGCGTATTAAACTGCAGTACACCCAATTCGTGTGTAATACGCCATTGTTCTGACGTATTAAGCTGCACTACAACGAAATTATGTGTAATAGGCCAGAATGCACTCAATTCTAGTGTAGTAAGCTTCAGTACCATGAATTTGTGAGTAATATGCCAGAATACAACGAGTTTTGGCGTACTAAACTGCAATACACCAAATTCGTGTTTAATACGCAAGTGTTCTGACGTATTAAGCTGCAATACAACGAAATCATGTGCAATAGGCCAGAATACACGCAATTCTAGTGTAGTAAGCTTCAGCACAATACATTTGTGAGTAATATCCCAGAATACAACGAGTTTTGGCGTACTAAACTGAAATACATCCAATTCGTATGTGATACGCCAGTGTTCTGATGTATTAAGCTGCAATATAACGAAATCATGTGCAATAGGCTAGTATACACTCAATTCTAGTGTAGTAAGCTTCAGTACAATGAATTTGTGAGTAATATTCCAGAATACAACGAGTTTTGGCGTATTAAACTGCAGTACACCCAATTCGTGTGTATACGCTAGTGTTCTGACGTATTAAGCTGCAATAGAACGAAATCATGTACAATATGCCAGAATACACTCAATTCTAGTGTAGTAAGCTTCAGTACAATGAATTTGTGAGTAATATGCCAGAATACAACGTGTTTTGGCATACTAAACTGCAATACACCCAATTCGTGTGTAATACGCCATTGTTCTGACGTATTAAGCTGCAGTACAACGAAATCATGTGCAAGAAGCCAGAATACACTCAATTCTAGTGTAGTAAGCTTCAGTATAATGAATTTGTGAGTAATATCCCAGAATACATGGAGTTTTGGCGTACTAATCTGCAATACACCCAATTCTTGTTTAATACGCCAGTGTTCTGACGTATTAAGCTGCAATACAACGAAATGATGTGCAATAGGCTAGTATACACTCAATTCTAATGTAGTAAGCTTCAGTACAATGAATTTCTGAGTAATATGCCAGGATACAACGTGATTTTGCATACTAAACTGCAATACACCCAATTCGTGTGTAATACGCCATTGTTCTGACGTATTAAGCTGCAGTACAACGAAATCATGTGCAAGAAGCCAGAATACACTCAATTCTAGTGTAGTAAGCTTCAGTATAATGAATTTGTGAGTAATATCCCAGAATACATGGAGTTTTGGCGTACTAATCTGCAATACACCCAATTCTTGTTTAATACGCCAGTGTTCTGACGTATTAAGCTGCAATACAACGAAATGATGTGCAATAGGCTAGTATACACTCAATCCTAGTGTAGTAAGCTTCATTGCAATGAATTTGTGATTAATATGACAGAATACAACGAGTTTTGGCGTACTAAACTGCAGTACACCAAATTCGTGTGTATACGCCAGTGTTCTGACGTATTAAGCTGCAATACAAC
The DNA here is from genome assembly GCA_034231615.1 of Meghimatium bilineatum. Classification (NCBI taxonomy): domain Eukaryota; kingdom Metazoa; phylum Mollusca; class Gastropoda; order Stylommatophora; family Philomycidae; genus Meghimatium; species Meghimatium bilineatum. The sequence continues at coordinate 27,707,246 of CM067305.1, read as the reverse complement.
GAAATCATGTGTAATGGCCAGAATATACTCAATTCTAGTGTAGTAAGCTTCAATACAATGGATTTGCGAGTAATATGCCAGAATACAACGAGTTTTGGCGTACTAAACTGCAATACCCCAAATTCTTGTTTAATACGCCAGTGTTCTGACGTATTAAGCTGCAATACAACGAAATGATGTGCAATAGGCTAGTATACACTCAATTCTAATGTAGTAAGCTTCAGTACAATGAATTTCTGAGTAATATGCCAGGATACAACGTGATTTTGCATACTAAACTGCAATACACCCAATTCGTGTGTAATACGCCATTGTTCTGACGTATTAAGCTGCAGTACAACGAAATCATGTGCAAGAAGCCAGAATACACTCAATTCTAGTGTAGTAAGCTTCAGTATAATGAATTTGTGAGTAATATCCCAGAATACATGGAGTTTTGGAGTACTAATCTGCAATACACCCAATTCTTGTTTAATACGCCAGTGTTCTGACGTATTAAGCTGCAATACAACGAAATCATCTGTAATAGGCCAGAATACACTCAATTCTAGTGTAGTAAGCTTCAGTACAATGAATTTGTGAGAAATATACCATAATACAATGAGTTTTGGCGTACTAAACTGGAATACATCCAATTCGTATGTGATACGCCAGTGTTCTGATGTATTAAGCTGCAATATAACGAAATCATGTGCAATAGGCTAGTATACACTCAATTCTAGTGTAGTAAGCTTCAGTACAATGAATTTGTGAGTAATATTCCAGAATACAACGAGTTTTGGCGTATTTAACTGCAGTACACCCAATTCGTGTGTAATACGCCATTGTTCTGACGTATTAAGCTGCACTACAACGAAATTATGTGTAATAGGCCAGAATACACTCAATTCTAGTGTAGTAAGCTTCAGTACCATGAATTTGTGAGTAATATGCCAGAATACAACGAGTTTTGGCGTACTAAACTGCAATACACCAAATTCGTGTTTAATACGCAAGTGTTCTGACGTATTAAGCTGCAATACAACGAAATCATGTGCAATAGGCCAGAATACACGCAATTCTAGTGTAGTAAGCTTCAGCACAATACATTTGTGAGTAATATCCCAGAATACAACGAGTTTTGGCGTACTAAACTGGAATACATCCAATTCGTATGTGATACGCCAGTGTTCTGATGTATTAAGCTGCAATATAACGAAATCATGTGCAATAGGCTAGTATACACTCAATTCTAGTGTAGTAAGCTTCAGTACAATGAATTTGTGAGTAATATTCCAGAATACAACGAGTTTTGGCGTATTAAACTGCAGTACACCCAATTCGTGTGTAATACGCCATTGTTCTGACGTATTAACTGCAGTACAACGAAATCATGTGCAAGAAGCCAGAATACACTCAATTCTAGTGTAGTAAGCTTCAGTATAATGAATTTGTGAGTAATATCCCAGAATACATGGAGTTTTGGCGTACTAATCTGCAATACACCCAATTCTTGTTTAATACGCCAGTGTTCTGACGTATTAAGCTGCAATACAACGAAATGATGTGCAATAGGCTAGTATACACTCAATTCTAATGTAGTAAGCTTCAGTACAATGAATTTCTGAGTAATATGCCGGATACAACGTGATTTTGCATACTAAACTGCAATACACCCAATTCGTGTGTAATACGCCATTGTTCTGGCGTATTAAGCTGCAGTACAACGAAATCATGTGCAAGAAGCCAGAATACACTCAATTCTAGTGTAGTAAGCTTCAGTATAATGAATTTGTGAGTAATATCCCAGAATACATGGAGTTTTGGCGTACTAATCTGCAATACACCCAATTCTTGTTTAATACGCCAGTGTTCTGACGTATTAAGCTGCAATACAACGAAATGATGTGCAATAGGCTAGTATACACTCAATCCTAGTGTAGTAAGCTTCATTGCAATGAATTTGTGATTAATATGACAGAATACAACGAGTTTTGGCGTACTAAACTGCAGTACACCAAATTCGTGTGTATACGCCAGTGTTCTGACGTATTAAGCTGCAATACAACGAAATCATGTGTAATGGCCAGAATATACTCAATTCTAGTGTAGTACGCTTCAATACAATGGATTTGCGAGTAATATGCCAGAATACAACGAGTTTTGGCGTACTAAACTGCAATACCCCAAATTCTTGTTTAATACGCCAGTGTTCTGACGTATTAAGCTGCAATACAACGAAATGATGTGCAATAGGCTAGTATACACTCAATTCTAATGTAGTAAGCTTCAGTACAATGAATTTCTGAGTAATATGCCAGGATACAACGTGATTTTGCATACTAAACTGCAATACACCCAATTCGTGTGTAATACGCCATTGTTCTGACGTATTAAGCTGCAGTACAACGAAATCATGTGCAAGAAGCCAGAATACACTCAATTCTAGTGTAGTAAGCTTCAGTATAATGAATTTGTGAGTAATATCCCAGAATACATGGAGTTTTGGAGTACTAATCTGCAATACACCCAATTCTTGTTTAATACGCCAGTGTTCTGACGTATTAAGCTGCAATACAACGAAATCATCTGTAATAGGCCAGAATACACTCAATTCTAGTGTAGTAAGCTTCAGTACAATGAATTTGTGAGAAATATACCATAATACAATGAGTTTTGGCGTACTAAACTGGAATACATCCAATTCGTATGTGATACGCCAGTGTTCTGATGTATTAAGCTGCAATATAACGAAATCATGTGCAATAGGCTAGTATACACTCAATTCTAGTGTAGTAAGCTTCAGTACAATGAATTTGTGAGTAATATTCCAGAATACAACGAGTTTTGGCGTATTTAACTGCAGTACACCCAATTCGTGTGTAATACGTCATTGTTCTGACGTATTAAGCTGCACTACAACGAAATTATGTGTAATAGGCCAGAATACACTCATTTCTAGTGTAGTAAGCTTCAGTACCATGAATTTGTGAGTAATATGCCAGAATACAACGAGTTTTGGCGTACTAAACTGCAATACACCAAATTCGTGTTTAATACGCAAGTGTTCTGACGTATTAAGCTGCAATACAACGAAATCATGTGCAATAGGCCAGAATACACGCAATTCTAGTGTAGTAAGCTTCAGCACAATACATTTGTGAGTAATATCCCAGAATACAACGAGTTTTGGCGTACTAAACTGGAATACATCCAATTCGTATGTGATACGCCAGTGTTCTGATGTATTAAGCTGCAATATAACGAAATCATGTGCAATAGGCTAGTATACACTCAATTCTAGTGTAGTAAGCTTCAGTACAATGAATTTGTGAGTAATATTCCAGAATACAACGAGTTTTGGCGTATTAAACTGCAGTACACCCAATTCGTGTGTAATACGCCATTGTTCTGACGTATTAACTGCAGTACAACGAAATCATGTGCAAGAAGCCAGAATACACTCAATTCTAGTGTAGTAAGCTTCAGTATAATGAATTTGTGAGTAATATCCCAGAATACATGGAGTTTTGGCGTACTAATCTGCAATACACCCAATTCTTGTTTAATACGCCAGTGTTCTGACGTATTAAGCTGCAATACAACGAAATGATGTGCAATAGGCTAGTATACACTCAATCCTAGTGTAGTAAGCTTCATTGCAATGAATTTGTGATTAATATGACAGAATACAACGAGTTTTGGCGTACTAAACTGCAATACACCCAATTCGTGTGTATACGCCAGTGTTCTGACGTATTAAGCTGCACTACAAAGAAATCAGCTGTAATAGGCCAGAATACACTCAATTCAAGTGTAGTAAGCTTCAGTACAATGAATTTTTGAGTAATATTCCAGAATACAACGAGTTTTGGCGTATTAAACTGCAGTACACCCAATTCGTGTGTATACGCTAGTGTTCTGACGTATTAAGCTGCAATACAACGAAATCATGTACAATAGGCCAGAATAAACTCAATTCTAGTGTAGTAAGCTTCAGTACAATGAATTTGTGAGTAATATTCCAGAATACAACGAGTTTTGGCGTACTAAACTGCAGTACACCCAATTCGTGTGTATACGCTAGTGTTCTGACGTATTAAGATGCAATACAACGAAATTATGTGTAATGGGCCAGAGTATACTCAATTCTAGTGTAGTAAGCTTCAGTACAATGAATTTGTGAGTAATATTCCAGAATACAACGAGTTTTGGCGTATTAAACTGCAGTACACCCAATTCGTGTATATACGCTAGTGTTCTGACGTATTAAGCTGCAATACAACGAAATCATGTACAATATGCCAGAATACACTCAATTCTAGTGTAGTAAGCTTCAGTACAATGAATTTGTGAGTAATATGCCAGAATACAACGTGTTTTGGCATACTAAACTGCAATACACCCAATTCGTGTGTAATACGCCATTGTTCTGACGTATTAAGCTGCAGTACAACGAAATCATGTGCAAGAAGCCAGAATACACTCAATTCTAGTGTAGTAAGCTTCAGTATAATGAATTTGTGAGTAATATCCCAGAATACATGGAGTTTTGGCGTACTAATCTGCAATACACCCAATTCTTGTTTAATACGCCAGTGTTCTGACGTATTAAGCTGCAATACAACGAAATGATGTGCAATAGGCTAGTATACACTCAATCCTAGTGTAGTAAGCTTCATTGCAATGAATTTGTGATTAATATGACAGAATACAACGAGTTTTGGCGTACTAAACTGCAGTACACCAAATTCGTGTGTATACGCCAGTGTTCTGACGTATTAAGCTGCAATACAACGAAATCATGTGTAATGGCCAGAATATACTCAATTCTAGTGTAGTAAGCTTCAATACAATGGATTTGCGAGTAATATGCCAGAATACAACGAGTTTTGGCGTACTAAACTGCAATACACCCAATTCGTTTGTAATACGCCAGTTTTCTGACGTATTAAGCTGTAATACAACGAAATCATGTGCAATAGGCTAGAATAAACTTAATTCTAGTGTAGTAAGCTTCAGTACAATGAATTTGAAAGTAATATGCCAGAATACAACGAGTTTTGGCGTACTAAACTGCAATACCCCAAATTCTTGTTTAATACGCCAGTGTTCTGACGTATTAAGCTGCAATACAACGAAATGATGTGCAATAGGCTAGTATACACTCAATTCTAATGTAGTAAGCTTCAGTACAATGAATTTCTGAGTAATATGCCAGGATACAACGTGATTTTGCATACTAAACTGCAATACACCCAATTCGTGTGTAATACGCCATTGTTCTGACGTATTAAGCTGCAGTACAACGAAATCATGTGCAAGAAGCCAGAATACACTCAATTCTAGTGTAGTAAGCTTCAGTATAATGAATTTGTGAGTAATATCCCAGAATACATGGAGTTTTGGAGTACTAATCTGCAATACACCCAATTCTTGTTTAATACGCCAGTGTTCTGACGTATTAAGCTGCAATACAACGAAATGATGTGCAATAGGCTAGTATACACTCAATCCAAGTGTAGTAAGCTTCATTGCAAAGAATTTGTGATTAATATGACAGAATACAACGAGTTTTTGCGTACTAAACTGCAATACACCCAATTCGTGTGTATACGCCAGTGTTCTGACGTATTAAGCTGCAATACAATGAAATCATCTGTAATAGGCCAGAATACACTCAATTCTAGTGTAGTAAGCTTCAGTACAATGAATTTGTGAGAAATATACCATAATACAATGAGTTTTGGCGTACTAAACTGGAATACATCCAATTCGTATGTGATACGCAAGTGTTCTGATGTATTAAGCTGCAATATAACGAAATCATGTGCAATAGGCTAGTATACACTCAATTCTAGTGTAGTAAGCTTCAGTACAATGAATTTGTGAGTAATATTCCAGAATACAACGAGTTTTGGCGTATTAAACTGCAGTACACCCAATTCGTGTGTAATACGCCATTGTTCTGACGTATTAAGCTGCACTACAACGAAATTATGTGTAATAGGCCAGAATACACTCAATTCTAGTGTAGTAAGCTTCAGTACCATGAATTTGTGAGTAATATGCCAGAATACAACGAGTTTTGGCGTACTAAACTGCAATACACCAAATTCGTGTTTAATACGCAAGTGTTCTGAAGTATTAAGCTGCAATACAACGAAATCACGTGTTATGGGCCAGAATATATTCAATTCTAGTGTAGTAAGCTTTAGTACAATGAATGTGTGAGTAATATACCAGAATACAACGAGTTTTGGCGTACTAAACTGCAATACACCATATTCGCATGTGATACGCCAGTGTTCTGACGTATTAAGCTGCAATACAACGAAATCATGTGCAATAGGCCAGAATACACGCAATTCTAGTGTAGTAAGCTTCAGCACAATACATTTGTGAGTAATATCCCAGAATACAACGAGTTTTGGCGTACTAAACTGGAATACATCCAATTCGTATGTGATACGCCAGTGTTCTGATGTATTAAGCTGCAATATAACGAAATCATGTGCAATAGGCTAGTATACACTCAATTCTAGTGTAGTAAGCTTCAGTACAATGAATTTGTGAGTAATATTCCAGAATACAACGAGTTTTGGCGTATTAAACTGCAGTACACCCAATTCGTGTGTAATACGCCATTGTTCTGACGTATTAAGCTGCAGTACAACGAAATCATGTGCAAGAAGCCAGAATACACTCAATTCTAGTGTAGTAAGCTTCAGTATAATGAATTTGTGAGTAATATCCCAGAATACATGGAGTTTTGGCGTACTAATCTGCAATACACCCAATTCTTGTTTAATACGCCAGTGTTCTGACGTATTAAGCTGCAATACAATGAAATGATGTGCAATAGGCTAGTATACACTCAATCCTAGTGTAGTAAGATTCATTGCAATGAATTTGTGATTAATATGACAGAATACAACGAGTTTTGGCGTACTAAACTGCAATACACCCAATTCGTGTGTATACGCCAGTGTTCTGACGTATTAAGCTGCACTACAAAGAAATCAGCTGTAATAGGCCAGAATACACTCAATTCAAGTGTAGTAAGCTTCAGTACAATGAATTTGTGAGTAATATTCCAGAATACAACGAGTTTTGGCGTATTAAACTGCAGTACACCCAATTCGTGTGTATACGCTAGTGTTCTGACGTATTAAGCTGCAATACAACGAAATCATGTACAATAGGCCAGAATAAACTCAATTCTAGTGTAGTAAGCTTCAGTACAATGAATTTGTGAGTAATATTCCAGAATACAACGAGTTTTGGCGTACTAAACTGCAGTACACCCAATTCGTGTGTATACGCTAGTGTTCTGACGTATTAAGATGCAATACAACGAAATTATGTGTAATGGGCCAGAGTATACTCAATTCTAGTGTAGTAAGCTTCAGTACAATGAATTTGTGAGTAATATTCCAGAATACAACGAGTTTTGGCGTATTAAACTGCAGTACACCCAATTCGTGTGTATACGCTAGTGTTCTGACGTATTAAGCTGCAATACAACGAAATCATGTACAATATGCCAGAATACACTCAATTCTAGTGTAGTAAGCTTCAGTACAATGAATTTGTGAGTAATATGCCAGAATACAACGTGTTTTGGCATACTAAACTGCAATACACCCAATTCGTGTGTAATACGCCATTGTTCTGACGTATTAAGCTGCAGTACAACGAAATCATGTGCAAGAAGCCAGAATACTCTCAATTCTAGTGTAGTAAGCTTCAGTATAATGAATTTGTGAGTAATATCCCAGAATACATGGAGTTTTGGCGTACTAATCTGCAATACACCAAATTCTTGTTTAATACGCCAGTGTTCTGACGTATTAAGCTGCAATACAACGAAATGATGTGCAATAGGCTAGTATACACTCAATTCTAATGTAGTAAGCTTCAGTACAATGAATTTCTGAGTAATATGCCAGGATACAACGTGATTTTGCATACTAAACTGCAATACACCCAATTCGTGTGTAATACGCCATTGTTCTGACGTATTAAGCTGCAGTACAACGAAATCATGTGCAAGAAGCCAGAATACACTCAATTCTAGTGTAGTAAGCTTCAGTATAATGAATTTGTGAGTAATATCCCAGAATACAACGAGTTTTGGCGTACTAAACTGCAATACACCCAATTCGTGTGTATACGCCAGTGTTCTGACGTATTAAGCTGCACTACAAAGAAATCAGCTGTAATAGGCCAGAATACACTCAATTCAAGTGTAGTAAGCTTCAGTACAATGAATTTGTGAGTAATATTCCAGAATACAACGAGTTTTGGCGTATTAAACTGCAGTACACCCAATTCGTGTGTATACGCTAGTGTTCTGACGTATTAAGCTGCAATACAACGAAATCATGTACAATAGGCCAGAATAAACTCAATTCTAGTGTAGTAAGCTTCGGTACAATGCATTTGTGAGTAATATTCCAGAATACAACGAGTTTTGGCGTACTAAACTGCAGTACACCCAATTCGTGTGTATACGCTAGTGTTCTGACGTATTAAGATGCAATACAACGAAATTATGTGTAATGGGCCAGAGTATACTCAATTCTAGTGTAGTAAGCTTCAGTACAATGAATTTGTGAGTAATATTCCAGAATACAACGAGTTTTGGCGTATTAAACTGCAGTACACCCAATTCGTGTGTATACGCTAGTGTTCTGACGTATTAAGCTGCAATACAACGAAATCATGTACAATATGCCAGAATACACTCAATTCTAGTGTAGTAAGCTTCAGTACAATGAATTTGTGAGTAATATGCCAGAATACAACGTGTTTTGGCATACTAAACTGCAATACACCCAATTCGTGTGTAATACGCCATTGTTCTGACGTATTAAGCTGCAGTACAACGAAATCATGTGCAAGAAGCCAGAATACACTCAATTCTAGTGTAGTAAGCTTCAGTATAATGAATTTGTGAGTAATATCCCAGAATACATGGAGTTTTGGCGTACTAATCTGCAATACACCAAATTCTTGTTTAATACGCCAGTGTTCTGACGTATTAAGCTGCAATACAACGAAATGATGTGCAATAGGCTAGTATACAGTCAATCCTAGTGTAGTAAGCTTCATTGCAATGAATTTGTGATTAATATGACAGAATACATCGAGTTTTTGCGTACTAAACTGCAATACACCCAATTCGTGTGTATACGCCAGTGTTCTGACGTATTAAGCTGCAATACAAAGAAATCATCTGTAATAGGCCAGAATACACTCAATTCTAGTGTAGTAAGCTTCAGTACAATGAATTTGTGAGAAATATACCATAATACAATGAGTTTTGGCGTACTAAACTGGAATACATCCAATTCGTATGTGATACGCCAGTGTTCTGATGTATTAAGCTGCAATATAACGAAATCATGTGCAATAGGCTAGTATACACTCAATTCTAGTGTAGTAAGCTTCAGTACAATGAATTTGTGAGTAATATTCCAGAATACAACGAGTTTTAGCGTATTAAACTGCAGTACACCCAATTCGTGTGTATACGCTAGTGTTCTGACGTATTAAGCTGCAATACAACGAAATCATGTACAATAGGCCAGAATACACTCAATTCTAGTGTAGTAAGCTTCAGCACAATGAATTTGTGAGTAATATGCCAGAATACAACGTGTTTTGGCATACTAAACTGCAATACACCCAATTCGTGTGTAATACGCCATTGTTCTGACGTATTAAGCTGCAGTACAACGAAATCATGTGCAAGAAGCCAGAATACACTCAATTCTAGTGTAGTAAGCTTCAGTATAATGAATTTGTGAGTAATATCCCAGAATACATGGAGTTTTGGCGTACTAATCTGCAATACACCCATTCTTGTTTAACACGCCAGTGTTCTGACGTATTAAGCTGCAATACAACGAAATGATGTGCAATAGGCTAGTATACACTCAATCCTAGTGTAGTAAGCTTCATTGCAATGAATTTGTGATTAATATGACAGAATACAACGAGTTTTGGCGTACTAAACTGCAATACACCCAATTCGTGTGTATACGCGAGTGTTCTGACGTATTAAGCTGCACTACAAAGAAATCAGCTGTAATAGGCCAGAATACACTCAATTCAAGTGTAGTAAGCTTCAGTACAATGAATTTGTGAGTAATATTCCAGAATACAACGAGTTTTGGCGTATTAAACTGCAGTACACCCAATTCGTGTGTATACGCTAGTGTTCTGACGTATTAAGCTGCAATACAACGAAATCATGTACAATAGGCCAGAATAAACTCAATTCTAGTGTAGTAAGCTTCAGTACAATGAATTTGTGAGTAATATTCCAGAATACAACGAGTTTTGGCGTACTAAACTGCAGTACACCCAATTCGTGTGTATACGCTAGTGTTCTGACGTATTAAGATGCAATACAACGGAATTATGTGTAATGGGCAAGAGTATACTCAATTCTAGTGTAGTAAGCTTCAGTACAATGAATTTGTGAGTAATATTCCAGAATACAACGAGTTTTGGCGTATTAAACTGCAGTACACCCAATTCGTGTGTATACGCTAGTGTTCTGACGTATTAAGCTGCAATACAACGAAATCATGTACAATATGCCAGAATACACTCAATTCTAGTGTAGTAAGCTTCAGTACAATGAATTTGTGAGTAATATGCCAGAATACAACGTGTTTTGGCATACTAAACTGCAATACACCCAATTCTTGTGTAATACGCCATTGTTCTGACGTATTAAGCTGCAGTACAACGAAATCATGTGCAAGAAGCCAGAATACACTCAATTCTAGTGTAGTAAGCTTCAGTATAATGAATTTGTGAGTAATATCCCAGAATACATGGAGTTTTGGCGTACTAATCTGCAATACACCCAATTCTTGTTTAATACGCCAGTGTTCTGACGTATTAAGCTGCAATACAACGAAATGATGTGCAATAGGCTAGTATACACTCAATTCTAATGTAGTAAGCTTCAGTACAATGAATTTCTGAGTAATATGCCAGGATACAACGTGATTTTGCATACTAAACTGCAATACACCCAATTCGTGTGTAATACGCCATTGTTCTGACGTATTAAGCTGCAGTACAACGAAATCATGTGCAAGAAGCCAGAATACACTCAATTCTAGTGTAGTAAGCTTCAGTATAATGAATTTGTGAGTAATATCCCAGAATACATGGAGTTTTGGCGTACTAATCTGCAATACACCCAATTCTTGTTTAATACGCCAGTGTTCTGACGTATTAAGCTGCAATACAACGAAATGATGTGCAATAGGCTAGTATACACTCAATCCTAGTGTAGTAAGCTTCATTGCAATGAATTTGTGATTAATATGACAGAATACAACGAGTTTTGGCGTACTAAACTGCAATACACCCAATTCGTGTGTATACGCCAGTGTTCTGACGTATTAAGCTGCACTACAAAGAAATCAGCTGTAATAGGCCAGAATACACTCAATTCAAGTGTAGTAAGCTTCAGTACAATGAATTTGTGAGTAATATTCCAGAATACAACGAGTTTTGGCGTATTAAACTGCAGTACACCCAATTCGTGTGTATACGCTAGTGTTCTGACGTATTAAGCTGCAATACAACGAAATCATGTACAATAGGCCAGAATAAACTCAATTCTAGTGTAGTAAGCTTCAGTACAATGAATTTGTGAGTAATATTCCAGAATACAACGAGTTTTGGCGTACTAAACTGCAGTACACCCAATTCGTGTGTATACGCTAGTGTTCTGACGTATTAAGATGCAATACAACGAAATTATGTGTAATGGGCCAGAGTATACTCAATTCTAGTGTAGTAAGCTTCAGTACAATGAATTTGTGAGTAATATTCCAGAATACAGCGAGTTTTGGCGTATTAAACTGCAGTACACCCAATTCGTGTGTATACGCTAGTGTTCTGACGTATTAAGCTGCAATACAACGAAATCATGTACAATATGCTAGAATACACTCAATTCTAGTGTAGTAAGCTTCAGTACAATGAATTTGTGAGTAATATGCCAGAATACAACGTGTTTTGGCATACTAAACTGCAATACACCCAATTCGTGTGTAATACGCCATTGTTCTGACGTATTAAGCTGCAGTACAACGAAATCATGTGCAAGAAGCCAGAATACACTCAATTCTAGTGTAGTAAGCTTCAGTATAATGAATTTGTGAGTAATATCCCAGAATACATGGAGTTTTGGCGTACTAATCTGCAATACACCCAATTCTTGTTTAATACGCCAGTGTTCTGACGTATTAAGCTGCAATACAACGAAATGATGTGCAATAGGCTAGTATACACTCAATTCTAATGTAGTAAGCTTCAGTACAATGAATTTCTGAGTAATATGCCAGGATACAACGTGAAGTTTGCATACTAAACTGCAATACATCCAATTCGTGTGTAATACGCCATTGTTCTGACGTATTAAGCTGCAGTACAACGAAATCATGTGCAAGAAGCCAGAATACACTCAATTCTAGTGTAGTAAGCTTCAGTATAATGAATTTGTGAGTAATATCCCAGAATACATGGAGTAATGGCATACTAATCTGCAATACACCCAATTCTTGTTTAATACGCCAGTGTTCTGACGTATTAAGCTGCAATACAACGAAATGATGTGCAATAGGCTAGTATACACTCAATCCTAGTGTAGTAAGCTTCATTGCAATGAATTTGTGATTAATATGACAGAATACATCGAGTTTTTGCGTACTAAACTGCAATACACCCAATTCGTGTGTATACGCCAGTGTTCTGACGTATTAAGCTGCAATACAAAGAAATCATATGTAATAGGCCAGAATACACTCAATTCTAGTGTAGTAAGCTTCAGTACAATGAATTTGTGAGAAATATACCATAATACAATGAGTTTTGGCGTACTAAACTGGAATACATCCAATTCGTATGTGATACGCCAGTGTTCTGATGTATTAAGCTGCAATATAACGAAATCATGTGCAATAGGCTAGTATACACTCAATTCTAGTGTAGTAAGCTTCAGTACAATGAATTTGTGAGTAATATTCCAGAATACAACGAGTTTTAGCGTATTAAACTGCAGTACACCCAATTCGTGTGTATACGCTAGTGTTCTGACGTATTAAGCTGCAATACAACGAAATCATGTACAATAGGCCAGAATACACTCAATTCTAGTGTAGTAAGCTTCAGTACAATGAATTTGTGAGTAATATGCCAGAATACAACGTGTTTTGGCATACTAAACTGCAATACACCCAATTCGTGTGTAATACGCCATTGTTCTGACGTATTAAGCTGCAGTACAACGAAATCATGTGCAAGAAGCCAGAATACACTCAATTCTAGTGTAGTAAGCTTCAGTATAATGAATTTGTGAGTAATATCCCAGAATACATGGAGTTTTGGCGTACTAATCTGCAATACACCCAATTCTTGTTTAATACGCCAGTGTTCTGACGTATTAAGCTGCAATACAACGAAATGATGTGCAATAGGCTAGTATACACTCAATTCTAATGTAGTAAGCTTCAGTACAATGAATTTCTGAGTAATATGCCAGGATACAACGTGATTTTGCATACTAAACTGCAATACATCCAATTCGTGTGTAATACGCCATTGTTCTGACGTATTAAGCTGCAGTACAACGAAATCATGTGCAAGAAGCCAGAATACACTCAATTCTAGTGTAGTAAGCTTCAGTATAATGAATTTGTGAGTAATATCCCAGAATACATGGAGTTATGGCGTACTAATCTGCAATACACCCAATTCTTGTTTAATACGCCAGTGTTCTGACGTATTAAGCTGCAATACAACGAAATGATGTGCAATAGGCTAGTATACACTCAATCCTAGTGTAGTAAGCTTAATTGCAATGAATTTGTGATTAATATGACAGAATACATCGAGTTTTTGCGTACTAAACTGCAATACACCCAATTCGTGTGTATACGCCAGTGTTCTGACGTATTAAGCTGCAATACAAAGAAATCATATGTAATAGGCCAGAATACACTCAATTCTAGTGTAGTAAGCTTCAGTACAATGAATTTGTGAGAAATATACCATAATACAATGAGTTTTGGCGTACTAAACTGGAATACATCCAATTCGTATGTGATACGCCAGTGTTCTGATGTATTAAGCTGCAATATAACGAAATCATGTGCAATAGGCTAGTATACACTCAATTCTAGTGTAGTAAGCTTCAGTACAATGAATTTGTGAGTAATATTCCAGAATACAACGAGTTTTAGCGTATTAAACTGCAGTACACCCAATTCGTGTGTATACGCTAGTGTTCTGACGTATTAAGCTGCAATACAACGAAATGATGTGCAATAGGCTAGTATACACTCAATCCTACTGTAGTAAGCTTCATTGCAATGAATTTGTGATTAATATGACAGAATACAACGAGTTTTGGCGTACTACACTGCAATACACCCAATTCGTGTGTATACGCCATTGTTCTGACGTATTAAGCTGCAGTACAACGAAATCATGTGCAAGAAGCCAGAATACACTCAATTCTAGTGTAGTAAGCTTCAGTATAATGAATTTGTGAGTAATATCCCAGAATACATGGAGTTTTGGCGTACTAATCTGCAATACACCCAATTCTTGTTTAATACGCCAGTGTTCTGACGTATTAAGCTGCAATACAACGAAATGATGTGCAATAGGCTAGTATACACTCAATTCTAATGTAGTAAGCTTCAGTACAATGAATTTCTGAGTAATATTCCAGGATACAACGTGATTTTGCATACTAAACTGCAATACACCCAATTCGTGTGTAATACGCCATTGTTCTGACGTATTAAGCTGCAGTACAACGAAATCATGTGCAAGAAGCCAGAATACACTCAATTCTAGTGTAGTAAGCTTCAGTATAATGAATTTGTGAGTAATATCCCAGAATACATGGAGTTTTGGCGTACTAATCTGCAATACACCCAATTCTTGTTTAATACGCCAGTGTTCTGACGTATTAAGCTGCAATACAACGAAATGATGTACAATAGGCTAGTATACACTCAATCCTAGTGTAGTAAGCTTCATTGCAATGAATTTGTGATTAATATGACAGAATACAACGAGTTTTGGCGTACTAAACTGCAATACACCCAATTCGTGTGTATACGCCAGTGTTCTGACGTATTAAGCTGCACTACAAAGAAATCAGCTGTAATAGGCCAGAATACACTCAATTCAAGTGTACTAAGCTTCAGTACAATGAATTTGTGAGTAATATTCCAGAATACAACGAGTTTTGGCGTATTAAACTGCAGTACACCCAATTCGTGTGTATACGCTAGTGTTCTGACGTATTAAGCTGCAATACAACGAAATCATGTACAATAGGCCAGAATAAACTCAATTCTAGTGTAGTAAGCTTCAGTACAATGAATTTGTGAGTAATATTCCAGAATACAATGAGTTTTGGCGTACTAAACTGGAATACATCCAATTCGTATGTGATACGCCAGTGTTCTGATGTATTAAGCTGCAATATAACGAAATCATGTGCAATAGGCTAGTATACACTCAATTCTAGTGTAGTAAGCTTCAGTACAATGAATTTGTGAGTAATATTCCCGAATACAACGAGTTTTAGCGTGTTAAACTGCAGTACACCCAATTCGTGTGTATACGCTAGTGTTCTGACGTATTAAGCTGCAATACAACGAAATCATGTACAATAGGCCAGAATACACTCAATTCTAGTGTAGTAAGCTTCAGTACAATGAATTTGTGAGTAATATGCCAGAATACAACGTGTTTTGGCATACTAAACTGCAATACACCCAATTCGTGTGTAATACGCCATTGTTCTGACGTATTAAGCTGCAGTACAACGAAATCATGTGCAAGAAGCCAGAATACACTCAATTCTAGTGTAGTAAGCTTCAGTATAATGAATTTGTGAGTAATATCCCAGAATACATGGAGTTTTGGCGTACTAATCTGCAATACACCCAATTCTTGTTTAATACGCCAGTGTTCTGACGTATTAAACTGCAATACAACGAAATGATGTGCAATAGGCTAGTATACACTCAATCCTACTGTAGTAAGCTTCATTGCAATGAATTTGTGATTAATATGACAGAATACAACGAGTTTTGGCGTACTACACTGCAATACACCCAATTCGTGTGTATACGCCATTGTTCTGACGTATTAAGCTGCAGTACAACGAAATCATGTGCAAGAAGCCAGAATACACTCAATTCTAGTGTAGTAAGCTTCAGTATAATGAATTTGTGAGTAATATTCCAGAATACAATGAGTTTTGGCGTACTAAACTGGAATACATCCAATTCGTATGTGATACGCCAGTGTTCTGATGTATTAAGCTGCAATATAACGAAATCATGTGCAATAGGCTAGTATACACTCAATTCTAGTGTAGTAAGCTTCAGTACAATGAATTTGTGAGTAATATTCCAGAATACAACGAGTTTTAGCGTATTAAACTGCAGTACACCCAATTCGTGTGTATACGCTAGTGTTCTGACGTATTAAGCTGCAATACAACGAAATCATGTACAATAGGCCAGAATACACTCAATTCTAGTGTAGTAAGCTTCAGTACAATGAATTTGTGAGTAATATGCCAGAATACAACGTGTTTTGGCATACTAAACTGCAATACACCCAATTCGTGTGTAATACGCCATTGTTCTGACGTATTAAGCTGCAGTACAACGAAATCATGTGCAAGAAGCCAGAATACACTCAATTCTAGTGTAGTAAGCTTCAGTATAATGAATTTGTGAGTAATATCCCAGAATACATGGAGTTTTGGCGTACTAATCTGCAATACACCCAATTCTTGTTTAATACGCCAGTGTTCTGACGTATTAAGCTGCAATACAACGAAATGATGTGCAATAGGCTAGTATACACTCAATCCTACTGTAGTAAGCTTCATTGCAATGAATTTGTGATTAATATGACAGAATACAACGAGTTTTGGCGTACTACACTGCAATACACCCAATTCGTGTGTATACGCCATTGTTCTGACGTATTAAGCTGCAGTACAACGAAATCATGTGCAAGAAGCCAGAATACACTCAATTCTAGTGTAGTAAGCTTCAGTATAATGAATTTGTGAGTAATATCCCAGAATACATGGAGTTTTGGCGTACTAATCTGCAATACACCCAATTCTTGTTTAATACGCCAGTGTTCTGACGTATTAAGCTGCAATACAACGAAATGATGTGCAATAGGCTAGTATACACTCAATTCTAATGTAGTAAGCTTCAGTACAATGAATTTCTGAGTAATATGCCAGGATACAACGTGATTTTGCATACTAAACTGCAATACATCCAATTCGTGTGTAATACGCCATTGTTCTGACGTATTAAGCTGCAGTACAACGAAATCATGTGCAAGAAGCCAGAATACACTCAATTCTAGTGTAGTAAGCTTCAGTATAATGAATTTGTGAGTAATATCCCAGAATACATGGAGTTATGGCGTACTAATCTGCAATACACCCAATTCTTGTTTAATACGCCAGTGTTCTGACGTATTAAGCTGCAATACAACGAAATGATGTGCAATAGGCTAGTATACACTCAATCCTAGTGTAGTAAGCTTCATTGCAATGAATTTGTGATTAATATGACAGAATACATCGAGTTTTTGCGTACTAAACTGCAATACACCCAATTCGTGTGTATACGCCAGTGTTCTGACGTATTAAGCTGCAATACAAAGAAATCATATGTAATAGGCCAGAATACACTCAATTCTAGTGTAGTAAGCTTCAGTACAATGAATTTGTGAGAAATATACCATAATACAATGAGTTTTGGCGTACTAAACTGGAATACATCCAATTCGTATGTGATACGCCAGTGTTCTGATGTATTAAGCTGCAATATAACGAAACCATGTGCAATAGGCTAGTATACACTCAATTCTAGTGTAGTAAGCTTCAGTACAATGAATTTGTGAGTAATATTCCAGAATACAACGAGTTTTAGCGTATTAAACTGCAGTACACCCAATTCGTGTGTATACGCTAGTGTTCTGACGTATTAAGCTGCAATACAACGAAATGATGTGCAATAGGCTAGTATACACTCAATCCTACTGTAGTAAGCTTCATTGCAATGAATTTGTGATTAATATGACAGAATACAACGAGTTTTGGCGTACTACACTGCAATACACCCAATTCGTGTGTATACGCCATTGTTCTGACGTATTAAGCTGCAGTACAACGAAATCATGTGCAAGAAGCCAGAATACACTCAATTCTAGTGTAGTAAGCTTCAGTATAATGAATTTGTGAGTAATATCCCAGAATACATGGAGTTTTGGCGTACTAATCTGCAATACACCCAATTCTTGTTTAATACGCCAGTGTTCTGACGTATTAAGCTGCAATACAACGAAATGATGTGCAATAGGCTAGTATACACTCAATTCTAATGTAGTAAGCTTCAGTACAATGAATTTCTGAGTAATATGCCAGGATACAACGTGATTTTGCATACTAAACTGCAATACACCCAATTCGTGTGTAATACGCCATTGTTCTGACGTATTAAGCTGCAGTACAACGAAATCATGTGCAAGAAGCCAGAATACACTCAATTCTAGTGTAGTAAGCTTCAGTATAATGAATTTGTGAGTAATATCCCAGAATACATGGAGTTTTGGCGTACTAATCTGCAATACACCCAATTCTTGTTTAATACGCCAGTGTTCTGACGTATTAAGCTGCAATACAACGAAATGATGTACAATAGGCTAGTATACACTCAATCCTACTGTAGTAAGCTTCATTGCAATGAATTTGTGATTAATATGACAGAATACAACGAGTTTTGGCGTACTACACTGCAATACACCCAATTCGTGTGTATACGCCATTGTTCTGACGTATTAAGCTGCAGTACAACGAAATCATGTGCAAGAAGCCAGAATACACTCAATTCTAGTGTAGTAAGCTTCAGTATAATGAATTTGTGAGTAATATCCCAGAATACATGGAGTTTTGGCGTACTAATCTGCAATACACCCAATTCTTGTTTAATACGCCAGTGTTCTGACGTATTAAGCTGCAATACAACGAAATGATGTGCAATAGGCTAGTATACACTCAATTCTAATGTAGTAAGCTTCAGTACAATGAATTTCTGAGTAATATGCCAGGATACAACGTGATTTTGCATACTAAACTGCAATACACCCAATTCGTGTGTAATACGCCATTGTTCTGACGTATTAAGCTGCAGTACAACGAAATCATGTGCAAGAAGCCAGAATACACTCAATTCTAGTGTAGTAAGCTTCAGTATAATGAATTTGTGAGTAATATCCCAGAATACATGGAGTTTTGGCGTACTAATCTGCAATACACCCAATTCTTGTTTAATACGCCAGTGTTCTGACGTATTAAGCTGCAATACAACGAAATGATGTACAATAGGCTAGTATACACTCAATCCTAGTGTAGTAAGCTTCATTGCAATGAATTTGTGATTAATATGACAGAATACAACGAGTTTTGGCGTACTACACTGCAATACACCCAATTCGTGTGTATACGCCATTGTTCTGACGTATTAAGCTGCAGTACAACGAAATCATGTGCAAGAAGCCAGAATACACTCAATTCTAGTGTAGTAAGCTTCAGTATAATGAATTTGTGAGTAATATCCCAGAATACATGGAGTTTTGGCGTACTAATCTGCAATACACCCAATTCTTGTTTAATACGCCAGTGTTCTGACGTATTAAGCTGCAATACAACGAAATGATGTGCAATAGGCTAGTATACACTCAATTCTAATGTAGTAAGCTTCAGTACAATGAATTTCTGAGTAATATGCCAGGATACAACGTGATTTTGCATACTAAACTGCAATACACCCAATTCGTGTGTAATACGCCATTGTTCTGACGTATTAAGCTGCAGTACAACGAAATCATGTGCAAGAAGCCAGAATACACTCAATTCTAGTGTAGTAAGCTTCAGTATAATGAATTTGTGAGTAATATCCCAGAATACATGGAGTTTTGGCGTACTAATCTGCAATACACCCAATTCTTGTTTAATACGCCAGTGTTCTGACGTATTAAGCTGCAATACAACGAAATGATGTACAATAGGCTAGTATACACTCAATCCTAGTGTAGTAAGCTTCATTGCAATGAATTTGTGATTAATATGACAGAATACAACGAGTTTTGGCGTACTAAACTGCAATACACCCAATTCGTGTGTATACGCCAGTGTTCTGACGTATTAAGCTGCACTACAAAGAAATCAGCTGTAATAGGCCAGAATACACTCAATTCAAGTGTACTAAGCTTCAGTACAATGAATTTGTGAGTAATATTCCAGAATACAACGAGTTTTGGCGTATTAAACTGCAGTACACCCAATTCGTGTGTATACGCTAGTGTTCTGACGTATTGAGCTGCAATACAACGAAATCATGTACAATAGGCCAGAATAAACTCAATTCTAGTGTAGTAAGCTTCAGTACAATGAATTTGTGAGTAATATTCCAGAATACAATGAGTTTTGGCGTACTAAACTGGAATACATCCAATTCGTATGTGATACGCCAGTGTTCTGATGTATTAAGCTGCAATATAACGAAATCATGTGCAATAGGCTAGTATACACTCAATTCTAGTGTAGTAAGCTTCAGTACAATGAATTTGTGAGTAATATTCCAGAATACAACGAGTTTTAGCGTATTAAACTGCAGTACACCCAATTCGTGTGTATACGCTAGTGTTCTGACGTATTAAGCTGCAATACAACGAAATCATGTACAATAGGCCAGAATACACTCAATTCTAGTGTAGTAAGCTTCAGTACAATGAATTTGTGAGTAATATGCCAGAATACAACGTGTTTTGGCATACTAAACTGCAATACACCCAATTCGTGTGTAATACGCCATTGTTCTGACGTATTAAGCTGCAGTACAACGAAATCATGTGCAAGAAGCCAGAATACACTCAATTCTAGTGTAGTAAGCTTCAGTATAATGAATTTGTGAGTAATATCCCAGAATACATGGAGTTTTGGCGTACTAATCTGCAATACACCCAATTCTTGTTTAATACGCCAGTGTTCTGACGTATTAAGCTGCAATACAACGAAATGATGTGCAATAGGCTAGTATACACTCAATCCTACTGTAGTAAGCTTCATTGCAATGAATTTGTGATTAATATGACAGAATACAACGAGTTTTGGCGTACTACACTGCAATACACCCAATTCGTGTGTATACGCCATTGTTCTGACGTATTAAGCTGCAGTACAACGAAATCATGTGCAAGAAGCCAGAATACACTCAATTCTAGTGTAGTAAGCTTCAGTATAATGAATTTGTGAGTAATATTCCAGAATACAATGAGTTTTGGCGTACTAAACTGGAATACATCCAATTCGTATGTGATACGCCAGTGTTCTGATGTATTAAGCTGCAATATAACGAAATCATGTGCAATAGGCTAGTATACACTCAATTCTAGTGTAGTAAGCTTCAGTACAATGAATTTGTGAGTAATATTCCAGAATACAACGAGTTTTAGCGTATTAAACTGCAGTACACCCAATTCGTGTGTATACGCTAGTGTTCTGACGTATTAAGCTGCAATACAACGAAATCATGTACAATAGGCCAGAATACACTCAATTCTAGTGTAGTAAGCTTCAGTACAATGAATTTGTGAGTAATATGCCAGAATACAACGTGTTTTGGCATACTAAACTGCAATACACCCAATTCGTGTGTAATACGCCATTGTTCTGACGTATTAAGCTGCAGTACAACGAAATCATGTGCAAGAAGCCAGAATACACTCAATTCTAGTGTAGTAAGCTTCAGTATAATGAATTTGTGAGTAATATCCCAGAATACATGGAGTTTTGGCGTACTAATCTGCAATACACCCAATTCTTGTTTAATACGCCAGTGTTCTGACGTATTAAGCTGCAATACAACGAAATGATGTGCAATAGGCTAGTATACACTCAATCCTACTGTAGTAAGCTTCATTGCAATGAATTTGTGATTAATATGACAGAATACAACGAGTTTTGGCGTACTACACTGCAATACACCCAATTCGTGTGTATACGCCATTGTTCTGACGTATTAAGCTGCAGTACAACGAAATCATGTGCAAGAAGCCAGAATACACTCAATTCTAGTGTAGTAAGCTTCAGTATAATGAATTTGTGAGTAATATCCCAGAATACATGGAGTTTTGGCGTACTAATCTGCAATACACCCAATTCTTGTTTAATACGCCAGTGTTCTGACGTATTAAGCTGCAATACAACGAAATGATGTGCAATAGGCTAGTATACACTCAATTCTAATGTAGTAAGCTTCAGTACAATGAATTTCTGAGTAATATGCCAGGATACAACGTGATTTTGCATACTAAACTGCAATACATCCAATTCGTGTGTAATACGCCATTGTTCTGACGTATTAAGCTGCAGTACAACGAAATCATGTGCAAGAAGCCAGAATACACTCAATTCTAGTGTAGTAAGCTTCAGTATAATGAATTTGTGAGTAATATCCCAGAATACATGGAGTTATGGCGTACTAATCTGCAATACACCCAATTCTTGTTTAATACGCCAGTGTTCTGACGTATTAAGCTGCAATACAACGAAATGATGTGCAATAGGCTAGTATACACTCAATCCTAGTGTAGTAAGCTTCATTGCAATGAATTTGTGATTAATATGACAGAATACATCGAGTTTTTGCGTACTAAACTGCAATACACCCAATTCGTGTGTATACGCCAGTGTTCTGACGTATTAAGCTGCACTACAAAGAAATCAGCTGTAATAGGCCAGAATACACTCAATTCAAGTGTACTAAGCTTCAGTACAATGAATTTGTGAGTAATATTCCAGAATACAACGAGTTTTGGCGTATTAAACTGCAGTACACCCAATTCGTGTGTATACGCTAGTGTTCTGACGTATTAAGCTGCAATACAACGAAATCATGTACAATAGGCCAGAATAAACTCAATTCTAGTGTAGTAAGCTTCAGTACAATGAATTTGTGAGTAATATTCCAGAATACAATGAGTTTTGGCGTACTAAACTGGAATACATCCAATTCGTATGTGATACGCCAGTGTTCTGATGTATTAAGCTGCAATATAACGAAATCATGTGCAATAGGCTAGTATACACTCAATTCTAGTGTAGTAAGCTTCAGTACAATGAATTTGTGAGTAATATTCCAGAATACAACGAGTTTTAGCGTATTAAACTGCAGTACACCCAATTCGTGTGTATACGCTAGTGTTCTGACGTATTAAGCTGCAATACAACGAAATCATGTACAATAGGCCAGAATACACTCAATTCTAGTGTAGTAAGCTTCAGTACAATGAATTTGTGAGTAATATGCCAGAATACAACGTGTTTTGGCATACTAAACTGCAATACACCCAATTCGTGTGTAATACGCCATTGTTCTGACGTATTAAGCTGCAGTACAACGAAATCATGTGCAAGAAGCCAGAATACACTCAATTCTAGTGTAGTAAGCTTCAGTATAATGAATTTGTGAGTAATATCCCAGAATACATGGAGTTTTGGCGTACTAATCTGCAATACACCCAATTCTTGTTTAATACGCCAGTGTTCTGACGTATTAAGCTGCAATACAACGAAATGATGTGCAATAGGCTAGTATACACTCAATCCTACTGTAGTAAGCTTCATTGCAATGAATTTGTGATTAATATGACAGAATACAACGAGTTTTGGCGTACTACACTGCAATACACCCAATTCGTGTGTATACGCCATTGTTCTGACGTATTAAGCTGCAGTACAACGAAATCATGTGCAAGAAGCCAGAATACACTCAATTCTAGTGTAGTAAGCTTCAGTATAATGAATTTGTGAGTAATATCCCAGAATACATGGAGTTTTGGCGTACTAATCTGCAATACACCCAATTCTTGTTTAATACGCCAGTGTTCTGACGTATTAAGCTGCAATACAACGAAATGATGTGCAATAGGCTAGTATACACTCAATTCTAATGTAGTAAGCTTCAGTACAATGAATTTCTGAGTAATATGCCAGGATACAACGTGATTTTGCATACTAAACTGCAATACATCCAATTCGTGTGTAATACGCCATTGTTCTGACGTATTAAGCTGCAGTACAACGAAATCATGTGCAAGAAGCCAGAATACACTCAATTCTAGTGTAGTAAGCTTCAGTATAATGAATTTGTGAGTAATATCCCAGAATACATGGAGTTATGGCGTACTAATCTGCAATACACCCAATTCTTGTTTAATACGCCAGTGTTCTGACGTATTAAGCTGCAATACAACGAAATGATGTGCAATAGGCTAGTATACACTCAATCCTAGTGTAGTAAGCTTCATTGCAATGAATTTGTGATTAATATGACAGAATACATCGAGTTTTTGCGTACTAAACTGCAATACACCCAATTCGTGTGTATACGCCAGTGTTCTGACGTATTAAGCTGCAATACAACGAAATGATGTGCAATAGGCTAGTATACACTCAATCCTAGTGTAGTAAGCTTCATTGCAATGAATTTGTGATTAATATGACAGAATACATCGAGTTTTTGCGTACTAAACTGCAATACACCCAATTCGTGTGTATACGCCAGTGTTCTGACGTATTAAGCTGCAATACAAAGAAATCATATGTAATAGGCCAGAATACACTCATTTCTAGTGTAGTAAGCTTCAGTACAATGAATTTGTGAGAAATATACCATAATACAATGAGTTTTGGCGTACTAAACTGGAATACATCCAATTCGTATGTGATACGCCAGTGTTCTGATGTATTAAGCTGCAATATAACGAAATCATGTGCAATAGGCTAGTATACACTCAATTCTAATGTAGTAAGCTTCAGTACAATGAATTTCTGAGTAATATGCCAGGATACAACGTGATTTTGCATACTAAACTGCAATACACCCAATTCGTGTGTAATACGCCATTGTTCTGACGTATTAAGCTGCAGTACAACGAAATCATGTGCAAGAAGCCAGAATACACTCAATTCTAGTGTAGTAAGCTTCAGTATAATGAATTTGTGACTAATATCCCAGAATACATGGAGTTTTGGCGTACTAATCTGCAATACACCCAATTCTTGTTTAATACGCCAGTGTTCTGACGTATTAAGCTGCAATACAACGAAATGATGTACAATAGGCTAGTATACACTCAATCCTAGTGTAGTAAGCTTCATTGCAATGAATTTGTGATTAATATGACAGAATACAACGAGTTTTGGCGTACTAAACTGCAATACACCCAATTCGTGTGTATACGCCAGTGTTCTGACGTATTAAGCTGCACTACAAAGAAATCAGCTGTAATAGGCCAGAATACACTCAATTCAAGTGTACTAAGCTTCAGTACAATGAATTTGTGAGTAATATTCCAGAATACAACGAGTTTTGGCGTATTAAACTGCAGTACACCCAATTCGTGTGTATACGCTAGTGTTCTGACGTATTAAGCTGCAATACAACGAAATCATGTACAATAGGCCAGAATAAACTCAATTCTAGTGTAGTAAGCTTCAGTACAATGAATTTGTGAGTAATATTCCAGAATACAATGAGTTTTGGCGTACTAAACTGGAATACATCCAATTCGTATGTGATACGCCAGTGTTCTGATGTATTAAGCTGCAATATAACGAAATCATGTGCAATAGGCTAGTATACACTCAATTCTAGTGTAGTAAGCTTCAGTACAATGAATTTGTGAGTAATATTCCAGAATACAACGAGTTTTAGCGTATTAAACTGCAGTACACCCAATTCGTGTGTATACGCTAGTGTTCTGACGTATTAAGCTGCAATACAACGAAATCATGTACAATAGGCCAGAATACACTCAATTCTAGTGTAGTAAGCTTCAGTACAATGAATTTGTGAGTAATATGCCAGAATACAACGTGTTTTGGCATACTAAACTGCAATACACCCAATTCGTGTGTAATACGCCATTGTTCTGACGTATTAAGCTGCAGTACAACGAAATCATGTGCAAGAAGCCAGAATACACTCAATTCTAGTGTAGTAAGCTTCAGTATAATGAATTTGTGAGTAATATCCCAGAATACATGGAGTTTTGGCGTACTAATCTGCAATACACCCAATTCTTGTTTAATACGCCAGTGTTCTGACGTATTAAGCTGCAATACAACGAAATGATGTGCAATAGGCTAGTATACACTCAATCCTACTGTAGTAAGCTTCATTGCAATGAATTTGTGATTAATATGACAGAATACAACGAGTTTTGGCGTACTACACTGCAATACACCCAATTCGTGTGTATACGCCATTGTTCTGACGTATTAAGCTGCAGTACAACGAAATCATGTGCAAGAAGCCAGAATACACTCAATTCTAGTGTAGTAAGCTTCAGTATAATGAATTTGTGAGTAATATTCCAGAATACAATGAGTTTTGGCGTACTAAACTGGAATACATCCAATTCGTATGTGATACGCCAGTGTTCTGATGTATTAAGCTGCAATATAACGAAATCATGTGCAATAGGCTAGTATACACTCAATTCTAGTGTAGTAAGCTTCAGTACAATGAATTTGTGAGTAATATTCCAGAATACAACGAGTTTTAGCGTATTAAACTGCAGTACACCCAATTCGTGTGTATACGCTAGTGTTCTGACGTATTAAGCTGCAATACAACGAAATCATGTACAATAGGCCAGAATACACTCAATTCTAGTGTAGTAAGCTTCAGTACAATGAATTTGTGAGTAATATGCCAGAATACAATGTGTTTTGGCATACTAAACTGCAATACACCCAATTCGTGTGTAATACGCCATTGTTCTGACGTATTAAGCTGCAGTACAACGAAATCATGTGCAAGAAGCCAGAATACACTCAATTCTAGTGTAGTAAGCTTCAGTATAATGAATTTGTGAGTAATATCCCAGAATACATGGAGTTTTGGCGTACTAATCTGCAATACACCCAATTCTTGTTTAATACGCCAGTGTTCTGACGTATTAAGCTGCAATACAACGAAATGATGTGCAATAGGCTAGTATACACTCAATCCTACTGTAGTAAGCTTCATTGCAATGAATTTGTGATTAATATGACAGAATACAACGAGTTTTGGCGTACTACACTGCAATACACCCAATTCGTGTGTATACGCCATTGTTCTGACGTATTAAGCTGCAGTACAACGAAATCATGTGCAAGAAGCCAGAATACACTCAATTCTAGTGTAGTAAGCTTCAGTATAATGAATTTGTGAGTAATATCCCAGAATACATGGAGTTTTGGCGTACTAATCTGCAATACACCCAATTCTTGTTTAATACGCCAGTGTTCTGACGTATTAAGCTGCAATACAACGAAATGATGTGCAATAGGCTAGTATACACTCAATTCTAATGTAGTAAGCTTCAGTACAATGAATTTCTGAGTAATATGCCAGGATACAACGTGATTTTGCATACTAAACTGCAATACATCCAATTCGTGTGTAATACGCCATTGTTCTGACGTATTAAGCTGCAGTACAACGAAATCATGTGCAAGAAGCCAGAATACACTCAATTCTAGTGTAGTAAGCTTCAGTATAATGAATTTGTGAGTAATATCCCAGAATACATGGAGTTATGGCGTACTAATCTGCAATACACCCAATTCTTGTTTAATACGCCAGTGTTCTGACGTATTAAGCTGCAATACAACGAAATGATGTGCAATAGGCTAGTATACACTCAATCCTAGTGTAGTAAGCTTCATTGCAATGAATTTGTGATTAATATGACAGAATACATCGAGTTTTTGCGTACTAAACTGCAATACACCCAATTCGTGTGTATACGCCAGTGTTCTGACGTATTAAGCTGCAATACAACGAAATGATGTGCAATAGGCTAGTATACACTCAATCCTAGTGTAGTAAGCTTCATTGCAATGAATTTGTGATTAATATGACAGAATACATCGAGTTTTTGCGTACTAAACTGCAATACACCCAATTCGTGTGTATACGCCAGTGTTCTGACGTATTAAGCTGCAATACAAAGAAATCATATGTAATAGGCCAGAATACACTCATTTCTAGTGTAGTAAGCTTCAGTACAATGAATTTGTGAGAAATATACCATAATACAATGAGTTTTGGCGTACTAAACTGGAATACATCCAATTCGTATGTGATACGCCAGTGTTCTGATGTATTAAGCTGCAATATAACGAAATCATGTGCAATAGGCTAGTATACACTCAATTCTAATGTAGTAAGCTTCAGTACAATGAATTTCTGAGTAATATGCCAGGATACAACGTGATTTTGCATACTAAACTGCAATACACCCAATTCGTGTGTAATACGCCATTGTTCTGACGTATTAAGCTGCAGTACAACGAAATCATGTGCAAGAAGCCAGAATACACTCAATTCTAGTGTAGTAAGCTTCAGTATAATGAATTTGTGAGTAATATCCCAGAATACATGGAGTTTTGGCGTACTAATCTGCAATACACCCAATTCTTGTTTAATACGCCAGTGTTCTGACGTATTAAGCTGCAATACAACGAAATGATGTACAATAGGCTAGTATACACTCAATCCTAGTGTAGTAAGCTTCATTGCAATGAATTTGTGATTAATATGACAGAATACAACGAGTTTTGGCGTACTAAACTGCAATACACCCAATTCGTGTGTATACGCCAGTGTTCTGACGTATTAAGCTGCACTACAAAGAAATCAGCTGTAATAGGCCAGAATACACTCAATTCAAGTGTACTAAGCTTCAGTACAATGAATTTGTGAGTAATATTCCAGAATACAACGAGTTTTGGCGTATTAAACTGCAGTACACCCAATTCGTGTGTATACGCTAGTGTTCTGACGTATTAAGCTGCAATACAACGAAATCATGTACAATAGGCCAGAATAAACTCAATTCTAGTGTAGTAAGCTTCAGTACAATGAATTTGTGAGTAATATTCCAGAATACAATGAGTTTTGGCGTACTAAACTGGAATACATCCAATTCGTATGTGATACGCCAGTGTTCTGATGTATTAAGCTGCAATATAACGAAATCATGTGCAATAGGCTAGTATACACTCAATTCTAGTGTAGTAAGCTTCAGTACAATGAATTTGTGAGTAATATTCCAGAATACAACGAGTTTTAGCGTATTAAACTGCAGTACACCCAATTCGTGTGTATACGCTAGTGTTCTGACGTATTAAGCTGCAATACAACGAAATCATGTACAATAGGCCAGAATACACTCAATTCTAGTGTAGTAAGCTTCAGTACAATGAATTTGTGAGTAATATGCCAGAATACAACGTGTTTTGGCATACTAAACTGCAATACACCCAATTCGTGTGTAATACGCCATTGTTCTGACGTATTAAGCTGCAGTACAACGAAATCATGTGCAAGAAGCCAGAATACACTCAATTCTAGTGTAGTAAGCTTCAGTATAATGAATTTGTGAGTAATATCCCAGAATACATGGAGTTTTGGCGTACTAATCTGCAATACACCCAATTCTTGTTTAATACGCCAGTGTTCTGACGTATTAAGCTGCAATACAACGAAATGATGTGCAATAGGCTAGTATACACTCAATCCTACTGTAGTAAGCTTCATTGCAATGAATTTGTGATTAATATGACAGAATACAACGAGTTTTGGCGTACTACACTGCAATACACCCAATTCGTGTGTATACGCCATTGTTCTGACGTATTAAGCTGCAGTACAACGAAATCATGTGCAAGAAGCCAGAATACACTCAATTCTAGTGTAGTAAGCTTCAGTATAATGAATTTGTGAGTAATATTCCAGAATACAATGAGTTTTGGCGTACTAAACTGGAATACATCCAATTCGTATGTGATACGCCAGTGTTCTGATGTATTAAGCTGCAATATAACGAAATCATGTGCAATAGGCTAGTATACACTCAATTCTAGTGTAGTAAGCTTCAGTACAATGAATTTGTGAGTAATATTCCAGAATACAACGAGTTTTAGCGTATTAAACTGCAGTACACCCAATTCGTGTGTATACGCTAGTGTTCTGACGTATTAAGCTGCAATACAACGAAATCATGTACAATAGGCCAGAATACACTCAATTCTAGTGTAGTAAGCTTCAGTACAATGAATTTGTGAGTAATATGCCAGAATACAATGTGTTTTGGCATACTAAACTGCAATACACCCAATTCGTGTGTAATACGCCATTGTTCTGACGTATTAAGCTGCAGTACAACGAAATCATGTGCAAGAAGCCAGAATACACTCAATTCTAGTGTAGTAAGCTTCAGTATAATGAATTTGTGAGTAATATCCCAGAATACATGGAGTTTTGGCGTACTAATCTGCAATACACCCAATTCTTGTTTAATACGCCAGTGTTCTGACGTATTAAGCTGCAATACAACGAAATGATGTGCAATAGGCTAGTATACACTCAATCCTACTGTAGTAAGCTTCATTGCAATGAATTTGTGATTAATATGACAGAATACAACGAGTTTTGGCGTACTACACTGCAATACACCCAATTCGTGTGTATACGCCATTGTTCTGACGTATTAAGCTGCAGTACAACGAAATCATGTGCAAGAAGCCAGAATACACTCAATTCTAGTGTAGTAAGCTTCAGTATAATGAATTTGTGAGTAATATCCCAGAATACATGGAGTTTTGGCGTACTAATCTGCAATACACCCAATTCTTGTTTAATACGCCAGTGTTCTGACGTATTAAGCTGCAATACAACGAAATGATGTGCAATAGGCTAGTATACACTCAATTCTAATGTAGTAAGCTTCAGTACAATGAATTTCTGAGTAATATGCCAGGATACAACGTGATTTTGCATACTAAACTGCAATACATCCAATTCGTGTGTAATACGCCATTGTTCTGACGTATTAAGCTGCAGTACAACGAAATCATGTGCAAGAAGCCAGAATACACTCAATTCTAGTGTAGTAAGCTTCAGTATAATGAATTTGTGAGTAATATCCCAGAATACATGGAGTTATGGCGTACTAATCTGCAATACACCCAATTCTTGTTTAATACGCCAGTGTTCTGACGTATTAAGCTGCAATACAACGAAATGATGTGCAATAGGCTAGTATACACTCAATCCTAGTGTAGTAAGCTTCATTGCAATGAATTTGTGATTAATATGACAGAATACATCGAGTTTTTGCGTACTAAACTGCAATACACCCAAATCGTGTGTATACGCCAGTGTTCTGACGTATTAAGCTGCAATACAAAGAAATCATATGTAATAGGCCAGAATACACTCATTTCTAGTGTAGTAAGCTTCAGTACAATGAATTTGTGAGAAATATACCATAATACAATGAGTTTTGGCGTACTAAACTGGAATACATCCAATTCGTATGTGATACGCCAGTGTTCTGATGTATTAAGCTGCAATATAACGAAATGATGTGCAATAGGCTAGTATACACTCAATTCTAATGTAGTAAGCTTCAGTACAATGAATTTGTGAGTAATATTCCAGAATACAACGAGTTTTAGCGTATTAAACTGCAGTACACCCAATTCGTGTGTATACGCTAGTGTTCTGACGTATTAAGCTGCAATACAACGAAATGATGTGCAATAGGCTAGTATACACTCAATCCTACTGTAGTAAGCTTCATTGCAATGAATTTGTGATTAATATGACAGAATACAACGAGTTTTGGCGTACTACACTGCAATACACCCAATTCGTGTGTATACGCCATTGTTCTGACGTATTAAGCTGCAGTACAACGAAATCATGTGCAAGAAGCCAGAATACACTCAATTCTAGTGTAGTAAGCTTCAGTATAATGAATTTGTGAGTAATATCCCAGAATACATGGAGTTTTGGCGTACTAATCTGCAATACACCCAATTCTTGTTTAATACGCCAGTGTTCTGACGTATTAAGCTGCAATACAACGAAATGATGTGCAATAGGCTAGTATACACTCAATCCTAGTGTAGTAAGCTTCATTGCAATGAATTTGTGATTAATATGACAGAATACAACGAGTTTTGGCGTACTAAACTGCAATACACCCAATTCGTGTGTATACGCCAGTGTTCTGACGTATTAAGCTGCACTACAAAGAAATCAGCTGTAATAGACCAGAATACACTCAATTCAAGTGTACTAAGCTTCAGTACAATGAATTTGTGAGTAATATTCCAGAATACAACGAGTTTTGGCGTATTAAACTGCAGTACACCCAATTCGTGTGTATACGCTAGTGTTCTGACGTATTAAGCTGCAATACAACGAAATCATGTACAATAGGCCAGAATAAACTCAATTCTAGTGTAGTAAGCTTCAGTACAATGAATTTGTGAGTAATATTCCAGAATACAACGAGTTTTGGCGTACTAAACTGCAGTACACCCAATTCGTGTGTATATGCTAGTGTTCTGACGTATTAAGATGCAATACAACGAAATTATGTGTAATGGGCCAGAGTATACTCAATTCTAGTGTAGTAAGCTTCAGTACAATGAATTTGTGAGTAATATTCCAGAATACAACGAGTTGTGGCGTATTAAACTGCAGTACACCCAATTCGTGTGTATACGCTAGTGTTCTGACGTATTAAGCTGCAATACAACGAAATCATGTACAATATGCCAGAATACACTCAATTCTAGTGTAGTAAGCTTCAGTACAATGAATTTGTGAGTAATATGCCAGAATACAACGTGTTTTGGCATACTAAACTGCAATACACCCATTTCGTGTGTAATACGCCATTGTTCTGACGTATTAAGCTGCAGTACAACGAAATCATGTGCAAGAAGCCAGAATACACTCAATTCTAGTGTAGTAAGCTTCAGTATAATGAATTTGTGAGTAATATCCCAGAATACATGGAGTTTTGGCGTACTAATCTGCAATACACCCAATTCTTGTTTAATACGCCAGTGTTCTGACGTATTAAGCTGCAATACAACGAAATGATGTGCAATAGGCTAGTATACACTCAATTCTAATGTAGTAAGCTTCAGTACATTGAATTTCTGAGTAATATGCCAGGATACAACGTGATTTTGCATACTAAACTGCAATACACCCAATTCGTGTGTAATACGCCATTGTTCTGACGTATTAAGCTGCAGTACAACGAAATCATGTGCAAGAAGCCAGAATACACTCAATTCTAGTGTAGTAAGCTTTAGTATAATGAATTTGTGAGTAATATCCCAGAATACATGGAGTTTTGGCGTACTAATCTGCAATACACCCAATTCTTGTTTAATACGCCAGTGTTCTGACGTATTAAGCTGCAATACAACGAAATGATGTGCAATAGGCTAGTATACACTCAATCCTACTGTAGTAAGCTTCATTGCAATGAATTTGTGATTAATATGACAGAATACAACGAGTTTTGGCGTACTACACTGCAATACACCCAATTCGTGTGTATACGCCAGTGTTCTGACGTATTAAACTGCAATACAAAGAAATCATCTGTAATAGGCCAGAATACACTCAATTCTAGTGTAGTAAGCTTCAGTACAATGAATTTGTGAGTAATATTCCAGAATACAACGAGTTGTGGCGTATTAAACTGCAGTACACCTAATTCGTGTGTATATGCCAGTGTTCTGACGTATTAAGCTGCAATACAACGAAATCATCTGTAATAGGCCAGAATACACTCATTTCTAGTGTAGTAAGCTTCAGTACAATGAATTTGTTAGAAATATTCCAGAATACAACGAGTTTTGGCGTACTAAACTGGAATACATCCAATTCGTATGTGATACGCCAGTGTTCTGATGTATTAAGCTGAAATATAACGAAATCATGTGCAAGAAGCCAGAATACACTCAATTCTAGTGTAGTAAGCTTCAGTATAATGAATGTGTGAGTAATATCCCAGAATACATGGAGTTTTGGCATACTAATCTGCAATACACCCAATTCTTGTTTAATACGCCAGTGTTCTGACGTATTAAGCTGCAATACAACGAAATGATGTGCAATAGGCTAGTATACACTCAATTCTAATGTAGTAAGCTTCAGTACAATGAATTTCTGAGTAATATGCCAAAATACAACGTGATTTTGCATACTAAACTGCAATACACCCAATTCGTGTGTAATACGCCATTGTTCTGACGTATTAAGCTGCAGTACAACGAAATCATGTGCAAGAAGCCAGAATACACTCAATTCTAGTGTAGTAAGGTTCAGTATAATGAATTTGTGAGTAATATCCCAGAATACATGGAGTTTTGTTTGGCGTACTAATCTGCAATACACCCAATTCTTGTTTAATACGCCAGTGTTCTGACGTATTAAGCAGCAATACAACAAAATGATGTGCAATAGGCTAGTATACACTCAATCCTAGTGTAGTAAGCTTCATTGCAATGAATTTGTGATTAATATGACAGAATACAACGAGTTCTAGCGTACTAAACTGCAATACACCCAATTCCTGTGTAATACGCTAGTCTACTGACGTATTAAGCTGCACTACAACGAAATTATGTGTAATAGGCCAGAATACACTCAATTCTAGTGTAGTAAGCTTCAGTACAATGAATATGTGAGTAATATTCCAGAAAACAACGAGTTATGGCGTACTAAACTGCAATACACTAAATTCGTTTGTATTACGCCAGTTTTCTGACGTATTAAGCTGCAATACAACGAAATCATGTTCAACAGGCTAGAATACACTCAATTCTAGTGTAGTAAGCTTCAGTACCATGAATTTGTGAGTAATATGCCAGAATACAACGAGTTTTGGCTTACTAAACTGCAATACACCAAATTCGTGTTTAATACGCAAGTGTTCTGAAGTATTAAGCTGCAATACAACGAAATCACGTGTAATGGGCCAGAATATATTCAATTCTAGTGTAGTAAGCTTTAGTACAATGCAGTGGCGTATCCTGGGGTCTGAAAGAGAGCATGCAACTTTTAAAAAATGATAATTTTCTACTCACCCAGTTATTTGAAGTTCAGTTCTATTCTGCGGCTCTTTCTGCTGAAGTCCTCTGTTACTTTGTTATAAAAGTCATCATTGCCTTTCATCTCTACAAGAAGGTCTTTTTCAATTGACATCATTGATAGAGCAGAAAGACGACATTGCCCCTGCGAGTTCCTTATGACATTTTTAATGCGTTTTAATGCAGAAAACGAACGTTCCACTGAAGACGACGATGCAGGAATTGTCAATATTAAAATAACTTACATAATGATTCCGAACCACAAAGCCAAACGACTTTCTTATATAAATCATTGTTAAATGAACGGACACATTTTGTTCCTTCTCGTTTCAAACTGCTTAACGCAGGAATCGGTCTGCCCATTTTTACCAAGTCCAATTTTTCATTAAATGTTCGCGATTGAAACGGTCGCTCAAATAAATCTACAACAACATCATTAATAGAATCAGCCATAATAACCACCACAGTAAACAAATATACTAAGTTTAGTAATTAACAATAGCAATACACATGTTTCTGTACAAACACAAAATATTAAAAATCAGCTGATTAAAATCACGTTTGAAGTTTTGAATTCTTAACCTCATCGCTGTGTAAATGTGCGTGTGTGTTGAGTAAGATCACGTGACGTGTACCAAAAGTGACCAGATATGGCTTACTAAACAAGTGTGTGTGTATGCAATCAAGATTATAATTGCTTGCATTGGTATCATTAGTTTAACATTCAAATAAAAGTACTAGAACATAGAAATTGCACTGTTTCACACCAGTAAATAAATGTTCATCAATCAATTTATTATTTGCCAGTGCTAAATTGTTATAATAGTGATTGAATCATAAAATGTATTAATTTTTTTTTCATCGCAAGCTTACTCTGGAGACAAGGTTATAAAAAAACACACAGTATATCACTGCGCTTATATGTAAAGGGACTATTTTAACGAAAGCAACTTAAAAATTGCTTCAGTGCGGCCACTTCAACATATGTGTTGCCAGCACTAATTTTCGGAAAAATTCAGATTTGTGAGAAAAATATTTTAAAATATATTTTTGAGCAATGCTGCAAGGGCTAAGTTTGGATGGGGGATAGATCACTGACTGGTTTATCATTTTCGCAACTCTTGAAGGCATGCAATGCTTGCCTTGCTTATGCTTAGCATACGCCACTGGTACAATGAATGTGTGAGTAGTATACCAGAATACATGGAGTTTTGGCGTACTAATCTGCAATACACCCAATTCTTGTTTAATACGCCAGTGTTCTGACGTATTAAGCTGCAATACAACGAAATGATGTGCAATAGGCTAGTATACACTCAATTCTAATGTAGTAAGCTTCAGTACAATGAATTTCTGAGTAATGTGCCAGGATACAACGTGATTTTGCATACTAAACTGCAATACACCCAATTCGTGTGTAATACGCCATTGTTCTGACGTATTAAGCTGCAGTACAACGAAATCATGTGCAAGAAGCCAGAATACACTCAATTCTAGTGTAGTAAGCTTCAGTATAATGAATTTGTGAGTAATATCCCAGAATACATGGAGCTTTGGCGTACTAATCTGCAATACACCCAATTCTTGTTTAATACGCCAGTGTTCTGACGTATTAAGCTGCAATACAACGAAATGATGTGCAATCGGCTAGTATACACTCAATCCTAGTGTAGTAAGCTTCATTGCAATGAATTTGTGATTAATATGACAGAATACATCGAGTTTTTGCGTACTAAACTGCAATACACCCAATTCGTGTGTATACGCCAGTGTTCTGACGTATTAAGCTGCAATACAAAGAAATCATCTGTAATAGGCCAGAATACACGCAATTCTAGTGTAGTAAGCTTCAGTACAATGAATTTGTGAGAAATATACCATAATACAATGAGTTTTGGCGTACTAAACTGGAATACATCCAATTCTTATGTGATACGCCAGTGTTCTGATGTATTAAGCTGCAATATAACGAAATCATGTGCAATAGGCTAGTATACACTCAATTCTAGTGTAGTAAGCTTCAGTACAATGAATTTGTGAGTAATATTCCAGAATACAACGAGTTTTGGCGTACTAAACTGCAGTACACCCAATTCGTGTGTATACGCTAGTGTTCTGACGTATTAAGATGCAATACAACGGAATTATGTGTAATGGGCCAGAATATACTCAATTCTAGTGTAGTAAGCTTCATTACAATGAATTTGTGAGTAATATTCCAGAATACAACGAGTTTTGGCGTATTAAACTGCATTACACCCAATTCGTGTGTATACGCTAGTGTTCTGACGTATTAAGCTGCAATACAACGAAATCATGTACAATATGCCAGAATACACTCAATTCTAGTGTAGTAAGCTTCAGTACAATGCATTTGTGAGTAATATGCCAGAATACAACGTGTTTTGGCATACTAAACTGCAATACACCCAATTCGTGTGTAATACGCCATTGTTCTGACGTATTAAGCTGCAGTACAACGAAATCATGTGCAAGAAGCCAGAATACACTCAATTCTAGTGTAGTAAGCTTCAGTATAATGAATTTGTGAGTAATATCCCAGAATACATGGAGTTTTGGCGTACTAATCTGCAATACACCCAATTCTTGTTTAATACGCCAGTGTTCTGACGTATTAAGCTGCAATACAACGAAATGATGTGCAATAGGCTAGTATACACTCAATCCTAGTGTAGTAAGCTTCATTGCAATGAATTTGTGATTAATATGACAGAATACAACGAGTTTTTGCGTACCAAACTGCAATACACCCAATTCGTGTGTATACGCCAGTGTTCTGACGTATTAAGCTGCAATACAAAGAAATCATCTGTAACAGGCCAGAATACACTCAATTCTAGTGTAGTAAGCTTCAGTACAATGAATTTGTGAGAAATATACCATAATACAATGAGTTTTGGCGTACTAAACTGGAATACATCCAATTCGTATGTGATACGCCAGTGTTCTGATGTATTAAGCTGCAATATAACGAAATCGTGTGCAATAGGCTAGTATACACTCAATTCTAGTGTAGTACGCTTCAATACAATGAATTTGTGAGTAATATTCCAGAATACAACGAGTTTTAGCGTATTAAACTACAGTACACCCAATTCGTGTGTATACGCTAGTGTTCTGACGTATTAAGCTGCAATACAACGAAATCATGTACAATAGGCCAGAATACACTCAATTCTAGTGTAGTAAGCTTCAGTAAAATGAATTTGTGAGTAATATGCCAGAATACAACGTGTTTTGGCATACTAAACTGCAATACACCCAATTCGTGTGTAATACGTCATTGTTCTGACGTATTAAGCTGCAGTACAACGAAATCATGTGCAAGAAGCCAGAATACACTCAATTCTAGTGTAGTAAGCTTCAGTATAATGAATTTGTGAGTAATATCCCAGAATACATGGAGTTTTGGCGTACTAATCTGCAATACACCCAATTCTTGTTTAATACGCCAGTGTTCTGACGTATTAAGCTGCAATACAACGACATGATGTGCAATAGGCTAGTATACACTCAATCCTACTGTAGTAAGCTTCATTGCAATGAATTTGTGATTAATATGACAGAATACAACGAGTTTTGGCGTACTAAACTGCAATACACCCAATTCGTGTGTATACGCCAGTGTTCTGACGTATTAAGATGCAATACAACGAAATTATGTGTAATGGGCCAGAATATACTCAATTCTAGTGTAGTAAGCTTCAGTACAATGAATTTGTGAGTAATATTCCAGAATACAACGAGTTTTGGCGTATTAAACTGCATTACACCCAATTCGTGTGTATACGCTAGTGTTCTGACGTATTAAGCTGCAATACAACGAAATCATGTACAATATGCCAGAATACACTCAATTCTAGTGTAGTATGCTTCAGTACAATGAATTTATGAGAAATATACCAGAATACAACGAGTTTTGGCGTACTAAACTGGAATACATCCAATTCGTATGTGATACGCCAGTGTTCTGATGTATTAAGCTGCAATATAACGAAATCATGTGCAATAGGCTAGTATACACTCAATTCTAGTGTAGTAAGCTTCAGTACAATGAATTTGTGAGTAATATTCCAGAATACAACGAGTTTTGGCGTATTAAACTGCAGTACACCTAATTCGTGTGTATATGCCAGTGTTCTGACGTATTAAGCTGCAATACAACGAAATTATCTATAATAGGCCAGAATACACTCATTTCTAGTGTAGTAAGCTTCAGTACAATGCATTTGTTAGAAATATACCAGAATACAACGAGTTTTGGCGTACTAAACTGGAATACATCCAATTCGTATGTGATACGCCAGTGTTCTGATGTATTAAGCTGCAATATAACGAAATCATGTGCAATAGGCTAGTATACACTCAATTCTAGTGTAGTAAGCTTCAGTACAATGAATTTGTGAGTAATATTCCAGAATACAACGAGTTTTGGCGTACTAAACTGCAGTACACCCAATTCGTGTGTATACGCTAGTGTTCTGACGTATTAAGATGCAATACAACGAAATTATGTGTAATGGGCCAGAATATACTCAATTCTAGTGTAGTAAGCTTCAGTACAATGAATTTGTGAGTAATATTCCAGAATACAACGAGTTTTGGCGTATTAAACTGCATTACACCCAATTCGTGTGTATACGCTAGTGTTCTGACGTATTAAGCTGCAATACAACGAAATCATGTACAATATGCCAGAATACACTCAATTCTAGTGTAGTATGCTTCAGTACAATGAATTTGTGAGTAATATGCCAGAATACAACGTGTTTTGGCATACTAAACTGCAATACACCCAATTCGTGTGTAAT
The DNA here is from genome assembly GCA_034231615.1 of Meghimatium bilineatum. Taxonomy (NCBI): domain Eukaryota; kingdom Metazoa; phylum Mollusca; class Gastropoda; order Stylommatophora; family Philomycidae; genus Meghimatium; species Meghimatium bilineatum. Next base: position 27,667,307 of record CM067305.1, on the reverse strand, counting down.
ACGCCATTGTTCTGACGTATGAAGCTGCAGTACAACGAAATCATGTGCAAGAAGCCAGAATACACTCAATTCTAGTGTAGTAAGCTTCAGTATAATGAATTTGTGAGTAATATCCCAGAATACATGGAGTTTTGGCGTACTAATCTGCAATACACCCAATTCTTGTTTAATACGCCAGTGTTCTGACGTATTAAGCTGCAATACAACGAAATGATGTGCAATAGGCTAGTATACACTCAATCCTAGTGTAGTAAGCTTCATTGCAATGAATTTGTGATTAATATGACAGAATACAACGAGTTTTTGCGTACCAAACTGCAATACACCCAATTCGTGTGTATACGCCAGTGTTCTGACGTATTAAGCTGCAATACAAAGAAATCATCTGTAACAGGCCAGAATACACTCAATTCTAGTGTAGTAAGCTTCAGTACAATGAATTTGTGAGAAATATACCATAATACAATGAGTTTTGGCGTACTAAACTGGCATACATCCAATTCGTATGTGATACGCCAGTGTTCTGATGTATTAAGCTGCAATATAACGAAATCATGTGCAATAGGCCAGAATACACTCAATTCTAGTGTAGTAAGCTTCAGTATAATGAATTTGTGAGTAATATCCCAGAATACATGGAGTTTTGGCGTACTAATCTGCAATACACCCAATTCTTGTTTAATACGCCAGTGTTCTGACGTATTAAGCTGCAATACAACGACATGATGTGCAATAGGCTAGTATACACTCAATCCTACTGTAGTAAGCTTCATTGCAATGAATTTGTGATTAATATGACAGAATACAACGAGTTTTGGCGTACTAAACTGCAATACACCCAATTCGTGTGTATACGCCAGTGTTCTGACGTATTAAGCTGCAATACAAAGAAATCATCTGTAATAGGCCAGAATACACTCAATTCTAGTGTAGTAAGCTTCAGTACAATGAATTTGTGAGAAATATACCAGAATACAACGAGTTTTGGCGTACTAAACTGGAATACATCCAATTCGTATGTTATACGCCAGTGTTCTGATGTATTAAGCTGCAATATAACGAAATAATGTGCAATAGGCTAGTATACACTCAATTCTAGTGTAGTAAGCTTCAGTACAATGAATTTGTGAGTAATATTCCAGAATACAACGAGTTTTGGCGTATTAAACTGCAGTACACCTAATTCGTGTGTATATGCCAGTGTTCTGACGTATTAAGCTGCAATACAACGAAATCATCTGTAATAGGCCAGAATACACTCATTTCTAGTGTAGTAAGCTTCAGTACAATGCATTTGTTAGAAATATACCAGAATACAACGAGTTTTGGCGTACTAAACTGGAATACATCCAATTCGTATGTGATACGCCAGTGTTCTGATGTATTAAGCTGCAATATAACGAAATCATGTGCAATAGCCTAGTATACACTCAATTCTAGTGTAGTAAGCTTCAGTACAATGAATTTGTGAGTAATATTCCAGAATACAACGAGTTTTGGCGTACTAAACTGCAGTACACCCAATTCGTGTGTATACGCTAGTGTTCTGACGTATTAAGATGTAATACAACGAAATTATGTGTAATGGGCCAGAATATACTCAATTCTAGTGTAGTAAGCTTCAGTACAATGAATTTGTGAGTAATATTCCAGAATACAACGAGTTTTGGCGTATTAAACTGCATTACACCCAATTCGTGTGTATACGCTAGTGTTCTGACGTATTAAGCTGCAATACAACGAAATCATGTACAATATACCAGAATACACTCAATTCTAGTGTAGTATGCTTCAGTACAATGAATTTGTGAGTAATATGCCAGAATACAACGTGTTTTGGCATACTAAACTGCAATACACCCAATTCGTGTGTAATACGCCATTGTTCTGACGTATTAAGCTGCAGTACAACGAAATCATGTGCAAGAAGCCAGAATACACTCAATTCTAGTGTAGTAAGCTTCAGTATAATGAATTTGTGAGTAATATCCCAGAATACATGGAGTTTTGGCGTACTAATCTGCAATACACCCAATTCTTGTTTAATACGCCAGTGTTCTGACGTATTAAGCTGCAATACAACGAAATGATGTGCAATAGGCTAGTATACACTCAATCCTAGTGTAGTAAGCTTCATTGCAATGAATTTGTGATTAATATGACAGAATACAACGAGTTTTTGCGTACCAAACTGCAATACACCCAATTCGTGTGTATACGCCAGTGTTCTGACGTATTAAGCTGCAATACAAAGAAATCATCTGTAACAGGCCAGAATACACTCAATTCTAGTGTAGTAAGCTTCAGTACAATGAATTTGTGAGAAATATACCATAATACAATGAGTTTTGGCGTACTAAACTGGAATACATCCAATTCGTATGTGATACGCCAGTGTTCTGATGTATTAAGCTGCAATATAACGAAATCATGTGCAATAGGCTAGTATACACTCAATTCTAGTGTAGTAAGCTTCAATACAATGAATTTGTGAGTAATATTCCAGAATACAACGAGTTTTAGCGTATTAAACTGCAGTACACCCAATTCGTGTGTATACGCCAGTGTTCTGACGTATTAAGATGCAATACAACGAAATTATGTGTAATGGGCCAGAATATACTCAATTCTAGTGTAGTAAGCTTCAGTACAATGAATTTGTGAGTAATATTCCAGAATACAACGAGTTTTGGCGTATTAAACTGCATTACACCCAATTCGTGTGTATACGCTAGTGTTCTGACGTATTAAGCTGCAATACAACGAAATCATGTACAATATGCCAGAATACACTCAATTCTAGTGTAGTATGCTTCAGTACAATGAATTTATGAGAAATATACCAGAATACAACGAGTTTTGGCGTACTAAACTGGAATACATCCAATTCGTATGTGATACGCCAGTGTTCTGATGTATTAAGCTGCAATATAACGAAATCATGTGCAATAGGCTAGTATACACTCAATTCTAGTGTAGTAAGCTTCAGTACAATGAATTTGTGAGTAATATTCCAGAATACAACGAGTTTTGGCGTATTAAACTGCAGTACACCTAATTCGTGTGTATATGCCAGTGTTCTGACGTATTAAGCTGCAATACAACGAAATCATCTGTAATAGGCCAGAATACACTCATTTCTAGTGTAGTAAGCTTCAGTACAATGCATTTGTTAGAAATATACCAGAATACAACGAGTTTTGGCGTACTAAACTGGAATACATCCAATTCGTATGTGATACGCCAGTGTTCTGATGTATTAAGCTGCAATATAACGAAATCATGTGCAATAGGCTAGTATACACTCAATTCTAGTGTAGTAAGCTTCAGTACAATGAATTTGTGAGTAATATTCCAGAATACAACGAGTTTTGGCGTATTAAACTGCAGTACACCTAATTCGTGTGTATATGCCAGTGTTCTGACGTATTAAGCTGCAATACAACGAAATCATCTGTAATAGGCCAGAATACACTCATTTCTAGTGTAGTAAGCTTCAGTACAATGCATTTGTTAGAAATATACCAGAATACAACGAGTTTTGGCGTACTAAACTGGAATACATCCAATTCGTATGTGATACGCCAGTGTTCTGATGTATTAAGCTGCAATATAACGAAATCATGTGCAATAGGCTAGTATACACTCAATTCTAGTGTAGTAAGCTTCAGTACAATGAATTTGTGAGTAATATTCCAGAATACAACGAGTTTTGGCGTACTAAACTGCAGTACACCCAATTCGTGTGTATACGCTAGTGTTCTGACGTATTAAGATGCAATACAACGAAATTATGTGTAATGGGCCAGAATATACTCAATTCTAGTGTAGTAAGCTTCAGTACAATGAATTTGTGAGTAATATTCCAGAATACAACGAGTTTTGGCGTATTAAACTGCATTACACCCAATTCGTGTGTATACGCTAGTGTTCTGACGTATTAAGCTGCAATACAACGAAATCATGTACAATATGCCAGAATACACTCAATTCTAGTGTAGTATGCTTCAGTACAATGAATTTGTGAGTAATATGCCAGAATACAACGTGTTTTGGCATACTAAACTGCAATACACCCAATTCGTGTGTAATACGCCATTGTTCTGACGTATGAAGCTGCAGTACAACGAAATCATGTGCAAGAAGCCAGAATACACTCAATTCTAGTGTAGTAAGCTTCAGTATAATGAATTTGTGAGTAATATCCCAGAATACATGGAGTTTTGGCGTACTAATCTGCAATACACCCAATTCTTGTTTAATACGCCAGTGTTCTGACGTATTAAGCTGCAATACAACGAAATGATGTGCAATAGGCTAGTATACACTCAATCCTAGTGTAGTAAGCTTCATTGCAATGAATTTGTGATTAATATGACAGAATACAACGAGTTTTTGCGTACCAAACTGCAATACACCCAATTCGTGTGTATACGCCAGTGTTCTGACGTATTAAGCTGCAATACAAAGAAATCATCTGTAACAGGCCAGAATACACTCAATTCTAGTGTAGTAAGCTTCAGTACAATGAATTTGTGAGAAATATACCATAATACAATGAGTTTTGGCGTACTAAACTGGCATACATCCAATTCGTATGTGATACGCCAGTGTTCTGATGTATTAAGCTGCAATATAACGAAATCATGTGCAATAGGCCAGAATACACTCAATTCTAGTGTAGTAAGCTTCAGTATAATGAATTTGTGAGTAATATCCCAGAATACATGGAGTTTTGGCGTACTAATCTGCAATACACCCAATTCTTGTTTAATACGCCAGTGTTCTGACGTATTAAGCTGCAATACAACGACATGATGTGCAATAGGCTAGTATACACTCAATCCTACTGTAGTAAGCTTCATTGCAATGAATTTGTGATTAATATGACAGAATACAACGAGTTTTGGCGTACTAAACTGCAATACACCCAATTCGTGTGTATACGCCAGTGTTCTGACGTATTAAGCTGCAATACAAAGAAATCATCTGTAATAGGCCAGAATACACTCAATTCTAGTGTAGTAAGCTTCAGTACAATGAATTTGTGAGAAATATACCAGAATACAACGAGTTTTGGCGTACTAAACTGGAATACATCCAATTCGTATGTTATACGCCAGTGTTCTGATGTATTAAGCTGCAATATAACGAAATCATGTGCAATAGGCTAGTATACACTCAATTCTAGTGTAGTAAGCTTCAGTACAATGAATTTGTGAGTAATATTCCAGAATACAACGAGTTTTGGCGTATTAAACTGCAGTACACCTAATTCGTGTGTATATGCCAGTGTTCTGACGTATTAAGCTGCAATACAACGAAATCATCTGTAATAGGCCAGAATACACTCATTTCTAGTGTAGTAAGCTTCAGTACAATGCATTTGTTAGAAATATACCAGAATACAACGAGTTTTGGCGTACTAAACTGGAATACATCCAATTCGTATGTGATACGCCAGTGTTCTGATGTATTAAGCTGCAATATAACGAAATCATGTGCAATAGCCTAGTATACACTCAATTCTAGTGTAGTAAGCTTCAGTACAATGAATTTGTGAGTAATATTCCAGAATACAACGAGTTTTGGCGTACTAAACTGCAGTACACCCAATTCGTGTGTATACGCTAGTGTTCTGACGTATTAAGATGTAATACAACGAAATTATGTGTAATGGGCCAGAATATACTCAATTCTAGTGTAGTAAGCTTCAGTACAATGAATTTGTGAGTAATATTCCAGAATACAACGAGTTTTGGCGTATTAAACTGCATTACACCCAATTCGTGTGTATACGCTAGTGTTCTGACGTATTAAGCTGCAATACAACGAAATCATGTACAATATACCAGAATACACTCAATTCTAGTGTAGTATGCTTCAGTACAATGAATTTGTGAGTAATATGCCAGAATACAACGTGTTTTGGCATACTAAACTGCAATACACCCAATTCGTGTGTAATACGCCATTGTTCTGACGTATTAAGCTGCAGTACAACGAAATCATGTGCAAGAAGCCAGAATACACTCAATTCTAGTGTAGTAAGCTTCAGTATAATGAATTTGTGAGTAATATCCCAGAATACATGGAGTTTTGGCGTACTAATCTGCAATACACCCAATTCTTGTTTAATACGCCAGTGTTCTGACGTATTAAGCTGCAATACAACGAAATGATGTGCAATAGGCTAGTATACACTCACTCCTAGTGTAGTAAGCTTCATTGCAATGAATTTGTGATTAATATGACAGAATACAACGAGTTTTTGCGTACCAAACTGCAATACACCCAATTCGTGTGTATACGCCAGTGTTCTGACGTATTAAGCTGCAATACAAAGAAATCATCTGTAACAGGCCAGAATACACTCAATTCTAGTGTAGTAAGCTTCAGTACAATGAATTTGTGAGAAATATACCATAATACAATGAGTTTTGGCGTACTAAACTGGAATACATCCAATTCGTATGTGATACGCCAGTGTTCTGATGTATTAAGCTGCAATATAACGAAATCATGTGCAATAGGCTAGTATACACTCAATTCTAGTGTAGTAAGCTTCAATACAATGAATTTGTGAGTAATATTCCAGAATACAACGAGTTTTAGCGTATTAAACTGCAGTACACCCAATTCGTGTGTATACGCTAGTGTTCTGACGTATTAAGCTGCAATACAACGAAATCATGTACAATAGGCCAGAATACACTCAATTCTAGTGTAGTAAGCTTCAGTACAATGAATTTGTGAGTAATATGCCAGAATACAACGTGTTTTGGCATACTAAACTGCAATACACCCAATTCGTGTGTAATACGCCATTGTTCTGACGTATTAAGCTGCAGTACAACGAAATCATGTGCAAGAAGCCAGAATACACTCAATTCTAGTGTAGTAAGCTTCAGTATAATGAATTTGTGAGTAATATCCCAGAATACATGGAGTTTTGGCGTACTAATCTGCAATACACCCAATTCTTGTTTAATACGCCAGTGTTCTGACGTATTAAGCTGCAATACAACGACATGATGTGCAATAGGCTAGTATACACTCAATCCTACTGTAGTAAGCTTCATTGCAATGAATTTGTGATTAATATGACAGAATACAACGAGTTTTGGCGTACTAAACTGCAATACACCCAATTCGTGTGTATACGCCAGTGTTCTGACGTATTAAGCTGCAATACAAAGAAATCATCTGTAATAGGCCAGAATACACTCAATTCTAGTGTAGTAAGCTTCAGTACAATGAATTTGTGAGAAATATACCAGAATACAACGAGTTTTGGCGTACTAAACTGGAATACATCCAATTCGTATGTGATACGCCAGTGTTCTGATGTATTAAGCTGCAATATAACGAAATCATGTGCAATAGGCTAGTATACACTCAATTCTAGTGTAGTAAGCTTCAGTACAATGAATATGTGAGTAATATTCCAGAATACAACGAGTTTTGGCGTATTAAACTGCAGTACACCTAATTCGTGTGTATATGCCAGTGTTCTGACGTATTAAGCTGCAATACAACGAAATCATCTGTAATAGGCCAGAATACACTCATTTCTAGTGTAGTAAGCTTCAGTACAATGAATTTGTTAGAAATATACCAGAATACAACGAGTTTTGGCGTACTAAACTGGAATACATCCAATTCGTATGTGATACGCCAGTGTTCTGATGTATTAAGCTGCAATATAACGAAATCATGTGCAATAGGCTAGTATACACTCAATTCTAGTGTAGTAAGCTTCAGTACAATGAATTTGTGAGTAATATTCCAGAATACAACGAGGTTTGGCGTATTAAACTGCAGTACACCCAATTCGTGTGTATACGCTAGTGTTCTGACGTATTACGCTGCAATACAACGAAATCATGTACAATAGGCCAGAATACACTCAATTCTAGTGTAGTAAGCTTCAGTACAATGAATTTGTGAGTAATATGCCAGAATACAACGTGTTTTGGCATACTAAACTGCAATACACCCAATTCGTGTGTAATACGCCATTGTTCTGACGTATTAAGCTGCAGTACAACGAAATCATGTGCAAGAAGCCAGAATACACTCAATTCTAGTGTAGTAAGCTTCAGTATAATGAATTTGTGAGTAATATCCCAGAATACATGGAGTTTTAGCGTACTAATCTGCAATACACCCAATTCTTGTTTAATACGCCAGTGTTCTGACGTATTAAGCTGCAGTACACCGAAATGATGTGCAATAGGCTAGTATACACTCAATCCTAGTGTAGTAAGCTTCATTGCAATGAATTTCTGATTAATATGACAGAATACAACGAGTTTTGGCGCACTAAACTGCAATACACCCAATTCGTGTGTATACGCCAGTGTTCTGACGTATTAAGCTGCAATACAAAGAAATCATCTGTAATAGGCCAGAATACACTCAATTCTAGTGTAGTAAGCTTCAGTACAATGCATTTGTGAGAAATATACCATAATACAACGAGTTTTGGCGTACTAAACTGGAATACATCCAATTCGTATGTGATACGCCAGTGTTCTGATGTATTAAGCTGCAATATAACGAAATCATGTGCAATAGGCTAGTATACACTCAATTCTAGTGTAGTAAGCTTCAGTACAATGAATTTGTGAGTAATATTCCAGAATACAACGAGTTTTGGCGTATTAAACTGCAGTACACCCAATTCGTGTGTATACGCTAGTGTTCTGACGTATTAAGCTGCAATACAACGAAATCATGTACAATAGGCCAGAATACACTCAATTCTAGTGTAGTAAGCTTCAGTACAATGAATTTGTGAGTAATATGCCAGAATACAACGTGTTTTGGCATACTAAACTGCAATACACCCAATTCGTGTGTAATACGCCATTGTTCTGACGTATTAAGCTGCAGTACAACGAAATCATGTGCAAGAAGCCAGAATACACTCAATTCTAGTGTAGTAAGCTTCAGTATAATGAATTTGTGATGTAATATCCCAGAATACATGGAGTTTTGGCGTACTAATCTGCAATACACCCAATTCTTGTTTAATACGCCAGTGTTCTGACGTATTAAGCTGCAATACAACGAAATGATGTGCAATAGGATAGTATACACTCAATCCTAGTGTAGTAAGCTTCATTGCAATGAATTTCTGATTAATATGACAGAATACAACGAGTTTTGGCGTACTAAACTGCAATACACCCAATTCGTGTGTATACGCCAGTGTTCTGACGTATTAAGCTGCAATACAAAGAAATCATCTATAATAGGCCAGAATACACTCAATTCTAGTGTAGTAAGCTTCAGTACAATGAATTTGTGAGAAATATACCAGAATACAACGAATTTTGGCGAACTAAACTTGAATACATCCACTTCGTATGTGATACGCCAGTGTTCTGATGTATTAAGCTGCAATATAACGAAATCATGTGCAATAGGCTAGTATACACTCAAATCTAGTGTAGTAAGCTTCAGTACAATGATTTTGTGAGTAATATTCCAGAATACAACGAGTTTTGGCGTATTAAACTGCAGTACACCCAATTCGTGTGTATACGCCAGTGTTCTGACGTATTAAGCTGCAATACAACGAAATCATGTACAATAGGCCAGAATACACTCAATTCTAGTGTAGTAAGCTTCAGTACAATGAATTTGTGAGTAATATGCCAGAATACAACGTGTTTTGGCATACTAAACTTCAATACACCCAATTCGTGTGTAATACGCCATTGTTCTGACGTATTAAGCTGCAGTACAACGAAATCATGTGCAAGAAGCCAGAATACACTCAATTCTAGTGTAGTAAGCTTCAGTATAATGAATTTGTGAGTAATATCCCAGAATACATGGAGTTGTGGCGTACTAATCTGCAATACACCTAATTCGTGTGTATATGCCAGTGTTCTGACGTATTAAGCTGCAATACAACGAAATAATCTGTAATAGGCCAGAATACACTCATTTCTAGTGTAGTAAGCTTCAGTACAATGAATTTCTTAGAAATATACCAGAATACAACGAGTTTTGGCGTACTAAACTGGAATACATCCAATTCGTATGTGATACGCCAGTGTTCTGATGTATTAAGCTGCAATATAACGAAATGATGTGCAATAGGCTAGTATACACTCAATTCTAGTGTAGTAAGCTTCAGTACAATGAATTTGTGAGTAATATTCCAGAATACAACGAGTTTTGGCGTATTCAACTGCAGTACACCCAATTCGTGTGTATACGCTAGTGTTCTGACGTATTAAGCTGCAATACAACGAAATCATGTACAATAGGCCAGAATACACTCAATTCTAGTGTAGTAAGCTTCAGTACAATGAATTTGTGAGTAATATGCCAGAATACAACGTGTTTTGGCATACTAAACTGCAATACACCCAATTCGTGTGTAATACGCCATTGTTCTGACGTATTAAGCTGCAGTACAACGAAATCATGTGCAAGAAGCCAGAATACACTCAATTTTAGTGTAGTAAGCTTCAGTATAATGAATTTGTGAGTAATATCCCAGAATACATGGAGTTTTGGCGTACTAATCTGCAATACACCCAATTCTTGTTTAATACGCCAGTGTTCTGACGTATTAAGCTGCAATACAACGAAATGATGTGCAATAGGCTAGTATACACTCAATCCTAGTGTAGTAAGCTTCATTGCAATGAATTTCTGATTAATATGACAGAATACAACGAGTTTTGGCGTACTAAACTGCAATACACCCTAATCGTGTGTATACGCCTGTGTTCTGACGTATTAAGCTGCAATACAAAGAAATCATCTGTAATAGGCCAGAATACACTCAATTCTAGTGTAGTAAGCTTCAGTACAATGAATTTGTGAGATATATACCAGAATACAACGAGTTTTGGCGTACTAAACTGGAATACATCCAATTCGTATGTGATACGCCAGTGTTCTGATGTATTAAGCTGCAATATAACGAAATCATGTGCAATAGGCTAGTATACACTCAATTCTAGTGTAGTAAGCTTCAGTACAATGAATTTGTGAGTAATATTCCAGAATACAACGAGTTTTGGCGTATTAAACTGCAGTACACCTAATTCGTGTGTATATGCCAGTGTTCTGACGTATTAAGCTGCAATACAACGAAATCATCTGTAATAGGCCAGAATACACTCATTTCTAGTGTAGTAAGCTTCAGTACAATGAATTTGTTAGAAATATACCAGAATACAACGAGTTTTGGCGTACTAAACTGGAATACATCCAATTCGTATGTGATACGCCAGTGTTCTGATGTATTAAGCTGCAATATAACGAAATCATGTGCAATAGGCTAGTATACACTCAATTCTAGTGTAGTAAGCTTCAGTACAATGAATTTGTGAGTAATATTGCAGAATACAACGTGTTTTGGCGTACTAAACTGGAATACATCCAATTCGTATGTGATACGCCAGTGTTCTGACGTATTAAGCTGCAATACAACGAAATCATGTACAATAGGCCAGAATACACTCAATTCTAGTGTAGTAAGCTTCAGTACAATGAATTTGTGAGTAATATTCCAGAATTCAACGACTTTTGGCGTATTAAACTGCAGTACACCTAATTCGTGTGTATATGCCAGTGTTCTGACGTATTAAGCTGCAATACAACGAAATCATCTGTAATAGGCCAGAATACACTCATTTCTAGTGTAGTAAGCTTCAGTACAATGAATTTGTTAGAAATATACCAGAATACAACGAGTTTTGGCGTACTAAACTGGAACACATCCAATTCGTATGTGATACGCCAGTGTTCTGATGTATTAAGCTGCAATATAACGAAATCATGTGCAATAGGCTAGTATACACTCAATTCTAGTGTAGTAAGCTTCAGTACAATGAATTTGTGAGTAATATTCCAGAATACAACGTGTTTTGGCATACTAAACTGCAGTACACCCAATTCGTGTGTATACGCTAGTGTTCTGACGTATTAAGCTGCAATACAACGAAATCATGTACAATAGGCCAGAATACACTCAATTCTAGTGTAGTAAGCTTCAGTACAATGAATTTGTGAGTAATATGCCAGAATACAACGTGTTTTGGCATACTAAACTGCAATACACCCAATTCGTGTGTAATACGCCATTGTTCTGACGTATTAAGCTGCAATACAACGAAATCATGTACAATAGGCCAGAAAACACTCAATTCTAGTGTAGTAAGCTTCAGTACAATGAATTTGTGAGTAATATTCCAGAATACAACGAGTTTTGACGTATTAAACTGCAGTACACCTAATTCGTGTGTATATGCCAGTGTTCTGACGTATTAAGCTGCAATACAACGAAATCATCTGTAATAGGCCAGAATACACTCATTTCTAGTGTAGTAAGTTTCAGTACAGTGAATTTGCTAGAAATATACCAGAATACAACGAGTTTTGGCGTACTAAACTGGAATACATCCAATTCGTATGTGATACGCCAGTGTTCTGATGTATTAAGCTGCAATATAACGAAATCATGTGCAATAGGCTAGTATACACTCAATTCTAGTGCAGTAAGCTTCAGTACAATGAATTTGTGAGTAATATTCCAGAATACAACGAGTTTTGGCGTATTAAACTGCAGTACACCTAATTCGTGTGTATATGCCAGTGTTCTGACGTATTAAGCTGCAATACAACGAAATCATCTGTAATAGGCCAGAATACACTCATTTCTAGTGTAGTAAGCTTCAGTACAATGAATTTGTTAGAAATATACCAGAATACAACGAGTTTTGGCGTACTAAACTGGAATACATCCAATTCGTATGTGATACGCCAGTGTTCTGATGTATTAAGCTGCAATATAACGAAATCATGTGCAATAGGCTAGTATACACTCAATTCTAGTGAAGTAAGCTTCAGGACAATGAATTTGTGAGTAATATTGCAGTATACACCGAGTTTTGGCATACTAAACTGCAGTACACCCAATTCGTGTGTATACGCTAGTGTTCTGACGTATTAAGCTGCAATACAACGAAATCATGTACAATAGGCCAGAATACACTCAATTCTAGTGTAGTAAGCTTCAGTACAATGAATTTGTGAGTAATATGCCAGAATACAACGTGTTTTGGCATACTAAACTGCAATACACCCAATTCGTGTGTAATACGCCATTGTTCTGACGTATTAAGCTGCAGTACAACGAAATCATGTGCAAGAAGCCAGAATACACTCAATTCTAGTGTAGTAAGCTTCAGTATAATGAATTTGTGAGTAATATCCCAGAATACATAGAGTTTTGGCGTACTAATCTGCAATACACCCAATTCTTGTTTAATACGCCAGTGTTCTGACGTATTAAGCTGCAATACAACGAAATGATGTGCAATAGGCTAGTATACACTCAATCCTAGTGTAGTAAGCATCATTGCAATGAATTTCTGATTAATATACCAGAATACAACGAGTTTTGGCGTACTAAACTGGAATACATCCAATTCGTATGTGATACGCCAGTGTTCTGATGTATTAAGCTGCAATATAACGAAATCATGTGCAATAGGCTAGTATACACTCAATTCTAGTGTAGTAAGCTTCAGTACAATGAATTTGTGAGTAATATTCCAGAATACAACGAGTTTTGGCGTATTAAACTGCAGTACACCTAATTCGTGTGTATATGCCAGTGTTCTGACGTATTAAGCTGCAATACAACGAAATCATCTGTAATAGGCCAGAATACACTCATTTCTAGTGTAGTAAGCTTCAGTACAATGAATTTGTTAGAAATATACCAGAATACAACGAGTTTTGGCGTACTAAACTGGAATACATCCAATTCGTATGTGATACGCCAGTGTTCTGATGTATTAAGCTGCAATATAACGAAATCATGTGCAATAGGCTAGTATACACTCAATTCTAGTGTAGTAAGCTTCAGTACAATGAATTTGTGAGTAATATTGCAGAATACAACGTGTTTTGGCGTACTAAACTGGAATACATCCAATTCGTATGTGATACGCCAGTGTTCTGACGTATTAAGCTGCAATACAACGAAATCATGTACAATAGGCCAGAATACACTCAATTCTAGTGTAGTAAGCTTCAGTACAATGAATTTGTGAGTAATATTCCAGAATTCAACGACTTTTGGCGTATTAAACTGCAGTACACCTAATTCGTGTGTATATGCCAGTGTTCTGACGTATTAAGCTGCAATACAACGAAATCATCTGTAATAGGCCAGAATACACTCATTTCTAGTGTAGTAAGCTTCAGTACAATGAATTTGTTAGAAATATACCAGAATACAACGAGTTTTGGCGTACTAAACTGGAACACATCCAATTCGTATGTGATACGCCAGTGTTCTGATGTATTAAGCTGCAATATAACGAAATCATGTGCAATAGGCTAGTATACACTCAATTCTAGTGTAGTAAGCTTCAGTACAATGAATTTGTGAGTAATATTCCAGAATACAACGTGTTTTGGCATACTAAACTGCAGTACACCCAATTCGTGTGTATACGCTAGTGTTCTGACGTATTAAGCTGCAATACAACGAAATCATGTACAATAGGCCAGAATACACTCAATTCTAGTGTAGTAAGCTTCAGTACAATGAATTTGTGAGTAATATGCCAGAATACAACGTGTTTTGGCATACTAAACTGCAATACACCCAATTCGTGTGTAATACGCCATTGTTCTGACGTATTAAGCTGCAATACAACGAAATCATGTACAATAGGCCAGAAAACACTCAATTCTAGTGTAGTAAGCTTCAGTACAATGAATTTGTGAGTAATATTCCAGAATACAACGAGTTTTGACGTATTAAACTGCAGTACACCTAATTCGTGTGTATATGCCAGTGTTCTGACGTATTAAGCTGCAATACAACGAAATCATCTGTAATAGGCCAGAATACACTCATTTCTAGTGTAGTAAGTTTCAGTACAGTGAATTTGCTAGAAATATACCAGAATACAACGAGTTTTGGCGTACTAAACTGGAATACATCCAATTCGTATGTGATACGCCAGTGTTCTGATGTATTAAGCTGCAATATAACGAAATCATGTGCAATAGGCTAGTATACACTCAATTCTAGTGCAGTAAGCTTCAGTACAATGAATTTGTGAGTAATATTCCAGAATACAACGAGTTTTGGCGTATTAAACTGCAGTACACCTAATTCGTGTGTATATGCCAGTGTTCTGACGTATTAAGCTGCAATACAACGAAATCATCTGTAATAGGCCAGAATACACTCATTTCTAGTGTAGTAAGCTTCAGTACAATGAATTTGTTAGAAATATACCAGAATACAACGAGTTTTGGCGTACTAAACTGGAATACATCCAATTCGTATGTGATACGCCAGTGTTCTGATGTATTAAGCTGCAATATAACGAAATCATGTGCAATAGGCTAGTATACACTCAATTCTAGTGAAGTAAGCTTCAGGACAATGAATTTGTGAGTAATATTGCAGTATACACCGAGTTTTGGCATACTAAACTGCAGTACACCCAATTCGTGTGTATACGCTAGTGTTCTGACGTATTAAGCTGCAATACAACGAAATCATGTACAATAGGCCAGAATACACTCAATTCTAGTGTAGTAAGCTTCATTGCAATGAATTTCTGATTAATATGACAGAATACAACGAGTTTTGACGTATTAAACTGCAGTACACCTAATTCGTGTGTATATGCCAGTGTACTGACGTATTAAGCTGCAATACAACGAAATCATCTGTAATAGGCCAGAATACACTCATTTCTAGTGTAGTAAGTTTCAGTACAGTGAATTTGCTAGAAATATACCAGAATACAACGAGTTTTGGCGTACTAAACTGGAATACATCCAATTCGTATGTGATACGCCAGTGTTCTGATGTATTAAGCTGCAATATAACGAAATCATGTGCAATAGGCTAGTATACACTCAATTCTAGTGCAGTAAGCTTCAGTACAATGAATTTGTGAGTAATATTCCAGAATACAACGAGTTTTGGCGTATTAAACTGCAGTACACCTAATTCGTGTGTATATGCCAGTGTTCTGACGTATTAAGCTGCAATACAACGAAATCATCTGTAATAGGCCAGAATACACTCATTTCTAGTGTAGTAAGCTTCAGTACAATGAATTTGTTAGAAATATACCAGAATACAACGAGTTTTGGCGTACTAAACTGGAATACATCCAATTCGTATGTGATACGCCAGTGTTCTGATGTATTAAGCTGCAATATAACGAAATCATGTGCAATAGGCTAGTATACACTCAATTCTAGTGAAGTAAGCTTCAGGACAATGAATTTGTGAGTAATATTGCAGTATACACCGAGTTTTGGCATACTAAACTGCAGTACACCCAATTCGTGTGTATACGCTAGTGTTCTGACGTATTAAGCTGCAATACAACGAAATCATGTACAATAGGCCAGAATACACTCAATTCTAGTGTAGTAAGCTTCAGTACAATGAATTTGTGAGTAATATGCCAGAATACAACGTGTTTTGGCATACTAAACTGCAATACACCCAATTCGTGTGTAATACGCCATTGTTCTGACGTATTAAGCTGCAGTACAACGAAATCATGTGCAAGAAGCCAGAATACACTCAATTCTAGTGTAGTAAGCTTCAGTATAATGAATTTGTGAGTAATATCCCAGAATACATAGAGTTTTGGCGTACTAATCTGCAATACACCCAATTCTTGTTTAATACGCCAGTGTTCTGACGTATTAAGCTGCAATACAACGAAATGATGTGCAATAGGCTAGTATACACTCAATCCTAGTGTAGTAAGCATCATTGCAATGAATTTCTGATTAATATGACAGAATACAACATGTTTTGGCATACTAAACTGCAATACACCCAATTCGTGTGTAATACGCCATTGTTCTGACGTATTAAGCTGCAGTACAACGAAATCATGTGCAAGAAGCCAGAATACACTCAATTCTAGTGTAGTAAGCTTCAGTATAATGAATTTGTGAGTAATATCCCAGAATACATAGAGTTTTGGCGTACTAATCTGCAATACACCCAATTCTTGTTTAATACGCCAGTGTTCTGACGTATTAAGCTGCAATACAACGAAATGATGTGCAATAGGCTAGTATACACTCAATCCTAGTGTAGTAAGCTTCATTGCAATGAATTTCTGATTAATATGACAGAATACAACGAGTTTTGGCGTACTAAACTGCAATACACCCAATTCGTGTGTATACGCCAGTGTTCTGACGTATTAAGCTGCAATACAAAGAAATCATCTGTAATAGGCCAGAATACACTCAATTCTAGTGTAGTAAGCTTCAGTACAATGAATTTGTGAGATATATACCAGAATACAACGAGTTTTGGCGTACTAAACTGGAATACATCCAATTCGTATGTGATACGCCAGTGTTCTGATGTATTAAGCTGCAATACAACGAAATCATCTGTAATAGGCCAGAATACACTAATTTCTAGTGTAGTAAGCTTCAGTACAGTGAATTTGTTAGAAATATACCAGAATACAACGAGTTTTGGCGTACTAAACTGGAATACATCCAATTCGTATGTGATACGCCAGTGTTCTGATGTATTAAGCTGCAATATAACGAAATCATGTGCAATAGGCTAGTATACACTCAATTCTAGTGCAGTAAGCTTCAGTACAATGAATTTGTGAGTAATATTCCAGAATACAACGAGTTTTGGCGTATTAAACTGCAGTACACCTAATTCGTGTGTATATGCCAGTGTTCTGACGTATTAAGCTGCAATACAACGAAATCATCTGTAATAGGCCAGAATACACTCATTTCTAGTGTAGTAAGCTTCAGTACAATGAATTTGTTAGAAATATACCAGAATACAACGAGTTTTGGCGTACTAAACTGGAATACATCCAATTCGTATGTGATACGCCAGTGTTCTGATGTATTAAGCTGCAATATAACGAAATCATGTGCAATAGGCTAGTATACACTCAATTCTAGTGTAGTAAGCTTCAGGACAATGAATTTGTGAGTAATATTGCAGAATACAACGTGTTTTGGCATACTAAACTGCAGTACACCCAATTCGTGTGTATACGCTAGTGTTCTGACGTATTAAGCTGCAATACAACGAAATCATGTACAATAGGCCAGAATACACTCAATTCTAGTGTAGTAAGCTTCAGTACAATGAATTTGTGAGTAATATGCCAGAATACAACGTGTTTTGGCATACTAAACTGCAATACACCCAATTCGTGTGTAATACGCCATTGTTCTGACGTATTAAGCTGCAGTACAACGAAATCATGTGCAAGAAGCCAGAATACACTCAATTCTAGTGTAGTAAGCTTCAGTATAATGAATTTGTGAGTAATATCCCAGAATACATAGAGTTTTGGCGTACTAATCTGCAATACACCCAATTCTTGTTTAATACGCCAGTGTTCTGACGTATTAAGCTGCAATACAACGAAATGATGTGCAATAGGCTAGTATACACTCAATCCTAGTGTAGTAAGCTTCATTGCAATGAATTTCTGATTAATATGACAGAATACAACATGTTTTGGCATACTAAACTGCAATACACCCAATTCGTGTGTAATACGCCAGTGTTCTGATGTATTAAGCTGCAATATAACGAAATCATGTGCAATAGGCTAGTATACACTCAATTCTAGTGCAGTAAGCTTCAGTACAATGAATTTGTGAGTAATATTCCAGAATACAACGAGTTTTGGCGTATTAAACTGCAGTACACCTAATTCGTGTGTATATGCCAGTGTTCTGACGTATTAAGCTGCAATACAACGAAATCATCTGTAATAGGCCAGAATACACTCATTTCTAGTGTAGTAAGCTTCAGTACAATGAATTTGTTAGAAATATACCAGAATACAACGAGTTTTGGCGTACTAAACTGGAATACATCCAATTCGTATGTGATACGCCAGTGTTCTGATGTATTAAGCTGCAATATAACGAAATCATGTGCAATAGGCTAGTATACACTCAATTCTAGTGTAGTAAGCTTCAGGACAATGAATTTGTGAGTAATATTGCAGAATACAACGTGTTTTGGCATACTAAACTGCAGTACACCCAATTCGTGTGTATACGCTAGTGTTCTGACGTATTAAGCTGCAATACAACGAAATCATGTACAATAGGCCAGAATACACTCAATTCTAGTGTAGTAAGCTTCAGTACAATGAATTTGTGAGTAATATGCCAGAATACAACGTGTTTTGGCATACTAAACTGCAATACACCCAATTCGTGTGTAATACGCCATTGTTCTGACGTATTAAGCTGCAGTACAACGAAATCATGTGCAAGAAGCCAGAATACACTCAATTCTAGTGTAGTAAGCTTCAGTATAATGAATTTGTGAGTAATATCCCAGAATACATAGAGTTTTGGCGTACTAATCTGCAATACACCCAATTCTTGTTTAATACGCCAGTGTTCTGACGTATTAAGCTGCAATACAACGAAATGATGTGCAATAGGCTAGTATACACTCAATCCTAGTGTAGTAAGCTTCATTGCAATGAATTTCTGATTAATATGACAGAATACAACATGTTTTGGCATACTAAACTGCAATACACCCAATTCGTGTGTAATACGCCATTGTTCTGACGTATTAAGCTGCAGTACAACGAAATCATGTGCAAGAAGCCAGAATACACTCAATTCTAGTGTAGTAAGCTTCAGTATAATGAATTTGTGAGTAATATCCCAGAATACATAGAGTTTTGGCGTACTAATCTGCAATACACCCAATTCTTGTTTAATACGCCAGTGTTCTGACGTATTAAGCTGCAATACAACGAAATGATGTGCAATAGGCTAGTATACACTCAATCCTAGTGTAGTAAGCTTCATTGCAATGAATTTCTGATTAATATGACAGAATACAACGAGTTTTGGCGTACTAAACTGCAATACACCAATTCGTGTGTATACGCCAGTGTTCTGACGTATTAAGCTGCAATACAACGAAATCATCTGTAATAGGCCAGAATACACTCATTTCTAGTGTAGTAAGCTTCAGTACAATGAATTTGTTAGAAATATACCAGAATACAACGAGTTTTGGCGTACTAAACTGGAATACATCCAATTCGTATGTGATACGCCAGTGTTCTGATGTATTAAGCTGCAATATAACGAAATCATGTGCAATAGGCTAGTATACACTCAATTCTAGTGTAGTAAGCTTCAGGACAATGAATTTGTGAGTAATATTGCAGAATACAACGTGTTTTGGCATACTAAACTGCAGTACACCCAATTCGTGTGTATACGCTAGTGTTCTGACGTATTAAGCTGCAATACAACGAAATCATGTACAATAGGCCAGAATACACTCAATTCTAGTGTAGTAAGCTTCAGTACAATGAATTTGTGAGTAATATGCCAGAATACAACGTGTTTTGGCATACTAAACTGCAATACACCCAATTCGTGTGTAATACGCCATTGTTCTGACGTATTAAGCTGCAGTACAACGAAATCATGTGCAAGAAGCCAGAATACACTCAATTCTAGTGTAGTAAGCTTCAGTATAATGAATTTGTGAGTAATATCCCAGAATACATAGAGTTTTGGCGTACTAATCTGCAATACACCCAATTCTTGTTTAATACGCCAGTGTTCTGACGTATTAAGCTGCAATACAACGAAATGATGTGCAATAGGCGAGTATACACTCAATCCTAGTGTAGTAAGCTTCATTGCAATGAATTTCTGATTAATATGACAGAATACAACATGTTTTGGCATACTAAACTGCAATACACCCAATTCGTGTGTAATACGCCATTGTTCTGACGTATTAAGCTGCAGTACAACGAAATCATGTGCAAGAAGCCAGAATACACTCAATTCTAGTGTAGTAAGCTTCAGTATAATGAATTTGTGAGTAATATCCCAGAATACATAGAGTTTTGGCGTACTAATCTGCAATACACCCAATTCTTGTTTAATACGCCAGTGTTCTGACGTATTAAGCTGCAATACAACGAAATGATGTGCAATAGGCTAGTATACACTCAATCCTAGTGTAGTAAGCTTCATTGCAATGAATTTCTGATTAATATGACAGAATACAACGAGTTTTGGCGTACTAAACTGCAATACACCCAATTCGTGTGTATACGCCAGTGTTCTGACGTATTAAGCTGCAATACAAAGAAATCATCTGTAATAGGCCAGAATACACTCAATTCTAGTGTAGTAAGCTTCAGTACAATGAATTTGTGAGTAATATGCCAGAATACAACGTGTTTTGGCATACTAAACTGCAATACACCCAATTCGTGTGTAATACGCCATTGTTCTGACGTATTAAGCTGCAATACAACGAAATCATGTACAATAGGCCAGAAAACACTCAATTCTAGTGTAGTAACCTTCAGTACAATGAATTTGTGAGTAATATTCCAGAATACAACGAGTTTTGACGTATTAAACTGCAGTACACCTAATTCGTGTGTATATGCCAGTGTTCTGACGTATTAAGCTGCAATACAACGAAATCATCTGTAATAGGCCAGAATACACTCATTTCTAGTGTAGTAAGCTTCAGTACAGTGAATTTGTTAGAAATATACCAGAATACAACGAGTTTTGGCGTACTAAACTGGAATACATCCAATTCGTATGTGATACGCCAGTGTTCTGATGTATTAAGCTGCAATATAACGAAATCATGTGCAATAGGCTAGTATACACTCAATTCTAGTGCAGTAAGCTTCAGTACAATGAATTTGTGAGTAATATTCCAGAATACAACGAGTTTTGGCGTATTAAACTGCAGTACACCTAATTCGTGTGTATATGCCAGTGTTCTGACGTATTAAGCTGCAATACAACGAAATCATCTGTAATAGGCCAGAATACACTCATTTCTAGTGTAGTAAGCTTCAGTACAATGAATTTGTTAGAAATATACCAGAATACAACGAGTTTTGGCGTACTAAACTGGAATACATCCAATTCGTATGTGATACGCCAGTGTTCTGATGTATTAAGCTGCAATATAACGAAATCATGTGCAATAGGCTAGTATACACTCAATTCTAGTGAAGTAAGCTTCAGGACAATGAATTTGTGAGTAATATTGCAGAATACAACGTGTTTTGGCATACTAAACTGCAGTACACCCAATTCGTGTGTATACGCTAGTGTTCTGACGTATTAAGCTGCAATACAACGAAATCATGTACAATAGGCCAGAATACACTCAATTCTAGTGTAGTAAGCTTCAGTACAATGAATTTGTGAGTAATATGCCAGAATACAACGTGTTTTGGCATACTAAACTGCAATACACCCAATTCGTGTGTAATACGCCATTGTTCTGACGTATTAAGCTGCAGTACAACGAAATCATGTGCACGAAGCCAGAATACACTCAATTCTAGTGTAGTAAGCTTCAGTATAATGAATTTGTGAGTAATATCCCAGAATACATAGAGTTTTGGCGTACTAATCTGCAATACACCCAATTCTTGTTTAATACGCCTGTGTTCTGACGTATTAAGCTGCAATACAACGAAATGATGTGCAATAGGCTAGTATACACTCAATCCTAGTGTAGTAAGCTTCATTGCAATGAATTTCTGATTAATATGACAGAATACAACATGTTTTGGCATACTAAACTGCAATACACCCAATTCGTGTGTAATACGCCATTGTTCTGACGTATTAAGCTGCAGTACAACGAAATCATGTGCAAGAAGCCAGAATACACTCAATTCTAGTGTAGTAAGCTTCAGTATAATGAATTTGTGAGTAATATCCCAGAATACATAGAGTTTTGGCGTACTAATCTGCAATACACCCAATTCTTGTTTAATACGCCAGTGTTCTGACGTATTAAGCTGCAATACAACGAAATGATGTGCAATAGGCTAGTATACACTCAATCCTAGTGTAGTAAGCTTCATTGCAATGAATTTCAGATTCATATTACATGATTACAACGAGTTTTGGCGTACTAAACTGCAATACACCCAATTCGTGTGTATACGCCAGTGTTCTGACGTATTAAGCTGCAATACAAAGAAATCATCTGTAATAGGCCAGAATACACTCAATTCTAGTGTAGTAAGCTTCAGTACAATGAATTTGTGAGATATATACCAGAATACAACGAGTTTTGGCGTACTAAACTGGAATACATCCAATTCGTATGTGATACGCCAGTGTTCTGATGTATTAAGCTGCAATACAACGAAATCATCTGTAATAGGCCAGAATACACTCATTTCTAGTGTAGTAAGCTTCAGTACAGTGAATTTGTTAGAAATATACCAGAATACAACGAGTTTTGGCGTACTAAACTGGAATACATCCAATTCGTATGTGATACGCCAGTGTTCTGATGTATTAAGCTGCAATATAACGAAATCATGTGCAATAGGCTAGTATACACTCAATTCTAGTGCAGTAAGCTTCAGTACAATGAATTTGTGAGTAATATTCCAGAATACAACGAGTTTTGGCGTATTAAACTGCAGTACACCTAATTCGTGTGTATATGCCAGTGTTCTGACGTATTAAGCTGCAATACAACGAAATCATCTGTAATAGGCCAGAATACACTCATTTCTAGTGTAGTAAGCTTCAGTACAATGAATTTGTTAGAAATATACCAGAATACAACGAGTTTTGGCGTACTAAACTGGAATACATCCAATTCGTATGTGATACGCCAGTGTTCTGATGTATTAAGCTGCAATATAACGAAATCATGTGCAATAGGCTAGTATACACTCAATTCTAGTGTAGTAAGCTTCAGGACAATGAATTTGTGAGTAATATTGCAGAATACAACGTGTTTTGGCATACTAAACTGCAGTACACCCAATTCGTGTGTATACGCTAGTGTTCTGACGTATTAAGCTGCAATACAACGAAATCATGTACAATAGGCCAGAATACACTCAATTCTAGTGTAGTAAGCTTCAGTACAATGAATTTGTGAGTAATATGCCAGAATACAACGTGTTTTGGCATACTAAACTGCAATACACCCAATTCGTGTGTAATACGCCATTGTTCTGACGTATTAAGCTGCAGTACAACGAAATCATGTGCAAGAAGCTAGAATACACTCAATTCTAGTGTAGTAAGCTTCAGTATAATGAATTTGTGAGTAATATCCCAGAATACATAGAGTTTTGGCATACTAATCTGCAATACACCCAATTCTTGTTTAATACGCCAGTGTTCTGACGTATTAAGCTGCAATACAACGAAATGATGTGCAATAGGCTAGTATACACTCAATCCTAGTGTAGTAAGCTTCATTGCAATGAATTTCTGATTAATATGACAGAATACAACATGTTTTGGCATACTAAACTGCAATACACCCAATTCGTGTGTAATACGCCATTGTTCTGACGTATTAAGCTGCAGTACAACGAAATCATGTACAAGAAGCCAGAATACACTCAATTCTAGTGTAGTAAGCTTCAGTATAATGAATTTGTGAGTAATATCCCAGAATACATAGAGTTTTGGCGTACTAATCTGCAATACACCCAATTCTTGTTTAATACGCCAGTGTTCTGACGTATTAAGCTGCAATACAACGAAATGATGTGCAATAGGCTAGTATACACTCAATCCTAGTGTAGTAAGCTTCATTGCAATGAATTTCTGATTAATATCCCAGAATACAACGAGTTTTGGCGTACTAAACTGCAATACACCCAATTCGTGTGTATACGCCAGTGTTCTGACGTATTAAGCTGCAATACAAAGAAATCATCTGTAATAGGCCAGAATACACTCAATTCTAGTGTAGTAAGCTTCAGTACAATGAATTTGTGAGATATATACCAGAATACAACGAGTTTTGGCGTACTAAACTGGAATACATCCAATTCGTATGTGATACGCCAGTGTTCTGATGTATTAAGCTGCAATATAACGAAATCATGTGCAATAGGCTAGTATACACTCAATTCTAGTGTAGTAAGCTTCAGTACAATGAATTTGTGAGTAATATTCCAGAATACAACGAGTTTTGGCGTATTAAACTGCAGTACACCTAATTCGTGTGTATATGCCAGTGTTCTGACGTATTAAGCTGCAATAAAACGAAATCATCTGTAATAGGCCAGAATACACTCATTTCTAGTGTAGTAAGCTTCAGTACAATGAATTTGTTAGAAATATACCAGAATACAACGAGTTTTGGCGTACTAAACTGGAATACATCCAATTCGTATGTGATACGCCAGTGTTCTGATGTATTAAGCTGCAATATAACGAAATCATGTGCAATAGGCTAGTATACACTCAATTCTAGTGTAGTAAGCTTCAGTACAATGAATTTGTTAGAAATATACCAGAATACAACGAGTTTTGGCGTACTAAACTGGAATACATCCAATTCGTATGTGATACGCCAGTGTTCTGATGTATTAAGCTGCAATATAACGAAATCATGTGCAATAGGCTAGTATACACTCAATTCTAGTGTAGTAAGCTTCAGTACAATGAATTTGTGAGTAATATTCCAGAATGCAACGTGTTTTGGCATACTAAACTGCAATACACCCAATTCGTGTGTATACGCCATTGTTCTGACGTATTAAGCTGCAGTACAACGAAATCATGTGCAAGAAGCCAGAATACACTCAATTCTAGTGTAGTAAGCTTCAGTATAATGAATTTGTGAGTAATATCCCAGAATACATGGAGTTTTGGCGTACTAATCTGCAATACACCCAATTCTTGTTTAATACGCCAGTGTTCTGACGTATTAAGCTGCAATACAAAGAAATCATCTGTAATAGGCCAGAATACACTCAATTCTAGTGTAGTAAGCTTCAGTACAATGAATTTGTGAGATATATACCAGAATACAACGAGTTTTGGCGTACTAAACTGGAATACATCCAATTCGTATGTGATACGCCAGTGTTCTGATGTATTAAGCTGCAGTATAACGAAATCATGTGCAATAGGCTAGTATACACTCAATTCTAGTGTAGTAAGCTTCAGTACAATGCATTTGTGAGTAATATTCCAGAACACAACGAGTTTTGGCGTATTAAACTGCAGTACACCTAATTCGTGTGTATATGCCTGTGTTCTGACGTATTAAGCTGCAATACAACGAAATCATCTGTAATAGGCCAGAATACACTCATTTCTAGTGTAGTAAGCTTCAGTACAATGAATTTGTTAGAAATATACCAGAATACAACGAGTTTTGGCGTACTAAACTGGAATACATCCAATTCGTATGTGATACGCCAGTGTTCTGATGTATTAAGCTGCAATATAACGAAATCATGTGCAATAGGCTAGTATACACTCAATTCTAGTGTAGTAAGCTTCAGTACAATGAATTTGTGAGTAATATTCCAGAATACAACGAGTTTTGGCGTATTAAACTGCAGTACACCTAATTCGTGTGTATATGCCAGTGTTCTGACGTATTAAGCTGCAATACAACGAAATCATCTGTAATAGGCCAGAATACACTCATTTCTAGTGTAGTAAGCTTCAGTACAATGAATTTGTTAGAAATATACCAGAATACAACGAGTTTTGGCGTACTAAACTGGAATACATCCAATTCGTATGTGATACGCCAGTGTTCTGATGTATTAAGCTGCAATATAACGAAATCATGTGCAATAGGCTAGAATACACTCAATTCTAGTGTAGTAAGCTTCAGTACAATGAATTTGTGAGTAATATTCCAGAATACAACGTGTTTTGGCATACTAAACTGCAGTACACCCAATTCGTGTGTATACGCTAGTGTTCTGACGTATTAAGCTGCAATACAACGAAATCATGTACAATAGGCCAGAATACACTCAATTCTAGTGTAGTAAGCTTCAGTACAATGAATTTGTGAGTAATATGCCAGAATACAACGTGTTTTGGCATACTAAACTGCAATACACCCAATTCGTGTGTAATACGCCATTGTTCTGACGTATTAAGCTGCAGTACAACGAAATCATGTGCAAGAAGCTAGAATACACTCAATTCTAGTGTAGTAAGCTTCAGTATAATGAATTTGTGAGTAATATCCCAGAATACATAGAGTTTTGGCATACTAATCTGCAATACACCCAATTCTTGTTTAATACGCCAGTGTTCTGACGTATTAAGCTGCAATACAACGAAATGATGTGCAATAGGCTAGTATACACTCAATCCTAGTGTAGTAAGCTTCATTGCAATGAATTTCTGATTAATATGACAGAATACAACATGTTTTGGCATACTAAACTGCAATACACCCAATTCGTGTGTAATACGCCATTGTTCTGACGTATTAAGCTGCAGTACAACGAAATCATGTACAAGAAGCCAGAATACACTCAATTCTAGTGTAGTAAGCTTCAGTATAATGAATTTGTGAGTAATATCCCAGAATACATAGAGTTTTGGCGTACTAATCTGCAATACACCCAATTCTTGTTTAATACGCCAGTGTTCTGACGTATTAAGCTGCAATACAACGAAATGATGTGCAATAGGCTAGTATACACTCAATCCTAGTGTAGTAAGCTTCATTGCAATGAATTTCTGATTAATATCCCAGAATACAACGAGTTTTGGCGTACTAAACTGCAATACACCCAATTCGTGTGTATACGCCAGTGTTCTGACGTATTAAGCTGCAATACAAAGAAATCATCTGTAATAGGCCAGAATACACTCAATTCTAGTGTAGTAAGCTTCAGTACAATGAATTTGTGAGATATATACCAGAATACAACGAGTTTTGGCGTACTAAACTGGAATACATCCAATTCGTATGTGATACGCCAGTGTTCTGATGTATTAAGCTGCAATATAACGAAATCATGTGCAATAGGCTAGTATACACTCAATTCTAGTGTAGTAAGCTTCAGTACAATGAATTTGTGAGTAATATTCCAGAATACAACGAGTTTTGGCGTATTAAACTGCAGTACACCTAATTCGTGTGTATATGCCAGTGTTCTGACGTATTAAGCTGCAATAAAACGAAATCATCTGTAATAGGCCAGAATACACTCATTTCTAGTGTAGTAAGCTTCAGTACAATGAATTTGTTAGAAATATACCAGAATACAACGAGTTTTGGCGTACTAAACTGGAATACATCCAATTCGTATGTGATACGCCAGTGTTCTGATGTATTAAGCTGCAATATAACGAAATCATGTGCAATAGGCTAGTATACACTCAATTCTAGTGTAGTAAGCTTCAGTACAATGAATTTGTTAGAAATATACCAGAATACAACGAGTTTTGGCGTACTAAACTGGAATACATCCAATTCGTATGTGATACGCCAGTGTTCTGATGTATTAAGCTGCAATATAACGAAATCATGTGCAATAGGCTAGTATACACTCAATTCTAGTGTAGTAAGCTTCAGTACAATGAATTTGTGAGTAATATTCCAGAATGCAACGTGTTTTGGCATACTAAACTGCAATACACCCAATTCGTGTGTATACGCCATTGTTCTGACGTATTAAGCTGCAGTACAACGAAATCATGTGCAAGAAGCCAGAATACACTCAATTCTAGTGTAGTAAGCTTCAGTATAATGAATTTGTGAGTAATATCCCAGAATACATGGAGTTTTGGCGTACTAATCTGCAATACACCCAATTCTTGTTTAATACGCCAGTGTTCTGACGTATTAAGCTGCAATACAAAGAAATCATCTGTAATAGGCCAGAATACACTCAATTCTAGTGTAGTAAGCTTCAGTACAATGAATTTGTGAGATATATACCAGAATACAACGAGTTTTGGCGTACTAAACTGGAATACATCCAATTCGTATGTGATACGCCAGTGTTCTGATGTATTAAGCTGCAGTATAACGAAATCATGTGCAATAGGCTAGTATACACTCAATTCTAGTGTAGTAAGCTTCAGTACAATGCATTTGTGAGTAATATTCCAGAACACAACGAGTTTTGGCGTATTAAACTGCAGTACACCTAATTCGTGTGTATATGCCTGTGTTCTGACGTATTAAGCTGCAATACAACGAAATCATCTGTAATAGGCCAGAATACACTCATTTCTAGTGTAGTAAGCTTCAGTACAATGAATTTGTTAGAAATATACCAGAATACAACGAGTTTTGGCGTACTAAACTGGAATACATCCAATTCGTATGTGATACGCCAGTGTTCTGATGTATTAAGCTGCAATATAACGAAATCATGTGCAATAGGCTAGTATACACTCAATTCTAGTGTAGTAAGCTTCAGTACAATGAATTTGTGAGTAATATTCCAGAATACAACGAGTTTTGGCGTATTAAACTGCAGTACACCTAATTCGTGTGTATATGCCAGTGTTCTGACGTATTAAGCTGCAATACAACGAAATCATCTGTAATAGGCCAGAATACACTCATTTCTAGTGTAGTAAGCTTCAGTACAATGAATTTGTTAGAAATATACCAGAATACAACGAGTTTTGGCGTACTAAACTGGAATACATCCAATTCGTATGTGATACGCCAGTGTTCTGATGTATTAAGCTGCAATATAACGAAATCATGTGCAATAGGCTAGAATACACTCAATTCTAGTGTAGTAAGCTTCAGTACAATGAATTTGTGAGTAATATTCCAGAATACAACGTGTTTTGGCATACTAAACTGCAGTACACCCAATTCGTGTGTATACGCTAGTGTTCTGACGTATTAAGCTGCAATACAACGAAATCATGTACAATAGGCCAGAATACACTCAATTCTAGTGTAGTAAGCTTCAGTACAATGAATTTGTGAGTAATATGCCAGAATACAACGTGTTTTGGCATACTAAACTGCAATACACCCAATTCCTTTGTAATACGCCATTGTTCTGACGTATTAAGCTGCAGTACAACGAAATCATGTGCAAGAATCCAGAATACACTCAATTCTAGTGTAGTAAGCTTCAGTACAATGAATTTGTGAGTAATATGCCAGAATACAACGTGTTTTGGCATACTAAACTGCAATACACCCAATTCTTGTTTAATACGCTAGTGTTCTGACGTATTAAGCTGCAATACAACAAAATGATGTGCAATAGGCTAGTATACACTCAATCCTAGTGTAGTAAGCTTCATTGCAATGAATTTCTGATTAATATGACAGAATACAACGAGTTTTGGCGTACTAAACTGCAATACACCCAATTCGTGTGTATATGCCAGTGTTCTGACGTATTAAGCTGCAATACAACGAAATCATTGGTAATAGGCCAGAATACACTCATTTCTAGTGTAGTAAGCTTCAGTACAATGAATTTGTTAGAAATATACCAGAATACAACGAGTTTTGGCGTACTAAACTGGAATACATCCAATTCGTATGTGATACGCCAGTGTTCTGATGTATTAAGCTGCAATATAACGAAATCATGTGCAATAGGCTAGTATACACTCAATTCTAGTGTAGTAAGCTTCAGTACAATGAATTTGTGAGTAATATTACAGAATGCAACGTGTTTTGGCATACTAAACTGCAATACACCCAATTCGTGTGTATACGCCATTGTTCTGACGTATTAAGCTGCAGTACAACGAAATCATGTGCAAGAAGCCAGAATACACTCAATTCTAGTGTAGTAAGCTTCAGTATAATGAATTTGTGAGTAATATCCCAGAATACATGGAGTTTTGACGTACTAATCTGCAATACACCCAATTCTTGTTTAATACGCCAGTGTTCTGACGTATTAAGCTGCAATACAAAGAAATCATCTGTAATAGGCCAGAATACACTCAATTCTAGTGTAGTAAGCTTCAGTACAATGAATTTGTGAGATATATACCAGAATACAACGAGTTTTGGCGTACTAAACTGGAATACATCCAATTCGTATGTGATACGCCAGTGTTCTGATGTATTAAGCTGCAGTATAACGAAATCATGTGCAATAGGCTAGTATACACTCAATTCTAGTGTAGTAAGCTTCAGTACAATGCATTTGTGAGTAATATTCCAGAACACAACGAGTTTTGGCGTATTAAACTGCAGTACACCTAATTCGTGTGTATATGCCTGTGTTCTGACGTATTAAGCTGCAATACAACGAAATCATCTGTAATAGGCCAGAATACACTCATTTCTAGTGTAGTAAGCTTCAGTACAATGAATTTGTTAGAAATATACCAGAATACAACGAGTTTTGGCGTACTAAACTGGAATACATCCAATTCGTATGTGATACGCCAGTGTTCTGATGTATTAAGCTGCAATATAACGAAATCATGTGCAATAGGCTAGTATACACTCAATTCTAGTGTAGTAAGCTTCAGTACAATGAATTTGTGAGTAATATTCCAGAATACAACGAGTTTTGGCGTATTAAACTGCAGTACACCTAATTCGTGTGTATATGCCAGTGTTCTGACGTATTAAGCTGCAATACAACGAAATCATCTGTAATAGGCCAGAATACACTCATTTCTAGTGTAGTAAGCTTCAGTACAATGAATTTGTTAGAAATATACCAGAATACAACGAGTTTTGGCGTACTAAACTGGAATACATCCAATTCGTATGTGATACGCCAGTGTTCTGATGTATTAAGCTGCAATATAACGAAATCATGTGCAATAGGCTAGAATACACTCAATTCTAGTGTAGTAAGCTTCAGTACAATGAATTTGTGAGTAATATTCCAGAATACAACGTGTTTTGGCATACTAAACTGCAGTACACCCAATTCGTGTGTATACGCTAGTGTTCTGACGTATTAAGCTGCAATACAACGAAATCATGTACAATAGGCCAGAATACACTCAATTCTAGTGTAGTAAGCTTCAGTACAATGAATTTGTGAGTAATATGCCAGAATACAACGTGTTTTGGCATACTAAACTGCAATACACCCAATTCCTTTGTAATACGCCATTGTTCTGACGTATTAAGCTGCAGTACAACGAAATCATGTGCAAGAATCCAGAATACACTCAATTCTAGTGTAGTAAGCTTCAGTACAATGAATTTGTGAGTAATATGCCAGAATACAACGTGTTTTGGCATACTAAACTGCAATACACCCAATTCTTGTTTAATACGCTAGTGTTCTGACGTATTAAGCTGCAATACAACAAAATGATGTGCAATAGGCTAGTATACACTCAATCCTAGTGTAGTAAGCTTCATTGCAATGAATTTCTGATTAATATGACAGAATACAACGAGTTTTGGCGTACTAAACTGCAATACACCCAATTCGTGTGTATATGCCAGTGTTCTGACGTATTAAGCTGCAATACAACGAAATCATTGGTAATAGGCCAGAATACACTCATTTCTAGTGTAGTAAGCTTCAGTACAATGAATTTGTTAGAAATATACCAGAATACAACGAGTTTTGGCGTACTAAACTGGAATACATCCAATTCGTATGTGATACGCCAGTGTTCTGATGTATTAAGCTGCAATATAACGAAATCATGTGCAATAGGCTAGTATACACTCAATTCTAGTGTAGTAAGCTTCAGTACAATGAATTTGTGAGTAATATTCCAGAATACAACGTGTTTTGGCATACTAAACTGCAGTACACCCAATTCGTGTGTATACGCTAGTGTTCTGACGTATTAAGCTGCAATACAACGAAATCATGTACAATAGGCCAGAATACACTCAATTCTAGTGTAGTAAGCTTCAGTACAATGAATTTGTGAGTAATATGCCAGAATACAACGTGTTTTTGCATACTAAACTGCAATACACCCAATTCGTGTGTAATACGCCATTGTTCTGACGTATTAAGCTGCAGTACAACGAAATCATGTGCAAGAAGCCAGAATACACTCAATTCTAGTGTAGTAAGCTTCAGTATAATGAATTTGTGAGTAATATCCCAGAATAAATGGAGTTTTGGCGTACTAATCTGCAATACACCCAATTCTTGTTTAATACGCCAGTGTTCTGACGTATTAAGCTGCAATACAACGAAATGATGTGCAATAGGCTAGTATACACTCAATCCTAGTGTAGTAAGCTTCATTGCAATGAATTTCTGATTAATATGACAGAATACAACGAGTTTTGGCGTACTAAACTGCAATACACCCAATTCGTGTGTATACGCCAGTGTTCTGACGTATTAAGCTGCAATACAAAGAAATCATCTGTAATAGGCCAGAATACACTCAATTCTAGTGTAGCAAGCTTCAGTACAATGAATTTGTGAGTAATATTCCAGAATACAACGAGTTTTGGCGTATTAAACTGCAGTACACCTAATTCGTGTGTATATGCCAGTGTTCTGACGTATTAAGCTGCAATAAAACGAAATCATCTGTAATAGGCCAGAATACACTCATTTCTAGTGTAGTAAGCTTCAGTACAATGAATTTGTTAGAAATATACCAGAATACAACGAGTTTTGGCGTACTAAACTGGAATACATCCAATTCGTATGTGATACGCCAGTGTTCTGATGTACTAAGCTGCAATATAACGAAATCATGTGCAATAGGCTAGTATACACTCAATTCTAGTGTAGTAAGCTTCAGTACAATGAATTTGTGAGTAATATTCCAGAATACAAGGTGTTTTGGCATACTAAACTGCAGTACACCCAATTCGTGTGTATACGCTAGTGTTCTGACGTATTAAGCTGCAATACAACGAAATCATGTACAATAGGCCAGAATACACTCAATTCTAGTGTAGTAAGCTTCAGTACAATGAATTTGTGAGTAATATGCCAGAATACAACGTGTTTTGGCATACTAAACTGCAATACACCCAATTCCTGTGTAATACGCCATTGTTCTGACGTATTAAGCTGCAGTACAACGAAATCATGTGCAAGAAGCCAGAATACACTCAATTCTAGTGTAGTAAGCTTCAGTATAATGAATTTGTGAGTAATATCCCAGAATACATGGAGTTTTGGCGTACTAATCTGCAATACACGCAATTCTTGTTTAATACGCCAGTGTTCTGACGTATTAAGCTGCAATACAACGAAATCATGTACAATAGGCCAGAATACACTCAATTCTAGTGTAGTAAGCTTCAGTACAATGAATTTGTGAGTAATATTCCAGAATACAACGAGTTTTGACGTATTAAACTGCAGTACACCTAATTCGTGTGTATATGCCAGTGTTCTGACGTATTAAGCTGCAATACAACGAAATCATTGGTAATAGGCCAGAATACACTCATTTCTAGTGTAGTAAGCTTCAGTACAATGAATTTGTTAGAAATATACCAGAATACAACGAGTTTTGGCGTACTAAACTGGAATACATCCAATTCGTATGTGATACGCCAGTGTTCTGATGTATTAAGCTGCAATATAACGAAATCATGTGCAATAGGCTAGTATACACTCAATTCTAGTGTAGTAAGCTTCAGTACAATGAATTTGTGAGTAATATTCCAGAATACAACGTGTTTTGGCATACTAAACTGCAATACACCCAATTCGTGTGTATACGCCATTGTTCTGACGTATTAAGCTGCAGTACAACGAAATCATGTGCAAGAAGCCAGAATACACTCAATTCTAGTGTAGTAAGCTTCAGTATAATGAATTTGTGAGTAATATCCCAGAATACATGGAGTTTTGGCGTACTAATCTGCAATACACCCAATTCTTGTTTAATACGCCAGTGTTCTGACGTATTAAGCTGCAATACAAAGAAATCATCTGTAATAGGCCAGAATACTCAATTCTAGTGTAGTAAGCTTCAGTACAATGAATTTGTGAGATATATACCAGAATACAACGAGTTTTGGCGTACTAAACTGGAATACATCCAATTCGTATGTGATACGCCAGTGTTCTGATGTATTAAGCTGCAGTATAACGAAATCATGTGCAATAGGCTAGTATACACTCAATTCTAGTGTAGTAAGCTTCAGTCCAATGCATTTGTGAGTAATATTCCAGAACACAACGAGTTTTGGCGTATTAAACTGCAGTACACCTAATTCGTGTGTATATGCCTGTGTTCTGACGTATTAAGCTGCAATACAACGAAATCATCTGTAATAGGCCAGAATACACTCATTTCTAGTGTAGTAAGCTTCAGTACAATGAATTTGTTAGAAATATACCAGAATACAACGAGTTTTGGCGTACTAAACTGGAATACATCCAATTCGTATGTGATACGCCAGTGTTCTGATGTATTAAGCTGCAATATAACGAAATCATGTGCAATAGGCTAGTATACACTCAATTCTAGTGTAGTAAGCTTCAGTACAATGAATTTGTGAGTAATATTCCAGAATACAACGAGTTTTGGCGTATTAAACTGCAGTACACCTAATTCGTGTGTATATGCCAGTGTTCTGACGTATTAAGCTGCAATACAACGAAATCATCTGTAATAGGCCAGAATACACTCATTTCTAGTGTAGTAAGCTTCAGTACAATGAATTTGTTAGAAATATACCAGAATACAACGAGTTTTGGCGTACTAAACTGGAATACATCCAATTCGTATGTGATACGCCAGTGTTCTGATGTATTAAGCTGCAATATAACGAAATCATGTGCAATAGGCTAGTATACACTCAATTCTAGTGTAGTAAGCTTCAGTACAATGAATTTGTGAGTAATATTCCAGAATACAACGTGTTTTGGCATACTAAACTGCAGTACACCCAATTCGTGTGTATACGCTAGTGTTCTGACGTATTAAGCTGCAATACAACGAAATCATGTACAATAGGCCAGAATACACTCAATTCTAGTGTAGTAAGCTTCAGTACAATGAATTTGTGAGTAATATGCCAGAATACAACGTGTTTTGGCATACTAAACTGCAATACACCCAATTCGTGTGTAATACGCCATTGTTCTGACGTATTAAGCTGCAGTACAACGAAATCATGTGCAAGAAGCCAGAATACACTCAATTCTAGTGTAGTAAGCTTCAGTATAATGAATTTGTGAGTAATATCCCAGAATAAATGGAGTTTTGGCGTACTAATCTGCAATACACCCAATTCTTGTTTAATACGCCAGTGTTCTGACGTATTAAGCTGCAATACAACGAAATGATGTGCAATAGGCTAGTATACACTCAATCCTAGTGTAGTAAGCTTCATTGCAATGAATTTCTGATTAATATGACAGAATACAACGAGTTTTGGCGTACTAAACTGCAATACACCCAATTCGTGTGTATATGCCAGTGTTCTGACGTATTAAGCTGCAATACAACGAAATCATCTGTAATAGGCCAGAATACACTCATTTCTAGTGTAGTAAGCTTCAGTACAATGAATTTGTTAGAAATATACCAGAATACAACGAGTTTTGGCGTACTAAACTGGAATACATCCAATTCGTATGTGATACGCCAGTGTTCTGATGTATTAAGCTGCAATATAACGAAATCATGTGCAATAGGCTAGTATACACTCAATTCTAGTGTAGTAAGCTTCAGTACAATGAATTTGTGAGTAATATTCCAGAATACAACGTGTTTTGGCATACTAAACTGCAGTACACCCAATTCGTGTGTATACGCTAGTGTTCTGACGTATTAAGCTGCAATACAACGAAATCATGTACAATAGGCCAGAATACACTCAATTCTAGTGTAGTAAGCTTCAGTACAATGAATTTGTGAGTAATATGCCAGAATACAACGTGTTTTGGCATACTAAACTGCAATACACCCAATTCGTGTGTAATACGCCATTGTTCTGACGTATTAAGCTGCAGTACAACGAAATCATGTGCAAGAAGCCAGAATACACTCAATTCTAGTGTAGTAAGCTTCAGTATAATGAATTTGTGAGTAATATCCCAGAATAAATGGAGTTTTGGCGTACTAATCTGCAATACACCCAATTCTTGTTTAATACGCCAGTGTTCTGACGTATTAAGCTGCAATACAACGAAATGATGTGCAATAGGCTAGTATACACTCAATCCTAGTGTAGTAAGCTTCATTGCAATGAATTTCTGATTAATATGACAGAAAACAACGAGTTTTGGCGTACTAAACTGCAATACACCCAATTCGTGTGTATACGCCAGTGTTCTGACGTATTAAGCTGCAATACAAAGAAATCATCTGTAATAGGCCAGAATACACTCAATTCTAGTGAAGTAAGCTTCAGTACAATGAATTTGTGAGATATATACCAGAGTACAACGAGTTTTATCGTACTAAACTGGAATACATCCAATTCATATGTGATACGCCAGTGTTCTGATGTATTAAGCTGCAATATAACGAAATCATGTGCAATAGGCTAGTATACACTCAATTCTAGTGTAGTAAGCTTCAGTACAATGAATTTGTGAGTAATATTCCAGAATACAACGAGTTTTGGCGTATTAAACTGCAGTACACCTAATTCGTGTGTATATGCCTGTGTTCTGACGTATTAAGCTGCAATACAACGAAATCATCTGTAATAGGCCAGAATACACTCAATTCTAGTGTAGTAAGCTTCAGTACAATGAATTTGTGAGTAATATGCCAGAATACAACGTGTTTTGGCATACTAAACTGGAATACACCCAATTCGTGTGTAATACGCCATTGTTCTGAAGTATTAAGCTGCAATACAACGAAATCATGTACCGTAGGCCATAATACACTCAATTCTAGTATAGTAAGCTTCAGTACAATGAATTTGTGAGTAATATGCCAGAATACAACGTGTTTTGGCATACTAAACTGCAATACACCCAATTCGTGTGTAATACGCCATTGTTCTGACGTATTAAGCTGCAGTACAACGAAATCATGTACAAGAAGCCAGAATACACTCAATTCTAGTGTAGTAAGCTTCAGTATAATGAATTTGTGAGTAATATCCCAGAATACATGGAGTTTTGGCGTACTAATCTGCAATACACCCAATTCTTGTTTAATACGCCAGTGTTCTGACGTATTAAGCTGCAATACAACGAAATGATGTGCAATAGGCTAGTATACACTCAATCCTAGTGTAGTAAGCTTCATTGCAATGAATTTGTGATTAATATGACAGAATACAACGAGTTTTGGCGTACTAAACTGCAATACACCCAATTCGTGTGTATACGCCAGTGTTCTGACGTATTAAGCTGCAATACAAAGAAATCATCTGTAATAGGCCAGAATACACTCACTTCTAGTGTAGTAAGCTTCAGTACAATGAATTTGTGAGAAATATACCAGAATACAACGAGTTTTGGCGTACTAAACTGGAATACATCCAATTCGTATGTGATACGCCAGTGTTCTGATGTATTAAGCTGCAATATAACGAAATCATGTGCAATAGGCTAGTATACACTCAATTCTAGTGTAGTAAGCTTCAGTACAATGAATTTGTGAGTAATATTCCAGAATACAACGAGTTTTGGCGTATTAAACTGCAGTACACCTAATTCGTGTGTATATGCCAGTGTTCTGACGTATTAAGCTGCAATATAACGAAATCATGTGTAATAGGCCAGAATACACTCATTGCTAGTGTAGTAAGCTTCAGCACAATGAATTTGTGAGTAATATTCCAGAATACAACGAGTTTTGGCGTATTAAACTGCAGTACACCTAATTCGTGTGTATATGCCAGTGTTCTGACGTATTAAGCTGCAATACAACGAAATCATCTGTAATAGGCCAGAATACACTCATTTCTAGTGTAGTAAGCTTCAGTACAATGAATTTGTTAGAAATATACCAGAATACAACGAGTTTTGGCGTACTAAACTGGAATACATCCAATTCGTATGTGATACGCCAGTGTTCTGATGTATTAAGCTGCAATATAACGAAATCATGTGCAATAGGCCAGAATACACTCAATTCTAGTGTAGTAAGCTTCAGTACAATGAATTTGTGAGTAATATTCCAGAATACAACGTGTTTTGGCATACTAAACTGCAGTACACCCAATTCGTGTGTATACGCTTGTGTTCTGACGTATTAAGCTGCAATACAACGAAATCATGTACAATAGGCCAGAATACACTCAATTCTAGTGTAGTAAGCTTCAGTACAATGAATTTGTGAGTAATATGCCAGAATACAACGTGTTTTGGCATACTAAACTGCAATACACCCAATTCGTGTGTATACGCCAGTGTTCTGAAGTATTAAGCTGCAATACAAAGAAAGCATGTGCAATAGGGTAGTATACATTCAATTCTAGTGTAGTACGCTTCAGTGCAATGAATTTGTGATTAATATGCCAGAATACAACGAGTTTTGGCGTATTAAACTGCAATAAACCCCAATTCGTGTGTATACGCCAGTGTTCTGACGTATTAAGCTGCAATACAATGAAATCATCTGTAATAGGCCAGAATACACTCAATTCTAGTGTAGTAAGCTTCAGTACAATGAATTTCTGAGAAATATACCAGAATACAACGAGTTTCAGCGTACTAAACTGGAATACATCCAATTCGTATGTGATACGCCAGTGTTCTGATGTATTAAGCTGCAATATAACGAAATCATGTGCAATAGGCTAGTATACACTCAATTCTAGTGTAGTAAGCTTCAGTACAATGAATTTGTGAGTAATATTCCAGAATACAACGAGTTTTGGCGTATTAAACTGCAGTACACCTAATTCGTGTGTATATGCCAGTGTTCTGATGTATTAAGCTGCAATACAACGAAATCATCTGTAATAGGCCAGAATACACTCATTTCTAGTGTAGTAAGCTTCAGTACAATGAATTTGTTAGAAATATACCAGAATACAACGAGTTTTGGCGTATTAAACTGGAATACTTCCAATTCGTATGTGATACGCCAGTGTTCTGATGTATTAAGCTGCAATATAACGAAATCATGTGCAATAGGCTAGTATACACTCAATTCTAGTGTAGTAAGCTTCAGTACAATGAATTTGTGAGTAATTTTCCAGAATACAACGAGTTATGGCGTATTAAACTGCAGTACACCCAATTCGTGTGTATACGCTAGTGTTCTGACGTATTAAGCTGCAATACAACGAAATCATGTACAATAGGCCAGAATACACTCAATTCTAGTGTAGTAAGCTTCAGTACAATGAATTTGTTAGAAATATACCAGAATACATGGAGTTTTGGCGTACTAATCTGCAATACACCCAATTCGTATGTGATACGCCAGTGTTCTGATGTATTAAGCTGCAATATAACGAAATCATGTGCAATAGGCTAGTATACACTCAATTCTAGTGTAGTAAGCTTCAGTACAATGAATTTGTGAGTAATATTCCAGAATACAACGAGTTTTGGCGTATTAAACTGCAGTACACCTAATTCGTGTGTATATGCCAGTGTTCTGACGTATTAAGCTGCAATACAACGAAATCATCTGTAATAGGCCAGAATACACTCATTTCTAGTGTAGTAAGCTTCAGTACAATGAATTTGTTAGAAATATACCAGAATACAACGAGGTTTGGCGTACTAAACTGGAATACATCCAATTCGTATGTGATACGCCAGTGTTCTGATGTATTAAGCTGCAATATAACGAAATCATGTGCAATAGGCTAGTATACACTCAATTCTAGTGTAGTAAGCTTCAGTACAATGAATTTGTGAGTAATATTCCAGAATACAACGAGTTTTGGCGTATTAAACTGCAGTACACCTAATTCGTGTGTATATGCCAGTGTTCTGACGTATTAAGCTGCAATACAACGAAATCATCTGTAATAGGCCAGAATACACTCATTTCTAGTGTAGTAAGCTTCAGTACAATGAATTTGTTAGAAATATACCAGAATACAACGAGTTTTGGCGTACTAAACTGGAATACATCCAATTCGTATGTGATACGCCAGTGTTCTGATGTATTAAGCTGCAATATAACGAAATCATGTGCAATAGGCCAGAATACACTCAATTCTAGTGTAGTAAGCTTCAGTACAATGAATTTGTGAGTAATATTCCAGAATACAACGTGTTTTGGCATACTAAACTGCAGTACACCCAATTCGTGTGTATACGCTAGTGTTCTGACGTATTAAGCTGCAATACAACGAAATCATGTACAATAGGCCAGAATACACTCAATTCTAGTGTAGTACGCTTCAGTACAATGAATTTGTGATTAATATGCCAGAATACAACGAGTTTTGGCGTATTAAACTGCAATACACCCAATTCGTGTGTATACGCCAGTGTTCTGACGTATTAAGCTGCAATACAATGAAATCATCTGTAATAGGCCAGAATACACTCAATTCTAGTGTAGTAAGCTTCAGTACAATGAATTTCTGAGAAATATACCAGAATACAACGAATTTCGGCGTACTAAACTGGAATACATCCAATTCGTATGTGATACGCCAGTGTTCTGATGTATTAAGCTGCAATATAACGAAATCATGTGCAATAGGCTAGTATACACTCAATTCTAGTGTAGTAAGCTTCAGTACAATGAATTTGTGAGTAATATTCCAGAATACAACGAGTTTTGGCGTATTAAACTGCAGTACACCTAATTCGTGTGTATATGCCAGTGTTCTGATATATTAAGCTGCAATACAACGAAATCATCTGTAATAGGCCAGAATACACTCATTTCTAGTGTAGTAAGCTTCAGTACAATGAATTTGTTAGAAATATACCAGAATACAACGAGTTTTGGCGTATTAAACTGGAATACATCCAATTCGTATGTGATACGCCAGTGTTCTGATGTATTAAGCTGCAATATAACGAAATCATGTGCAATAGGCTAGTATACACTCCATTCTAGTGTAGTAAGCTTCAGTACAATGAATTTGTGAGTAATTTTCCAGAATACAACGAGTTTTGGCGTATTAAACTGCAGTACACCCAATTCGTGTGTATACGCTAGTGTTCTGACGTATTAAGCTGCAATACAACGAAATCATGTACAATAGGCCAGAATACACTCAATTCTAGTGTAGTAAGCTTCAGTACAATGAATTTGTGAGTAATATGCCAGAATACAACGTGTTTTGGCATACTAAACTGCAATACACTCAATTCGTGTGTAATACGCCATTGTTCTGACGTATTAAGCTGCAGTACAACGAAATCATGTGCAAGAAGCCAGAATACACTCAATTCTAGTGTAGTAAGCTTCAGTATTATGAATTTGTGAGTAATATTCCAGAATACATGGAGTTTTGGCGTACTAATCTGCAATACACCCAATTCTTGTTTAATACGCTGTGTTCTGACGTATTAAGCTGCAATACAACGAAATGATGTGCAATAGGCTAGTATACACTCAATCCTAGTGTAGTAAGCTTCATTGCAATGAATTTGTGATTAATATGACAGAATACAACGAGTTTTGGCGTACTAAACTGCAATACACCCAATTCGTGTGTATACGCCAGTGTTCTGAAGTATTAAGCTGCAATACAAAGAAAGCATGTGCAATAGGGTAGTATACATTCAATTCTAGTGTAGTACGCTTCAGTGCAATGAATTTGTGATTAATATGCCAGAATACAACGAGTTTTGGCGTATTAAACTGCAATACACCCAATTCGTGTGTATACGCCAGTGTTCTGACGTATTAAGATGCAATACAATTAAATCATGTGCAATAGGCTAGTATACACTCAATTCTAGTGTAGTAAGCTTCAGTACAAAGAATTTGTGAGTAATATGCCAGAATACATAGAGTTTTGACGTACTAAAGAGCAAGAGACCTAATTTGTGAGTAATACACCAGGGTTCTGACGTATTAAGCTGAAATACAACGAAATCATGTGTAATAGGCCAGAATACACTCAATTCTAGTGTAGTAAGCTTCAGTACAGTGAATTTGTGAGTAATATGCCAGAATACATAGAGTTTTGACGTACTAAACAGCAAGAGACCTAATTTGTGAGTAATACACCAGTGTTCTGACGTATTAAGCTGCAATACAACGAAAGCATGTGTAATAGGCCAGAATACACTCAATTCTAATGTAGTAAGCTTCAGTACAATGAATTTGTGAGTAATATGCCAGAATACATAGAGTTTTGACGTACTAAACAGAAAGAGACCTAATGTGTGAGTAATACACCAGTGTTCTGACGTATTAAGCTGCAATACAACGAAATCATGTGTAATAGGCCAGAATACACTCAATTCTAGTGTAGTAAGCTTCAGTACAATGAATTTGTGAGTAATATGCCAGAATACATGGAGTTTTGACGTACTAAACAGCAAGAGACCTAATTTGTGAGTAATACACCAGTGTTATGACGTATTAAGCTGCAATACAACGAAATCATGTGTAATAGGCCAGAATACACTCAATTCTAGTGTAGTATGCTTCAGTACAAAGAATATGTGAGTAATATGCCAGAATACATGAAGATTTGACGTACTAAACAGCAAGAGACCTAATTTGTGAGTAATACATCAGTGTTCTGACGTACTAAGCTGCAATATAACGAAATCATGTGTAATAGGCCAGAATACACTCAATTCTAGTGTAGTAAGCTTCAGTACAGTGAATTTGTGAGTAATATGCCAGAATACATAGAGTTTTGACGTACTAAACAGCAAGAGACCTAATTTGTGAGTAATACACCAGTGTTCTGACGTATTAAGCTGCAATACAACGAAATCATGTGTAATAGGCCAGAATACACTCAATTCTAGTGTAGTAAGCTTCAGTACAATGAATTTGTGAGTAATATGCCAGAATACATAGAGTTTTGACGTACTAAACAGCAAGAGACCTAATTTGTGAGTAATACACCAGTGTTCTGACGTATTAAGCTGCAATACAACGAAATCATGTGTAATAGGCCAGAATACACTCAATTCTAGTGTAGTAAGCTTCATTGCAATGAATTTGTGATTAATATGACAGAATACAACGAGTTTTGGCGTACTAAACTGCAATACACCCAATTCGTGTGTATACGCCAGTGTTCTGAAGTATTAAGCTGCAATACAAAGAAAGCATGTGCAATAGGGTAGTATACATTCAATTCTAGTGTAGTACGCTTCAGTGCAATGAATTTGTGATTAATATGCCAGAATACAACGAGTTTTGGCGTATTAAACTGCAATACACCCAATTCGTGTATATACGCCAGTGTTCTGACGTATTAAGCTGCAATACAATGAAATCATCTGTAATAGGCCAGAATACACTCAATTCTAGTGTAGTAAGCTTCAGTACAATGAATTTGTGAGAAATATACCAGAATACAACGAGTTTCGGCGTACTAAACTGGAATACATCCAATTCGTATGTGATACGCC
This sequence comes from Meghimatium bilineatum, assembly GCA_034231615.1. NCBI lineage: Eukaryota > Metazoa > Mollusca > Gastropoda > Stylommatophora > Philomycidae > Meghimatium > Meghimatium bilineatum. The sequence goes on along the minus strand of CM067305.1, from coordinate 27,623,121 downwards.
AGTGTTCTGATGTATTAAGATGCAATATAACGAAATCATGTGCAATAGGATAGAATACACTCAATTCTAGTGTAGTAAGCTTCAGTACAAAGAATTTGTGAGTAATATGCCAGAATACATAGAGTTTTGACGTACTAAACAGCAAGAGACCTAATTTGTGAGTAATACACCAGGGTTCTGACGTATTAAGCTGAAATACAACGAAATCATGTGTAATAGGCCAGAATACACTCAATTCTAGTGTAGTAAGCTTCAGTACAGTGAATTTGTGAGTAATATGCCAGAATACATAGAGTTTTGACGTACTAAACAGCAAGAGACCTAATTTGTGAGTAATACACCAGTGTTCTGACGTATTAAGCTGCAATACAACGAAAGCATGTGTAATAGGCCAGAATACACTCAATTCTAATGTAGTAAGCTTCAGTACAATGAATTTGTGAGTAATATGCCAGAATACATAGAGTTTTGACGTACTAAACAGAAAGAGACCTAATGTGTGAGTAATACACCAGTGTTCTGACGTATTAAGCTGCAATACAACGAAATCATGTGTAATAGGCCAGAATACACTCAATTCTAGTGTAGTAAGCTTCAGTACAATGAATTTGTGAGTAATATGCCAGAATACATAGAGTTTTGACGTACTAAACAGCAAGAGACCTAATTTGTGAGTAATACACCAGTGTTCTGACGTATTAAGCTGCAATACAACGAAATCATGTGTAATAGGCCAGAATACACTCAATTCTAGTGTAGTAAGCTTCAGTACAGTGAATTTGTGAGTAATATGCCAGAATACATAGAGTTTTGACGTACTAAACAGCAAGAGACCTAATTTGTGAGTAATACACCAGTGTTCTGACGTATTAAGCTGCAATACAACGAAAGCATGTGTAATAGGCCAGAATACACTCAATTCTAATGTAGTAAGCTTCAGTACAATGAATTTGTGAGTAATATGACAGAATACATAGAGTTTTGACGTACTAAACAGAAAGAGACCTAATTTGTGAGTAATACACCAGTGTTCTGACGTATTAAGCTGCAATACAACGAAATCATGTGTAATAGGCCAGAATACACTCAATTCTAGTGTAGTAAGCTTCAGTACAATGAATTTGTGAGTAATATGAAAGAATACATGGAGTTTTGACGTACTAAACAGCAAGAGACCTAATTTGTGAGTAATACACCATTGTTCTGACGTATTAAGCTGCAATACAACTAAATCATGTGTAATAGGCTGGAATACACTCACTTCTAGTGTAGTAAGCTTCAGTACAAAGAATTTGTGAGTAATATGCCAGAATACATGGAGTTTTGACGTACTAAACAGCAAGAGACCTAATTTGTGAGTAATACACCAGTGTTATGACGTATTAAGCTGCAATACAACGAAATCATGTGTAATAGGCCAGAATACACTCAATTCTAGTGTAGTAAGCTTCAGTACAAAGAATTTGTGAGTAATATGCCAGAATACATGAAGTTTTGACGTACTAAACAGCAAGAGACCTAATTTGTGAGTAATACATCAGTGTTCTGACGTACTAAGCTGCAATATAACGAAATCATGTGTAATAGGCCAGAATACACTCAATTCTAGTGTAGTAAGCTTCAGTACAATGAATTTGTGAGTAATATGCCAGAATACATGAAGTTTTGACGTACTAAACAGCAAGAGACCTAATTTGTGAGTAATACACCAGTGTTCTGACGTATTAAGCTGCAATACAACGAAATCATGTGTAATAGGCCAGAATACACTCAATTCTAGTGTAGTAAGCTTCAGTACAATGAATTTGTGAGTAATATGCCAGAATACATAGAGTTTTGACGTACTAAACAGCAAGAGACCTAATTTGTGAGTAATACACCAGTGTTCTGACGTATTAAGCTGCAATACAACGAAATCATGTGTAATAGGCCAGAATACACTCAATTCTAGTGTAGTAAGCTTCATTGCAATGAATTTGTGATTAATATGACAGAATACAACGAGTTTTGGCGTACTAAACTGCAATACACCCAATTCGTGTGTATACGCCAGTGTTCTGAAGTATTAAGCTGCAATACAAAGAAAGCATGTGCAATAGGGTAGTATACATTCAATTCTAGTGTAGTACGCTTCAGTGCAATGAATTTGTGATTAATATGCCAGAATACAACGAGTTTTGGCGTATTAAACTGCAATACACCCAATTCGTGTATATACGCCAGTGTTCTGACGTATTAAGCTGCAATACAATGAAATCATCTGCAATAGGCCAGAATACACTCAATTCTAGTGTAGTAAGCTTCAGTACAATGAATTTCTGAGAAATATACCAGAATACAACGAGTTTCGGCGTACTAAACTGGAATACATCCAATTCGTATGTGATACGCCAGTGTTCTGATGTATTAAGCTGCAATATAACGAAATCATGTGCAATAGGCTAGTATACACTCAATTCTAGTGTAGTAAGCTTCAGTACAAAGAATTTGTGAGTAATATGCCAGAATACATAGAGTTTTGACGTACTAAACAGCAAGAGACCTAATTTGTGAGTAATACACCAGGGTTCTGACGTATTAAGCTGAAATACAACGAAATCATGTGTAATAGGCCAGAATACACTCAATTCTAGTGTAGTAAGCTTCAGTACAGTGAATTTGTGAGTAATATGCCAGAATACATAGAGTTTTGACGTACTAAACAGCAAGAGACCTAATTTGTGAGTAATACACCAGTGTTCTGACGTATTAAGCTGCAATACAACGAAATCATGTGTAATAGGCCAGAATACACTCAATTCTAGTGTAGTATGCTTCAGTACAAAGAATATGTGAGTAATATGCCAGAATACATGAAGATTTGACGTACTAAACAGCAAGAGACCTAATTTGTGAGTAATACATCAGTGTTCTGACGTACTAAGCTGCAATATAACGAAATCATGTGTAATAGGCCAGAATACACTCAATTCTAGTGTAGTAAGCTTCAGTACAGTGAATTTGTGAGTAATATGCCAGAATACATAGAGTTTTGACGTACTAAACAGCAAGAGACCTAATTTGTGAGTAATACACCAGTGTTCTGACGTATTAAGCTGCAATACAACGAAATCATGTGTAATAGGCCAGAATACACTCAATTCTAGTGTAGTAAGCTTCAGTACAATGAATTTGTGAGTAATATGCCAGAATACATAGAGTTTTGACGTACTAAACAGCAAGAGACCTAATTTGTGAGTAATACACCAGTGTTCTGACGTATTAAGCTGCAATACAACGAAATCATGTGTAATAGGCCAGAATACACTCAATTCTAGTGTAGTAAGCTTCATTGCAATGAATTTGTGATTAATATGACAGAATACAACGAGTTTTGGCGTACTAAACTGCAATACACCCAATTCGTGTGTATACGCCAGTGTTCTGAAGTATTAAGCTGCAATACAAAGAAAGCATGTGCAATAGGGTAGTATACATTCAATTCTAGTGTAGTACGCTTCAGTGCAATGAATTTGTGATTAATATGCCAGAATACAACGAGTTTTCGCGTATTAAACTGCAATATACCCAATTCGTGTATATACGCCAGTGTTCTGACGTATTAAGCTGCAATACAATGAAATCATCTGCAATAGGCCAGAATACACTCAATTCTAGTGTAGTAAGCTTCAGTACAATGAATTTCTGAGAAATATACCAGAATACAACGAGTTTCGGCGTACTAAACTGGAATACATCCAATTCGTATGTGATACGCCAGTGTTCTGATGTATTAAGCTGCAATATAACGAAATCATGTGCAATAGGCTAGAATACACTCAATTCTAGTGTAGTAAGCTTCAGTACAAAGAATTTGTGAGTAATATGCCAGAATACATAGAGTTTTGACGTACTAAACAGCAAGAGACCTAATTTGTGAGTAATACACCAGGGTTCTGACGTATTAAGCTGAAATACAACGAAATCATGTGTAATAGGCCAGAATACACTCAATTCTAGTGTAGTAAGCTTCAGTACAGTGAATTTGTGAGTAATATGCCAGAATACATAGAGTTTTGACGTACTAAACAGCAAGAGACCTAATTTGTGAGTAATACACCAGTGTTCTGACGTATTAAGCTGCAATACAACGAAAGCATGTGTAATAGGCCAGAATACACTCAATTCTAATGTAGTAAGCTTCAGTACAATGAATTTGTGAGTAATATGCCAGAATACATAGAGTTTTGACGTACTAAACAGAAAGAGACCTAATGTGTGAGTAATACACCAGTGTTCTGACGTATTAAGCTGCAATACAACGAAATCATGTGTAATAGGCCAGAATACACTCAATTCTAGTGTAGTAAGCTTCAGTACAATGAATTTGTGAGTAATATGCCAGAATACATAGAGTTTTGACGTACTAAACAGCAAGAGACCTAATTTGTGAGTAATACACCAGTGTTCTGACGTATTAAGCTGCAATACAACGAAATCATGTGTAATAGGCCAGAATACACTCAATTCTAGTGTAGTAAGCTTCAGTACAGTGAATTTGTGAGTAATATGCCAGAATACATAGAGTTTTGACGTACTAAACAGCAAGAGACCTAATTTGTGAGTAATACACCAGTGTTCTGACGTATTAAGCTGCAATACAACGAAAGCATGTGTAATAGGCCAGAATACACTCAATTCTAATGTAGTAAGCTTCAGTACAATGAATTTGTGAGTAATATGACAGAATACATAGAGTTTTGACGTACTAAACAGAAAGAGACCTAATTTGTGAGTAATACACCAGTGTTCTGACGTATTAAGCTGCAATACAACGAAATCATGTGTAATAGGCCAGAATACACTCAATTCTAGTGTAGTAAGCTTCAGTACAATGAATTTGTGAGTAATATGAAAGAATACATGGAGTTTTGACGTACTAAACAGCAAGAGACCTAATTTGTGAGTAATACACCATTGTTCTGACGTATTAAGCTGCAATACAACTAAATCATGTGTAATAGGCTGGAATACACTCACTTCTAGTGTAGTAAGCTTCAGTACAAAGAATTTGTGAGTAATATGCCAGAATACATGGAGTTTTGACGTACTAAACAGCAAGAGACCTAATTTGTGAGTAATACACCAGTGTTATGACGTATTAAGCTGCAATACAACGAAATCATGTGTAATAGGCCAGAATACACTCAATTCTAGTGTAGTAAGCTTCAGTACAAAGAATTTGTGAGTAATATGCCAGAATACATGAAGTTTTGACGTACTAAACAGCAAGAGACCTAATTTGTGAGTAATACATCAGTGTTCTGACGTACTAAGCTGCAATAAAACGAAATCATGTGTAATAGGCCAGAATACACTCAATTCTAGTGTAGTAAGCTTCAGTACAATGAATTTGTGAGTAATATGCCAGAATACATGAAGTTTTGACGTACTAAACAGCAAGAGACCTAATTTGTGAGTAATACACCAGTGTTCTGACGTATTAAGCTGCAATACAACGAAATCATGTGTAATAGGCCAGAATACACTCAATTCTAGTGTAGTAAGCTTCAGTACAATGAATTTGTGAGTAATATGCCAGAATACATAGAGTTTTGACGTACTAAACAGCAAGAGACCTAATTTGTGAGTAATACACCAGTGTTCTGACGTATTAAGCTGCAATACAACGAAATCATGTGTAATAGGCCAGAATACACTCAATTCTAGTGTAGTAAGCTTCATTGCAATGAATTTGTGATTAATATGACAGAATACAACGAGTTTTGGCGTACTAAACTGCAATACACCCAATTCGTGTGTATACGCCAGTGTTCTGAAGTATTAAGCTGCAATACAAAGAAAGCATGTGCAATAGGGTAGTATACATTCAATTCTAGTGTAGTACGCTTCAGTGCAATGAATTTGTGATTAATATGCCAGAATACAACGAGTTTTGGCGTATTAAACTGCAATACACCCAATTCGTGTATATACGCCAGTGTTCTGACGTATTAAGCTGCAATACAATGAAATCATCTGCAATAGGCCAGAATACACTCAATTCTAGTGTAGTAAGCTTCAGTACAATGAATTTCTGAGAAATATACCAGAAAACAACGAGTTTCGGCGTACTAAACTGGAATACATCCAATTCGTATGTGATACGCCAGTGTTCTGATGTATTAAGCTGCAATATAACGAAATCATGTGCAATAGGCTAGTATACACTCAATTCTAGTGTAGTAAGCTTCAGTACAAAGAATTTGTGAGTAATATGCCAGAATACATAGAGTTTTGACGTACTAAACAGCAAGAGACCTAATTTGTGAGTAATACACCAGGGTTCTGACGTATTAAGCTGAAATACAACGAAATCATGTGTAATAGGCCAGAATACACTCAATTCTAGTGTAGTAAGCTTCAGTACAGTGAATTTTTGAGTAATATGCCAGAATACATAGAGTTTTGACGTACTAAACAGCAAGAGACCTAATTTGTGAGTAATACACCAGTGTTCTGACGTATTAAGCTGCAATACAACGAAAGCATGTGTAATAGGCCAGAATACACTCAATTCTAATGTAGTAAGCTTCAGTACAATGAATTTGTGAGTAATATGCCAGAATACATAGAGTTTTGACGTACTAAACAGAAAGAGACCTAATGTGTGAGTAATACACCAGTGTTCTGACGTATTAAGCTGCAATACAACGAAATCATGTGTAATAGGCCAGAATACACTCAATTCTAGTGTAGTAAGCTTCAGTACAATGAATTTGTGAGTAATATGCCAGAATACATAGAGTTTTGACGTACTAAACAGCAAGAGACCTAATTTGTGAGTAATACACCAGTGTTCTGACGTATTAAGCTGCAATACAACGAAATCATGTGTAATAGGCCAGAATACACTCAATTCTAGTGTAGTAAGCTTCAGTACAGTGAATTTGTGAGTAATATGCCAGAATACATAGAGTTTTGACGTACTAAACAGCAAGAGACCTAATTTGTGAGTAATACACCAGTGTTCTGACGTATTAAGCTGCAATACAACGAAAGCATGTGTAATAGGCCAGAATACACTCAATTCTAATGTAGTAAGCTTCAGTACAATGAATTTGTGAGTAATATGACAGAATACATAGAGTTTTGACGTACTAAACAGAAAGAGACCTAATTTGTGAGTAATACACCAGTGTTCTGACGTATTAAGCTGCAATACAACGAAATCATGTGTAATAGGCCAGAATACACTCAATTCTAGTGTAGTAAGCTTCAGTACAATGAATTTGTGAGTAATATGAAAGAATACATGGAGTTTTGACGTACTAAACAGCAAGAGACCTAATTTGTGAGTAATACACCATTGTTCTGACGTATTAAGCTGCAATACAACTAAATCATGTGTAATAGGCTGGAATACACTCACTTCTAGTGTAGTAAGCTTCAGTACAAAGAATTTGTGAGTAATATGCCAGAATACATGGAGTTTTGACGTACTAAACAGCAAGAGACCTAATTTGTGAGTAATACACCAGTGTTATGACGTATTAAGCTGCAATACAACGAAATCATGTGTAATAGGCCAGAATACACTCAATTCTAGTGTAGTAAGCTTCAGTACAAAGAATTTGTGAGTAATATGCCAGAATACATGAAGTTTTGACGTACTAAACAGCAAGAGACCTAATTTGTGAGTAATACATCAGTGTTCTGACGTACTAAGCTGCAATATAACGAAATCATGTGTAATAGGCCAGAATACACTCAATTCTAGTGTAGTAAGCTTCAGTACAATGAATTTGTGAGTAATATGCCAGAATACATGAAGTTTTGACGTACTAAACAGCAAGAGACCTAATTTGTGAGTAATACACCAGTGTTCTGACGTACTAAGCTGCAATACAACGAAATCATGTATAATAGGCCAGAATACACTCAATTCTAGTGTAGTAAGCTTCAGTACAGTGAATTTGTGAGTAATATGCCAGAATACATAGAGTTTTGACGTACTAAACAGCAAGAGACCTAATTTGTGAGTAATACACCAGTGTTCTGACGTATTAAGCTGCAATACAACGAAATCATGTGTAATAGGCCAGAATACACTCAATTCTAGTGTAGTAAGCTTCAGTACAGTGAATTTGTGAGTAATATGCCAGAATACATAGAGTTTTGACGTACTAAACAGCAAGAGACCTAATTTGTGAGTAATACACCAGTGTTCTGACGTATTAAGCTGCAATACAACGAAAGCATGTGTAATAGGCCAGAATACACTCAATTCTAATGTAGTAAGCTTCAGTACAATGAATTTGTGAGTAATATGACAGAATACATAGAGTTTTGACGTACTAAACAGAAAGAGACCTAATTTGTGAGTAATACACCAGTGTTCTGACGTATTAAGCTGCAATACAACGAAATCATGTGTAATAGGCCAGAATACACTCAATTCTAGTGTAGTAAGCTTCAGTACAATGAATTTGTGAGTAATATGAAAGAATACATGGAGTTTTGACGTACTAAACAGCAAGAGACCTAATTTGTGAGTAATACACCATTGTTCTGACGTATTAAGCTGCAATACAACTAAATCATGTGTAATAGGCTGGAATACACTCACTTCTAGTGTAGTAAGCTTCAGTACAAAGAATTTGTGAGTAATATGCCAGAATACATGGAGTTTTGACGTACTAAACAGCAAGAGACCTAATTTGTGAGTAATACACCAGTGTTATGACGTATTAAGCTGCAATACAACGAAATCATGTGTAATAGGCCAGAATACACTCAATTCTAGTGTAGTAAGCTTCAGTACAAAGAATTTGTGAGTAATATGCCAGAATACATGAAGTTTTGACGTACTAAACAGCAAGAGACCTAATTTGTGAGTAATACATCAGTGTTCTGACGTACTAAGCTGCAATAAAACGAAATCATGTGTAATAGGCCAGAATACACTCAATTCTAGTGTAGTAAGCTTCAGTACAATGAATTTGTGAGTAATATGCCAGAATACATGAAGTTTTGACGTACTAAACAGCAAGAGACCTAATTTGTGAGTAATACACCAGTGTTCTGACGTATTAAGCTGCAATACAACGAAATCATGTGTAATAGGCCAGAATACACTCAATTCTAGTGTAGTAAGCTTCAGTACAATGAATTTGTGAGTAATATGCCAGAATACATAGAGTTTTGACGTACTAAACAGCAAGAGACCTAATTTGTGAGTAATACACCAGTGTTCTGACGTATTAAGCTGCAATACAACGAAATCATGTGTAATAGGCCAGAATACACTCAATTCTAGTGTAGTAAGCTTCATTGCAATGAATTTGTGATTAATATGACAGAATACAACGAGTTTTGGCGTACTAAACTGCAATACACCCAATTCGTGTGTATACGCCAGTGTTCTGAAGTATTAAGCTGCAATACAAAGAAAGCATGTGCAATAGGGTAGTATACATTCAATTCTAGTGTAGTACGCTTCAGTGCAATGAATTTGTGATTAATATGCCAGAATACAACGAGTTTTGGCGTATTAAACTGCAATACACCCAATTCGTGTATATACGCCAGTGTTCTGACGTATTAAGCTGCAATACAATGAAATCATCTGCAATAGGCCAGAATACACTCAATTCTAGTGTAGTAAGCTTCAGTACAATGAATTTCTGAGAAATATACCAGAAAACAACGAGTTTCGGCGTACTAAACTGGAATACATCCAATTCGTATGTGATACGCCAGTGTTCTGATGTATTAAGCTGCAATATAACGAAATCATGTGCAATAGGCTAGTATACACTCAATTCTAGTGTAGTAAGCTTCAGTACAAAGAATTTGTGAGTAATATGCCAGAATACATAGAGTTTTGACGTACTAAACAGCAAGAGACCTAATTTGTGAGTAATACACCAGGGTTCTGACGTATTAAGCTGAAATACAACGAAATCATGTGTAATAGGCCAGAATACACTCAATTCTAGTGTAGTAAGCTTCAGTACAGTGAATTTTTGAGTAATATGCCAGAATACATAGAGTTTTGACGTACTAAACAGCAAGAGACCTAATTTGTGAGTAATACACCAGTGTTCTGACGTATTAAGCTGCAATACAACGAAAGCATGTGTAATAGGCCAGAATACACTCAATTCTAATGTAGTAAGCTTCAGTACAATGAATTTGTGAGTAATATGCCAGAATACATAGAGTTTTGACGTACTAAACAGAAAGAGACCTAATGTGTGAGTAATACACCAGTGTTCTGACGTATTAAGCTGCAATACAACGAAATCATGTGTAATAGGCCAGAATACACTCAATTCTAGTGTAGTAAGCTTCAGTACAATGAATTTGTGAGTAATATGCCAGAATACATAGAGTTTTGACGTACTAAACAGCAAGAGACCTAATTTGTGAGTAATACACCAGTGTTCTGACGTATTAAGCTGCAATACAACGAAATCATGTGTAATAGGCCAGAATACACTCAATTCTAGTGTAGTAAGCTTCAGTACAGTGAATTTGTGAGTAATATGCCAGAATACATAGAGTTTTGACGTACTAAACAGCAAGAGACCTAATTTGTGAGTAATACACCAGTGTTCTGACGTATTAAGCTGCAATACAACGAAAGCATGTGTAATAGGCCAGAATACACTCAATTCTAATGTAGTAAGCTTCAGTACAATGAATTTGTGAGTAATATGACAGAATACATAGAGTTTTGACGTACTAAACAGAAAGAGACCTAATTTGTGAGTAATACACCAGTGTTCTGACGTATTAAGCTGCAATACAACGAAATCATGTGTAATAGGCCAGAATACACTCAATTCTAGTGTAGTAAGCTTCAGTACAATGAATTTGTGAGTAATATGAAAGAATACATGGAGTTTTGACGTACTAAACAGCAAGAGACCTAATTTGTGAGTAATACACCATTGTTCTGACGTATTAAGCTGCAATACAACTAAATCATGTGTAATAGGCTGGAATACACTCACTTCTAGTGTAGTAAGCTTCAGTACAAAGAATTTGTGAGTAATATGCCAGAATACATGGAGTTTTGACGTACTAAACAGCAAGAGACCTAATTTGTGAGTAATACACCAGTGTTATGACGTATTAAGCTGCAATACAACGAAATCATGTGTAATAGGCCAGAATACACTCAATTCTAGTGTAGTAAGCTTCAGTACAAAGAATTTGTGAGTAATATGCCAGAATACATGAAGTTTTGACGTACTAAACAGCAAGAGACCTAATTTGTGAGTAATACATCAGTGTTCTGACGTACTAAGCTGCAATATAACGAAATCATGTGTAATAGGCCAGAATACACTCAATTCTAGTGTAGTAAGCTTCAGTACAATGAATTTGTGAGTAATATGCCAGAATACATGAAGTTTTGACGTACTAAACAGCAAGAGACCTAATTTGTGAGTAATACACCAGTGTTCTGACGTACTAAGCTGCAATACAACGAAATCATGTATAATAGGCCAGAATACACTCAATTCTAGTGTAGTAAGCTTCAGTACAGTGAATTTGTGAGTAATATGCCAGAATACATAGAGTTTTGACGTACTAAACAGCAAGAGACCTAATTTGTGAGTAATACACCAGTGTTCTGAAGTATTAAGCTGCAATACAACGAAATCATGTGTAATAGGCTAGAATACACTCACTTCTAGTGTAGTAAGCTTCAGTACAGTGAATTTTTGAGTAATATGCCAGAATACATAGAGTTTTGACGTACTAAACAGCAATAGACCTAATTTGTGAGTAATACACCAGTGTTCTGACGTATTAAGCTGCAATACAACGAAATCATGTGTAATAGGCCAGAATACACTCAATTCTAGTGTACTGAGCTTCAGTACAATGAATTTGTGAGTAATATGCCAGAATACATGGAGTTTTGACTTAATAAACAGCAAGAGACCTAATTTGTGAGTAATACACCAGTGTTCTGACGTATTAAGCTGCAATACAACGAAATCATGTGTAATTGGCCAGAATACACTCAATTCTAGTGTAGTAAGCTTCAGTACAACGAATTTGTGAGTAATATGAAAGAATACATAGAGTTTTGACGTACTAAACAGCAAGAGACCTAATTTGTGAGAAATACAACAGTGTTCTGACGTATTAGGCTGCAATACAACGAAATCATGTGTAATAGGCCAGAATACACTCAATTCTAGTGTAGTAAGCTTCAGCACAATGAATTTGTGAATAATATGCCAGAATACATGGAGTTTTTACGTACTAAACAGCAAGAGACCTAATTTGTGAGTAATACACCATTGTTCTGACGTATTAAGCTGCAATACAACGAAATCATGTGTAATAGGCTGGAATACACTCACTTCTAGTGTAGTAAGCTTCAGTACAAAGAATCTGTGAGTAATATGCCAGAATACATGGAGTTTTGACGTACTAAACAGCAAGAGACCTAATTTGTGAGTAATACACCAGTGTTATGACGTATTAAGCTGCAATACAACGAAATCATGTGTAATAGGCCAGAATACACTCAATTCTAGTGTAGTAAGCTTCAGTACAAAGAATTTGTGAGTAATATGCCAGAATACATGAAGTTTTGACGTACTAAACAGCAAGAGACCTAATTTGTGAGTAATACATCAGTGTTCTGACGTACTAAGCTGCAATATAACGAAATCATGTGTAATAGGCCAGAATACACTCAATTCTAGTGTAGTAAGCTTCAGTACAGTGAATTTGTGAGTAATATGCCAGAATACATAGAGTTTTGACGTACTAAACAGCAAGAGACCTAATTTGTGAGTAATACACCAGTGTTCTGACGTATTAAGCTGCAATACAACGAAATCATGTGTAATAGGCCATAATACACTCAATTCTAATGTAGTAAGCTTCAGTACAATGAATTTGTGAGTAATATGCCAGAATACATAGAGTTTTGACGTACTAAACAGAAAGAGACCTAATTTGTGAGTAATACACCAGTGTTCTGACGTATTAAGCTGCAATACAACGAAATCATGTGTAATAGGCCAGAATACACTCAATTCTAGTGTAGTAAGCTTCACTACAGTGAATTTGTGAGTAATATGCCAGAATACATAGAGTTTTGACGTACTAAACAGCAAGAGACCTAATTTGTGAGTAATACACCAGTGTTCTGACGTATTAAGCTGCAATACAACGAAAGCATGTGTAATAGGCCAGAATACACTCAATTCTAATGTAGTAAGCTTCAGTACAATGAATTTGTGAGTAATATGACAGAATACATAGAGTTTTGACGTACTAAACAGAAAGAGACCTAATTTGTGAGTAATACACCAGTGTTCTGACGTATTAAGCTGCAATACAACGAAATCATGTGTAATAGGCCAGAATACACTCAATTCTAGTGTAGTAAGCTTCAGTACAATGAATTTGTGAGTAATATGAAAGAATACATGGAGTTTTGACGTACTAAACAGCAAGAGACCTAATTTGTGAGTAATACACCATTGTTCTGACGTATTAAGCTGCAATACAACTAAATCATGTGTAATAGGCTGGAATACACTCACTTCTAGTGTAGTAAGCTTCAGTACAAAGAATTTGTGAGTAATATGCCAGAATACATGGAGTTTTGACGTACTAAACAGCAAGAGACCTAATTTGTGAGTAATACACCAGTGTTATGACGTATTAAGCTGCAATACAACGAAATCATGTGTAATAGGCCAGAATACACTCAATTCTAGTGTAGTAAGCTTCAGTACAAAGAATTTGTGAGTAATATGCCAGAATACATGAAGTTTTGACGTACTAAACAGCAAGAGACCTAATTTGTGAGTAATACATCAGTGTTCTGACGTACTAAGCTGCAATATAACGAAATCATGTGTAATAGGCCAGAATACACTCAATTCTAGTGTAGTAAGCTTCAGTACAATGAATTTGTGAGTAATATGCCAGAATACATGAAGTTTTGACGTACTAAACAGCAAGAGACCTAATTTGTGAGTAATACACCAGTGTTCTGACGTACTAAGCTGCAATACAACGAAATCATGTATAATAGGCCAGAATACACTCAATTCTAGTGTAGTAAGCTTCAGTACAGTGAATTTGTGAGTAATATGCCAGAATACATAGAGTTTTGACGTACTAAACAGCAAGAGACCTAATTTGTGAGTAATACACCAGTGTTCTGAAGTATTAAGCTGCAATACAACGAAATCATGTGTAATAGGCTAGAATACACTCACTTCTAGTGTAGTAAGCTTCAGTACAGTGAATTTTTGAGTAATATGCCAGAATACATAGAGTTTTGACGTACTAAACAGCAAGAGACCTAATTTGTGAGTAATACACCAGTGTTCTGACGTATTAAGCTGCAATACAACGAAATCATGTGTAATAGGCCAGAATACACTCAATTCTAGTGTACTGAGCTTCAGTACAATGAATTTGTGAGTAATATGCCAGAATACATGGAGTTTTGACTTAATAAACAGCAAGAGACCTAATTTGTGAGTAATACACCAGTGTTCTGACGTATTAAGCTGCAATACAACGAAATCATGTGTAATTGGCCAGAATACACTCAATTCTAGTGTAGTAAGCTTCAGTACAACGAATTTGTGAGTAATATGAAAGAATACATAGAGTTTTGACGTACTAAACAGCAAGAGACCTAATTTGTGAGAAATACAACAGTGTTCTGACGTATTAGGCTGCAATACAACGAAATCATGTGTAATAGGCCAGAATACACTCAATTCTAGTGTAGTAAGCTTCAGCACAATGAATTTGTGAATAATATGCCAGAATACATGGAGTTTTTACGTACTAAACAGCAAGAGACCTAATTTGTGAGTAATACACCATTGTTCTGACGTATTAAGCTGCAATACAACGAAATCATGTGTAATAGGCTGGAATACACTCACTTCTAGTGTAGTAAGCTTCAGTACAAAGAATCTGTGAGTAATATGCCAGAATACATGGAGTTTTGACGTACTAAACAGCAAGAGACCTAATTTGTGAGTAATACACCAGTGTTATGACGTATTAAGCTGCAATACAACGAAATCATGTGTAATAGGCCAGAATACACTCAATTCTAGTGTAGTAAGCTTCAGTACAAAGAATTTGTGAGTAATATGCCAGAATACATGAAGTTTTGACGTACTAAACAGCAAGAGACCTAATTTGTGAGTAATACATCAGTGTTCTGACGTACTAAGCTGCAATATAACGAAATCATGTGTAATAGGCCAGAATACACTCAATTCTAGTGTAGTAAGCTTCAGTACAGTGAATTTGTGAGTAATATGCCAGAATACATAGAGTTTTGACGTACTAAACAGCAAGAGACCTAATTTGTGAGTAATACACCAGTGTTCTGACGTATTAAGCTGCAATACAACGAAATCATGTGTAATAGGCCATAATACACTCAATTCTAATGTAGTAAGCTTCAGTACAATGAATTTGTGAGTAATATGCCAGAATACATAGAGTTTTGACGTACTAAACAGAAAGAGACCTAATTTGTGAGTAATACACCAGTGTTCTGACGTATTAAGCTGCAATACAACGAAATCATGTGTAATAGGCCAGAATACACTCAATTCTAGTGTAGTAAGCTTCAGTACAATGAATTTGTGAGTAATATGAAAGAATACATGGAGTTTTGACGTATTAAACAGCAAGAGACCTAATTTGTGAGTAATACACCATTGTTCTGACGTATTAAGCTGCAATACAACGAAATCATGTGTAATAGGCCAGAATACACTCAATTCTAGTGTAGTAAGCTTCAGTACAAAGAATTTGTGAGTAATATGCCAGAATACATGAAGTTTTGACGTACTAAACAGCAAGAGACCTAATTTGTGAGTAATAAATCAGTGTTCTGACGTACTAAGCTGCAATATAACGAAATCATGTGTAATAGGCCAGAATACACTCAATTCTAGTGTAGTAAGCTTCAGTACAATGAATTTGTGAGTAATATGCCAGAATACATGAAGTTTTGACGTACTAAACAGCAAGAGACCTAATTTGTGAGTAATACACCAGTGTTCTGACGTACTAAGCTGCAATACAACGAAATCATGTATAATAGGCCAGAATACACTCAATTCTAGTGTAGTAAGCTTCAGTACAGTGAATTTGTGAGTAATATGCCAGAATACATAGAGTTTTGACGTACTAAACAGCAAGAGACCTAATTTGTGAGTAATACACCAGTGTTCTGACGTATTAAGCTGCAATACAACGAAATCATGTGTAATAGGCTAGAATACACTCACTTCTAGTGTAGTAAGCTTCAGTACAGTGAATTTTTGAGTAATATGCCAGAATACATAGAGTTTTGACGTACTAAACAGCAAGAGACCTAATTTGTGAGTAATACACCAGTGTTCTGACGTATTAAGCTGCAATACAACGAAATCATGTGTAATAGGACAGAATACACTCAATGCTAGTGTACTGAGCTTCAGTACAATGAATTTGTGAGTAATATGCCAGAATACATGGAGTTTTGACTTAATAAACAGCAAGAGACCTAATTTGTGAGTAATACACCAGTGTTCTGACGTATTAAGCTGCAATACAACGAAATCATGTGTAATAGGCCAGAATACACTCAATTCTAGTGTAGTAAGCTTCAGTACAACGAATTTGTGAGTAATATGAAAGAATACATAGAGTTTTGACGTACTAAACAGCAAGAGACCTAATTTGTGAGAAATACACCAGTGTTCTGACGTATTAGGCTGCAATACAACGAAATCATGTGTAATAGGCCAGAATACACTCAATTCTAGTGTAGTAAGCTTCAGCACAATGAATTTGTGAATAATATGCCAGAATACATGGAGTTTTTACGTACTAAACAGCAAGAGACCTAATTTGTGAGTAATACACCATTGTTCTGACGTATTAAGCTGCAATACAACGAAATCATGTGTAATAGGCTGGAATACACTCACTTCTAGTGTAGTAAGCTTCAGTACAAAGAATCTGTGAGTAATATGCCAGAATACATGGAGTTTTGACGTACTAAACAGCAAGAGACCTAATTTGTGAGTAATACACCAGTGTTATGACGTATTAAGCTGCAATACAACGAAATCATGTGTAATAGGCCAGAATACACTCAATTCTAGTGTAGTAAGCTTCAGTACAAAGAATTTGTGAGTAATATGCCAGAATACATGAAGTTTTGACGTACTAAACAGCAAGAGACCTAATTTGTGAGTAATACATCAGTGTTCTGACGTACTAAGCTGCAATATAACGAAATCATGTGTAATAGGCCAGAATACACTCAATTCTAGTGTAGTAAGCTTCAGTACAGTGAATTTGTGAGTAATATGCCAGAATACATAGAGTTGTGACGTACTAAACAGCAAGAGACCTAATTTGTGAGTAATACACCAGTGTTCTGACGTATTAAGCTGCAATACAACGAAATCATGTGTAATAGGCCATAATACACTCAATTCTAGTGTAGTAAGCTTCAGTACAAAGAATTTGTGAGTAATATGCCAGAATACATAGAGTTTTGACGTACTAAACAGCAAGAGACCTAATTTGTGAGTAATACACCAGGGTTCTTACGTATTAAGCTGAAATACAACGAAATCATGTGTAATAGGCCAGAATACACTCAATTCTAGTGTAGTAAGCTTCAGTACAGTGAATGTGTGAGTAATATGCCAGAATACATAGAGTTTTGACGTACTAAACAGCAAGAGACCTAATTTGTGAGTAATACACCAGTGTTCTGACGTATTAAGCTGCAATACAACGAAATCATGTGTAATAGGCCAGAATACACTCAATTCTAGTGTAGTAAGCTTCAGTACAGTGAATTTGTGAGTAATATGCCAGAATACATAGAGTTTTGACGTACTAAACAGCAAGAGACCTAATTTGTGAGTAATACACCAGTGTTCTGACGTATTAAGCTGCAATACAACGAAAGCATGTGTAATAGGCCAGAATACACTCAATTCTAATGTAGTAAGCTTCAGTACAATGAATTTGTGAGTAATATGCCAGAATACATAGAGTTTTGACGTACTAAACAGAAAGAGACCTAATTTGTGAGTAATACACCAGTGTTCTGACGTATTAAGCTGCAATACAACGAAATCATGTGTAATAGGCCAGAATACACTCAATTCTAGTGTACTAAGCTTCAGTACAATGAATTTGTGAGTAATATGAAAGAATACATGGAGTTTTGACGTACTAAACAGCAAGAGACCTAATTTGTGAGTAATACACCATTGTTCTGACGTATTAAGCTGCAATACAACGAAATCATGTGTAATAGGCTGGAATAAACTCACTTCTAGTGTAGTAAGCTTCAGTACAAAGAATTTGTGAGTAATATGCCAGAATACATGGAGTTTTGACGTACTAAACAGCAAGAGACCTAATTTGTGAGTAATACACCAGTGTTATGACGTATTAAGCTGCAATACAACGAAATCATGTGTAATAGGCCAGAATACACTCAATTCTAGTGTAGTAAGCTTCAGTACAAAGAATTTGTGAGTAATATGCCAGAATACATGAAGTTTTGACGTACTAAACAGCAAGAGACCTAATTTGTGATTAATACATCAGTGTTCTGACGTACTAAGCTGCAATATAACGAAATCATGTGTAATAGGCCAGAATAAACTCAATTCTAGTGTAGTAAGCTTCAGTACAATGAATTTGTGAGTAATATGCCAGAATACATAGAGTTTTGACGTACTAAACAGCAAGAGACCTAATTTGTGAGTAATACACCAGTGTTCTGACGTATTAAGCTGCAATACAACGAAATCATGTGTAATAGGCCAGAATACACTCAATTCTAGTGTAGTAAGCTTCAGTACAATGAATTTGTGAGTAATATGCCAGAATACATGAAGTTTTGACGTACTAAACAGCAAGAGACCTAATTTGTGAGTAATACACCAGTGTTCTGACGTACTAAGCTGCAATACAACGAAATCATGTATAATAGGCCAGAATACACTCAATTCTAGTGTAGTAAGCTTCAGTACAGTGAATTTGTGAGTAATATGCCAGAATACATAGAGTTTTGACGTACTAAACAGCAAGAGACCTAATTTGTGAGTAATACACCAGTGTTCTTACGTATTAAGCTGCAATACAACGAAATCATGTGTAATAGGCCAGAATACACTCAATTCTAGTGTAGTAAGCTTCATTACAAAGAATTTGTGAGTAATATGCCAGAATACATAGAGTTTTGACGTACTAAACAGCAAGAGACCTAATTTGTGAGTAATACACCAGGGTTCTGACGTATTAAGCTGAAATACAACGAAATCATGTGTAATAGGCCAGAATACACTCAATTCTAGTGTAGTAAGCTTCAGTACAGTGAATTTGTGAGTAATATGCCAGAATACATAGAGTTTTGACGTACTAAACAGCAAGAGACCTAATTTGTGAGTAATACACCAGTGTTATGACGTATTAAGCTGCAATACAACGAAATCATGTGTAATAGGCCAGAATACACTCAATTCTAGTGTAGTAAGCTTCAGTACAATGAATTTGTGAGTAATATGCCAGAATACATGAAGTTTTGACGTACTAAACAGCAAGAGACCTAATTTGTGAGTAATACATCAGTGTTCTGACGTACTAAGCTACAATATAACGAAATCATGTGTAATAGGCCAGAATACACTCAATTCTAGTGTAGTAAGCTTCAGTACAGTGAATGTGTGAGTAATATGCCAGAATACATAGAGTTTTGACGTACTAAACAGCAAGAGACCTAATTTGTGAGTAATACACCAGTGTTCTGACGTATTAAGCTGCAATACAACGAAATCATGTGTAATAGGCCAGAATACACTCAATTCTAGTGTAGTAAGCTTCAGTACAGTGAATTTGTGAGTAATATGCCAGAATACATAGAGTTTTGACGTACTAAACAGCAAGAGACCTAATTTGTGAGTAATACACCAGTGTTCTGACGTATTAAGCTGCAATACAACGAAAGCATGTGTAATAGGCCAGAATACACTCAATTCTAATGTAGTAAGCTTCAGTACAATGAATTTGTGAGTAATATGCCAGAATACATAGAGTTTTGACGTACTAAACAGAAAGAGACCTAATTTGTGAGTAATACACCAGTGTTCTGACGTATTAAGCTGCAATACAACGAAATCATGTGTAATATGCCAGAATACACTCAATTCTAGTGTACTAAGCTTCAGTACAATGAATTTGTGAGTAATATGAAAGAATACATGGAGTTTTGACGTACTAAACAGCAAGAGACCTAATTTGTGAGTAATACACCATTGTTCTGACGTATTAAGCTGCAATACAACGAAATCATGTGTAATAGGCTGGAATAAACTCACTTCTAGTGTAGTAAGCTTCAGTACAAAGAATTTGTGAGTAATATGCCAGAATACATGGAGTTTTGACGTACTAAACAGCAAGAGACCTAATTTGTGAGTAATACACCAGTGTTATGACGTATTAAGCTGCAATACAACGAAATCATGTGTAATAGGCCAGAATACACTCAATTCTAGTGTAGTAAGCTTCAGTACAAAGAATTTGTGAGTAATATGCCAGAATACATGAAGTTTTGACGTACTAAACAGCAAGAGACCTAATTTGTGATTAATACATCAGTGTTCTGACGTACTAAGCTGCAATATAACGAAATCATGTGTAATAGGCCAGAATAAACTCAATTCTAGTGTAGTAAGCTTCAGTACAATGAATTTGTGAGTAATATG
Source organism: Meghimatium bilineatum (assembly GCA_034231615.1). Classification (NCBI taxonomy): domain Eukaryota; kingdom Metazoa; phylum Mollusca; class Gastropoda; order Stylommatophora; family Philomycidae; genus Meghimatium; species Meghimatium bilineatum. The sequence goes on along the minus strand of CM067305.1, from coordinate 27,602,329 downwards.
CCAGAATACATAGAGTTTTGACGTACTAAACAGCAAGAGACCTAATTTGTGAGTAATACACCAGTGTTCTGACGTATTAAGCTGCAATACAACGAAATCATGTGTAATAGGCCAGAATACACTCAATTCTAGTGTAGTAAGCTTCAGTACAATGAATTTGTGAGTAATATGCCAGAATACATGAAGTTTTGACGTACTAAACAGCAAGAGACCTAATTTGTGAGTAATACACCAGTGTTCTGACGTACTAAGCTGCAATACAACGAAATCATGTATAATAGGCCAGAATACACTCAATTCTAGTGTAGTAAGCTTCAGTACAGTGAATTTGTGAGTAATATGCCAGAATACATAGAGTTTTGACGTACTAAACAGCAAGAGACCTAATTTGTGAGTAATACACCAGTGTTCTTACGTATTAAGCTGCAATACAACGAAATCATGTGTAATAGGCCAGAATACACTCAATTCTAGTGTAGTAAGCTTCATTACAAAGAATTTGTGAGTAATATGCCAGAATACATAGAGTTTTGACGTACTAAACAGCAAGAGACCTAATTTGTGAGTAATACACCAGGGTTCTGACGTATTAAGCTGAAATACAACGAAATCATGTGTAATAGGCCAGAATACACTCAATTCTAGTGTAGTAAGCTTCAGTACAGTGAATTTGTGAGTAATATGCCAGAATACATAGAGTTTTGACGTACTAAACAGCAAGAGACCTAATTTGTGAGTAATACACCAGTGTTATGACGTATTAAGCTGCAATACAACGAAATCATGTGTAATAGGCCAGAATACACTCAATTCTAGTGTAGTAAGCTTCAGTACAATGAATTTGTGAGTAATATGCCAGAATACATGAAGTTTTGACGTACTAAACAGCAAGAGACCTAATTTGTGAGTAATACATCAGTGTTCTGACGTACTAAGCTGCAATATAACGAAATCATGTGTAATAGGCCAGAATACACTCAATTCTAGTGTAGTAAGCTTCAGTACAGTGAATTTGTGAGTAATATGCCAGAATACATAGAGTTTTGACGTACTAAACAGCAAGAGACCTAATTTGTGAGTAATACACCAGTGTTCTGACGTATTAAGCTGCAATACAACGAAATCATGTGTAATAGGCCAGAATACACTCAATTCTAGTGTAGTAAGCTTCAGTACAAAGAAATTGTGAGTAATATGCCAGAATACATAGAGTTTTGACGTACTAAACAGCAAGAGACCTAATTTGTGAGTAATACACCAGGGTTCAGACGTATTAAGCTGAAATACAACGAAATCATGTGTAATAGGCCAGAATACACTCAATTCTAGTGTAGTAAGCTTCAGTACAGTGAATTTGTGAGTAATATGCCAGAATACATAGAGTTTTGACGTACTAAACAGCAAGAGACCTAATTTGTGAGTAATACACCAGTGTTCTGACGTATTAAGCTGCAATAAAACGAAATCATGTGTAATAGGCCAGAATACACTCAATTCTAGAGTAGTAAGCTTCAGTACAATGAATTTGTGAGTAATATGCCAGAATACATAGAGTTTGACGTACTAAACAGCAAGAGACCTAATTTGTGAGTAATACACCAGTGTTCTGACGTATTAAGCTGCAATACAACGAAATCATGTGTAATAGGCCAGAATACACTCAATTCTAGTGTAGTAAGCTTCAGTACAATGAATTTGTGAGTAATATGCCAGAATACATGGAGTTTTGACGTACTAAACAGCAAGAGACCTAATTTGTGAGTAATACACCAGTGTTCTGACGTATTAAGCTGCAATACAACGAAATCATGTATAATAGGCCAGAATACACTCAATTCTAGTGTAGTAAGCTTCAGTACAGTGAATTTGTGAGTAATATGCCAGAATACATAGAGTTTTGACGTACTAAACAGCAAGAGACCTAATTTGTGAGTAATACACCAGTGTTCTGACGTATTAAGCTGCAATACAACGAAATCATGTGTAATAGGCCAGAATACACTCAATTCTAGTGTAGTAAGCTTCAGTACAGTGAATTTGTGAGTAATATGCCAGAATACATAGAGTTTTGACGTACTAAACAGCAAGAGACCTAATTTGTGAGTAATACAGCAGTGTTCTGACGTATTAAGCTGCAATACAACGAAATCATGTGTAATAGGCCAGAATACACTCAATTCTAGTGTAGTAAGCTTCAGCACAATGAATTTGTGAATAATATGCCAGAATACATGGAGTTTTTACGTACTAAACAGCAAGAGACCTAATTTGTGAGTAATACACCATTGTTCTGACGTATTAAGCTGCAATACAACGAAATCATGTGTAATAGGCTGGAATACACTCACTTCTAGTGTAGTAAGCTTCAGTACAAAGAATCTGTGAGTAATATGCCAGAATACATGGAGTTTTGACGTACTAAACAGCAAGAGACCTAATTTGTGAGTAATACACCAGTGTTATGACGTATTAAGCTGCAATACAACGAAATCATGTGTAATAGGCCAGAATACACTCAATTCTAGTGTAGTAAGCTTCAGTACAAAGAATTTGTGAGTAATATGCCAGAATACATGAAGTTTTGACGTACTAAACAGCAAGAGACCTAATTTGTGAGTAATACATCAGTGTTCTGACGTACTAAGCTGCAATATAACGAAATCATGTGTAATAGGCCAGAATACACTCAATTCTAGTGTAGTAAGCTTCAGTACAGTGAATTTGTGAGTAATATGCCAGAATACATAGAGTTGTGACGTACTAAACAGCAAGAGACCTAATTTGTGAGTAATACACCAGTGTTCTGACGTATTAAGCTGCAATACAACGAAATCATGTGTAATAGGCCATAATACACTCAATTCTAGTGTAGTAAGCTTCAGTACAAAGAATTTGTGAGTAATATGCCAGAATACATAGAGTTTTGACGTACTAAACAGCAAGAGACCTAATTTGTGAGTAATACACCAGGGTTCTTACGTATTAAGCTGAAATACAACGAAATCATGTGTAATAGGCCAGAATACACTCAATTCTAGTGTAGTAAGCTTCAGTACAGTGAATGTGTGAGTAATATGCCAGAATACATAGAGTTTTGACGTACTAAACAGCAAGAGACCTAATTTGTGAGTAATACACCAGTGTTCTGACGTATTAAGCTGCAATACAACGAAATCATGTGTAATAGGCCAGAATACACTCAATTCTAGTGTAGTAAGCTTCAGTACAGTGAATTTGTGAGTAATATGCCAGAATACATAGAGTTTTGACGTACTAAACAGCAAGAGACCTAATTTGTGAGTAATACACCAGTGTTCTGACGTATTAAGCTGCAATACAACGAAAGCATGTGTAATAGGCCAGAATACACTCAATTCTAATGTAGTAAGCTTCAGTACAATGAATTTGTGAGTAATATGCCAGAATACATAGAGTTTTGACGTACTAAACAGAAAGAGACCTAATTTGTGAGTAATACACCAGTGTTCTGACGTATTAAGCTGCAATACAACGAAATCATGTGTAATAGGCCAGAATACACTCAATTCTAGTGTACTAAGCTTCAGTACAATGAATTTGTGAGTAATATGAAAGAATACATGGAGTTTTGACGTACTAAACAGCAAGAGACCTAATTTGTGAGTAATACACCATTGTTCTGACGTATTAAGCTGCAATACAACGAAATCATGTGTAATAGGCTGGAATAAACTCACTTCTAGTGTAGTAAGCTTCAGTACAAAGAATTTGTGAGTAATATGCCAGAATACATGGAGTTTTGACGTACTAAACAGCAAGAGACCTAATTTGTGAGTAATACACCAGTGTTATGACGTATTAAGCTGCAATACAACGAAATCATGTGTAATAGGCCAGAATACACTCAATTCTAGTGTAGTAAGCTTCAGTACAAAGAATTTGTGAGTAATATGCCAGAATACATGAAGTTTTGACGTACTAAACAGCAAGAGACCTAATTTGTGATTAATACATCAGTGTTCTGACGTACTAAGCTGCAATATAACGAAATCATGTGTAATAGGCCAGAATAAACTCAATTCTAGTGTAGTAAGCTTCAGTACAATGAATTTGTGAGTAATATGCCAGAATACATAGAGTTTTGACGTACTAAACAGCAAGAGACCTAATTTGTGAGTAATACACCAGTGTTCTGACGTATTAAGCTGCAATACAACGAAATCATGTGTAATAGGCCAGAATACACTCAATTCTAGTGTAGTAAGCTTCAGTACAATGAATTTGTGAGTAATATGCCAGAATACATGAAGTTTTGACGTACTAAACAGCAAGAGACCTAATTTGTGAGTAATACACCAGTGTTCTGACGTACTAAGCTGCAATACAACGAAATCATGTATAATAGGCCAGAATACACTCAATTCTAGTGTAGTAAGCTTCAGTACAGTGAATTTGTGAGTAATATGCCAGAATACATAGAGTTTTGACGTACTAAACAGCAAGAGACCTAATTTGTGAGTAATACACCAGTGTTCTTACGTATTAAGCTGCAATACAACGAAATCATGTGTAATAGGCCAGAATACACTCAATTCTAGTGTAGTAAGCTTCATTACAAAGAATTTGTGAGTAATATGCCAGAATACATAGAGTTTTGACGTACTAAACAGCAAGAGACCTAATTTGTGAGTAATACACCAGGGTTCTGACGTATTAAGCTGAAATACAACGAAATCATGTGTAATAGACCAGAATACACTCAATTCTAGTGTAGTAAGCTTCAGTACAGTGAATTTGTGAGTAATATGCCAGAATACATAGAGTTTTGACGTACTAAACAGCAAGAGACCTAATTTGTGAGTAATACACCAGTGTTATGACGTATTAAGCTGCAATACAACGAAATCATGTGTAATAGGCAAGAATACACTCAATTCTAGTGTAGTAAGCTTCAGTACAATGAATTTGTGAGTAATATGCCAGAATACATGAAGTTTTGACGTACTAAACAGCAAGAGACCTAATTTGTGAGTAATACATCAGTGTTCTGACGTACTAAGCTACAATATAACGAAATCATGTGTAATAGGCCAGAATACACTCAATTCTAGTGTAGTAAGCTTCAGTACAGTGAATGTGTGAGTAATATGCCAGAATACATGGAGTTTTGACGTACTAAACAGCAAGAGACCTAATTTGTGAGTAATACACCAGTGTTCTGACGTATTAAGCTGCAATACAACGAAATCATGTGTAATAGGCCAGAATACACTCAATTCTAGTGTAGTAAGCTTCAGTACAGTGAATTTGTGAGTAATATGCCAGAATACATAGAGTTTTGACGTACTAAACAGCAAGAGACCTAATTTGTGAGTAATACACCAGTGTTCTGACGTATTAAGCTGCAATACAACGAAAGCATGTGTAATAGGCCAGAATACACTCAATTCTAATGTAGTAAGCTTCAGTACAATGAATTTGTGAGTAATATGCCAGAATACATAGAGTTTTGACGTACTAAACAGAAAGAGACCTAATTTGTGAGTAATACACCAGTGTTCTGACGTATTAAGCTGCAATACAACGAAATCATGTGTAATAGGCCAGAATACACTCAATTCTAGTGTACTAAGCTTCAGTACAATGAATTTGTGAGTAATATGAAAGAATACATGGAGTTTTGACGTACTAAGCAAGAGACCTAATTTGTGAGTAATACACCATTGTTCTGACGTATTAAGCTGCAACACAACGAAATCATGTGTAATAGGCTGGAATAAACTCACTTCTAGTGTAGTAAGCTTCAGTACAAAGAATTTGTGAGTAATATGCCAGAATACATGGAGTTTTGACGTACTAAACAGCAAGAGACCTAATTTGTGAGTAATACACCAGTGTTATGACGTATTAAGCTGCAATACAACGAAATCATGTGTAATAGGCCAGAATACACTCAATTCTAGTGTAGTAAGCTTCAGTACAAAGAATTTGTGAGTAATATGCCAGAATACATGAAGTTTTGACGTACTAAACAGCAAGAGACCTAATTTGTGATTAATACATCAGTGTTCTGACGTACTAAGCTGCAATATAACGAAATCATGTGTAATAGGCCAGAATAAACTCAATTCTAGTGTAGTAAGCTTCAGTACAATGAATTTGTGAGTAATATGCCAGAATACATAGAGTTTTGACGTACTAAACAGCAAGAGACCTAATTTGTGAGTAATACACCAGTGTTCTGACGTATTAAGCTGCAATACAACGAAATCATGTGTAATAGGCCAGAATACACTCAATTCTAGTGTAGTAAGCTTCAGTACAATGAATTTGTGAGTAATATGCCAGAATACATGAAGTTTTGACGTACTAAACAGCAAGAGACCTAATTTGTCAGTAATACACCAGTGTTCTGACGTACTAAGCTGCAATACAACGAAATCATGTATAATAGGCCAGAATACACTCAATTCTAGTGTAGTAAGCTTCAGTACAGTGAATTTGTGAGTAATATGCCAGAATACATAGAGTTTTGACGTACTAAACAGCAAGAGACCTAATTTGTGAGTAATACACCAGTGTTCTTACGTATTAAGCTGCAATACAACGAAATCATGTGTAATAGGCCAGAATACACTCAATTCTAGTGTAGTAAGCTTCATTACAAAGAATTTGTGAGTAATATGCCAGAATACATAGAGTTTTGACGTACTAAACAGCAAGAGACCTAATTTGTGAGTAATACACCAGGGTTCTGACGTATTAAGCTGAAATACAACGAAATCATGTGTAATAGGCCAGAATACACTCAATTCTAGTGTAGTAAGCTTCAGTACAGTGAATTTGTGAGTAATATGCCAGAATACATAGAGTTTTGACGTACTAAACAGCAAGAGACCTAATTTGTGAGTAATACACCAGTGTTATGACGTATTAAGCTGCAATACAACGAAATCATGTGTAATAGGCCAGAATACACTCAATTCTAGTGTAGTAAGCTTCAGTACAATGAATTTGTGAGTAATATGCCAGAATACATGAAGTTTTGACGTACTAAACAGCAAGAGACCTAATTTGTGAGTAATACATCAGTGTTCTGACGTACTAAGCTGCAATATAACGAAATCATGTGTAATAGGCCAGAATACACTCAATTCTAGTGTAGTAAGCTTCAGTACAGTGAATTTGTGAGTAATATGCCAGAATACATAGAGTTTTGACGTACTAGACAGCAAGAGACCTAATGTGTGAGTAATACACCAGTGTTCTGACGTATTAAGCTGCCATAGAACGAAATCATGTGTAATAGGCCAGAATACACTCAATTCTAGTGTAGTAAGCTTCAGTACAAAGAAATTGTGAGTAATATGCCAGAATACATAGAGTTTTGACGTACTAAACAGCAAGAGACCTAATTTGTGAGTAATACACCAGGGTTCAGACGTATTAAGCTGAAATACAACGAAATCATGTGTAATAGGCCAGAATACACTCAATTCTAGTGTAGTAAGCTTCAGTACAGTGAATTTGTGAGTAATATGCCAGAATACATAGAGTTTTGACGTACTAAACAGCAAGAGACCTAATTTGTGAGTAATACACCAGTGTTCTGACGTATTAAGCTGCAATAAAACGAAATCATGTATAATAGGCCAGAATACACTCAATTCTAGTGTAGTAAGCTTCAGTACAGTGAATTTGTGAGTAATATGCCAGAATACATAGAGTTTTGACGTACTAAACAGCAAGAGACCTAATTTGTGAGTAATACACCAGTGTTCTGACGTATTAAGCTGCAATACAACGAAATCATGTGTAATAGGCCAGAATACACTCAATTCTAGTGTAGTAAGCTTCAGTACAGTGAATTTGTGAGTAATATGCCAGAATACATAGAGTTTTGACGTACTAAACAGCAAGAGACCTAATTTGTGAGTAATACAGCAGTGTTCTGACGTATTAAGCTGCAATACAACGAAATCATGTGTAATAGGCCAGAATACACTCAATTCTAGTGTAGTAAGCTTCAGTACAATGAATTTGTGAATAATATGCCAGAATACATAGAGTTTTGACGTACTAAACAGCAAGAGACCTAATTTGTGAGTAATACACCAGTGTTCTGACGTATTAAGCTGCAATACAACGAAATCATGTGTAATAGGCCAGAATACACTCAATTCTAGTGTAGTAAGCTTCAGTACAGTGAATTTGTGAGTAATATGCCAGAATACATAGAGTTTTGACGTACTAAACAGCAAGAGACCTAATTTGTGAGTAATACACCAGTGTTCTGACGTATTAAGCTGCAATACAATGAAAGCATGTGTAATAGGCCAGAATACACTCAATTCTAATGTAGTAAGCTTCAGTACAATGAATTTGTGAGTAATATGCCAGAATACATAGAGTTTTGACGTACTAAACAGAAAGAGACCTAATTTGTGAGTAATACACCAGTGTTCTGACGTATTAAGCTGCAATACAACGAAATCATGTGTAATAGGCCATAATACACTCAATTCTAGTGTAGTAAGCTTCAGTACAAAGAATTTGTGAGTAATATGCCAGAATACATAGAGTTTTGACGTACTAAACAGCAAGAGACCTAATTTGTGAGTAATACACCAGGGTTCTGACGTATTAAGCTGAAATACAACGAAATCATATGTAATAGGCCAGAATACACTCAATTCTAGTGTAGTAAGCTTCAGTACAATGAATTTGTGAGTAATATGCCAGAATACATGAAGTTTTGACGTACTAAACAGCAAGAGACCTAATTTGTCAGTAATACACCAGTGTTCTGACGTACTAAGCTGCAATACAACGAAATCATGTATAATAGGCCAGAATACACTCAATTCTAGTGTAGTAAGCTTCAGTACAGTGAATTTGTGAGTAATATGCCAGAATACATAGAGTTTTGACGTACTAAACAGCAAGAGACCTAATTTGTGAGTAATACACCAGTGTTCTTACGTATTAAGCTGCAATACAACGAAATCATGTGTAATAGGCCAGAATACACTCAATTCTAGTGTAGTAAGCTTCATTACAAAGAATTTGTGAGTAATATGCCAGAATACATAGAGTTTTGACGTACTAAACAGCAAGAGACCTAATTTGTGAGTAATACACCAGGGTTCTGACGTATTAAGCTGAAATACAACGAAATCATGTGTAATAGGCCAGAATACACTCAATTCTAGTGTAGTAAGCTTCAGTACAGTGAATTTGTGAGTAATATGCCAGAATACATAGAGTTTTGACGTACTAAACAGCAAGAGACCTAATTTGTGAGTAATACACCAGTGTTATGACGTATTAAGCTGCAATACAACGAAATCATGTGTAATAGGCCAGAATACACTCAATTCTAGTGTAGTAAGCTTCAGTACAATGAATTTGTGAGTAATATGCCAGAATACATGAAGTTTTGACGTACTAAACAGCAAGAGACCTAATTTGTGAGTAATACATCAGTGTTCTGACGTACTAAGCTGCAATATAACGAAATCATGTGTAATAGGCCAGAATACACTCAATTCTAGTGTAGTAAGCTTCAGTACAGTGAATTTGTGAGTAATATGCCAGAATACATAGAGTTTTGACGTACTAGACAGCAAGAGACCTAATGTGTGAGTAATACACCAGTGTTCTGACGTATTAAGCTGCCATAGAACGAAATCATGTGTAATAGGCCAGAATACACTCAATTCTAGTGTAGTAAGCTTCAGTACAAAGAAATTGTGAGTAATATGCCAGAATACATAGAGTTTTGACGTACTAAACAGCAAGAGACCTAATTTGTGAGTAATACACCAGGGTTCAGACGTATTAAGCTGAAATACAACGAAATCATGTGTAATAGGCCAGAATACACTCAATTCTAGTGTAGTAAGCTTCAGTACAGTGAATTTGTGAGTAATATGCCAGAATACATAGAGTTTTGACGTACTAAACAGCAAGAGACCTAATTTGTGAGTAATACACCAGTGTTCTGACGTATTAAGCTGCAATAAAACGAAATCATGTATAATAGGCCAGAATACACTCAATTCTAGTGTAGTAAGCTTCAGTACAGTGAATTTGTGAGTAATATGCCAGAATACATAGAGTTTTGACGTACTAAACAGCAAGAGACCTAATTTGTGAGTAATACACCAGTGTTCTGACGTATTAAGCTGCAATACAACGAAATCATGTGTAATAGGCCAGAATACACTCAATTCTAGTGTAGTAAGCTTCAGTACAGTGAATTTGTGAGTAATATGCCAGAATACATAGAGTTTTGACGTACTAAACAGCAAGAGACCTAATTTGTGAGTAATACAGCAGTGTTCTGACGTATTAAGCTGCAATACAACGAAATCATGTGTAATAGGCCAGAATACACTCAATTCTAGTGTAGTAAGCTTCAGTACAATGAATTTGTGAATAATATGCCAGAATACATAGAGTTTTGACGTACTAAACAGCAAGAGACCTAATTTGTGAGTAATACACCAGTGTTCTGACGTATTAAGCTGCAATACAACGAAATCATGTGTAATAGGCCAGAATACACTCAATTCTAGTGTAGTAAGCTTCAGTACAGTGAATTTGTGAGTAATATGCCAGAATACATAGAGTTTTGACGTACTAAACAGCAAGAGACCTAATTTGTGAGTAATACACCAGTGTTCTGACGTATTAAGCTGCAATACAATGAAAGCATGTGTAATAGGCCAGAATACACTCAATTCTAATGTAGTAAGCTTCAGTACAATGAATTTGTGAGTAATATGCCAGAATACATAGAGTTTTGACGTACTAAACAGAAAGAGACCTAATTTGTGAGTAATACACCAGTGTTCTGACGTATTAAGCTGCAATACAACGAAATCATGTGTAATAGGCCATAATACACTCAATTCTAGTGTAGTAAGCTTCAGTACAAAGAATTTGTGAGTAATATGCCAGAATACATAGAGTTTTGACGTACTAAACAGCAAGAGACCTAATTTGTGAGTAATACACCAGGGTTCTGACGTATTAAGCTGAAATACAACGAAATCATATGTAATAGGCCAGAATACACTCAATTCTAGTGTAGTAAGCTTCAGTACAGTGAATGTGTGAGTAATATGCCAGAATACATAGCGTTTTGACGTACTAAACAGCAAGAGACCTAATTTGTGAGTAATACATCAGTGTTCTGACGTACTAAGCTGCAATATAACGAAATCATGTGTAATAGGCCAGAATACACTCAATTCTAGTGTAGTAAGCTTCAGTACAGTGAATTTGTGAGTAATATGCCAGAATACATAGAGTTTTGACGTACTAAACAGCAAGAGACCTAATTTGTGAGTAATACACCAGGGTTCTGACGTATTAAGCTGAAATACAACGAAATCATGTGTAATAGACCAGAATACACTCAATTCTAGTGTAGTAAGCTTCAGTACAGTGAATTTGTGAGTAATATGCCAGAATACATAGAGTTTTGACGTACTAAACAGCAAGAGACCTAATTTGTGAGTAATACACCAGTGTTATGACGTATTAAGCTGCAATACAACGAAATCATGTGTAATAGGCAAGAATACACTCAATTCTAGTGTAGTAAGCTTCAGTACAATGAATTTGTGAGTAATATGCCAGAATACATGAAGTTTTGACGTACTAAACAGCAAGAGACCTAATTTGTGAGTAATACATCAGTGTTCTGACGTACTAAGCTACAATATAACGAAATCATGTGTAATAGGCCAGAATACACTCAATTCTAGTGTAGTAAGCTTCAGTACAGTGAATGTGTGAGTAATATGCCAGAATACATGGAGTTTTGACGTACTAAACAGCAAGAGACCTAATTTGTGAGTAATACACCAGTGTTCTGACGTATTAAGCTGCAATACAACGAAATCATGTGTAATAGGCCAGAATACACTCAATTCTAGTGTAGTAAGCTTCAGTACAGTGAATTTGTGAGTAATATGCCAGAATACATAGAGTTTTGACGTACTAAACAGCAAGAGACCTAATTTGTGAGTAATACACCAGTGTTCTGACGTATTAAGCTGCAATACAACGAAAGCATGTGTAATAGGCCAGAATACACTCAATTCTAATGTAGTAAGCTTCAGTACAATGAATTTGTGAGTAATATGCCAGAATACATAGAGTTTTGACGTACTAAACAGAAAGAGACCTAATTTGTGAGTAATACACCAGTGTTCTGACGTATTAAGCTGCAATACAACGAAATCATGTGTAATAGGCCAGAATACACTCAATTCTAGTGTACTAAGCTTCAGTACAATGAATTTGTGAGTAATATGAAAGAATACAAGGAGTTTTGACGTACTAAGCAAGAGACCTAATTTGTGAGTAATACACCATTGTTCTGACGTATTAAGCTGCAATACAACGAAATCATGTGTAATAGGCTGGAATAAACTCACTTCTAGTGTAGTAAGCTTCAGTACAAAGAATTTGTGAGTAATATGCCAGAATACATGGAGTTTTGACGTACTAAACAGCAAGAGACCTAATTTGTGAGTAATACACCAGTGTTATGACGTATTAAGCTGCAATACAACGAAATCATGTGTAATAGGCCAGAATACACTCAATTCTAGTGTAGTAAGCTTCAGTACAAAGAATTTGTGAGTAATATGCCAGAATACATGAAGTTTTGACGTACTAAACAGCAAGAGACCTAATTTGTGATTAATACATCAGTGTTCTGACGTACTAAGCTGCAATATAACGAAATCATGTGTAATAGGCCAGAATAAACTCAATTCCAGTGTAGTAAGCTTCAGTACAATGAATTTGTGAGTAATATGCCAGAATACATAGAGTTTTGACGTACTAAACAGCAAGAGACCTAATTTGTGAGTAATACACCAGGGTTCTGACGTATTAAGCTGAAATACAACGAAATCATGTGTAATAGGCCAGAATACACTCAATTCTAGTGTAGTAAGCTTCAGTACAGTGAATTTGTGAGTAATATGCCAGAATACATAGAGTTTTGACGTACTAAACAGCAAGAGACCTAATTTGTGAGTAATACACCAGTGTTATGACGTATTAAGCTGCAATACAACGAAATCATGTGTAATAGGCCAGAATACACTCAATTCTAGTGTAGTAAGCTTCAGTACAATGAATTTGTGAGTAATATGCCAGAATACATGAAGTTTTGACGTACTAAACAGCAAGAGACCTAATTTGTGAGTAATACATCAGTGTTCTGACGTACTAAGCTGCAATATAACGAAATCATGTGTAATAGGCCAGAATACACTCAATTCTAGTGTAGTAAGCTTCAGTACAGTGAATTTGTGAGTAATATGCCAGAATACATAGAGTTTTGACGTACTAGACAGCAAGAGACCTAATGTGTGAGTAATACACCAGTGTTCTGACGTATTAAGCTGCCATAGAACGAAATCATGTGTAATAGGCCAGAATACACTCAATTCTAGTGTAGTAAGCTTCAGTACAAAGAAATTGTGAGTAATATGCCAGAATACATAGAGTTTTGACGTACTAAACAGCAAGAGACCTAATTTGTGAGTAATACACCAGGGTTCAGACGTATTAAGCTGAAATACAACGAAATCATGTGTAATAGGCCAGAATACACTCAATTCTAGTGTAGTAAGCTTCAGTACAGTGAATTTGTGAGTAATATGCCAGAATACATAGAGTTTTGACGTACTAAACAGCAAGAGACCTAATTTGTGAGTAATACACCAGTGTTCTGACGTATTAAGCTGCAATAAAACGAAATCATGTATAATAGGCCAGAATACACTCAATTCTAGTGTAGTAAGCTTCAGTACAGTGAATTTGTGAGTAATATGCCAGAATACATAGAGTTTTGACGTACTAAACAGCAAGAGACCTAATTTGTGAGTAATACACCAGTGTTCTGACGTATTAAGCTGCAATACAACGAAATCATGTGTAATAGGCCAGAATACACTCAATTCTAGTGTAGTAAGCTTCAGTACAGTGAATTTGTGAGTAATATGCCAGAATACATAGAGTTTTGACGTACTAAACAGCAAGAGACCTAATTTGTGAGTAATACAGCAGTGTTCTGACGTATTAAGCTGCAATACAACGAAATCATGTGTAATAGGCCAGAATACACTCAATTCTAGTGTAGTAAGCTTCAGTACAATGAATTTGTGAATAATATGCCAGAATACATAGAGTTTTGACGTACTAAACAGCAAGAGACCTAATTTGTGAGTAATACACCAGTGTTCTGACGTATTAAGCTGCAATACAACGAAATCATGTGTAATAGGCCAGAATACACTCAATTCTAGTGTAGTAAGCTTCAGTACAGTGAATTTGTGAGTAATATGCCAGAATACATAGAGTTTTGACGTACTAAACAGCAAGAGACCTAATTTGTGAGTAATACAGCAGTGTTCTGACGTATTAAGCTGCAATACAATGAAAGCATGTGTAATAGGCCAGAATACACTCAATTCTAGTGTAGTAAGCTTCAGTACAATGAATTTGTGAATAATATGCCAGAATACATAGAGTTTTGACGTACTAAACAGCAAGAGACCTAATTTGTGAGTAATACACCAGTGTTCTGACGTATTAAGCTGCAATACAACGAAATCATGTGTAATAGGCCAGAATACACTCAATTCTAGTGTAGTAAGCTTCAGTACAGTGAATTTGTGAGTAATATGCCAGAATACATAGAGTTTTGACGTACTAAACAGCAAGAGACCTAATTTGTGAGTAATACACCAGTGTTCTGACGTATTAAGCTGCAATACAATGAAAGCATGTGTAATAGGCCAGAATACACTCAATTCTAATGTAGTAAGCTTCAGTACAATGAATTTGTGAGTAATATGCCAGAATACATAGAGTTTTGACGTACTAAACAGAAAGAGACCTAATTTGTGAGTAATACACCAGTGTTCTGACGTATTAAGCTGCAATACAACGAAATCATGTGTAATAGGCCATAATACACTCAATTCTAGTGTAGTAAGCTTCAGTACAAAGAATTTGTGAGTAATATGCCAGAATACATAGAGTTTTGACGTACTAAACAGCAAGAGACCTAATTTGTGAGTAATACACCAGGGTTCTGACGTATTAAGCTGAAATACAACGAAATCATATGTAATAGGCCAGAATACACTCAATTCTAGTGTAGTAAGCTTCAGTACAGTGAATGTGTGAGTAATATGCCAGAATACATAGCGTTTTGACGTACTAAACAGCAAGAGACCTAATTTGTGAGTAATACATCAGTGTTCTGACGTACTAAGCTGCAATATAACGAAATCATGTGTAATAGGCCAGAATACACTCAATTCTAGTGTAGTAAGCTTCAGTACAGTGAATTTGTGAGTAATATGCCAGAATACATAGAGTTTTGACGTACTAAACAGCAAGAGACCTAATTTGTGAGTAATACACCAGGGTTCTGACGTATTAAGCTGAAATACATCGAAATCATGTGTAATAGGCCAGAATACACTCAATTCTAGTGTAGTAAGCTTCAGTACAGTGAATTTGTGAGTAATATGCCAGAATACATAGAGTTTTGACGTACTAAACAGCAAGAGACCTAATTTGTGAGTAATACACCAGTGTTATGACGTATTAAGCTGCAATACAACGAAATCATGTGTAATAGGCCAGAATACACTCAATTCTAGTGTAGTAAGCTTCAGTACAAAGAATTTGCGAGTAATATGCCAGAATACATGAAGTTATGACGTACTAAACAGCAAGAGACCTAATTTGTGAGTAATACATCAGTGTTCTGACGTACTAAGCTGCAATATAACGAAATCATGTGTAATAGGCCAGAATACACTCAATTCTAGTGTAGTAAGCTTCAGTACAGTGAATTTGTGAGTAATATGCCAGAATACATAGAGTTTTGACGTACTAAACAGCAAGAGACCTAATTTGTGAGTAATACACCAGTGTTCTGACGTATTAAGCTGCAATACAACGAAATCATGTGTAATAGGCCAGCATACACTCAATTCTAGTGTACTGAGCTTCAGTACAATGAATTTGTGAGTAATATGCCAGAATACATGGAGTTTTGACGTAATAAACAGCAAGAGACCTAATTTTCTGAGTAATACACCAGTGTTCTGACGTATTAAGCTGCAATACAACGAAATCATGTGTAATAGGCCAGAATACACTCAATTCTAGTGTAGTAAGCTTCAGTACAGTGAATTTGTGAGTAATATGCCAGAATACATAGTGTTTTGACGTACTAAACAGCAAGAGACCTAATTTGTGAGTAATACACCAGTGTTCTGACGTATTAAGCTGCAAAACAACGAAATCATGTGTAATAGGCCAGAATACACTCAATTCTAGTGTAGTAAGCTTCAGTACAGTGAATGTGTGAGTAATATGCCAGAATACATAGCGTTTTGACGTACTAAACAGCAAGAGACCTAATTTGTGAGTAATACATCAGTGTTCTGACGTACTAAGCTGCAATATAACGAAATCATGTGCAATAGGCCAGAATACACTCAATTCTAGTGTAGTAAGCTTCAGTACAGTGAATTTGTGAGTAATATGCCAGAATACATAGAGTTTTGACGTACTAAACAGCAAGAGACCTAATTTGTGAGTAATACACCAGGGTTCTGACGTATTAAGCTGAAATACAACGAAATCATGTGTAATAGGCCAGAATACACTCAATTCTAGTGTAGTAAGCTTCAGTACAGTGAATTTGTGAGTAATATGCCAGAATACATAGAGTTTTGACGTACTAAACAGCAAGAGACCTAATTTGTGAGTAATACACCAGTGTTATGACGTATTAAGCTGCAATACAACGAAATCATGTGTAATAGGCCAGAATACACTCAATTCTAGTGTAGTAAGCTTCAGTACAAAGAATTTGCGAGTAATATGCCAGAATACATGAAGTTATGACGTACTAAACAGCAAGAGACCTAATTTGTGAGTAATACATCAGTGTTCTGACGTACTAAGCTGCAATATAACGAAATCATGTGTAATAGGCCAGAATACACTCAATTCTAGTGTAGTAAGCTTCAGTACAGTGAATTTGTGAGTAATATGCCAGAATACATAGAGTTTTGACGTACTAAACAGCAAGAGACCTAATTTGTGAGTAATACACCAGTGTTCTGACGTATTAAGCTGCAATAGAAAGAAATCATGTGTAATAGGCCAGAATACACTCAATTCTAGTGTAGTAAGCTTCAGTACAAAGAAATTGTGAGTAATATGCCAGAATACATAGAGTTTTGACGTACTAAACAGCAAGAGACCTAATTTGTGAGTAATACACCAGGATTCAGACGTATTAAGCTGAAATACAACGAAATCATGTGTAATAGGCCAGAATACACTCAATTCTAGTGTAGTAAGCTTCAGTACAGTGAATTTGTGAGTAATATGCCAGAATACATAGAGTTTTGACGTACTAAACAGCAAGAGACCTAATTTGTGAGTAATACACCAGTGTTCTGACGTATTAAGCTGCAATAAAACGAAATCATGTGTAATAGGCCAGAATACACTCAATTCTAGTGTAGTAAGCTTCAGTACAATGAATTTGTGAGTAATATGCCAGAATACATAGAGTTTTGACGTACTAAACAGCAAGAGACCTAATTTGTGAGTAATACACCAGTGTTCTGACGTATTAAGCTGCAATACAACGAAATCATGTGTAATAGGCCAGAATACACTCAATTCTAGTGTAGTAAGCTTCAGTACAATGAATTTGTGAGTAATATGCCAGAATACATGAAGTTTTGACGTACTAAACAGCAAGAGACCTAATTTGTGAGTAATACACCAGTGTTCTGACGTATTAAGCTGCAATACAACGAAATCATGTGTAATAGGCCAGAATACACTCAATTCTAGTGTAGTAAGCTTCAGTACAAAGAATTTGCGAGTAATATGCCAGAATACATGAAGTTATGACGTACTAAACAGCAAGAGACCTAATTTGTGAGTAATACATCAGTGTTCTGACGTACTAAGCTGCAATATAACGAAATCATGTGTAATAGGCCAGAATACACTCAATTCTAGTGTAGTAAGCTTCAGTACAGTGAATTTGTGAGTAATATGCCAGAATACATAGAGTTTTGACGTACTAAACAGCAAGAGACCTAATTTGTGAGTAATACACCAGTGTTCTGACGTATTAAGCTGCAATACAGCGAAATCATGTGTAATAGGCCAGAATACACTCAATTCTAGTGTAGTAAGCTTCAGTACAATGAATTTGTGAGTAATATGCCAGAATACATGAAGTTTTGACGTACTAAACAGCAAGAGACCTAATTTGTGAGTAATACACCAGTGTTCTGACGTATTAAGCTGCAATACAACGAAATCATGTATAATAGGCCAGAATACACTCAATTCTAGTGTAGTAAGCTTCAGTACAGTGAATTTGTGAGTAATATGCCAGAATACATAGAGTTTTGACGTACTAAACAGCAAGAGACCTAATTTGTGAGTAATACACCAGTGTTCTGACGTATTAAGCTGAAATACAACGAAATCATATGTAATAGGCCAGAATACACTCAATTCTAGTGTAGTAAGCTTCAGTACAGTGAATGTGTGAGTAATATGCCAGAATACATAGAGTTTTGACGTACTAAACAGCAAGAGACCTAATTTGTGAGTAATACACCAGTGTTCTGACGTATTAAGCTGCAATACAACGAAATCATGTGTAATAGGCCAGCATACACTCAATTCTAGTGTACTGAGCTTCAGTACAATGAATTTGTGAGTAATATGCCAGAATACATGGAGTTTTGACGTAATAAACAGCAAGAGACCTAATTTTCTGAGTAATACACCAGTGTTCTGACGTATTAAGCTGCAATACAACGAAATCATGTGTAATAGGCCAGAATACACTCAATTCTAGTGTAGTAAGCTTCAGTACAGTGAATTTGTGAGTAATATGCCAGAATACATAGTGTTTTGACGTACTAAACAGCAAGAGACCTAATTTGTGAGTAATACACCAGTGTTCTGACGTATTAAGCTGCAAAACAACGAAATCATGTGTAATAGGCCAGAATACACTCAATTCTAGTGTAGTAAGCTTCAGTACAGTGAATGTGTGAGTAATATGCCAGAATACATAGCGTTTTGACGTACTAAACAGCAAGAGACCTAATTTGTGAGTAATACATCAGTGTTCTGACGTACTAAGCTGCAATATAACGAAATCATGTGTAATAGGCCAGAATACACTCAATTCTAGTGTAGTAAGCTTCAGTACAGTGAATTTGTGAGTAATATGCCAGAATACATAGAGTTTTGACGTACTAAACAGCAAGAGACCTAATTTGTGAGTAATACACCAGGGTTCTGACGTATTAAGCTGAAATACAACGAAATCATGTGTAATAGGCCAGAATACACTCAATTCTAGTGTAGTAAGCTTCAGTACAGTGAATTTGTGAGTAATATGCCAGAATACATAGAGTTTTGACGTACTAAACAGCAAGAGACCTAATTTGTGAGTAATACACCAGGGTTCTGACGTATTAAGCTGAAATACAACGAAATCATATGTAATAGGCCAGAATACACTCAATTCTAGTGTAGTAAGCTTCAGTACAGTGAATGTGTGAGTAATATGCCAGAATACATAGCGTTTTGACGTACTAAACAGCAAGAGACCTAATTTGTGAGTAATACATCAGTGTTCTGACGTACTAAGCTGCAATATAACGAAATCATGTGTAATAGGCCAGAATACACTCAATTCTAGTGTAGTAAGCTTCAGTACAGTGAATTTGTGAGTAATATGCCAGAATACATAGAGTTTTGACGTACTAAACAGCAAGAGACCTAATTTGTGAGTAATACACCAGGGTTCTGACGTATTAAGCTGAAATACAACGAAATCATGTGTAATAGGCCAGAATACACTCAATTCTAGTGTAGTAAGCTTCAGTACAGTGAATTTGTGAGTAATATGCCAGAATACATAGAGTTTTGACGTACTAAACAGCAAGAGACCTAATTTGTGAGTAATACACCAGTGTTATGACGTATTAAGCTGCAATACAACGAAATCATGTGTAATAGGCCAGAATACACTCAATTCTAGTGTAGTAAGCTTCAGTACAAAGAATTTGCGAGTAATATGCCAGAATACATGAAGTTATGACGTACTAAACAGCAAGAGACCTAATTTGTGAGTAATACATCAGTGTTCTGACGTACTAAGCTGCAATATAACGAAATCATGTGTAATAGGCCAGAATACACTCAATTCTAGTGTAGTAAGCTTCAGTACAGTGAATTTGTGAGTAATATGCCAGAATACATAGAGTTTTGACGTACTAAACAGCAAGAGACCTAATTTGTGAGTAATACACCAGTGTTCTGACGTATTAAGCTGCAATACAACGAAATCATGTGTAATAGGCCAGCATACACTCAATTCTAGTGTACTGAGCTTCAGTACAATGAATTTGTGAGTAATATGCCAGAATACATGGAGTTTTGACGTAATAAACAGCAAGAGACCTAATTTTCTGAGTAATACACCAGTGTTCTGACGTATTAAGCTGCAATACAACGAAATCATGTGTAATAGGCCAGAATACACTCAATTCTAGTGTAGTAAGCTTCAGTACAGTGAATTTGTGAGTAATATGCCAGAATACATAGTGTTTTGACGTACTAAACAGCAAGAGACCTAATTTGTGAGTAATACACCAGTGTTCTGACGTATTAAGCTGCAAAACAACGAAATCATGTGTAATAGGCCAGAATACACTCAATTCTAGTGTAGTAAGCTTCAGTACAGTGAATGTGTGAGTAATATGCCAGAATACATAGCGTTTTGACGTACTAAACAGCAAGAGACCTAATTTGTGAGTAATACATCAGTGTTCTGACGTACTAAGCTGCAATATAACGAAATCATGTGTAATAGGCCAGAATACACTCAATTCTAGTGTAGTAAGCTTCAGTACAGTGAATTTGTGAGTAATATGCCAGAATACATAGAGTTTTGACGTACTAAACAGCAAGAGACCTAATTTGTGAGTAATACACCAGGGTTCTGACGTATTAAGCTGAAATACAACGAAATCATGTGTAATAGGCCAGAATACACTCAATTCTAGTGTAGTAAGCTTCAGTACAGTGAATTTGTGAGTAATATGCCAGAATACATAGAGTTTTGACGTACTAAACAGCAAGAGACCTAATTTGTGAGTAATACACCAGTGTTATGACGTATTAAGCTGCAATACAACGAAATCATGTGTAATAGGCCAGAATACACTCAATTCTAGTGTAGTAAGCTTCAGTACAAAGAATTTGCGAGTAATATGCCAGAATACATGAAGTTATGACGTACTAAACAGCAAGAGACCTAATTTGTGAGTAATACATCAGTGTTCTGACGTACTAAGCTGCAATATAACGAAATCATGTGTAATAGGCCAGAATACACTCAATTCTAGTGTAGTAAGCTTCAGTACAGTGAATTTGTGAGTAATATGCCAGAATACATAGAGTTTTGACGTACTAAACAGCAAGAGACCTAATTTGTGAGTAATACACCAGTGTTCTGACGTATTAAGCTGCAATAGAAAGAAATCATGTGTAATAGGCCAGAATACACTCAATTCTAGTGTAGTAAGCTTCAGTACAAAGAAATTGTGAGTAATATGCCAGAATACATAGAGTTTTGACGTACTAAACAGCAAGAGACCTAATTTGTGAGTAATACACCAGGATTCAGACGTATTAAGCTGAAATACAACGAAATCATGTGTAATAGGCCAGAATACACTCAATTCTAGTGTAGTAAGCTTCAGTACAGTGAATTTGTGAGTAATATGCCAGAATACATAGAGTTTTGACGTACTAAACAGCAAGAGACCTAATTTGTGAGTAATACACCAGTGTTCTGACGTATTAAGCTGCAATAAAACGAAATCATGTGTAATAGGCCAGAATACACTCAATTCTAGTGTAGTAAGCTTCAGTACAATGAATTTGTGAGTAATATGCCAGAATACATAGAGTTTTGACGTACTAAACAGCAAGAGACCTAATTTGTGAGTAATACACCAGTGTTCTGACGTATTAAGCTGCAATACAACGAAATCATGTGTAATAGGCCAGAATACACTCAATTCTAGTGTAGTAAGCTTCAGTACAATGAATTTGTGAGTAATATGCCAGAATACATGAAGTTTTGACGTACTAAACAGCAAGAGACCTAATTTGTGAGTAATACACCAGTGTTCTGACGTATTAAGCTGCAATACAACGAAATCATGTGTAATAGGCCAGAATACACTCAATTCTAGTGTAGTAAGCTTCAGTACAAAGAATTTGCGAGTAATATGCCAGAATACATGAAGTTATGACGTACTAAACAGCAAGAGACCTAATTTGTGAGTAATACATCAGTGTTCTGACGTACTAAGCTGCAATATAACGAAATCATGTGTAATAGGCCAGAATACACTCAATTCTAGTGTAGTAAGCTTCAGTACAGTGAATTTGTGAGTAATATGCCAGAATACATAGAGTTTTGACGTACTAAACAGCAAGAGACCTAATTTGTGAGTAATACACCAGTGTTCTGACGTATTAAGCTGCAATACAGCGAAATCATGTGTAATAGGCCAGAATACACTCAATTCTAGTGTAGTAAGCTTCAGTACAATGAATTTGTGAGTAATATGCCAGAATACATGAAGTTTTGACGTACTAAACAGCAAGAGACCTAATTTGTGAGTAATACACCAGTGTTCTGACGTATTAAGCTGCAATACAACGAAATCATGTATAATAGGCCAGAATACACTCAATTCTAGTGTAGTAAGCTTCAGTACAGTGAATTTGTGAGTAATATGCCAGAATACATAGAGTTTTGACGTACTAAACAGCAAGAGACCTAATTTGTGAGTAATACACCAGTGTTCTGACGTATTAAGCTGAAATACAACGAAATCATATGTAATAGGCCAGAATACACTCAATTCTAGTGTAGTAAGCTTCAGTACAGTGAATGTGTGAGTAATATGCCAGAATACATAGAGTTTTGACGTACTAAACAGCAAGAGACCTAATTTGTGAGTAATACACCAGTGTTCTGACGTATTAAGCTGCAATACAACGAAATCATGTGTAATAGGCCAGCATACACTCAATTCTAGTGTACTGAGCTTCAGTACAATGAATTTGTGAGTAATATGCCAGAATACATGGAGTTTTGACGTAATAAACAGCAAGAGACCTAATTTTCTGAGTAATACACCAGTGTTCTGACGTATTAAGCTGCAATACAACGAAATCATGTGTAATAGGCCAGAATACACTCAATTCTAGTGTAGTAAGCTTCAGTACAGTGAATTTGTGAGTAATATGCCAGAATACATAGTGTTTTGACGTACTAAACAGCAAGAGACCTAATTTGTGAGTAATACACCAGTGTTCTGACGTATTAAGCTGCAAAACAACGAAATCATGTGTAATAGGCCAGAATACACTCAATTCTAGTGTAGTAAGCTTCAGTACAGTGAATGTGTGAGTAATATGCCAGAATACATAGCGTTTTGACGTACTAAACAGCAAGAGACCTAATTTGTGAGTAATACATCAGTGTTCTGACGTACTAAGCTGCAATATAACGAAATCATGTGTAATAGGCCAGAATACACTCAATTCTAGTGTAGTAAGCTTCAGTACAGTGAATTTGTGAGTAATATGCCAGAATACATAGAGTTTTGACGTACTAAACAGCAAGAGACCTAATTTGTGAGTAATACACCAGGGTTCTGACGTATTAAGCTGAAATACAACGAAATCATGTGTAATAGGCCAGAATACACTCAATTCTAGTGTAGTAAGCTTCAGTACAGTGAATTTGTGAGTAATATGCCAGAATACATAGAGTTTTGACGTACTAAACAGCAAGAGACCTAATTTGTGAGTAATACACCAGTGTTATGACGTATTAAGCTGCAATACAACGAAATCATGTGTAATAGGCCAGAATACACTCAATTCTAGTGTAGTAAGCTTCAGTACAAAGAATTTGCGAGTAATATGCCAGAATACATGAAGTTATGACGTACTAAACAGCAAGAGACCTAATTTGTGAGTAATACATCAGTGTTCTGACGTACTAAGCTGCAATATAACGAAATCATGTGTAATAGGCCAGAATACACTCAATTCTAGTGTAGTAAGCTTCAGTACAGTGAATTTGTGAGTAATATGCCAGAATACATAGAGTTTTGACGTACTAAACAGCAAGAGACCTAATTTGTGAGTAATACACCAGTGTTCTGACGTATTAAGCTGCAATAGAAAGAAATCATGTGTAATAGGCCAGAATACACTCAATTCTAGTGTAGTAAGCTTCAGTACAAAGAAATTGTGAGTAATATGCCAGAATACATAGAGTTTTGACGTACTAAACAGCAAGAGACCTAATTTGTGAGTAATACACCAGGATTCAGACGTATTAAGCTGAAATACAACGAAATCATGTGTAATAGGCCAGAATACACTCAATTCTAGTGTAGTAAGCTTCAGTACAGTGAATTTGTGAGTAATATGCCAGAATACATAGAGTTTTGACGTACTAAACAGCAAGAGACCTAATTTGTGAGTAATACACCAGTGTTCTGACGTATTAAGCTGCAATAAAACGAAATCATGTGTAATAGGCCAGAATACACTCAATTCTAGTGTAGTAAGCTTCAGTACAATGAATTTGTGAGTAATATGCCAGAATACATAGAGTTTTGACGTACTAAACAGCAAGAGACCTAATTTGTGAGTAATACACCAGTGTTCTGACGTATTAAGCTGCAATACAACGAAATCATGTGTAATAGGCCAGAATACACTCAATTCTAGTGTAGTAAGCTTCAGTACAATGAATTTGTGAGTAATATGCCAGAATACATGAAGTTTTGACGTACTAAACAGCAAGAGACCTAATTTGTGAGTAATACACCAGTGTTCTGACGTATTAAGCTGCAATACAACGAAATCATGTGTAATAGGCCAGAATACACTCAATTCTAGTGTAGTAAGCTTCAGTACAAAGAATTTGCGAGTAATATGCCAGAATACATGAAGTTATGACGTACTAAACAGCAAGAGACCTAATTTGTGAGTAATACATCAGTGTTCTGACGTACTAAGCTGCAATATAACGAAATCATGTGTAATAGGCCAGAATACACTCAATTCTAGTGTAGTAAGCTTCAGTACAGTGAATTTGTGAGTAATATGCCAGAATACATAGAGTTTTGACGTACTAAACAGCAAGAGACCTAATTTGTGAGTAATACACCAGTGTTCTGACGTATTAAGCTGCAATACAGCGAAATCATGTGTAATAGGCCAGAATACACTCAATTCTAGTGTAGTAAGCTTCAGTACAATGAATTTGTGAGTAATATGCCAGAATACATGAAGTTTTGACGTACTAAACAGCAAGAGACCTAATTTGTGAGTAATACACCAGTGTTCTGACGTATTAAGCTGCAATACAACGAAATCATGTATAATAGGCCAGAATACACTCAATTCTAGTGTAGTAAGCTTCAGTACAGTGAATTTGTGAGTAATATGCCAGAATACATAGAGTTTTGACGTACTAAACAGCAAGAGACCTAATTTGTGAGTAATACACCAGTGTTCTGACGTATTAAGCTGCAATACAACGAAATCATGTGTAATAGGCCAGAATACACTCAATTCTAGTGTAGTAAGCTTCAGTACAGTGAATTTGTGAGTAATATGCCAGAATACATAGAGTTTTGACGTACTAAACAGCAAGAGACCTAATTTGTGAGTAATACACCAGTGTTCTGACGTATTAAGCTGCAATACAACGAAATCATGTGTAATAGGCCAGAATACACTCAATTCTAGTGTAGTAAGCTTCAGTACAATGAATTTGTGAATAATATGCCAGAATACATAGAGTTTTGACGTACTAAACAGCAAGAGACCTAATTTGTGAGTAATACACCAGTGTTCTGACGTATTAAGCTGCAATACAACGAAATCATGTGTAATAGGCCAGAATACACTCAATTCTAGTGTAGTAAGCTTCAGTACAGTGAATTTGTGAGTAATATGCCAGAATACATAGAGTTTTGACGTACTAAACAGCAAGAGACCTAATTTGTGAGTAATACACCAGTGTTCTGACGTATTAAGCTGCAATACAAAGAAAGCATGTGTAATAGGCCAGAATACACTCAATTCTAGTGTAGTAAGCTTCAGTACAAAGAATTTGTGAGTAATATGCCAGAATACATGAAGTTTTGACGTACTAAACAGCAAGAGACCTAATTTGTGATTAATACATCAGTGTTCTGACGTACTAAGCTGCAATATAACGAAATCATGTGTAATAGGCCAGAATAAACTCAATTCTAGTGTAGTAAGCTTCAGTACAATGCATTTGTGAGTAATATGCCAGAATACATAGAGTTTTGACGTACTAAACAGCAAGAGACCTAATTTGTGAGTAATACACCAGTGTTCTGACGTATTAAGCTGCAATACAACGAAATCATGTGTAATAGGCCAGAATACACTCAATTCTAGTGTAGTAAGCTTCAGTACAATGAATTTGTGAGTAATATGCCAGAATACATGAAGTTTTGACGTACTAAACAGCAAGAGACCTAATTTGTGAGTAATACACCAGTGTTCTGACGTACTAAGCTGCAATACAACGAAATCATGTATAATAGGCCAGAATACACTCAATTCTAGTGTAGTAAGCTTCAGTACAGTGAATTTGTGAGTAATATGCCAGAATACATAGAGTTTTGACGTACTAAACAGCAAGAGACCTAATTTGTGAGTAATACACCAGTGTTCTGACGTATTAAGCTGCAATACAACGAAAGCATGTGTAATAGGCCAGAATACACTCAATTCTAGTGTAGTAAGCTTCAGTACAAAGAATTTGTGAGTAATATGCCAGAATACATGAAGTTTTGACGTACTAAACAGCAAGAGACCTAATTTGTGATTAATACATCAGTGTTCTGACGTACTAAGCTGCAATATAACGAAATCATGTGTAATAGGCCAGAATAAACTCAATTCTAGTGTAGTAAGCTTCAGTACAATGAATTTGTGAGTAATATGCCAGAATACATAGAGTTTTGACGTACTAAACAGCAAGAGACCTAATTTGTGAGTAATACACCAGTGTTCTGACGTATTAAGCTGCAATACAACTAAATCATGTGTAATAGGCCAGAATACACTCAATTCTAGTGTAGTAAGCTTCAGTACAATGAATTTGTGAGTAATATGCCAGAATACATGAAGTTTTGACGTACTAAACAGCAAGAGACCTAATTTGTGAGTAATACACCAGTGTTCTGACGTACTAAGCTGCAATACAACGAAATCATGTATAATAGGCCAGAATACACTCAATTCTAGTGTAGTAAGCTTCAGTACAGTGAATTTGTGAGTAATATGCCAGAATACATAGAGTTTTGACGTACTAAACAGCAAGAGACCTAATTTGTGAGTAATACACCAGTGTTCTGACGTATTAAGCTGCAATACAACGAAATCATGTGTAATAGGCCAGAATACACTCAATTCTAGTGTAGTAAGCTTCATTACAAAGAATTTGTGAGTAATATGCCAGAATACATAGAGTTTTGACGTATTAAACAGCAAGAGACCTAATTTGTGAGTAATACACCAGGGTTCTGACGTATTAAGCTGAAATACAACGAAATCATGTGTAATAGGCCAGAATACACTCAATTCTAGTGTAGTAAGCTTCAGTACAGTGAATTTGTGAGTAATATGCCAGAATACATAGAGTTTTGACGTACTAAACAGCAAGAGACCTAATTTGTGAGTAATACACCAGTGTTCTGACGTATTAAGCTGCAATACAACGAAAGCATGTGTAATAGGCCAGAATACACTCAATTCTAATGTAGTAAGCTTCAGTACAATGAATTTGTGAGTAATATGCCAGAATACATAGAGTTTTGACGTACTAAACAGAAAGAGACCTAATGTGTGAGTAATACACCAGTGTTCTGACGTATTAAGCTGCAATACAACGAAATCATGTGTAATAGGCCAGAATACACTCAATTGTAGTGTAGTAAGCTTCAGTACAATGAATTTGTGAGTAATATGAAAGAATACATGGAGTTTCGACGTACTAAACAGCAAGAGACCTAATTTGTGAGAAATACACCAGTGTTCTGACGTATTAGGCTGCAATACAACGAAATCATGTGTAATAGGCCAGAATACACTCAATTCTAGTGTAGTAAGCTTCAGCACAATGAATTTGTGAATAATATGCCAGAATACATGGAGTTTTTACGTACTAAACAGCAAGAGACCTAATTTGTGAGTAATACACCATTGTTCTGACGTATTAAGCTGCAATACAACGAAATCATGTGTAATAGGCTGGAATACATTCACTTCTAGTGTAGTAAGCTTCAGTACAAAGAATTTGTGAGTAATATGCCAGAATACATGGAGTTTTGACGTACTAAACAGCAAGAGACCTAATTTGTGAGTAATACACCAGTGTTATGACGTATTAAGCTGCAATACAACGAAATCATGTGTAATAGGCCAGAATACACTCAATTCTAGTGTAGTAAGCTTCAGTACAAAGAAATTGTGAGTAATATGCCAGAATACATGAAGTTTTGACGTACTAAACAGCAAGAGACCTAATTTGTGAGTAATACATCAGTGTTCTGACGTACTAAGCTGCGATATAACGAAATCATGTGTAATAGGCCAGAATACACTCAATTCTAGTGTAGTAAGCTTCAGTACAGTGAATTTGTGAGTAATATGCCAGAATACATAGAGTTTTGACGTACTAAACAGCAAGAGACCTAATTTGTGAGTAATACACCAGTGTTCTGACGTATTAAGCTGCAATACAACTAAATCATGTGTAATAGGCCAGAATACACTCAATTCTAGTGTAGTAAGCTTCAGTACAATGAATTTGTGAGTAATATGCCAGAATACATGAAGTTTTGACGTACTAAACAGCAAGAGACCTAATTTGTGAGTAATACACCAGTGTTCTGACGTACTAAGCTGCAATACAACGAAATCATGTATAATAGGCCAGAATACACTCAATTCTAGTGTAGTAAGCTTCAGTACAGTGAATTTGTGAGTAATATGCCAGAATACATAGAGTTTTGACGTACTAAACAGCAAGAGACCTAATTTGTGAGTAATACACCAGTGTTCTGACGTATTAAGCTGCAATACAACGAAATCATGTGTAATAGGCCAGAATACACTCAATTCTAGTGTAGTAAGCTTCATTACAAAGAATTTGTGAGTAATATGCCAGAATACATAGAGTTTTGACGTATTAAACAGCAAGAGACCTAATTTGTGAGTAATACACCAGGGTTCTGACGTATTAAGCTGAAATACAACGAAATCATGTGTAATAGGCCAGAATACACTCAATTCTAGTGTAGTAAGCTTCAGTACAGTGAATTTGTGAGTAATATGCCAGAATACATAGAGTTTTGACGTACTAAACAGCAAGAGACCTAATTTGTGAGTAATACACCAGTGTTCTGACGTATTAAGCTGCAATACAACGAAAGCATGTGTAATAGGCCAGAATACACTCAATTCTAATGTAGTAAGCTTCAGTACAATGAATTTGTGAGTAATATGCCAGAATACATAGAGTTTTGACGTACTAAACAGAAAGAGACCTAATGTGTGAGTAATACACCAGTGTTCTGACGTATTAAGCTGCAATACAACGAAATCATGTGTAATAGGCCAGAATACACTCAATTGTAGTGTAGTAAGCTTCAGTACAATGAATTTGTGAGTAATATGAAAGAATACATGGAGTTTCGACGTACTAAACAGCAAGAGACCTAATTTGTGAGAAATACACCAGTGTTCTGACGTATTAGGCTGCAATACAACGAAATCATGTGTAATAGGCCAGAATACACTCAATTCTAGTGTAGTAAGCTTCAGCACAATGAATTTGTGAATAATATGCCAGAATACATGGAGTTTTTACGTACTAAACAGCAAGAGACCTAATTTGTGAGTAATACACCATTGTTCTGACGTATTAAGCTGCAATACAACGAAATCATGTGTAATAGGCTGGAATACACTCACTTCTAGTGTAGTAAGCTTCAGTACAAAGAATTTGTGAGTAATATGCCAGAATACATGGAGTTTTGACGTACTAAACAGCAAGAGACCTAATTTGTGAGTAATACACCAGTGTTATGACGTATTAAGCTGCAATACAACGAAATCATGTGTAATAGGCCAGAATACACTCAATTCTAGTGTAGTAAGCTTCAGTACAAAGAAATTGTGAGTAATATGCCAGAATACATGAAGTTTTGACGTACTAAACAGCAAGAGACCTAATTTGTGAGTAATACATCAGTGTTCTGACGTACTAAGCTGCGATATAACGAAATCATGTGTAATAGGCCAGAATACACTCAATTCTAGTGTAGTAAGCTTCAGTACAGTGAATTTGTGAGTAATATGCCAGAATACATAGAGTTTTGACGTACTAAACAGCAAGAGACCTAATTTGTGAGTAATACACCAGTGTTCTGACGTATTAAGCTGCAATATAACGAAATCATGTGTAATAGGCCAGAATACACTCAATTCTAGTGTAGCAAGCTTCAGTACAATGAATTTGTGAGTAATATGCCAGAATACATAGAGTTTTGACGTACTAAACAGCAAGAGACCTAATTTGTGAGTAATACACCAGTGTTCTGACGCATTAAGCTGCAATACAACGAAATCATGTGTAATAGGCCAGAATACACTCAATTCTAGTGTAGTAAGCTTCAGTACAGTGAATTTGTGAGTAATATGCCAGAATACATAGAGTTTTGACGTACTAAACAGCAAGAGACCTAATTTGTGAGTAATACACCAGTGTTCTGACGTATTAAGCTGCAATACAACGAAAGCATGTGTAATAGGCCAGAATACACTCAATTCTAATGTAGTAAGCTTCAGTACAATGAATTTGTGAGTAATATGCCAGAATACATAGAGTTTTGACGTACTAAACAGAAAGAGACCTAATTTGTGAGTAATACACCAGTGTTCTGACGTATTAAGCTGCAATACAACGAAATCATGTGTAATAGGCTGGAATACACTCAATTCTAGTGTAGTAAGCTTCAGTACAATGAATTTGTGAGTAATATGAAAGAATACATGGAGTTTTGACGTACTAAACAGCAAGAGACCTAATTTGTGAGTAATACACCATTGTTCTGACGTATTAAGCTGCAATACAACGAAATCATGTGTAATAGGCTGGAATACACTCACTTCTAGTGTAGTAAGCTTCAGTACAAAGAATTTGTGAGTAATATTCCAGAATACATGTAGTTTTGACGTACTAAACAGCAAGAGACCTAACTTGTGAGTAATACACCAGTGTTATGACGTATTAAGCTGCAATACAACGAAATCATGTGTAATAGGCCAGAATACACTCAATTCTAGTGTAGTAAGCTTCAGTACAAAGAATTTGTGAGTAATATGCCAGAATACATGAAGTTTTGACGTACTAAACAGCAAGAGACCTAATTTGTGAGTAATACATCAGTGTTCTGACGTACTAAGCTGCAATATAACGAAATCATGTGTAATAGGCCAGAATACACTCAATTCTAGTGTAGTAAGCTTCAGTACAGTGAATTTGTGAGTAATATGCCAGAATACATAGAGTTTTGACGTACTAAACAGCAAGAGACCTAATTTGTGAGTAATACATCAGTGTTCTGACGTACTAAGCTGCAATATAACGAAATCATGTGTAATAGGTCAGAATACACTCAATTCTATTGTAGTAAGCTTCACTACAGTGAATTTGTGAGTAATATGCCAGAATACATAGAGTTTTGACGTAGTAAATAGCAAGAGACCTAATTTCTGAGTAATACACCAGTGTTCTGACGTATTAAGATGCAATACAACGAAATCATGTGTAATAGGCCAGAATACACTCAATTCTAGTGTAGTAAGCTTCAGTATAATGAATTTGTGAGTAAAATGCCAGAATACAGAGATTTTTGGCGTACTAAACAGCAAGAGACCTAATTTGTGAGTAATACACCAGTGTTCTGACGTATTAAGCTGCAATACAACGAAATCATGTGTAATAGGCCAGAATACACTCAATTCTAGTGTAGTAAGCTTCAGTACAATGAATTTGTGAGTAATATGCCAGAATACATAGAGTTTTGACGTACTAAACAGCAAGAGACCCAATTTGTGAGTAATACACCAGTGTTCTGACGTATTAAGCTGCAATACAACGAAATCATGTGTAATAGGCCAGAATACACTCAATTCTAGTGTAGTAAGCTTCAGTACAATGAATTTGTGAGTAATATGCCAGAATTCATGAAGTTTTGACGTACTAAACAGCAAGAGACCTAATTTGTGAGTAATACACCAGTGTTCTGACGTACTAAGCTGCAATACAACGAAATCATGTGTAATAGGCCAGAATACACTCAATTCTAGTGTAGTAAGCTTCAGTACAATGAATTTGTGAGTAATATGCCAGAATACATAGAGTTTTGACGTTCTAAACAGCAAGAGACCTAATTTGTGAGTAATACACCAGTGTTCTGACGTATTAAGCTGCAATACAACGAAATCATGTGTAATAGGCCAGAATACACTCAATTCTAGTGTAGTAAGCTTCAGTACAAAGAATTTGTGAGTAATATGCCAGAATACATGGAGTTTTTACGTACTAAACAGCAAGAGACCTAATGTGTGAGTAATACATCAGTGTTCTGACGTACTAAGCTGCAATATAACGAAATCATGTGTAAAAGGCCAGAATACACTCAATTCTAGTGTAGTAAGCTTCAGTACAGTGAATTTGTGAGTAATATGCCAGAATACATAGAGTTTTGACGTACTAAACAGCAAGAGACCTAATTTGTGAGTAATACACCAGTGTTCTGACGTATTAAGCTGCAATACAACGAAATCATGTGTAATAGGCCAGAATACACTCAATTCTAGTGTACTGAGCTTCAGTACAATGAATGTGTGAGTAATATGCCAGAATACATGGAGTTTTGACGTAATAAACAGCAAGAGACCTAATTTGCGAGTAATACACCAGTGTTCTGACGTACTAAGCTGCAATACAACGACATCATGTGTAATAGGCCAGAATACACTCAATTCTAGTGTAGTAAGCTTCAGTACAAAGAATTTGTGAGTAATATTCCAGAATACATGGAGTTTTGATGTACTAAACAGCAAGAGACCTAATTTGTGAGTAATACACCAGTGTTCTGACGTATTAAGCTGCAATACAACGAAATCATGTGTAATAGGCCAGAATACACTCAATTCTAGAGGAGTAAGCTTCAGTACTATGAATTTGTGAGTAATATGCCAGAATACATGAAATTTTGACGTACTAATCAGCAAGAGACCTAATTTGTGAGTAATACACCAGTGTTCTGACGTACTAAGCTGCAATACAACGAAATCATGTGTAATAGGCCAGAATACACTCAATTCTAGTGTAGTAAGCTTCAGTACAATGAATTTGTGAGTAATATTGCAGAATACATAGAGTTTTGACGTACTAAACAGCAATAGACCTAATTTGTGAGTAATACACCAGTGTTCTGACGTATTAAGCTGCAATACAACGAAATCATGTGTAATAGGCCAGAATACACTCAATTCTAGTTTAGTAAGCTTCAGTACAAAGAATTTGTGAGTAATATGCCAGAATACATGGAGTTTTTACGTACTAAACAGCAAGAGACCTAATTTGTGAGTAATACATCAGTGTTCTGACGTACTAAGCTGCAATATAACGAAATCATGTGTAATAGGCCAGAATACACTCAATTCTAGTGTAGTAAGCTTCAGTACAGTGAATTTGTGAGTAATATGCCAGAATACATAGAGTTTTGACGTACTAAACAGCAAGAGACCTAATTTGTGAGTAATACACCAGTGTTCTGACGTATTAAGCTGCAATACAACGAAATCATGTGTAATAGGCCAGCATACACTCAATTCTAGTGTAGTAAGCTTCAGTACAGTGAATTTGTGAGTAATATGCCAGAATACATGGAGTTTTTACGTACTAAACAGCAAGAGACCTAATTTGTGAGTAATACATCTGTGTTCTGACGTACTAAGCTGCAATATAACGAAATCATGTGTAAAAGGCCAGAATACACTCAATTCTAGTGTAGTAAGCTTCAGTACAGTGAATTTGTGAGTAATATGCCAGAATACATAGAGTTTTGACGTACTAAACAGCAAGAGACCTAATTTGTGAGTAATACACCAGTGTTCTGACGTATTAAGCTGCAATACAACGAAATCATGTGTAATAGGCCAGAATACACTCAATTCTAGTGTACTGAGCTTCAGTACAATGAATGTGTGAGTAATATGCCAGAATACATGGAGTTTTGACGTAATAAACAGCAAGAGACCTAATTTGCGAGTAATACACCAGTGTTCTGACGTACTAAGCTGCAATACAACGACATCATGTGTAATAGGCCAGAATACACTCAATTCTAGTGTAGTAAGCTTCAGTACAAAGAATTTGTGAGTAATATTCCAGAATACATGGAGTTTTGACGTACTAAACAGCAAGAGACCTAATTTGTGAGTAATACACCAGTGTTCTGACGTATTAAGCTGCAATACAACGAAATCATGTGTAATAGGCCAGAATACACTCAATTCTAGAGTAGTAAGCTTCAGTACAATGAATTTGTGAGTAATATGCCAGAATACATGAAGTTTTGACGTACTAATCAGCAAGAGACCTAATTTGTGAGTAATACACCAGTGTTCTGACGTACTAAGCTGCAATACAACGAAATCATGTGTAATAGGCCAGAATACACTCAATTCTAGTGTAGTAAGCTTCAGTACAATGAATTTGTGAGTACTATTGCAGAATACATAGAGTTTTGACGTACTAAACAGCAATAGACCTAATTTGTGAGTAATACACCAGTGTTCTGACGTATTAAGCTGCAATACAACGAAATCATGTGTAATAGGCCAGAATACACTCAATTCTAGTGTACTGAGCTTCAGTACAATGAATGTGTGAGTAATATGCCAGAATACATGGAGTTTTGACGTAATAAACAGCAAGAGACCTAATTTGCGAGTAATACACCAGTGTTCTGACGTACTAAGCTGCAATACAACGACATCATGTGTAATAGGCCAGAATACACTAAATTCTAGTGTAGTAAGCTTCAGTACAAAGAATTTGTGAGTAATATTCCAGAATACATGGAGTTTTGACGTACTAAACAGCAAGAGACCTAATTTGTGAGTAATACACCAGTGTTCTGACGTATTAAGCTGCAATACAACGAAAACATGTGTAATAGGCCAGAATACACTCAATTCTAGAGTAGTAAGCTTCAGTACAGTGAATTTGTGAGTAATATGCCAGAATACATAGAGTTTTGACGTACTAAACAGCAAGAGACCTAATTTGTGAGTAATACACCAGTGTTCTGACGTATTAAGCTGCAATACAACGAAATCATGTGTAATAGGCCAGAATACACTCAATTCTAGTGTAGTAAGCTTCAGTACAATGAATTTGTGAGTAATATGCCAGAATACATGAAGTTTTGACGTACTAAACAGCAAGAGACCTAATTTGTGAGTGATACACCAGTGTTCTGACGTATTAAGCTGCAGTACAACGAAATCATGTGTAATAGGCTAGAATACACTCAATTCTAGTGTAGTAAGCTTCAGTACAAAGAATCTGTGAGTAATATGCCAGAATACATAGAGTTTTGACGTACTAAACAGCAAGAGACCTAATTTTCTGAGTAATACACCAGTGTTCTGACGTATTAAGATGCAATACAACGAAATCATGTGTAATAGGCCAGAATACACTCAATTCTAGTGTAGTAAGCTTCAGTACAGTGAATTTGTGAGTAATATGCCAGAATACATAGAGTTTTGACGTACTAAACAGCAAGAGACCTAATTTGTGAGTAATACACCAGGGTTCTGACGTATTAAGCTGAAATACAACGAAATCATGTGTAATAGGCCAGAATACACTCAATTCTAGTGTAGTAAGCTTCAGTACAAAGAATTTGTGAGTAATATGCCAGAATACATGAAGTTTTGACGTACTAAATAGCAAGAGACCTAATTTGTGAGTAATACATCAGTGTTCTGACGTACTAAGCTGCAATATAACGAAATCATGTGTAATAGGCCAGAATACACTCAATTCTAGTGTAGTAAGCTTCAGTACAGTGAATTTGTGAGTAATATGCCAGAATACATAGAGTTTTGACGTACTAAACAGCAAGAGACCTAATTTGTGAGTAATACACCAGTGTTCTGACGTATTAAGCTGCAATACAACGAAATCATGTGTAATAGGCCAGAATACACTCAATTCTAGTGTAGTAAGCTTCAGTACAATGAATTTGTGAGTAATATGCCAGAATACATGAAGTTTTGACGTACTAAACAGCAAGAGACCTAATTTGTGAGTGATACACCAGTGTTCTGACGTATTAAGCTGCAGTACAACGAAATCATGTGTAATAGGCTAGAATACACTCACTTCTAGTGTAGTAAGCTTCAGTACAATGAATTTGTGAGTAATACGCCAGAATACATGGAGTTTTTACGTACTAAACAGCAAGAGACCTAATTTGCGAGTAATACACCAGTGTTCTGACGTACTAAGCTGCAATACAACGACATCATGTGTAATAGGCCAGAATACACTCAAATCTAGTGTAGTAAGCTTCAGTACAAAGAATTTGTGAGTAATATGCCAGAATACATGGAGTTTTTACGTACTAAACAGCAAGAGACCTAATTTGTGAGTAATACATCAGTGTTCTGACGTACTAAGCTGCAATATAACGAAATCATGTGTAAAAGGCCAGAATACACTCAATTCTAGTGTAGTAAGCTTCAGTACAGTGAATTTGTGAGTAATATGCTAGAATACATAGAGTTTTGACGTACTAAACAGCAAGAGACCTAATTTGTGAGTAATACACCAGTGTTCTGACGTATTAAGCTGCAATACAACGAAATCATGTGTAATAGGCCATAATACACTCAATTCTAGTGAAGTAAGCTTCAGTACAAAGAATTTGTGAGTAATATTCCAGAATACATGGAGTTTTGACGTACTAAACAGCAAGAGACCTAATTTGTGAGTAATACACCAGTGTTCTGACGTATTAAGCTGCAATACAACGAAATCATGTGTAATAGGCCAGAATACACTCAATTCTAGAGTAGTAAGCTTCAGTACAGTGAATTTGTGAGTAATATGCCAGAATACATAGAGTTTTGACGTACTAAACAGCAAGAGACCTAATTTGTGAGTAATACACCAGTGTTCTGACGTATTAAGCTGCAATACAACGAAATCATGTGTAATAGGCCAGAATACACTCAATTCTAGTGTAGTAAGCTTCAGTACAATGAATTTGTGAGTAATATGCCAGAATACATGAAGTTTTGACGTACTAAACAGCAAGAGACCTAATTTGTGAGTGATACACCAGTGTTCTGACGTATTAAGCTGCAGTACAACGAAATCATGTGTAATAGGCTAGAATACACTCAATTCTAGTGTAGTAAGCTTCAGTACAAAGAATTTGTGAGTAATATGCCAGAATACATAGAGTTTTGACGTACTAAACAGCAAGAGACCTAATTTTCTGAGTAATACACCAGTGTTCTGACGTATTAAGATGCAATACAACGAAATCATGTGTAATAGGCCAGAATACACTCAATTCTAGTGTAGTAAGCTTCAGTACAGTGAATTTGTGAGTAATATGCCAGAATACATAGAGTTTTGACGTACTAAACAGCAAGAGACCTAATTTGTGAGTAATACACCAGGGTTCTGACGTATTAAGCTGAAATACAACGAAATCATGTGTAATAGGCCAGAATACACTCAATTCTAGTGTAGTAAGCTTCAGTACAAAGAATTTGTGAGTAATATGCCAGAATACATGAAGTTTTGACGTACTAAATAGCAAGAGACCTAATTTGTGAGTAATACATCAGTGTTCTGACGTACTAAGCTGCAATATAACGAAATCATGTGTAATAGGCCAGAATACACTCAATTCTAGTGTAGTAAGCTTCAGTACAGTGAATTTGTGAGTAATATGCCAGAATACATAGAGTTTTGACGTACTAAACAGCAAGAGACCTAATTTGTGAGTAATACACCAGTGTTCTGACGTATTAAGCTGCAATACAACGAAATCATGTGTAATAGGCCAGAATACACTCAATTCTAGTGTAGTAAGCTTCAGTACAATGAATTTGTGAGTAATATGCCAGAATACATGAAGTTTTGACGTACTAAACAGCAAGAGACCTAATTTGTGAGTAATACACCAGTGTTCTGACGTATTAAGCTGCAATACAACGAAATCATGTGTAATAGGCCAGAATACACTCAATTCTAGTGTAGTAAGCTTCAGTACAATGAATTTGTGAGTAATATGCCAGAATACATGAAGTTTTGACGTACTAAACAGCAAGAGACCTAATTTGTGAGTGATACACCAGTGTTCTGACGTATTAAGCTGCAGTACAACGAAATCATGTGTAATAGGCTAGAATACACTCAATTCTAGTGTAGTAAGCTTCAGTACAAAGAATTTGTGAGTAATATGCCAGAATACATAGAGTTTTGACGTACTAAACAGCAAGAGACCTAATTTTCTGAGTAATACACCAGTGTTCTGACGTATTAAGATGCAATACAACGAAATCATGTGTAATAGGCCAGAATACACTCAATTCTAGTGTAGTAAGCTTCAGTACAGTGAATTTGTGAGTAATATGCCAGAATACATAGAGTTTTGACGTACTAAACAGCAAGAGACCTAATTTGTGAGTAATACACCAGGGTTCTGACGTATTAAGCTGAAATACAACGAAATCATGTGTAATAGGCCAGAATACACTCAATTCTAGTGTAGTAAGCTTCAGTACAAAGAATTTGTGAGTAATATGCCAGAATACATGAAGTTTTGACGTACTAAATAGCAAGAGACCTAATTTGTGAGTAATACATCAGTGTTCTGACGTACTAAGCTGCAATATAACGAAATCATGTGTAATAGGCCAGAATACACTCAATTCTAGTGTAGTAAGCTTCAGTACAGTGAATTTGTGAGTAATATGCCAGAATACATAGAGTTTTGACGTACTAAACAGCAAGAGACCTAATTTGTGAGTAATACACCAGTGTTCTGACGTATTAAGCTGCAATACAACGAAATCATGTGTAATAGGCCAGAATACACTCAATTCTAGTGTAGTAAGCTTCAGTACAATGAATTTGTGAGTAATATGCCAGAATACATGAAGTTTTGACGTACTAAACAGCAAGAGACCTAATTTGTGAGTGATACACCAGTGTTCTGACGTATTAAGCTGCAGTACAACGAAATCATGTGTAATAGGCTAGAATACACTCACTTCTAGTGTAGTAAGCTTCAGTACAATGAATTTGTGAGTAATACGCCAGAATACATGGAGTTTTTACGTACTAAACAGCAAGAGACCTAATTTGCGAGTAATACACCAGTGTTCTGACGTACTAAGCTGCAATACAACGACATCATGTGTAATAGGCCAGAATACACTCAAATCTAGTGTAGTAAGCTTCAGTACAAAGAATTTGTGAGTAATATGCCAGAATACATGGAGTTTTTACGTACTAAACAGCAAGAGACCTAATTTGTGAGTAATACATCAGTGTTCTG
Organism: Meghimatium bilineatum; assembly: GCA_034231615.1. Classification (NCBI taxonomy): domain Eukaryota; kingdom Metazoa; phylum Mollusca; class Gastropoda; order Stylommatophora; family Philomycidae; genus Meghimatium; species Meghimatium bilineatum. The sequence goes on along the minus strand of CM067305.1, from coordinate 27,562,415 downwards.
ACGTACTAAGCTGCAATATAACGAAATCATGTGTAAAAGGCCAGAATACACTCAATTCTAGTGTAGTAAGCTTCAGTACAGTGAATTTGTGAGTAATATGCTAGAATACATAGAGTTTTGACGTACTAAACAGCAAGAGACCTAATTTGTGAGTAATACACCAGTGTTCTGACGTATTAAGCTGCAATACAACGAAATCATGTGTAATAGGCCAGAATACACTCAATTCTAGTGTACTGAGCTTCAGTACAATGAATGTGTGAGTAATATGCCAGAATACATGGAGTTTTGACGTAATAAACAGCAAGAGACCTAATTTGCGAGTAATACACCAGTGTTCTGACGTACTAAGCTGCAATACAATGACATCATGTGTAGTAGGCCAGAATACACTCAATTCTAGTGTAGTAAGCTTCAGTACAAAGAATTTGTGAGTAATATTCCAGAATACATGGAGTTTTGACGTACTAAACAGCAAGAGACCTAATTTGTGAGTAATACACCAGTGTTCTGACGTATTAAGCTGCAATACAACGAAATCATGTGTAATAGGCCAGAATACACTCAATTCTAGAGTAGTAAGCTTCAGTACTATGAATTTGTGAGTAATATGCCAGAATACATGAAGTTTTGACGTACTAATCAGCAAGAGACCTAATTTGTGAGTAATACACCAGTGTTCTGACGTACTAAGCTGCAATACAACGAAATCATGTGTAATAGGCCAGAATACACTCAATTCTAGTGTAGTAAGCTTCAGTACAATGAATTTGTGAGTAATATTGCAGAATACATAGAGTTTTGACGTACTAAACAGCAATAGACCTAATTTGTGAGTAATACACCAGTGTTCTGACGTATTAAGCTGCAATACAACGAAATCATGTGTAATAGGCCAGAATACACTCAATTCTAGTTTAGTAAGCTTCAGTACAAAGAATTTGTGAGTAATATGCCAGAATACATGGAGTTTTTACGTACTAAACAGCAAGAGACCTAATTTGTGAGTAATACATCAGTGTTCTGACGTACTAAGCTGCAATATAACGAAATCATGTGTAATAGGCCAGAATACACTCAATTCTAGTGTAGTAAGCTTCAGTACAGTGAATTTGTGAGTAATATGCCAGAATACATAGAGTTTTGACGTACTAAACAGCAAGAGACCTAATTTGTGAGTAATACACCAGTGTTCTGACGTATTAAGCTGCAATACAACGAAATCATGTGTAATAGGCCAGCATACACTCAATTCTAGTGTACTGAGCTTCAGTACAATGAATTTGTGAGTAATATGCCAGAATACATGGAGTTTTGACGTAATAAACAGCAAGAGACCTAATTTTCTGAGTAATACACCAGTGTTCTGACGTATTAAACTGCAATACAACGAAATCATGTATAATAGGCCAGAATACACTCAATTCTAGTGTAGTAAGCTTCAGTACAGTGAATTTGTGAGTAATATGCCAGAATACATAGAGTTTTGACGTACTAAACAGCAAGAGACCTAATTTGTGAATAATACACCAGGGTTCTGACGTATTAAGCTGAAATACAACGAAATCATGTGTAATAGGCCAGAATACACTCAATTCTAGTGTAGTAAGCTTCAGTACAAAGAATTTGTGAGTAATATGCCAGAATACATGAAGTTTTGACGTACTAAATAGCAAGAGACCTAATTTGTGAGTAATACATCAGTGTTCTGACGTACTAAGCTGCAATATAACGAAATCATGTGTAATAGGCCAGAATACACTCAATTCTAGTGTAGTAAGCTTCAGTACAGTGAATTTGTGAGTAATATGCCAGAATACATAGAGTTTTGACGTACTAAACAGCAAGAGACCTAATTTGTGAGTAATACACCAGTGTTCTGACGTATTAAGCTGCAATACAACGAAATCATGTGTAATAGGCCAGAATACACTCAATTCTAGTGTAGTAAGCTTCAGTACAATGAATTTGTGAGTAATATGCCAGAATACATGAAGTTTTGACGTACTAAACAGCAAGAGACCTAATTTGTGAGTGATACACCAGTGTCCTGACGTATTAAGCTGCAGTACAACGAAATCATGTGTAATAGGCTAGAATACACTCACTTCTAGTGTAGTAAGCTTCAGTACAATGAATTTGTGAGTAATACGCCAGAATACATGGAGTTTTTACGTACTAAACAGCAAGAGACCTAATTTGCGAGTAATACACCAGTGTTCTGACGTACTAAGCTGCAATACAACGACATCATGTGTAATAGGCCAGAATACACTCAATTCTAGTGTAGTAAGCTTCAGTACAAAGAATTTGTGCGTAATATGCCAGAATACATGGAGTTTTGACGTACTAAACAGCAAGCGACCTATTTTGTGAGTAATACACCAGTGTTCTGACGTATTAAGCTGCAATACAAGGAAATCATGTGTAATAGGTCAGAATACACTCAATTATATTGTAGTAAGCTTCAGTACAGTGAATTTGTGAGTAATATGCCAGAATACATAGAGTTTTGACGTACTAAATAGCAAGAGACCTAATTTCTGAGTAATACACCAGTGTTCTGACGTATTAAGATGCAATACAACGAAATCATGTGTAATAGGCCAGAATACACTCAATTCTAGTGTAGTAAGCTTCAGTATAATGAATTTGTGAGTAAAATGCCAGAATACATAGAGTTTTGACGTACTAAACAGCAAGAGACCTAATTTGTGAGTAATACACCAGTGTTCTGACGTATTAAGCTGCAATACAACGAAATCATGTGTAATAGGCCAGAATACACTCAATTCTAGTGTAGTAAGCTTCAGTACAATGAATTTGTGAGTAATATGCCAGAATTCATGAAGTTTTGACGTACTAAACAGCAAGAGACCTAATTTGTGAGTAATACACCAGTGTTCTGACGTACTAAGCTGCAATACAACGAAATCATGTGTAATAGGCCAGAATACACTCAATTCTAGTGTAGTAAGCTTCAGTACAATGAATTTGTGAGTAATATGCCAGAATACATAGAGTTTTGACGTACTAAACAGCAAGAGACCTAATTTGTGAGTAATACACCAGTGTTCTGACGTATTAAGCTGCAATACAACGAAATCATGTGTAATAGGCCAGAATACACTCAATTCTAGTGTAGTAAGCTTCAGTACAATGAATTTGTGAGTAATATGCCAGAATTCATGAAGTTTTGACGTACTAAACAGCAAGAGACCTAATTTGTGAGTAATACACCAGTGTTCTGACGTACTAAGCTGCAATACAACGAAATCATGTGTAATAGGCCAGAATACACTCAATTCTAGTGTAGTAAGCTTCAGTACAATGAATTTGTGAGTAATATGCCAGAATACATAGAGTTTTGACGTACTAAACAGCAAGAGACCTAATTTGTGAGTAATACACCAGTGTTCTGACGTATTAAGCTGCAATACAACGAAATCATGTGTAATAGGCCAGAATACACTCAATTCTAGTGTACTGAGCTTCAGTACAATGAATGTGTGAGTAATATGCCAGAATACATGGAGTTTTGACGTAATAAACAGCAAGAGACCTAATTTGCGAGTAATACACCAGTGTTCTGACGTACTAAGCTGCAATACAACGACATCATGTGTAATAGGCCAGAATACACTCAATTCTAGTGTAGTAAGCTTCAGTACAAAGAATTTGTGAGTAATATTCCAGAATACATGGAGTTTTGACGTACTAAACAGCAAGAGACCTAATTTGTGAGTAATACACCAGTGTTCTGACGTATTAAGCTGCAATACAACGAAATCATGTGTAATAGGCCAGAATACACTCAATTCTAGAGTAGTAAGCTTCAGTACTATGAATTTGTGAGTAATATGCCAGAATACATGACGTTTTGACGTACTAATCAGCAAGAGACCTAATTTGTGAGTAATACACCAGTGTTCTGACGTACTAAGCTGCAATATAACGAAATCATGTGTAAAAGGCCAGAATACACTCAATTCTAGTGTAGTAAGCTTCAGTACAGTGAATTTGTGAGTAATATGCTAGAATACATAGAGTTTTGACGTACTAAACAGCAAGAGACCTAATTTGTGAGTAATACACCAGTGTTCTGACGTATTAAGCTGCAATACAACGAAATCATGTGTAATAGGCCAGAATACACTCAATTCTAGTGTACTGAGCTTCAGTACAATGAATGTGTGAGTAATATGCCAGAATACATGGAGTTTTGACGTAATAAACAGCAAGAGACCTAATATGCGAGTAATACACCAGTGTTCTGACGTACTAAGCTGCAATACAATGACATCATGTGTAGTAGGCCAGAATACACTCAATTCTAGTGTAGTAAGCTTCAGTACAAAGAATTTGTGAGTAATATTCCAGAATACATGGAGTTTTGACGTACTAAACAGCAAGAGACCTAATTTGTGAGTAATACACCAGTGTTCTGACGTATTAAGCTGCAATACAACGAAATCATGTGTAATAGGCCAGAATACACTCAATTCTAGAGTAGTAAGCTTCAGTACTATGAATTTGTGAGTAATATGCCAGAATACATGAAGTTTTGACGTACTAATCAGCAAGAGACCTAATTTGTGAGTAATACACCAGTGTTCTGACGTACTAAGCTGCAATACAACGAAATCATGTGTAATAGGCCAGAATACACTCAATTCTAGTGTAGTAAGCTTCAGTACAATGAATTTGTGGGTAATATTGCAGAATACATAGAGTTTTGACGTACTAAACAGCAATAGACCTAATTTGTGAGTAATACACCAGTGTTCTGACGTATTAAGCTGCAATACAACGAAATCATGTGTAATAGGCCAGAATACACTCAATTCTAGTTTAGTAAGCTTCAGTACAAAGAATTTGTGAGTAATATGCCAGAATACATGGAGTTTTTACGTACTAAACAGCAAGAGACCTAATTTGTGAGTAATACATCAGTGTTCTGACGTACTAAGCTGCAATATAACGAAATCATGTGTAATAGGCCAGAATACACTCAATTCTAGTGTAGTAAGCTTCAGTACAGTGAATTTGTGAGTAATATGCCAGAATACATAGAGTTTTGACGTACTAAACAGCAAGAGACCTAATTTGTGAGTAATACACCAGTGTTCTGACGTATTAAGCTGCAATACAACGAAATCATGTGTAATAGGCCAGCATACACTCAATTCTAGTGTACTGAGCTTCAGTACAATGAATTTGTGAGTAATATGCCAGAATACATGGAGTTTTGACGTAATAAACAGCAAGAGACCTAATTTTCTGAGTAATACACCAGTGTTCTGACGTATTAAACTGCAATACAACGAAATCATGTATAATAGGCCAGAATACACTCAATTCTAGTGTAGTAAGCTTCAGTACAGTGAATTTGTGAGTAATATGCCAGAATACATAGAGTTTTGACGTACTAAACAGCAAGAGACCTAATTTGTGAATAATACACCAGGGTTCTGACGTATTAAGCTGAAATACAACGAAATCATGTGTAATAGGCCAGAATACACTCAATTCTAGTGTAGTAAGCTTCAGTACAAAGAATTTGTGAGTAATATGCCAGAATACATGAAGTTTTGACGTACTAAATAGCAAGAGACCTAATTTGTGAGTAATACATCAGTGTTCTGACGTACTAAGCTGCAATATAACGAAATCATGTGTAATAGGCCAGAATACACTCAATTCTAGTGTAGTAAGCTTCAGTACAGTGAATTTGTGAGTAATATGCCAGAATACATAGAGTTTTGACGTACTAAACAGCAAGAGACCTAATTTGTGAGTAATACACCAGTGTTCTGACGTATTAAGCTGCAATACAACGAAATCATGTGTAATAGGCCAGAATACACTCAATTCTAGTGTAGTAAGCTTCAGTACAATGAATTTGTGAGTAATATGCCAGAATACATGAAGTTTTGACGTACTAAACAGCAAGAGACCTAATTTGTGAGTGATACACCAGTGTCCTGACGTATTAAGCTGCAGTACAACGAAATCATGTGTAATAGGCTAGAATACACTCACTTCTAGTGTAGTAAGCTTCAGTACAATGAATTTGTGAGTAATACGCCAGAATACATGGAGTTTTTACGTACTAAACAGCAAGAGACCTAATTTGCGAGTAATACACCAGTGTTCTGACGTACTAAGCTGCAATACAACGACATCATGTGTAATAGGCCAGAATACACTCAATTCTAGTGTAGTAAGCTTCAGTACAAAGAATTTGTGCGTAATATGCCAGAATACATGGAGTTTTGACGTACTAAACAGCAAGCGACCTACTTTGTGAGTAATACACCAGTGTTCTGACGTATTAAGCTGCAATACAAGGAAATCATGTGTAATAGGTCAGAATACACTCAATTATATTGTAGTAAGCTTCAGTACAGTGAATTTGTGAGTAATATGCCAGAATACATAGAGTTTTGACGTACTAAATAGCAAGAGACCTAATTTCTGAGTAATACACCAGTGTTCTGACGTATTAAGATGCAATACAACGACATCATGTGTAATAGGCCAGAATACACTCAATTCTAGTGTAGTAAGCTTCAGTATAATGAATTTGTGAGTAAAATGCCAGAATACATAGAGTTTTGACGTACTAAACAGCAAGAGACCTAATTTGTGAGTAATACACCAGTGTTCTGACGTATTAAGCTGCAATACAACGAAATCATGTGTAATAGGCCAGAATACACTCAATTCTAGTGTAGTAAGCTTCAGTACAATGAATTTGTGAGTAATATGCCAGAATTCATGAAGTTTTGACGTACTAAACAGCAAGAGACCTAATTTGTGAGTAATACACCAGTGTTCTGACGTACTAAGCTGCAATACAACGAAATCATGTGTAATAGGCCAGAATACACTCAATTCTAGTGTAGTAAGCTTCAGTACAATGAATTTGTGAGTAATATGCCAGAATACATAGAGTTTTGACGTACTAAACAGCAGAGACCTAATTTGTGAGTAATACACCAGTGTTCTGACGTATTAAGCTGCAATACAACGAAATCATGTGTAATAGGCCAGAATACACTCAATTCTAGTGTAGTAAGCTTCAGTACAATGAATTTGTGAGTAATATGCCAGAATTCATGAAGTTTTGACGTACTAAACAGCAAGAGACCTAATTTGTGAGTAATACACCAGTGTTCTGACGTACTAAGCTGCAATACAACGAAATCATGTGTAATAGGCCAGAATACACTCAATTCTAGTGTAGTAAGCTTCAGTACAATGAATTTGTGAGTAATATGCCAGAATACATAGAGTTTTGACGTACTAAACAGCAAGAGACCTAATTTGTGAGTAATACACCAGTGTTCTGACGTATTAAGCTGCAATACAACGAAATCATGTGTAATAGGCCAGAATACACTCAATTCTAGTGTACTGAGCTTCAGTACAATGAATGTGTGAGTAATATGCCAGAATACATGGAGTTTTGACGTAATAAACAGCAAGAGACCTAATTTGCGAGTAATACACCAGTGTTCTGACGTACTAAGCTGCAATACAACGACATCATGTGTAATAGGCCAGAATACACTCAATTCTAATGTAGTAAGCTTCAGTACAAAGAATTTGTGAGTAATATTCCAGAATACATGGAGTTTTGACGTACTAAACAGCAAGAGACCTAATTTGTGAGTAATACACCAGTGTTCTGACGTATTAAGCTGCAATACAACGAAATCATGTGTAATAGGCCAGAATACACTCAATTCTAGAGTAGTAAGCTTCAGTACTATGAATTTGTGAGTAATATGCCAGAATACATGAAGTTTTGACGTACTAATCAGCAAGAGACCTAATTTGTGAGTAATACACCAGTGTTCTGACGTACTAAGCTGCAATACAACGAAATCATGTGTAATAGGCCAGAATACACTCAATTCTAGTGTAGTAAGCTTCAGTACAATGAATTTGTGAGTAATATTGCAGAATACATAGAGTTTTGACGTACTAAACAGCAAGAGACCTAATTTGTGAGTAATACACCAGTGTTCTGACGTATTAAGCTGCAATACAACGAAATCTTGTGTAATAGGCCAGAATACACTCAATTCTAGTGTAGTAAGCTTCAGTACAGTGAATTTGTGAGTAATATGCCAGAATACATAGAGTTTTGACGTACTAAACAGCAAGAGACCTAATTTGTGAGTAATACACAAGTGTTCTGACGTATTAAGCTGCAATACAACGAAATCATGTGTAATAGGCCAGCATACACTCAATTCTAGTGTACTGAGCTTCAGTACAATGAATTTGTGAGTAATATGCCAGAATACATGGAGTTTTGACGTAATAAACAGCAAGAGACCTAATTTTCTGAGTAATACACCAGTGTTCTGACGTATTAAACGGCAATACAACGAAATCATGTGTAATAGGCCAGAATACACTCAATTCTAGTGTAGTAAGCTTCAGTACAATGAATTTGTGAGTAATATGCCAGAATACATGGAGTTTTGACGTACTAAACAGCAAGATACCTAATTTGTGAGTAATACATCAGTGTTCTGACGTATTAAGCTGCAATACAACGAAATCATGTGTAATAGGCCAGAATACACTCAATTCTAGTGTAGTAAGCTTCAGTACAAAGAATGTGTGAGTAATATGCCAGAATACATAGAGTTTTGACGTACTAAACAGCAAGAGACCTAATTTGTGAGTAATACACCAGTGTTCTGACGTATTAAGATGCAATACAACGAAATCATGTGTAATAGGCCAGAATACACTCAATTCTAGTGTAGTAAGCTTCAGTACAAAGAATTTGTGAGTAATATACCAGAATACATGGAGTTTTTACGTACTAAACAGCAAGAGACCTAATTTGTGAGTAATACATCAGTGTTCTGACGTACTAAGCTGCAATATAACGAAATCATGTGTAAAAGGCCAGAATACACTCAATTCTAGTGTAGTAAGCTTCAGTACAGTGAATTTGTGAGTAATATGCCAGAATACATAGAGTTTTGACGTACTAAACAGCAAGAGACCTAATTTGTGAGTAATACACCAGTGTTCTGACGTATTAAGCTGCAATACAACGAAATCATGTGTAATAGGCCAGAATACACTCAATTCTAGTGTACTGAGCTTCAGTACAATGAATTTGTGAGTAATATGCCAGAATACATGGAGTTTTGACGTAATAAACAGCAAGCGACCTAATTTGCGAGTAATACACCAGTGTTCTGACGTACTAAGCTGCAATACAACGACATCATGTGTAATAGGCCAGAATACACTCAATTCTAGTGTAGTAAGCTTCAGTACAAAGAATTTGTGAGTAATATGCCAGAATACATGGAGTTTTGACGTACTAAACAGCAAGAGACCTAATTTGTGAGTAATACACCAGTGTTCTGACGTATTAAGCTGCAAAACAACGAAATCATGTGTAATAGGCCAGAATACACTCAATTCTAGAGTAGTAAGCTTCAGTACTATGAATTTGTGAGTAATATGCCAGAATACATGAAGTTTTGACGTACTAAACAGCAAGAGACCTAATTTGTGAGTAATACACCAGTGTTCTGACGTACTAAGCTGCAATACAACGAAATCATGTGTAATAGGCCAGAATACACTCAATTCTAGTGTAGTAAGCTTCAGTACAATGAATATGTGAGTAATATGCCAGAATACATAGAGTTTTGACGTACTAAACAGCAAGAGACCTAATTTGTGAGTAATACACCAGTGTTCTGACGTATTAAGCTGCAATACAACGAAATCATGTGTACTAGGGCAGAATACACTCAATTCTAGTTTAGTAAGCTTCAGTACAAAGAATTTGTGAGTAATATGCCAGAATACATGGAGTTTTTACGTACTAAACAGCAAGAGACCTAATTTGTGAGTAATACATCAGTGTTCTGACGTACTAAGCTGCAATACAACGAAATCATGTGTAATAGGCCAGTATACACTCAATTCTAGTGTAGTAAGCTTCAGTACAGTGAATTTGTGAGTAATATGCCAGAATACATAGAGTTTTGACGTACTAAACAGCAAGAGACCTAATTTGTGAGTAATACACCAGTGTTCTGACGTATTAAGCTGCAATACAACGAAATCATGTGTAATAGGCCAGAATACACTCAATTCTAGTTTAGTAAGCTTCAGTACAAAGAATTTGTGAGTAATATGCCAGAATACATGGAGTTTTTACGTACTAAACAGCAAGAGACCTAATTTGTGAGTAATACATCAGTGTTCTGACGTACTAAGCTGCAATATAACGAAATCATGTGTAATAGGCCAGAATACACTCAATTCTAGTGTAGTAAGCTTCAGTACAGTGAATTTGTGAGTAATATGCCAGAATACATAGAGTTTTGACGTACTAAACAGCAAGAGACCTAATTTGTGAGTAATACACCAGTGTTCTGACGTATTAAGCTGCAATACAACGAAATCATGTGTAATAGGCCAGCATACACTCAATTCTAGTGTAGTAAGCTTCAGTACAATGAATTTGTGAGTAATATGCCAGAATACATGGAGTTTTGACGTACTAAACAGCAAGATACCTAATTTGTGAGTAATACATCAGTGTTCTGACGTATTAAGCTGCAATACAACGAAATCATGTGTAATAGGCCAGAATACACTCAATTCTAGTGTAGTAATCTTCAGTACAAAGAATGTGTGAGTAATATGCCAGAATACATAGAGTTTTGACGTACTAAACAGCAAGAGACCTAATTTGTGAGTAATACACCAGGGTTCTGACGTATTAAGCTGAAATACAACGAAATCATGTGTAATAGGCTAGAATACACTCAATTCTAGTGTAGTAAGCTTCAGTACAGTGAATTTGTGAGTAATATGCCAGAATACATAGAGTTTTGACGTACTAAACAGCAAGAGACCTAATTTGTGAGTAATACACCAGTGTTCTGACGTATTAAGCTGCAATACAACGAAATCATGTGTAATAGGCGAGAATACACTCAATTCTAGTGTAGTAAGCTTCAGTACAATGAATTTGTGAGTAATATGCCAGAATACATGAAGTTTTGACGTACTAAACAGCAAGAGACCTAATTTGTGAGTAATACACCATTGTTCTGACGTATTAAGCTGCAATACAACGAAATCATGTGTAATAGGCTAGAATACACTCAATTCTAGTGTAGTAATCTTCAGTACAAAGAATGTGTGAGTAATATGCCAGAATACATAGAGTTTTGACGTACTAAACAGCAAGAGACCTAATTTGTGAGTAATACACCAGGGTTCTGACGTATTAAGCTGAAATACAACGAAATCATGTGTAATAGGCTAGAATACACTCACTTCTAGTGTAGTAAGCTTCAGTACAATGAATTTGTGAGTAATATGCCAGAATACATTGAGTTTTTACGTACTAAACAGCAAGAGACCTAATTTGTGAGTAATACATCAGTGTTCTGACGTACTAAGCTGCAATATAACGAAATCATGTGTAATAGGCCAGAATACACTCAATTCTAGTGTACTGAGCTTCAGTACAATGAATTTGTGAGTAATATGCCAGAATACATAGAGTTTTGACGTACTAAACAGCAAGAGACCTAATTTGTGAGTAATACACCAGTGTTCTGACGTATTAAGCTGCAATACAAGGAAATCATGTGTAATAGGTCAGAATACACTCAATTATATTGTAGTAAGCTTCAGTACAGTGAATTTGTGAGTAATATGCCAGAATACATAGAGTTTTGACGTACTAAATAGCAAGAGACCTAATTTCTGAGTAATACACCAGTGTTCTGACGTATTAAGATGCAATACAACGAAATCATGTGTAATAGGCCAGAATACACTCAATTCTAGTGTAGTAAGCTTCAGTATAATGAATTTGTGAGTAAAATGCCAGAATACATAGAGTTTTGACGTACTAAACAGCAAGAGACCTAATTTGTGAGTAATACACCAGTGTTCTGACGTATTAAGCTGCAATACAACGAAATCATGTGTAATAGGCCAGAATACACTCAATTCTAGTGTAGTAAGCTTCAGTACAATGAATTTGTGAGTAATATGCCAGAATTCATGAAGTTTTGACGTACTAAACAGCAAGAGACCTAATTTGTGAGTAATACACCAGTGTTCTGACGTACTAAGCTGCAATACAACGAAATCATGTGTAATAGGCCAGAATACACTCAATTCTAGTGTAGTAAGCTTCAGTACAATGAATTTGTGAGTAATATGCCAGAATACATAGAGTTTTGACGTACTAAACAGCAAGAGACCTAATTTGTGAGTAATACACCAGTGTTCTGACGTATTAAGCTGCAATACAACGAAATCATGTGTAATAGGCCAGAATACACTCAATTCTAGTGTAGTAAGCTTCAGTACAATGAATTTGTGAGTAATATGCCAGAATTCATGAAGTTTTGACGTACTAAACAGCAAGAGACCTAATTTGTGAGTAATACACCAGTGTTCTGACGTACTAAGCTGCAATACAACGAAATCATGTGTAATAGGCCAGAATACACTCAATTCTAGTGTAGTAAGCTTCAGTACAATGAATTTGTGAGTAATATGCCAGAATACATAGAGTTTTGACGTACTAAACAGCAAGAGACCTAATTTGTGAGTAATACACCAGTGTTCTGACGTATTAAGCTGCAATACAACGAAATCATGTGTAATAGGCCAGAATACACTCAATTCTAGTGTACTGAGCTTCAGTACAATGAATGTGTGAGTAATATGCCAGAATACATGGAGTTTTGACGTAATAAACAGCAAGAGACCTAATTTGCGAGTAATACACCAGTGTTCTGACGTACTAAGCTGCAATACAACGACATCATGTGTAATAGGCCAGAATACACTCAATTCTAGTGTAGTAAGCTTCAGTACAAAGAATTTGTGAGTAATATTCCAGAATACATGGAGTTTTGACGTACTAAACAGCAAGAGACCTAATTTGTGAGTAATACACCAGTGTTCTGACGTATTAAGCTGCAATACAACGAAATCATGTGTAATAGGCCAGAATACACTCAATTCTAGAGTAGTAAGCTTCAGTACTATGAATTTGTGAGTAATATGCCAGAATACATGAAGTTTTGACGTACTAATCAGCAAGAGACCTAATTTGTGAGTAATACACCAGTGTTCTGACGTACTAAGCTGCAATACAACGAAATCATGTGTAATAGGCCAGAATACACTCAATTCTAGTGTAGTAAGCTTCAGTACAATGAATTTGTGAGTAATATTGCAGAATACATAGAGTTTTGACGTACTAAACAGCAAGAGACCTAATTTGTGAGTAATACACCAGTGTTCTGACGTATTAAGCTGCAATACAACGAAATCTTGTGTAATAGGCCAGAATACACTCAATTCTAGTGTAGTAAGCTTCAGTACAGTGAATTTGTGAGTAATATGCCAGAATACATAGAGTTTTGACGTACTAAACAGCAAGAGACCTAATTTGTGAGTAATACACAAGTGTTCTGACGTATTAAGCTGCAATACAACGAAATCATGTGTAATGGGCCAGCATACACTCAATTCTAGTGTACTGAGCTTCAGTACAATGAATTTGTGAGTAATATGCCAGAATACATGGAGTTTTGACGTAATAAACAGCAAGAGACCTAATTTTCTGAGTAATACACCAGTGTTCTGACGTATTAAACGGCAATACAACGAAATCATGTGTAATAGGCCAGAATACACTCAATTCTAGTGTAGTAAGCTTCAGTACAATGAATTTGTGAGTAATATGCCAGAATACATGGAGTTTTGACGTACTAAACAGCAAGATACCTAATTTGTGAGTAATACATCAGTGTTCTGACGTATTAAGCTGCAATACAACGAAATCATGTGTAATAGGCCAGAATACACTCAATTCTAGTGTAGTAAGCTTCAGTACAAAGAATGTGTGAGTAATATGCCAGAATACATAGAGTTTTGACGTACTAAACAGCAAGAGACCTAATTTGTGAGTAATACACCAGTGTTCTGACGTATTAAGATGCAATACAACGAAATCATGTGTAATAGGCCAGAATACACTCAATTCTAGTGTAGTAAGCTTCAGTACAAAGAATTTGTGAGTAATATACCAGAATACATGGAGTTTTTACGTACTAAACAGCAAGAGACCTAATTTGTGAGTAATACATCAGTGTTCTGACGTACTAAGCTGCAATATAACGAAATCATGTGTAAAAGGCCAGAATACACTCAATTCTAGTGTAGTAAGCTTCAGTACAGTGAATTTGTGAGTAATATGCCAGAATACATAGAGTTTTGACGTACTAAACAGCAAGAGACCTAATTTGTGAGTAATACACCAGTGTTCTGACGTATTAAGCTGCAATACAACGAAATCATGTGTAATAGGCCAGAATACACTCAATTCTAGTGTACTGAGCTTCAGTACAATGAATTTGTGAGTAATATGCCAGAATACATGGAGTTTTGACGTAATAAACAGCAAGAGACCTAATTTGCGAGTAATACACCAGTGTTCTGACGTACTAAGCTGCAATACAACGACATCATGTGTAATAGGCCAGAATACACTCAATTCTAGTGTAGTAAGCTTCAGTACAAAGAATTTGTGAGTAATATGCCAGAATACATGGAGTTTTGACGTACTAAACAGCAAGAGACCTAATTTGTGAGTAATACACCAGTGTTCTGACGTATTAAGCTGCAAAACAACGAAATCATGTGTAATAGGCCAGAATACACTCAATTCTAGAGTAGTAAGCTTCAGTACTATGAATTTGTGAGTAATATGCCAGAATACATGAAGTTTTGACGTACTAAACAGCAAGAGACCTAATTTGTGAGTAATACACCAGTGTTCTGACGTACTAAGCTGCAATACAACGAAATCATGTGTAATAGGCCAGAATACACTCAATTCTAGTGTAGTAAGCTTCAGTACAATGAATTTGTGAGTAATATGCCAGAATACATAGAGTTTTGACGTACTAAACAGCAAGAGACCTAATTTGTTAGTAATACACCAGTGTTCTGACGTATTAAGCTGCAATACAACGAAATCATGTGTACTAGGGCAGAATACACTCAATTCTAGTTTAGTAAGCTTCAGTACAAAGAATTTGTGAGTAATATGCCAGAATACATGGAGTTTTTACGTACTAAACAGCAAGAGACCTAATTTGTGAGTAATACATCAGTGTTCTGACGTACTAAGCTGCAATACAACGAAATCATGTGTAATAGGCCAGAATACACTCAATTCTAGTGTAGTAAGCTTCAGTACAGTGAATTTGTGAGTAATATGCCAGAATACATAGAGTTTTGACGTACTAAACAGCAAGAGACCTAATTTGTGAGTAATACACCAGTGTTCTGACGTATTAAGCTGCAATACAACGAAATCATGTGTAATAGGCCAGAATACACTCAATTCTAGTTTAGTAAGCTTCAGTACATTGAATTTGTGAGTAATATGCCAGAATACATGGAGTTTTGACGTACTAAACAGCAAGAGACCTAATTTGTGAGTAATACATCAGTGTTCTGACGTACTAAGCTGCAATATAACGAAATCATGTGTAATAGGCCAGAATACACTCAATTCTAGTGTAGTAAGCTTCAGTACAGTGAATTTGTGAGTAATATGCCAGAATACATAGAGTTTTGACGTACTAAACAGCAAGAGACCTAATTTGTGAGTAATACACCAGTGTTCTGACGTATTAAGCTGCAATACAACGAAATCATGTGTAATAGGCCAGCATACACTCAATTCTAGTGTAGTAAGCTTCAGTACAATGAATTTGTGAGTAATATGCCAGAATACATGGAGTTTTGACGTACTAAACAGCAAGATACCTAATTTGTGAGTAATACATCAGTGTTCTGACGTATTAAGCTGCAATACAACGAAATCATGTGTAATAGGCCAGAATACACTCAATTCTAGTGTAGTAATCTTCAGTACAAAGAATGTGTGAGTAATATGCCAGAATACATAGAGTTTTGACGTACTAAACAGCAAGAGACCTAATTTGTGAGTAATACACCAGGGTTCTGACGTATTAAGCTGAAATACAACGAAATCATGTGTAATAGGCTAGAATACACTCAATTCTAGTGTAGTAAGCTTCAGTACAGTGAATTTGTGAGTAATATGCCAGAATACATAGAGTTTTGACGTACTAAACAGCAAGAGACCTAATTTGTGAGTAATACACCAGTGTTCTGACGTATTAAGCTGCAATACAACGAAATCATGTGTAATAGGCGAGAATACACTCAATTCTAGTGTAGTAAGCTTCAGTACAATGAATTTGTGAGTAATATGCCAGAATACATGAAGTTTTGACGTACTAAACAGCAAGAGACCTAATTTGTGAGTAATACACCATTGTTCTGACGTATTAAGCTGCAATACAACGAAATCATGTGTAATAGGCTAGAATACACTCAATTCTAGTGTAGTAATCTTCAGTACAAAGAATGTGTGAGTAATATGCCAGAATACATAGAGTTTTGACGTACTAAACAGCAAGAGACCTAATTTGTGAGTAATACACCAGGGTTCTGACGTATTAAGCTGAAATACAACGAAATCATGTGTAATAGGCTAGAATACACTCACTTCTAGTGTAGTAAGCTTCAGTACAATGAATTTGTGAGTAATATGCCAGAATACATTGAGTTTTTACGTACTAAACAGCAAGAGACCTAATTTGTGAGTAATACATCAGTGTTCTGACGTACTAAGCTGCAATATAACGAAATCATGTGTAATAGGCCAGAATACACTCAATTCTAGTGTACTGAGCTTCAGTACAATGAATTTGTGAGTAATATGCCAGAATACATAGAGTTTTGACGTACTAAACAGCAAGAGACCTAATTTGTGAGTAATACACCAGTGTTCTGACGTATTAAGCTGCAATACAACGAAATCATGTGTAATAGGCCAGAATACACTCAATTCTAGTGTACTGAGCTTCAGTACAATGAATTTGTGAGTAATATGCCAGAATACATGGAGTTTTGACGTAATAAACAGCAAGAGACCTAATTTTGTGAGTAATACACCAGTGTTCTGACGTATTACGCTGCAATACAACGAAATCATGTGTAATAGGCCAGAATACACTCAATTCTAGTGTAGTAAGCTTCAGTACAATGAATTTGTGAGTAATATGCCAGAATACATGGAGTTTTGACGTACTAAACCGCAAGATACCTAATTTGTGAGTAATACATCAGTGTTCTGACGTATTAAGCTGCAATACAACGAAATCATGTGTAATAGGCCAGAATACACTCAATTCTAGTGTAGTAAGCTTCAGTACAAAGAATGTGTGAGTAATATGCCAGAATACATAGAGTCTTGACGTACTAAACAGCAAGAAAACTAATTTGTGAGTAATACACCAGTGTTCTGACGTATTAAGCGGAAATACAATGAAATCATGTGTAATAGGCCAGAATACACTCAATTCTAGTGTAGTAAGCTTCAGTACAGTGAATTTGTGAGTAATATGCCAGAATACATAGAGTTTTGACGTACTAAACAGCAAGAGACCTAATTTGTGAGTAATACACCAGTGTTCTGACGTATTAAGCTGCAATACAACGAAATCATGTGTAATAGGCCAGAATACACTCAATTCTAGTGTAGTAAGCTTCAGTACAATGAATTTGTGAGTAATATGCCAGAATACATGAAGTTTTGACGTATTAAACAGCAAGAGACCTAATTTGTGAGTAATACACCAGTGTTCTGACGTATTAAGCTGCAGTACAACGAAATCATGTGTAATAGGCTAGAATACACTCACTTCTAGTGTAGTAAGCTTCAGTACAATGAATTTGTGAGTAATACGCCAGAATACATGGAGTTTTTACGTACTAAACAGCAAGAGACCTAATTTCCGAGTAATACACCAGTGTTCTGACGTACTAAGCTGCAATACAACGACATCATGTGTAATAGGCCAGAATACACTCAATTCTAGTGTAGTAAGCTTCAGTACAAAGAATTTGTGCGTAATATGCCAGAATACATGGAGTTTTGACGTACTAAACAGCAAGAGACCTATTTTGTGAGTAATACACCAGTGTTCTGACGTATTAAGCTGCAATACAACGAAATCATGTGTAATAGGTCAGAATACACTCAATTCTATTGTAGTAAGCTTCAGTACAGTGAATTTGTGAGTAATATGCCAGAATACATAGAGTTTTGACGTACTAAATAGCAAGAGACCTAATTTCTGAGTAATACACCAGTGTTCTGACGTATTAAGATGCACTACAACGAAATCATGTGTAATAGGCCAGAATACACTCAATTCTAGTGTAGTAAGCTTCAGTACAATGAATTTGTGAGTAATATGCCAGAATACATGGAGTTTTGACGTAATAAACAGCAAGAGACCTAATTTTGTGAGTAATACACCAGTGTTCTGACGTATTACGCTGCAATACAACGAAATCATGTGTAATAGGCCAGAATACACTCAATTCTAGTGTAGTAAGCTTCAGTACAATGAATTTGTGAGTAATATGCCAGAATACATGGAGTTTTGACGTACTAAACCGCAAGATACCTAATTTGTGAGTAATACATCAGTGTTCTGACGTATTAAGCTGCAATACAACGAAATCATGTGTAATAGGCCAGAATACACTCAATTCTAGTGTAGTAAGCTTCAGTACAAAGAATGTGTGAGTAATATGCCAGAATACATAGAGTCTTGACGTACTAAACAGCAAGAAAACTAATTTGTGAGTAATACACCAGTGTTCTGACGTATTAAGCGGAAATACAATGAAATCATGTGTAATAGGCCAGAATACACTCAATTCTAGTGTAGTAAGCTTCAGTACAGTGAATTTGTGAGTAATATGCCAGAATACATAGAGTTTTGACGTACTAAACAGCAAGAGACCTAATTTGTGAGTAATACACCAGTGTTCTGACGTATTAAGCTGCAATACAACGAAATCATGTGTAATAGGCCAGAATACACTCAATTCTAGTGTAGTAAGCTTCAGTACAATGAATTTGTGAGTAATATGCCAGAATACATGAAGTTTTGACGTATTAAACAGCAAGAGACCTAATTTGTGAGTAATACACCAGTGTTCTGACGTATTAAGCTGCAGTACAACGAAATCATGTGTAATAGGCTAGAATACACTCACTTCTAGTGTAGTAAGCTTCAGTACAATGAATTTGTGAGTAATACGCCAGAATACATGGAGTTTTTACGTACTAAACAGCAAGAGACCTAATTTCCGAGTAATACACCAGTGTTCTGACGTACTAAGCTGCAATACAACGACATCATGTGTAATAGGCCAGAATACACTCAATTCTAGTGTAGTAAGCTTCAGTACAAAGAATTTGTGCGTAATATGCCAGAATACATGGAGTTTTGACGTACTAAACAGCAAGAGACCTATTTTGTGAGTAATACACCAGTGTTCTGACGTATTAAGCTGCAATACAACGAAATCATGTGTAATAGGTCAGAATACACTCAATTCTATTGTAGTAAGCTTCAGTACAGTGAATTTGTGAGTAATATGCCAGAATACATAGAGTTTTGACGTACTAAATAGCAAGAGACCTAATTTCTGAGTAATACACCAGTGTTCTGACGTATTAAGATGCACTACAACGAAATCATGTGTAATAGGCCAGAATACACTCAATTCTAGTGTAGTAAGCTTCAGTACAATGAATTTGTGAGTAATATGCCAGAATACATGGAGTTTTGACGTAATAAACAGCAAGAGACCTAATTTTGTGAGTAATACACCAGTGTTCTGACGTATTACGCTGCAATACAACGAAATCATGTGTAATAGGCCAGAATACACTCAATTCTAGTGTAGTAAGCTTCAGTACAATGAATTTGTGAGTAATATGCCAGAATACATGGAGTTTTGACGTACTAAACCGCAAGATACCTAATTTGTGAGTAATACATCAGTGTTCTGACGTATTAAGCTGCAATACAACGAAATCATGTGTAATAGGCCAGAATACACTCAATTCTAGTGTAGTAAGCTTCAGTACAAAGAATGTGTGAGTAATATGCCAGAATACATAGAGTCTTGACGTACTAAACAGCAAGAAAACTAATTTGTGAGTAATACACCAGTGTTCTGACGTATTAAGCTGAAATACAACGAAATCATGTGTAATAGGCCAGAATACACTCAATTCTAGTGTAGTAAGCTTCAGTACAATGAATTTGTGAGTAATATGCCAGAATACATAGAGTTTTGACGTACTAAACAGCAAGAGACCTAATTTGCGAGTAATGCACCAGTGTTCTGACGTATTAAGCTGCAATACAACGAAATCATGTGTAATAGGCCAGAATACACTCAATTCTAGTGTAGTAAGCTTCAGTACAATGAATTTGTGAGTAATATTCCAGAATACATGAAGTTTTGACGTACTAAACAGCAAGAGACCTAATTTGTGAGTAATACACCAGTGTTCTGACGTACTAAGCTGCAATACAACGAAATCATGTGTAATAGGCCAGAATGTACTCAATTCTAGTGTAGTAAGCTTCAGTACAGTGAATTTGTGAGTAATATGCCAGAATACATAGAGTTATGACGTACTAAACAGCAAGAGACCTAATTTGTGAGTAATACATCAGTGTTCTGACGTATTAAGCTGCAATACAACGAAATCATGTGTAATAGGCCAGAATACACTCAATTCTAGTGTAGTAAGCTTCAGTACAATGAATTTGTGAGTAATATGCCAGAATACATAGAGTTTTGACGTACTAAACAGCAAGAGACCTAATTTGTGAGTAATACACCAGTGTTCTGACGTATTAAGCTGCAATACAACGAAATCATGTGTAATAGGCCAGAATACACTCAATTCTAGTGTAGTAAGCTTCAGTACAATGAATTTGTGAGTAATATGCCAGAATACATGAAGTTTTGACGTACTAAACAGCAAGAGACCTAATTTGTGAGTAATACATCAGTGTTCTGACGTACTAAGCTGCAATATAACGAAATCATGTGTAATAGGCCAGAATACACTCAATTCTAGTGTAGTAAGCTTCAGTACAGTGAATTTGTGAGTAATATGCCAGAATACATAGAGTTTTGACGTACTAAACAGCAAGAGACCTAATTTGTGAGTAATACACCAGTGTTCTGACGTATTAAGCTGCAATACAATGAAATCATGTGCAATAGGCCAGAATACACTCAATTCTAGTTTAGTAAGCTTCAGTACAAAGAATTTGTGAGTAATATACCAGAATACATGGAGTTTTTACGTACTAAACAGCAAGAGACCTAATTTGTGAGTAATACATCAGTGTTCTGACGTACTAAGCTGCAATATAACGAAATCATGTGTAATAGGCCAGAATATACTCAATTCTAGTGTAGTAAGCTTCAGTACAGTGAATTTGTGAGTAATATGCCAGAATACATAGAGTTTTGACGTACTAAACAGCAAGAGACCTAATTTGTGAGTAATACACCAGTGTTCTGACGTATTAAGCTGCAATACAACGAAATCATGTGTATTAGGCCAGCATACACTCAATTCTAGTGTAGTAAGCTTCAGTACAATGAATTTGTGAGTAATATGCCAGAATACATGGAGTTTTGACGTACTAAACAGCAAGATACCTAATTTGTGAGTAATACATCAGTGTTCTGACGTATTAAGCTGCAATACAACGAAATCATGTGTAATAAGCCAGAATACACTCAATTCTAGTGTAATAATCTTCAGTACAAAGAATGTGTGAGTAATATGCCAGAATACATAGAGTTTTGACGTACTAAACAGCAAGAGACCTAATTTGTGAGTAATACACCAGGGTTCTGACGTATTAAGCTTCAATACAACGAAATCATGTGTAATAGGCCAGAATACACTCAATTCTAGTGTAGTAAGCTTCAGTACAAAGAATGTGTGAGTAATATGCCAGAATACATAGAGTCTTGACGTACTAAACAGCAAGAGACCTAATTTGTGAGTAATACACCAGTGTTCTGACGTATTAAGCTGCAATACAACGAAATCATGTGTAATAGGCCAGAATACACTCAATTCTAGTGTAGTAAGCTTCAGTACAGTGAATTTGTGAGTAATATGCCAGAATACATAGAGTTTTGACGTACTAAACAGCAAGAGACCTAATTTGTGAGTAATACACCAGTGTTCTGACGTATTAAGCTGCAATACAACGAAATCATGTGTAATAGGCCAGAATACACTCAATTCTAGTGTAGTAAGCTTCAGTACAATGAATTTGTGAGTAATATGCCAGAATACATGAAGTTTTGACGTACTAAACAGCAAGAGACCTAATTTGTGAGTAATACACCAGTGTTCTGACGTATTAAGCTGCAGTACAACGATATCATGTGTAATAGGCTAGAATACACTCACTTCTAGTGTAGTAAGCTTCAGTACAATGAATTTGTGAGTAATACGCCAGAATACATGGAGTTTTTACGTACTAAACAGCAAGAGACCTAATTTCCGAGTAATACACCAGTGTTCTGACGTACTAAGCTGCAATACAACGACATCATGTGTAATAGGCCAGAATACACTCAATTCTAGTGTAGTAAGCTTCAGTACAAAGAATTTGTGCGTAATATGCCAGAATACATGGAGTTTTGACGTACTAAACAGCAAGAGACCTATTTTGTGAGTAATACACCAGTGTTCTGACGTATTAAGCTGCAATACAACGAAATCATGTGTAATAGGTCAGAATACACTCAATTCTATTGTAGTAAGCTTCAGTACAGTGAATTTGTGAGTAATATGCCAGAATACATAGAGTTTTGACGTACTAAATAGCAAGAGACCTAATTTCTGAGTAATACACCAGTGTTCTGACGTATTACGATGCAATACAACGAAATCATGTGTAATAGGCCAGAATACACTCAATTCTAGTGTAGTAAGCTTCAGTACAATGAATTTGTGAGTAATATGCCAGAATACATAGAGTTTTGACGTACTAAACAGCAAGAGACCTAATTTGCGAGTAATGCACCAGTGTTCTGACGTATTAAGCTGCAATACAACGAAATCATGTGTAATAGGCCAGAATACACTCAATTCTAGTGTAGTAAGCTTCAGTACAATGAATTTGTGAGTAATATTCCAGAATACATGAAGTTTTGACGTACTAAACAGCAAGAGACCTAATTTGTGAGTAATACACCAGTGTTCTGACGTACTAAGCTGCAATACAACGAAATCATGTGTAATAGGCCAGAATGTACTCAATTCTAGTGTAGAAAGCTTCAGTACAGTGAATTTGTGAGTAATATGCCAGAATACATAGAGTTATGACGTACTAAACAGCAAGAGACCTAATTTGTGAGTAATACACCAGTGTTCTGACGTATTAAGCTGCAATACAACGAAATCATGTGTAATAGGCCAGAATACACTCAATTCTAGCGTAGTAAGCTTCAGTACAATGAATTTGTGAGTAATATGCCAGAATACATAGAGTTTTGACGTACTAAACAGCAAGAGACCTAATTTGTGAGTAATACACCAGTGTTCTAACGTATTAAGCTGCAATACAACGAAATCATGTGTAATAGGCCAGAGTACACTCAATTCTAGTGTAGTAAGCTTCAGTACAATGAATTTGTGAGTAATATGCCAGAATACATGAAGTTTTGACGTACTAAACAGCAAGAGACCTAATTTGTGAGTAATACATCAGTGTTCTGACGTACTAAGCTGCAATATAACGAAATCATGTGTAATATTCCAGAATACACTCAATTCTAGTGTAGTAAGCTTCAGTACAGTGAATTTGTGAGTAATATGCCAGAATACATAGAGTTTTGACGTACTAAACAGCAAGAGACCTAATTTGTGAGTAATACACCAGTGTTCTGACGTATTAAGCTGCAATACAACGAAATCATGTGTAATAGGCCAGAATGTACTCAATTCTAGTGTAGTAAGCTTCAGTACAGTGAATTTGTGAGTAATATGCCAGAATACATAGAGTTATGACGTACTAAACAGCAAGAGACCTAATTTGTGAGTAATACACCAGTGTTCTGACGTATTAAGCTGCAATACAACGAAATCATGTGTAATAGGCCAGAATACACTCAATTCTAGTGTAGTAAGCTTCAGTACAATGAATTTGTGAGTAATATGCCAGAATACATAGAGTTTTGACGTACTAAACAGCAAGAGACCTAATTTGTGAGTAATACACCAGTGTTCTGACGTATTAAGCTGCAATACAACGAAATCATGTGTAATAGGCCAGAATACACTCAATTCTAGTGTAGTAAGCTTCAGTACAATGAATTTGTGAGTAATATGCCAGAATACATGAAGTTTTGACGTACTAAACAGCAAGAGACCTAATTTGTGAGTAATACACCAGTGTTCTGACGTATTAAGCTGCAATACAACGAAATCATGTGTAATAGGCCAGAATACACTCAAATCTAGTGTAGTAAGCTTCAGTACAATGAATTTGTGAGTAATATGCCAGAATACATAGAGTTTTGACGTACTAAACAGCAAGAGACCTAATTTGTGAGTAATACACCAGTGTTCTGACGTATTAAGCTGCAATACAACGAAATCATGTGTAACAGGCCAGAATACACTCAATTCTAGTGTAGTAAGCTTCAGTACAATGAATTTGTGAGTAATATGCCAGAATACATGAAGTTTTGACGTACTAAACAGCAAGAGACCTAATTTGTGAGTAATACATCAGTGTTCTGACGTACTAAGCTGCAATATAACGAAATCATGTGTAATAGGCCAGAATACACTCAATTCTAGTGTAGTAAGCTTCAGTACAGTGAATTTGTGAGTAATATGCCAGAATACATAGAGTTTTGACGTACTAAACAGCAAGAGACCTAATTTGTGAGTAATACACCAGTGTTCTGACGTATTAAGCTGCAATACAACGAAATCATGTGTAATAGGCCAGAATGTACTCAATTCTAGTGTAGTAAGCTTCAGTACAGTGAATTTGTGAGTAATATTCCAGAATACATAGAGTTATGACGTACTAAACAGCAAGAGACCTAATTTGTGAGTAATACACCAGTGTTCTGACGTATTAAGCAGCAATACAACGAAATCATGTGTAATAGGCCAGAATACACTCAATTCTAGTGTAGTAAGCTTCAGTACAATGAATTTGTGAGTAATATGCCAGAATACATAGAGTTTTGACGTACTAAACAGCAAGAGACCTAATTTGTGAGTAATACACCAGTGTTCCGACGTATTAAGCTGCAATACAAGACATCATGTGTAATAGGCCAGAATACACTCAATTCTAGTGTAGTAAGCTTTAGTACAATGAATTTGTGAGTAATATGCCAGAATACATGAAGTTTTGACGTACTAAACAGCAAGAGACCTAATTTGTGAGTAATACATCAGTGTTCTGACGTACTAAGCTGCAATATAACGAAATCATGTGTAATAGGCCAGAATACACTCAATTCTAGTGTAGTAAGCTTCAGTACAGTGAATTTGTGAGTAATATGCCAGAATACATAGAGTTTTGACGTACTAAACAGCAAGAGACCTAATTTGTGAGTAATACACCAGTGTTCTGACGTATTAAGCTGCAATACAACGAAATCATGTGTAATAGGCCAGAATACACTCAATTCTAGTTTAGTAAGCTTCAGTACAAAGAATTTGTGAGTAATATGCCAGAATACATGGAGTTTTTACGTACTAAACAGCAAGAGACCTAATTTGTGAGTAATACATCAGTGTTCTGACGTACTAAGCTGCAATATAACGAAATCATGTGTAATAGGCCAGAATACACTCAATTCTAGTGTAGTAAGCTTCAGTACAGTGAATTTGTGAGTAATATGCCAGAATACATAGAGTTTTGACGTACTAAACAGCAAGAGACCTAATTTGTGAGTAATACACCAGTGTTCTGACGTATTAAGCTGCAATACAACGAAATCATGTGTAATAGGCCAGCATACACTCAATTCTAGTGTAGTAAGCTTCAGTACAATGAATTTGTGAGTAATATGCCAGAATACATGGAGTTTTGACGTACTAAACAGCAAGATACCTAATTTGTGAGTAATACATCAGTGTTCTGACGTATTAAGCTGAAATACAACGAAATCATGTGTAATAGGCCAGAATACACTCAATTCTAGTGTAGTAATCTTCAGTACAAAGAATGTGTGAGTAATATGCCAGAATACATAGAGTTTTGACGTACTAAACAGCAAGAGACCTAATTTGTGAGTAATACACCAGGATTCTGACGTATTAAGCTGCAATACAACGAAATCATGTGTAATAGGCCAGAATACACTCAATTCTAGTGTAGTAAGCTTCAGTACAATGAATTTGTGAGTAATATGCCAGAATACATGAAGTTTTGACGTACTAAACAGCAAGAGAACTAATTTGTGAGTAATACATCAGTGTTCTGACGTACTAAGCTGCAATATAACGAAATCATGTGTAATAGGCCAGAATACACTCAATTCTAGTGTAGTAAGCTTCAGTACAGTGAATTTGTGAGTAATATGCCAGAATACATAGAGTTTTGACGTACTAAACAGCAAGAGACCTAATTTGTGAGTAATACACCAGTGTTCTGACGTATTAAGCTGCAATACAACGAAATCATGTGTAATAGGCCAGAATACACTCAATTCTAGTTTAGTAAGCTTCAGTACAAAGAATTTGTGAGTAATATGCCAGAATACATGGAGTTTTTACGTACTAAACAGCAAGAGACCTAATTTGTGAGTAATACATCAGTGTTCTGACGTACTAAGCTGCAATATAACGAAATCATGTGTAATAGGCCAGAATACACTCAATTCTAGTGTAGTAAGCTTCAGTACAGTGAATTTGTGAGTAATATGCCAGAATACATAGAGTTTTGACGTACTAAACAGCAAGAGACCTAATTTGTGAGTAATACACCAGTGTTCTGACGTATTAAGCTGCAATACAACGAAATCATGTGTAATAGGCCAGCATACACTCAATTCTAGTGTAGTAAGCTTCAGTACAATGAATTTGTGAGTAATATGCCAGAATACATGGAGTTTTGACGTACTAAACAGCAAGATACCTAATTTGTGAGTAATACATCAGTGTTCTGACGTATTAAGCTGCAATACAACGAAATCATGTGTAATAGGCCAGAATACACTCAATTCTAGTGTAGTAATCTTCAGTACAAAGAATGTGTGAGTAATATGCCAGAATACATAGAATTTTGACGTACTAAACAGCAAGAGACCTAATTTGTGAGTAATACACCAGGGTTCTGATGTATTAAGCTGCAATACAACGAAATCATGTGTAATAGGCCAGAATACACTCAATTCTAGTTTAGTAAGCTTCAGTACAAAGAATTTGTGAGTAATATGCCAGAATACATGGAGTTTTTACGTACTAAACAGCAAGAGACCTAATTTGTGAGTAATACATCAGTGTTCTGACGTACTAAGCTGCAATATAACGAAATCATGTGTAATACGCCAGAATACACTCAATTCTAGTGTAGTAACCTTCAGTACAGTGAATTTGTGAGTAATATGCCAGAATACATAGAGTTTTGACGTACTAAACAGCAAGAGACCTAATTTGTGAGTAATACACCAGTGTTCTGACGTATTAAGCTGCAATACAACGAAATCATGTGTAATAGGCCAGCATACACTCAATTCTAGTGTAGTAAGCTTCAGTACAATGAATTTGTGAGTAATATGCCAGAATACATGGAGTTTTGACGTACTAAACAGCAAGATACCTAATTTGTGAGTAATACATCAGTGTTCTGACGTATTAAGCTGCAATACAACGAAATCATGTGTAATAGGCCAGAATACACTCAATTCTAGTGTAGTAATCTTCAGTACAAAGAATGTGTGAGTAATATGCCAGAATACATAGAGTTTTGACGTACTAAACAGCAAGAGACCTAATTTGTGAGTAATACACCAGGGTTCTGACGTATTAAGCTGAAATACAACGAAATCATGTGTAATAGGCCAGAATACACTCAATTCTAGTGTAGTAATCTTCAGTACAAAGAATGTGTGAGTAATATGCCAGAATACATAGAATTTTGACGTACTAAACAGCAAGAGACCTAATTTGTGAGTAATACACCAGGGTTCTGAAGTATTAAGCTGCAATACAACGAAATCATGTGTAATAGGCCAGAATACACTCAATTCTAGTTTAGTAAGCTTCAGTACAAAGAATTTGTGAGTAATATGCCAGAATACATGGAGTTTTTACGTACTAAACAGCAAGAGACCTAATTTGTGAGTAATACATCAGTGTTCTGACGTACTAAGCTGATATAACGAAATCATGTGTAATAGGCCAGAATACACTCAATTCTAGTGTAGTAAGCTTCAGTACAGTGAATTTGTGAGTAATATGCCAGAATACATAGAGTTTTGACGTACTAAACAGCAAGAGACCTAATTTGTGAGTAATACACCAGTGTTCTGACGTATTAAGCTGCAATACAACGAAATCATGTGTAATAGGCCAGCATACACTCAATTCTAGTGTAGTAAGCTTCAGTACAATGAATTTGTGAGTAATATGCCAGAATACATAGAGTTTTGACGTACTAAACAGCAAGATACCTAATTTGTGAGTAATACATCAGTGTTCTGACGTATTAAGCTGCAATACAACGAAATCATGTGTAATAGGCCAGAATACACTCAATTCTAGTGTAGTAATCTTCAGTACAAAGAATGTGTGAGTAATATGCCAGAATACATAGAGTTTTGACGTACTAAACAGCAAGAGACCTAATTTGTGAGTAATACACCAGTGTTCTGACGTATTAACTCTTTATATCCACCGAGCCGCTAATATCTACATTTTGGAGACCCACTATGCCGAAAAGCCGCTCAAATCTACATTTTAATATGAATTTACTATCGTGTTCGGCATAGCAGGAAAACCGCACGGAGACAAAGAGTTAAGCTGCAATACAACGAAATCATGTGTAATAGGCCAGAATACACTCAATTCTAGTGTAGTAAGCTTCAGTACAGTGAATTTGTGAGTAATATGCCAGAATACATAGAGTTTTGACGTACTAAACAGCAAGAGACCTAATTTGTGAGTAATACACCAGTGTTCTGACGTATTAAGCTGCAATACAACGAAATCATGTGTAATAGGCCAGAATGTACTCAATTCTAGTGTAGTAAGCTTCAGCACAGTGAATTTGTGAGTAATATTCCAGAATACATAGAGTTATGACGTACTAAACAGCAAGAGACCTAATTTGTGAGTAATACACCAGTGTTCTGACGTATTAAGCAGCAATACAACGAAATCATGTGTAATAGGCCAGAATACACTCAATTCTAGTGTAGTAAGCTTCAGTACAATGAATTTGTGAGTAATATGCCAGAATACATAGAGTTTTGACGTACTAAACAGCAAGAGACCTAATTTGTGAGTAATACACCAGTGTTCCGACGTATTAAGCTGCAATACAAGACATCATGTGTAATAGGCCAGAATACACTCAATTCTAGTGTAGTAAGCTTTAGTACAATGAATTTGTGAGTAATATGCCAGAATACATGAAGTTTTGACGTACTAAACAGCAAGAGACCTAATTTGTGAGTAATACATCAGTGTTCTGACGTACTAAGCTGCAATATAACGAAATCATGTGTAATAGGCCAGAATACACTCAATTCTAGTGTAGTAAGCTTCAGTACAGTGAATTTGTGAGTAATATGCCAGAATACATAGAGTTTTGACGTACTAAACAGCAAGAGACCTAATTTGTGAGTAATACACCAGTGTTCTGACGTATTAAGCTGCAATACAACGAAATCATGTGTAATAGGCCAGAATACACTCAATTCTAGTTTAGTAAGCTTCAGTACAAAGAATTTGTGAGTAATATGCTAGAATACATGGAGTTTTTACGTACTAAACAGCAAGAGACCTAATTTGTGAGTAATACATCAGTGTTCTGACGTACTAAGCTGCAATATAACGAAATCATGTGTAATAGGCCAGAATACACTCAATTCTAGTGTAGTAAGCTTCAGTACAGTGAATTTGTGAGTAATATGCCAGAATACATAGAGTTTTGACGTACTAAACAGCAAGAGACCTAATTTGTGAGTAATACACCAGTGTTCTGACGTATTAAGCTGCAATACAACGAAATCATGTGTAATAGGCCAGCATACACTCAATTCTAGTGTAGTAAGCTTCAGTACAATGAATTTGTGAGTAATATGCCAGAATACATGGAGTTTTGACGTACTAAACAGCAAGATACCTAATTTGTGAGTAATACATCAGTGTTCTGACGTATTAAGCTGAAATACAACGAAATCATGTGTAATAGGCCAGAATACACTCAATTCTAGTGTAGTAATCTTCAGTACAAAGAATGTGTGAGTAATATGCTAGAATACATAGAGTTTTGACGTACTAAACAGCAAGAGACCTAATTTGTGAGTAATACACCAGGATTCTGACGTATTAAGCTGCAATACAACGAAATCATGTGTAATAGGCCAGAATACACTCAATTCTAGTGTAGTAAGCTTCAGTACAATGAATTTGTGAGTAATATGCCAGAATACATGAAGTTTTGACGTACTAAACAGCAAGAGAACTAATTTGTGAGTAATACATCAGTGTTCTGACGTACTAAGCTGCAATATAACGAAATCATGTGTAATAGGCCAGAATACACTCAATTCTAGTGTAGTAAGCTTCAGTACAGTGAATTTGTGAGTAATATGCCAGAATACATAGAGTTTTGACGTACTAAACAGCAAGAGACCTAATTTGTGAGTAATACACCAGTGTTCTGACGTATTAAGCTGCAATACAACGAAATCATGTGTAATAGGCCAGAATACACTCAATTCTAGTTTAGTAAGCTTCAGTACAAAGAATTTGTGAGTAATATGCCAGAATACATGGAGTTTTTACGTACTAAACAGCAAGAGACCTAATTTGTGAGTAATACATCAGTGTTCTGACGTACTAAGCTGCAATATAACGAAATCATGTGTAATAGGCCAGAATACACTCAATTCTAGTGTAGTAAGCTTCAGTACAGTGAATTTGTGAGTAATATGCCAGAATACATAGAGTTTTGACGTACTAAACAGCAAGAGACCTAATTTGTGAGTAATACACCAGTGTTCTGACGTATTAAGCTGCAATACAACGAAATCATGTGTAATAGGCCAGCATACACTCAATTCTAGTGTAGTAAGCTTCAGTACAATGAATTTGTGAGTAATATGCCAGAATACATGGAGTTTTGACGTACTAAACAGCAAGATACCTAATTTGTGAGTAATACATCAGTGTTCTGACGTATTAAGCTGCAATACAACGAAATCATGTGTAATAGGCCAGAATACACTCAATTCTAGTGTAGTAATCTTCAGTACAAAGAATGTGTGAGTAATATGCCAGAATACATAGAATTTTGACGTACTAAACAGCAAGAGACCTAATTTGTGAATAATACACCAGGGTTCTGAAGTATTAAGCTGCAATACAACGAAATCATGTGTAATAGGCCAGAATACACTCAATTCTAGTTTAGTAAGCTTCAGTACAAAGAATTTGTGAGTAATATGCCAGAATACATGGAGTTTTTACGTACTAAACAGCAAGAGACCTAATTTGTGAGTAATACATCAGTGTTCTGACGTACTAAGCTGCAATATAACGAAATCATGTGTAATAGGCCAGAATACACTCAATTCTAGTGTAGTAAGCTTCAGTACAGTGAATTTGTGAGTAATATGCCAGAATACATAGAGTTTTGACGTACTAAACAGCAAGAGACCTAATTTGTGAGTAATACACCAGTGTTCTGACGTATTAAGCTGCAATACAACGAAATCATGTGTAATAGGCCAGCATACACTCAATTCTAGTGTAGTAAGCTTCAGTACAATGAATTTGTGAGTAATATGCCAGAATACATGGAGTTTTGACGTACTAAACAGCAAGATACCTAATTTGTGAGTAATACATCAGTGTTCTGACGTATTAAGCTGCAATACAACGAAATCATGTGTAATAGGCCAGAATACACTCAATTCTAGTGTAGTAATCCTCAGTACAAAGAATGTGTGAGTAATATGCCAGAATACATAGAGTTTTGACGTACTAAACAGCAAGAGACCTAATTTGTGAGTAATACACCAGGGTTCTGACGTATTAAGCTGAAATACAACGAAATCATGTGTAATAGGCCAGAATACACACAATTCTAGTGTAGTAAGCTTCAGTACAGTGAATTTGTGAGTAATATGCCAGAATACATAGAGTTTTGACGTACTAAACAGCAAGAGACCTAATTTGTGAGTAATACACCAGTGTTCTGACGTATTAAGCTGCAATACAACGAAATCATGTGTAATAGGCCAGAATACACTCAATTCTAGTGTAGTAATCTTCAGTACAAAGAATGTGTGAGTAATATGCCAGAATACATAGAGTTTTGACGTACTAAACAGCAAGAGACCTAATTTGTGAGTAATACACCAGGGTTCTGACGTATTAAGCTGAAATACAACGAAATCATGTGTAATAGGCTAGAATACACTCACTTCTAGTGTAGTAAGCTTCAGTACAATGAAATTGTGAGTAATATGCCAGAATACATGGAGTATTTACGTACTAAACAGCAAGAGACCTAATTTGTGAGTAATACATCAGTGTTCTGACGTACTAAGCTGCAATATAACGAAATCATGTGTAATAGGCCAGAATACACTCAATTCTAGTGTAGTAAGCTTCAGTACAGTGAATTTGTGAGTAATATGCCAGAATACATAGAGTTTTGATGTACTAAACAGCAAGAGACCTAATTTGTGAGTAATACACCAGTGTTCTGACGTATTAAGCTGCAATACAACGAAATCATGTGTAATAGGCCAGAATACACTCAATTCTAGTGTACTGAGCTTCAGTACAATGAATTTGTGAGTAATATGCCAGAATACATGGAGTTTTGACGTACTAAACAGCAAGAGACCTAATTTGTGAGTAATACACCAGGGTTCTGACGTATTAAGCTGAAATACAACGAAATCATGTGTAATAGGCCAGAATACACTCAATTCTAGTGTAGTAAGCTTCAGTACAGTGAATTTGTGAGTAATATGCCAGAATACATAGAGTTTTGACGTACTAAACAGCAAGAGACCTAATTTGTGAGTAATACACCAGTGTTCTGACGTATTAAGCTGCAATACAACGAAATCATGTGTAATAGGCCAGAATACACTCAATTCTAGTGTAGTAAGCTTCAGTACAATGAATTTGTGAGTAATATGCCAGAATACATGAAGTTTTGACGTACTAAACAGCAAGAGACCTAATTTGTGAGTAATACACCAGTGTTCTGACGTATTAAGCTGCAGTACCACGAAATCATGTGTAATAGGCTAGAATACACTCACTTCTAGTGTAGTAAGCTTCAGTACAATGAATTTGTGAGTAATACGCCAGAATACATGGAGTTTTTACGTACTAAACAGCAAGAGACCTAATTTGCGAGTAATACACCAGTGTTCTGACGTACTAAGCTGCAATACAACGACATCATGTGTAATAGGCCAGAATACACTCAATTCTAGTGTAGTAAGCTTCAGTACAAAGAATTTGTGCGTAATATGCCAGAATACATGGAGTTTTGACGTACTAAACAGCAAGAGACCTATTTTGTGAGTAATACACCAGTGTTCTGACGTATTAAGCTGCAATACAACGAAATCATGTGTAATAGGTCAGAATACACTCAATTCTATTGTAGTAAGCTTCAGTACAGTGAATTTGTGAGTAATATGCCAGAATACATGGAGTTTTTACGTACTAAACAGCAAGAGACCTAATTTGTGAGTAATACATCAGTGTTCTGACGTACTAAGCTGCAATATAACGAAATCATGTGTAATAGGCCAGAATACACTCAATTCTAGTGTAGTAAGCTTCAGTACAGTGAATTTGTGAGTAATATGCCAGAATACATAGAGTTTTGACGTACTAAACAGCAAGAGACCTAATTTGTGAGTAATACACCAGTGTTCTGACGTATTAAGCTGCAATACAACGAAATCATGTGTAATAGGCCAGCATACACTCAATTCTAGTGTAGTAAGCTTCAGTACAATGAATTTGTGAGTAATATGCCAGAATACATGGAGTTTTGACGTACTAAACAGCAAGATACCTAATTTGTGAGTAATACATCAGTGTTCTGACGTATTAAGCTGCAATACAACGAAATCATGTGTAATAGGCCAGAATACACTCAATTCTAGTGTAGTAATCTTCAGTACAAAGAATGTGTGAGTAATATGCCAGAATACATAGAATTTTGACGTACTAAACAGCAAGAGACCTAATTTGTGAGTAATACACCAGTGTTCTGACGTATTAAGCTGCAGTACCACGAAATCATGTGTAATAGGCTAGAATACACTCACTTCTAGTGTAGTAAGCTTCAGTACAATGAATTTGTGAGTAATACGCCAGAATACATGGAGTTTTTACGTACTAAACAGCAAGAGACCTAATTTGCGAGTAATACACCAGTGTTCTGACGTACTAAGCTGCAATACAACGACATCATGTGTAATAGGCCAGAATACACTCAATTCTAGTGTAGTAAGCTTCAGTACAGTGAATTTGTGAGTAATATGCCAGAATACATAGAGTTTTGACGTACTAAACAGCAAGAGACCTAATTTGTGAGTAATACACCAGTGTTCTGACGTATTAAGCTGCAATACAACGAAATCATGTGTAATAGGCCAGCATACACTCAATTCTAGTGTAGTAAGCTTCAGTACAATGAATTTGTGAGTAATATGCCAGAATACATGGAGTTTTGACGTACTAAACAGCAAGATACCTAATTTGTGAGTAATACATCAGTGTTCTGACGTATTAAGCTGCAATACAACGAAATCATGTGTAATAGGCCAGAATACACTCAATTCTAGTGTAGTAATCTTCAGTACAAAGAATGTGTGAGTAATATGCCAGAATACATAGAGTTTTGACGTACTAAACAGCAAGAGACCTAATTTGTGAGTAATACACCAGGGTTCTGACGTATTAAGCTGAAATACAACGAAATCATGTGTAATAGGCCAGAATACACACAATTCTAGTGTAGTAAGCTTCAGTACAGTGAATTTGTGAGTAATATGCCAGAATACATAGAGTTTTGACGTACTAAACAGCAAGAGACCTAATTTGTGAGTAATACACCAGTGTTCTGACGTATTAAGCTGCAATACAACGAAATCATGTGTAATAGGCCAGAATACACTCAATTCTAGTGTAGTAATCTTCAGTACAAAGAATGTGTGAGTAATATGCCAGAATACATAGAGTTTTGACGTACTAAACAGCAAGAGACCTAATTTGTGAGTAATACACCAGGGTTCTGACGTATTAAGCTGAAATACAACGAAATCATGTGTAATAGGCTAGAATACACTCACTTCTAGTGTAGTAAGCTTCAGTACAATGAAATTGTGAGTAATATGCCAGAATACATGGAGTATTTACGTACTAAACAGCAAGAGACCTAATTTGTGAGTAATACATCAGTGTTCTGACGTACTAAGCTGCAATATAACGAAATCATGTGTAATAGGCCAGAATACACTCAATTCTAGTGTAGTAAGCTTCAGTACAGTGAATTTGTGAGTAATATGCCAGAATACATAGAGTTTTGACGTACTAAACAGCAAGAGACCTAATTTGTGAGTAATACACCAGTGTTCTGACGTATTAAGCTGCAATACAACGAAATCATGTGTAATAGGCCAGAATACACTCAATTCTAGTGTACTGAGCTTCAGTACAATGAATTTGTGAGTAATATGCCAGAATACATGGAGTTTTGACGTACTAAACAGCAAGAGACCTAATTTGTGAGTAATACACCAGGGTTCTGACGTATTAAGCTGAAATACAACGAAATCATGTGTAATAGGCCAGAATACACTCAATTCTAGTGTAGTAAGCTTCAGTACAGTGAATTTGTGAGTAATATGCCAGAATACATAGAGTTTTGACGTACTAAACAGCAAGAGACCTAATTTGTGAGTAATACACCAGTGTTCTGACGTATTAAGCTGCAATACAACGAAATCATGTGTAATAGGCCAGAATACACTCAATTCTAGTGTAGTAAGCTTCAGTACAATGAATTTGTGAGTAATATGCCAGAATACATGAAGTTTTGACGTACTAAACAGCAAGAGACCTAATTTGTGAGTAATACACCAGTGTTCTGACGTATTAAGCTGCAGTACCACGAAATCATGTGTAATAGGCTAGAATACACTCACTTCTAGTGTAGTAAGCTTCAGTACAATGAATTTGTGAGTAATACGCCAGAATACATGGAGTTTTTACGTACTAAACAGCAAGAGACCTAATTTGCGAGTAATACACCAGTGTTCTGACGTACTAAGCTGCAATACAACGACATCATGTGTAATAGGCCAGAATACACTCAATTCTAGTGTAGTAAGCTTCAGTACAAAGAATTTGTGCGTAATATGCCAGAATACATGGAGTTTTGACGTACTAAACAGCAAGAGACCTATTTTGTGAGTAATACACCAGTGTTCTGACGTATTAAGCTGCAATACAACGAAATCATGTGTAATAGGTCAGAATACACTCAATTCTATTGTAGTAAGCTTCAGTACAGTGAATTTGTGAGTAATATGTCAGAATACATAGAGTTATGACGTACTAAATAGCAAGAGACCTAATTTCTGAGTAATACACCAGTGTTCTGACGTATTAAGATGCAATACAACGAAATCATGTGTAATAGGCCAGAATACACTCAATTCTAGTGTAGTAAGCTTCAGTACAATGAATTTGTGAGTAATATGCCAGAATACATAGAGTTTTGACGTACTAAACAGCAAGAGACCTAATTTGCGAGTAATGCACCAGTGTTCTGACGTATTAAGCTGCAAAACAACGAAATCATGTGTAATAGGCCAGAATAAACTCAATTCTAGTGTAGTAAGCTTCATTACAATGAATTTGTGAGTAATATTCCAGAATACATGAAGTTTTGACGTACTAAACAGCAAGAGACCTAATTTGTGAGTAATACATCAGTGTTCTGACGTACTAAGCTGCAATATAACGAAATCATGTGTAATAGGCCAGAATACACTCAATTCTAGTGTAGTAAGCTTCAGTACAATGAATTTGTGAGTAATATGCCAGAATACATGAAGTTTTGACGTACTAAAAAGCAAGAGACCTAATTTGTGAGTAATACACCAGTGTTCTGACGTATTAAGCTGCAGTACAACGAAATCATGTGTAATAGGCTAGAATACACTCACTTCTAGTGTAGTAAGCTTCAGTACAATGAATTTGTGAGTAATACGCCAGAATACATGGAGTTTTTACGTACTAAACAGCAAGAGACCTAATTTGCGAGTAATACACCAGTGTTCTGACGTACTAAGCTGCAATACAACGACATCATGTGTAATAGGCCAGAATACACTCAATTCTAGTGTAGTAAGCTTCAGTACAAAGAATGTGTGCGTAATATGCCAGAATACATGGAGTTTTGACGTACTAAACAGCAAGAGACCTATTTTGTGAGTAATACACCAGTGTTCTGACGTATTAAGCTGCAATACAACGAAATCATGTGTAATAGGTCAGAATACACTTAATTCTATTGTAGTAAGCTTCAGTACAGTGAATTTGTGAGTAATATGCCAGAATACATAGAGTTATGACGTACTAAACAGCAAGAGACCTAATTTGCGAGTAATACACCAGTGTTCTGACGTACTAAGCTGCAATACAACGACATCATGTGTAATAGGCCAGAATACACTCAATTCTAGTGTAGTAAGCTTCAGTACAGTGAATTTGTGAGTAATATTCCAGAATACATAGAGTTTTGACGTACTAAACAGCAAGAGACCTAATTTGTGAGTAATACACCAGTGTTCTGACGTATTAAGCTGCAATACAACGAAATCATGTGTAATAGGCCAGAATACACTCAATTCTAGTTTAGTAAGCTTCAGTACAAAGAATTTGTGAGTAATATGCCAGAATACATGGAGTCTTTACGTACTAAACAGCAAGAGACCTAATTTGTGAGTAATACATCAGTGTTCTGACGTACTAAGCTGCAATATAACGAAATCATGTGTAATAGGCCAGAATACACTCAATTCTAGTGTAGTAAGCTTCAGTACAGTGAATTTGTGAGTAATATGCCAGAATACATAGAGTTTTGACGTACTAAACAGCAAGAGACCTAATTTGTGAGTAATACACCAGTGTTCTGACGTGTTAAGCTGCAATACAACGAAATCATGTGTAATAGGCCAGCATACACTCAATTCTAGTGTAGTAAGCTTCAGTACAATGAATTTGTGAGTAATATGCCAGAATACATGGAGTTTTGACGTACTAAACATCAAGATACCTAATTTGTGAGTAATACATCAGTGTTCTGACGTATTAAGCTGCAATACAACGAAATCATGTGTAATAGGCCAGAATACACTCAATTCTAGTGTAGTAATCTTCAGTACAAAGAATGTGTGAGTTATATGCCAGAATACATAGAGTTTTGACGTACTAAACAGCAAGAGACCTAATTTGTGAGTAATACACCAGGGTTCTGACGTATTAAGCTGAAATACAACGAAATCATGTGTAATAGGCCAGAATACACTCAATTCTAGTGTAGTAAGCTTCAGTACAGTGAATTTGTGAGTAATATGCCAGAATACATAGAGTTTTGACGTGCTAAACAGCAAGAGACCTAATTTGTGAGTAATACACCAGTGTTCTGACGTATTAAGCTGCAATACAACGAAATCATGTGTAATAGGCCAGAATACACTCAATTCTAGTTTAGTAAGCTTCAGTACAAAGAATTTGTGAGTAATATGCCAGAATACATGGAGTTTTTACGTACTAAACAGCAAGAGACCTAATTTGTGAGTAATACATCAGTGTTCTGACGTACTAAGCTGCAATATAACGAAATCATGTTTAATAGGCCAGAATACACTCAATTCTAGTGTAGTAAGCTTCAGTACAGTGAATTTGTGAGTAATATGCCAGAATACATAGAGTTTTGACGTACTAAACAGCAGGAGACCTAATTTGTGAGTAATACACCAGTATTCTGACGTATTAAGCTGCAATACAACGAAATCATGTGTAATAGGCCAGCATACACTCAATTCTAGTGTAGTAAGCTTCAGTACAATGAATTTGTGAGTAATATGCCAGAATACATGGAGTTTTGACGTACTAAACAGCAAGATACCTAATTTGTGAGTAATACATCAGTGTTCTGACGTATTAAGCTGCAATACAACGAAATCATGTGTAATAGGCCAGAATACACTCAATTCTAGTGTAGTAATCTTCAGTACAAAGAATGTGTGAGTAATATGCCAGAATACATAGAGTTTTGACGTACTAAACAGCAAGAGACCTAATTTGTGAGTAATACACCAGGGTTCTGACGTATTAAGCTGAAATACAACGAAATCATGTGTAATAGGCCAGAATACACTCAATTCTAGTGTAGTAAGCTTCAGTACAATGAATTTGTGAGTAATATGCCAGAATACATGGAGTTTTGACGTACTAAACAGCAAGATACCTAATGTGTGAGTAATACATCAGTGTTCTGACGTATTAAGCTGCAATACAACGAAATCATGTGTAATAGGCCAGAATACACTCAATTCTAGTGTAGTAATCTTCAGTACAAAGAATGTGTGAGTAATATGCCAGAATACATAGAGTTTTGACGTACTAAACAGCAAGAGACCTAATTTGTGAGTAATACACCAGGGTTCTGACGTATTAAGCTGAAATACAACGAAATCATGTGTAATAGGCCAGAATACACTCAATTCTAGTGTAGTAAGCTTCAGTACAGTGAATTTGTGAGTAATATGCCAGAATACATAGAGTTTTGACGTACTAAACAGCAAGAGACCTAATTTGTGAGTAATACACCAGTGTTCTGACGTATTAAGCTGCAATACAACGAAATCATGTGTAATAGGCCAGAATACACTCAATTCTAGTGTAGTAAGCTTCAGTACAGTGAATTTGTGAGTAATATGCCAGAATACATATAGTTTTGATGTACTAAACAGCAAGAGACCTAATTTGTGAGTAATACACCAGTGTTCTGACGTATTAAGCTGCAATACAACGAAATCATGTGTAATAGGCCAGAATACACTCAATTCTAGTTTAGTAAGCTTCAGTACAAAGAATTTGTGAGTAATATGCCAGAATACATGGAGTTTTTACGTACTAAACAGCAAGAGACCTAATTTGTGAGTAATACATCAGTGTTCTGACGTACTAAGCTGCAATATAACGAAATCATGTGTAATAGGCCAGAATACACTCAATTCTAGTGTAGTAAGCTTCAGTACAGTGAATTTGTGAGTAATATGCCAGAATACATAGAGTTTTGACGTACTAAACAGCAAGAGACCTAATTTGTGAGTAATACACCAGTGTTCTGACGTATTAAGCTGCAATACAACGAAATCATGTGTAATAGGCCAGCATACACTCAATTCTAGTGTAGTAAGCTTCAGTACAATGAATTTGTGAGTAATATGCCAGAATACATGGAGTTTTGACGTACTAAACAGCAAGAGACCTAATTTGTGAGTAATACACCAGTGTTCTGACGTATTAAGCTGCAATACAACGAAATCATGTGTAATAGGCCAGCATACACTCAATTCTAGTGTAGTAAGCTTCAGTACAGTGAATTTGTGAGTAATATGCCAGAATACATAGAGTTTTGACGTACTAAACAGCAAGAGACCTAATTTGTGAGTAATACACCAGTGTTCTGACGTATTAAGCTGCAATACAACGAAATCATGTGTAATAGGCCAGCATACACTCAATTCTAGTGTAGTAAGCTTCAGTACAATGAATTTGTGAGTAATATGCCAGAATACATGGAGTTTTGAGGTACTAAACAGCAAGATACCTAATTTGTGAGTAATACATCAGTGTTCTGACGTATTAAGCTGCAATACAACGAAATCATGTGTAATAGGCCAGAATACACTCAATTCTAGTGTAGTAATCTTCAGTACAAAGAATGTGTGAGTAATATGCCAGAATACATAGAGTTTTGACGTACTAAACAGCAAGAGACCTAATTTGTGAGTAATACACCAGGGTTCTGACGTATTAAGCTGAAATACAACGAAATCATGTGTAATAGGCCAGAATACACTCAATTCTAGTGTAGTAAGCTTCAGTACAGTGAATTTGTGAGTAATATGCCAGAATACATAGAGTTTTGACGTACTAAACAGCAAGAGACCTAATTTGTGAGTAATACACCAGTGTTCTGACGTATTAAGCAGCAATACAAAGAAATCATGTGTAATAGGCCAGAATACACTCAATTCTAGTGTAGTAAGCTTCAGTACAATGAATTTGTGAGTAATATGCCAGAATACATGACGTTTTGACGTACTAAACAGCAAGAGACCTAATTTGTGAGTAATACACCATTGTTCTGACGTATTAAGCTGCAATACAACGAAATCATGTGTAATAGGCCAGAATACACTCAATTCTAGTGTAGTAATCTTCAGTACAAAGAATGTGTGAGTAATATGCCAGAATACATAGAGTTTTGACGTACTAAACAGCAAGAGACCTAATTTGTGAGTAATACACCAGGGTTCTGACGTATTAAGCTGAAATACAACGAAATCATGTGTAATAGGCTAGAATACACTCACTTCTAGTGTAGTAAGCTTCAGTACAATGAAATTGTGAGTAATATGCCATAATACATGGAGTTTTTACGTACTAAACAGCAAGAGACCTAATTTGTGAGTAATACATCAGTGTTCTGACGTACTAAGCTGTAATATAACGAAATCATGTGTAATAGGCCAGAATACACTCAATTCTAGTGTAGTAAGCTTCAGTACAGTGAATGTGTGAGTAATATGCCAGAATACATAGAGTTTTTACGTACTAAACAGCAAGAGACCTAATTTGTGAGTAATACACCAGTGTTCTGACGTATTAAGCTGCAATACAACGAAATCATGTGTAATAGGCCAGAATACACTCAATTCTAGTGTACTGAGCTTCAGTACAATGAATTTGTGAGTAATATGCCAGAATACATGGAGTTTTGACGTAATAAACAGCAAGAGACCTAATTTTGTGAGTAATACACCAGTGTTCTGACGTATTAAGCTGCAATACAACGAAATCATGTGTAATAGGCCAGCATACACTCAATTCTAGTGTAGTAAGCTTCAGTACAATGAATTTGTGAGTAATATGCCAGAATACATGGAGTTTTGACGTACTAAACAGCAAGATACCTAATTTGTGAGTAATACACCAGTGTTCTGACGTATTAAGCTGCAATACAACGAAATCATGTGTAATAGGCCAGAATACACTCAATTCTAGTGTAGTAAGCTTCAGTACAATGAATTTGTGAGTAATATGCCAGAATACATGAAGTTTTGACGTACTAAACAGCAAGAGACCTAATTTGTGAGTAATACACCAGTGTTCTGACGTATTAAGCTGCAATACAACGAAATCATGTGTAATAGGCCAGAATGTACTCAATTCTAGTGTAGTAAGCTTCAGTACAGTGAATTTGTGAGTAATATGCCAGAATACATAGAGTTTTGACGTACTAAACAGCAAGAGACCTAATTTGTGAGTAATACACCAGGGTTCTGACGTATTAAGCTGAAATACAACGAAATCATGTGTAATAGGCCAGAATACACTCAATTCTAGTGTAGTAAGCTTCAGTACAGTGAATTTGTGAGTAATATGCCAGAATACATAGAGTTTTGACGTACTAAACAGCAAGAGACCTAATTTGTGAGTAATACACCAGTGTTCTGACGTATTAAGCAGCAATACAAAGAAATCATGTGTAATAGGCCAGAATACACTCAATTCTAGTGTAGTAAGCTTCAGTACAAAGAATGTGTGAGTAATATGCCAGAATACATAGAGTCTTGACGTACTAAACAGCAAGATACCTAATTTGTGAGTAATACACCAGTGTTCTGACGTATTAAGCTGCAATACAACGAAATCATGTGTAATAGGCCAGAATACACTCAATTCTAGTGTAGTAAGCTTCAGTACAATGAATTTGTGAGTAATATGCCAGAATACATGAAGTTTTGACGTACTAAACAGCAAGAGACCTAATTTGTGAGTAATACACCAGTGTTCTGACGTATTAAGCTGCAGTACAACGAAATCATGTGTAATAGGCTAGAATACACTCACTTCTAGTGTAGTAAGCTTCAGTACAATGAATTTGTGAGTAATACGCCAGAATACATGGAGTTTTTACGTACTAAACAGCAAGAGACCTAATTTGCGAGTAATACACCAGTGTTCTGACGTACTAAGCTGCAATACAACGACATCATGTGTAATAGGCCAGAATACACTCAATTCTAGTGTAGTAAGCTTCAGTACAAAGAATTTGTGCGTAATATGCCAGAATACATGGAGTTTTGACGTACTAAACAGCAAGAGACCTATTTTGTGTGTAATACACCAGTGTTCTGACGTATTAAGCTGCAATACAACGAAATCATGTGTAATAGGTCAGAATACACTCAATACTATTGTAGTAAGCTTCAGTACAGTGAATTTGTGAGTAATATGCCAGAATACATAGAGTTTTGACGTTCTAAATAGCAAGAGACCTAATTTCTGAGTAATACACCAGTGTTCTGACGTATTAAGATGCAATACAACGAAATCATGTGTAATAGGCCAGAATACACTCAATTCTAGTGTAGTAAGCTTCAGTACAATGAATTTGTGAGTAATATGCCAGAATACATAGAGTTTTGACGTACTAAACAGCAAGAGACCTAATTTGCGAGTAATGCACCAGTGTTCTGACGTATTAAGCTGCAATACAACGAAATCATGTGTAATAGGCCAGAATAAACTCAATTCTAGTGTAGTAAGCTTCATTACAATGAATTTGTGAGTAATATTCCAGAATACATGAAGTTTTGACGTACTAAACAGCAAGAGACCTAATTTGTGAGTAATACACCAGTGTTCTGACGTACTAAGCTGCAATACAACGAAATCATGTGTAATAGGCCAGAATGTACTCAATTCT
This sequence comes from Meghimatium bilineatum, assembly GCA_034231615.1. Taxonomy (NCBI): domain Eukaryota; kingdom Metazoa; phylum Mollusca; class Gastropoda; order Stylommatophora; family Philomycidae; genus Meghimatium; species Meghimatium bilineatum. Next base: position 27,518,097 of record CM067305.1, on the reverse strand, counting down.
AGTGTAGTAAGCTTCAGTACAGTGAATTTGTGAGTAATATGCCAGAATACATAGAGTTATGACGTACTAAACAGCAAGAGACCTAATTTGTGAGTAATACACCTGTGTTCTGACGTATTAAGCTGCAATACAACGAAATCATGTGTAATAGGCCAGAATACACTCAATTCTAGTGTACTAAGCTTCAGTACAATGAATTTGTGAGTAATATGCCAGAATATATAGAGTTTTGACGTACTAAACAGCAAGAGACCTAATTTGTGAGTAATACACCAGTGTTCTGACGTATTAAGCTGCAATACAACGAAATCATGTGTAATAGGCCAGAATACACTCAATTCTAGTGTAGTAAGCTTCAGTACAATGAATTTGTGAGTAATATGCCAGAATACATGAAGTTTTGACGTCCTAAACAGCAAGAGACCTAATTTGTGAGTAATACACCAGTGTTCTGACGTACTAAGCTGCAATACAACGAAATCATGTGTAATAGGCCAGAATACACTCAATTCTAGTGTAGTAAGCTTCAGTACAATGAATTTGTGAGTAATATGCCAGAATGCATAGAGTTTTGACGTACTAAACAGCAAGAGACCTAATTTGTGAGTAATACACCAGTGTTCTGACGTACTAAGCTGCAATACAACGAAATCATGTGTAATAGGCCAGAATGCACTCAATTCTAGTGTAGTAAGCTTCAGTACAATGAATTTGTGAGTAATATGCCAGAATACATAGAGTTTTGACGTACTAAACAGCAAGAGACCTAATTTGTGAGTAATACACCAGTGTTCTGACGTATTAAGCTGCAATACAACGAAATCATGTGTAATAGGCCAGAATACACTCAATTCTAGTGTAGTAAGCTTCAGTACAGTGAATTTGTGAGTAATATGCCAGAATACATAGAGTTTTGACGTACTAAACAGCAAGAGACCTAATTTGTGAGTAATACACCAGTGTTCTGACGTATTAAGCTGCAATACAACGAAATCATGTGTAATAGACCAGAATACACTCAATTCTAGTGTAGTAAGCTTCAGTACAATGAATTTGTGAGTAATATGCCAGAATACATGAAGTTTTGACGTACTAAACAGCAAGAGACCTAATTTGTGAGTAATACACCAGTGTTCTGACGTATTAAGCTGCAGTACCACGAAATCATGTGTAATAGGCTAGAATACACTCACTTCTATTGTAGTAAGCTTCAGTACAATGAATTTGTGAGTAATACGCCAGAATACATGGAGTTTTTACGTACTAAACAGCAAGAGACCTAATTTGCGAGTAATACACCAGTGTTCTGACGTACTAAGCTGCAATACAACGACATCATGTGTAATAGGCCAGAATACACTCAATTCTAGTGTAGTAAGCTTCAGTACAAAGAATTTGTGCGTAATATGCCAGAATACATGGAGTTTTGACGTACTAAACAGCAAGAGACCTATTTTGTGAGTAATACACCAGTGTTCTGACGTATTAAGCTGCAATACAACGAAATCATGTGTAATAGGTCAGAATACACTCAATTCTATTGTAGTAAGCTTCAGTACAGTGAATTTGTGAGTAATATCCCAGAATACATAGAGTTATGACGTACTAAATAGCAAGAGACCTAATTTCTGAGTAATACACCAGTGTTCTGACATATTAAGATGCAATACAACGAAATCATGTGTAATAGGCCAGAATACACTCAATTCTAGTGTAGTAAGCTTCAGTACAATGAATTTGTGAGTAATATGCCAGAATACATAGAGTTTTGACGTACTAAACAGCAAGAGACCTAATTTGCGAGTAATGCACCAGTGTTCTGACGTATTAAGCTGCAATACAACGAAATCATGTGTAATAGGCCAGAGTAAACTCAATTCTAGTGTAGTAAGCTTCATTACAATGAATTTGTGAGTAATATTCCAGAATACATGAAGTTTTGACGTACTAAACAGCAAGAGACCTAATTTGTGAGTAATACATCAGTGTTCTGACGTATTAAGCTGCAATACAACGAAATCATGTGTAATAGGCCAGAATACACTCAATTCTAGTGTAGTAATCTTCAGTACAAAGAATGTGTGAGTAATATGCCAGAATACATAGAGTTTTGACGTACTAAACAGCAAGAGACCTAATTTGTGAGTAATACACCAGGGTTCTGACGTATTAAGCTGAAATACAACGAAATCATGTGTAATAGGCCAGAATACACTCAATTCTAGTGTAGTAAGCTTCAGTACAATGAATTTGTGAGTAATATGCCAGAATACATGGAGTTTTGACGTACTAAACAGCAAGATACCTAATGTGTGAGTAATACATCAGTGTTCTGACGTATTAAGCTGCAATACAACGAAATCATGTGTAATAGGCCAGAATACACTCAATTCTAGTGTAGTAATCTTCAGTACAAAGAATGTGTGAGTAATATGCCAGAATACATAGAGTTTTGACGTACTAAACAGCAAGAGACCTAATTTGTGAGTAATACACCAGGGTTCTGACGTATTAAGCTGAAATACAACGAAATCATGTGTAATAGGCTAGAATACACTCAATTCTAGTGTAGTAAGCTTCAGTACAGTGAATTTGTGAGTAATATGCCAGAATACATAGAGTTTTGACGTACTAAACAGCAAGAGACCTAATTTGTGAGTAATACACCAGTGTTCTGACGTATTAAGCTGCAATACAACGAAATCATGTGTAATAGGCCAGAATACACTCAATTCTAGTGTAGTAAGCTTCAGTACAGTGAATTTGTGAGTAATATGCCAGAATACATAGAGTTTTGATGTACTAAACAGCAAGAGACCTAATTTGTGAGTAATACACCAGTGTTCTGACGTATTAAGCTGCAATACAACGAAATCATGTGTAATAGGCCAGAATACACTCAATTCTAGTTTAGTAAGCTTCAGTACAAAGAATTTGTGAGTAATATGCCAGAATACATGGAGTTTTTACGTACTAAACAGCAAGAGACCTAATTTGTGAGTAATACATCAGTGTTCTGACGTACTAAGCTGCAATATAACGAAATCATGTGTAATAGGCCAGAATACACTCAATTCTAGTGTAGTAAGCTTCAGTACAGTGAATTTGTGAGTAATATGCCAGAATACATAGAGTTTTGACGTACTAAACAGCAAGAGACCTAATTTGTGAGTAATACACCAGTGTTCTGACGTATTAAGCTGCAATACAACGAAATCATGTGTAATAGGCCAGCATACACTCAATTCTAGTGTAGTAAGCTTCAGTACAATGAATTTGTGAGTAATATGCCAGAATACATGGAGTTTTGACGTACTAAACAGCAAGAGACCTAATTTGTGAGTAATACACCAGTGTTCTGACGTATTAAGCTGCAATACAACGAAATCATGTGTAATAGGCCAGCATACACTCAATTCTAGTGTAGTAAGCTTCAGTACAGTGAATTTGTGAGTAATATGCCAGAATACATAGAGTTTTGACGTACTAAACAGCAAGAGACCTAATTTGTGAGTAATACACCAGTGTTCTGACGTATTAAGCTGCAATACAACGAAATCATGTGTAATAGGCCAGCATACACTCAATTCTAGTGTAGTAAGCTTCAGTACAATGAATTTGTGAGTAATATGCCAGAATACATGGAGTTTTGAGGTACTAAACAGCAAGATACCTAATTTGTGAGTAATACATCAGTGTTCTGACGTATTAAGCTGCAATACAACGAAATCATGTGTAATAGGCCAGAATACACTCAATTCTAGTGTAGTAATCTTCAGTACAAAGAATGTGTGAGTAATATGCCAGAATACATAGAGTTTTGACGTACTAAACAGCAAGAGACCTAATTTGTGAGTAATACACCAGGGTTCTGACGTATTAAGCTGAAATACAACGAAATCATGTGTAATAGGCCAGAATACACTCAATTCTAGTGTAGTAAGCTTCAGTACAGTGAATTTGTGAGTAATATGCCAGAATACATAGAGTTTTGACGTACTAAACAGCAAGAGACCTAATTTGTGAGTAATACACCAGTGTTCTGACGTATTAAGCAGCAATACAAAGAAATCATGTGTAATAGGCCAGAATACACTCAATTCTAGTGTAGTAAGCTTCAGTACAATGAATTTGTGAGTAATATGCCAGAATACATGAAGTTTTGACGTACTAAACAGCAAGAGACCTAATTTGTGAGTAATACACCATTGTTCTGACGTATTAAGCTGCAATACAACGAAATCATGTGTAATAGGCCAGAATACACTCAATTCTAGTGTAGTAATCTTCAGTACAAAGAATGTGTGAGTAATATGCCAGAATACATAGAGTTTTGACGTACTAAACAGCAAGAGACCTAATTTGTGAGTAATACACCAGGGTTCTGACGTATTAAGCTGAAATACAACGAAATCATGTGTAATAGGCTAGAATACACTCACTTCTAGTGTAGTAAGCTTCAGTACAATGAAATTGTGAGTAATATGCCATAATACATGGAGTTTTTACGTACTAAACAGCAAGAGACCTAATTTGTGAGTAATACATCAGTGTTCTGACGTACTAAGCTGTAATATAACGAAATCATGTGTAATAGGCCAGAATACACTCAATTCTAGTGTAGTAAGCTTCAGTACAGTGAATTTGTGAGTAATATGCCAGAATACATAGAGTTTTGACGTACTAAACAGCAAGAGACCTAATTTGTGAGTAATACACCAGTGTTCTGACGTATTAAGCTGCAATACAACGAAATCATGTGTAATAGGCCAGAATACACTCAATTCTAGTGTACTGAGCTTCAGTACAATGAATTTGTGAGTAATATGCCAGAATACATGGAGTTTTGACGTAATAAACAGCAAGAGACCTAATTTTGTGAGTAATACACCAGTGTTCTGACGTATTAAGCTGCAATACAACGAAATCATGTGTAATAGGCCAGCATACACTCAATTCTAGTGTAGTAAGCTTCAGTACAATGAATTTGTGAGTAATATGCCAGAATACATGGAGTTTTGACGTACTAAACAGCAAGATACCTAATTTGTGAGTAATACATCAGTGTTCTGACGTATTAAGCTGCAATACAACGAAATCATGTGTAATAGGCCAGAATACACTCAATTCTAGTGTAGTAAGCTTCAGTACAAAGAATGTGTGAGTAATATGCCAGAATACATAGAGTCTTGACGTACTAAACAGCAAGAGACCTAATTTGTGAGTAATACACCAGTGTTCTGACGTATTAAGCTGCAATACAACGAAATCATGTGTAATAGGCCAGAATACACTCAATTCTAGTGTAGTAAGCTTCAGTACAATGAATTTGTGAGTAATATGCCAGAATACATGAAGTTTTGACGTACTAAACAGCAAGAGACCTAATTTGTGAGTAATACACCAGTGTTCTGACGTATTAAGCTGCAGTACAACGAAATCATGTGTAATAGGCTAGAATACACTCACTTCTAGTGTAGTAAGCTTCAGTACAATGAATTTGTGAGTAATACGCCAGAATACATGGAGTTTTTACGTACTAAACAGCAAGAGACCTAATTTGCGAGTAATACACCAGTGTTCTGACGTACTAAGCTGCAATACAACGACATCATGTGTAATAGGCCAGAATACACTCAATTCTAGTGTAGTAAGCTTCAGTACAAAGAATTTGTGCGTAATATGCCAGAATACATGGAGTTTTGACGTACTAAACAGCAAGAGACCTATTTTGTGAGTAATACACCAGTGTTCTGACGTATTAAGCTGCAATACAACGAAATCATGTGTAATAGGTCAGAATACACTCAATTCTATTGTAGTAAGCTTCAGTACAGTGAATTTGTGAGTAATGTGCCAGAATACATAGAGTTTTGACGTACTAAATAGCAAGAGACCTAATTTCTGAGTAATACACCAGTGTTCTGACGTATTAAGATGCAATACAACGAAATCATGTGTAATAGGCCAGAATACACTCAATTCTAGTGTAGTAATCTTCAGTACAATGAATTTGTGAGTAATATGCCAGAATACATAGAGTTTTGACGTACTAAACAGCAAGAGACCTAATTTGCGAGTAATGCACCAGTGTTCTGACGTATTAAGCTGCAATACAACGAAATCATGTGTAATAGGCCAGAATAAACTCAATTCTAGTGTAGTAAGCTTCATTACAATGAATTTGTGAGTAATATTCCAGAATACATGAAGTTTTGACGTACTAAACAGCAAGAGACCTAATTTGTGAGTAATACACCAGTGTTCTGACGTACTAAGCTGCAATACAACGAAATCATGTGTAATAGGCCAGAATGTACTCAATTCTAGTGTAGTAAGCTTCAGTACAGTGAATTTGTGAGTAATATGCCAGAATACATAGAGTTATGACGTACTAAACAGCAAGAGACCTAATTTGTGAGTAATACACCTGTGTTCTGACGTATTAAGCTGCAATACAACGAAATCATGTGTAATAGGCCAGAATACACTCAATTCTAGTGTACTAAGCTTCAGTACAATGAATTTGTGAGTAATATGCCAGAATACATAGAGTTTTGACGTACTAAACAGCAAGAGACCTCATTTGTGAGTAATACACCAGTGTTCTGACGTATTAAGCTGCAATACAACGAAATCATGTGTAATAGGCCAGAATACACTCAATTCTAGTGTAGTAAGCTTCAGTACAATGAATTTGTGAGTAATATGCCAGAATACATGAAGTTTTGACGTACTAAACAGCAAGAGACCTAATTTATGAGTAATACACCAGTGTTCTGACGTACTAAGCTGCAATACAACGAAATCATGTGTAATAGGCCAGAATACACTCAATTCTAGTGTAGTAAGCTTCAGTACAATGAATTTGTGAGTAATATGCCAGAATACATGGAGTTTTTACGTACTAAACAGCAAGAGACCTAATTTGTGAGTAATACATCAGTGTTCTGACGTACTAAGCTGCAATATAACGAAATCATGTGTAATAGGCCAGAATACACTCAATTCTAGTGTAGTAAGCTTCAGTACAGTGAATTTGTGAGTAATATGCCAGAATACATAGAGTTTTGACGTACTAAACAGCAAGAGACCTAATTTGTGAGTAATACACCAGTGTTCTGACGTATTAAGCTGCAATACAACGAAATCATGTGTAATAGGCCAGAATACACTCAATTCTAGTGTAGTAAGCTTCAGTACAATGAATTTGTGAGTAATATGCCAGAATACATGAAGTTTTGACGTACTAAACAGCAAGAGACCTAATTTGTGAGTAATACACCAGTGTTCTGACGTATTAAGCTGCAGTACCACGAAATCATGTGTAATAGGCTAGAATACACTCACTTCTATTGTAGTAAGCTTCAGTACAATGAATTTGTGAGTAATACGCCAGAATACATGGAGTTTTTACGTACTAAACAGCAAGAGACCTAATTTGCGAGTAATACACCAGTGTTCTGACGTACTAAGCTGCAATACAACGACATCATGTGTAATAGGCCAGAATACACTCAATTCTAGTGTAGTAAGCTTCAGTACAAAGAATTTGTGCGTAATATGCCAGAATACATGGAGTTTTGACGTACTAAACAGCAAGAGACCTATTTTGTGAGTAATACACCAGTGTTCTGACGTATTAAGCTGCAATACAACGAAATCATGTGTAATAGGTCAGAATACACTCAATTCTAGTGTAGTAAGCTTCAGTACAGTGAATTTGTGAGTAATATGCCAGAATACATAGAGTTATGACGTACTAAATAGCAAGAGACCTAATTTCTGAGTAATACACCAGTGTTCTGACGTATTAAGATGCAATACAACGAAATCATGTGTAATAGGCCAGAATACACTCAATTCTAGTGTAGTAAGCTTCAGTACAATGAATTTGTGAGTAATATGCCAGAATACATAGAGTTTTGACGTACTAAACAGCAAGAGACCTAATTTGCGAGTAATGCACCAGTGTTCTGACGTATTAAGCTGCAATACAACGAAATCATGTGTAATAGGCCAGAATAAACTCAATTCTAGTGTAGTAAGCTTCATTACAATGAATTTGTGAGTAATATTCCAGAATACATGAAGTTTTGACGTACTAAACAGCAAGAGACCTAATTTGTGAGTAATACATCAGTGTTCTGACGTACTAAGCTGCAATATAACGAAATCATGTGTAATAGGCCAGAATACACTCAATTCTAGTGTAGTAAGCTTCAGTACAATGAATTTGTGAGTAATATGCCAGAATACATGAAGTTTTGACGTACTAAACAGCAAGAGACCTAATTTGTGAGTAATACACCAGTGTTCTGACGTATTAAGCTGCAGTACAACGAAATCATGTGTAATAGGCTAGAATACACTCACTTCTAGTGTAGTAAGCTTCAGTACAATGAATTTGTGAGTAATACGCCAGAATACATGGAGTTTTTACGTACTAAACAGCAAGAGACCTAATTTGCGAGTAATACACCAGTGTTCTGACGTACTAAGCTGCAATACAACGACATCATGTGTAATAGGCCAGAATACACTCAATTCTAGTGTAGTAAGCTTCAGTACAAAGAATTTGTGCGTAATATGCCAGAATACATGGAGTTTTGACGTACTAAACAGCAAGAGACCTATTTTGTGAGTAATACACCAGTGTTCTGACGTATTAAGCTGCAATACAACGAAATCATGTGTAATAGGTCAGAATACACTCAATTCTATTGTAGTAAGCTTCAGTACAGTGAATTTGTGAGTAATATGCCAGAATACATAGAGTTATGACGTACTAAATAGCAAGAGACCTAATTTCTGAGTAATACACCAGTGTTCTGACGTATTAAGATGCAATACAACGAAATCATGTGTAATAGGCCAGAATACACTCAATTCTAGTGTAGTAAGCTTCAGTACAATGAATTTGTGAGTAATATGCCAGAATACATAGAGTTTTGACGTACTAAACAGCAAGAGACCTAATTTGCGAGTAATGCACCAGTGTTCTGACGTATTAAGCTGCAATACAACGAAATCATGTGTAATAGGCCAGAATAAACTCAATTCTAGTGTAGTAAGCTTCATTACAATGAATTTGTGAGTAATATTCCAGAATACATGAAGTTTTGACGTACTAAACAGCAAGAGACCTAATTTGTGAGTAATACATCAGTGTTCTGACGTACTAAGCTGCAATATAACGAAATCATGTGTAATAGGCCAGAATACACTCAATTCTAGTGTAGTAAGCTTCAGTACAGTGAATTTGTGAGTAATATTCCAGAATACATAGAGTTTTGACGTACTAAACAGCAAGAGACCTAATTTGTGAGTAATACACCAGTGTTCTGACGTATTAAGCTGCAATACAACGAAATCATGTGTAATAGGCCAGCATACACTCAATTCTAGTGTAGTAAGCTTCAGTACAATGAATTTGTGAGTAATATGCCAGAATACATGGAGTTTTAACGTACTAAACAGCAAGATACCTAATTTGTGAGTAATACATCAGTGTTCTGACGTATTAAGCTGCAATACAACGAAATCATGTGTAATAGGCCAGAATACACTCAATTCTAGTGTAGTAATCTTCAGTACAAAGAATGTGTGAGTAATATGCCAGAATACATAGAGTTTTGACGTACTAAACAGCAAGAGACCTAATTTGTGAGTAATACACCAGGGTTCTGACGTATTAAGCTGAAATACAACGAAATCATGTGTAATAGGCCAGAATACACTCAATTCTAGTTTAGTAAGCTTCAGTACAAAGAATTTGTGAGTAATATGCCAGAATACATGGAGTTTTTACGTACTAAACAGCAAGAGACCTAATTTGTGAGTAATACATCAGTGTTCTGACGTACTAAGCTGCAATATAACGAAATCATGTGTAATAGGCCAGAATACACTCAATTCTAGTGTAGTAAGCTTCAGTACAGTGAATTTGTGAGTAATATGCCAGAATACATAGAGTTTTGACGTACTAAACAGCAGGAGACCTAATTTGTGAGTAATACACCAGTATTCTGACGTATTAAGCTGCAATACAACGAAATCATGTGTAATAGGCCAGCATACACTCAATTCTAGTGTAGTAAGCTTCAGTACAATGAATTTGTGAGTAATATGCCAGAATACATGGAGTTTTGACGTACTAAACAGCAAGATACCTAATTTGTGAGTACTACATCAGTGTTCTGACGTATTAAGCTGCAATACAACGAAATCATGTGTAATAGGCCTGAATACACTCAATTCTAGTGTAGTAATCTTCAGTACAAAGAATGTGTGAGTAATATGCCAGAATACATGGAGTTTTGACGTACTAAACAGCAAGATACCTAATTTGTGAGTAATACACCAGGGTTCTGACGTATTAAGCTGAAATACAACGAAATCATGTGTAATAGGCCAGAATACACTCAATTCTAGTGTAGTAAGCTTCAGTACAATGAATTTGTGAGTAATATGCCAGAATACATGGAGTTTTGACGTACTAAACAGCAAGATACCTAATGTGTGAGTAATACATCAGTGTTCTGACGTATTAAGCTGCAATACAACGAAATCATGTGTAATAGGCCAGAATACACTCAATTCTAGTGTAGTAATCTTCAGTACAAAGAATGTGTGAGTAATATGCCAGAATACATAGAGTTTTGACGTACTAAACAGCAAGAGACCTAATTTGTGAGTAATACACCAGGGTTCTGACGTATTAAGCTGAAATACAACGAAATCATGTGTAATAGGCCAGAATACACTCAATTCTAGTGTAGTAAGCTTCAGTACAGTGAATTTGTGAGTAATATGCCAGAATACATAGAGTTTTGACGTACTAAACAGCAAGAGACCTAATTTGTGAGTAATACACCAGTGTTCTGACGTATTAAGCTGCAATACAACGAAATCATGTGTAATAGGCCAGAATACACTCAATTCTAGTGTAGTAAGCTTCAGTACAGTGAATTTGTGAGTAATATGCCAGAATACATAGAGTTTTGATGTACTAAACAGCAAGAGACCTAATTTGTGAGTAATACACCAGTGTTCTGACGTATTAAGCTGCAATACAACGAAATCATGTGTAATAGGCCAGAATACACTCAATTCTAGTTTAGTAAGCTTCAGTACAAAGAATTTGTGAGTAATATGCCAGAATACATGGAGTTTTTACGTACTAAACAGCAAGAGACCTAATTTGTGAGTAATACATCAGTGTTCTGACGTACTAAGCTGCAATTTAACGAAATCATGTGTAATAGGCCAGAATACACTCAATTCTAGTGTAGTAAGCTTCAGTACAGTGAATTTGTGAGTAATATGCCAGAATACATAGAGTTTTGACGTACTAAACAGCAAGAGACCTAATTTGTGAGTAATACACCAGTGTTCTGACGTATTAAGCTGCAATACAACGAAATCATGTGTAATAGGCCAGCATACACCCAATTCTAGTGTAGTAAGCTTCAGTACAATGAATTTGTGAGTAATATGCCAGAATACATGGAGTTTTGACGTACTAAACAGCAAGAGACCTAATTTGTGAGTAATACACCAGTGTTCTGACGTATTAAGCTGCAATACAACGAAATCATGTGTAATAGGCCAGCATACACTCAATTCTAGTGTAGTAAGCTTCAGTACAGTGAATTTGTGAGTAATATGCCAGAATACATAGAGTTTTGACGTACTAAACAGCAAGAGACCTAATTTGTGAGTAATACACCAGTGTTCTGACGTATTAAGCTGCAATACAACGAAATCATGTGTAATAGGCCAGCATACACTCAATTCTAGTGTAGTAAGCTTCAGTACAATGAATTTGTGAGTAATATGCCAGAATACATGGAGTTTTGAGGTACTAAACAGCAAGATACCTAATTTGTGAGTAATACATCAGTGTTCTGACGTATTAAGCTGCAATACAACGAAATCATGTGTAATAGGCCAGGATACACTCAATTCTAGTGTAGTAATCTTCAGTACAAAGAATGTGTGAGTAATATGCCAGAATACATAGAGTTTTGACGTACTAAACAGCAAGAGACCTAATTTGTGAGTAATACACCAGGGTTCTGACGTATTAAGCTGAAATACAACGAAATCATGTGTAATAGGCCAGAATACACTCAATTCTAGTGTAGTAAGCTTCAGTACAGTGAATTTGTGAGTAATATGCCAGAATACATAGAGTTTTGACGTACTAAACAGCAAGAGACCTAATTTGTGAGTAATACACCAGTGTTCTGACGTATTAAGCAGCAATACAAAGAAATCATGTGTAATAGGCCAGAATACACTCAATTCTAGTGTAGTAAGCTTCAGTACAATGAATTTGTGAGTAATATGCCAGAATACATGAAGTTTTGACGTACTAAACAGCAAGAGACCTAATTTGTGAGTAATACACCATTGTTCTGACGTATTAAGCTGCAATACAACGAAATCATGTGTAATAGGCCAGAATACACTCAATTCTAGTGTAGTAATCTTCAGTACAAAGAATGTGTGAGTAATATGCCAGAATACATAGAGTTTTGACGTACTAAACAGCAAGAGACCTAATTTGTGAGTAATACACCAGGGTTCTGACGTATTAAGCTGAAATACAACGAAATCATGTGTAATAGGCTAGAATACACTCACTTCTAGTGTAGTAAGCTTCAGTACAATGAAATTGTGAGTAATATGCCATAATACATGGAGTTTTTACGTACTAAACAGCAAGAGACCTAATTTGTGAGTAATACATCAGTGTTCTGACGTACTAAGCTGCAATATAACGAAATCATGTGTAATAGGCCAGAATACACTCAATTCTAGTGTAGTAAGCTTCAGTACAGTGAATTTGTGAGTAATATGCCAGAATACATAGAGTTTTGACGTACTAATCAGCAAGAGACCTAATTTGTGAGTAATACACCAGTGTTCTGACGTATTAAGCTGCAATACAACGAAATCATGTGTAATAGGCCAGAATACACTCAATTCTAGTGTACTGAGCTTCAGTACAATGAATTTGTGAGTAATATGCCAGAATACATGGAGTTTTGACGTAATAAACAGCAAGAGACCTAATTTTGTGAGTAATACACCAGTGTTATGACGTATTAAGCTGCAATACAACGAAATCATGTGTAATAGGAAAGCATACACTCAATTCTAGTGTAGTAAGCTTCAGTACAATGAATTTGTGAGTAATATTCCAGAATACATGAAGTTTTGACGTACTAAACAGCAAGAGACCTAATTTGTGAGTAATACATCAGTGTTCTGACGTACTAAGCTGCAATATAACGAAATCATGTGTAATAGGCCAGAATACACTCAATTCTAGTGTAGTAAGCTTCAGTACAATGAATTTGTGAGTAATATGCCAGAATACATGAAGTTTTGACGTACTAAACAGCAAGAGACCTAATTTGTGAGTAATACACCAGTGTTCTGACGTATTAAGCTGCAGTACAACGAAATCATGTGCAATAGGCTAGAATACACTCACTTCTAGTGTAGTAAGCTTCAGTACAATGAATTTGTGAGTAATACGCCAGAATACATGGAGTTTTTACGTACTAAACAGCAAGAGACCTAATTTGCGAGTAATACACCAGTGTTCTGACGTACTAAGCTGCAATACAACGACATCATGTGTAATAGGCCAGAATACACTCAATTCTAGTGTAGTAAGCTTCAGTACAAAGAATTTGTGCGTAATATGCCAGAATACATGGAGTTTTGACGTACTAAACAGCAAGAGACCTATTTTGTGAGTAATACACCAGTGTTCTGACGTATTAAGCTGCAATACAACGAAATCATGTGTAATAGGTCAGAATACACTCAATTCTATTGTAGTAAGCTTCAGTACAGTGAATTTGTGAGTAATATGCCAGAATACATAGAGTTATGACGTACTAAATAGCAAGAGACCTAATTTCTGAGTAATACACCAGTGTTCTGACGTATTAAGATGCAATACAACGAAATCATGTGTAATAGGCCAGAATACACTCAATTCTAGTGTAGTAAGCTTCAGTACAATGAATTTGTGAGTAATATGCCAGAATACATAGAGTTTTGACGTACTAAACAGCAAGAGACCTAATTTGCGAGTAATGCACCAGTGTTCTGACGTATTAAGCTGCAATACAACGAAATCATGTGTAATAGGCCAGAATAAACTCAATTCTAGTGTAGTAAGCTTCATTACAATGAATTTGTGAGTAATATTCCAGAATACATGAAGTTTTGACGTACTAAACAGCAAGAGACCTAATTTGTGAGTAATACATCAGTGTTCTGACGTACTAAGCTGCAATATAACGAAATCATGTGTAATAGGCCAGAATACACTCAATTCTAGTGTAGTAAGCTTCAGTACAGTGAATTTGTGAGTAATATTCCAGAATACATAGAGTTTTGACGTACTAAACAGCAAGAGACCTAATTTGTGAGTAATACACCAGTGTTCTGACGTATTAAGCTGCAATACAACGAAATCATGTGTAATAGGCCAGCATACACTCAATTCTAGTGTAGTAAGCTTCAGTACAATGAATTTGTGAGTAATATGCCAGAATACATGGAGTTTTAACGTACTAAACAGCAAGATACCTAATTTGTGAGTAATACATCAGTGTTCTGACGTATTAAGCTGCAATACAACGAAATCATGTGTAATAGGCCAGAATACACTCAATTCTAGTGTAGTAATCTTCAGTACAAAGAATGTGTGAGTAATATGCCAGAATACATAGAGTTTTGACGTACTAAACAGCAAGAGACCTAATTTGTGAGTAATACACCAGGGTTCTGACGTATTAAGCTGAAATACAACGAAATCATGTGTAATAGGCCAGAATACACTCAATTCTAGTTTAGTAAGCTTCAGTACAAAGAATTTGTGAGTAATATGCCAGAATACATGGAGTTTTTACGTACTAAACAGCAAGAGACCTAATTTGTGAGTAATACATCAGTGTTCTGACGTACTAAGCTGCAATATAACGAAATCATGTGTAATAGGCCAGAATACACTCAATTCTAGTGTAGTAAGCTTCAGTACAGTGAATTTGTGAGTAATATGCCAGAATACATAGAGTTTTGACGTACTAAACAGCAGGAGACCTAATTTGTGAGTAATACACCAGTATTCTGACGTATTAAGCTGCAATACAACGAAATCATGTGTAATAGGCCAGCATACACTCAATTCTAGTGTAGTAAGCTTCAGTACAATGAATTTGTGAGTAATATGCCAGAATACATGGAGTTTTGACGTACTAAACAGCAAGATACCTAATTTGTGAGTACTACATCAGTGTTCTGACGTATTAAGCTGCAATACAACGAAATCATGTGTAATAGGCCTGAATACACTCAATTCTAGTGTAGTAATCTTCAGTACAAAGAATGTGTGAGTAATATGCCAGAATACATGGAGTTTTGACGTACTAAACAGCAAGATACCTAATTTGTGAGTAATACACCAGGGTTCTGACGTATTAAGCTGAAATACAACGAAATCATGTGTAATAGGCCAGAATACACTCAATTCTAGTGTAGTAAGCTTCAGTACAATGAATTTGTGAGTAATATGCCAGAATACATGGAGTTTTGACGTACTAAACAGCAAGATACCTAATGTGTGAGTAATACATCAGTGTTCTGACGTATTAAGCTGCAATACAACGAAATCATGTGTAATAGGCCAGAATACACTCAATTCTAGTGTAGTAATCTTCAGTACAAAGAATGTGTGAGTAATATGCCAGAATACATAGAGTTTTGACGTACTAAACAGCAAGAGACCTAATTTGTGAGTAATACACCAGGGTTCTGACGTATTAAGCTGAAATACAACGAAATCATGTGTAATAGGCCAGAATACACTCAATTCTAGTGTAGTAAGCTTCAGTACAGTGAATTTGTGAGTAATATGCCAGAATACATAGAGTTTTGACGTACTAAACAGCAAGAGACCTAATTTGTGAGTAATACACCAGTGTTCTGACGTATTAAGCTGCAATACAACGAAATCATGTGTAATAGGCCAGAATACACTCAATTCTAGTGTAGTAAGCTTCAGTACAGTGAATTTGTGAGTAATATGCCAGAATACATAGAGTTTTGATGTACTAAACAGCAAGAGACCTAATTTGTGAGTAATACACCAGTGTTCTGACGTATTAAGCTGCAATACAACGAAATCATGTGTAATAGGCCAGAATACACTCAATTCTAGTTTAGTAAGCTTCAGTACAAAGAATTTGTGAGTAATATGCCAGAATACATGGAGTTTTTACGTACTAAACAGCAAGAGACCTAATTTGTGAGTAATACATCAGTGTTCTGACGTACTAAGCTGCAATTTAACGAAATCATGTGTAATAGGCCAGAATACACTCAATTCTAGTGTAGTAAGCTTCAGTACAGTGAATTTGTGAGTAATATGCCAGAATACATAGAGTTTTGACGTACTAAACAGCAAGAGACCTAATTTGTGAGTAATACACCAGTGTTCTGACGTATTAAGCTGCAATACAACGAAATCATGTGTAATAGGCCAGCATACACCCAATTCTAGTGTAGTAAGCTTCAGTACAATGAATTTGTGAGTAATATGCCAGAATACATGGAGTTTTGACGTACTAAACAGCAAGAGACCTAATTTGTGAGTAATACACCAGTGTTCTGACGTATTAAGCTGCAATACAACGAAATCATGTGTAATAGGCCAGCATACACTCAATTCTAGTGTAGTAAGCTTCAGTACAGTGAATTTGTGAGTAATATGCCAGAATACATAGAGTTTTGACGTACTAAACAGCAAGAGACCTAATTTGTGAGTAATACACCAGTGTTCTGACGTATTAAGCTGCAATACAACGAAATCATGTGTA